>OX276482.1:12430000-13890000 GCA_946251955.1 Acronicta psi
TTAGTGCTAGCGTGATGATATATAGCCTATAATCTTTCTCGTTAAACGGGCTATCTTACACCGAAACAATTTTTCAAATCGAACCCGTAGTTCATGATAATAGCGCGTTCAAGCAAACAGACTTTTCAGATTTATAATATTAGTATAGATAATAATAATATTGTTAAGATAAGATAATAATGATGATATAATGAATAAGACTGCCTCGTTGTTCTAGTGGTCCCAAGCGCGACTGCTACGCTAGAGGTTCTGGGTTCGATCCCCGGGTCGAGCAAATTGTTGTTGGGTTTTCTGTGAAATTCCCAGTAGCAGTTCGGAGTGTGGATTTGCGCCCGGTTGATGGCAATAGGCTCGCCCCCTATTACATGGGACCCAAACATACCGGCGAAATGTGGGTGTACATTAGTACGCCTCTGCCTAGCCCTTCGGGGAATATGGGCGTGATGGTATGATAATAATGATATGCACGTATTGTTAGGAGGTTCCTTTCCCTGGAGCCCTAACCACCGGTAGCTTGGACTCTGTTCCCGATACCGGTGGGGTAGGTACTATTTTTTATATTTTTAAATGTTTTTATATTTTCTGTTTTTTATAAAAATATTTATAAATACAAATAATGTGTATAAAGATAAATAAAGGAAATAATATTAATAAGTATATTATTATGTAGATTGACTATAGAATGTCTGAAACTTGAAATTGTAAAATAAATAAATAAAATAAATATCTTTGGACATTTTACACAGCACCATCTAGTCCCAAACTAAGCAGAGCTTGTACTATGGGTTCTAGACAATGGATATAATACTTATATTTTTTTTATTTTTTTTGTAAATACATACTTATTATACATAGTAAAAACCAAGACAAACACAAATACTTATATTCATCACATAAATATTTGTGTTCTGTGGGAATCGAACCCACGACCTCGTGATCAGCAGTCCGGTACTCGAACCACTAGACCACAGACGTCGTCAAAAGAAATTATATCTATTTACGATAAAAACATCTCCCATATTTCTTGCTACTTTTATACTAAACACCAACAAGTATCAAAGGCAGGCTGTATATCAAAAAGTTAAGCCTGCGGGCTCTAGAACATCGTAACTTTCTCTGCCTGTCATTGTATAAGTTTTGAGCCTAGGAACGTTCTTCAGGCTAACTTTCAGACCTTATTCTGAACAAAAATAATGGGCCTACGATAAAAATGTCATATATTTTTGTTTGGGAGGGTATTTTAAGTGTCGTTGGTCTAGTGGTCCCAGGCGCGACTGCTACGCTAGAGGTCCTGGGTTCGATCCCCGGGTTGAGCAAAGTGGTAGTCAGAAACCTAAAAAAGCCTGACAACCGGTCTTTCCTTCGAATATCGGTATCGCCCAGAAATTGGGTTGCGGAGGTCTGATGGCAGTCGCTTCGTGTAAAATTCTGATATTCAGCCGCATCCTGGTTAGACTGGAAGTCGACCCCAACATGGTTGGAAAAAAGGCTAGGAAAAAGAAAAAAAAAGAATATAGTCCTATATTATTATTACCCTGTCTATAGGATCAACATTAGATCATCATAATATGGTATAATTGACATTGTATTTCCCGCAGGGCAAGCCCCTACTTTACCCTGCATATGTACTAATGTACACCCACAGTTTGCCGGTCTACGGAACCCGGCACCACGGGACAAAACACAATCAGGGCTAAAGTCAAAGTCAAATGTTTTATTTCAATTAGATCATATCAATAGGTACTTTCAAAAAGTCAAACTATTTGCACGGTTCCAAAAAGTGGATATTATATAAAAAAGCCCTTTAATCACTCCTTTAAAAAAATATTACTTACCCACGAGTCCCTCGAAAATTTTCTTTTATTAATATGTGGGATAAACAATATATTAAAATATTGATTTCTGACACTTACGCGAATACTAGACATTGAAATAAAACTACTTTTTACGGATTTTATCGCGTTATATTGACATCGCATTACATCAGATTTGATCAACCACAAGTCCTCGCAAAAGAAAACCGATTCCTACCCAGGATGATTCGTGAGGCCATTGAAATTCAAAAACATCCAAATTTCAATAGAGAAGATGGCTGGGTCTTACCACCTGCTTGGAACCCGATTATAGATTCAATTAAATCTAAATCCAAGCCTAAAACTGCAAGACCGAAGGATACGGTGAGCTCGTTCTGCGTGAATCGGATTGCCAATAATTAACAGAAATGTAGGGTAGGTAGGGTAGCTGTTAGTAATTAAAACTTCAAGACGCCTACCACCTTAGTCACCCGTGACCATGGACGCTGTAAAGGGTCCGAAACGTCGGGATTAAAATAATATCAATATAACGCGATAAAATCCGTAAAAAGTAGTTTTATTTCAAATATATTAAAAGCAAAAAATCCCAACAATTTATATTATGTTAACAGGTGAAGTTAAATAAAAAGTGAACAAGCCCAAATTGTACGCGTAATCTTTAAAAACGAGTTTGCGTTTTCTTTATTTAAACGACCTAAACAAATGGGAGGCAAAGCTGCGGGCTTTGGACCCTAAAGGTCTAAGCACATTGGCACTCGGACATGAACGAACACTTTAAAGTGTCTCTTGATTAACAATAGCTCCATTTGTTCACTAAAGGAGGAGAAATATTGTATTCTCGACAATTTAAACGCTTTGATATTTTTTTCTTATAACGGTAAAGTATCAATGGATAAAACTTCCCAGTTTGGGAACTTTGCATTTCGTAATAATTATTTAAGCATGCAGCTAAAATATGTTGCCTTCATGTTAAATAGAAAAGAGCCTTCGGGAACATATGAATTACCCTATTTTTGTTATGAAAATGCTGTAAACGATTGGTTTATAACTAACTTCTTATACAATAAGTATCTCAACTTCTACGCGCCAAAGAAAACGAAGGTTTAAGAAATCAAGCCTGTTATTGAACTCAAAAAACTTTAACATATAACCTATTATACTCAATTATCTATAACTCCTTGTAGCTAAACACAAACTCATCTTAAGCCGCATTTTAATCCAAAGGTTTACCTCAAAATTCATAGCCACTTATTAAACCCTCGTTAACTTGACGAATCTTATGCCTGTTGCAATCTCACTTTATCCACATGAAAATAACAAAGATAGGAATTCCTCTGTAGGTGTTTAAGATAGGAATACTGAATAAAAGTGCAATTAAGGAATAATTATACCTATCTAATTTCATTTTGAATAAAATTTATAAAAAAAAAAATTGTAAAAAAGTATTAAAACGCAATTATTTTAACAAATGTCTTACGTCGCCAGTGTGGTTGTGCCCTTACCGGCTGTTTCAATCCCGTACTTTTTTTACAAACAAACAGATAATTAATTGTTACCCTCATTTGCATATTACGCTTATTTGTTCACGAGATGCTGTGGAAATAAGATTACATGTAATAAATCAGTTAAATAGAGGCTCTCTCAAAAAGTATAAAAATGTTTCTGGACATTTTGTCGAGATATTTAGTTAATTTTAGTCTGCTATAAAATTAACAAAAATTGGCTGATTTTTGACAGTTTGAGTTTTGACAGTTTGATTTCTGTCGGCCTGATTTTGTATCAGGGTCAGTGACGGATGTCATGCGACATCCTCACGGTAACCGCTGTGATAGAATTCAAACCGGTAAAAATTAATGCCCGGGCATACGGCATTAATTTGGGGTTTGCGTGGGGTTCTTTTTAAGATATTACCATATGTATATTAATACATGCAATAACTAGATGGAGTTTTTTTTTTTGTTTTTTTTACCGATCTTATCTTATCTTGCTATGGAGGCTGGTATCACCAGCAACACTTCGACTCAATGGGATCTTTTGTGTTGTCCCCATTACCGTATATTCCTGACTCTTTGAAGACGTGGTTCATGAAGGCGGCTAACCCACTGATAGACCGATAAAATCAAAAGTATAAATAAATATATGAATAATAATAAAATTTATCATACAGAGGTGGAATATTACAATGATAAAATAATTAGGAGGTAAATACAATGTTAGGTGCCTGTACTAGGATGAACCTGTGTCACAGGGGGCAAGTGCTGAACAGATTACTTAGGTATTAGATGGGTGACTTCAATAGTTGGGAATAGGAAGGTGATAGCTTCCCAGATTCTAAGGGTGACTGGAATTGAGACGCGAAGCGAGCATGTGAACTACGTAGCCATTTTAACCAAAAATTGTGCTGTCCGTCCGGTCCTAATTATTATTATTATTATTATAGAACCGTTGAACTCTAGGAACAACCCCTTAAAATATCCATTTAATATTGCACAAAATAATTGTTCAAATTAATATTCTTACAACAAAAAATAAATATAGTATGCGCGACTCTGTCTCTCTATGACGTATCTGTTCCACAGCGCGAGCCTACGATCGCAAAGTATTTGCGGGGTGTAAGAGGATGGCGCGGTGCGGGGGTCCAATTTCAGATTCATAGTTTGTCAATGCCTCGCCTTAAATACTACAATAATGTATAATCTAAAGATATTTGTTAAATATATAATCTCTTTTGGGACATATCTCATCTTTCAAATCATGCTACAATATATACTGCCCACAACTCAAATCAATAAAAAAATATTAAAAACCTTTCATTTAACATGGTAATGGTATCTGCGACAGGTGGCCTTCCATACAATATTCTCACCATTTGTCCTAGATAAGCGGCATAGCGCGAAACGATACATTTGCAAAATATCTTAAAAATAAAATGTATAATTCTATACTTTAATAATGTTATAAAGAAATAAAGTTTATAGGGGGTAATCTATGGATCTACTGAACCGATTTTGAAAATTCTTTCTCTGTTATATAGTTACATACTTTTTACATAAAATTATAATAATAGTAACCCAAGGAAAGCGAGAAAAAAAACCTTTCTAGGCGCTGGGGCAGAAAGGTTCCAGAGTGGAGACCACGCATCGGAAAGCGCAGCGTGGGACGGCCTCCGACCTGGTAAAGGTCGCTGGAAGTCGTTGGATGCAGGTAGCATACGGACGTATGCTACCTGCATCCATTGGTGTCTGTATATCGCTTGTATAGCATATTAAGGTTAGGTAGGACACAACCTCGCAGCAATTATGTGTATCGAAACGACAATCATCACGGTAATTACTCTATTGATGGGAGGGATCGATGGCTCGACCTGCGTTTAGTTACATGACAGTATTTAGTTAAAATAGGTCACATAGGTTGACCGTTATCAACTTTTTTACTGTCCTATTAGTACTGGGTACAGGTCTCCTTAGAGAGTGAAAGGGGTTATGTTAATTCTTCTACGCTGGACTAATACAAGTTGACAAGAATGAGAAAGTTCCTGTAGGCTTAGTGACGATGTTTTACTACACTATTTATGCACGTTTAAATAATTATGAATACGTACATAATACGAGAAAGGAGGTTCGGTTCAACGTGGTGAATGACTTTGTCCTAATGCAGTTACCTTTTTCATGCGGAAAATCCGCAAGGATCGTCTGCCGCCTGTGGAGTTGAAAGGCTATATCAGACTCATATCAACTAAAAACCGCACTTGCCTTCTCTTACCCTATACTCACTACCATGGGATTATTACTCGTGATATTTTAAATCAAATTAAATCTTTTAAAAGATATCCTATCTCATAACACTAGTTCCGTTTCCTAATTGACGACTTCGAAGAGGAAACACCGAAACAAACTATTGGTCGAAAAAATCATGTCTATACGTCACAACAGTATCTGGAATAGCCTTTTGAAGGAAGATCATTTTGGAAATGTCAGAAACACGGGTGTAGTACTGCTATCTAGAGTTCATAGGGGTAGGTATATTGCTAATGTCCTTATCCTTTACGGGATAAAATAAAGAGGGGTTACCCGGATCCATGGGTACATTTAGGGCCATACAAGGGAAGTATAAGATTTGATAACGGAGGTCCGGAATGAATAGTGTCAACCCTACAATCTGGTCCTTCTGTCCGGCTGAATGCAATTGGTTTTTATCCATTTATGAATAAAAATTTAATGATAAACTTGATACCAAGTAGAAATATATAGTAAAATATTTGAATAAATTCGGTGTAATGTATTGGTCGTTACCAAGATACTTCTATGTTATATAATATTTTACGAAGCAGTATTTAACGGTCTACGATTACGAGTATACAGATAAAAAAAGACAGTTTAACAAAGTCATGAAATGAATGTCTTTCTCTTATGAGTCTGCATACTCCTACTGCTGTCGATACTCTTTGACTGGATCCTGAACTATCACATGAGTCTAGTTTGGGTTACTCTGAATTAATAAATGTTGGTCCTTTTATACGCTGATTTTCAAAAAAATCATCATTATTCATCACTATTATTATACTTTCACGTAACATGATCCACGAGGTTTCTTCCACCTCAATAAACAATCTAATAACTTCTTCAATATTACAAAAATGACTTCCATTTAAATTGGATAGTATATTTTTAGAATGTTGAGATTCATTAATAATACATGTAAAGGACCAAAATGGCGGTCCTGTGATCTTCCATTTACAAAATTCGAATAAAAATATGTGCTTATAAAAGAAGGGACCATTTTATTGACACGAAATTCAAATGATAGGGAACACGAGTAAACATAATCACGTCACGGCGAACCAATATTGTTGGAAATGTAATTGTGCGCCGTTTGGCGGGATAATCGGGAGACTTCGGGTAAGTTCGTAACATTACATGAACTTTGTACATCTGTGTAAGTGAGGAAAGGTCCTTGACACATATTGTCTGTGTATTTAATTTAGAATTGTAGAGATTTTGATACATTAAATTGGAAGAAATAAGCTGTGCAATATAAAAAAGTAAAAGTATCGAGATATTGACAGAAACAGGTCTAATAAAACCATTGTCATTATCATAATTTTGATGCTACATTTCAGGTTACATAAACCCTCTCTAAGGATCACAAGGTACAGCATAAAAAATATGATTTTATTAAACCATATGGCATGAAGCGGTCCATTTTGATATCAAAATTAATTTGAAAAAAAAAAACAGAAATCTGCTTATAAAGCTCGTTTCCCCAAAACAATTCACATCAAAGGACCCATGCGTGTTTTGATTACAAAGACGGCAATAATTAATTTTATTTTGAACAGAATCCACCGCGGGAGATATATAAGCCAAGTACACAAACGCTTTCTATAGGGAAAATAAATTAATAATGTTTTTGAGGGGAGATTTTGTATGTAATTGTATCCCAGTTGGGCAACTTTAAAAGGTTTCATGATGAAATATCGATGATTGGTAAATAATATCTCGTTGCTATTCAAATACAAAATCACTTTACAAGTTTGATGACTTTGAATGGAACTTTCCTGTGAAGCAATCAATATAGATCAATTTCAATTTCATTGAGCAGGTGAAAGTTATTAAAAATATTTGGTGAGAAATATTATATACATGCCTCTTTAACGTAGTGGTTAGACTGCTAATCGAGGTCCTGGGTTCAATCCCGTAATTCTTAGTAGCTCAGACTTTGGATTTGTGCCCAGTTCATGGTAATAGAATCACCCCCAATTACATGGCACCTAAAACCTATCAACATATGATGCCAACCCGCATTAGGCCAGCGTGGTGGACTATAGCCTAATCCCTCTCATACTGAGAGGAGACCCGAACCCAGCAGTGGACCAGTTAATGGGTTGACAATGACGATGATGTAACCTGTCGGTGATCTATGGGTGTATATTAGTAAGGGAATACAGGCATAATACCATGTTATGTAATTTTCCCGCTAACAAAATTACAAATAATAAAAAAATAAAACGTAGAATCTAAAAGGCTAACGCGAGATTAGTTTAAACTAGGTTACCGAAAACACATAACTAACTGATTACCATACTCCAGGGTACTCATTAGAACAACTTTTGCGCAAACATTAAATAAAGTCAGAAAACTTTTTGTTGTGATACGCTCACAGTATTTAATTTCGTAAAAACTACTATGTAGCGTCTAGTGTAACTATCTCAAATTCAAAATATAATTACCATCTGTGGAGTATTATTATGCTTTGGTGGTAACTTATTGAAAGTGTCATCTGTATGAATAAAGATAACTGACAGGGGGCTAGGTTTGTCAATTTGAATGTCAACTTGCAACTTGTCTATAAGCCTAGTGGTTTGATATATCAGTCAACCAGTCATTTCATATAAAGAATACTAGCTGTCCCGGCAAACGTTGTTTTGCCATATAGGGGTGGGTCATTTTAGGGGGATGAAAAATAGATGTTGGCCGATTCTTATAGATACCGGATCAGCACACAAAATTTCATACAAATCGGTCCAGCCGTTTCGGAGGAGTATGGCAACTAAAACTGTGACACGAGAATTTTATATATTAGATTATACAATTAATTAAGTATTATTAAGGGCTCGTTTCATTAAGCCCTAAGCCGAGGTCCGAGTCACGTTAGGGGACCCCCTTAGCTGCTGTTGCTTAGTTTATAAGTGTACCTGGCTGGAGGCACACGGTGCCTCACCACGAAGCTCGGTTAAGTTTCTAAAACTCCCTGAGTTAGAAATTACATCCGCCAAAAAAAAACATCCCCGTCCACAATGCACGTCTCGTTCGTGACATAGAGATTCCACATCAGTAGCTTTTCAATTTGGATGTTTCAAGCTATTTCGCACTTATCTAGGTCATCAGTGAGACGTGCTTTGTGTTTCTAGATAAATAACGTTCGGAAAACAAGTAGCTGATGGCCTAGTTGTGGAAAACGCTTGGTCAACGATTTGAGAAATGTTCCTTTTTTTCATTTAATCATATATTTTATATATCATACATACATACCATCACGCCTGTATTCCCCGAAGGGGGAGGCGTACTAATGTACACCCACATTTCGCCGGTATGTTTTAGGTCCCATGTAATAGGGGGCGAGCCTATTGCCATCAACCGGGCACAAATCCAGACTTCGAGCTGTTATTGGGAATTTCACAGGAAACCCAACACTTTGCTCGACCCGGGAATCGAACCTCTAGCGTAGCAGTCGCACTTGGGACCACTAGACTAAGGAGGCAGTTTTATAATTAATTTTATAAATCATTTAATCATATATTTATTTAAGCAGTGATCGCCTAGGGATGTGACCACTGGACTTCCAAATCAAAGGTCTCGAGTTAGAACCAAGGCACGCACCTCTGATTTTTAGAAATCATGTGCGTAATTATCACTCGCTTTAACGATGAAGAAAAACATCGTGAGGTAACCTGCATGCCTGGGAGATTTTCTCGACGGCATGTAACCCGCATTAGGCTAGCGTGGTTGACTATAGCCTCATCCCTCTCATACTGAGAGGAGACCCGTGCCCAGCAGTGAACAGTATATGGGTTAATTATTATAATCTATGGTGTAACTACTACAATCAGTATGAATATAAATACTAATTGTAGTGGACAAAATTGTAATGCTACTTTTTACGGATTTTATAGATAAATAGGTATTATTATTTTAATCCCCATGTTTTGGCATATTTATTTAAGTAATTAAACATTAAGCTCCTTTATCCTAGTGGTTTTAAACGCGATTGCTACGCTCGAGGTCCTGGGTTCGTTTCTTAGATATGATGCTCTTATTGGGCTCTTCTATAAAATTCTCAGTAGCAACTAGGTGCCCGGTTGAAGGAAATAGGCTCGCCCCTATTACATGGGCCCTAAAATATACCGGTGACCTGTGGCGGTGCATCGAACCAAGGACCGCAAGCGTAGCAGTCGCGCTTGGGACCACTAGACAAACGAGGCAGTCGGCAATTTATTAGATAACAAAGTAAATTTAAAACTTGATTTATCTAAGACCCCTAACCAGGCCCAAAAACCTTGGCATCCTCAATGCCCGCATAGCCAAATAGCTGGTATAAGGACAGTGTTTCCATTACCGGCTCTTGCCCGAATGAGTCTACCTGGGAAAAAGCTTTCCGTAACTAAATATACCCGCGCGAAGGTTTTCACGCGGATTTTCAGGACGCTAAATGGAAGTCTTATGAAACTGTTGTTGTTCTATATAAGCCTTTGAAAGGTTTTCAAATGAGTTCTACTTTTCTCTGAGATTATATATTAAACCAAGAAATCTTCTTGAAAATTATTTTGAGTTTGTTTACGTACCTATTGTATACTAAACTAGCTTTCCGCCAGCGGCTTCGCCCGCGTGGTCTTAACCTTTTTAACCCGCTTTTCTGTTGAAATTTTTCCTGAATTTCTTTGCTATAAACCTCACGGAGCCCCAGACCTTTCCAACGAATGCAAAACCGTGGAAATCGGTTCGTGCGTTCTGGAGTTATAGCGTCAGGAAGGAAAACCCGACTTATTTTTATATAGTAGATAATGGTTGGCTCATAAAAATGGTCGAGTTCTTTTTATAAACTTTACTCCCTGAAGGGTAGAGGTGTAATAATGTACACAGTTCGCTGGTGTGTTTAGGTCCCATGTAATAGGGGACGAGCCTATTGCCATTAACCGGGCACAAATCTGCTACTGAGAATTTCATAGAAAAAAGCAATAACATATTTTTCCCGTCCTGGGTTGGATTCCCGTAAAATATGAATTACTAGCTTTCCGCCAGCGGCTTCGCCCGCTATCCCACGGGAACCATACATTTTACCGGGATAAAAAATAACCTATGTGCTATTCCAGACTATAATCTATCTCTGTGCCAAATTTCATTCAGATCCGTTCAGTAGTTTTTGCGTGAAAGAGTAACATCCATCCATCCATCCATCCATCCTCACAAACTTTCACATTTATAATATTAGTAGGAAGGATATTATAGCGCAGCAGTCGTGGTTACTAAATCAATACATAATTATAATGTAACTATTACCACCTACTTTTAAACAAGCCATACGCTTGATACCGTTTGTAGTAAACAGAAAAACGGCTGAGATGTTTTTATGTCAGTAAAATACGTTTTTAAGCAAACATGGTGTGTTCCAACTCGAAAACTAATCTATAGATGCGACTGGTCTTGGTTTTGGCAACGATACCCGCTGTCTTCTCATGATAACGACGCTGCACATCCGTCAGAACGCCTCGTATTTTCGCTTTCAAATTTATTTAAGACAAATGTTATATGTGATAAGGTCCATAAATTTTGAGCTGCGTTCGGAAATAAAATATTACTTCAAGAAATTGCTGCAGGCCCTTAATATAAATACATACATACATAGCTTCACGCCTGTTTTCCATAGGGTTAGGCAAAGACCATAGATTTCCACTTGCTACGATCCTGGCACACCACTTTCGCTTCGTCTATGTTCATTAACCTCCCCATGCATGCTTAATATAAATATACCTACTAATATTATAAATGTGCCAGAACTACTGAAGGGATCTGCATGAAATTCGGCACAGGGATAGATTATAATCTGCAATAGCACATATTTTTATCCCGGTAACGTAGAATAATTTACAAGAAATACCCTGATCACGGGGGCAAAGCCGCTGGCGGAACGCTAATACTTAAACTTACTCAAAATAATGTTGAATACTGTTTTTATTCAAGAAAACTCTCAAATCTAAGAGACATTATTTTTAGTGAGGCGGACAGGGATAGCGTTTCTCGGTAACGTTACGCTCAAATAACAAGCTATCCACAGCTGAATGGAGCAGACATGTGTATAGCTTAATAAGATCGCCCGGCCGAACCAGCCCATCCCAGCGAGTGCTAATAAACGTGTTTTATTATATTTTTACGACTTTGTTGCAATGTTTTTATAGTATTGAATTGAAATGTAATTGTAGGGTTATCTTTCAATGTTAGAGATACTTAAAGTTAGCAGTTGAGTATCATCAGTTTATGCATTTGTTTATGATAATTGTGATGAAGATAAAAATATGTATATGATTTGTTTCTGCACCCTAAGGTCAACTGGCAGAGAATGCCTAATGGCATTAAGTCCGCCTTTGTACATCATTATTGTAATGTGCATAAAGGTTTAAAATAAATAAATAAATAAAGAGAGGTCATAAAACAACTCGGAAAATTTAATATGTGAAATAATTATTTTAACAAATCTCCCCGAGAGATCAAATCAAATCATTTATTTCCCTGAATATACATGAGGTGATACATAACAAAGGAGAAGGTGTAGGGATATGAGTAACCTTTATTGGGAAAAATACCCTGTATTACACTGATTAGTCGTACTTTTTTAATGTTGACTGGGGGATGAGGAAAAAAACTTTTAATTTGAGAAAAATCACGCCATTTTGGCACACTATTATCTGTTTCGTAATAATTTCATAGTAAAAACTGTCAGTGTCAGTTTCGAAATGTCAAACGCACGCCACTACGGCAGATTACTATCAGTTTCATAATGATTTCATGGTAAAAACTATCAACTTGACAGCTGTCATGTACCTCCGGTACAAATTTGGGCTGAGTTGTATGGGCTTTTGATGACCTGCTTTAAGTTCCTACCATATCCTACCTTAACAGGTGTGCAAATATGTAGTTGTGTTAAAAAATATTACATAAGGCATACACTTATTTATTACAAATAATAATGAGAATTATTAAGATCGCCATTATCATGAAATTTATTATTTTTATTATCTTTTTGTACTTTTTTAAGCATTTTCTACGCTAAGATTACAAGTTATTTTTAATGAAGGAAAAAATCGGCTAGCGGGCAGGATTCGAACCTGCGTCTTCTGGTTCTGGTGGTTGTAGTAGTCAAAGCGTCTGGTGTACCGAACCAGTGCACCACGAGTGTCACTGAGTGACACGAGTGTCACATGCCATGCGGGACAAGTTATTTGTTCATAAACAAAATTGTTTCTTTACTTGTCCCGCCTGCAATATATTGTCCAACATCACAGAGCTTGTTTTTAGATTTTTAGTTAGTACTTTTTACCCAGTCGGGTTTTTTGTTTCATTTAATAATTTAGTAGGCATACAATATCAATATACTATAAAAATACTGTACAGTATGAAGTACGTAAGTTCTACACAAGGTTTTTCCTCAAAAAATACATAATATTATTCCTCTATACACGAGAAATCTTTTAAACAGACACTCGTACGCAAAAACGACTAAAACCATTCATGTAAGAGACGTTCGCAAGTCGATGCTCGCTCAAACTTTGACAAGCAAAAATAGCTTAAGGCCGCGTTTACATTAGTCGAGTAAGTATTCAAGTATCGAAGAATTGAGTACTGCAAAAATATTGATGTTTAAATTGCTGTAGAGAATGAAAAATTTCGCGATTACTATAGTATAGTTCTCGCCAAACTTATGGTCCGGGTTGAAGTTGGCACGAGCTAACTTCAACTCGGCCGTAAAAATCGGAGAAAGATAAATATTGGATTAAAATTATTTAAAACGACAGCCTACGACTTGAGCTTTCGTTTTTATTTATTAACTTGAGAACTGTATATTAGTTTAATAATAATATAATAGTCTAAAATCCATTTCCTTTCACTAGATCGAGTACACTAGATCCAATTAGTTATCCACTGAAAATTCTATAATGTTATGTTTATGGTTTCGTTACGCAAAGAGCTTTAAAATTATTGGCTTATTAGTAATATATCACCGAAATTTTTAATATTTTATGATTTTCAAATACTCTGCTATACTTGACTCTACTCTCCCAAACGTAAACGCGCCGTCACAGTTAGTCGTGAGTTGAATCTCTCTAAATAGAGGAACTTCGACAAAGCAAGCGCCATGTAGTCGCCCCTTGTGGGTTGAATATTTGATATCACTCGGATATTATACTGTAAGGGAGCGATGGCTTATAGAATAGCACTTTGTACCGGATTTTTGGGAAGCTACTAAGCAAGTGAAGTTTTCTTGATATTGCTTTCTTGATATAAATGCATTTATAAATGTCTTGTTTTCATTTAGTAAAATATTCCAGTACTTTAATAGATGGTTGTAACTATACTTTGGATCACCTGTTTTCCTGATTTTTGTAGTTCAACCGTGACCGGTCCATGTGGAAGTCTTTGGGTGAGGCCACACCTGTGACACTCCATACAAATTTTCCGATACCGCTGCACACTACAATACCAAATGTCAAACTTGTCAAAATTCCGTTTGTACACGTGCAAATGCAAATGTGTGCGTGAGAGTTCATAGGGTTTTTAGGCAGTACGTCCGGCAAGAACACCGGCAGAATGGGGGGGACCTGAGGTATCTGACGTTAGGTAGGGGCGGAGAGTGGCCATTCTGTATTATTTATCCTGTGGTTAGGCCTTTGTTCAGCAGTGGATCTTTTTTTGGCTGATATGATGATGACGACGATGAGGGGGACGGTGGATTATGCTAGCACGTTAAAGGTCCCGATGGTGGCTGGAGAACAGAAAACCATTTAAATTCTTTTATCTCATTAGTTTTGTAACTAGGTGGGCGGTATCTGCCCACAAGCATCGACTGTTATCAATGCCTCGCTGAAACCTTGACAAAACAAGAAAAGCTCACAGTTGAATGGAAGTTGTAAACTCAAACAAACTTCCTCTATTTCTGGGTTGAGTACCCAGTGTGAAGGAGGTACCTACTATTGTAATACATAGAGTAAAACTGTGATAATATTGGTTGAATATAAATAGATATAGCTGGTTTTTAAGGATGATATTATATAATATAAATTATTTTTAAACAAAAAACAAAGGAGGTGGTTGCTTATTGTTTAAAAAATATTTATTTTAAAAGTTTTAGTGAAATAGATTAGTATTTTATTCTGTACCTATTATATTATATGGGGAGGCCAACTAAACGCACTGCCCTAATAAGACAGCGAGGATTCGGAGAATAGCATAATATCATCTATGTATACATTTTTTTTTTCGTCGATTTTTTTAAAACTGCTCGACCGATTTGGTTAAAATTTAAATGGTACCATTTCGGGGGTATACTCTTTCAAATATTTCAGAAGGAATTTTCAGAAATTTCTAAATCGGTTCATAATTGACTGAGAAATCGCGTAACATACTTACAAAAAAAAACATACAGTCGAATTGTCTATTCTTTAAATTATTTACCTTACCTTACTATGCTAGACGGGACAAGCTAATCGTTCATAAACAAAATTGTTTCTTTGCTTGTCCCGCCTGCAATATATTTTCCAACATCACAAAGCTTGTTTTTTTAGATTTTAGTTTAGTTAGTACTTTTTACGCAGTCGGGTTTTTTATTTCATTTAATTTATAGATAGGTATAGATTTGTATATTGTCGTCAGATTGGAGCCAATATGTAAAGTTCTTAGTTTTTTTTTACCATAGACATCACACATCACGCCAGGTCCCAAGGCGATGTCCATAAGAAACATGCCGAGTTCACAGATTAAAAATACAATAAACAATGCGAGTACTTGGCAAGCTTGCCCAGTTGTATCTAATTTTACGGGAAATTCTATAAATTCTTAGTGCATCTCCCGAATATTTGTTTCATACTTAATTTTTATTTCTCTCGAAACTGGAATACGAATTAAACAAAGATACCATCACGCCTAATCTCCAAAGGGTTAGTAGTAATGTACAGTACACCCAATTGTTAACAGGTAGGTATTTAGGTCTCATGTAAAAGGGAGCCAGCCTATTGCCATTGCCTGGGATGAAACGCTACTGAGAATTAAAAAATAACCAATAACACTTTACTGGACTTGGGAATTTAATCCAATACCACGCCTCACGTTTAGAAACCACGCTTGCAATTTTATTTTAAATATACAATAAAAAAGATTGCGAATTAAAACTGTTTTCAAACACTGTATTTACGTATTGAAAAACAAGACTTTTAAAAAAAAACAAACAATGAAAATACAGATAAACAAAAACACATTTAGTTATCATTTTGGGGTAAATTTTCCCGCGAATTGTTTAACACAAAGCGCAAAAGTCACCATGATACTCATCACGGAAAAGACACATTACTTTTACGATTTACTTTTCAACAAAACAAACAATAAAATTAAAATAAACAGCAGTGTTTAAGCTCAATGTCCGCCATTTTGAATCAGCCGGGGCAACAGAGGTAATGAAAAGATGAGATACCCACCTCGTTCGTTGCATCCTACCTTCATAAAAGTACTTTTTATTTTCTAAACGGCCGCTCTAAATGTTCCGCGTTCTACGTCCGGGATTTTTTGGAATAATATCTTGCACATTTTAGTGTGTATCTCCAACATTTTCTATTGAAACCCGGTCTTGTGTTTAAATACATTTGCTTTTTAATGTTCTTTAAAGAGACCATTTAACTATTGTTATATTTGTTTAAATTAGAGGCCTATTAATGAACTAGCTATGCCCCACGGTGTTATCCGCGTTCATCAATTTTTTTCCGATCCCGTGGGAATTTCTCAAATCTCTTTCTTAGCGAATGCCTACGTGATAATATTATCTGTATGTGCGTTGATAAATCAGTCAGTCATATTTTCCTTTTATATATGTGATGTATTGCGAATAGAATTTCTATTACAATAAACTAGTTACGCGTGCTGTGGTAGAGGGCGCGGTAGAGAGACGTGCGACACTGACATTGACAGTTGACAATTGACAACATGGTATATGATAATGCACTCTCTCTCGGAGTCTGAGACCCAAAGCGACACCACGTATAACAAAACTCTAACAAATGTTTATTATTGAATCCCAACACCATTCCAGGATATATTGTGTTAAACACAGGACACAACAATATACAAAACTATCTTCCCGCCAGCGGCTTCGCCCGCGTGGTCTTATAAATTTTTTCTCTCGTTTTTGCAACATTTTTAATTGATAATCCGCTCCTATTGGTCGTAGCGTGATGATATATAGCCTATAGCCTTCTTCGATAAACGGGCTTACTAACACTGAAATAATTTTTCAAATCGGACCAGTTGTTCCTGAGATTAGCGCGTCGTCATATGTCACGGTAAATCTGATTAATTGAAAATTATTAACAATAACCATGTTTTGGTAAATGTGAATAAACGATCGAAATTTATTACTTTTAGTAGTAATTATTAATAATTCACGACACATATTGGTAAAAGTTATAATATAAATAAAAACCCAATGTTTTTTGACCAGCAGGTATTTATTTATAATATTAAACACAGTCTTACAATTATATTAATTAGAGATCACAAACAAGGCAAACTAAGCAAACAACAAAGCAAGAAAGTCTTTCGTGGAACTTGGGGCACCCCGACTCGGACAGGTTAGGTTAGAAGGGGATGTCGGATCCCCTTCGTGGTTTTTTTTTAAACCACCCGGAAGTAAAAGCCCCGCGTCGCGGTGCTCCGTCAACTTGGCCACTTATTACATTTATTAAATCACTACTAGGGTTAAATTATTAATAAAAACCGACAAATGTGAATAATTTATCACTTTAACCTCGACTTTCGGTAATTATTAATAATAATAGATAATTATTAATAATCTTCAATTATTCACTCTTACCGTAACATATACATATATATATACATATTATATATTAGTATATATAAGTATTATATATAAGTATTAGTAGGATATAAAAGTCATCCTAATCCAAGCACATTATCATGTCTATGGACTAAAATATCTATTACTGACTCAGCAACTATCAAAATGGACCGGATTAGAATTCCAAAATGGCGATTGGAATAAGAACGTCTCTTCAGTGATTAATATAGTTCTTATATACACAAGTAACATTTTCTTTGTATGTACTAAATGAAACTACATACATCTTCCTTTCTTTTCTAGGAGTAGTTTCATAAATCAGACATATAAGTACCTACGATGTAGGTACCTAAACGCGCGAGAGTAAGTGAAGAGAATTTATGATTCTATTATTCTTTGTAATTTTGTCTCGGTAGTCTAGTAGTCTTAAGTGCGACTGCTGTATTACAGGTCCTGGGTTGGATTCCCAGGTCGAGCAGTGTTGTTTTTCAAATTTAATTTTATAAATTTTCTAATTCACTAAGTACCTATATATATAGTATATATGTATATAGTAGTTATCTATATATGTGTACCCTCGTGCGGACATTGCTTTAATTTGAAATTACCCACAATAACCATAACGCGATTCGAATATTTGATATTCAAAACGTATCCGTTTAAAAGTAACGTGAACATTTATAAGGCTAATACCGTATTATTGACGCTAAAGAACCAAATTGCTTCGATACCTAACTCACGCGCGAGTATATTAAATTCATAAGCCGCCACAAAACTCGCAAAGTTTCCACGTTCACGAAAACTCTCCCTATTATATCTACAACGCTTTTTTCACAGCTAAATAAACGCAAACAAAAAATAGGTCTTTGAACAACGCATTTTGCCGTCAATTTCTCGTAATTTATTACATAAACATGACTTTACACCATTATAATACTGGTTTATTCCACCTAACACCATCCATTCGGTCTCATTGTAAATCCGGAAGCTTCGAAAAAAGAACAACACTTAATTTCGCGTAACGTATTTCTAAACAAAGGGATTCCAGATTCAAATGCGTGGGGCGACTGCGCGGCCCCCACTAGGAGTTATATAAACTTCAAAAATAGAATTTCGCCATCGCAACCCGGTTTACGACTTGGCTCGTAAAAGGGGGTGGAATGGGCGGTCGTAAGGAGAACGCAGCATATTTTCACCTTTATTTATAAAGGAAATTCGGTCAAGTTTGAGTGATGTTAATTTAAATAATATTTCGAGTCAGACAATGATATTATGTTCGCAATGTTAATGTTGTGTTATTATTGTTACATTGATACTGAATTTAATTTACTTGTTTAGGATTAGAGTCAGGAAAAACATACTTAATAATAATGTGTCTCCATTTAATTCCTGAGATATCACGGTGTAGCTATACATAAAAAAAAATATGATGTTGATTGAAAATACGTAATAAAAGCTTAATTTTCTAATCAAGGATCAATTCGCGGGTCAGATACAGCGATCAAATACTGACTAGGTCACAGATTCATTAATAAGTTTACGAGTTACTATTTGAGTGTTTCACTTAAGTACTAAATGGCTTCAAGTGACAAGAGCCATGATTAACCACATTATATGATATTTAAAACACAATATTTTACGTTGTAGCACCATGTTTTAATTTTGACAAGGTGACAAATTCATGTCGCCTCGCAAAAAATATAGGATTCAAAAAGATACCTAGTATTATTCTTACAGAAATTTCTAGAAAGATAGCAGAATCTACACAACTTGTGATAACCGAATCTACTTACGTATAACAAAGTTGGTTGTATCAACATAGTATTATATGTTTTTGTTACGAGCTAGTTATTAAAACAACATGGCGATCCCTTGTCGAATATCTCGTGCTAACGAGGTCGAGGCTTGTATAAACGGTAATAAATATATGTAGCTATATTGTGGTATGTATAATGTACATTATATGCTTATAATATATATGTTTAAACTTATACCAGCCTTTGCCAGTGACTTCATTTCCGTAGAATTTGTTTTTTTTTCCCGTTTTCCAACATTTGTAATTTATACTAAGCTCCTATTGGCCATAGCGCATATATACATATCATGTAGCCTATAGCCTTCCTCGTTAAACAGGCTAACACTGAAAGAATTAAGTTATTAATTAAGTACTACGCTAACCAAACGATCTGCAAGGTTAAGCTCAGGTCAGTCTGTGGATGGGTTAAATTCTTAACACACAGAGACCCCTCCGTGTCTCAGAGAGCACGTAAAGTCGTCGGTCTCAGTTGTCATAAGAACGTCTATGACCATTATTAGTGGTAGTCAGCCAAAAAGCCTGACAACAGGTCTATCTTTCGAATATCAATATAGCCCAGACATTGAGTTGTGAAAGTCTGATGGCAGTCGCTTCGTGTAAAATACTGATATTCAGCATTCAGATGGGGGAAAAGCTAGGAAGAAGATACTTAGGGGTTTAATGGGAATAAGGTTATTTATTTATTATTTCCACCTGTTATATAGATAGTGTTTATAAAGGAAAATCTTTAAGTAGGTCTTAAGCGCAACTGCTACGCTTGCCAGATCAAGCAAAGTGTTATGAGGTTTTCAATGACATTCTCAGCAGCCACTCATAGTTCGATATCGGCGAACTGTATGTACCTAGTCCTCTGGCTAACCCTTCGGGAAATACAGGCGTTATATTTTATGTTATAATTCTATCAAAATTGACACTAGCTCACGAGCGACAAAGATATCGCACAACACACACAAAACTACTACTATTTTTTTAAGTCGGTTAATAAACTCTGTATATTTTTACACGAATTTATTCCACCCATAGCCTGCTGCCCAAAATATGCTCCATCATGCTGACCACAAAAACCTGAAATTCCTAGAATCGGGCGCAGATCTTCCCTATCGCATCAACATGTATCGGTTACGCGATCATTTATCAACTGACTGCTAATGTTCGTATATTTTCGACAGCCCCGGGGTGGAGGGGGGGGGGGCACCATCCATTATATTAACACAGACACGTCTAAGTTATGCGTGCGCGATGTAAGTTGGTGTAGCAATTTGTCTTGTCTGTGTGTGTGTCTGTTGAACTCTGTTGTTAGTCTATAAGTTCCGTATGTGATTGGGGTTGTTCACGAATCAACACTAGACTTACGTGTAGTAAAGTAATTCCTATTTGACGTCATATTACAACTACTACGATAGCCTGTGTTTTTTTCTGTACAATTCCCAGTACTGGCTTGTAGCTTGCATTTTTTTCCGGTTAATGGCAAGAAGCTTATCTTCTATTGTATGCGACTCAAAATACCGGTGAACTGTGAATATACAATAGTACACCTCTGCCCAGGGGGACTAGATAATTTGCATTTTGACATTCGAATCGAGAAACAAAATGTATGGAAATGACACAAGCTTTCGACATATCGGGCTGTCACTAATGTCATTTACATACATTTTGTTTCTCGATTCGAATGTCAAAATGCAACTTGTCTAGCCCCCCAGCTCTTCATAAACACGTGTTATGGCAGTGACTATTGTGAACTATGATCTGTTCAAGACACTACAGTCACACAACAAGTAACACACAAGTACATCACGTTGTTATGATACATCATTTCCAAAAATGGAAACTGAAAACTTGTGATAGTTCAATCACTTACTGAATCTTTTGATTCCTGCTTCGAGATGTGTTGGCGTCAAAATCTCAACGGCTTTGAAATTCATCTTGTCAGCGCCATTTGTTCGGCAAATTCTGTTATATTTTTACCCGACTGCTGAAGGAAGGTTATGTGTTTGACGTGTTACATACATTAATAATAATAATAAATATCTTGGGATATTTTAACACAGCACCATCTAGTCCCAAACTAAGCAGAGCTTGTACTATGGGTACTAGACAATGGATATAATACTTATACTACTTTTTTTTTGTAAATACATACTTATAATATATAAGAAACACCCAGACAAACACAATCACCTAAGTTCATCACATAAATGTTTGTGTCTTGTGGGAATCGAACCCACGACCTCGTGATCAGCAGTCCGGTACTCGAACCACTAGACCACAGACGTCGTACATTGTAAAAACCACGGGTAAAGTTGCTTTCTTTCTTCTAACAGTTTTTTTTTTATGTCATTATGGTATGTTGAGATGGTTTGGGCATATAGAGCGGATGGATGAACGGAGATTGACGAAACAAATATACATGGCGAGTGCGAATAGAAGAGTCGGAAGGGTCCGACCTCACCGAACGTACGACAGCCAAATTGCGGACGTTCTCAAAAAAGGCTTTAAGAGCACCCTAAACTGACGAGCATGCATGGGGAGGTTGATGAGCATAGATGAAGCGAAAGTGGTGTGCCGGGATCGTAGCAAGTAGAAATTTATAGTCTTTGCCTACCCCTATGGGTATGTAATGTCGACGACGTCTGTGGTTTAGTGGTTCGAGTACCGGACTGCTGATCATGAGGTCGTGGGTTCGATTCCCACAGGACACGAACATTTATTGTCATGAACTTAAGTGTTTGTGTTTGTCTGGGTGTTTCTTATGTATTATAAGTATGTATTTACAAAAAATAAAGTATATAAGTATTTTTTTTATATCCATTGTCTAGTACCCATAGTACAAGCTCTGCTTAGTTTGGGACTAGATGGTGCTGTGTAAAAATGTCCCAGGATATTTATTTAATGTCAGCAGACGAGCTACTTGATGCTAGCTTCGCTGCCCATGGACACCAAGAGCACGAGACCTAGAGGAGTTGCTGAGGCGTTGCTGTGCCTAAAGAGCCCAAGAGGAGGCATCAATAGGGGGCGAGTATTTTCTAGTCTGGACAAATAAGGTCATGGCTCCAGTTATATACTGTAAAAGAAATCATGATACCAAAGAAATATTATGTAGGTAGGTATATTATGTGTAAATTATTTGTAATTCGTTTACTTAAAGCTGTAATTTATAAAAACCTTAGAGCCTGTTTGACAAGCTCTGGATAGCTGCTAACTGCCGAATAAATTCAAAAATAGAACATTTTTTTTAAGAAATTATGTACCAGCTAATTTAACTGGAACTTATAAGCTTAAGCTGTAAACCAATACCAAACTTTACCTACCTTAAGAGGGGTGAAATAACATCCATAAAACAAGTCGCCATAAACAAAAAATAACAAGTCTAAATAGCTTCATAAAACACTTTTAACATGGACGCGTACAATCGACACAAAAAACACATTCACAAAATATATGTACACTGTGCAAAACGGTCGGCTCCGTCCAAACCACGGTAACATACAGTTTTTCTCATTTTAAAAGGGGAAACTAAAAAAACTCAATTACATTAGCGAAAATCTTTAATATATCTAATCTATAGCTTGCTTGGTAATCATTAGTCTATAGTTCGTTCGATCCTAGGTTCGATTCATTCAGATCAAGCAAACTGTGGTAGGGTATTACAATGACGTCCTCAGCAACTGCTCGAAGTTCGATATCGGCCAACTGTATGTACCTAGTCCTCTGCCTAACCCTTCGGGAAATACAGGCGTTATATTTTATGTTATAATTCTATCAAAATTGACACTAGCTCACGAGCGACAAAGATATCGCACAACACACACAAAACTAATACTATTTCTTAAGTCGGTTAATAAACTCCATATATTTTTACACGAATTTATTCCACCCATAGCCTGCTGCCCAAAATATGCTCCATCATGCTGACCAACAAACTACCCACAAAAACCTGAAATTCCTAGAATCGGGCGCAGATCTTCCCTATCGCATCAACATGTATCGGTTACGCGATCATTTATCAACTGACTGCTAATGTTCGTATATTTTCGACAGCCCCAGGGTGGAGGGGGGGGGGGGCACCATCCATTATATTAACACAGACACGTCTAAGTTATGCGTGCGCGATGTAAGTTGGTGTAGCAATTTGTCTTGTCTGTGTGTGTGTCTGTTGAACTCTGTTGTTAGTCTATAAGTTCCGTATGTGATTGGGGTTGTTCACGAATCAACACTAGACTTACGTGTAGTAAAGTAATTCCTATTTGAAGTCATATTACAACTACTACGATAGCCTGTGTTTTTTTCTGTACAATTCCCAGTACCGGCTTGGAGCTTGGATTTTGTTAATGGCAAGAAGCTCATGTTCTCATGTTCTATGGTATGCGACTCAAAATACCGGCGAGCTGTGAATATACAATAGTACACCTCTGCCCAGGGGGACTAGATAAGTTGCATTTTGACATTCGAATCGAGAAACAAAATGTATGGAAATGACACAAGCTCTCGACAAATCGGGCTGTCACTAATGTCATTTACATACATTTTGTTTCTCGATTCGAATATCAAAATGCAACTTGTCTAGCCCCCCAGCTCTTCATAAACACGTGTTATGGCAGTGACTATTGTGAACTATGATCTGTTCAAGACACTACAGTCACACAACAAGTAACACACAAGTACATCACGTTGTTATGATACATCATTTCCAAAAATGGAAACTGAAAACTTGTGATAGTTCAATCACTTACTGAATCTTTTGATTCCTGCTTCGAGATGTGTTGGCGTCAAAATCTCAACGGCTTTGAAATTCATCTTGTCAGCGCCATTTGTTCGGCAAATTCTGTTATATTTTTACCTGCCTACCGAAGGAAGGTTATGTGTTTGACGTGTTACATACATTAATAATAATAATAAATATCTTGGGACATTTTAACACAGTACCATCTAGTCCCAAACTAAGCAGAGCTTGTACTATGGGTACTAGACAATGGATATAATACTTATACTACTTTTTGTAAATACATACTTATAATATATAAGAAACACCCAGACAAACACAAACACCTAAGTTCATCACATAAATGTTTGTGTCTTGTGGGAATCGAACCCACGACCTCGTGATCAGCAGTCCGGTACTCGAACCACTAGACCACAGACGTCGTACACAAAAAAACTGTGTTAGAAGAAAGCAAGCAACTTTACCCGTGGTTTTTAACCACGGGTAAAGTTGCTTTGTGTACGACGTCTGTGGTTTAGTGGTTCGATTACCGGACTGCTGATCATGAGGTCGTGGGTACGATTCCCACAGGACACGAACATTTATTGTCATGAACTTAAGTGTTTGTGGTTGTCTGGGTGTTTCTTATGTATTATAAGTATGTATTTACAAAAAAAAAGTATATAAGTATTATATCCATTGTCTAGTACCCATAGTACAAGCTCTGCTTGGTTTGGGACTAGATGGTGCTGTGTAAAAATGTCCCAGGATATTTATTTAATGTCAGCAGACGAGCTACTTGATGCTAGCTTCGCTGCCTATGGACACTAAGAACACGAGACCCAAAGGAGTTGCTGAGGCGTTGCCGAGCCTAAAGAGTCCAAGAGGAGGGATCTATAGGGGGCGAGTATTTTCTAGTCTGGACAAATAAGGTCATGGCTACAGATTTGTCCTTTTGGTATCTTTTTGCTTTGGTTTTGGCTTTTGGTATTGCGTTTTTTTACAAGATATAACAGTTATATCTTGTAAAAAAACTCATGATACCAAAGAAATATTATGTAGGTAGGTATATTATGTGTAAATCATTTGTAATTCGTTTACAAGCTGTAATTTATAAAAACCTTAGAACCTGTTTCACAAGCTCTGGATAGCCGCCGAATAAGTTCAAAAATAGAGCATTTTTTTAATGAAATAATGTACCAGCTAATTTAACAGGAACTTATCAATAAGCTGTGAAACAGGCCCTTGATCAATATCAAACTTTACCTACCTTAAGAGGGGTGAAATAACATCCATAAAACAAGTCGCCATAAACAAAAAATAACAAGTCTAAATAGCTTCATAAAACACTTTTAACATGGACGCGTACAATCGACACAAAAAACACATTCACAAAATATATGTACACTGTGCAAAACGGTCGGCTCCGTCCTAACCACAGTAACATACAGTTTTTCTCATTTTAAAAGGGGAAACTAAAAAAACTCAATTACATTAGCGTGCGCGTTCCTATTACACGAAATACGAAAGCCGAATGTACCAACTGAATGGCGGAGCCCGCCTGAGGTTATGTTATGCAAAAGTGATTTTATTTACAAGTTAATTATTTTTAAAAAGAATCACGTTCCAGAATGAAATTTAAAATTTACGTGGCACGAGCATTTTTTGAAACAGCCTAGTAGACATTTGAGCTGAGGACTTTTTTAAAACACCTCATTTGTCGTGGCTGGATTTAAGTAATTTAAAAATAGAACGTGTTTTTTTTTAATACTATTTGTACATGCATCGAGACGGGACAAACGACACCAAGATCGTAAAAACATGCAGGGTATAAATTCATAGTGTTTTATAGTCCTTGCACACACTTTGAAGGTTTTAAAGTACTTTTATGAAGTTTTTATTCACAAAAGGAGTAATTGATCATAAATCCGGACCTCATCTGTATGTTCATATACGTAACTCCGACTGTATTTTATATATATTACTAGCGGCCCGCTTCGCACGGGTGAAGCCTAATAAAAAGTACAGCCTAAGTTACTCAGTCATAATACAGCATTTTACAGGTGAATTTTTGAAATCGATAAAGGTTTTTTTTTAATTTATTCATTAGAAACAATACAATGGATAAAAAGAAAGGAAGATTTATTTGTCAGAATATGGGTATACAAAGTTTTCGGGCACTAGCAATACTCTACCAGTGTCTGGCGTACAAATATTGTTCAAATATACATAATGCATGCATTAGAAGATGATCACAATGTTTTCGAAGAAAGAAAGCAATAAATAAATGAATCAATTTGGTCTAATGGTAGCAAATGTGCTCCTGACTCCCAGATCAGGCAAGATGTTAGATATTGGCAAGGTTTGAATGGCTCACTGCGTTGCGCTTCACCACAACTTACCTGATGTTAAGCAACGATGGAGCGCGCTTGCCTAGAAGAAACCGATTCACTCTCGTCTTGAAGACACGAGTTCACACACACAAGACTTCTGGCAGCGAGTTCCACAATAGAGTAGTTCGCAGTATACATGTTACACAACATGACTTGTCACAACACGCTTAGTGCGAGATTTAGGCACTTCCAGCGTGTAACGGTGGCGCCTTACCGTAGCTTGAGTTTGGTACTAGGTTATTGGTAGTAGGTTTGCCCGCCTAATAGGTACATAGGACTTAAAACATATCAGCGAACGGCCGATGTAAAGACACCCCTCCAAAACTCTACATGGAAGCATTGAAATAAATAAATTCGTGTTTAATATACACGGAAATGTAACCGGATTCCGTAACACGTCTTTGAAGTGTTCCGATTCCAATATCGATTTAATCATCCGAGAAGTTATTTCGATAAGACTTCCTCGTGCCGTCGCTCTACACTCAAGATCATTCAACGTAAATAAAACCGGGAATCGAACACCAAAACCGAATAAGATTTCGACCAACACAGACTGAAATCAAAGGTAATAAATTTAAATTCTGTACAAGTCAAGAATTAGTAAAAATTCTACGGAACCACATCTTGTGTTGATAGCTCCTTAAAATCTTTGCGAACCACTGTGCGAGAGGAAAAAATATTTCTTTTAAATTTAGTTTACAAAATTCAAATGTTGGTTGCGCTTTTGCAGTTTTTAAT
Organism: Acronicta psi; assembly: GCA_946251955.1. NCBI lineage: Eukaryota > Metazoa > Arthropoda > Insecta > Lepidoptera > Noctuidae > Acronicta > Acronicta psi. The sequence goes on from OX276482.1 coordinate 12,457,073, forward strand.
ATGACGTCATAACAACATATTATAATAAAATAAAAAAATGACCTTTGACCTCGAGTACATTTTTTTCCCGGTGTCGGATCAATGAGGACTTTTCACATTTCGTTTATAGTAAGTAGTGTTGAGTGTGAATTTTTGTAACCTTGGATGTCTAAATTGACCGGATAAATAATAATGTTCATAACAATAGTTCATAATATGTATTTTATTTTCAAAGAAATCTCCCAAATACTATGTGTCTGTCAAAATTGTTATCGAAATGTATAAATTTAATTTTTAAGATTTTTTTATATAAAATTGTGTAGGTAATATTATTAACTGCTGTAATTTCAATTTGAATGAAACCACATTTTTTAAACTTTTTTACAATGACATACGAATACTCTGTCTTTATTTTCTGAGATAGGGACTATAATTATCATTATCTTCCTTTAAAAAACATAAGGTAACATAAGGTTTATATTCCTTTTAACATACACCTATCTTTTTCATTAATTATTATGTAACATAACGCCATCTTTGTTAGTATCACATGGCATTTGTTCTTTACCCGATCGCGGGCTAGTTCACTTCGATTTAGAGAAGATCATTTTGGAACTAAGTTCGGGGGTGTTATTGTGACATCAAGACCGCCCATTTCTTACGCAGTTATATATAAGGTAATGGCTTCAAAGTTAATCATTACCAATATATTGTTTTGTTCCCGCCAGCGGCTTCGCCCGCGTGGTCTTATAATTTTTTCCCCCGTTTTTGCAACATTTTTCATTACTACTCCGCTAATATTAGTCGTAACGTGATGATATATAGCCTATAGCCTTCCCCGATAAATGGGCTATCTAACATGGAAAGAATTTTTCAAATCGGTCCAGTACTTTTTGAGTTTATTCGTTACATACAAAAATACAAATCTTTCCTCTTTATAATATTATTATAATTATAATATAGTATAGAAGTATAGATATAGTTAGATACACTTCACTTTTAACCTTTCTAAAAACTTTCTATCAGATATGCCCCGTATCACCTTATTTTTAATTTGACTCTTATCAATGTTTGAATGATTAATTTCATATATTGTCTTCAACAATAGGTAAGTTCGTTTGATCACATAAGTATTATAATTGTGTTGAATGTATGTTGAAGGTTGGTATGAGGCTATGAGCGTTCATTTTGCACACTGATAACTTCATAAGGCTTCAAAGGTAATCGTGTAACGTGATAAAATATCGTATATAACTTTCAACATAGTCTGAACGCCTAGCAAAACGAAGAATTCGAAATGGTGATGGCTTATACCTTTGATTAGGCCATAGGATAAATCCCAAAAAATTTAAAGTACTTATCTACGTGTTTTAACCAGAAGGTCAGTCGCGTGCAACCGATTGGCATGGAAAAAGAGCGGGAGACCTTTACTCAATTTTGGGACAGTTTGGGGTTAAAATAAATACAAAGAAAGAAAACGGGAAACGAGTTCAAAGTTCCTAAGCCTCGGGCAAAAGCTAGTATTCTTATAATATCTCAAAATGAACATAATAAATTGATATCATTTAAATAACCCTCGCGGGAACATGAGCATACTATTATAACCTTATAATTACATGAAAACCGGCATCTGAGTTAAACTAAACTATACAATTACTATTAAATTTAACACGCAAAACACCTATTTCGGCGGTCAGGGCTGGGTCAACTGTAATCAGTATAAAATGAACCACTTTCAAGAATTACTTGTTCCACTAAAGAGATCTCGTTATGCTGGTAATTCGAAATTTTTTGTGTAATAGAAATAATTTTAAATTTACAGGAAATTGAACTTTATTTTTTGTATAATTAAGGGTCATTGTAAAACAGTATTTAGAATGGGTTGCGTCTGAATTGATTGAATAATTATTGTGTAAGAAGTTTTTTTAACCGGCTTAAAAAAAGTAGGAGGTTCTTGCAGTTCTAGCAGTCGTGCTTACGACGATAAACCAATAAGACTACTAGTAATAGTACAAAATACAAACCACTATATTATATTAGTTATGTTAGTTTTAGTTTAATATAGCTATATTAGTTAGTACTGTATTTGTCTTAAGAAATCGAAAAATTTTATTGAAAATTTCAGTTTTTTTAGGTGAAAAAGCTAAAATTACCAATAGCAGCTCGGAGTCTGGATTTGGAGCCCGGTTGGTCGCCCCTAATACACGGGACAAAAGCATACCTGCGAAATGTGGGTGCACATGTATTACATCTCTGTCTATCCCTTCGGCGAATACAGGCGTGATGGTATGTGGTTGTAAATCAAGGCTAGTGTATTTAATCTAGATTTCTAGCCCCAAACGGCGTATTGTCGACTTCCTAGAACAGCGCCCCCTGGTGAGTGTTGGCTGTCACGCGAATGACCCATCACTGATAACTCACACTTGAACGTTCTTTTAGTATGTGTTTTATCTGGCAATCCATGTTTTTAACATGCTAAAGAATCTGTTTTGTCTTTAAAAGTTTTCTAAGAAGGTCTTCTGTGCATTTCTCAGTTCAAGCAGTACCTATTATTGGAGTTTGGATATGTGCCCCATTAATGGTAATAGGCTCGACCCCTATTACAATGTGACCTATAGATATATCGGCCGTACTTTGAATGCACAATTAAGAAATAGTAATATTTATTTTTACACCCCTTCCTAACAGTCGTGATGATATGATAGGTTTTAAACCGAAAGCGAAAATGGTGTGCCAGGATCTTAGTAAGTGAAAATCTCTGCCTACCCTAAAATAGGGATGTTGAAAAAATATCGATATATCCTTATTTTTTTTTTTAATGTATCGATATTTTTGAGCGATATTTAATATTTCGATATATCGATATAAAATTCCAAGTATCGAAAAGGTATCAAAATCGATATTTTTTTCAGACCAATAAACATTTTTAAGTTAAAAGATTCCCTTTTATTGGCTGTTTTATAATTTGGTTTTTAAGTTGGCCGATATATCTATATTTTTTGAAAATAACAATAAATTATAATATATCAATATTGTTTTTTTTTTAAATATCGATACGATATAATATCGATATTTTATGAATTTCCAACATCCCTACCCTAAAAGTAAAGAGGTCTTGTATGTATGTATATATTCGTTTACCAGTAATTTATGTGTCCTACAGGTTAAGATACCGCAAACAGACCCCCTTCAATAAACTTAATTGAAAAATAATAATAACACGCTCACGTTTAGTGTAATGAAATTAAGTACCTATAGTCCGTTTTTTAATCTCAGAGACTAGATTGACACATGCAACTGTCAAAATTACAAATAATGATACCAGCTTTTTTGTATAGGGTTGTACCTACGATACCGGGTTGTTGAATCGTAACTTTTAGACGATTAGCTTAAAATTTTTCTATTCCAAATCGTATAATTAAAGCCCAAATTAATTAAAATTGTCCGAATGCACAATGAAGTCTATGAAAGGTAAGTCGTCGTAGAGTTTTAAGTACCAAATGACGTAAAATTACCTAACAAAAAAAAACTAAGAAAGGATTTCAATAAATTTAGTCTTATGTTCCAACGAGGTAAAAAAGTATTAGAAAACTATATCAATCGCTGTAAAAAAGTTTTAGAAAACTATGTTGATTTCGCTGTCGTTATATAGTCCTTCAAAACTCTTCCTAATCCGACTCATGATTATTACGTTTTAAATAAGACCTACTATTTTTTTCGGGATAACTTAATGTAAAAGACCGACACTTCAATTTATTAGCGATAATTTTCGATAGAGGCACATTACTATTTAAGAAATGCAAAAAACTGGTATCCCACGTAATGTCACTTTAGTCTCTGAGATTAAAAAACAGACTATATATAAATCTAATATTATAATAGTTTTTTCACATCTTCAATTTCTATGTCACGTTATGTCATGTCATAAAATGTCATTGTCAGTCATCATCTATGAGCTATTGACCAATGAGCTGAATTTGAATGAAGATTTGTTTATAGTCCGTTTTTTAATCTCAGAGACTAGATTGACACATGCAACTGTCAAAATTACAAATAATGATACCAGCTTTTTTCTGTAGTGTTGTACCTACGATACTGGTTTGTTGAATCGTAACTTTTAGACGATTAGCTTTAAAGTTTTGTATTCCAAATCGTATCATTAAAGCCCAAATTAATTGAAATTGTCCGAATGCACAATAAAGTTTATGAAAGGTAAGTCGTCGTAGAGTTTTTAAGTACCAAATGACGTAAAATTACCTACCAAAAAATAAAATAAGAAAGAACTTTAATAAATTTAGTCTTACGTTCAAACGAGGTAAAAATGTATTACAAAACTATATCAATCGCTGTAAAAAGTTTTACAAGACTATGTTGATTTCGCTGTCGTTATTTAGTCCTAAAAAACTCTACCTAATCCGACCCATGATTATTGCATTTTAAATAAGACCTAAATTTTTTTCTAGGATAACTCAATATAAAAAGACCGACACTTCAATTTATTAGCGATAATTTTCGATAGAGGCACATTACTATTTAAGAAATGCAAAAAACTGGTATCCCACGTAATGTCACTTTAGTCTCTGAGATTAAAAAACAGACTATAATTAAACTTAGTAGTAATTACTGCTACGCTTCTCGTAGCATTTGCGTAGCGCTACGGCGTAGCCATGCATATGCGAAAAGTGGTAGGGTAGGGATCATAAATCATTTTTCCTTCTTTCTTTCTTAAGAAAAAATATTCAAAAGCCAAAAATATCACTACTCCACTAAAATGTGCTTACGACAGCTTCCTTCAGGGTTGTCACCCAATAAAATTAAATAAGGAATAATAGTATTATAATTGGAAATATCCCAATACGGGCAAAAAAGTTGTCGTAAAGTACCCTTTAGACACCCTTTTTTGGAACACTGTGAGTGTTCCAAAATTTGCGCGTGAGAGCCAATTCCCTCTGGCCTGTACCTGATTTTAAGGATCGGCGGCAACGCACCAGCACCGTTTATGTCGTTGAAGGTGTTCATGGATAAAGACTGTTTACCATCAAGTAGCTCGCCATCGGCATCAAGTACCTCGGTCTGTCCGTCTGTAAACATTTCGCGACTGACCCGCGAAAAAATTTGAACAAAATTTGGCTAGGAGATAAATTCCATCCTGTGGAAGGTCATAATCCACCTTTTGTTTAAAAAAAAGCGATGTAAGTGAAACCACAGGTATCTACATAGTTGTTAAATTTTATCTCTTTGATCTTATCTTGTTTACTAACTTCAAAGAACAGTGGATACGTTCGCGACGTCTGTCCTTAGGTACTCCGGCTATAATTACGATTGAACCCGTAAATATTTATACACACAATGTAACAAGAGCTGAGCTGTTGATTTGTGTGTAATGTTTTTAGAAATAATCTGCTAAATCATTGTTATATGGGTTATTTATTCTTGACGCGGATAAAAAATAGCTGCCCGTTTTTTCACTTGAGGAAAATATTACTTCTTAAAAATATCCTTATTTTGAGACAATAAATAGGTACACAATAATAGTCATCAACATCTCTTCTTCTAGTTTTTTATTATTATTATATTAGATATTACCACACGCTAAAAAATACAGTTCAAAGTATGTACCTTTATCTTAGCCCACGACGATAACAATATAATGTTTTTCCTTATACTTTCGCAGATTTCGGTAATTTTTATAATATATTTGTTATCATTAAATAACTACTCGAACCACTAGACCACAGACGTCGTCAATGGTCATTGCGTGGTCACTCCCACGTCGAGCTAAATGTTACGGGTTTTTCTATGAATTTCTCAGTAGCAGTTCGGAGTTTGGAGTTGTGTCCGGTTAATGGCAATAGGCTCGTCCCCTATTACATGGGACCTAACAAAACGGCAAACTGTGGGTGATTAGTACACCTCTGCCCAACCCTTCGGGGAATACTTCGGGGTTATAATCACAAATCTCAACATATTTCTTCGCAACCGCTGGTATCAACAAACACATAAACAGCTACATACATGTTTATACACAGCATTTATGGGCGAAGTGTTATCAAATGTAAGAGTCAATAAGATAAGGAGAACGATTAACTAGATATATGAGATAAAAACTATATTACAACAATTGCGATAGCGTTTCATGTGCAGACAGAAATATAGAATTTGCTAAACGAATATCAGTTTCAAAAATGTATGTTTTCTTTCCGTTCGCTTACTTCAAAACGTTAATCATCAACTTATTAACTTATTGACGACTTCTGTGGTCTGGTCTAGTGGTCCGAGTACCGGACTGCTCATCACGAGGTCGTGAGTTCGATTTCCACAGGACACAAACATTTATAGTGATGAATTTAAGTGTTTGTGTTTTTCTGGGTGTTTCTTATGTATCATAAGTATGTATTTACAAAAAAAACGTATATAAGTATTATATCAATTGTCTAGTACTAGTTTGGGACTAGATGGTGCTGTGTAAAAAATGTCCCAGGATATTTATTTATTTATTTATATTTATTTATTAACTGTCCTAATGCTGGTCTCCTCTCAAAATTGGAAGGATTAGGCTTATAGTCCTCCACGCTGGCCTTATACGGATTGGCAGACTTCGCATGCCGTCGTGAAAATCTCTCAGGCATGCAGGTTTCCCCACCATGTTTTCCTTCACCGTTGTTAGCGAGTGATAATTAATTATTAACACGCACATGGTTAGGAAAAGTCAGCGGTGCGCCGTGCGTGCCTTGGATTCGAATTCGAGACCAACGATTTAGCAGTCCAGTGGTCATATCCCTAGGCTATGACTGCTTCTATTCTAAGTAGTTAGTTGCAAAAAAGACAGAAACTTCAATTTATGCCAGAAAAATGGCCTCATTTTACTCAAAATAACGTAATGAAATTACTAATAGATAAGATAATTATTATGTAAAACACCTTTTGTCTAGTACCTACAGTTTATAAACACCTAAACATAGGTCACCCCCATAGGTCGTGTCTATGGGGAAAATACCAAGGGACGCTTCATAAGTTTCGCTCATACAACCAACAATATTTTTATTGGTGAATAATATTCATTTCCCAATATATTGTTCACTGAGATACATAAGAAAAAAGATGGTTTCTTCATCATAAGTGAGGCTATAATTAGAGGAGAGGAATGAGGGGGAGGTCTTTGCCCAACAGTGGGATGCCGTAATCGTAAAAAAGTGTTAGTTCAAAAATTGGAAGTGATCAAGATTCTGGTAATCGATTTATAGAGTCGATTAATTATTTGTTTATATTGTTCGCTGGTCTAGTTATAAACTTGTACTATACATATATTTACATTATAACTATACTAGCTTTCCGCCAGCGGCTTGGCCCGCGTGGTCTTTTAAATTATAGCCTACACCTCCAACAAATGTCATTATATTTTAGCCAATGTATACAAAAACTTGACAAATTATATACTTAAACCTTCCTCGAGAACCGGTCTATGTATTAGTGGAAAAAGCATTATAATCGGTGTAGTAGTTTTTAAGTTTTTCACGAACAGACAGGCAGACGCGGCGTAGGACTTTGTTTTATAATATGTACTTAGTGATGTGTGACTGTCTCTATTGATCACAATTCCCAGAATATTTTCTATATATCATGGCCGTACAAACAATTCTCTCTCCTTTAATGTCAGATATGATAGTAAAAAGTAACGACACAAAATTTTGAAGGCTTAGGTACTAAAACATGGCAGCTTTGGCCCTATTCCCCGACATATAACGTCCTCCGAAAGTTATGATGGAGACGATCTAGTTTCAGACTTGCTTGTCGCTTTAAAACTTTGTAGTATTGTTGAAATTGTAGGCCTTATTTTTGTTATTAAAAAAAGCATTTATTTGCGATATATATGGTGTTTTATGTGGTTACATTTAGTTACAATAGTTGCGTAAGTATATCACCTTCCTATGTATGAAAAAGGATTCCAAAAGAAACCTATAACCAGATGGTTGTATCTGATACATAGACCAAAAGTTATTATATAAAAGCTTATGCTAACAATCAAAAATAGTCTCATATATTCGTATTTATTTTATTAGTATCTCTTTTTTGTGTTAGTGTCTAACCAACATTAACGACCAACAACGTGTTTTGAGTTATGGGCGAAAATAAACTGATTTTCGGTCTTTCTTTTAGTAATAAAATAAGTTATTGTTGCAGTAATAATCACTACATTTACATCAAAATTTAACACTGATTCTATAAGAAATAATCTTGTTTTTGTGTGTGTACCAATGGATTAAAAACCTGTCTAGAATTTTCCAAATATCTACGTTTTGTAAAATTCTAGGCCATAAACTGTTCTCATGTAAAGATGCCTAAACTTATCGGTAAATACATTTCCTGAGATCAAGAACTTTTCCGGTCTCATTCTCAAGAAGTTTTCCAATATAAAGACACAATTTTACTCTTATTTTCATGAAAGCAATTCCGGGTTTCATGAAAGGAAGGTGGACGCAAGATTTTTCCTGTTTGCAACGTTATTAAAGAATCCCTTGAAGGAATCTTTTTCAGTAACTAACAATTTTTATGAATTTTCCAAAGAAATACCTTAAAAATGTAATATTATTGCTACGTAGCTATATTAACTGCCTCGTTATCCTAGTGGTCCTAAGGTCCTAGGTTCGGTTCCTAGGTCATGCAAAGTGTAATTGGGTTTTTCTATTTTCTCAGTAGCAGCTCGGAGTTGCGATGTTAGGCGCGCCTTTAATGGCAATACACCGGTGAACTGTGGGGGTACATTAGTACATCTCTGCCTAGCCCTTAGAGGATACAGGCGTGAGGGTATGGTATTTTAATTTACGTTAATTAAATTACAACAGCTAGATCACATGTGCACATACATTTTTTAATGATAGCCGTTTATTTACATTTTTAATCTTAAACTTTGTATATATATCTACTTTCTGTTCGATGTTTCCTATGAAAGGATTAACATAATATTATGCCGTGATTAGATTACAATTAAATACTGAACAAATTAGATATTATATTACTTTCAAGGTGGCGGCACCGTGCCCGCGTGTATGACAATTGTATGAACGTGGTCAAAGCAAAATACGTTTGCAAGAATCGGACCAAGCAGTGGCGGATTTAAACACTTGCCGCCAATATGCCATTCCAATTTTTCCACCCCTACTGACCTCTACAACTCGGTACTCGTTCACAATCATATTAATTTAAAGATGTTTGTTAAGTGTAACTTTACGAAAAATTGTCGCCCCTTAATTCTGCCGTTCCAGCCGACTTAGCTTGCTTTAAATCCGTGATACATAAAACTTTTTTTTTTTAAATAAGTACTCTTTTCCATTAGATTATTTTGTAAATAGAGACGTTTCTATCTGACTTAGTTCGCCCGGTGCTCGAAATTCAACCATAATATCAATTTTTGTGAAGAAAATCTATGAGGAAAATTTGGTTTCGAAAATTTTTGTAGCGTAGTAAACGCATAGTAGGCTGCGTAATTCAAAATCATTTTTTTTTATTTCAGACAGGAGACCATAGTGTTGGTATCGATGTGATATAGTTTATTTTTATTAATTTAATGCATTTCGAATGCATATTATATAAAAATATTTGCTCTGTGCTCTTCTACACTTCTACATAATACTAAAGGTAAACTTTAACTGTACCTTTCCGCGTGATTTTTGTAAAAAGGAGTAAAGAGTCTGCTTCACGTGTTACTTAATGTAATAAATTAGGTACCTATATTGAACTTAATCCTAAGCTTACCTTATACATCCGTGATCAGTTCTTTTTTATACCTAAGTGAAATCGTGCAAACGCGTCGGCGAAAATTGTATCCACCCCTAATCCATTCTGTAGGAGTAGGAGAAACCTATCTTGATTAAAGTGTCGAATTGTATGAACTATTATAACTAAAATGGGAACAAATAATAATTACTTTACCTATTTATGGCACAATACTTATTAAAACCCTTAACTTGTAACAACAGTTTAATTATTAATTCTTTAGACATTGTTTTAGAACATGATTTTCAGTACACGCCTTCAGAAACAAACGCCGAAAACAGGTACTGTTAAAGGAAATTTAAGTGAAAATAACATTCTTTCTATGATCTTAACGCAGAAACCCTTATTTTACGAGATTTTAACAGTTAACTCAAGATTTCAAGGGCTACAAACCTTACGTTTCAAGTTATTTGATACGTGACGTTTTTTTATGGAACTACAATCTAAACACAATTCAATAGGATTTTCTTATTTTGATAATCCTATTCCTAAGATAACAAAATTAATAATCTCGGCATTATAATTTAAATTTCGAATGCCTTTATATAGTCTGTACAGGTTAGCGTTACTCAGTTTGTTCTCAGCACACGATTCCATGGCTTCTGACGTTTATTTTACGTGGCACGTGGAATGACACTGACATTTGCAACAATCAATTTATTATCCTCTTACCCTCGTATTACTGAATAAAGCGATCTTCTCACACAGACGGCGTCCCTAATGGCTCCATCTACTCATCACAGATAGGAAACCACTAAAGTACTTACATAGATACAAAATGTGAAAAATACGCACCAGAAACGTTGTTGTTCCTCTCGATTGGGTGTTGTTGTGTCAATACGGGGCGTTTCACGTGACCCTACCGTCGGCCATTAGATCCGTGGGCACGTGTTAATGTAATATTGTAAACAGAACGCATTAGCGGTTTATTGTGTGTGTTCGACGTGACGGTGGGTAGTCGCGGGCGTCGGCGGAGGGAGCGCGCGATCAGTGCGCGCCGCGGGTGCTCACTGGCGGCGCGCGGCGAGCGACGAGCGGCGAGCGGCGAGCCGGCCCGCGCGCATGCGCCGGTCGATCGCCGACACTCGGTCACTGGGCCGGCATTGTCTTGTTTCGCGTTCGAAAACAAACCTTTGTCTAGGTGGGGGAGACCGCGAGGCGCCGCGCCGGGCCCAGTCGGTAAAATTAGTTGTATGTTTCACAGTTCACACCTGTTGGTTTGTTAATCACGTACTTTAGTATTCTATTACAAAATCATTACTATCCGCCGAGATGCAAGCGGATTACAAAGCAGCGCCTCTAAACTATTGAGTACAACTTTAACGAGATTAACAAGTACCGGCGGAGGAAATAAATTTACTTTTTAAACGGGGAGCAGCCCTTTTACGAGAACACATATAAAAGGAGGTAGCAAACTCGTTTTGTAGAAAGTTTTATGGCCGGGAAGGTTCAATTGCCCGCGATTGCCTCTTTCCACCCACAGTGGTATTGGAATTTAGGCACAAATGTATTCACATGGGCGGTTCAGACAGCGAAATTTAGAAATAAAGCCCTTGATTTTCGAATCTGCAATAAACTTGACGAACAACCTCGCATTTAGTCTTCGATATTTAAATTATTAAGACAGCTCCAACTCTTCTAACTTCTGCAGAGTTTACAACTACACGATGGCTATGTACTACTTTCAGGTTACTCACAATCTCTTTGGTTGCGCCTCAAAAGAACAAAATGATGATAGAGAATCCTGGAAACGGGTGTAAATAGATCAGTAATGCTATTCGCAATGACACCTCTTTTTTATCAGTGGCACACCATACGCCTAAATTGTCTTATATGGGGCCTATGCCATTGCAATTGTTTGGAGGGGTATAATAACAATATTTGCCCCGGTAATCGGACCCAGAAACTCAAGCTCCATTGGACCACTGTGTCAGTCCGATCCGATCTTATTTATTTATTATTATTATTTAGCCATTATCGTCCCACTGCAGGGCAAAGGCCTCCCTACCCTCTTTCCATTCCTCACGGCTTAAGGCTATTTGGGACCAATCCTTCCAGAAGGAATCAAGCTCATCCCGCCATCTTCGTCTGGACCTCCCGCGCTGTCGTCTACCATGTTCATGTTCATGTACCCATTCGGTAATGTGTTTAGCCCACAGCTCGTTTGACGTGCGGCAGACGTGTCCAGCCCAGTTCCACTTTAAGCTGGCAGCTTTTTAGCCTATGTCAGCGATCTGGGTCCGATCCGATCTATCAAATCTAATTTCTATCTTAGTATGTGATAGCCTAATAACCTAGATACTTCGTGTGGAAGTCAATGGGGGAGGCGATTTGTTTAGCAGTGGACCTCTTTTGGCTGACATGATGACATGAGGATGATGATGATGTGATAGCCTTGGGGTATGACCACTGGACTGCCAAGTCAAAGGTCTCTAGTTCGAATCCAAGGCCTCTCTGACTTTTCGTAATCATGTGCGTCATTATCACTCGCTTTAATGGTGAAGGAAAACATCGTGAGGAAAGGAAACCAGCATGCCTGAAAGATTTTCTCGACGGCATGTGAAGTCTGCTAACCCGCATTAGGCCAGCGTGGTGGACTTTAGTCTAATCCGTCTCATACTTAGAGGAGACCCGTGCCCAGCAGTGGAACAGTATATGGGTTGATGACGGAATAGTTTAAAAGAGGAAGCCGAAGATTTTTACTGCACATAACCCAAATTCGAAAGATCTCAAAGTTAATCCTGCAATCTTTAGTAAGTTTAACAAAGTTGCAACTGCACCCGTACCCAAGTTCGCGGTCACGTAGAATCGTAACATTTAGAACTTTGTCGCACTGTCGCGTCAAGATAACTTTCATTATGACAAGCCTTTGACGTGGGATAGGCGAGTTTTACTGTTTTCATATAAAACTTGTCCAAAGATTAGCAACATTGTATTGTGGACTAAATATGACGGTAATCAAAATTTTTGTGGACTGAAGATACACATATGACACCTTATGGTTATATATTCTGAATTCCCCGTAAAGTTAAGCAGAGGTGTACACCCACAGTTCGCCGGTATGGTTAGGTCCTATGTAAAAGAGGGCGAGCCTATTGCCATTGGCAGTATCCAAACTCCAAGCTGCTATTAAGAATTTTATAGAAAAACACTGCTCTACCTGGAATTCGAACACAGGACCTCAAGCATACCAGTCGCGCTTACGACCACTACCCTAATGAAGCAGTTCTAAATATAAATCTTCATCTACACTATAATATATTATAAAGAGGAAAGATCTGTATTTTTGTATGTAACGAATAAACTCAAAAAGTACTGGACCTATTTGAAAAATTCTTTCCATGTTAGATAGCTCATTTATCGGGGAAGGTTATAGGCTATATATCATCACACTACGACTAATAGGAGCGGAGTAGTAATGAAAAATGTTGCAAAAACGGGGGAACAAATTATAAGACCACGCGGGCGAAGCCGCTGGCGGGAAGCTAGTAATACAATATAATTGTAGTTTTTTATATGAAATACAAAATTTTTATAAATCAAATAGGTACTTTTGGGAACGTCATTTGACGGCTCGCCAAAGCCTCTGTTTAAAAAAATAACATTATCATCAACCCATATACTGTCTCACTGGTGGGCACGAGTCTCCTGTCAGGCCGAGAGAGGTATCTATATTTCACCACGCTGGCCTAATACGGTTTAGCAGCAATTCACATACCGTCGAGAAAATCTTTCAGGCGTGCAGGTTTCCTCACGATGTTTTCCTTCACCGTTTAAGCGAGTGATAATTTAATCTTTTAAAAAATAACAAGATATTATTCAGTTATCCACTAACAGATAATACATAAATTTAATCACCTCGGTACACATTCAAGGCTCCTCGTCGGCTTTAGAATTCTGATAGAGCCTCAAGTGTCATCCTTACCGGTGATTAATGAATCACCATCTATAGAAAATATAGTTTACGCCTAGATTACTAACTTACTAAGTAATTGGTATTCTCTGTGTCATTTTCCTTTAAGATGTGAATGACAAATGCTTTGCCTAGCTTTGCGGATTTAAAGGAATTTCATATCAAATTCGTAGTACTTATATAAATCTAAATATCTTGGGACATTTTTTACACAGCACCATCTAGTCCCAAACTAAGCAGAGCTTGTACTATGGGTACTAGACATTGGATATAATACTTATATACTTTTTTTTTTGTAAATACATACTTATAATATATAAGAAACACCCAGACAAACACAAACACCTAAGTTCATCACATAAATGTTTGTGGCTTATGGGAATCGAACCCACGACCTCGTGATCAGCAGTCCGGTACTCAATCCACTAGACCACAGACGTCATCAGTGTGTTATTGTGTTCCGTTTGCTCTCGCAGGATGATAATCATAGTAAAAAGCTGAAGTTTTTGTTTGTTTGTTTGCTTAAACGCGCTAATCTCAAGAACTACTGGTCCGATTTGAAAATTTCGTTCAGCGTTTGATAGTCCGTTTATTGAGGAAGGCAATGGGCTATATATCATCACGCTAAGACCAATAGGAGCGGAGTATCAAATAAAAATGTTGCAAAAACGGGGGGAAAAATCAACTTCTACGGGTACGAACTCGCGGCCAAAGGCCAGTAATTAATAATATGTTTCACTACAAGACAAAGACACTTTTGTGTAATTCTTTTTTAAAATGCTTTAATCAAATCCGGGTCATTAGCGCAAACTTTTTTAATCTTTCTTCCATGACCCGACTATCCAATTCAATTAAAATCGATTACCGACTCGTCCGCATTTAGTCGATTCATCAGTCAAACAAAAGCGTCGTTGTAAGCGTTTCCTATCGCCTTCAATAAAATCTATGTAGAGTAGAGGTGCAGCCGACGTGCGGTGCACTCGAGTGCAAATAAGTCAATGAGAGCGCTGGAGGGCCCTTAACAGGTGTTCGATCATCGATTTCAGTTTGGTTTGTCGATTCTAGAGATGTGCTGGTATCGATGGTTCGAAGTTGGTTAAATTGTTGGTTAAATACATCTATTCTATCTGTAAGTAGCTAAGTAGGTAGGTACTCTACCACACCTGTGACACTCCTTAAAAACTTTCCGATACCGCTGCACACTACAATACTAAATGGAAAACTTGTCAAAATTACGTTTGGACACGTGCAAATGCAAATGTGTGCGTGAGAGTGCGTAGGGTTTGTTGGCAGTCCGTCCGGCAAGAACACCGGCAGAATGCGGGGGACCTGAGGTATCTGACGTTAGGGAGGGGCGGAGAGTTGGCCATTCTGTTATTATTTATTCTGTGACTCTACAGCGAAGATAACATACTAGCACACCTATATTTCCTGAAGGGTCAGGCAGAGGTGTATTAATGTACGACATGACAGCAAAGATTATAAAATACTAGCTTTCCGCCAGCGGCTTCGCCCGCTATCCCGCGGGAACCATACATTTTACCGGGATAAAAAGTAGCCTATGTGCTATTCCAAACTATAATCTATCTCTGTGCCAAATTTTATCCAAATCCGTTCAGTAGTTTTTGCGTGAAAGAGTAACAAACATCCATCCATCCATCCTCACAAACTTTCACATTTGTAATTTTAATTAGGATTAGGATATTACCAGCATAATGTTAGACTTATATTCTTTATTAGGTATGCACTTACATGTCTTTCCTGTCCGCCATTATAACTGCTCTCACCACTGGATATTTTATGATAACTTTATGCAAAATTGAAAAGGCTCTCAAACAAACTCAAACAAAGATTTTTTAAGAGGGAAACGTGAATAACTTTATACCTAATCAAAGAAGCATCTGTAGAGATTAGATAAAGAGATTATTTTATGATTATATTGTTTGATGGTTTAATGTCTCGACTAACTTTCAACGATTTGGAATGTTTCCACGATAAGAATGATACTTAGTTATGTACATTATGTACATACTTATAACGATAACCCATGTCAAATAAATATTTTACTAATGAAGAATGCATAATTGTATTGCTTCAACTTGGTTTTTCTCTGTAAATAAAAGCGTAATAGTATTTACTCAGTTCAAAAATATTTAGCAAACGTCGGTAAAAAGTCTTGAAGTCGATTAGTCCAGTCCCTAGGTACTGAATAAAAAAAATCCAATTTATCGATATTAGCTCCGGGTCCCATCACTAGCACTCGAAGCCAAGACGCCAGCGTCAGCCTCCCGATGTCGATGGACTCGACCGAAGATTAAAACAGATCCTATTATTGTGGAGATTGCAACATTATGCTACATCGAATTGCATATTATTTTTAGGGGTCCCGACTGCACAATAATATGTATGATATTTATTAGTGTTGTTGGGTTTTCTGTGAAATTCCCAGTAGCAGCTCGGAGTCTGGATTTGTGCCCGGTTGATGGGATGGCAAAAGCAAAACGCTCCCCCTCTGTTACATGAGACCTAAAAACTAACCAGCGAAATGTGGGTGTACATTATTACGCCTCTGCCTAGCCCTTTGGAGATAATAGGCGTGATTGTATTTTTGAAATATATTCATTTTAAACCGACTTTCCCAGGTAAGGTTTAAACATCTTATTATCTGCTTATATTTAATTCGGGATGTATGTATATTTACCAACTTACAATCCCTCTCATTCTGAGAAGACATCCGTGCCCATCAGAGGGACAGAAAAAGGGTTGATTATGATACAGTACAAGTATTTAGGAGTCGTAGTTTATCGAATTAGAATCTGAAGAGATAATAATACCTAGGTACTCAATTTTGTGATACCTAATTACTCAGATAATTATAACGAACAAGAAAACTCAAAGAAAAGATCAGCTACTCGAAACCATATGTGCTTCAAAATACGATCTGTTATTATTAATAACGAAATACCTACAGCCTCACAGAACGCAAACATAACATACGAGTATTTATCTTTCATAAATTACGGGACAATTCTTATTAAACTACCAACGCAAATATTCCTAAGTAAAAGAAAAGAAATATCTCTATACTATCCAGTCTGCTTTCATCTCCCCGATGAATATAAACAAAATCATAGAACAATATTCAGCATAAGTTATCCGGGATTTACATAAAGTATACCTACGCGTATGTGCGGGACCCTCGGCGGTATTTACAATTCACTGGGAACGCAAATCTTAAGATTTCCCGAGGCTTTTTGTCTATATTCATCTTTTCTTCCATTGCATTGGCAAGCGATTCCAGATTTGTTTGCAAAAACGAAAATGATTTTATATTTTCATTTTTCTACTTGATTATTACGATTTGGAATTGCTTGTAGAGTATTTGAGGCAGATTAAAGAATTTTCTTGTAGACTTCGTATATTTCATGAGGTTACATCAGTTTTAGACAATTTGAATGCGGTCTGGGATTTTTATTAGCCTTATATATTTCCCAGTATCCTTCGATGTCCACGCACACCACGTAGGTATAGGTAATTCCGTCATTGAGATGTTTTTTTTTTGAAATGTCTGAAAATCCTACCCCTTCTTGTATGCCGGCGCGATTACTTTTGAACGTGCTTTGACGAGATTTGGCATTGTTTCACACATCTTCCTAGCCTTTTCCCAACCATGTTGTGATCGGCTTCCAGTCTAACCAGATGCGGCTGAATATTAGTATTTTACACGAAGCGACTGCCATCAGACCTCCGCAACACAATTTCTGGGCAATACCGATATTCGAAGGGTAGGCTGGTTGTCACGCTATTTTGACTTCTGACTACCACTAACGATAGCTATTCGATATATAGCTATAACGATAGTCATAGATGTTCGTATGACAACCGGGACCGACGGCTTTACGTGCTCTCCGAGGCACGGAAGAGGGTCTCGATGTGTTAAGAATGGTCACCTATCCACAGACTGTCCTCGGCAAGCGTAGCTTAACCTTGCAGATTGGTTGATCATCGTTGCTATAACTTAGCCACGAGCCCCTCGAGATTTGGCATTGTTTAAGAGATAAAAATAATTATATTATTTTCCAATAGTATTCCATCTACAACTATCCCGTCCCGGGCCCCGGGCGTTTAGAGACGGCGAGCAACCCGGGCCCTTCCGGCTCAGTCCGACCCTCAACCCTTTTGAAGAAAACAGGCGAGGATTGTTGTTATATTTTATTCATTATTAATTTTTAAGTTTTTAGGCCTTGGTCAAATTTTACAAGGAATCGGTGAGGCACGAAGTTTCCATGCTATGCCCTAGACGGCAGTAGCAGCTAGAACAAATACCGCCGCAACACAGGCTCGTAATTAATTCATATCAAAGTCGAAGCAACTCGCTGCCCAAGAGACTGGAAACTCTTAATTGTACTTCACAAACAAACATTTATTCTTGCTGTGTTTAAATTATAATACAGATCTTTGTATACTCATTTCAAGACTGGTTTGGAGACGAATTTTTATTTAGCATAATTACTTATGTATTTAAAAAAATACTTCTAAATTTTAATTCGTCTGCTTCTTATGCCTAGTGTTGTTAAGTGCAACTGCTACGCTTGAGGTCATAGGTGCGAATCTCGATTCTTGATCGACCAGTGTTTTTGGGTTTTTCCTTAGAGGAGTTTGTGCTAGACCAATGGTAACACTATTGCATGGGACAAAAACATACCGGCGAATTATAGTGTACATTACACCTCTGACTACCCTCCGGAGAATACAAGCGTGATGGTATATGTCAATAAGTGAGAGCCTCAGACAGGCTAATACCTACCACCACGTTGCCAATAGGGAATATGCGTCTGAACTTTTTATGAACTTTATCGTTTTAGAATTATGTCTATGTAGATATTTTTTTATATTATTTCTTTTTTGATGAGAAAATAATTATTAAAAAGTCCACAAAAACTGTTGGAAATTCAAATCACTTGAAACGCAACACTATCGGTCAAATGGAATATGACGTCAAAGTCTACTTAAAACAGTGTCTGTTGTACGTGGTTGTTTGGTTGAGAGAACGTACAGTACGTCCGTTATAACTTGGCGAGTCTGAACACAGGCTCTCCGAACTTCCGCGCAAGTACACTCGTGAAGAACACGGTTATTACCAGATAAACAAACATTCGAAGAGAAAATATCTAATACCTAATAAGGACTGACGCAAATAACAAAATAAACTCAAAAACACTTAACAAAAACACACACAACTATAAATAAGACAACGATTACACTTAACAACGAACAAAGATAACAACGAACAAAGATAACAACAAACAAAAAACACAACGAAATAAAACGACGGAAACTTTTGTTACCGACTGTAGTCGAGACAGAGATGGCGACACGAACACCAAAAGTGTGACTGAGATATAATACCTCGTACCCGAGTATTGCCGAAAAAGTACGAAGCTTACGAAGTTAACAAAAAGGGATGTGCAATGTGCATGCTTGCAGGTGTTGTTTAATCGATTATGATTCAAATCGATTGAAAATAAGTAGTAAAAATATGTTTCTCTTCCATTGGAAAACAAGGGTAACATTTTCTCAAACGGCCGTTATTCATGTAGTCGTTAATAGATCACTGTAATTTAAGTAAATCATGTTATTGAACCGCAAAAACATTATTTTATGAATCATATTTTGTTAATATAGACAAAAGATAAATTATTAACGATAAAGTTCACTATATTAGTCTATTTAACGAAATATTAGTCTATTTAACGAAATATTAGTCTATAATATTTCGTTAAATATATTATATACACTAAAATGAATCGATTATAAGTGAAACTAATCGATACCATATTTATTCGGTTCAAGGATTGATTGTGTTTATGTCTATGGTTTACGTAAGGTACGTCTCTAGCTAGACCACCACCCCGCGCAGGCCGCCTCATGTCACCATTTGGTTTCTAAAAAACATTATTGCGCAGCCTTCTGCGCGAACTTCGGACTCGCCAAGTTATATCGGACGTACTGTAGACTTTGACGTCACGGCAAGCGCGCCAAAATCGCGGGTGTTTAAAATGCCAATATCTGTCTCATAATTTAATAAATTTTTTGTTTATTAATTTTAGTTTTAAGGAGCTGGATTTTTTTTTACGGCTACATAACGATATAAAGTATCGTTTAAAAATATTAAAAAAAAATGTGCTTATTCCCTATTATGTGTTCTTGTTTGAAGAGTAATGTAGCCAGTTACATTACTAGGCAAGAGGTCATAAGATGGCAACGCCATCACCAATACATACGGTGTCTATGGACGAGACAAAAAATCCATAACTTATCAGGGGTTCAGTTCGAAATAAAACCATTTTTATATTTTTTTACCATTTATTGTACATTGTTTTTGTAACACGATACATTATAAGCATTCCCTATAACAGCATGCAGTACACTTGCGTGCAAAGAAACTGGCAGCATCTATGTACAATAATGACAATGTTGATTTTATATGTTATTTCGTTGCGGCAGCGGTACAATAACAATTGAATTTTTATCGCATTCGTAGTTAGTTGCTTGAGCAATTAACAAGATTTTTTAATCCATTAAATATCACATCAATTATATCATCTATTGTTATTAGCCCATTCTGTTCAAGAAACGTGTATAGACGAATACAAATTTCTAGTGTCTAACATCAAAAATGTTTTTATTATTTAATTTTATTTGATAAGATGAGTGACTGGAAAGTGTTCAGTTTCGTTGCACCCAAGTTTACACGAACAATTTCGAAACGTATGTACCTTAGCAATATTAACTACGAATTGATGATTATCAATTTTTTGCCTTTCATTCATAAAATCTAATAAAGAGGAATTATCCACAAATTATGCAAGTTTGCTTATCAAAGCTGAGGTCAGGCGCAAAGAGAGCTGAGAAGTGTAGAATTATAGTTGGCTAGAATGTCAAAACATCCTGCCATGGTCGGTAATTGTTTCGACATAAAACAAAGGAAGTTTTTTTAAGTCGGTACGAGACCCACACACCCTGCCGCCTTCCCAGATTGCAGGGAACAATAAGAATTATCCGCAACAAAAAAAAAAGGTTGCTGAAATTGAGTCTGAAATTGTTTTCAGTAGTTTTTAGAAAATTCAGGTTAAATGTCATCGATGACAGATTTTCCTGACCATAGTTGTCTAGGTTACATAATTTGCAGATGATCCTTTGTATTCTAGTTCTAAAGTTTAATACTATTGATTACCTAATATTACATAACTTCATATTATAGTGATATTCTAAATGTAGAATACATATAATTATATTATTTATTTATTATGTTATTCACTAAATATACATATAATGTTTGGAAAAAAGCATAAAATGTTTAGGAATGGTTATGTTTACTTTTTGTGTACTAAAGATTCGTCATTACCAACCCAATTTTACTGTCCCAAAGATGGGCACAGGTCTCCGGTCAGTATGAGAGGTATATTAGGTTATATACAGTCCACCACGCTAGCCAAGTGCCGGTTGGCAGACTACACAGCATACAGGTTTTCTTAGTGAAATATCCAGATTAAAATCATCAATACACAAAATGTTTTTCGAAGGGGCGAATCATACAAGCGAAATGGTTTTACATAGATTACATACACACGTATGAGATTCCACAAGTTTAAAATGTACAAATATAAAAGTAATATAAAAAAAAGTAGATTACACACATTTTGTTTTGTTTTACCCACATAACTAAGAAATCCATAAATTTTAAGAAATATTACAAAGAATGAAATTTGTGAAAAAAAATAACATATCGACTGATTTTGAATACTACAAATTTTAAGATAATATTTTATTTTAACTACATAATATTAAAAAAAAATTTAAATGACGCTATATTATCAATTCAAATACAAGTTCACGCCAAACTTATTGTCCCGGTTGAAGTTGCAGTTGAAGTGCAGGCTTTAACCCAGACAATAAGTTGGACGAGAACTGTACATAATAAAATTATTCATAGTAAATCATCATCATAATATGATATTTATATTATATTGCCATGACTTTAAACCTCATATATGTGCCAGCATATAACTGAGCATAAAAATATTCTATGCTTAGCGCTTATTTGGTCAGATAAAAAATAGAACTCATTAAAGAAATATCTGTGTGAGTAATGTGAAATTATATACAAAATATATTATGTAACACGCCGTTACTATTTCCGTTGATCCACATAGCCAGTGCATTATCTGAAAAATAAAAAATTGCTGCATACAAGGTGGAAGTTCATCGACACACATCCGAATAACATGAGTTCAGTACTTGATTCTAAACCCCCCTGCGTTAAATTTTTCCGTAACATTTTTTATCAATTATTTTTATCAAGTCTGATTTTAGCAACAGTAATTATAATTAAGTATTTATTGAGCCACGTTAATAATGTATTCAATAAGAAATCAATAGATTTGCTTACTTACAACAAGTATAGTCTTTATTAGGCAAACTTACTATTTTGTTATTGAAAATGGCCCTTGTAGGTTTATTTTTATTTAGTTTAATAAAAAAATTAACGGAACAGAATAAAGAATTGTTTTATAAGTCCCGCAAGTTAGTAATGGAACCTTATCTGAATATCCTCACGTGACGTCATCGGCCGTACTTTCCGGCTAGTCGTGCTAACGCGTATTGAGAGCGGTTACGTCATTTTTACGTCACCAAGATGGCCGCCAGGCAAATTATCAATTTGCGAGGCTTATACGTTAATTTTGGGGCTTTCCTTTTGATCCGAATCCTAATAGCATGTCTGACTTATAGCTAGAGACCACAAAAACGTTAATTGTGAGGTAGAAATAAAGATTGGTTGTGTAGTAACTGCTTAGATATTTGTAAGCAACTGTTGGACTTCTGCAAAGCAATCAGAAGATTCGCGACGCCGAGCGCCAGTAACCCATGAAGGGATCCACCAAAAATGGGGAACTTGGCGAAATAATCCCAACAAGAGGATTGATCGCCCGCCTGGTGCCTGCAGGCGTCCCCGAAGATAAATAGAATAGGTATTTGTAGTAAACACTTACATCATATCCGGTAATCGTTTAGCATCTCGTCTCGTAGAGTCCTGAGCGACCGATGTAGCGCACCCATTTGATCACGTCGTGGTCGGAGTAGTTCAGCTTAGGCTCGAACACTTTGAGGTAGCGGACCTGTGCAACCAATATTTTAGTACTTCTTCAACATCATCAAACCATATACTGTCTCACTGCCGGGCACTGGTTTCCTCTCAGTGTGAGAGGGATATGGCTATAGTCCACCACGCTAGCCTAATGCGGGTTGGTCGACTTCACACGCCGTCTAGAAAATCACTCAGGCATGCAGGTTTCCTAACGATGTTTTCTTTCACTGTTCGAAAAGTCAGAGGTGCGTGCCTTGAATTCGAACTCGAAACCTTTGACATAGCAGACCAATGGCTATACCACTAGGTACTACGCTATCACTGCTTCAATTAATTAGACTACTTCTCAGTATGCTATCACTGCTTTAATGAATTAGTCTGCATCTGGTTAGACTGAAAGCCGGCCACAACTAAATTGGGAAAAGGCTAGGAAGATGATGATTAAATGGGTAAAATATAAGGCCAAAAATATAAATAAGAAAAGTAGAATTGTTTAATAGCATTCTGACCTTGAATCCAGATGGTGCGAAGGGCACCTCGAATCCCATAGAGATGGGTGGTCTGGTCCACTTCTTCTTGGTGTCTGTCTCCAGCAGCTCTATCTCCGCAGACAGTTGAGTCTCCTTCATGCCAGCCATGCGCTTGATCCTGTCCATTTCAATCTTGTGTTAAGACTATTTAACAAACCATACTAACTGTGCCTAGTAGCCTACCGGCTTAAGTTTTAATTTTCTTGTACATAAACTTCAATGCTGTACTGATAAAAAATTATATTTGAGGACCAAGTTTATTTTCTTTTCATTTTTACTTCTCCATTGAAAGATTTGAAGTTAAAAATAATCACAATGTTCTGTTTGACCATAATTATCTTTTGTATCAAAATTATAGTAATTTGATAATATGTAAGGGAGAATAAAACAAATGGAGAAGAAGACAATTAAGTATAAAGATTTCTTCATACTTTATACATACTTCTATTATGAAGACATATTTGTACTTTATTATATTTCTTCTCCAACGCTGCCATTTTAATAATACTCCCAATAAGTTCCCGTTAAATGACTTGGTAAATAATTTCATAAAAATTTTGTTCAATTTTCAATTTATCAGGCAGTTAGAGGCTATCCAAAGGTGGTGAAACAGGCCCTAAATGACACAAAGACTGTCAGAAATCAACTTTTACAAGATCATGACGTCATTATATAGCAGGCCCCGGTCTTTGCAAATTAATTATTAATTGTCTTGTCTTCAAATTAATGATTTATTACTTACTTCCAAACAATCGCATTCTCGGAGGCCTTGTACTTGGCCTTCCCCTTCAAACAGATGAGCTGCACTCCGCTCGTGTTCAGCGGCGTCGGGATCTTAACTTCGATCTTCTGGCCGAGCAGTGAGGGCTTGAAGTTGCTCTTCAGCACCACTTTCACTTCCATCTTGGTGCGGCCCACCTCGCGGACCAGCGGGATCACGCGGAATGGGAGTGATATGTCTTTTGTGGTGCGGTATCTAAATGCAATGGTTTTAATTTTACAGTCTATGATTAGTTATGTAAGATGAAGAAGAATAGCATTAATGCAAGAATCGTTTGAATTACTTATTCTATGTATTCGTAATATTTATATTGTCTAACTTCGAGATGTTAGTATTGAATAGTAATATAATAAAAAAGGTGGTTCATGTAAGTAAGTAGACTGAAAGCCTTTTAAGATTCATACATTTTAAAAGGCATGTACACCACGCGTGGTCTAGTTATTTCTTATAACTTTCATCCCCTATTTCAATACCTTACAGCCCTTTTTCGCAATAAAAAGTAGCCTATATCCTTTCTCAGGCTCTAGACTATCTGTGTACCATTCATTTAAATCGATTCAGCAGTTTTGGCGTGAAAGCGCGATAGAGAGACAGAGGTACTTTCGCATTTATAATATTAGTAAGGAGAAAAAAAGATAGTTAATAGGTAAGGTGGCATCATACGACATCGAACTAGCTGTAAAGTTAGTCGTGTCGGTTGTGAAGCATTCACAATAGATGTCGCTACGTCACCTTTAAGACGTAAACGAGAATGTGGAGGAAGATTTCGACTGGCGAGCGGGGCTCGCGGTAGCTTAGTGGTCAAAGCGTCTGGTGTACCGAACCAGAAGACGCAGGTTCGAATCCTGTCAGCCGATTTTTTCCTTCATTAAAAATAACTAGTAATCTTAGCATGGAAAATGGCAATTAAAAAAACACAAAAAGATAAGGATTAAAATCTCATTGAATTCATTCAATCAAATTTTACATTTTCGCCACAGGATACTGACCTCATGAGCTCAAACTCTCCGTCAGGTGGTATGAAGGAGATGGAGTGTTCCGTCTCAAACTTGCTGAGCTTCACGCACTGGTGGAACTGACAGTCGTCAATCACGACCACCGGCTTGCCGGAGCGCGCCGGGTCGCTGTCAGTGTTGCCTGATATGCCACCTGACAATCAAGATGTTTGATGCTTATTAATTATTATGATAACATATCCATTACAAGTTAGTGTTATTAGTAATAACACTAACTTATAAAACTTGTAATAACACAAAAGTGTGTAATAAGTTATTACACACTTTTGTGTTATTACAAGTTTTATAAGTTAGTCAAATACTAACTTATAAAAGTGTCACAGATTTTACTCTATTTTTCGAAAAACCTTACAGTACCATGGTCTCTTTTAAAATCCAGTATTTATAATAAACTAGCTTTTGCCTTTAGCTTGGCTCGCGCCACAATTGAACCCCTGTTACACCCCTTAAGTCCTCATAGTTATTCTGCTATTCCTGGTGGTGATAAATCTAACAAATAAAAGATCATAAAAATCAATCCAGTCATTATAGTCACAAATAGTGTAACTACCCCAATTTTGTTTTTTTTTTGCCCATGAAGAAGTAACTTGAGCCAATCACGTGACCTAGCTGTATCGGAAGAGAATACCTGGCGTATATTCTTACTATACTGTGATACAATGTAGGGCAATATCTGATAATATCAAATGAAATCTGGTTTGAGTTGACCTATTTTAAGTTACAGAAAACACAGCAACATCAAATCCAATATAAAATGCAATAGTGTCGAGACCGAAACTTGACAATAAGAGATCAAAACTTACCATTGCCTTTCCCTTTAGCTTCCATGACGATTTTATCGTTGATGCCGAACTTGCACTCCGGCATACCAGACAGGTAAGACTTCATCACCACCTTGCCAGCCACATGAGCGGAGAGCACTTGACCTGGATACATCATAAATAAATAAATCATACACTTATTGCACACTATAGAACAGAAAAATAATAAGGGCCTTGGGGCCTAGACAAGTTGCAATCTAACATTTGGATCAATCGGAAGAAACAAATTAAAAATGTTTGTATGGGAATGACAGTTGTAAACGTCAGATTTAATAAAACCTTATGTCATTCCTATACATTTTGTTTCTATATGTTTGTCGATCCGAACGTAAGATTGCAACTTGGCTAGGCAAGTTGCAATTTGACATTTGAATCGACAAACGAATAGAAACAAAATGTATAGAAACATTAAGGACTGCCTGATTTGTCGGAAGTTTGTGTCATTTCCATACATTTTGTTTCTATTAGTTTGTCTATTCGAATGTCAAAATGCAACTTGTCTAAAGGCCAAGACCTGCTTATTCTGAAATTCAATTCAATATCTAAGCCTTGTTTAGAAATTTGGTTGCAAAGGTCTAATGGTAGTTGCTCCCATGTAATAATATATCAGTATTTTACCCCTACTCAACATAATTATGTACATATGTGGTTACAGCTAAACCTTGATAAATTACCTACCACTCATATGTTCAATGTCACAATAAACAAGTACAGTTTGTGCTGTCTTACTTGGCCAGACTGAAGGTAGCCGTATGAATGTGCAATAGATTGTTTAGCGTAAAAATTGTATACCTGCAAACAATTGGCCAACCTATACTGTGCCAACTGTATTAGAGACACACAGGTATACAGAAAAAATCCTAGTGTAGCAATGTTTCCTTTTAAATAAATCTTAAAAAACTAAAAACATATGTAACACTAAATTACCTTGTGGCGACATTAGCAGGTTGACATACTCCAATACATCTAGGAACAGTTCATTGCGCCTGTATTTAATTCCCTCGCGACGCCATCCGATCTGGCCAGTCACCTACCGAAATACAAGACATTTTTACTAAACAGTTCCTTAGCAACTGAGAGTTATTTTCGAAAACTTATCTTGTGACATTTTTACACAGCACCATCTAGTCCCAAACTAAGCAGAGCTTGTACTATGGGTACTAGACAATGGATATAATACTTATATACTTTTTTTTTGTAAATACATATTTATAATATATAAGAAACACCCAGACAAACACAAACACCTAAGTTCATCACCTAAATGTTTGTGTCTTGTGGGAATCGAACCCACGACCCCATGATCAGCAGTCCGGTACTCGAACCACTAGACCACAGACGTCATCAAAACTTGATAATCAACTGATTGTGATGAAACTTTGGTCATGGTACAGGTAGTTCTTTGTATGAAGGTAATAAGTTTTTTCCCTCTTCTTAATAATTTGAATATTTTTTATTGTGTACATAATAATAATACCTGAGAGGGGCTCGTGGCCAAGTTGTAACTACGCTGATCAACCGATCTGCAAGGCTAAGCTACACTTGCCGCGGTCAGTCTGTGGATGGGTGACCATTCTTAACATATCGAGACCCCTCCGTGCCTCGGAGAGCACGTAAAGCCGTCGGTCCCGGTTGTCATACGAACACCTATGACGATCGTTAGTGGTAGTCGGAAGCCTAAAAAGCCTGACAACCAGTCTTTCCTTCGAATATCGGTATTGCCTAGAAATTGGGTTGCGGAGGTCTGATGGCAGTCGCTCCGTGTAAAATACTGGTATTCAGCCGCATCCTGGTTAGACTGGAAGCTGACCCCAACGTGGTTGGGAAAAGGCTAGGAGGAAGAAGAATAATAATACCTGAGATGTGATTTGAGCTTGTTCTTCCTTAGAAGCAGACTTGATTCCTTGTTGGGTGATGAAAGTCTTCAGAACACCTGTATCAGAGTTCTGAGGGTAGCCAAAATCCAGGATTTCTGAAAAGGAACCATCAATTAACTTATGCTATTCAAAATATGAATGAAGGTGGAATAAGGTGGCTGGCAGCGGATGGATGTGAGCTGCCCAAGACCAGGATGGTTGGCGCTCTTTGGGGGAGGCCTACGTTCAGCAGTGGAAGGCAATAGGCTGATATATTATTCAAAATATTTGAAATTGGAATGTTTTTTTTTCATCGCTCAATGTTTTGTAAGACTTATCATTTACAGAACTGTGTTGCTGCTGATGTATCAAGAATTCACTGAGATTTCTGTCTTTAAAAACTATTTTTTTCTTCTCTCTTTAAAACATAAATACTTTTATCTAAGGTAAAGTGCAGACCCATAGTGTTGTCTCTGTATATCTACTCACCATCAAGCAACTCATAGATGAGAACAAAATTGTTCTTGATGTTCTCCTCGGAGATCTTGCCAAAGTATGACTGCATCACGTCTATGATCTTGAGTAGAAACTCAAAGACCATTGCTGCATTCACATTCTGCTTAGTCACTGCTGCCAGCCAGATGTTTGCACGCTAAAAAAAGAAAGTATTATTTTGATGGTGTGTGTGTTAGATTCCCACAGAACACAAGTATTTATTTGATGAACATAATTGTTGGTTTTTGTCCCAGTGTTTCATATTATCATAAGTTTCTAATTAGTAAAAAAAAAAAGTATGTACAGTTCTCGCCAAACTTATTGTCCGGGTTGAAGTTGGCACCAGCTAACTTTAGTCCGGCTGTAAAAATCGGAGAATCAAAAATATTGGATTAAAATTATTTCAAACGAGTCTACAACTTGAGCTTTCGGTTTTATTTATTACAATCCTATAAGTTTTCCTTCATTAAAAATAACTTGTAATCTTAGCATGGAAAATGCTTAAAAAATACAAAAAGATACAATCCTATAATTTTGTTTTTTCGATTTTTACGGCTGGGTTAAAGTTAGCTTGTGCCAACTTTAACCCGGACAATAAGTTTGGCGAGAACTGAAAGTATTATATCAATTGTGAATAATAAACTCAACCCAGCCCATAGTACAAGCTCTGCCTAGTTTGCTGCTGCTGTGTAAAATGTCCCACAATATTTAATTATTTATTTATCTATATGGCTTAAAAAGATATCTTATATGGTGATATGGGGTGAACCTATTTTTAACTGATAACAAATGCCACTCAAACAGCTGCTAGTAAGAATGATTTAATAAAAACAAAATATAATGCATTGCTTGACCTAAGAATGAATGCAGTAACAGAACCCCTTACTGAACAAAATAAACTGAAAATATCATAATTATAATCAAATTGGAATGTAAATTGATACAAAAATTAAATATCAGAAAACACCACCAACTCCATTGTAACCATTGTAAACTTGTCATCTTTCTTCCTTCAGCTCTTTTATACAACAGTTTACTTTTATGTAACAATTGGAAGACTAGGCGAATCTACAACCAGACTATGACTTGAAAGAGTAACTAGGCTAGTAATTGGCCACTTACCTTGATGTGAAAGAAGGAAGTCCTGGCTATGTTGGTGACAGGCGAGCGCACTTGCTGCCTCGCATGGATCACGTTCACACGGAACGCGTCGACGGCATTTCGTCCGATATCATCGCGGTACACCCTCGAAATCAGGACTTCGCCCTTGTGGTTGTATACAAACAGGCCCCCAATCATCTTGATTTAGGCCTGGAACACAGTTGCACCAACTCTTTAGCTTTGGCTCTTGTACTCCATCCAAAAATATGAATTCATATCGCCCGCAAGATAAGCAACGTAATGATTTTTCGGTCTGGTGATCTGCCAAAATCTACCCCCAAGATTAATTTTAAATTACATGGCAAATCAGTCAAAAAGTCACATTAAATTGAAAAGGAATAGATAGTACTCGAAGATATAAGTGGAATAATTTATCAATAGGACAGGATACGACCAATGTAACACCCGAATCACCAAATTTGATACCGATTAAAAACGAATTAAATACGGCTTACAAACTCACCTACGGTACTGCGGATAGACACATTAGTTCTGAAAATTATGTTGTTATACTCCAACTAACATAAAATTCTAATTTAACTCATTTTTATTAAAATTCGCTAGTGAAGTAAGTGGCGAAACCCGCCCCCAAAATGAAACATGAATGATGAAAATGAAACGTCAATAGTAGTGATCAAATTTTTTTCGGTGACAACACTGAACTTTTCGTAGTGTTGTATTTTTAGTAATAACGACTAATTACCGGTTTTTTGCAATGAAGGCAACTGTAACATTAAATTTAATAATCCACGATTAATTCAATATCAATAAAACACTATCAAGATCATAGAACCATATCTAAGTCAGTACTTTAAAATCTCTTAGGTTAATTCTATTCTCTTCTTAGGTTAGGTTAATAAAAGTTTATTAACTCGGCTTTTGTTATACAAACTATTTCTAAACAAACGTTACGTATTTTTTCGTTATGATAAGAAACGTTAGCTATTTATTATTTTCTTATCAATCTATGGTCGCCTTTAATGAATATGAAAAATACTCACACAGTTTACTCCGGGCTGTCAATTGAATCGTACGCATTACCTAATATTTTGCCGCGAAAATGTTGCGGCACATATTAATTTTTACTGCAATTTGTGTATTTTTTGTGGCCAGTTTGAACATCGTTAATCCTGGTCCAGCATTCCCTCCGACGAAAGGGGAAGTGTGGCCAAAACCTCAACAGCAAATTAAAACAAGTACTTATTATAAATTAAATCCTTCAATTTTTAAATTTACGGTAAGTTTAAAAAGAAAGATTATTAAATTACAAACTAATATACGTGATTAGTAATTGTTAATTTAGTAATTATTTTTTTTTAAGCCTAAAAATATAGGTCTTATCCCGTGTTGTTGAAAGTATTGATTTTCGCACACTATTCATTGAATTTTTCGCACAAAACGTTGACTTGACCATAAAAGTGAAAGAATTCCGCAAGTACCAAATATCTATCTATGTCAATGAAAGGAATATAATATTTATGCCTTAAAAACAGGTGTTATTTAGCTATTTTCGTAAATTCCAGGGTACGCGGTTTTGAAACAATAATAAACATTACCTATGTAGGTCTACTAACAAGTTATTCTTACACAAAGAATGAAGCATTGTAATAATTAGTAATTTAACAAAGTACAAATGTTGAATTACAAATTAATACAATAACTTAGTTAATAAAGACAATGTAATGCTACTACTACGATTAGGTCCATTCATTCTCCGGTTAGTCATCTAATCCACCCCATTGTTCATTGCAGTAAAAATTGTCATTACCTTTTTCGTCATTTACTTCGATAACAAATCATTTTTCATTACTCGCAGTTGATTGACCAAGGCTTTCTGTAAGTAGATAATTGTGTACCTAGATAAAAACCAAGTACACTTGTGTCAATGTACCCTACTTACCCAAAATGTCATTTGAACATTGTTTTTTTTTCTAAATGGCTTCAAAGAATGTTTATATTTTTACGTATACCTCTTTGTACAGACGTTGAATACGTCATAGTTACTATAATAATAAATAAATATCTTGACATTCTTTACACAGCACCATCTAGTCCCAAACTAAGCAGAACTTGTACTATGGGTACTAGACAATGGATATAATACTTATATACTTTTTTTGTAAATACATACTTATAATATATAAGAAACACCCAGACAAACACAAACACTTAAATTCAACACAATAAATGTTTGTGTCTTGTGGGAATCGAACCCACGACCTCGCGATCAGCAGTCCGGTACTCGAACCACTAGACCACAGACGTCGTCAATAAGTCATAGAATGTTTGGCAAATTGTTTGGAAATATAATTACGACTGTTTATCAGATGAATCCGTGTTCATCAGTAAATCTGCTGGCATGCTACGGGTCGGTCATGTTAGCACTTCAAAACGGAGCGCAAGACCTTTTGCGTACCTTCTAGGGATATTTAAGTCTTTAAAACACTTGGCCGTAATTAAACTGACTCCTCACTTTTGGTTAAAAAAGATATTATAGCCTAGTGGTAAGAGCGCTAGCCCGCCGCCGCGCCGCCGGTGTGCGGAAGTCAAAGTTCGAATCCAGGGTGCACCAAACCTCCTCTCACTTGTCAAATTCACATGCAGATCAGAAAGACTTACATTAAAACACTCCCATTAAATTCGGAGTAAAATTTTTAATACCTATGTTTAGTTTTTCTTAGGTACTTTGCTGTTTCTTATATTGCCTGTTCCCACCTTTAAATAGGCATAATATTAGTTCTAGCTCCTCCACCTTTTTCTTTTACCACTCAAAAATTGCAAAAAAAAACAATGAGCGACTTTAAATTAAAAAGTGACGATCAACCGCATAAAAATTGATTTTTATACAAAGTTAGTCCCCTACATACCATTCGCTTTTTAAATTCCGCCTATACCTTAATTCCTGTCCGTATCTCGGATTTTCACAGGAAAAAGATAAAACATGCGATATATTAAAAACAGCGATAGATCGTTACATACATGTGTTAAGAAACATGTATCACACATCCTGGAGACATGCAAAGAGGACTTGGAAGAGAATAGAACCTCAGCCTGTTAACACGGACCCTGCTTTCAAAGGCACGGTGGAAGAACTTCAGATACATCTGGCTTCACCGTGCGAGACCTACCCCCACTTGGATATGGATGAAAAATGTAGGTTTTCATGAATCACCTTGTATTATATAATTATTGAATAAGGCTTTACAAATGTTAATTGCATTTAGCGAATGGAAACTCCTTGTTTTAATATTTTTATTAAACAGACATATTTCATGATCGAATAGGTATCTAAAACATATTCAATAACTGCTCTTTTTCAGAAATGAATGTCGCACTGCAAAACTTTGTTGAGTTATTGATTATCTTTACGATTCAGCTTTGAGCCACAAAACAATTGACCATGTCCCATGTTTTTACGTGGAACGTGAATAGTGACATCATTTTGTTTAAATTCGCTTTTTGATATCCATAAACCATCGCTTGCAATAGGCATGATGACACCAACTAAGAATGACCGAAATTACGATTTCACGTAATTTTATATGACAGACTGATTCATATATGAACACTTGTTTTTAGATTATAAGTGAGATTATATTTATTTTAGCAAAAATTAAAATGCAAGACATATCAATCCGCCATGATAGATCGAACACCAATCAGAAGCGAGTGACGTCAATTCATTTTGTGTTCTGTCTGTCGTATAAATAGGGACACGATATGGAATCGAAAATATCGATACTATACTCATAAATAGCGTCAAATAAAAATTATCGTACTCATAAAATTATGTAAAAAAGTAGCGATACTTCAAAGTGTCGAGTACTTTTTTTAGGGCCTAATGCGCATCTACTTTTATTACTTTTATTATGTCTGCATCACCCTGAGGTTGTCTGGCAGAAAATGCCTACAGTGCATCAAGTTTAATAAATAAATAAATGCGGACGTCAATGTCAGTCAGTAAGTAACGTCAGTTTAGCTTCGTAGAAAAAAAATACAAATTCAATGAATTCCATTACATGGGACCAAATATACCGGCAAAATGTGGGTTTTAGGTACATTAGTAAACCTCTGCCTAACCCTTTGGCGAATACAGGCGTGATGGTATCTAAATAAAGACAGAGATATCAAAGATTTGATATAGGTAGGTATATTATTTATAATCTCCTTGCCTAACATCAATGAACCATGTCACTGACAATAATTTACAATAACACGATATTGACAATAATTTATCTTTTAATTTTATTTTCGAGCTCAGCTACTTCATTTCTATAATGTAAATAAATATATTACTTACATCAAAATGGTCTTCGCAGAAACAAATTACTGAATTATTCGAACTTTTTCTTGCATTGGAACGTAATAAATAACTTGTTTGGCGTTTTTATTGTGTAGTGTTGTATTATGACATTGAGGAACCGCACACCATCGATACACATTAGGATTCATGATTATTGCACAAAATATTATCAAAATATGATCAGAACAAACTTTCAATCTCAACTGTAAATTGTCACTTCTCAAGTGTTTACAGAAGATCGACGTCATAGACGACGCCATTGCTATTCTAGCGTATTAGCGCGGAATTTAAATTGTGTTTTTTATAAGGCTATTTTACCTTAAAAATCATATATTTTTCAAAAAATATGAGTTATTTTGTATAAAGTAGATGTGTAAGAACATCGTGGAGTACTTTTTCAAAATCAGTCATCATGCCTATTCTTTGCCAATCTTTGTTACAGAAATTATGTCTTATCATTTTCAGATAGCCTCAATGTTTCTACAGTATCTACACTTAAAAGCGAATCCATTTGGGGCGTTCTGAGAGGAATGGAAACTTTCGCACAACTTTTCTACATGTCTAATGATTACAAAGTAAGAGTTTTACTTATAACCTGTAGGTTTTTTGCTATGGCTGATATTAAACGAACTTGACAGCAGAGTTTACTGCATACAGGCTTTTAGAAAAGAAATTCTATATACCAGATTGATAACTGCATTCGCTGATTACAGGATGTTCTCATCAACGCAACGCAAATCGTCGACTTCCCCAGATATACATATCGAGGACTCCTTATTGATACATCGAGACATTACCTCAGTGTGGCGAACATTCTCAAAACATTGGACGCTATGGAAATGAACAAAATGAATGTTCTTCACTGGCACATAGTGGATGACCAGAGTTTCCCTTATCAGAGTGACAGGTTCCCGGAGTTGAGGTTCGTATATGTGGCATTCCAAAGAGGCAATGCTATGAAAAGACCATGCCCCTAACCAAAAATAATCTTCTCGAATCTTACGCCCGCGAATTCTTGCGGATCTTAGTAACCTTCGTAGTTGAGTTTTATAAAACCCGAACATAGTATTGAATCTATTACTTCAGTGATCAAGTTCAAAATTATTTGTCCTAGAAGTAGCTTTGCATTCATATTAATGTGCCTTTTGCAGCGATCAAGGGGCATATGACACTTCAATGGTATACACAAAGACTAATATTAAGCAAATTGTGAACTACGCTAGAGACAGGGGAATACGCGTTCTGCCTGAATTCGACGTTCCAGGTAAACCATTATTCTAAGTACCATACTACAGCGAAATAATTCCAACATGAGGAGTGATCGCCTGCCTGGTGCCTGCCTGATGTGGTATAATAGATACCTACTACAATGGCTCGTTACATGACAAATACTAGGGTTTTGACTTGCCTGCAGTTGAATGATGTTTTATTGATCCGTTATAAGATAGCTAGGGCGAATCCGGCCGAATTCGGGAAATCTTTTATCCCGACTAGGGCAAAGTCAATGGGAAGGCCTGTTTTACAAGAACCTTTCCCGTCGTATGATGGACAAAGAACCAAATATACCTAAACAAAAAAATATTTATAGATAGGCAGACTTGCGCAATCAGGTCAAGAGATAGTGAGCGAAATATGGAGCTATCAATGCTCTCAAGAGAAATGCAAAAATGTTTCAAGAAGGATTTATTCCCGATGAATAAATAGCGCAGTCCTTTTCTAGAACATCGTCCATCATTTGGACCTCTCCGACCAATGTTGCCTATCGTCATGAGTGCTTTGTTACACTCAGTAGGATATTGTGCCATTTAAATACAGTTATCATTAACCCTCTACAGATAGCGAGTAATACTCTCTGAAGAGTGACCGTAGGTAAACAATGCATTGGCTGATAAAGGTAACAGTGTCAGATTTGATTGCAATGTCCATTTCTAATGGGGCCTTGATTTTATCGTTGAAAATACGTAACTTTATTACTTATTAAAGCACTTTAAATATGCAGTGCTGCTATATTTAAACATGCAAGGTATTTTTAGTACCCCCCGACAATTTACAATGTAGATTATTTTTTCGAATTACATATTACAACGCGAATGTATATTCTAGTTTCTTTTTACCTACCTACGTTTCTTTAATATAGGTAGGTACCTAGGTACATATTTAAATCTTCAAGGTTGTTGTTCTTGATGTTGGACTAGCTATTACTCGCGGTTTTACTCGCATTCCAAACTATTTGAGACAAAAGTTTGCAACACAACCCAATCCATCTTCTTGCCAAATTTTATCGAAATCCTCTCAGCGGTTAACGGTATGGGTACTGGGTAGTTGGGTACCAACTTTAACACATTTTCGTATGTACCGCAGGACACACAAGATCTTGGGGCGTTGCATACCCAACAATTCTAACAAAATGCTATCAATTCGACGAGGTCATAGGACTAGGGCCGATGGACCCCTCAAACAATGTTACTTACAAACTGATCGGCGACTTGTTTCGTGAAGTGCAGGAGCGATTCCCAGATAAATATTTCCATCTTGGAGGTGACGAGGTTGCTATGGAATGCTGGTGAGAGTTCTAAGCAATTCGATATCCGAAGTTCATATTTCATTTGCCATTATCCACCATATAGGCTATAATATAGACTTCTAGGTATTCTAAAAGACCTACATTAAAAAGCAAACTATAGCTTTTGTATGTAGGTCTTTTAGAATACTGTTATTGTTGTTTTTTGTTTGTTTTTTGTTTGTTTGTTGTTTTTTTAGTACAAATATCGTTCAGAAGATGGGTAATCATTCATGTGTTAGTAATTATTAGTTAATCTCTAAAACTTAGGAAGTGAGAAGAATAGATTGCTGATCGAATCTTTGTGATTTTCTATAAGGACACTTCATTTTCACCTGTGGATCTTTAGATAAGAACTCTAAAATACCTCGACCGTTTTAGGTCGTCCAATCCTGAACTGCTAAGATTCATGATGCAGCACAATATGAGCCATCCCAGGGAACTGCATGCGTATTTCATGACCAGAGTCCTTCCGTTGCTGGGCCAGAAGTCCAAACCTATAGTATGGCAAGTATGTAGCTCGATATTTCCAAACAACTTGTATTTTTCCTTATGATAAGAATGTACCTATTACTTTGTACATGTTATTTTTGCCTGTTTACAATTTATAGAATCCAATTAAATGCGATAAGTGAAATGTTTTAGGAAGTTTTCGACGAAGGTGTTAAACTACCCAGCGACGCTATCATACAAGTGTGGAAAACCATTGGAGCAGAGGACATGATAAGAGTGAGTTGATTACATTAATTTTATTGTAAATGAAAAAACTATTTTCGCAAAAGAAATGTACACGAGTACCTAAACATCATTCCACGCACACCTGCAAGTGTTAAAAAGGAATAAATATAAATTAATGTTATAGGTATTATAATTATAAGTAGTTAGCGTTTAGGTTGTTAAACATACCCATAGTTTGATAACACCAGTTTGTAAGTATAGGTCTTTAACCATCCAAACGAATCTTTAAACCTGAAAATATAGGAAAGGACCTCGACAACTTCAAAGACTAGAAGCAAAAAGGAACTGTAATAGCAATAAACAACGTAAACACAGCCCAACACTTCCCAGAACAGTAGGTATTTTTAAAGTTAATAGTTTATCGATTACACAGATCCTGTCAGCTGGTTACAAAACGATTTATTCCGCATCCTGGTATTTAGACCACATCAAGGGTGGTGGAGACTGGACCAAGTTCTACATAGTTGACCCCCGGAGAATGATACATGGGGACGGCTTGAAATTGCAACATATTGTAGGGGGCGAAGCTTGCATGTGGGGCGAATTCGTCGACGACAGAAACTTGATGTCCAGGTAAGCGAGTTTCTTGTACCTTGCTATGATGCGAAAGATCCAACAAACTCCTACATAAAGTTGTATGATTCAGCAGTAGGTTTAAAGCTGTATGATTCAGCTTTACATCTCGGAGATGTTGTATGAAAACCCGATTTTTCACCAAACTAACAGAAATCTCAGGTCGAGCACGATACTATTTGCATCGTCAAGTTTTGTTTTTATTTATTGCTGATCTTAATAAGTGATGGTTAACCTAATGCATGATAGAAGAAAATATTTTAAAGCTTTTGGATACGAAATTGAAGGAGAACGCATGAACTATATACGTAGACTTATTTTCTATAGGTCTTGAGTAATCTGCAAAACGTTTTGATTCCAGAGTCTGGCCTCGTGCTAGTGCTCCGGCTGAGGTGCTATGGACTGCCGTAGAGCCTCGCTACATCTTCACCAGCAGTTATGAAATCACTAGGCGTCTTGAAGAGCACGTGTGCCGCATGAACCGTCGCGGTATAGCGGCTCAGCCCCCAAATGGTCCAGGATTCTGCCTTGGATGAGATTTTATTATTACAACAGTTTATTAATACAATATTTAGGAATTGTTTACTTTCATAGGATTATTACGTTTAGAATAAAAATATATTATTGTGGTGGTTTTAATAACTGTTTCCATGAACTTCCTTGTTTGTTTTACTTATTTTCTTCTTGTTAATCTCTTTCACATTGTTCAAAGGTAATTGGGATCTCTAGAAAAGTACTTTACCCTTCAGAAGGTCGTAACAATTACTCTGGTGTCTCATGTTTTCTAATTGTAATCGTTCCTAGGCAGGTTTAACCATATTAGAAATA
Source organism: Acronicta psi (assembly GCA_946251955.1). Classification (NCBI taxonomy): domain Eukaryota; kingdom Metazoa; phylum Arthropoda; class Insecta; order Lepidoptera; family Noctuidae; genus Acronicta; species Acronicta psi. The sequence continues at coordinate 12,495,549 of OX276482.1, forward strand.
CTTATTACACTAACCGGTTAGAGTTATTATAATTTTCCTTTGTGTGATTTCGTCTATAACTATCTTCTTTACCGTCTTCAAATAATTTTGGTGCATATTTAGAAAAACTAACCAAACTCTTTGGGGATATGTTTAAAAACACTTGTACAATTGTATGATGTACCTCAAGCTCTGGTGTTAACAGATCTTGGCGGCCGATCACAAACTTATCTACTCAGCATCATGGTACTTGGACTATCTTGCTAACGGAGGAGACTGGGACAAATTCTACTCCGCTGATCCTCGTCAAATGATTCCAAGACACTACAGGGACTTGAACCTGAACAATATTCTCGGAGGCGAAGCTTGCATGTGGGGCGAGTCAGTCGACGACACAAATTTGATAAGCAGGTAATTACGACTTCTAGGTATCGAGGTCCTAAGCGCGACTGCTACACCGAGTTCGAGGCTTCCATTACCGGACTAAACAAAGATTTTTTATGTAATTCTCAGTGACAGCTCGGAATTTGGATTTGTCCCGGTCAGCAATTAACTCGCCCCCTATTACAAAGGACCTAAACATATCTGCAAACTGTGTGTACATGAGTACGTGTTCGTAAAATAAAGCCGTTATGGTTGTAATTCCAGGGTATGGCCTCGCGCAAGCGCCGTCGCTGAAAAACTATGGAGTGCCGAACAACCTCGCTACAACTACTACAGGTCCATCGCTGATGATGTCAGCAGCCGTCTAGAAGAACACACCTGCCGAATGAACCGTCGAGGCGTACACGCACAGCCACCAAACGGACCTGGATTCTGCGTCGGTGGCTTTTAAATACTTATTACGTACATAATCCGCTTCTCAATTTAAGATTCTTTAGGTATAATTACTTTCTAATATTAAATATTCCGTTTAGAATTATTAGGCGTTTTATTTATCTTTGAACTGTGGGTTTACATTAGTACTCCTACCTAACCCTTCGGGGAATGCAGAGCAATGCAATTAATATCAACAGTTTTAAGGAAAATAATCACGAAGGCGCCACATTTATGACCCTATCCATCTTTGCAGGGAAATTTTGTAGTTAAATTGACCACTCGAGTCTCTTGCATACAGTTTTAGAGAGGCAGAATTTGTTCGTTGGAATTGGAACTGTGTATGTTATATATCCTAAATGTACTCTTAGTTAAAAACTCAGTGGGTGCGCAGTAATCGCAATCAAAATCGTAGTAAGTGGCGGTCTCTAGTTTCTGCCTACCCTTAGGGAAGGGAAAAGCGTGATTGTATGTATGTTGCTCTGAGTCTCTGAGAGTTAGAAGAATGCGTCACTCATGCAGTGTCATTGCCTTCGTACACTTTCTACATCGCGCATTCCGTTGCTTGGATTTATGTTCAATACCGTTTCAATACAAACATACAATTTAATTTCAATTTTAAGATTAGAATTCACTGTTTGTTAAAAAGGCAAAACATGTGTAGTCGACATGCAAACTATTCGTTTTTATAGTTATTCCATGCTTGTACGGATGATCTTTATACAGCTATTCAAGGTTATAATAGGTAATAACTACCTTCCAGCAGACCCAAAGACTACAATATAATAGCAGACCTCTGTGTGGACCTGGAGTTAGGCTCTGTGTGCTCAGGGCTTCGGGTAGAATTTCAGACACCAAGGATAAAACCAGTTATTTCGGTGACAACGTGATCGGCATGAAGGGTGCATCAAGACCGGGTCAGATGAGTAGCTACAGCAGTTAAACAAGGCTACGGGGGTGAGACGGTGGCAGATGTCAAAACAAATATACTTTCCAGTCCAACATGCAATACAGTAATTAAAATGTTTAGAAACGTACTTAATCGTTCCATAGGTTTTGCGACTGTCGAAAGCAGAATAGGTAAATAAATAAAAAAGGAATTAGAAGGATCTTACAGGTTTTCTCGGATATATGTATTAGGTACTTAGTAGTTAGGTAAGTACTGCAGCTCATTAGGTATGCTATTAAAAGTAGGCAAAAATATAAATAGGTAACTTACTTTTTGATAAATAAGTAATAATCCCGTACTTCATTGTACGCTCGGCGTTATAAACAGTCAATCAAATCTTGCAAGAACATAATGGGCAATCAATAAGTACATAAATCTAATTTCAACAATAACTATTTAATTTCCCGCCCAAAATGTCGAATCTCGAAATTGTCACAATATTGACATATATTTTGACATTTGTCAAAAACTCAACAAAAACTGGCAAGTTACAAGGTGAAAAAGAGCCGTTTATTTTAAGTTCAATAGTTCAAGTTTCGGTTCAGTAAGCCGTAACTCTGATAGAATTTAATTTATTTATGTAATCAGTCTGAAGGAGTCGCTGGTCATTACATTATAGATATTCTAAAGGTTAGGAAGATTTAGTCTAAGGGAATTATTTTCCATACCTAACGCCTGTCATCACAAAATAGGCAATTAAATTAAAATATTAATAATCCAGAGAACTCAATACAACTGTATACCAATCACTATCCTGAAGTTTTGAATAGTAGGCTGATCGTCCATTAATCCACGATGTACAAATGTACTGCGGCGGACGGTGTTCATGATAGTGACGCGCCAAGGATCAAGTTAAAAAACCGTAACTTTAAATAGGTAAAGATTGTGACAATAAGTTCGGCTGCACACTATCAGAAAATTTCTAACACACAAGGGTGGAAATTTCTAACATCTGCGAACCCATTACGATTCAGACCATGGTGACTGTTTCTAGAAATTTGCCGGATTCCCGTCAGATGGCCAGATGAGCCGAACGCGGGCCTACAGTATTTTAGGTATTTCTTATAAATTATAGCCTATGTTACTCGGTAAAGATGATGCTTTCTAACGGTAAATAAAAATTTTAAAGTCGGTCCAGTAGTTTCGGAGCCTATTCAATTCAAACAATCAAATCTTTCCTCTTTATAATATTAGTATAGAAGTGTAGATTATAATTTTAAGTATTACGTGCATTGTCCATGAATGTCAATTAAACTTTATTCTTTAGTAGAAACCTAACTATTTAATACCTACATGGTATTTACATAGCAATACTTTTGTCATGACAGTAAGTTTTCCCACTTACTTGATTCCTCGAATCATATTTTATACTACGATAACCGTTGTTATTGTCTTATCAATATGACTACAGATATCTATAAAACTACAAAAACAATTTATTGGAATCAGTTACCGCCAGTCTTCTATACCGTTAACATTTTGCCGAGATAATGTTACGGCACGTATTTATTTTTAACACATTTTGCGTGTTTTTGGTAGCTAGTTTTACTATAATTAATCCTGGACCGACCTTTCCGCCGACGAAAGGGGAAGTTTGGCCAAAACCACAACAGCAATCCAAGGGTGATATTTATTTTAATTTAATTCCGCCTAATTTCACAATAACAGTAAGTATTTTTTATTTTTTCTAGACACTTTAATTTATATTAGTCATTATTATTTTGTGGAACTGTTCTAAAGTTAAGATGTAAAATCAGCTTAAAGTAAAACGATTTTATTTTACAACTATACATGATATTAAAGAGTTACATACGAGCTAAGAAATAACTTAATTCTGAGATTGGTTTCTGTCCTCCAGTTTGGTACACCGGTGATTTCAGTAGCTCGGTAGCTAAGACCGTACGCTTATAGCAAGCTGATGAGATAACATAACTAAGAACGATTCAATTTATTTCACACTAAGAACGATTTAATTTATTTCACAAAATAAAGTTATACTTCTATCTTTAGAAAGATCTATGCAACCGTGATAAAAATCTTCTTTGACTATTGTATGATTTGTATGCAAAAATGTTATATGCGACAGGTAAAAGGTGAAACATGTGAAATATTAAACACTGCCGTTCAGCGTTATACTAATATACTGAGAAGTACAGACCGCATAGCATATAGACATTCAAGAAAGCTGCGGAACCATTACAATGTCACAGATACGGATTCTAACTTCATGGGATCGCTGCAAGAACTACAAATTAACCTGAGTAAACCGTGTGAAAGCTATCCACACTTAGATATGGATGAGCGGTGTAAGTATTTATTAATATTTATTTTTTTAATTATAACACACTTAATTTCTAAAAGAAACAACTCATTCCTGGCCTAGCTAGGTACGCACCTTCTCCTAAAATGAAATTCCGTCATTCATAGTCATTTTGGAAAATAGGTTTCGAAAATAAACACATCCTATGTGCAACAGATGCAAGTTTCATCTCAGTGTTTTTCTTCGAATATTGTTTTTATCTACTACGTATAAATAGTCACTATCAGGCATTGCTCCATTCACGCCTTTGAGGTATAAACATACAAAGTTGCTACGGTCACTGTTTGCTGCACGTTGCCTACGTTCAAACGCTGGATGCATTTATAACTTAACTACTATCTTTTTCCACGACAACGACTGTTGTATTTTCGTGGAATTACTGTCACGTGATCCCTCTTATTTTTATAATTATTTATACACTATGTACCTATGAGTCCTTATTTTTAATGTAACTAACTTCTGGCTACAAACTTGCATGACAGTATGCGGACCAAGCAAAAGAAGTGTGCAACAAAGCAGTTGCGTTCTGTATGTGTGTATGAACAAAATATTCTCTTATGTAGGTATCTATACAAAAATCACTTCCAATTCTGTTTATGATTTATGAGACCTTAAGACTTAGGATGAAAAAAATCTTAATGTCATAATGTGCATGCGTGCACTTGTGCATGCCCAGTCCGACTTATCCTCACTATGTTACTTAGCCATGAGCCCCTTATTCTGCAATTATATTATTTATTAAATAAATAAATACCAGTAATAAGAAAAATCGTATTTATGCTAAGATAATTAAGTTTCAAAACTCACTAACAAACCACGACTGTTATTAATTGCTGATAAGAAATGCTGTTGTGACCTCAAGTGATCAGTTTTACACATTTTAAACAAGAATAACTCGGCGGTTTATATTAAGATGTTTGTGTTTACGCATAAACGATAAATAAAATGACGAATATGTAGGTCTTTATTGAGATAATTCATTGTTTTATCTTCATATATTTTTCCGTATTTTCCAATGCACACTCGGGTTTTTCTATTAAATAAAAGGCTCTGTCTGCCTTCATATGCCTACTCGATTATTTACAAATATATTTTTACTTCTCGAAAACAATTTAGTTAGTTAATTCCAAATGTATCAGATCGTTCCATTCTATTAGCATAGTTAAAAACCCTACTGAAATGGTCACGCGAGCACGAGAGCAGCTCTTTGATAAATTAAAGTGAATCATATTATGTTTAATACTCTCACAAGATTTTTTTACCACTATTCCCAGCTTTTTGGTCACAAATGAGTCACATTTCGCTATTATAATATGATTTCAGATACACTCAACGTGTCTGCGGTATCAAAACTAAACAGTGATTCGATATGGGGCGTGCTTAGAGGATTGGAAACCTTCGTACAAATGTTCTACATGTCTAAAGGATATGCAGTAAGTTCTGAACTGGTTGCCACTGGGGATCCTCTCTCGTAGAGAAGGATTTGTTCATAACACAATACGTGGACCTACTGAAACTGGGTGAAATAATAATTATTGATTGATAGAGTAGGTGGATGTCTATATAATTATATTTGAATGAAGGATTTTTAGATCTCCATTCCACCCGAGTATTTCAATAGAAAATGTTTACTTCTAATACAAGTAAAATGGCATTAACGTATAGTTATTATAGAGTTAAGACCTAAACCTGTATAACTAATATACCTTTGCTTACAGAATTTACTCATCAATGTATCTCAAATCGAAGACTTTCCTAAATACACACACCGTGGACTTCTAATCGACACTTCGAGGCATTACCTCTCTGTCTCAACCATACTTAAATTAATGGATGCCATGGAAATGAACAAGATGAATGTTCTGCACTGGCATATCGTGGATGACCAGAGTTTTCCTTATCAGAGTGAGAAATTCCCTCAGTTAAGGTACCTACTTTTATTACCTATCACATACACTCGACTTCTGCTTCGATCCCTAATAATGTTAATACTTAATTAGTTCATATTTATTATGCATTCACCGCTTACTCTATGAACTACTTACTCTTAGGTTACTATCAAAATTAAACTTATGGATAGAAATCGTGTATAACACAATATATTTATTATGTTACAGTGAAGCTGCATACGATCCCACAATGATATACACTGCTGCGGATATTAGTAAGATTGTCAATTACGCCAGAGATAGGGGTATACGTGTGCTGCCAGAATTTGATATGCCAGGTTAGTTCCAGTATTCAACTTAGCGGAGGTAATTTATTAGGTCTCATGTTGTAAGGGCCTATGTATAGCCTTGCCATATTGCATGACCTAGAGACACTGTTCAGAACCTCCCGCTCAGTATTAGCATATGAGACGAGAAGATACCAATTAAATACATTAAAACAGCTTTTTTCCTTGTCAGGACACACGAGCTCCTGGGGTATAGCGTACCCAAGTATCCTGACGAAGTGTTACAGATTCAACAAAGAGATTGGCTTGGGTCCAATGGATCCAACGAAAAATGTTACTTACAAACTTATCAATGACTTGTTCCGAGAGGTGCAGGATCGGTTCCCTGATAAATACTTTCATGTCGGTGGTGATGAAGTTGAAATGGATTGCTGGTGAGTGACCTGCAACAATAATTTCAGTTGACCCTACACAGAAGTTAATTATACAGCTTCTAAAACAGCTAATATTTTTTCAGGAGATCAAATCCCGAGGTAGTGCAGTTTATGACAGAACACAACATGACAAGTCCTTCTGAACTTCATTCATACTTCATGAGCAGAGTACTACCGTTACTAGGAGACAGATCAAAACCTATCGTATGGCAAGTATGTAAACACAATGCACAAGCGCATTATTTATCGCGCGTTTTTACAGTGTGGCCGCACACTATTAAAATGTTTTCGTCAGACTGTCAGTATTTTGTTTGTCTCGCAGGAAGTCTTCGATGAGGGTGTAGCACTGCCAAGCGGCACTATCGTCCAAGTGTGGAAAAATACGAATGCTGGAGAAATGATTGGAGTGAGTTAACCATGTCCATCAACCAGACCATTAACCAGCTGTCGAACAGTAAATAAGTCGATGATGTTTATTGGAATAAAAACTTGCTACTAAAGTTGTAATTTGTTAACAGATATTACAGGCTGGTCATAAAGTCATCTACTCGTCATCATGGTACTTAGACCACATTGTTGGAGGAGGAGACTGGAACAAATTCTACTCAGCTGATCCCCGTGATGTAGTCAACAGATATCACCGAGACTTAAATGTAGACAACATTCTGGGAGGCGAAGCTTGCATGTGGGGCGAGGTTGTTGATGATGCAAATGTGATTAGCAGGTAAATTAATGCTAGAATAACATTATACTTTAATTCTGTCTTTTTTAAATTATAATACCTCTTGTTCTCTCTTATGGCTAAAGTTTGTTTTAGAACTACATTACTTTCTTTGTTTCTGTCTAAAAGCATAAGACCTACTTTTAAATAATATACCTACCCATTTTTTTTTGTAGGGTATGGCCTCGTGCCAGTGCTGTGGCTGAAATACTTTGGTCTGGTGCAACGCCTCCAACGAATGAATATTACTTTTGGGGACCTACCTACGAAGTTAAATGTCGTCTTGAAGAACACGTGTGTCGAATGAATCACCGCGGTATAAACGCTCAACCTCCTAACGGTCCAGGATTCTGCGTTACGAGAAGCTAGACTTATCTTCACTACCTACTAATAGAACAACTGTTTGTTTCTTTGATGACCTATGATTTATTTTTTAACTAAGTACGTATATTATAAACAGTATGAAAGACTATTTTTTGTTTATTTTCTTTACTTTTTAAAATAATAAGTGTTGATAGTTCTGCTTTGTCAAATCAAATTAACAAAGCCTCACATTGACAGAGAATTTTCCACTATCAATAAGCGGCTATAATTTTACGATAAAAAAGGAAGCTAAAGACTTCAGAACATATTCTTACTATGGCAAAAAAAGCCTCAATCTGTTTTCTTTGAACTCTTTGATAAATATTTTTTGATAAAAAACCGGTTAGTAATTTACTGCTTAGCAAATCACTAGTCTCATAGACAAAATGAAAGGAAAAGAAAATTCTACTTAGTTTATGGTACGCGAATTGGGTCGATTATGTCATGGCGGGTTAGATGTTTTCGGCAGTTGATTTTTATTGAATTTGTTTTGAATTACGCCGTCAATGATCTCGTTGGAAACGCTGTCGTTTAAAAATAAGCTTATTTGTATATTAGTGATCTTTTTATAAACAATTCAAATGCTGAAACGGTTGCAAATGGGCCTTCGCGCGTTCATGCTGCTCGCATCAAAAGTATGGAGTTGTTTTTGTTATATGTTTAAGAAGCAATATCGAGCGGTAAATATAAATAATCTTGTGTGGACTGTTGTCTAACATGATATTTTAACACAGGAGTACAAAAGTCTCACGTGGCATTTGATTTTCAGTTGGCTCAATATCAATCCGTCAAATATGAGATGTATCCACTTTCGCCCGTATCTAGACACAGGCTGAGTGAGTATTTACTATCTTTTTTATCACTAATTTTATAACGATATGTATATTACGAATCATGACCATGGTAGTTATCATAAATATGCTCATATTATCATTTGTCTGTATATTTATGATATCTATTTTCTAATAGTAAATTGTAAACAAGTCTCCCGTATTTTTTTAATAATAAACCAATAGATAGATTTTCCTATGACTTGCAGTCTAGGTTAAAAAGTTTACAATAAGAAAATTACAAATTATCCAAGGTTTAATTCATCTTTATTCAATACTGTAACCGTTATTGTATCATATATTCCTAAAATACAGTGGTTTTAGCCTTGAATCAACATAGATAGCTAGACTTGCACTTATATTCAAAGACACATGCTTGAATGGTAAAGAAAAGTGTCAAAACCAGTATGTATGAGAGATTTTCTCATGTGGGGCGAGGTTTACTAACCTGCACAAAACCATAAGGTTACATAAAGAAGCAGATTTCATTCCAGACTTATTGGTGCAGGCTGTACAGTTCTGTATATGTAGGTAGCACAAACAAGTTTAACCTGTTTCTTAATAAGTGGGACTTCTATAGGGATAAGTGGGAGTTCTCTAACATGGGACTTTTCTACCCGCACCGATTGTTACCAACTCATACAGACTTCATATAATTAATGGAATCAGGTGTTACTTTGTGGAAATTCATGACAATAAATTGCAATGAAAATATTTAGTTTTAATGCCACTTATGCCAAGATGCAAGAGCACCAGCCTCCCGCCTGCTAATGCAATTTATTCATACAGACTTGTGCGTACTGAAACCTGTCTCTCTATGTAAGCGCCCAAGGCTGGACTATAGCCATAATAACCCAGTGGTTATGGAGTGGGCAGCATGAGTATGCTGATCTATATTTTTTTGTAAAGTAGAGCTTTTACTACTATGGGTACTAGACTACTACTCCCAAGAATGTTAGTTTTGCACAGTCTCCAAATCACCTCTAAGATGTGGAATAGTCTTCTGAGGTTCTTCTAAGTTCCCAAGGGAGTCCTCAAATGACATGAAAACAGGTTTTTAACAGCTAACAATTCCTCCAGTGTGGCAGGATGACCACTTACTGCCAAACATTTGTCAAAACATTAAAGAAATACAGTTTTACGTTTCCCTTTCCTGAATAGTCTAGTGTAATATCACAGGATGATTATATTTAGTTTTGACCATGCCCTTACATGTGTGTGGTAGGTTATGCTATCCAATCTATTATGCTATATCAGTAAATATTTGATGATCATGTTGTTGTCAGCATACTTTATTTTTAATCACCAGTGTTACATAATTTTATCTTATTACATGAATTTTGTGATAAATGTTGTCTATACTAATATTATAAAGAGGAAAGATTTGTTTGTTTGTTTGTTTGTAATGAATAGGCTCCGAAACTACTGGACCGATTTCAAAAATTCTTTCACCTTTGGAAAGCTACATTATCCCCGAGTAACATAGGCTATATATCATAACACTACGACTAATAGGAGCGGAGTAGTATTGAAAAATGTAGCAAAAACGGGGAAAAAATTATAAGACCATGCGGGCGAAGCCGCTGGCGGGAAGCTAGTTTCTTTATACAATGATAAATGTGTACATATTTTTATTTTATGTAGCCAATTTTGTGTCCCACTGCTGGGCAAAGAAAGGCCTCTGATAACTTAGTCCAGGATTTTCTGTTCTGATGACATAGATAATCATATTTTATTAAAACTATACTGCATTGTTTAATCTGCAATTTACACATTGCTCAAAAGCCTAGAATATTTACAAATTTTAGTTTCCTAGATTTCATCAGAAATATTTTCTTTCTGTATAAACATTTAACGTTGTTATCAAATCTTTTTATCAAAAGATAAGGATTTCAGAATGAAATACAACATACGACTTGTCCAGTGCTCTTATCTAGTAAACAGTAGATTCTGTAAATCTGATGAATCTGAATCTGATGAATGGGCAAACAGCTCATCTACAAGTTCAATCTCAATACACTACAAAATTCAAATCTTGATTTTCAAGCTAAATATTATTGTATTTGTTTCCAAACCTGAATATTCAAACATTATGAAACTAGTCAGGTTCAAATTAAAGTCACAGGTCACTCACACCCATCCCTAATGTCACCCAAGGTCTTATCCCCCAAAAACAAATTGTACATTTTGAAAAAGTGGGTCTTTAGGAAAGGAAGTTTCAACAAGCTGCATACACATCATTCATTACAATTGTCATCTATTAATTAACTAAATATTTCAATTTTCAGGTCTAGTAAAAAGAAAAATGCTGGTACTAGATCTAGATGAGACGCTGATTCACTCACACCATGATGCAATGCTGCGGCCGACTGTGAAACCAGGGACGCCCCCCGACTTTGTCCTCAAAGTGACTATAGACAAGCATCCTGTACGATTCTTCGTGCATAAAAGGCCGCATGTTGATTACTTTTTGGATATAGTAAGTATATTTTTTACTCTATCATCATCATCAACCTATTAATTGTCCCACTGCTGGGCACGGGTCTCCTCTCAGTAAGGCGATAGTGCACCACGCCAGCCTAATGCGGGTTGGCAGACTTTACATGCTGTCGAGAATATCTCTCAGGCATGCAGATTTTCTCACGATGTTCTCCTTCAGCGTCACAGCAAATGATAATTACGGTCAGAGGTGCGTGCCTTGGATTCGAACTCGAGACCTTTGACTTGGCAGTCCAGTGGTCATTCCCTTAGGCTATCACTGCTTCAATCTATAATAAATCACTTTAATTCTCTAATCCAGCTTTCCCATTAGCCGGGGCATCAAAATAAAGTACTGGGTTGCAAGTGTTGCAACATTGCCTTTTTACTATTAATAAATGTGTATTATTTTTCTCTAATACAACCGTCTTGCTATGGCAGAACAAACACTAATCATATCTCTAATCATAAATCATAGTACAGACACGGTTTACCGAAAACCCCCTTTGAGGACTCCTCCTCTAAGCTTTGACATACTTTTTGAAACATCTGATAGCTTGATAAATTAATGTTTAAATCTCAACATTGACTCCTTGGCAGCAGGTTCTATTTTTATATGCAATAGGTTTCTCTAGATACCTGCTCTCAATACTCATTTAAGGCCGGTTCCTATCGCATATTATCCAATCTTTCGATAGATTGCATAGGTAGAAGAACCGGCAGTTTGACACTAAACATGATAGTGGACTCAAATTGACTTGGTTCAACAAACTTACTTGGAGATAAACAATGAGTCACAATATTAATTCAATATTCCTTGTATTGTATGCAGGCCTGTGATTGGTCAGAAATTGATTTTCCTTTGTCCTGGGGTAAACGCAAATGTAAATAAATAAAACGGATTCAACTTCTTGTTTCCAAATGAATTTGTATTGTAAACAAGCTCGTCAAATCCTAACCAAATGTGACGCATGGTAACCACATGTTTACAACATCATTTGCCCTGTAACTTTGCTTACGTATATTTGAAAAATGATTTTGTCATACACTTCCTTACATAGTATAAAACAAAGTCGCTCTCGCTGTTTGTGCGCTTAGATATTTTAAACTACGCAACGGATTTTAATGCAGTTTTCAAGAACAGATAGAGTGATTCCAGAGGAAGGTTTATATGTGGTATAATGCATATTATAGTAGAGAAAAATCGAGAAACTCACTGTCCCAAATTCACTCGCTAGTTTAGTTATAAACGAATCTCGAGTGAACTTATTAGCAGAACAGTTGTAGTAGAAGAAAATAATGATGTGATTGAATAATTTTTGTATTTTTAAGCATTTACCATGCCATGGTAATCTTGGCATGGATAATGCTTAAAAAATAAAACAGTTATTTTAATGAGGGACAAAATCGACTCGTGGGCAGGATTTGAACTTGCGTCTTCTAGTTCTATTGTATTGAACCAGAAAACGCAGGATTTGAACTTGCGTCTTCTAGTTCTATTGTATTGAACCAGAAGACGCAGGTTCGGATCCTGCCTGCGGCGACTCGCGGTTTTTTACTTACACGAAAGAAAAATATAAGATTGTAATAAATAAAAACTACAGCTCAAGTCGTAGGCTGTCGTTTTAAATCATTTAATCCAATATTTTTCTTCCTCCGATTTTTATGGCAGGGTTAAAGTTAGATCGTGCCAACTTCAACCCGGACAATAACTTTGGCGAGAACTGTAAATAAAATAATATATTACATTTATGTTTTAAACTGAAACATGCAGACAGACGGTAAAGTATGACAATAAACTACACGACTTATTTCTACCGACTTATCACATCATTACTGGCTTCCTGATTATTTTCATCAGATAAAGTTACCGGGTAATAATAACGTGATTACTTGATTGCCTTGGTACGCGAAACTCGACTGTGCACGTGAATTATTGAATAAACAATGCATTTCATACATAATGGTATCTGAACAGACTGGTTACTTGTTTGATCGCCGTATTGTGATCTATACATTTGAACACACAACATACCATGAAGCGAAGCGTGTTAGGGAGAGGGTTTTGTGCCCAAAAAATAGCAACAGGATCGCCCCCTATTACATGGGACTTATTGTCCGGCTTGAAGTAAGCACCAGCTAACTTCAACCCAGCCGTAAAAATCAAATCAAAAGAAAAATATTGGACTGTATAAATAAAAACGAAAGCTCAAGTCGTAGGCTGTCATTTTAATCCAATATTTTTCTATCTCCGATTTTTACGGCCGGTTAGCTCGTGCCAACTTTAAGCAGGACAATAAGTTTGGCGAGTACTGTTCGTAGTTTTCGGTTGCGGACCAAAGAAGAGAACTAGGATGGTTCTTGATTGGCCATGTGATTCACTCATTAACTTTTGCGTCTGATCATAATATATTCGAGGTTCCGGAAGTTTCTTCCTTCGTTAAAAATAAAAACTCTTTTGATTAAATCTTTTATTTTAATTAAAAACTAACTATGGCATGCAATTATATTTGCTTCCCACAAGGACGGTTTACCTTTGTATTGTTTAACTTTCCAAACTATAAAAAAACACCTTTAGAAAAAAAGCTTAGGTAATTCAAAAGCGTGATAATTTAAAGCCATTATTTAACAGATAAAATAACTGCAAAATGTTACTTATTTCAGTCTTTTTCTGGGAAATACAGACAAACGGGAAAATTATAAACGTCTATTTCGGTGTCAGTATTGATTTGTTTCAATCATTTATTTAAATACTAGTTTTTGCCCGCGACTTCGTCCGTATGGAATAGTTAGTTTGTTTCATATGAACTTTCATCACATATTTCACCCCATGTAGGTTGAATTTTTAAAACCCTTGAAAAATGTTAATTTATCATCAAGTGCTTAATAAAACAGTAAAAAAATGGGTCTGTTTATCATCACTACATATTATAAAACAAAGTCCTCCGTCGCGTCTGTCTGTCCCTATGTATGCTTAGATCTTAAAAACTACGCAACGGATTTTGATGCGGTTTTTTTTAATAGATAGAGTGATTCTTAAGGAAGGTTTATATGTATAATAACATACCACGCGGGCGAAGCCGCTGGCGGGAAGCTAGTTGAATATATTTATGCAACTTTTAAATTAACTTTATACCTCAACAGAAAATGCTCATCAGGCTGAACAACTTTTGTTAAGGCGTTATTTCAAAATTTCTTATATTAGCTGGTCCTGCATCAAGTGTTACAGTTTCCAAAGTTTTTTAATTATATTCAATGTATAGACACATTTCTTTGCCGTTTTATTCTATGTATAAGTTCTTTATCATTATTACATATTTAGAAATCGATTTAAATAATGATGTCATTATGCAATCCATAGTTATCGATGATTTAACTAGTTACTGGCTACACAGTCCACACACCCACTTCTGACATTTACTAACTAAATTTGAGACCAACCTGCATAGCCGGTTCTACGCGGTTAACATTTACCAAAACGTTGTAAAGTTTTGTAAATAAATACAACAAAACGAGAAATCTTCTGTTTCTTTTGTGTACCATAAGCGTTTTTATACCGTTAATCAAGGAATTCCCAGTCACCTAGTCCAATAAATGTACCTTCATTAAGGCAATAGACCCCAAAATGGGACCTAAAAGTATACATGACTAGCGAACAACAAACAGGCGTATGTATTATATCGGTGGTTGTTCCCAGGTGTCACAATGGTATGAGCTGGTGGTCTTCACGGCGTCGATGGAGATATACGGGGCGGCAGTTGCTGATAAACTGGACAACGGCAGGGGTATACTGCGGCGGCGGTTCTACAGGTAACACTATTGCTACCGAAATTAGCCAAAATTTATCATACTGTTTTTTTAGAGACAGATATCTAATCATTACGAGAATTAAGAAATTTTAAACCCTTGTTTCAAACAGTAGCGAACAGTATAGAAGGTATTATCAAATAAATTTTGGTTCGATACCATCATCATAATATCAGCCAAAGGTGGTTACATGCCGCCCGCATCCAACACACCAGCAACCTTTATCAGGTCATCTTGCCATCTCTTTGGAGGCATGCGCTGCGCATCATGGTGTGGACTGATGTTTGTAACTTGAGAACAATTCTGGCCCAACGGCCATCAGTTCTACTAGCTATATTATTTCTTACACTGCGGGTAGTGTCAACACTTCCAAATATTTAATTCCGAAAACATTCACCACAAAATACAGTTCTCGCCAAACTTATTTTCCGGGTTAAAGTTGGCACGAGCTAACTTTAACCCGGCCGTAAAAATAGGAGAAAGAAAAATATTGGATTGTAATAAATAAAAACGAAAGCTCAAGTCGTAGACTGTCGTTTTAAATAATTGGAAAATAATTATTTTTCTCTCTGATTTTTACGGCCGGGTTAAAGTTAGCTCGTGCCAACTTCAACCCGAGCAATAAGATTGGCGGGAACTGTAAAAATATTTTATTTCCAGTGTTTAATCAAACATATATGTATAACAACTTTACTGGATACAACCAACGTGCCTGTAGGTACCTTGTAGTAATTACCATCTCACGCGAGCTATAATGAGCCCCACTCACCGACACGGTACGGCAATTTTGAGCGATCGTATATGCCGTTAGAGGAGTGTTGAGTAAAATTCACGGAGTAGTGACCTAATGGAGTGCTATGACCAGATATTTGTGCATGCTTATGTTGTACTAGTTCAAGTAATATAACGGTGCCCTTCTGAATCTAGGCTGTGCTAATATTAGCTCCCATTTACCCAGCCAGTATCAGCTAAGGACCAATTAACCATCTAAGCGACGCCAAGTACACCAAGTAGATATTATAATAAATTTGTGTTGTTATAATAAAAAAATGAATTTTACTGTACGCGCGGCATACCGTGACCAGACTGAAGTTGACTGTTCAGCTGCGCAGTGTACAATTTTTAACCTAAACAATCCATTGCGCATTCAAACGGCTAACTTCAGTCCTATGCCGAGTGCACTATAAATTATATCAATACAAACGTTTTAAGATTTATTTCTATATTTTGTGTGTTATAGACAACACTGCACAGCGGAAAACGGTTCCTACACAAAGAATTTGTCGTCCATATGCGACGACCTCAACAGGGTGTTCATATTGGACAACTCGCCCGGCGCGTACCGGGACTTCCCAGGTGAGCTAGTATTCATTTATTTCGTTTTAATTTTCTTGGAGGGACTCGTAATTTATATGCTGATGAATCCATCTGCACGGTTGCCGCGGTCAATCTGTGGATATGTGTCAGTCTTTAATACGAAACGAATACTATCTCTCTGATCTTCGCAACTGAATTACCCCCATTTTTCTCAAATATGGTTTCATAGGAAACAACTAATTTAGAACCGTGCACCTAGTTTCGACATTTCATAAGTGCCTGCATAAGGTCTATGTGAAAATAAAACTTTTGATTTTGATACAATATTTGAAATATAAATAAATAAATAATAAATTTTATTATGTCTAAAACATAATAATAGGGAGGGTTGCTTACAAAAGTTTAGGCAGCCCCGGAAAATAAAGAATACTTGTGTTGTTGTTGCCTCGAAAGTGAGAGTTAAAAAGCTTTTGCAAGAACGTAGTATTTTCTGGGTGTTCATTGAGTGCGTACGCTTCCAGATAACGCGATACCAATAAAGTCGTGGTTCTCGGACCCGCTGGACGTGGCGCTGCTGAACCTGCTGCCCGTGCTGGACGCGCTGCGCTTCACGCACGACGTGCGCTCCGTGCTCTCGCGCAACCTGCACCTGCACCGCCTCTGGTAGCCACACCACAAGTAAGTCTACCTAATTTTTTGCACATACCATTTAAAGAGAGGTACGGGCACAGCAATTTATCGCTTAAATCCTGGAGCAGCTCGTCTGGTCACTTTCACCTTAGAGAAAACCACAGCCAAACACACTTTATTGTGTGTTGTGTTCCTGCAGCGAGCAAGGTTGCCAGAGCTCCTTCTAAGGATACGCTGCGCTGGCAGCAAGAGAAACATTCCCCTAAACTGTCGGCGCAGTGAATCCTCCATAAACCTCTAAGAGGTTTTTGCAGGGTCGGCAACGTGTGAGTGACGCTTCGGTGTTGTAAACGTCCATAGGCTGCGGTAACCGTCCACCATCAAACTGGCCGCATGCTTTTTTGCCACCCTTGTGGTATATAAAAAAAACATCTTGCTTATATTTCCCGAAGGTTTGGGTAGAGGTGTACAAATGTGAAAAACGAGCGTATTATTAGGATCCATGTATGAGGGCGTAATCATACAAAAAACCCATAAAAATTACATCAAGTTTTCAATAATCCAAGCAACGTTTCAAATTTTTGTTGTTTTGCTTTTCTCAGATTTTTTAGGTTACCAACATCTTTAAAAAGTGACTTATCAAGTGCTCTTACAAACAAACTACCGCACAGAGGGTATAAGACACGGTACTGTAAGGGTCCTTTAGCTCATTGGTTTTCGGTAAAAGTAATAATTGTGTTCTATTATTTTCAGATAAAAAAAAATCCGGCTTTTGTACAAATGATGGACGCCACAGGCCTCCTGAACTTATTTATTATTTTGTCACTCGTTAGGCGGTTCAGCTTCTATTCATATAGATTTAATATAGTTGAATATTTTTTTTAAGTTTTGTTTTTACGTAAATAAAAGTGATTATCCAGTGTAATGTACACACACATTGTGTATGTTGGCTAGTTACCTACATAAGTAGGTATGCAGCGTTTTTGAAACGCTGTTTTTTGTGTTATTTGAACATTATTTGTAAGTGCAAGAATGGAATGGGTGGGGCCTCACTGCGAGCTGTAGGAAACACCATATTAGATGTTCCTAAATTGAGCTTGTATATTGTAGTGCTACCACTTGACCGTATCTGGTATTTAGGAAAGATAAATGTTCTGGACCATTTAATTAAACATACTGAATTACTAGAATATCTTTTATATCAGAAGATATTACGATATTTCTCCAGTCTTTTGAAGTTTTCCATGACATTTTATAATTTCTGAATCGGCTCGAGTCTCTCTTATGTCCCAAAGTCTTTTAAAAGACTGGCACTAATCTTTACATAATGTGTTCATTATATCCGCCTTTAATAACATGAATTAATGCGCTATAGGTTCCATAAATCCATTAAATCGATTTGTACATGTTTTTTTTTATTTATAATCAAGTAAATCCTTTTTTATGCTTGTCAACTTGCCTTCCTATGCCTTTGTAAACAAAAATCAGGGATAGTTAGAATAAATTTACATTATTAGTCCATCGCTTACAGTGGGGCCACATCTCATGTTGACATTGTGGTTTTCTCTCTTTCCGTTATAAAGCGAAATGTGAGAAAGATGCAGTATCACATATAGACTTTGTTGTTGCACTTTTAAGGGCTGTCTGGATATTATGGCAAAATTGGTTAGAAAAAATTCGCGTTGAATTGAGAACCTTATAAAAAGGTTTTGATGAAAATTGATGTTTGATAGTTCATTTTGTAGTGTACTTTTTACCTATAAATGTTGCATAAGCTGTCTATACTTCCACTTACTGTGTCTTTCCCTCAAATACTTAATGACATAAATGAAGGAAAGAAACTAACCTAACCTAACCCTACCTACAATTATTGGTAGCGATAAAATATGTGACTGTTATTGAAATAAGAGTTGTGTTGTGAATTTTGATAAATAATATATTGCAAATTATAGGTTAATACACGTTTACTGCATTGCATATCTGCGTTGTAGTCAATCACAAATTGACAATTACAATTGAACTTGTATGAAATCACAAGTTCATACAAATTTTGTCACATTTTTTATCTGGCGGGTATCGGCTATCCAGATGTTGTGATAGAAGCCCTAAATCTTTTAGGCGCTGGCAGTCAGTGAACAATAAAATTCTTTGCAATACTACTAGACAGCCCTGAAATCAATAATCATATCTTTTTAAGACTTATTTTGAAACAATTTATAGATATGGCCATATTTTTTTCCTAAACTTATATAAAACTAGCACCCGTCGACTTCGGACGGTTTCATAAATTGCTAAGAACTGTATTATAGTTCCTGAAATTAGCCCGAATAAGTTCGGCGCGGCGGCGGACCTTAATTTATAAAAAACGCTACAAAATCTCCGTTAATTCAAAGTAATTATTTAACCTGTTGACCTGCAAGTTAGCATGGTATAATTATCTAGATTATATTCAGCAGGAATTAATTATGACCATATCTATTAAAATTACTGATAAACGTACTGCCCACCAAAATCTAAGCTTGCAATTGTGTACCATTTTATTTCGTTATAGTAGTCTCACTTTTGTTCTAAATCGAATTTACTTTTATAATCTTTATTTGAATAGCAGCATTTTTGACGTCACCGTGTGAATGACCATAAAATATCCAGTATTGCCAGAATAAAAAAATAATGATTTAGTGTTTTGTATTTTAAAACAAAAGTGAGGTAGCCTGCTCAAACATTAGTTCAAAATTATTTGTACCAATATTTTATTCTTTTCTTTTTTAATTATTGTAGCTTTTACAATTCCATGTCAAAAACGTGAAAATACGAATGCAGTCCAAAAAGGGTTTTGTTGTTAAAATCTACTAATAACAACAGTTTTTTTTTACTTTTTCCAAAAATATGGCTAGGCACTGTTTCTGCTTTGTCAGCCTACCATTTGCAGCCATTTTATTCCTATTCGAATAAAGTTGGTACAAATAATCGTATAATTTTCCAGTGGAATAACAATAATGTATGTAAATATAATTTTTAATGGACAGTCTTGCGTGATTTGCCTATTTTTGAAAAAACAATGTTGATCTCTTAGTTTTAGTTTTACTTTGCTTCTTAGAAGCCTATAGAATCGGACAACAATTTAAACGAACCAGTTATAATCTAAATATATTTTCCTGGTAACTAAATTTAATCAAGAAATTCAGTGTAGGTATACATTATATCTAAAATATCAGTAATCAATGTTTTCTATGACAACATTTAATTGTCAATTTTGTTTTCAATACAAAATCTTAATCAAAACGCTATTCTATCGATAATCTTAAAAATCGGCAAATCACTAAGGTTGCGTTCACACTGTATCTGTATTATAATGTACACAGAAAAGTGTGACGCATCCAATCTTTTTGTAAGTCACACGCGCTGTGAGCCTCTCTTAATGACAATAGGATAGTGTACGTTACATAACTATCAGGTACAAATGTATGCGGAATCAGTTACGAATATATTTTGGTTCTTTAAACGCTTTATACCGCCTACCGAGGATAAGTTGTCTTTAGTTACACATTACTTTGTTTCTTTCGGTCGAATGCAATTTAGTATAGGTTAACTTATAACAATAATTGTAAGGAAGATTCTGTTCTAAATTAAAACTTATTTTAAGGCACTGTGCCCCTTGCGTATACCGTACTTAAGGACTAAAATGTTTTTAAGCTATGAGAATAAAGGAATTGGCAGCTGCATCTTTTTTCTTTTCGAAGAAATAAATTCGTATTTTGTCGGTTTTTTTAGCTTTATAAAGCGTTTATAGAAAACAAAACGATTAGAGTTTAAAAACATGTTATGATTCTACGTCGAGACTCGGCAAGTCTTCTTAGTTTATTCCCATTAAATCGTGTATAATGATTAGTTTATATTAAATTGTTTCTATTTAGAAATAAAAGTTCTTTTTTAAACCAAATAGTTGAGATAAATAGTTTTAGTAATAATAAAAATGATAATCTGTTAGGACTTCTTTTACTGGTGGTGAGTTTTTGCAAAAACTTGTAATGTATTAGTAAAATTTATTGAAAACAATTTTTCACTTTTATTAAAAAAATACAGAAAATATTCAAATGATTCACACGTAGGTAAATACAAAAAAAAATTCAGATGAGACAAAAATACAAAGCTTCCATTTTTTAGTTTTTGCAGGAATAACATTGTATACCCTAGAACCGGACTGTTTGCTAAATCGTCATAAGTACTTTATTATTTATATCGTAATGCGTTTCGACGTTACAATGATCGCAAGATCTTCAGTTATACCTGATATTAGCTTGTAAGGTTGATTTTTCAATGATTGTGTAATTTTAGAAGGGGCATCTTTAAATTATATGGGGCCCCACCGTGCCGGGATGAAATGTACGGGGATGTAACATATTACAAATTCATACAAAATACTCCAGCCTGGATTGCATCTATACTCGCTGACTCGTTCAGTCATTGGCTGATTTGTAGCAAAATTGAGCCGAAATTAATTAATAACGCCTCTGAATTGACTGAAAGGCAACATTAGAAAGGCAAGGTAAGGCAAACAGCGCCATTTGCAATTTGGCACAAGTTACCCACTATTTTAGAAACAAACTATATTTTCGGGATATCGTACACAACTTAATAATACTGTCAATGCTGAATGAATTTGTATTTGTTAACCCTTATACATGTAATTATGCTCTCAACCAACATGTGTCGGACTAATTTAAATATGTATATTTAATTAAGTTTTCAACAACTACTGTGCCCGAGTACAGGGGACATTAATGCAATTTTTTTTCGTGTACATAATATAGTTTAACTGTAGAATATCATAGATCAATTTTGAAATTTACAGGGTGATTCCTTTTACAGTGAGATTAAAAATTCATTTTCTGTCGACAATCTCTTATGAGATAATCTAAATTTGGTTCAATGTTTTGTATGAGTGTTTAAATATTTGCTGCGATACCTCTTATTCAATGTACTTATGATATAAACTTCTCTACTACTAACAGTGTGTTAGTTTCATGATTTAAGTGTTTCCACAAACGAAAAGCAAGCGTTGGGTGAACTGGAGCAACAGTCTGTAATTCGCGCGCTGCATTTAAAAACCGTACAAAACATTTGAAACATTGACGCTATCTATTACTTGTATCCACAAAACGCATAGCACAATATACTTATAAATCCAAACAAAATTAGCTGTTATTTTATCTAAGAATATTCTCAGCATTATCATTTATTTGTAAATACCGAAATTGCGAAGGAACAGGCACGTAAATAAAACCAATCACAGATATGCATGTTAAATTGTAATGTATGTTTGAATGTAATCCGTATTTGAATATTTTAACTACAACTGCATTAAAACAAACAGTATTCTTAAAGTATTTTTCACGTTTAGAATTTAATGGGTCAATTTACGTGACAAAACTATCATTTTATATGCACGAAAAAATACTATCTAGAATTACTATTACTTCTATTATATAAAAAAAATATTCTTTCGGTGATTATCGAAAGGGTTATAATACATGGCATTGTAGTTACAATATTTAAATACATACGGCTATAAAATTTGATAAATATTTACTGTTAAAATGGAAAAACGTGGACACGCCAATGTGGGCGATTACATAAAAAAATATTAAAAACTGTAATGTTGCAGTCTCAACTGATTGTTTAAAGTTCAAAAGCGATTTGTAATATAGCAATATTAAATCGATTTCAACAAAATGTATTTGTTTTACTTATGTCTGTTTAGCTGTTATTCGGTTGGGGCGTACCTATTTGCGTGTAGTATCAAATCGGTACGCTACCTAGTCAGTCGGTTTTGGAAACACTACTCACAGGTTAATTTTAAAATGGTATTCGGACATTTTTAGGGTTCTGTACCCGAAGGTAGCATTACTAAGCCTCCGCTGTCCGTCTGTCTGTCAGCGGGCTGTATCTCATGAACCGTAATAGGTGCGAGAGTTGAAATTTTCTAACGGTTTCTATTTCTAGTTCCAATATAACGACAAAGGGAAATGAGGAAAGTGTGATGTATGTAGTTAGCCGGCATACGCATGCGCGTGTCGCGAGGTCACGACCGAGCGACGAAGCCGCGGGGCGCGATCGCGGTGCGCGATCGATGCGCAGTCCGCGTGTTTTTGAGTACTCCAGTAATAAACGATCATTGAAGCCAATTGCATGTTTTCTTATCTTCCCGACTTACCAAGTAAATATATATCAGAAAGGCTATTAAATAATTTCGCGTGGATCTTCGTCCGAAACCGTTACGCCTTATCTAATTTAGCGGAAATAGGATGCAGACGCATGCATCAACATCCATAGTGTTCCTTGGGGGCATCGAGCCTAATCAGCCAAATAAATCCTACTGATCATGATCAACAAGCAAGCAAGCTTTACAGGCTGTTCCCACGTCAGATTTCGGAGATGCTATAGGGGCATAACATTTTGTAACTATTCAATCATCATCATCATCAACCCCCCAACAGTCCCACTGCTTGCTGGGCACGGGTCTCTTCTCAGAATGAGAGGGGTTAGGCTTTAACTTAGCTATATATCACTCACGTCTGATAAAAACCGTGACAACGATAGGTGGGAAGGTTTTGTTGAAATACCCAATATGGGAAAAAGACTATGAAGATGGCAAAGGTATTTGTATTCTGAGTGAACTGTGCCTTTTACTTTGTACATATTTAGGTGGGTCACAGAACAATCGCAACGCGTTTACTTACACATTGGTATAGTTAGGTAGGTACTATAGTTATGCCTCCCCAACTGAAGGAAAGGATAACAAATAAAATAAAGTTTTTACTTTGATGAACCCTTTAATTTGAGACTATTTTTATGATAACATTCTAACTGAAAATTGTCAAAAACTATTATCGCCAGAACTATAAGTTTACAAAATATTTCACAGGATTGTGGGAGTGTTTCATATTGGAACACTGTTTCAATCAAACTAATTATGTACAGGATCACTGTTATGGAAGCCTAAATTTATCATCATCAAATACCTAATTCTGCTCCTGTTATAGCAAGAATTATAGTGAACAACAATAACTCCACACAACATTGCTGTCATATTTTAAAGATAACAGCAAGTACAACATTGTCACAATCATTAGATGTTCAAGCAGAAAGATGGTTAAAATTTTAAAGATGTTTTCTAAAGTATTCACATTTTTCATCATAATCATGTTTTATGATTTACAATAAACATGAGTTCGTCGATTTAATTCGACCATGATACATAAGTATATTTGAAAGGCGATTTTATGGTTTGGCAAAGTACATATTCCATTTCAGTTTTGAAATGGTGACTTTTAGGGGCAGGTGAGCTTCCCCAGTGGAAGTTTACTGAAGACTTCCCAATTGAACTTATATATTTTTCGGTGTGCAAAGTACAACACACCTAACATCCTTAGGAAAGTTGATTCTTAGGAGAAATGTAACTTACGAAATTATTTTTTCTCCCTAAACAATTGACTAAATTTTACATCTTTAAAGAAAATGTTTTAACCAATATTATCATTTGATTTCCCCTGTATCTTATGTATATCAAAGTCTTCTGTTTTGTATAACAATTAATACATATCTACTAAAATTTTACTGAAAAATGAAATATAAAAAGAATAGGGTCAAATTTACTATAAGCTACTGACAAAATTTTACATGAAATAAAAACATTTAACATACAATAAAACTAAAAAAACTGATGCCTAAGCTGTAATGGGTAAGAATAAATTCTTGTAAAGATTATAGCAAATTTTTGCAGTCCTTATATCATTAAGTTGTTTTTTTTTTATATTTTGGAAGTTTTAATGCAACACATGTCAATAAAAATATCTCTTAGAAAAGCGTATTTGTCAAAGTAGTTATAGTATTGTCTTTCAAAATGTACACATTATAATATTGCAATGAACTTGTAGTTAAACCTAAATTGAAGGTACTTATTGTTCAGATATATCTGACTTTGAATAAAACCTTAAGCTGAAGCCAATATAAATATCACAAGTTGCGGCTTAAGGGACCTCTCCAACATCCGTCTGAACTAAAAGATTAGTCACTAAAATTCATTCTCTGTACAAGTTACAGTCAAAGGTTTAAAACTTATTTAAAAATACTCCAAACAATGAGTCACTACAAAACTAGAGGGTCTACACAACATTTTTAAGAAGATTCAGTTTATACTGTTTCAGTTTACATTCAAATTACGGCTGTACATTTTATACTTTAAATGTCAGCGACTGTTGATAGCAGTCACTTACCAAAGAATGAATTTTATGACACAGAGAATGCCTTTTCTGAAAAGGACTTAACATAAGCCTCGTGCAATTTGTTCACAAAGTCAGCGTCATGTTTCAGCAGATAATTGAAAGCTTGAAGCAGCTGGTTCCTAGTGAGAGGCTCAGGTGAAGGTTGGACGTCTCCACCAGTACTAGCAGTGAACATCGTAGGAGGCATCAGTGCTGGTTTCTGCTGAGTTGGCACAGTGTCAATCAAAGGGTATATTCCAATCTCTTCCATTTTGCTACCATTAAAAGTGCTTACCGTATGGTTGATGTCCTGTGACTGATTCAAGTATGTGGCCAGGGGGGATGTCGGCTTTGGTGATGATATATGCATCAAATTCAACTCATTCTCCATTGGTATTATTCCATTGGTATCATTTGAGTCCAACTGTCCTTTCTTCATACCGGATATCCTCTGCTGACTTGGCTTGTCATTCGGTGTTGACTTCAATGGGAACACACAGTTTTGTCTTATTGCAGAGTCTAAGTTCATATTGCCATTTGAACTT
Organism: Acronicta psi; assembly: GCA_946251955.1. NCBI lineage: Eukaryota > Metazoa > Arthropoda > Insecta > Lepidoptera > Noctuidae > Acronicta > Acronicta psi. The sequence goes on from OX276482.1 coordinate 12,521,178, forward strand.
TGGGCCTCTTGCGGTGTCACAGAGCGCTGTTGCTTCTCTATATGTTCTACTGAATGTGCAGGGTTGCTCATGAGCCTCTGCAGCAGCTGGGGCACTTCCCGCGCATCGGTCGGACGTGGCCCGAAGATGCCGGGCGACGGCAGCGATGACACCGCCGGCATTTGCGCAGCGGCGCCACTTCCAGCTTTAGCAAAGAAGTCCATAACACTTTGCGAAGCCATGTCGGGCGCCCTCGAAGGTGTCGATTCACACTTGTTAGCAACAAGACCTTTATTAGAATTGAAGTCATCCTGAGCCTTGCTCAACATGCTGAATATATCGACGGGAGCATTAGACGGCGTTGATGTGCTGTATACTGGAGTGTTCTGTGGCATGTTCTCGCCGGGAACTTGCTTCATCGAATCTTTGATCAAAGAGTTTAGTTTCGTCGCAACCCTTACGCACTCGTCTTTATCGTAGAACCATATGCCGTAAATGCGACACTTGGCGTTTCGATACAATAGGAAAGGTTCCTTCAATTGCAATTCTATTCCTTTCGACACTGGTTCGATCAGGTTATTCGTACTCAATCTGTTCATAATCACTAAACTATGGTACGGTTCACCATTTCTACTGTACACAAACAAAGCACCCTCGATGTTAGTTTTCTCCCATTCGTTCTCTTCGAATGTATAAAGCGCAACGTGGGTAGCACTGTCGATTATTTCTCTAGCGTATGGATCTGCCCTCTTTAGGGCTGCAAAATTCATACGTAGTCCGGTGTCAGCCATTTTAAAGCAACAAAATACTAGTTTTTCTACAGCGAGCAAGCATCACAGCAAAATGACAAGAACGAATAAATTCGCCATTTTTGAACCGTTCCTTAAACTCACTTCTGTTCAATTTTGTTAATAAAATGCCAACTTACCTTCATTATTAATAATAATTGGATTATCTTGTATTTTAATTTATGCTTAAATATAACGTTTTCAATAAAGCCTAAATTTAATTTTATAATTAAAAGAAATTCAAGTGAAATCTCGACATAAAAATTCTTCAAAACATAAGCGTGTATGAATGTAAAGAAACGTTTAATATACCGCCGCGGCGGCATTTTCAAAAAGTTTTACAATCAGTTTTTCAACTTTACATCTTTTTAGGCCGGTGGGTTTACTGTTTTGTTATTAAAAAATACATTTACAAAAAGTGGTCTCTGTTTTTGATATGCTGAAATTAACTTAGAAAAGTAATAAGTACTTATTAGTTTCAAGCATAATTTCACATTATGTCAGTAAGGGCGTTAATTGGCGGTCTGGCGCAGTCTGGCGTACCTAGCTGGACGTGCCCACCCCTACTAGACTAAGAAATGGTAGTCAAACTAGAATCTGAATATTCCACGGAGACCATGGAGTAGCCAGGGGTCTGGCCCTCCCAAAAAAAGTCCCAATAATAATGTGGACAACGAGACGCTCCAACCAAACCAACCAACCGTTGCACCCGTGATTGTTATTGTAGTGGGTCGAATTTATAATGACCGTGTCTCCCTCAGAAATATACTGATTGTTCGGAGTAGATACTACATAATATAAAATAATGTTAAATAGAGGTAGGTAGGTAGGTACTTAGAAATTTATGTAAACTTAACATGGCAACAGGCCCAGATAAACTTGGAAAAATATCGTCTATCGAATCATATCCGTTCTGAAATTACAAGCTTTTATTCGGAACAATGATGTAATTTTATCAAACAATACAGAAAAGTTTGACCTCTGTTATTTGCACTTGCTTGTATAGTTAGTGATACCTAGATAATAAATCGAATGCGACATTTTAAAGTGATGTCCCACTAAATTCAGCGATATCGCTAGAGGTATTTTATAATAATATTTAATGGATGTTTAGTTTAATAAACATGAATCAGTTATGACATCAGTTAGGTACCTGTATATTACATCAAGATTTGAGAAGTATCAAGTCCATCTAGGCTAGGGTTGCCATACGTCCCGGTACGCCGCGATATGCCCCGGTTTGAAGCATGGTGTTCCGGTGTACCGGCGCATATGCAAATTGTCCTGGTTTGAAAACCAACGTTATTTAGTAGGGACCAGGTAAATATAGGCATGCATGTACGAAGCCTAGTAAAAAGTGTTGCTCTGAAAAGCTGGAGTATCAGATATGAATGGAGACAGAAAAGTAGTACTGAATAGAGATCAAGTTTGCAGATCACTTGTTTTTAATTGATATTGTTAATTTTTTTAACGTGCTGTTTTTATATTATTTTTTACAAAAATAACAATAGTCAAAACACAAACAAAAGTCAAAAATAACAATATAATATTTTGAAAAAAAAAATGTGACAAACCTGTGTGTATCGGTTTCGTATTTTTGTATTAAAAGTTTCTTTTTGATCTCTACCTTCACTAATTTTTCTTTAAATGTCCCGGTCGACGTCCCCATATTTATAGCAACCCTAATCTAGGCTATCAATAGAGAGGGTATCTGGGAAGGTCTTTAGAGTTTAGAGAAAAAACGGGACGCCTCTTCATGTGATAAAATTGTCACTGGGTACGTAAAAATACCAGACTCTCTGGTGTTACTCCTAAAGTGTAGATTTGATCATTTGATTGAAACTAATTGAAAGCTAAATTAATTACTTTGCGCATGTCACGGGAAGGGATGCGACGGGTCGAATGCCCTATATCGATATTTGTATCGAACATCACTATTATCTGCCGTCCATAAGTCAACTAAACGAACGAAACGTCAACAACGTCATTCATTTAAAAGTTTGCGCGTGTCAGAGACGGTGTTTCGTAAATAAAATAAATGATTTTCGTTAATTAAAAGATAACTGCGTCTTTGTTTTAAACAGTAAACTACGATCAGATTAATCTTTGTTAAGTTAATGTTAGCTGATCACTAGAAAAATCTCATTTGTTTATATTTTGGACACGTGACGTCTAGGCTAAGTTTTAGTAAACAAGGTAGAATAATGTCTAGTGGTAAAGTTTTGGTGATTGGCGGCGGCGGGCGGGAGCACGCGCTGTGCTGGAAACTGGCGGACTCACCGTTTGTGACCCAAGTATACTGTGCGCCAGGCAGTGTGGGCATCTCGACCACCAACAAAGTGAAGTGCGTCGAACTCGATATCAAGAACTATCCCGTAAGTTTCTTAATAGAAAACTATAAAAAACCACTGCTTCTTGGTGTCTTATAATGCCCTAATGCATTGCGCAAGTAAAGAATATCAGCTACATACATATTTTAAAAATGAAAGATATGTATGTACAAAAGGTTAAGTACTTTTTCTTCTTGGTGTCTTATAGTTTCCTAATCCATAAGAATTATAAGTATAATATAAATAAATGTATATAAAATAAAAATAAAACTAAGTCTCAATTTCGTAGTAAAAAATAGAAATACACAAACTATAATAATATAACACACAACTCATTTGATGTGTTAGTCAGTAATTAGAGCATTCATTAATTGCTTAAGTTTAGTGTGAATATTAGTGAGTTATATAACTATTGTAGTATATAGTATAGACTAAAAATTAATTTATAATATTATTTCTCATCTTTCTTCATCTTCACATCAAGCTGCATCATCCTCATTACTATTCACAACAATTGTTACTATTACCACACATTAAAAAAAAAAAGTATCTATGGAGCTTCTTGCCGGCTCTTCTCCATAAGACCCACTTTTTTTGGAACCGTGCAACTAATTTAATGTTTCAAAAGTACCTATTTATATGGTCTATTTGAAATAAAAATATTTTGAATTTTGAATTTGAATTTATCATGAAATTTTTAATAATACTAGTAAACTCAGAGTCACCTTAGGGGTTAAATGATCTGGGTCTGCTTAAGTGAATACAATTGGTCTTTCTTAAAGTGGGTGATAATCAGGGCTAGACTTAGATACCCAGGGCTTCTCAGGCATTTGACATTTCAGGGTAGCCCAACCATCCTGAAGCCATTTTGGAAATTTAACCTTTATGATTCAAAAAATTTCATAACATCAGCCTCTAGGCCTCTAGGCTGGCTGAATCCCTAGTACAGTGATGGGGAACCAAAGGCATTTGTGCCATCATTGGCATGACACAAAATATTTTGGGCATGGAATTTAGAAATTTAGGTACCTACTTGATTTTCATTCGCCCATTAATTACTCAATCAGAGATTATAAGACAGCATGCCACTGTCTTGTCAAAAAATTATATACAATAATGGCACATACATTAATGAAGGCTTGTGATAATGCCCATTGCGGGCACTGCAGGCTGTGCAAACTTGGGAGATCTAAAAAAATAAGTTAAAGTGGACAGGGGAGCAAAATATGTTGAAGAACTTGTGCCATAAATCCATCATTGACTTGTTACTATCAACATTTTACCTATGTAACTAACAACATTACCTATTCCTAGATAACAGTTGCCCATTCGCAATACTTTCATTATGATCCTCATGTCTCCCAAAGTATGCTTAAATAAACTAGACGACTAATTATTTTTATGTCCTCATGAAAAAGTTGACCATAAATACAGCTGATTATCAAAAACAAAATTCAAATTGGTTCAAAAATAACGAAGTTAAAAGCATTTTAATTTTATGCTAGAAAGAGAATGCACTACACTATACTTACAACTGACGTCAAAAGTAGCATGCGCCATACTAATTCTATACTAACACTCGTTTTGCGGGAAAGAGACAGAGCATCTCAATCCCCATCTCAGAAATTTCTTGGTTGATTTAATATTTATTTTCAATATACGAAGTATGCTACTATCAGAATTAGTAATGCTTTTATCCCTTACAGACACAATAAATAAATAATGCATTTTTTTTTGTTTTTTCTTATCAGAAACCAATAAGGAAGTTTAAACATGATTTCTAGTTGTATTAATTTTTTGTAAAAGAAAGTGGTGTTTGATATTTATATAAATTACTAGCTTAGAAATAAATAAATCAAGTTTCTAAAATGAAAGTAGTCTAAGTTACTCCTTAAAACATTAGCTATCTGCGGGTGAATGTCCCGTCAAAATCACTCCAGCCGTTTCAGAGATTAACCAGAACAAACAGACAGTCAGACATAGAAAAATGTTAAAAATGGTTTTTTTATGCAAGTACATTAAAATCCCTGTTGGGGTGTTGTAGGTCCCAGTTGTTATATAAATCCCTATAATAATCGACAGTCAGACCACTGAAATTCATGAAAATTTTGTGCACAATTGCCGTGGAAATCGGTGAACGTACCTACAAAAAAAAAACTGTCGAACGTAGAACCACCTCCTCCGGTTTTTCATCATTTTCAAAACGCCAGCTTCGAGTTAAGTCTGAAAACACTTTAAAAGCAGTTAAGTCGTAAAAATAGTGAAGTTTCTGCTCCTTAACCTTCTTTGGCTCTATCTACTATCTAGCTGTGAAGATATGGAGTCAATGACCTTAGATTGTGAGCACATGTTCAAAATGTGCTTTTAGTGTCTATTATCAGCTGGTTGCTACTCCATTTGGTTAGTTACTAGGAAATATGTACCTACTCCGATAAAAATTGACGATAGTTAGCTGGAGACAGATAAAGTGATAGTTATGACTTGGTATTATTTTTAATCTGATCCACGAGACATAACACAGTTTTTATTAATACGTAAACATCTGTCTCATGTAAGATCTATGAAGTTCTTTAAGTCTTCTTCAATATTATTTCGTAATTGTAACGTGTGCGCTCGATACTTACATACAAGTAGTTATCATGATGACCCCTTTCAACATCATCAACCCATTAACTGTCCTACTGCTGGGCACGGGTCTTCTCTCCAGGGCCGGATTTAGAGGTGTGGAGGCCTCGGGGCAACGAAGGAGTAGAGGCCCCCCCCTGGCCCCAAATTATTATCCAAATAAAATGAAAAAAAAACTGTCGTTTTTCAATAAATAATCATAATCATGTTTGTACAAAGGTAGAGGTAAAGGTAGAACAGCGAAAAAAAATATATTAAAGGAAAAGTTGTTTACACTAGTTTACTAGTAAACTGTAAACACTAGTTTACTAGTCGGAATTTAAAGGCTTTTTTTTCGAAGTCTATTGTGGGGGCCCCTCTTTTTTGGAGGCCCCGCAGCAGTAGCCCCTGTTTCCCTCCGTTAAATCCGGTCCTGCTTCGCTCAGTAAGAGAAGGATTACGCCATCGTCCAACACGCTGGCTTAATGCGGGTTGGCAGACTTCACATGCCGACGAGAAAATCTCTTAGACATGCAGGTTTCCTCACGATGTTTTCCTTTACCAAGTGATGACTCCTTGGTATAAACTAAATATCTCATCAACTCCTTAACTGTCCCACCGCTATGCACGATGAGATTAGGAAACAGGACGTTTTTCCTTTCTTTTCTAGGTTTTCGATTGCTTTACGTCGCATTTGGAAGCCAGCAACCAAATTTAACAAATTAATTTATTTAAATTAATAATAAAATTAATTTAAAAAAAAAAATAATTTTGTTCCATTATATGCCGTTGGACAAAAAGCTGCCCAACAGCGCGTTGTCTTCATTTAGCAGACCAGGTCCGAGGCGCGCGGTACCCTCCTCAATGTAGTGCAAACCAAGACATTGTTAGAAATAGTGCTTGTTAACAAATAATGCTTACTAAAATTAAAAACTTGACCAATATCCTACTAATATTACAAATGTGAAAGTTTGGGTGGCTAGATGGATGGATGGATGTTTGTTACTCTCTCACGCTAAAACTACTGAACGGATTTGGATGAAATTTGGCACAGAGATAGATTTTAGTCTGGAATAGCACTTAACTTTTTATCTCGGTAAAATATATGGTTCCCGTGAGATAGCGGGCGAAGCCACTGGCGTAAAGCTATCTATATACCTATACAAGAATGAATCTCCGAAATGTTTGTACGATGCGCGTACAAACATTTCGGACAACTGCACCAAATTGGTGATTATTTTTTTGATGTGTTCGTTATTGTGGACAAGTTTTGTATGTAAGATTTTTTTTTTTAAACTACCGTGAAGGCAGGTGAAGGGCCGCTAATTTGTAATTTCGAAATGTCATAATTATTTTTCATAGGGGAACAGGGTTGCAGCTATCAGTGATCAGTTTTAGATGCTCCCTAAATAAGTGCTGCTTTCTACGCTAAGCTTCATTCCTAACGAGAGTCCGTTCAGCTCTTCGATCTAGTTTCTTTCGGCACAATGACCACTGAGTTCACATTCTCAACAATCTCATTCGAGTCAAGATAATCGACAACATTATCGTCGCTGCTTTTTCGGTTATTATTAAAACGAGAGATTATTGGCGCAGGTCAATGATACAAACGGTTATTCCAAACAGCATAAAGTTTACGTAAAGTGAGAAAACATCTCTGATTACAACCTGATTATTTTAATTGGACAAAGATGGAATATTTGCCTTTAAGTCAAACTCACAATAAAACTCCCTGTGACTGTCATCATTCGCGAATTGCGCGATACGATAAAGCTTACGTTGACGTTGTTATTCTTTGGTCGTTATCATTGCTTCACTGAAAGACATTCTATTGGCTGTGATCTTTGGTAATTGATTACTGCGTTTGTTTCTCGTATTACCTATAAAATTTGCTCTTTGGAGCTTATATTTGATAACAACTCGGTCCGACAACAAACAATACCTTTTGGTACAGAGTACAATTATCTTTTTGCATTTTCCTATGCAAAAGGACCAAATTAAGGATACAAGCTTCATGTTTCGACAATTTAAATGACTTGCGCCGAATACGTACCTTGCGCAGGCGCTCCCAAACAACTGTTTATAGATTTACAGACGCGCTCGGCTCGTGTACCCGCGATAACCCTGTACCTTTCATATCGTGAAGTTCAGTACTTGCCGGGGCAAGTTCATTTGTCACTCGAATTGCTTCGCTCGAAGAATGTGGTGTAATATCCATGACAGTTAGCAGGCGTTGCGAGATAAGCAGAATAGCAGGGGCATCTTGAAGGCCCAATTTTAATAGGACTCGGCAGTCGCTTAGATGTGACAATGAAACTGTGCCTATTGCTTCTCCCTCACAGATAACTAAACCACATTCGCACGTGAAGAATGGAAGAATAAGTTCTGCCTCTGTTTTGGTTTTTAATAACTTTTAACAAAAAATAATAACCAACGAAAAACGTAATTAAAAAGCCAAAAATAACTTTTTTGGTCTTTCTAACAAACTGAGTAGGTGCCAAACAAATCTAATATGATTTTCGTTCATTGATAGTATCAAACAAAAAAATATTTTCAAAATCGGTCCATAATTGTTGACAGAGAAATCGGCGAACATACATAAAAACAAAAATATATATATAAACATCCGAATTGAGAACCTCCTCCGGTTTTTCGTTCGTCGGTTAAAAATGTTCTGTTTGAATAATACGTCTAAGTAATTAACTCTTTACGTTTACATAATCTGCAGTGTACTGTATATATGTAATTAGAGAGAACTTTCATCTAATAAAATTATCTACCACTTTTTCTTTTGAATAGTCACTATAGTCAGGGAAGTCGACGTACGTCTTCTGCTTCGGTTTCCCTCTTGCCAAAATTTACCCTGCGTCACTTAAAATTGACACAAGTTCAGAATATGATATATTTTCTTATAATAACAGCAGATATTTCCGTTGTAGGCATTAGCAAAATGGTGCAAAGAATCCGAAATAGACATCGTGATCATCGGACCGGAGGACCCGCTCGCCAATGGCATCGTGGATGCCCTCACTCCCTTTGGCATCAAGTGCTTCGGGCCCACCAAGGCTGGAGCTCAGATTGAGGCTGACAAAGACTGGTCCAAGACTTTCATGAACAAGTATCAAATTCCTACAGCTAGACACAAATCATTCACAGACTCTGCAGCTGCCAAGGACTTTATAAATACGTAAGTTTGTAGATTTAATAATCTGTTTGTGATTGCATTATAAACAAGATATTCTGGACATTATTAGTGCTATATAATGCGAAAGTAACTTTATGTCTGTCGCACTTTCATGCCAAAACTTCTTAACCGATTTGAATGAAATTTGGTACAGAGATAGTCTAGAGCCTGAGAAAGGACATAGGTTGAAATAACTTTCATCCCGCGGCTTAACATTTATTTCGCCCGTTTTAGTATTCATAAAATTTTGAATGATGACGCCAAAACTATATTCATAGTATTTTCATTAATCATATTTTTAATCCTGTATCTAAATCCGATGGCTGACTATCGGTTCAGAGTTGCATTGTGTGGTTTTTAGTTTATACGAGTTAGCGACATTTATTTGAAAGCAGGCAGGGAAATGAATCCATGAGATATCCATCCAGATACTCTTCATTTTAACAAACAAAAATCCTATGTATTATAATATATAAACCTTTGTTCCGTTGCATATACTTAGATGTGTCGATACGAATCCTTTCTAGAGTAATAACTCTTGTAGTTTTTTACTTTAGTAGATACACGCACTTTGTAACTATAATAATTCACAGTGATAACCGATAAAATGTACTCGTGTATAGTGTCGTACTATTAATTATTACTAAGAGCAATATCAATAAATTATCTGTGACTTCGTTTCCAACTCGTGCCGCGAATCTGCAAGATAGTTCTAGGCTATTCCTTGAAAGCCAATTATAGCCTTATTCTTTAAAAGTATCACCAGATCCTGCTTAATATCAGTTTCGAATGTTATCAAACAAAGTTGCCCCCGCTGTTTGTACGCTTAGATTTTTTAGGGCCGCATTCAGATACGTCACTTAGGCGTAATGAATCATTAGTAATCTAATAGAGACCTAGTATATCTTAGTTCACTGACAACAAACTTAAATATGAAAAAAATAGGCCAAGATATAGTAGTCACTGTTTGTTAACGATTCATTAACATTAAGTGACGTCTCTGAGTTCGACAATTAAATTACACAACGAATTTGCAGTTTTCAGCAATAGAAGGTTTATAATGTAGTATACATGCATATTATAGTAGAGAAAAGCTGAGAAATTCTCTGCCCCACACTACTACCTACATTGCACCCGCGCGAAGCCGGGGTGGGTGGCTCGTAAGAATAAAATAACTTTCTACATACATACACACATACCTAGCTTCACGCCTGTTTCCCGTAGGGGTAGGCAGAGACTATAGATTTCCACTTGCTACGATCCTGGCACACCACTTTCGCTTCGTCTATGTTCATTAACGTCTCCATGCATGCTCGTCGGTTTAGGGTGCTCCCTTTTTTGAGAACGTCCGCAATCTGGTTGTGGTACGATCGCCGAGGTCAACCCCTTCCAACTCTTCCATTCGTACTCTATTTAACAAAATACAATAAGATATTTATTTCAAGAGAAAAAAAACAGTACTTGTTAATTACACGTCTAAACACACTCCTTCAAACAGGGTCCCCGTTCACCATATATGTCGGGCAAGTCTAAGATATAAGTAGGTAGGTACCCGATGCAATGATATCTAGAGTCGGACGTGATACATTTCGCTCATATATTACGATGGTCAAATATTGAATATTCGGCGGTCGTCGGCGTCTAGATAATAAAAAATCCGATTCCGGGTTCAACGCCCTGAGTCCAGTTGATGAACTCGCTGAAATCACTAAATATACATTTTTGTTTTGTAAGACAGACAGCTGTTCCGTATTTTGTCTTGTGTGTGTGTGGGAGCCACTCTAAATGTTTTCACATGAATTGCGTCCCTCATCTTAGACCCTGAGCTAAGGCTAGTGCTTTCCTGGTGCAGAACCTGGTGACCTAAAATACTGCATTTGGCGCCCGTCCCCCACAAATAAAATATCTATATTTATGTTACATCTCTAACTTTGTAAGAATCTATGTACAATTATTGTTTCATTTGATATTATTTGATGAACAGAATAATAAAATAATCAGGCAAACAAGAGGGCAGTGCCTGCCTTGGAGAGCACGTAAAACCGTCGGTCCCGGTTGTCCTATGACAATCGTTAGTGGTAGTCAGAAGAAGTCTGAAAAGCCTGACCTTTCACGTCTTTCCTTCGAATATCGATATTGCCTAGAAATTGGGTTGCGGAGGTCTGATGGCAGTCGCTCCGTGTAAAATACTGATGTTCAGCCGCATCCTGGTTAGACTGGAAGCCGACAGAGTCACAGGAAGAGGGCAGGGTCAACGCAATCCCTGTTATGGTTTTGTGGTGAATGTGACTGATCCTATAGCCATGGCATATAGGGCAAGGGTAGGCGAATGCAGTTTTTAGTCAGTATGAGTCCAACATAGGCTGCCGCCGCCCTAGGTGGCAGGCAACCATGAAGTTTTTTCGCATAAAAAAGGGTCAACGCAATCAAGTGAAAAATATAAATAAACTTTTTAAATTAACAAAAGGTAGCCAAGGAAGCCTATTCTCTTTTTAAAGTCCGGTCCGGTCCACCGCACTTCCACAAGGGCAAGGCCGATCCTCACTTTCTACCTACGGCGTGCGTGGAATAAGCGTTCAAGGCCTGAAGTTGATAACACGCAGACGTCTGGTCTTTTCGTAAAAACATGATGATAATTTTAATTAAGTCAAAGGACAATAATACAAGGATGTTCAGCTCGTAAACAATACAAAAATAAGTGGCCTACCGACATTGGCCCACTTATAGGCATTTATAGCTACAAAAAGGAAGTAAAGGGTGCTTGTTATTGATGTTCAGCGCGTAAACAATACAAAAATAACTGGCCTACCAACATTGGCCCACTTATGGGCATTTATGACATTTAGGATAAAAAGGAAGTAAAGGGTGCTTGTTATTTTTATTATCCAGTTCCTTAGGTCTTTTGATTCAATACAAGACAAAAAAAATCTTATCCTAATTTTTCATCTTGTGTTCTAGTGCTCCATACCCAGCTTTGGTGGTGAAAGCGTCAGGTCTTGCTGCCGGCAAGGGCGTGGTGGTCGCGTCAACCAAGGAGGAGGCCTGCCAAGCTGTTGATGAGATCCTCACTGACGCCAAGTATGGCTCAGCAGGACAGACAGTGGTCGTCGAGGAGTTTTTAGAAGGAGACGAAGTTTCGGTAAGTAAAATGTTTTTTAACATTCCAGGATGGTCGTAACTTTGTAAGCGCGACTACTATGTTCTGGGAATTCCCGCATCGAACAGTGTTCTTGGATTTTTCTTGAAATTCTCAGTACAGGCTCGGAGTTTAGATTTATACCGTTATAACAGCAATAGGCTTGCCTATTACTTGGGACCTAAACTAGTCATCTGTGCCTAAACAAGCCGGTGGACTGTGAGTGTACATTACACACACCTCTGTCTTACCTCTCTGGGAATGCAGGCGTGATGGTATATTATGATTTGCCCCAAGCCGTGCTATCTCACCAGTGTGCGTCGGGCTTAACGGTGGCGTCATTGAAAATAACCTTTTTAGTTTTTAATAGTTGTTTATCCAGAATTAAACATATCTTAGTGAATACCAACATATGATAGCAGAGGTCAGATATTTTTCGGGCACCCATTGGGGTTCTGATAAGGAATGATTTAAGTAGTTGTTATAATTAGTCAGTATTATAATCGATAAATCTCTTAGAAAAAAAAAATACTTGTTTGTCGGTCGTTTTTGAGGTCACTTAAAATATTACAAATACGTTTTATTTGTATAGTATTATGTAAGTTTTCACACAGTTCTATGACTGTAAATGGGCAACCAATACTCATATATGGACAAAAAACGCCAAAATATTACTATTACTTTGTTAAATACAACAATTACGTATCTCATTTGTGTCCAATTTCTGCACAAACGCCAAAATCTAGGACATTCGCACTCACGCTGCATTCTCGAAGGGTTGGACAAAGCTGTGCTGATGTTTATAAATTAATATTGGTGTCATGTGGGAAACGAACCCACGACATCGTGTATGTTAACTACAAAAAATAGGGGTGGGGGGGGGGGGGGTCTCTAATAGGGTAGTTGACTGTTTCTTTTTTATGGTATAATGAGAATGTTGACCATAAATAGAGACTATTATCCAAAAGAAAATAAAAATCGGTTAACAAATAAGGAAGTTATAAGTATTTTAATTTTATGCTAGACAGAGAGCGTACTATATTGGACTGTGACGTCAATAGCTGTACTTACTGCTAAGCGGGAAAGGTAAAGAGCATTCCCCACCAAAAACTTTAAACGCTTATCTATATCTATATTAATATTATAAAGAGGAAAGTTTTGATTGTTTGCACGCGGGTGAAGCCGCTGGCGGAAAGCTAGTATCTTAGAACCTTATTAGTCGATTTAAATAATGGTTTGTTTCAGTATACAATCTATAATTCATTTAAAGGGATGGGTCGAGAACCTATGCTAGTTACTAGATCAATGAGGCATAATACCGATGCTCTAAAATCCTTTCTTCGTTCCAGGTCTTGGCATTCACAGATGGCGAGACAGTGTCTATGATGCCGCCCGCCCAGGACCACAAGCGCGTCGGGGACGGTGATACAGGGCCCAACACGGGTGGTATGGGCGCCTACTGTCCTTGTCCACTCATCACCCCTGACCAGCTCCTGGACGTGAAGGAACAGGTCCTACAAAGAGCCGTGGATGGTCTCAAGGCGGAAGGCATTAAATATGTTGGTGAGTATCTTTATATTGTGATGCGTAACTTATTTTTTTCGTGAGGGCAATTTTACCCCAAAGCCACGGAAAATTCGCTTTGAGCGGCGACTGCGACTGCGACCAGCGGTGCGAACACAAAATGTACCAGAACGCGCGAATTTTGCCGAGCGAATCTTTGTAGCGACGGGCGGCGCGGGGTGTGGCGGGAACAAATGTACGGGTGACTAAGTGACACGCCACGGAATAGACCGGTGCGACCAGCGGCAGGTGGAGCGGCGAATCGGGCGGTCGCGTCGCCCGTCGCTCCATCTACGTGGCAAAGAGTACGCATCGCTTGCCGCCGCCGCCGCCGCCGCCGCCCGCCGCACCGCTGAAGGTCGTGGCTTTCCCGTTAGGGACCAACCCAAATCAATGGGCGGAAATCTGAATTTATTAAGTACAGCCAAAGAAAAGTCTAGGTGAAATTTTTCTAGTTGTAACAGATTGACTCATAAGTCTTTCACGCATATTAATCACGAGACGCTTCTTGAAGGAGCAGGGAACCCTTTCTACCTCCTAGTAAGTTCCCGTTAAATTAGTTGGCAGATAATTTCAGACAAATCTTGTTACATAATATTGAATTTGTCTGTGGGTTAGCGGCTATCCAGAGGTGATAGAAACACTAACAGCAGAAATACGTAAGGTAACAGTACTGTTTCCTCAGACAATCTTATTGATTGTATAGTTTTAAAAGTAGTGTAACATGCGCTTTCGAGTAGGATGCAAAACAAAGCCTAATTTCTTTGAAATATACTGGTAGTGAAATGGCACAAGTGCAGAGCATTAAAAAGCATGGAGTTTGAACCAGATGACTCACTTCTTCACTCTCCCAATCCTTAGATTAATTAGAAGAAGCTAGTAAATGACAACTTTATGTGCAAAGTTATCCTAGTTACAATTACAGCATCGCTCGGTAGTAAACTCTTATATAAACGTTAAATAGCAGTAACATATCACCTATTTATCTATAACACACGTTGTATTGTGCATCGACTGATAGAAACGGGTTCTCACTGCTTTAGTGCACTACTTCGGTGCACTCTGCCATCTTTGCATGTGTTATCTAAGTTTTATAAACTATGCCGATTCATTGCTGTATCGCTTTTATTCCCACTAAGCAGCACATCGCCTGATAATGTCTAATGTTCTAAGAAAGCGCAATGCTTCTTCTAGACTGTTCTTTAGAGGACAACTTTAGTTGGGCAGTTCCTAGTCTTTTTAAAACGTTTTGTGGTTGATGATAGTAGTCTATCGTCTTTAAACTCCTCATTGGAAGTGTTTAACTTCATCCATAATATCCATACTTAATATTACAAACTAGCGAACCGGGCGCAGCTTTGCCTGCGTTTCCCTGTTTTTACTTTTTCCTAGTATGTTTTACGTAGAAACTTCCTCAGACTTCATCAAACACAACAAAAAAGAAATCAGCGAAATCCGTTCAGCCGTTTTTGAGTTTTGCACATAACACATTAAGTGATTCATTTTTATTTATATAGATGCACAGACATCTGTTTTTTTGCCTGTTAGCTTTTCACCTGTTATCTTTTCACTTCTTAACCGCTAAACGGATTTTCAAAAAAATTGGCGAGGAAATGGATTGTCTCTTAGGGAAGGATATATATGGTCACCTTTCGTCTCAAAAAGTCTTATGGAATACGAGTGACACTATGGTCAACAGTTATTACACGAAATAATTTCGTTGTTACAACAACGAAATTATTACAGAACCTTTGACACGAAAGAGAAACAAGTAGGTCATATATTGTAGAACGGTATGTAAAGTCCAACGATTATGTATGTAAATATGTATTTACTTATAGTACCTATGTATTTATAAAAAATATAAGTACCTATATTATATACATTGTCTAGTACCTATAAGTACAAGCTCTGCTTAGTTTGGGACTATTGGGGATATTTATATTTGTTATTTATTTATTGAAATGAAAACGAAAAGGATTGCTTGATGCTTTTATTTTTTGTTTGCAGTCCTGTATGAACGACGTTGCGAAGATATTTTTTGCTAATATTTAATTGATTTATTTCTTCGTTTAGAGCCGCTTTTGAACTCTATAGTTAAGAAATTAAGTTATATACTCGTACATGAAGTTATGTATTAAAGATAAACTTATTTGAAAAATGGTAACAAATGTAAATAAATAATAATATTACACTTGACGTGCACTTTACTTTTGCTCAGTAATTATTGTAGATAACATCACTGACCGTCTTATCGCTAATAGAGTGAAAAATTCTTTTACGTACGAATTTCTATAGTTAAGTACAAATATTATCGATATTATGAATAACAAGCGTCTCGTTGGAAAATTCCTATGCTTTAAACATGTCATAGGTTATCCGATAGGGTAACGGCAAATAATTTTGGAACTTAATCCCTTCGTGTAGGGTTTTTATTCGTACTTCAAATATGAATTTTAGGTCTGAACTGGTTGTTTGCTTGTAAGGTTCGAGAACGATAATTCGTATTAATGAAACCAAGATTAATTAATGATATCATCAATTCACGGACCCTAGCCTAGGTCAGGCTGGTAGGAGCCTACTTTTGTTATCATTCATATTATTATTACTTTCTAATAGGCCCCCAAACTATCTTATGCCCAAGAGCCCTGGCCTAAGACGGCCCCGACCCTCATCAATCATCAGTCCGATATTGTGCACTGCTGAACCAAGACCTTTTACACTCTGATTTCTGATAATTACGCGAATACTAGACCTTTTACACTCTTCATACGCAGAAAACTCGTAGCACTTTCCACCCTGAAGTGCAGATGATAGATGAAGTTACTAGGTTGTAGAATGATAACCGACTGGTTGCAGACGTGTCGGACGACCCCCATTAAATAGCGTGACGATCATAAAGATAAAGAGAGAAGACGTTGAATGATCAATAACATACACACACCTGAATTCGAACTGTGAATTCATGTACCTATTTAACCTCCACAGTTCGCCCATATATTTAGGTCAATAATACCAATAATGCCAATAATGGGAACAAATTCAAACTAAGTTCCTGCTAAATTGCTGTTAAAATTCACAATAAGCGCCTGCGCATTCAATTAATAATCAACACAAATTACCCGTATTTTTCTACCTACCTCAATAGCTTGTTCGTTTGTCGTCAAGAAAATATATTATACTTGCGTAGATTCTGGAAATTTATTAATTGTTATTTGCATCATTGCCGTTCGAGAACTTCAATAATTAATATAAGGTCATAGCCGATAATATTGTTATAATTATAGATGAACCATACAAAGGCTTCTTATATGTTTACTGTATGTATGTATTGAGGACTCTGCTCCGTATATGCAAAAAATATTTTCATATAAATATCCAAGGCCCAGCTGAAAATCAGCGTTGTGGTTCAGTACCGCAACATTAGGCTGAGCTGGTAAGTCTCTTCAGCTCACATTTATGTGTTTTTAAGTTTTATGTTTTGTGTACCTTCAAATAATTTGAGTTGAATAAATGTTTCTTTCTCTCTTTCTTTTTTCTTTCTTTCTTTCAAGAAATTCTCAAGGAAATCTAATAATTGCCTTGCTACCATTAGACTTTGATTTAAATGCTTTTTATTTTTTGTCTAGTGGTTTTGTGTATTAGTCTCGTGGTCCAAAGCGCCTATTTCTACGCTTGAGGTGTTGGATTTGATTCCGTGGTCGAGAACAGTGTTGTGGGGTTTTTATTTCTATTTATATTTAGTTGTGGTCTAGTGGTTCGAGTACTGGACTGCTAATCACGAGGTCGTAGGTTCGATTCCCACAAGACACAAATATTTATGTGATGATGAATATAAATGTTTGTGTTTGTCTGGGTGTTGCCTATGTATTATAAGAATGTATTTACAAAAAAAAAGTATTATATCATAAAATATTGTATATAAGTATTATATCCATTGTCTAGTACCCATAGTACAAGCTCTGCTTAGTTTGGGACTAGATGGTGCTGTGTAAAATGTTCCAGGATATTTATTTATTTGAAATTCCCAGTAGCGGCACGGAGTTTGGATTTGTACCCTGTTTAAGGCAATAGGCTCACCCCCTATTACATGAGACCTAAAAACATACCGGCGGACTGCTGCGTGGACAGCATTACAGCGTTTCCTAACTCCAGTTTGTATGCATGTATTTTTCTCAATCACACATCTCTCCTTGTTAGGCTACTGTATAATTATCGCCTTACCACTATTAGAATAGAATTAAAAAGCTTTCTATTATTACTATAAATGTTAAAAAATGGATATTTACCGATATTCATTCCAATAAAACAAGATTGTAGATAATAAAGGCAAAAGTTGTTTTTACGTCACACGTTAAACTGACCGTAATATTACGTATGCTAATGGCATGACCCGCCATTGTTTATTACAAACACCGACACACAATTAACGCAAGATAAACACTTTATATACATGATTTCATCTAAATTAACAACAAAATAAAACCGCACGAAAATAAACCCTGCCCTAATACAAATAAGTTCGCATTTTAATTAGACACATAAGAGATAGCAATTGTTTTTAAGTATTGCGTTTGTTTGTTTGCCTCTTTTGCAGTTGCCAAGGCGTTCCGTAATAGATAAATGAAATTAATGAATGACAATTTTAATTAAACCCACAAATTTCAGAGTATTGTTACATCACTAAAAACTGTTTTTTTAGGTTGTAGGTCAAGCAGAAATTGAAGATAAAGTTAATTATTTTTTTGTTAAGACATTGGATTTTGAAGACTCGATAGTGTTAGTATTTACACTGTTTGAGATTACCTCGTCGTTTGTTTCTGTAGAACTAATCATTTACAGGTGATCTTCATATTCGTCTGATAACGCACCATCAAGCTGGTTGGTTAGGCCCTCTGCTTAGCCGCCAAAGAGTTAAGCAGTACTGCTGATAAACATCCACACTTCACCGTAATGTTTTGGGTCCCTACGAGGCGAGCCTACTAACATTAATTTGCCACAAATCTTCTTTTTCCTAGCCTTTTCCCAACCATGTTGTGGTCGGCTTCCAGTCTAACCAGACAACAGGCTAGACTAGTTGCATTTTCACATTCGAATCGACAAACAAAATGTATGGAAATGACACAAGCTTTCGACAAATCGGGCTGTCACTAATGTCATTTCCATACATTTTGTTTGTCGATTTGAATGTCAAAATGCAACTTGTCTAGCCCCCAGATGCAGCTGAATATCAGTATTTTAAACGGAGCGACTGTCATCAGACCTCCGCAACCTAATTTCTGCAACTGATTTATAAGTACTAATATTATAAAGCTGAAGAGTTTTTGTTTGTTTGGTAGAACGCGCTAATCTCACGAACTGTTGATCCAATTTGAAAAATTCTTTCAGTATTAGATTCCCCGTTTATCGAGGAAGACTATAGGCTATACGTCATCACGCTACGACCAAAAGGAGCGGAGTATTAATTAAAAATGTTGCAAATACGGGTACGAAAATTCAATTCTACCGGTACGAAATTGCGGGCGAAGACTTGTAACTAAATAAATGACTACGAACTCTTCTAACGACGTCTATTATTTGTTCTAGGTGTTCTCTACGCTGGTATGATGGTGACCAAGTCCGGCCCGATGACGCTGGAGTTCAACTGTCGGTTCGGCGACCCGGAAACGCAGGTGCTAATGACCTTGCTGGAGTCAGACCTCTACAAAGTTATGATGGTGAGTCTGTTCACTCCTCTGCCTAAGTCCCAGGGAATATAAGCATGATGGTATCCTCTATTGCATTGATATGTATCTATATTAAAAAGAGGAAAGATTTGATTGTTTCTTTGAATTGAATAGGCTCCGAAACTACTGGACCGATTATTTTATCTTAAAACTCTTAGGCTGATATTCAGAGACGAAACTAAGTATGAACTTAGGCTTCCGTATGTCAAATTGTAATACAAATTTGACATTCTGAATATTAGGCTTAAATGTAATACTTCAAACTGCACCATTCTCAAAACTCACATATAGACTGTTACCATATTTTTTTTAAAGAGTATCTATAGAGTTTCTTGCCGGCTCTTCTCCATAAGTCCCACTTTTTGGAACCATGCAACTAGTTTGACTATTCAAAAGTACCTGCTTATATGGTCTAATTGAAATAAAATATTTGAATTTAATTAGAAAAATGATTTCACAGTTGGGAACCTACACTATCCTGGGTTGCCATAGGGTATAATTTATAAGAAATCCCGGGCGCGGGCGACGCCGCTGGCGAAAAACTAGTGTTAGATAAAACCGTGGCTTATGTTTTTGTTAATATGTTTTCTAGGCGTGCGTAAATGGCACGTTGAAAGGCATGCAGGTGACGTGGAACACAAAACTGTCCGCTGTTGGCGTTGTTATGGCTTCTAAAGGATACCCCGAGACCTCCACCAAAGGCTGTGTTATTAGCGGTACGTATTAGAATAATATATATCTTGGAACATTTTTACACAGCACCATCTAGTCCCAAACTAAGCAGAACTTGTACTATGGGTACTAGACAATGGATATAATACTTATATAATTTTTTTTTGGAAATACATTTTATAATATATAAGAAATACCCAGACAAACACAAACACCTAAGTTCATCACATAAATGTTTGTGTCTTGTTGGAATCGAATCCACGACCTCGTGATCAGCAGTCCGGTACTCAAACCACTAGACCACAGGACGTCGTCAAAATTTTTAATTTTTAATTAATGTTTAGAATTAAGTTAGAATTTTATTTAAAATTATTTTATCGATTTTATAAATCTTAATATTATAAGTAAGAGCAACTAAAACTAGAAGCCGTTTATTTTATATCGTAAGCATGTGCTAAGAAAGGAATTTAAATATGTAATTCTCTTGGGATTGGGAATAATCAGATGAACGTAGATACAGCTAGTATTTATGTCAATATCATCCTCCTGCTCTCATCCCAATTCACTTGGGGATCGGTGCAGTATGTCTTTTTCTTCCATACATCTCTATTAGCCATCATCTCGTCATTCAACTCCTTTGTGATCATAATCCTTTCTTACACAGTCCATCCATCTTTTCTTTGGTCTTCCTTTTCCCTTATATCCATCCACATTCATGCTCAAAACCTTTCTGCCAACATGCTTTTCACTTCTACGCGTCACATGTCCATACTACGATAAGCGGTTACTGCACAACTCTCCAATAATCGTTGCCACTTTCAAGCTTCCTCGTAGCCTTTTTCCCAACCATGTTGGGGTCGGCTTCCAGTCTAACCAGGATGCGGCTGAATATCAGTATTTTACATGGAGCGACTGCCATCAGACCTCCGCAACCCAGTTTCTAGGCAATACCGATATTCAAAGGAAAGACTGGTTGTCAGGCTTTAGGCTTCTGACTACTACTAACGATTGTCATAGGTGTTTGTATGACAACCGGGATCAACGGCACGGAGGGGTCAATTGTTGCCACTTTCAAACTACCTGTTATATAATCATTCGTGACTCCATAGTATTTATATAAACGTTATTATTTCCCGAAGATATTAGAACGGTATTTGTGGTGTGCAGGTCTGACGCAGGTGCAGAACAACCCGGGCATGGTGGTGTTCCACAGCGGCGTGGCGCGCGGCGCTAACGGCTCGCTGGTGACGGCGGGCGGGCGCGTGCTGCTGCTGTGCGCGCGCGCCGCCGAGCTGCGCGCCGCCGCCGCCGCCGCCACGGCCGCCGCCGCCACGGTCGACTTCCCCGGCGCGCACTACCGGAAGGACATCGCGCACAGAGCCTTCTCCAAGTAAGTCGACTCTCGACTCGGACTTCTGGCTTCAACTGATCACTCGCTATGGGTCTTAGAAAAAAGCTTAAAATCCATCAGCAAGTTATGGGGAGAGGTATGCTTGGTATTTGTCTAGTGGAGACTACTAACCGGATAGCGCAGCGTAGGATGGCGACTAACGAGATAGATGAACTGGGAAAGATTGTAGAATCGAAGAGTCTCCCCTACTCCTTTAAAAAAATATTAACTTTGGGAGAGCTTTTAAGCTATTCTACTGTATCTAGCTATAGCGATAAGATTGCTCATACCCAGTATTTCTATTAATACAAATTAAAGTGCATAATTTCTTACTAATATAAAGGCGAAAGTTTGTGAGTTCGGATGTTTGTTGCCCGTTCATGGCAATACGGCGAAACCGATTTGGCTGAAAGTTGAAATGGTGATGGCTTATACCTTGGATTAGGACGTAGGCTTCATTTTAATCCCAAAAAATTAACGTTCCTACGGGAAATGGATTCAAAGTTCTTAACTCCACGCAGGCGAAGCTGCGGGGAAAACCTAGTAATTAAATAATTGTCACATTAAACTCTTAAATAACTAAAGATCATTCGTAAAAAGTCTATACATTTAAATTTAATGCAATCTCGCTAGTAAAAATGTAAATTATATTGACTTGTAAAATTGTTTTTATTTTAGTTATCATTTAACTAAGTATATATTTTGTTTCAGCATTTAAACCGGGACGGGGTTATACATAGTTAAATATGTATTTATACATTCTTAAATATTCCTAATAAATTGTTGCATTTATCTTAGCTCGCATTTGTAAATGGGATAGCATGGGTAAGAAGCTTTACACTCAATCATTTTGTATTGTTTTGTTTGTGGGAATAAATGTTTGTTTGTACTTCACTTATATTTTTTTTACCCTGTGTGTTTTCTTTTGCGTATACTCTGTTCCTCTTTATGGCCATAATAATGTGGCCAAAAAAATAATGCACGATTCATCATCATAATTCTAGGCTAAACTATGTTGGGATGGCTTTCAGTAGTCAACTATATGTAGCTTAATATAAGTATTTTTGCCATCAGACTCCCGAACCGACCATAAATTATAATAATATCAAATCATACAGAAGCTAACGATTGTTTGTATTAAGTCGTTATCTATGGCATTGCCGGGTTTAATTGCATGTGTACGGATATCATACACCATGAGAAAATATTTGGGAAATATGGTCCTGACCCAGAACAGCACTTCAACTGTTTCAATTCACCTGAAAATAGACTTAATCCGTTGATTGAAATCGGAACAAACGATAATATTCAATATACCTATTATTACCATTACAATACATTTATAGATTTTAGGACATATCTGACTCATAATGAAAACTCTCACAAGGTTGCAAGTTCTGCAAAAGTAGTATAGATAGTATGTATTTATCAAAGTGAACACCAACTATGGACTCCTAGTACAAAGCGAGTACCGATATGGTCTGGAAAAAGTATTAAATGCTCAGCAAGTAGGATGCGCGTTGGCTGATGTTAATGGCAATCTAGTTGTAAGTAAAATCTGAACAGATAAATATTTTAATCTTTGTTCCGCTAAAAATGTCTGTGAAGTCCCTCCCAGACACAGGGCTTGTTGCCTAGTCTTTAACAAAAATCAATCGCCGCATTGACATATATCAAGCAATCTTGAATTGAATAGGCTCTGAAACTACTGGACCGATTTTAAACATTATTTCACCGTTCGGAAGCTACACTATCCCCGGGTGACATAGGGAAATGTTTTATAAGAAATTCCACGCGGGCCGTTGGCGGAAAGCAAGTAAAGAATATATAAATCCTTACCCAGAATCAACGGGCTATCATATCTGCAAAGTGGGGTGGACATCGACGCTGCCGCCACCCTTGTCCGTCAGATAGAGCCTATCGCCACGGCCACCCACAGAAGAGGGGTGCTCGGCAGGCTGGGCTGCTACAGCGGCCTGTTCCAGCTGTCAGCCATGGACCCTAGCTTGAAGGACCCTGTTCTAGTACAAGGAACTGACGGCGTCGGAACTAAGCTGAAGGTAAACAAAGATATAACTGTTCTTCTTGTCCAGACCCTATTTAATAAGCCTGCACAAACCAGTTTGCGCAAGTAAGCGCGTGCGTGTGGACGGCAAGACGGTAGCTCGCGCAGTCCCCAATGTTCCGTCTTTTTGTACAGTCAGGACTCCGCAGGCAAGACGTTAGAGTGTAGCTGGGCATTAAGCCCCCTTTTAGGAGACACTAAAAAGCCTTTGAACAATTGATCTGCATAAGCTTTATATATGATGTTTATATATATATTATATATGATGTTTCACACTGCACTTTGGCTTTAGATTTAAAGTTTGAACCCACGTTAAATCGCAGCTAATTTAATTCAAAACTTAGTAAAAGTACTACTAGTAGGAAAAAGAGCGTGAGGCCGTGAGTGTACATAAGTACACATCTGCCGTGCCTGCTGAATACAGCCGTGGTATGTAGATATTAGACTACTTATTTTTACCTTTCCGATAGTAAGCACTACTTATTGTCATTACGATTTGTAAGTCGATATACACTACAGAGTACACCCTCCCCTCTTGCTCTTTTCAACGTCCTTTTTTCTTACAGATAGCTGAAATAATGGAGAAGTACGACACATTAGGGCAGGACCTTGTAGCTATGTGTGTGAACGACATCTTGTGCGCGGGCGCAGAACCCTTCGCGTTCTTAGACTACATGGCGTGCGGACGGCTGCAGGTCGACGTTGCCACCACCATCGTCAAGGGGATCGCGGATGCCTGTATATTGTCCGGATGCGCCTTATTAGGTAAGTTAATTTGTGGTTGACCGAACTGATATTCTACTGTGTGAGGACCAAATTGATATCAGACTGCTGAAAAGGGTTGTTGTAATTTCCTTAGTTTCTATCCAAGTATAGGTCATGTTGAAGTCTAGCAGTTATAATAATCAACACCCGAACATAGCTTATTGGCTTATTTGTTCTTTCAAACTTCGTTGCTTTTCATGTTGTTACTTGATTGCTACCTAGCCTACCTACACTGCTACCTAGGCTATATGACATATGGATATGGCCACTGAACTGCTAAGTTGTAGGTCCCGAGTTTGAATCCAAGGCATACACCTCTGACTTTTCGTGATCAAGTGCGTATTAATAATCAATTATCACTCGCTTACAACGGTGAAGGAAAACATCGCTAGGAAACCTACATGTCTGACAGATCTTCTCGACGGCATGTGAAGTCTGCCAATTCGCGCTAGGCTTGCTAACCCCTCTCATTCGGAGACGATGAATGGGTTGATGATAGATGTTTTAACTGTTTTCTCACATCCTCTATAGGTGGTGAAACGGCGGAAATGCCCTCAATGTACGACATCGGCAAGTACGACCTGGCTGGGTTCGCGGTAGGCGTAGTGGACAACATGAAGCAGCTGCCGCGCTCCAAGGAGATCAGGGCCGGAGACGTGGTGCTGGCCCTGCCGTCCACTGGGGTACACAGCAATGGGTACAGCCTCGTGCAGAGGATCATGATGGAGACGGGATATAGGTGAGGGTATTTGTAGATTTTTACCCATATCAGGAGGGTCACTTTTGGTTAATCATAATTTTAGTCGCGTACTAGGTGTTACGAGTACAATATACACCAATAAAAGTGCTAAAGCGATTTTTTCATGAATGAACGATTGCAACTTTGTGATAACACTAATGTCACTATAGTATTGGTTCGTAAATAATCGGTAAAGGAAACACTTTGCTCAAACATCGGCAGAAATTCAGACCTAAAACCTTGCCTTTTTATCCAGATATAACGAACCAGCAGCCTTCAGCACCACAAACAAATCGTATGGCGAGGAGTTCCTAGCACCCACGGGTATCTACGTGAGAGCTTTGCTACCGGCCATCAAGAAGCAGCTCATCAAGGGTCTCGCGCACATCACGGGTGGTGGTCTGTTGGAGAACATCCCCCGGATCCTGCCCCCGGGCATCAAGGTCAAGCTGGATGCCACTAAGTTCAACATCAAACCTGTGTTTGGGTGGCTTCAGGCTAAAGGTGAGATATTGAATATATCACTTAAGGTCTTTTTAAACTCAAGCGAAAGCGAACCGCTGACGCGTTTTGCGGTACGGTATGGTTACATGGTTTGGCGTTTATCTTTATTTCTATATAATTAAATTCAAGCGACATCGTTACAAAATAAAAACTTCACCACGCGTTCGGTTCCTCTATGTAATCGCTCTAAAAACGATTCGCTATCGCAAAATATACCTTATTACCTTACTATTCTTCACTCCCGCGTTGCCAACCCTGCAAAAACCTCTTAGAGGTCTCTGGTAGAAGGAGCTCTGGCAACTTTACTCACTGCATGAACACAACACACGCTAAAGTGTGTTATTTGACTGCAGTTTTCTGTAAGGTGGACGTACTTCTCCAGACGGGCTGCTCCGGATTTGATGCCATTTGGTGCCCTACCTCTCTGCGCACTGGTTGATAATTATCCTATCATGATGAGTACTAATATAAGGTGTATTCTCGCAGGCATGGTGTCAGACTTCGAAATGCTCCGCACGTTTAACTGCGGCGTCGGCATGGTGGTCATCGTGGATCCCGTCTGCGTTAAGGAGCTGTTGGACATCGTCGACGGAGAGATCGCCATTGTTGGCAGCGTCGAGGTCATGGGCAAGGAAGGTATGTTAATGGATTATATATTTTGTTTATGGCAAGACTATTTTTAGGTTTTACAGGTGCTCTTTGAATTCGTGATTACTTTAGAAAAAACGGAATTCTTCCTAACTTTTTTTAGTTTAGTGCAATTAGTTTGACTTTACAAAAGTTTCGAAATAAAAATATTTGAATGTTTTTCCTGACTCTTCATGAACAGGTGGTCACCAAGTGGTAGTGGAGAACTTCAAGGAGGCGATGCACCCACTGACCTCCCCGTACGGGGGCGGCGACAGGTCCTCCCCGCAGAAGTCGCTCTCATACAAGGACAGCGGCGTTGATATCGAGGCTGGAGACTCCCTCGTGTCCCTCATCAAACCTCTTGCTAGGTATGTATTTGTTAAGTACTACAAGGAAACTATATACTACCTTTTATGTATTGTGTGGATGACATAAATTTCATACTTATTTCTGACACACACTGGAATAAAATTTTTAATTACATTAATATTGTTATTAGTCTACCTGTGACCTAAAGAGCGTCGGGATGATGGAACGATTGTAACTTTGAGATAACAGCAATGTCACTATAGTATTGGTTCGTAAATACTGTATTCATAATACCACAAAAGTTCTATTAGTACTTTAGGAGAAAATCGCTTTTAAATTTTGTCCAGTGTATAAATATTTATGCTCATTAGATATTTTCATGTTTTATATGCAGATCGACGTCACGTTCAGGCGTGCTCGGTGGTTTGGGCGGCTTCGGAGGCTGCTTCCAGCTGAAAGCCATCGAAGAGGAGTACAAGGTATGAACAATATTACTGTATCCTTCGACATTGTACAATTAGTTAGACGGGTATATTTATGTTTTTCTCTCTAAGTGCGCAAGCATTTCTTTGTTTTTTCGGGACTATGAATATGGAATCATGATTCTTCTTTAATGGTTAGAGTTTCGAGTAATAATGGCCACCTATAATTCCGCATTGTTTTTCATACCAATAGGATCGATTCTCCTGAAATCGATAAAATTTATTCTTAAAATTTTAATTGATTGAAGTAAATTTTGACGTTTCCATTCAACATTTACAGTGAGGTACGCTAAGTAGATACCATAGGGGTTAATCGATTTAAAAAAAAAGTAATTAATTAAAACTTCTAATAATGATTTTCTTTTTTGGAATTTGAACCAATTTCTAATATGGGAAAAAGAAATCTTTAAACCAAGAAAGAGTTTAACTGCCAAAATTACCAATTAGCATTTACGCAAGAATCGTAGCAAATGGCCGTTTTTCGCGGATTGGGCTGAAATTTAACACACAGATAGATATTATGTAGACATCTACTAAGAAGGGTTTTGGGAAATTCCCACGGGATTAGGAAATTAGATAACGCGAGTAACACCGCGGGGGGAACACCTATTACAAATAATCACCTTTAAAAAAAAACACCTGCCTCCCACTGACCTCAAAAACATTTGTCGAACCTTCTCCCAGACTGGTTCACTGATGCAGGACCCGGTGCTGGTGCTGGCGGCGGACGGCGTGGGCACCAAGCTGAAGATCGCGCAGAAGATCAACCAGCACGGCACCATCGGCGTGGACCTGGTGGCCATGTGCGTCAACGACATCCTGTGCAACGGCGCGGCGCCGCTCACGTTCCTGGACTACTTCGCGTGCGGCGCGCTGGACGTGCACGTCGCGCGCAGCGTGGTCTCCGGCGTGGCCGAGGGCTGCCGCCAGGCCTCCGCCGCTCTCATTGGTCAGAACCAGCTTATAAATATCATCATCAACCCATTAACTGTCCCACTGGTCTCCTCTCAGTATGAGAGGGCCAGGCCATAGTTCAAAGGAGGTCATCGAAATCGGCCCAAATGATGTACCGAAGCTACACTTATTGGAAAAATACTCTGTATTACGCAGGTTAAAACTCTAGTCGTACTTTTTTTTAATATTGATTGGAGGATGAGAAGAAAAATGACGCCATTTTGGCACACTATTAACTGTTTCGTAATGATTTCATAGTAAAAACTGTCAGTGTCAGTTTCGGAATGTCAAACGCACGCCATTACGGCAGATTATTATCTGTTTCTTATTGATTTCATATTAAAAACCAGTAAAAACTATCAACTTGACAGCTGTCATGTACCTCCGGTACAAATTTAGGCTGAGTTGTATGGGCTTTCGATGACCTCCTTTTTTTCCATTTTTGAATTTATCCAGCAGTTAGCAGGTATCCAAAGATCCAACAGGCCCGTAGTCTACGATCAGTAATATCGCGTGTGTCAGAAGTAGAGAAAATAATGATGTTTTGTGCAGGCGGCGAGACAGCGGAAATGCCCGGCATGTACGAGACGGGCGTGTACGACATCGCCGGCTTCGCGCTCGGCGTCGTCGAGAGGTCACACATACTGCCCAAGATCAACGACATCGCGGTAAGTTGTACTTGAATGTTTTTTTTTCTTTATTTATTTAGAGGGTTTTTGCAATAATGAAAATGTCACCCCTATTATTGATTATATAGAAAAACTAATTAAGACTTTATTACAAATATCACGTTAACCTACCCGTAACCTTAGACCCATAATAATGATTTTAAAGAGCGTTCTAGTCTCACCTGACAGCGGTGTAGCTAAAACGCTATTATAAAAACCTATATGAAAATTGATATTGCCGAAGGCGAGACGTCTTTGAACTCCAATACGATCGCACTCTGCTAGGATGAGCATGAGCGTCCTCTAGGACTCCACAAATAGTACAATTGGGCGAGTCGACTTTTTTCATCATAGTACTTATATGATGATAAATCCTACTAATATTATAAATGTGAACGTTTGGATGAATGGATGGATGTTTGTTACTCAATCACATCAGAACTGCTAAACGAATCCGGACGTAAAATGCCACAGAAATAGATTATAGTCTGCAATAGCACAGAGGCTACTTTTTATTCCAGTAAAATGTATGGTTCCCGTGGGATAGATTTGTTTTAATAGTGTATAAAAATACCCAGACCTAATAACGTTTTGAATTTTGAGTAATAACTGAAAATCTTGACAACTTTCAAAGTCCAGACACAATAAGTTAATGACACAATGTAGGACAATGTCTGAAACGGCCTTTTGGGGAAAGAACTATAGCGGCTGTTATAACTTTACTGTTGTGTTCTCTCATTCATTTGTCTTAAATTTAAGTTATTAACAATACTGTTTTAAGTGCGCCCCTATGTCCCCCAAGTTGCTAATGGGTCGGAACCTCGTCTAATTAACCTCAAAGTGACGTCATTTGCCGTACTTGCCGGCTAGTGGTGCTAACGGTTACGTCATTTGCTTTTACTATAAATTTTATGGATCTCTTATTATCAGTTATTCGTATTAAGATGTTTTTTTTTTTTTTTTTTAAACGATAGTAAATATAATGTGTAACATCAGGTGGGCGATATCATCATCGGCTTGCCCTCCAACGGAGTGCACAGCAACGGTTTCAGTCTCATCCACAAACTAATGAAGAAGACGGGACTTACGCTCAACGATAAAGCACCTTTCAGCAAAGAGGGATTGACACTAGGTAAGTACATCTATGATTGGTATCATAAATATGATATTTGGATCGTCTTTTGCTTTTTTCAAGCTCGTAAGGAATATTGACAAAACGACAAAACAGGTTTAAGTTAAAAAATAATGAGTATATGCTCTCTATGGTTAACTAATTATTCCCTTGTTTTGGCTCTTGGTTGGTTAATGGTCCTCAATGCGACTGCTGCGCTGAAGGTCCAATTCCGATAAGTGAAAACTATTATTACTTAAACTATTATTTCTATGGTGCCTCATCATAAATTACCGTTTTAAATTTTAAATACCGAATATCTACATGCTAGATTGGCAGAAACATGTACAAAAACGTTTGTTGTTTGACAGCTTACGAACTATACCTATCTGCAATAAATATGCTTCATTATAAATTGTATACTTATTGAAATAATCATTGAAGTCGACCAGTAAAGTTTTAAGATATAAGTTTTTGATAGGGATGGAGAAAGGATCCTTTGTCCCCTTTCCGCAAGACGAGCGTTAGTACCTATAGAATTTGTACGGCGTTCACTATGAAGCATAAAATTAAAATGCCTATAACTTTATTACTTTTGAACGGATTTTTATTTCGTTTCATTGATCTTTATTTATGATCAAAGTTTTTATAAGAGCGTAAATAAATAATCCTCACAAACATGAGTTGCAGTCCGGTTTTGGCCAAGACTAAAACGTTCTGTGACTTGTTTGGTTCAATAACTTTTGATAGACTTGTATTCAAATAAATGGTGAATTGTAGGTGAGGAGCTAATAAAGCCGACGCGCATCTACGTGCGCAGCGTGCTGCCCGCGCTGCGCAGCGGCCGCGTGAAGGCCGTGGCGCACATCACGGGCGGCGGCCTGCTGCACAACATCCCGCGCGTCATCCCCGACGCCGTGCGCGCGCGCCTCAACGCGCACTGGTGGCACGTGCACCCGGTAGGTCGCTAGGTACACGCTACGTGCGCGCGCGCCTCAACGCGCACTGGTGGCACGTGCACCCGGTAGGTCGCTAGGTACACGCTACGTGCGCGCGCGCCTCAACGCGCACTGGTGGCACGTGCACCCGGTAGGTCGCTAGGTACACGCTACGTGCGCGCGCGCCTCAACGCGCACTGGTGGCACGTGCACCCGGTAGGTCGCTAGGTACACGCTACGTGCGCGCGCGCCTCAACGCGCACTGGTGGCACGTGCACCCGGTAGGTCGCTAGGTACACGCTACGTGCGCGCGCGCCTCAACGCGCACTGGTGGCACGTGCACCCGGTAGGTCGCTAGGTACACGCTACGTGCGCGCGCGCCTCAACGCGCACTGGTGGCACGTGCACCCGGTAGGTCGCTAGGTACACGCTACGTGCGCGCGCGCCTCAACGCGCACTGGTGGCACGTGCACCCGGTAGGTCGCTAGGTACACGCTACGTGCGCGCGCGCCTCAACGCGCACTGGTGGCACGTGCACCCGGTAGGTCGCTAGGTACACGCTACGTGCGCGCGCGCCTCAACGCGCACTGGTGGCACGTGCACCCGGTAGGTCGCTAGGTACACGCTACGTGCGCGCGCGCCTCAACGCGCACTGGTGGCACGTGCACCCGGTAGGTCGCTAGGTACACGCTACGTGCGCGCGCGCCTCAACGCGCACTGGTGGCACGTGCACCCGGTAGGTCGCTAGGTACACGCTACGTGCGCGCGCGCCTCAACGCGCACTGGTGGCACGTGCACCCGGTAGGTCGCTAGGTACACGCTACGTGCGCGCGCGCCTCAACGCGCACTGGTGGCACGTGCACCCGGTAGGTCGCTAGGTACACGCTACGTGCGCGCGCGCCTCAACGCGCACTGGTGGCACGTGCACCCGGTAGGTCGCTAGGTACACGCTACGTGCGCGCGCGCCTCAACGCGCACTGGTGGCACGTGCACCCGGTAGGTCGCTAGGTACACGCTACGTGCGCGCGCGCCTCAACGCGCACTGGTGGCACGTGCACCCGGTAGGTCGCTAGGTACACGCTACGTGCGCGCGCGCCTCAACGCGCACTGGTGGCACGTGCACCCGGTAGGTCGCTAGGTACACGCTACGTGCGCGCGCGCCTCAACGCGCACTGGTGGCACGTGCACCCGGTAGGTCGCTAGGTACACGCTACGTGCGCGCGCGCCTCAACGCGCACTGGTGGCACGTGCACCCGGTAGGTCGCTAGGTACACGCTACGTGCGCGCGCGCCTCAACGCGCACTGGTGGCACGTGCACCCGGTAGGTCGCTAGGTACACGCTACGTGCGCGCGCGCCTCAACGCGCACTGGTGGCACGTGCACCCGGTAGGTCGCTAGGTACACGCTACGTGCGCGCGCGCCTCAACGCGCACTGGTGGCACGTGCACCCGGTAGGTCGCTAGCTGCCCGCGCTGCGCAGCGGCCGATTTGATTTAATGATTGGAAGAGCGGCCCATTGACATATCGAATATTGACACTCTTCTCTCCCTGCGGCCCCACCGCCTGCAGAAGGCAGGGAGAGCGGCGCACCGTTATCCCGGTCCGTATCCTTATCCGTTGCTCCCATACGACACCGTAACCTACAATGGCCGCTCCAATCCGGGCTTGCTAGCTAAGCACGTAGGAGCAGCCCCTCCCTGGGAATCTTGGCTTCACCGTGGGGGCGTTCCTACTAGGCCCCCCTTCCGCCGCGGCAGAGCGAAGACCCCTTGGGGGGGGGGGGGATCTTAGGCACATCCCTAGAAAGGCTAAAAAGGTCTACCGTGCCGACGTACCTATTGAAGATATTAACATTAGAAATAAATTTGGCAGGTGTTCTCGTGGATCGCGGACGCGGGCGCAGTGCAGGACGAGGAGATGCTGCGCACGTTCAACTGCGGCATCGGCATGGTGCTCGTCGTGTCGCCGGAAGATCAGGCGCATGTGAGTATATTACTTTTTTTTTGTTCGACATGTTCGTTCGTTCATTCAATCATTTGACAAAAGAAGGAAATCATTCGATAGTTGGTATTGCCCAGAAATTGGATAGGCTATTTGACTGATAATTTTTTATGACTTTAAAAAAAATTTACCACAAATAAGGCCCGAAAGGTAAAACAAAATTGAAATCGGTAAAAAATTTCTGGAAATTATAAGCATTTTAATGTCACATTAGAAAAAGAGCCCACTATACTTGCTTGTGACGTCACAAGCAAGTACGCCATACAAATTCTATACTAACTTTCGTATGGCGGGAAAGGGACAGAGCATACCCTCTCCATCTCCCCACCCACTTTATCAAGCAAATATAGACGCTTATTTAAATTTTATTACTCGATTTTGATTATTTTTGTAATATTGGAATTACAATTAAATATTTATATTTTTCAATGTCTCTTATTTTTAATATATTAAAAACCTGTCAAAAACCATAGTAGCCTAGTTGTGGAAGTCTGATGGCAGCCATATTTGAAGTACTTTAAAATACACAACTTACCAGCCTTTTCCCAATTATGTTGAGTTTGGCTTCTAGTCGAGCAGATGCCGCTGAATATTCCATGAAGCTACTGCCATCACACCTCCACAATCCAATTTCTGGGCAATACCGATAATCTAAGGTTAGGTTGTCAAGCAATTTAAAACACATAGTCACATAGACCGAATTTAGAATATATTTTTTTCTTCAGGTAATGAACGTGACGCGGTCGTTCGGCGCGATGGTGATCGGCAGCATCCAGGCGCGGCCGCCAGGTGGCGCGCGCGTGCTCGTCGATAACTTCGCCTCCGCCATGGACTTTACGCGCCGCATGCCGCTCATGCCCAAGAAAAAGGTACCGTACCGTCCTGAGTTCGATGTCCGGGTCGAGCAAAGTTTTGTTAGGTTTTTCTGTGAAATTCCCAGTAGCACTTTGCCCGGTGGCAATAGACTCGCCCCCTATTACATGGAACCCAAATAT
Organism: Acronicta psi; assembly: GCA_946251955.1. Classification (NCBI taxonomy): domain Eukaryota; kingdom Metazoa; phylum Arthropoda; class Insecta; order Lepidoptera; family Noctuidae; genus Acronicta; species Acronicta psi. The sequence goes on from OX276482.1 coordinate 12,554,711, forward strand.
ACCGGGCGAACTTCGGGGGTATATATGGGTGATGGCTCGTCGTCAAGTTGTAACTACGCTGATCAACCGATCTGCAAGGTTAAGCTACACTTGCCGCGGTCAGTCTGTGGATGGGTGACCATTCTTAACATATCGAGACCCTTCCGTGCCTCGGAGAGCACGTAAAGCCGTCGGTCTCGGTTGTCATACGAACACCTATGACAATCGTTAGTGGTAGTCAGAAACCTAAAAAGCCTGACAACCAGTCTTTCCTCCGAATATCGGTATTGCCCAGAAATTGGGTTGCGGAGGTCTGATGGCAGTCGCTTCGTGTAAAATACTGATATTCAGCCGCATCCTGGTTAGACTGGAAGCCGACCCCAACATGGTTGGGAGAAGGCTAGGAGGAAGAATGAAGGAAGGTATGCAGAATCGACGTGCGTATTTTAATAACCTTTTTGTTTACCATTGGCCATTTGAAATTAAATTATATTTATTTCTGTAAGTAGATCCTTTAAAGACACTTTTACAAGTAATGCTATTTTGTTAACAGGTGGCAGTACTAGTGTCGGGCAACGGCAGCAACCTGCAGGCGCTGATGGACACGAGCCGCGAGGCGGCGCAGTGCATGTGCGCGGACATCTGCCTCGTCGTCAGCAACAAGAAGGATGCGTACGCGCTGCAGCGGGCCAAGAAGGCGGGCGTGCCTACATTGGTACGTCTAGGCAATTAGAATACACGTGACATGACGTTTCATACAGGGTTATCCTTTAATTAAATTTTATCTATATCTATAAAAATGTATCGCAGAAATATTTGTACGCGCATAACTTCCGAACAACTGCACTAAATTGAATAATTCTTTCTTTTATGTGTTCGTAATTGTCAGGAGGTTTGTATGATATGATAAAAAAATAATTAAAAAACGATAGCGAATATTTTAAAATCTCCAAAAAGTGAGTGTGCGAATGAGACAGAAGATTGTGAGACGTCTTCAATGTATTGACAAAACTCTGACAGACAGTATCGAATTGACGGACAGACACAAAAATATGGTGGTACGAAGTTCGATGGGTCAGCTAGTTTTATTTAAAAAAAAAACCATTAAAGGATAACCCTGTTTGAAGAGAGGGGGGTGTAGGGAATTAAGACTGGGGAGTGTGGGATTCTTACCCACTAAAACTCGCCGACTGGACCGGGTTAGAATACGGGCCTTTGTGCACTACAAGAAATTTTATGGTGAAATTTTACGGTTCGATGTGGCATGAAAATATCAAATATAGGCTTGTGCACTTGTCCGATTGTTTTGTAAATATTGTATTGTCCTACTAGTGGTCCCATACTATGATGAAGACATGATAGAGAGGTCAATCAGGAATGATAATAAAACCGCCCGGTTTGAGTGATGAAAGTACACTGATTTTATTGCATTAAAAAAGTAAAGCTGTACACCGCTGCAACGGTGTCTCGTGTAAACGCTGAGAGTGCAGATTTGTACAGTTGACTGTACAGTTCTCGCCAAACTTATTGTCCGGGTTGAAGTTGGCTCGAGCTAACTTTAACCCGTCCGTAAAAATCGGAGAAAAAAAAAATTGGATTAAAATGAAATAAAACGATAGCCTACGACTTGAGCTTTCTTATTTTTTTATTACAACCTAATATTTTTCTTTTTCTGATTTTTAAGGCCGGGTTAAAGTTAGCTCGTGCCAACTTCAACCCGGACAATAAGTTTGGCGAGAACTGTACAAATATTTTACTGACTTGACTCTGACGGTGCGGTGAAGTTTGAGAGCCGCTTCAAAGCCCATGACGTCACGATGACTTCACGTGACCTAGGTGTCACGGAAGAGAACACCTGGCGTAGCTTTTTATACTATGCTTACGACTGTTTCCTTTCCAGGTGTTCAACCAGAAAGACTACGCGTCCCGGGAAGAGTTCGACCGCGCCGTCTCAGATGCGTTGGAAGCGCACAAAATTGATATCGTGTGTTTAGCTGGATACATGAGGATTTTGTCACCTGAGTTTGTTAAAAAGTTAGTGCATAATCTATATATTATAAATGCGAAAGTAACTCTGTCTGTCGCGCTCTCACGCCAAAACTACTGAACCGATTTAAATGAAATTTGGTACACAGATAGTCTAGAGCCTGAGGCATAGGCTACTGATTAATGCGAAAAACGGGCTGTAAGGGGTTGAAATAGACTAGATTCATAAACTTTAAATGGCGGTTCCCACTACCCTACCCATTTATTAGTAATCGTTATAAGTACACTTATTTTTATCCCGCAATAATTTTAAGGTTTTTTTTTATTATGGGACAAACGCTAAAATGATTTATTTTATTTATTTATTTATTTATTTTACTTTAAATACAACGGTCTAGGACCAATTACAGTAATTAAAGACACGACTTTCATTAATCTTTCTCACAGAACTTCTGGCATACCGACAATATCTTCGACCATTCATCAGCAAACAGATCACAGCTTGGACTATAATCCAAGAGAGAGTTTAGCGCAGCGAGAGTGCGAGGTATAGGGGAGTTAGCCCGCGCAACCGTGCGACATGGGGGCACGGCAAATAATTTATGCTTCCTATTACGGCGGTAATTATCTGGGGTGTAGAGTCGAACCAGCTCATTATGCAGATCTGGTGCATCAATAGCACCACGAATAGTTTTGCATGCTATTGTGAGTTGGTCGCATGCTCTCCTTGTCTGCAATGTGTTAAAACCAAGGCATCCTAGCAAAAATTTAGTCGGATAGAGGTATGGATAATATCCGTGGACACGTTTGTAAAGTTGCCTAAGAAAAGCTTTTTGTACTTTTTCTAGCATTAGAACGTAAGTACTCTCATGGGGATTCCATACGCAGGCACTTGATTCGAGCTTGCTACGAACTAAGGCATTAAATATAATTATGAGAACATGAGCACTGCGGAAATCACGAGAATTCCGCAGGACAAAACCTAATCTTCGAAAAGACTCCTTGACTACCGTGATAATATGGTCGTGGAAAGATAGCTTTCGGTCGAATGTAACTCCCAAATCTTTTATAGCTGTTGTTTTGCTGATAGAGTTGTTATTAATTTTGTATTCGAATTTAATTGGGTTGTGCATTCGACCGAATGTCATCGCGTAGCACTTAGACAAATTCAGTTCCATTTTGTTGTCCAAACTCCACTTAAGAATTGCGTCTATGTCTTGCTGTAGTGCATGACAGTCTCGCTCGGTATTTATTTCTAGAAACAATTTTAGATCATCTGCGTAGAGCAGACATCTAGCGTGACTGAGTACTGTGGGAAGATCATTGACCATTATCAAAAATAATAACGGCCCCAAAATTGAACCCTGACTGACTCCGGAACGCGTATGATAGGGGCTTGACTCGTATATACCGAGTCTAACAAATTGCTGGCGATCGCGTAGATAGTTTGCGAAGAATCTAAGAAGATCTGGAGCGAATCCTATTTGACTAAGTTTATTCAGCAACGTGTCATTATTGACCCTGTCAAACGCTTTCCGGAAGTCAAAGTAAAGTACATCAACTTGTCGGCCGTGATTCTAGAAATAAAAGTAAATATACATGGTTTGCTACTCCTCAAATTTCTCTGTCCAAGAGCCGCACTCAGAAACGTCAATTAACGTTAATGAATCGTTAACAAACAGTGGCTACTATATCTTGGCCTATTTTTCCATATTTGATTTTGTTTTCAGTGTACTAATATATAATAGGCCTCTATTAACCACCTAATGATTCATTACGGTAATCAAAGGGACTGGATAGCATCAAATACGATCAATAATATTGAGATAAATGCAAAAGAAATTTGATCAAATCTTGGACCAAAATATTCGACATACATTGCCAGTGGACTAAGAATATTCTGCCTCTATTTTGCTCACGATTTTTCCCGTGTAATTTTCATACATTGCAACCCTTTTCCAACTCTTAAACATGACATTTTCAATGTGCAGATGGTACGGCCGGCTGATAAACATCCACCCGTCCCTGCTGCCGCGGCACCCGGGGCTCAACGCTCAGAAGCAGTGCCTGGACGCCGGCGACCGCGAGAGCGGCTGCACGGTGCACTTCGTTGATGTAAGTATAAAGCGCTAAAATTATGTCCTCGATTAAATTCCTGGGCTAACCAGTGTTTTTGAGACATTCCTAGTAGCAAGTCGGAGTCTGGATTTGTGTCCGGTTAATGTATAAACCCCGCAAATTGATAATGGTCCTGGCGGCCATCTTGGTGACGTAAAAATGACGTAACCGCTCCAGTATACGTTAGCATCACTAGCCGGCAAGTACGGTAGATGACGTCATTTTGACGTTAATTAGACAATGTTTCAGCTCATTAACAACTTGCAGCAGGTATAACACGCTATTCACTTCAAGATAAACTTCAACAGGCTGCCTTAACCGTTTGTCATTCTCCAGGAGGGCATGGACACGGGCGCCGTGATCCTGCAGGAGCGCGTGCCCGTGCTGCAGGGCGACTCGCCGGAGTCGCTGGCCGAGCGCATCCTGGCGGCCGAGCACCGCGCCTACCCGCGCGCGCTGCGCCTGCTGGCCACCGGCCGCCTGCGCCTCAACCACCACGGCACGCTCATGTGGTACTCCTAGGACCGCACCCCTCACTAGCGCCACCACTACTAATTACCGGTCAAAGGGCCGCACTCGGAGACGTCACTTAACCTCTCCCACTTAGAATGCAACCTATGCAAAAATGTGCAGTATGCGGGTGCATATATGATTACCATCCTTGATACTATTATTGCCATCCTTTTCGTTTCCCTACAATTTTTGCAAATTAGAGCAGGAAAAATATAGTTTTACGAATTTCCATGATAAAAAAAAATCGCCAATTTTTTTGCAGCCAATTTTTTTAATGCCAATTTTTTAATGATTGAGGGTTAACCTATTCAATCATTAGCTATAGTCCGCGCGGAACAGTTGGCCGCGCCTTAGGTAGGCTCGGGGGTGAGGCGGCGGGTTACTGTGAACGAAAACAAGCGCCCCCGCCCCTCCACTCACAAACCTAAGGCGCGGCCAACTAGTTCCGCGCAGACTATAATCACACCCAGTATATCTTAGTACACTACTAACAAACTCAAATATGGAAAAATAGGCCAAGATATAATAACTACAGTTTGTTAATGATTCATTAAGATTAAGTGACGTTTTAGTTGGGGCCAAATATACTCAACCAGTAGCGGATTCAGGTGGGGGCTTAGGGGCTCAAGCCGACAATCTCAATCTCAATTTACTGTAATTAATCTGTAAACTATTCACGCGATGATCTTATGGTCGCGTCGATAAACACAGTCCGCGTTGCTGATTGTGGGCCGGACAAGTGTGATCGCATATCATCGATATTTTTATTTGCCATCAACACGCTAAGAAGAATCTCAAATTAAACTTGATATTATAAGCCCCGCAGATTGATAATGTGCTTCGCGGCCATCTTGGTGACGTAAAAATTACGTAAACGCTGTCAGTACGCGTTAGAACTAGTAGCCGGCAAGTACGGCGGATGACGTCACTTTGAGGTTAATTACACAAGGTTATTAGCAACTTGGGGGATGTACCTATATCTACTTAGTCTTCTTCTATGTCTTAACCCCTCAGCCCCTCCCCAAACTTACATCCTGGATCTGCCACTGTAGCCAACAGTGATGATTGATTTAGTTTACAATGACCTTTGCCCATAACAATTTATTATTACTAAAAAACAAATGTTTGTGTAAAACGAGGTACCTGCATACCTATTCCATAAACGTGTGAAATATAAATCTATCAATAGATATTGTTCAACAATTTGTAGAACAAGACTGCCGAAGCACATTTCAAGACATTTAAAACTATTCCAGTTTGTTGTATCTTAGTGTGTCACCCTGTGATTAGATTAAGTCGTAAATAAAAAACATATCTATAAAAAATACCGGATAGAAATAAAAAAAACATATCATAGTCAGACTTCTTTATTATTATTTCTATCTAATATGAATCAGAATTTAAAAACTTAAACTGAGTCATTATTATAAGCGTCTACAACAATATTCTACATTCCGACACTGAAATATAACTATATAAATCATGTAGTACAACAGCTTCGTCCGGTACAAATCACGTCATTACCACAAAAACGATTTTAGGTTAAATAATAATAAAAAAACATAAGTAAATAATGTCTCGAATTCAATATTAATTTGTATATAAGAATAAAGTTATTCCATTATTAGATAAGTTTATTATTCATAATTATGTTATTTTATTGTTCTGTTAGACAGTTATGAATGTTGAATAAAATGTTAAAAAGATTTAGGTTACTATTCAAAGAATCAGTTTATCATGTTTGCCACAGTTTTTATTATTATTTGTGATCTAAATAAGATTGATATACTTAGAAAATATGAGTTTATATTGAACTTATTTTTGTTTGAATAAATTAATTCCTTTCTGTAGTAGATAAATCTATTCCTATTCTTATGTAACAGAGCATGTTCATGAAATGCCATTTACATAAATTATGTAAGTATGTTAAGTTTTACAGTGTGTATGAAATAAAAACTTTTGTATATATTTCTAATACTTTATTTTCTATCTACAAAATATCACAGACAATCTACGAATTTAAAGCAAAAAAAGCTAAAGCCTTAAAATCTGCATTATTATAATTCATTTTGATGAATGACAGGTAATATTATAATATATATATTTAAGCAAATAAAATATTGCTAGCATTATTACATAATAATAATATAAATATTTAATTATAGGTATATATTTGAACAATAAAATATTGCTGGCATAATTTAATATATTAAATGTTATATTATACCATATATTTGAGCAATAAAATATTGCTGGCATACATATAATAAATATTTCATTTCACATACATACTATATGTTATAATTACCTATATCTATCAAAATTAACAATTTTTTCAATGCGGGGGATGTTTAGTGCTGATGACATGAGGACCTTTAAATAATGAATAAATTAAATAAAAAAACATGTACGAGTCTAGATTACATAAGGAAACAAACCATTAAAACATAATACAGGATTCAGGTTATTTTTTATTACTTACTTATTCTTTCTTTGGTATTATGTATACATTCTCTTTACTTCCAATCGTTTTTTCTCTCTTTAAAAGAAAACATATTACCTACAGCTTTGAAAATCTTTCCTATGAAGCCATCACCATTGTTATCAAACATCACGACTTTTCTGTCCTCTCTAAATGTTATTACCTCAAATAAGCCCTTAAATAACGCTACAAGGAAACTTTCATCATCCCTAACATTATCATTAACTACATTCTTGCCATATTTTTTATCCTCTACAATAGAATGGATACCATACTTCAGAATATCATCACAGATTTTATCAAACTCCACATGAAACTTCTGCTTATTCATTAAGGGAACAATCAAGTTGTATTTATTAATTTTCTGGTTAATTGATAATGCTAACTTTCTATTATTGCTGCATATTTTTTCCCATTTATTTTGATCAGCTTTCTTTAATGGATAAGGACCTAATGGCATTCGATCATTCTGAATTTCTTCTTTTAAGTTAGCAATTTCTCGATCGATTTCTTTGTCCAATGTGATCCATTCTGGGGTAAAGCCATTGTTTTTGAGCACCTGAAAGGTTTTAAAGCTGTTAAGAGCTATGATGCTTTAGTCTTAGTATTGAACCTTGTACGGGTTGTAATGGTTGTGTGGGGCGTTTTGATTCCCCATTTTATGGGAAAAAAATGAAGAATTTAAAGTAAATTTCTCTATACAGGTTAAATCAGCTTACCTCATTCAACTTGTGCGTGGTAAAATCCACATATGGATTATCATTCTGATTCTTCAAAGGTTTTCCTATGCCACTAAGGTTGTCAAACTCTCCTTTAGAAATAGATTCTTGTATTAAATCTTCAACTAGTCTATCAAACCCATATTTTGTTTTAATATCATGTTTCTTTCCATATTGGGATCCTTTCACCATGAGGGTTTTGTCAGAAGCAATAGCCTTTTCTATGCGGTGTTGCATGACATTATTAGCAGCATGCTGGGCACGGACTTGGGCATATTGCTTTTGTCGTTGGAATATAGTCCCATGACCCACTCCATCATAGCTTAGATACTGACGATGTTGAGGTGCTGTGTGCTGTAATATTTTTTAAAGATACTGTATTTGGTCATAGATATTAATTTTAATGTTTTTTTAATAGCCTGTGTCCCAATATTGAGCAAAGGCTTCCATATCTCGTCTTTATGTTAACTAAATAAAATTGAATTTAGTGGGCTAAGTGAGTGCTAAGCTTTAATAATAGATAATAATAATAATAGATGTATTCTTGAATACAGTAAACAGTAAATCAAAAGGGACAAGTTAGTGATACTGCCTAGAGACTGATGGTAAACTTTTTAAATGTTTCCTAAGAATATTTTAGAACAGACAACAATGAGAGCTTTTTGTTGGTATTTTAGTTAGCTTTTTGTTTCCAGTACCTACATATACAAAGCGGACATACCCTTATATCAAAAACAATTTTCTCCACCTCTTCTTTATTACTAGCTCCTGTGTTGTGTTTTGACAGGGTTCTAAAAGCCTCTTCAACCATCACAAACTTATCCATATCAGCTTCTGCTGACCCAGAGTCCGGGTGGTACTTCTTGGCAAGATCCAGGAAAGCTTGGCGAACTGCATCTTGGTTGGAGTTCAATGGTATTTTCAAAACACGACAACATTCCTGAAAAAAAAAAACAGATTTTGGAAACACTGGCACTTTTTCATGACTGCATTTGCATTGTTTTTATATGCTAATCATATGTTTTGTTAGAGAGTTGTTAGCGTGTGTGTTTCCTTGATTGCACCAATGATCTGAAGGAAAATAGGTGTGCTGGCTCATAGAGAATAAATCAGAGCTTAGACTAAGTATATACTTAGTCTAAGTCAAAGAGAGAGTATGTAATGGTCTTGTTCTTAATAAAAACTGGTTCTTTAAAATATGTTTGATTGGGAGTTAGTCATGCGGTTATCAATTAAATAAACAAAACTCACAGCAAGTTTTTTTTTCCCAATTGGCTCTGAAGATATTTTTCTGATGTTTTTATAATTGGGAGAAAAGTGTGATGGAACTATTTGATCTACGAGTTTCAAGTTGTAAGTTAATAGTGTCCTCATTATAATTGATTTATGTAACCATAATTTTATTGTATTACGTAAATACTGCAATTTTAATCGCTAACTCATTATTTTCCTGTTTATTATTTTTAGATGACATGACTGAGACTGACAAGTGACAAACCGACTATGTGTGACTGTCAAGTTGTCAAATGATAATCATTTGACAAGTGTATCTATAAAGGTATAAAGTACTAATTATTATTTCTGCAAAAACTACCTAAATAACATAATTAAAATATTTACATAAAAGAAAAATTACATACACCTACAGAGAGAAAGTTACCAGAATCCAAAACCGTAAAGGATAGGATCGATACCTACCTTAGGGATGTTGAAAAAATATCGATATAATTTTTTCAATATATCGATATTTTTTTACGATATTTAATATTTCGATATATCGATGTATCGATACAAAATTCCAAGTATCGAAAAGGTATCAAAATCGATATTTTTTTCAGAACAATAAACCGACCAACTTAAAACTAAATTTGTAATCTTTTAAAAATTTAAGTTAAAAGATTACAAATGGCCTTTTTTTGGCTGTTTTATAATTTAGTTTTAAGTTGGCCGATATATCGATATATCGATATTTTTTGAAAATATAAATATCGATATTGATATTTTTTAAAAAAAATATCGATACGATATATTTCGATATTTTTTGAATTTCCGACATCCCTAACCTACCTGATACCCCTGGTGTTGCAAGCATCCATAGGCTACGGTAGGGATGTCGGAAAAATATCGATATATATCGTATCGATATTTTAAAAAAAAAATCAATATCGATATTTATATTTTCAAAAAATATCGATATATCGGCCAACTTAAAACTAAATTATAAAACAGCCAAAAAAAAAAAAAAAGGTCATTTATAATCTTTTAACTTAAATTTTTAAAAGATTACAAATAAAAATATCGATTTTGATATCTTTTCGATACTTGGAATTTTATATCGATACATCGATATATCGAAATATTAAATATCGCTCAAAAATATCGATATATTGAAAAAATAATATCGATATATCGATATATCGATATTTTTTCAACATCCCTAGGCTACGGTAACCGCTTACCATCGCGCTGCCGTATGATTGTTGAAAAAATAGGATCGAATGAAAAAAGTAATTTTTGGGAACTGACAATTTAGTTTCGTCTACGCTTTTTCGTCTACGATCGCTTGCTGATAATTTGACATTTTGTCAATTTTGTTTGACATATATATTTGACGTTTTCCGGACAACATTTTGGAGAGTGTGAAATTAGTTTAATTTCATGTTTTAATTGCATATTTGCAATTAATTAAAAGCGATCCGTGGACATTGTGTATTTAGGCAGTGATATGTGGATAGGGAAGGTCGTGTGCTATTTATTCCTGTAAGATAATATATATTGTATGTGCTGACATTATGGCATTTACTGCGGAGGATGTTGCGAGCCGCTATCCTGTTCACTGGCTAGTGTGGCATAACAATGCTCAAGAGCTGAAGAGTTCCATACACAGTAATAAGGTATGCCGTGAATCTAAATATAAATCATCATTTCCCTTTGGTGTCGTTTGAGGTTATACCCGGGATTTTGACCCTGGTTTTTTTAAATACGCGGAGGTCTTAATGTTTACTGACCTCTTTTGAATCGTAGGCAAAATACAAACTGTATCGCAACTTGTAAGGATCTAAACTGCAGTGGTTTGGCCAGGGGTTAACCTAATTAATTAATAACCTTCTTGTGTGTAGTGATATTGTTAATTATCGCGCTAATTAGTGGAATATGCGAGTAGTTGTGATGCTATCACAAATGTTTGAATGCATACATTAGCCAAGGATAAACTTATTGCATGCATAAAATGTAGGTACCAGCCTAACACACATACGAGATGATTCATAACTTATTGTTAGTAATTGACTCACACCCACATACTAATACATATGTTTCCCAGGTACCTACCTAATCTTTGTATATGTCAACATGTCAAGATTATATTTTTTGTTATAAATGCAATGGTATTTCCTCTATAATCTTCCATATTTTCTACATGACTGCATATTCAGCAATCAATGTCAAGATATAAATTACCTAAATGGAATCTCAAGGTGATAAGAAGCCAAACAACACAAATATAATCCCATTACAAAGAAACCTTAGTACACTAAATTCAAGGTTGAAAACAGATGATTAAAGTTTTACACAATGTTTCCCTGTCAAATTAGAACCTACTTGTGGTGACTATCTGGAGTTCTATATTACATACTGAAAATTGGCCCATTGGTATTTTTGTTTTGAACCTTATTGTGACTTATTTAAGACTAAAAATAGGTTAGCATTTCCATGTTTACATTGTCATATAAATAGCTCTTTTTAAAGAGTTAGCAACTGCTGTAAACATTTTTATACATGAAACTTGTTTATGTTCCAGTTAAGACTAAATACTTAGATGCTTTTGTATACAGTTTATCCATCTGTTCAGAAGGGAGTATGGGCTCTATGAGAAGTGCCGGAGAATATGATAAGAAAGATTATTTCTCTGTTTTGTACCAGGGTAACCAAGGGTAAAAATGGAGAATAAAATTGACCTAGCGACCTAGCTAGATGATTTTTCGACCTGGTGAACCCCTATATTGCAACTTTGAACAATATTCTTGGAGCCATTTTCAAGAACATGATGACAAATATATCTTGTGTACAAATATGGCAATAAGCTCACTCTGACTCACTCCCTATTACATTGGATCTAAACATATTGGGGAAGCCTTAATAGTAAGCTTATTGCCACCTATTAAGGAAACTCACAGGCGAGCCGATTGCCATTAACTGGGCACAAACTCAAACTCGGACCTGTTCGTAACACTGCTCGACTTGGGAAATGACTGCCTGGCTAATGTAGCAGTTATTGCTATATATTATTTATTTATTTTCAGCATTACATTCGGACTTATTGCATTCAGCAGGCAATTTGTTCAAAAAGTCATGTTGTGTTCTATTCCAATTCCAGTTCACACTAGAAGATCTAGAAACCAAAGATTGTCGTGGCCGCACTCCGCTGCTGCTAGCGGTGACATTAGGTTATGTAGCAGTGACCCGTGTGCTCATAGAAGCTGGTGCTGACGTCAACTGTGAAAAAGATGGGTGGACTGGTAAGAGATTTTTGTAATACATCTCTGTATGAGTCCCGCAAGTTGCTATTGTGCTGCAGATGGCATTTAATAACATCATAGTATTCCATAGTATTCTAGTATACCATAGTTTCTTCTAAGCAAGCCTACTCCATCATCCACATCATTGCTTTACATCAGGCGAGTTGTGGTCAAGCGCAAGCCTATCTATCAACCTAAGTTTAATGATTCAACCCTTGAGGCCTTGGGGGATTGAAAATGGAGGCTGTCACAGCCAACAAGTGTGTACTGATTCCTCGAAATATATAGATGAAAAAAGATTACTGTCAATGCCTGTGTGACATCCTGCATACAAATCTACTGCTACTCTACACATGCATTGTGCTTTTATTGTCTATTGTTGAGTCTCTATCCCTTTTATGGTTTCTTATTGAGCCTTTATTGTTAATTGCTTTTCATTTAGCTCAGCGTAAACAGCTACTGCTCTACATAACCTTGGACACGTCCATGGGCGTACCCAGGGGGGGCAGGGGGGGGCAGCTGCCCCCCCCTGGAACTTGGATGCCCGCGTAGATAAAAGTTATAGTAAGATAAAAAAACCTTTCTAGTGTTGTGTGTAGGACAGAACAAACTTGTCCCCCACAAGTTACATAACACTGGCAGTGACAAACTGTCAAAATAGAAAAATATTCACTATTTGTTGCTTTTTGTTAACAATTAGTTGCTACAAAAACGATTTTGTTGCTCAAACCGATCTTACAGAATTGACAACAATGCTAGCTTTACTTAAAGATACCATAAAAAATAGCTAAATACTATATAATCAGGGAAACAAATAGACCAATATTTCTTGCTGAAGACCTCATTAAAACAACAATTTAAAAAATAACCAGTAAAATATAATTCGGTTGTTTGAGGTAGCAATTATTATTGAACAACAAATTTTTCAAAGATCAGATGAGTTTCCAATCGGTATACTAATAAACCGCTTATGCTAGCTTAACTTTAAAAATTTTCTTGCTCGACGTGACAAACTGACAATATTGATGCCTGAAAGACATTTTCTTGCTCGACGTGAAAAAAGTGATGCCTGAAATCACCAAAAAAAATAACCAAAGATTGGATACCGGTTGGGATACTGATCCGGCCTTTACAGTGGCGTATTTACACTAGGGCCGATATAGCCATGGCCCGGACCGCCAGGCTTCGAAGGGCGGCGCTAGCCGCACGGAGGTATTAAGAAACTAATTGTAATTATCCCCTACACTAACGTCGCCTGTCCTAAGTGGGTTCCCTCAATTTACGAGCTTACTTTTACATGAAATAACTGGAGGTAGTAACAAACTAATTGTAATTGCCACTGTAACCTAACCTGTCCAAGGCGGGGGTAGCTCAAATTTTCGAGCTCGCTTCGCTCGCTCTTACATGAGACACCTAGAGGTAGTAGACAAACGAATTGTAGTTACTCTTCTAACCCAGCTTGTGCGAGGAAGGAGGCCTCAATTTTCGAGCTCGCTTCGCTCGTTCTTACATGAGACACCTGGAGGTAGTAGACAAACTAATCGTAGTTACTCTTTGAACCCAGCCTGTGCGAGGAGGGTAGCCTCAATTGTCGAGCTCGCTACGCTCGCTCTTACATAAAACACCTGGTGGTAGTAAACAAACTAATTGTAGTTACTCTTCTAACCAAGCCTGTCCGAGGTAGGTGGCCAAATTTTCGAGCTCGCTTCGCTCGCTCTTACTGTGTGAGATAGCTGGAGGTCTAGTAACAAACTAATTGTAATTACCCTTCTAACCTAACCTGTCCTAGGTCTTAGTCATCAATTTTCATTGCTACGTTAAGCAATATTTTTTCTATTTATAAATCCCGGATAAATCAAGCGTTGAGTTAGCATGACTGGCTTATAAGAATACCGGTCAGAAATTCATCCGCTTTACGGTTCTGAGTTTTGTTGATGACTTTCCGGGCAACAATAATAAATTTCATCATTCGTCATCATCCGACGTCCGGTTCTATTTTTTTATGCTGACTCTCCAGGCGTCAATAACGATTGCAGCGTAGAGGAAGAAAACTATTTTATTTGATTGAAAAAAATTGAGTTAGACTAGCATGACCGGTTTATAAAAGGATACCGTATAGTCAGAAACTCTAAGAAAAAGCTCCTCAAAGATACTTACTCTTCATGCATCAATTTTTATGAATACCGGAAAAATCGAGTGTTGATCCAGCATGACAGGTTTGTAATGCAACAGAGTCACCAACAAAATTGGGGGTTAGAGAAAAATCTCTCAACTGCCCCCCCCTGGGCCAAAAGCTGGGTACGCCCATGGACACGTCCAGGAAACGCTTGTAGGCAGGTTTCAGTCATGGAAAGTGCCCAATATTTAACACGAAATTTTCTTATCTTAGCGGTACAAGAAGCCACGGCCACTGGCAACGCGGAGCTACTATCGATAGTGCTATCACGCAGAGACTACCAGCGCCACGTGCTCCGCTCTGGAGGTATACCGGACCTGCTGCGGCGGCTGAGTCTCGCGCCAGACTTCTATGTGGAGATGAAGTGGGAGTTCACCAGTTGGGGTAAGTAGAATTGTAACTATCTTTGACACATTATTTTAGATTTTGATGTAAGTTCTTTTGTTCTCTATGTTGTTGGCGGATTCTTCTCCATAGGGTCAACTTTTTGAAACCATGCAACTAGAATCATGTAACATTTCATAAATACTTACAAAAGCTTCTTGGAAATAAAAACATTTTGAACTTTGAACTTGAACTTGAACTATGGTTACAATATGCAGAGAATGCAACCATTTTGTAGTTTCTGTCTACTTCTCCATGGAAAATGGAAGAAGTTTTGTGTGTCTAGTCTAATAAGTCTAGGGCTCCTAAGCTCGACTACTACGTTTGAGGTCCTGGTTTAAATTCTCAGGTTAGGCAGATCCCAGGTTATTGGGTTTTCCTATGAAATTCTCAGTAACCATTCAGAGTTTGGATTTGTGTCTTGTTTATGGCTCGTCTACATGGGACCAAAACATACTGGCCAACGCGATTTAATACACCTCTACCCAACCTTCCGGGGAATGCAGGCGTGATGGTATGCAGTGCTGGCTTTAGGGTGGGGCGACCCGGGCGGCCCCCCAGGGCGCTGGATATCTGGGGCGCCGCTTGCTTCGAGTTATTATATAATAGTACGGGATATAATAACTATCAGGATATAATACTGAGTATATGATCACTCGAATGCTACACTACTGCGTTGAATTTGACAAGTGGTAGTATCCTGGCTAATTTTGAGCCGGGTAGTAGATCTTGTCCAGCTAATCAGTGTACCCAAAGTCAGGTGCTTAAGTAGCGGGGCTTTAGACAGGAGAGGCTGCGAAACGGGTAAAAAAAAAGCAATACTATCACGGCTGAAACCTTTTTTAATCAACATTTGACATCACAGTGAGTCAACGCTACCGCGCTGAAGAGCGCCAGATAAGCGACTCGGCTGGGCCGCCTATTTGGTCAAGACCGGCCCTGATGGTGTGTTGTTCTGTTGGCAGTGCCGCTAGTGTCCCGCATGTGCCCGTTCGACACGTACAAGGTGTACAAGCGCGGCGGCAACGTGCGCGTCGACACCACGCTCGTTGGCTTCGACGACAACCACTGGCAGAGGGGGGACAGGACTTACATATTTAAGGGAAATGGTCAGTTTTACATATTACATCTTGAACAATAACTTATAGGTCTCTTCTTCACATCTTCACATCAGTCTATTCTTCTTTACCTGTCATAGAGTATTGTCATTTTATTTTAAAGCTGCTGAGTGTTTGTTTGTTTGGTTAAACGCGCTAATCTCAGGAACTACTGGTCCAATTTGAAAAATTCTTTTAATGTTAGATAGTCCATTTATCGAGGAAGGCTATAGGCTATATATCATCACGCTACGACCAATAGGAGCGGAGTATCATTTAAAGATGTTGTAAAAACGGGGGAAAGGTTAGTAAAGAACGTTAGTAGTTAGTAGGTTAGTAAAGTTCTACGGGAACGAAGTCGCGGGCAAAGGTTAGTAAAGAACAAGTGTGTTCCACATTGCAGGTCGCAATGCGAGTCTGGTGGAGCTGGACCACGAGCAGGGCACGTCGTGGTGCGAGGCGCTGCAGGCGCCGGCGCCCGAGCGCGACTGGCCTGCGCCGGCGCAGCACGTCATCGACCAGCGCCTCGCCGCGCCGATCGCCATCAACTACCTTGACACCGACAAGATCAGCTTTGAAAGGTCACTATTTAAGCTATTCTACGCTGTGTTATTCGCGATCATATTCCTTTTCCAAACATGTGGGAATTTTTCAAAATCCTTTCTTAGCGGAAATTTGCATAATTATAACTACCACTCTTTCCTTCCAAAAACACCCTTACGAGCTATTCTGTCTTTATTACTTTAAAATTAACATCGTGATTCCTATAAGAAAGGAGAATGACCAAATTTGGATGCGCTGTGGTCCAAAAAAAATCTGCTGCCCCCAGGATCGACTCATTGGTTGGTGGACGTAACTGTTGGACTGTGTGCAAATTGTCAATTTTATAATTTCAGACATTTCCAAATGTATTTGCAAGTATTTTTAAAAGCTTTTGTCGTGTAGAAATAAAACCGGCATATGGGGTTGGCGGCAAGACAAGACCGAGTTCGTGAACACGTACGAGTGCAAGGTGTTCGCGGCCAACAACGTGGAGCTGGTCAGCAAGACGCGCACCGAGCACGTGCCGCGCAGCGAGCGCCGCGCCGCCGCGCGCGCGCCGCTCGCCGGCCTGCTCGCGCTCGCCGACGCCGACGGACCCATCATGATCGACAAGGTACCCCCACCCCCCACTACACTCCTCTAATAAGCGCCGCTCGCTGGCCTGCTCGCGCTCGCCGACGCCGACGGACCCATCATGATCGACAAGGTACCCCCACCCCCCACTACACTCCTCTAATAAGCGCCGCTCGCCGGCCTGCTCGCGCTCGCCGACGCCGACGGACCCATCATGATCGACAAGGTACCCCCACCCCCCACTACACTCCTCTAATAAGCGCCGCTCGCTGGCCTGCTCGCGCTCGCCGACGCCGACGGACCCATCATGATCGACAAGGTACCCCCACCCCCCACTACACTCCTCTAATAAGCGCCGCTCGCTGGCCTGCTCGCGCTCGCCGACGCCGACGGACCCATCATGATCGACAAGGTACCCCCACCCCCCACTACACTCCTCTAATAAGCGCCGCTCGCTGGCCTGCTCGCGCTCGCCGACGCCGACGGACCCATCATGATCGACAAGGTACCCCCACCCCCCACTACACTCCTCTAATAAGCGCCGCTCGCTGGCCTGCTCGCGCTCGCCGACGCCGACGGACCCATCATGATCGACAAGGTACCCCCACCCCCCACTACACTCCTCTAATAAGCGCCGCTCGCTGGCCTGCTCGCGCTCGCCGACGCCGACGGACCCATCATGATCGACAAGGTACCCCCACCCCCCACTACACTCCTCTAATAAGCGCCGCTCGCTGGCCTGCTCGCGCTCGCCGACGCCGACGGACCCATCATGATCGACAAGGTACCCCCACCCCCCACTACACTCCTCTAATAAGCGCCGCTCGCTGGCCTGCTCGCGCTCGCCGACGCCGACGGACCCATCATGATCGACAAGGTACCCCCACCCTCCACCACAGCCCTCCAATAAGCGACGCGCGCGGACGGCGCGTAGCGTCCAGCATCCAATCATCGCTTTGCATGAGCGAGACAGTTCGTGTAGCCGCCGCACCGACGCCGTGGCGTGTCAGGAGCATTCAACAACAGCGAGCAGCCGCCATGGGCTTCGCGTTAAAAACTTAAATAAACTAGATTTTGCTACTCAAGAATCCTTAAAATTCTAATAAACCGGTGCCGAAACCCCATTCGTGTATGACAGGCCCGTTCAAAGATTCGGAGTCAACCTTCGGTGCAGAGCTGATCCAGGAGGCGAGTAAATGAGACCCAGAATTTGTTTTACAATAATATTCATAATCTGAGCTATTAGTCACAATACTTATTGTCCGGCTTGAAGCTGCACGAGCTAACTTCAACCCGCCCGTAAAAATCGGAGAGAAAATATTGGATTAAAATGTTTTAAAACGACAGCCTATGACTTGAAAGAAAGAAAAAAAAGCATTAAAAAAAAACGTGTTCTCATTTTTATTTAATTTAGTCCAATATTTTTCTTTATCTGATTTTTACGCCCGGGTTGAAGTTAGCTCGTGCCAACTTCAAGCCGGACAATAAGATTGGCGAGAACTGTAATAAGATATACTATGTCTCTATTAGCTAATTGTTCATTACGCTAAGTGAGGTCTCTGAGTTCAACAGTGACTCTTTCATTGTTCTAGGACGAGAGTATATCGTCGTGCAGCAGCAGGGCTAGCGAGGACCTGAGCACGTTGGACGTGACGTGGCAGGACTACTTCTCCGACGGCGAGCTGGAGCGGGACATCGGCCGCCCGCGGGAGATCACCACTAAAGTGCAGAAGTTTAGAGCTACGCTGTGGCTCTGCGAGGATTACCCTTTAGAAGTAAGAATAAGTGTCTGTTCCACCACCAGATCACGAGGTCGCGGGTTCGATTCCCACAGGACACAAATATTTATGTAATGAATGTTTGTGTTTGTCTGGGTGTTTCCTATGTATTATAAGTATGTATTTACAAAAAAAAGTATATACGTATTCTATCCATTGTCTAGCACCCATAGTACAAGCTCTGCTTAGTTTGGGACTAGATGGTGCTGTGTAAAAAATATCCCAAGATATTTATTTATTTATTTACCTTTGGATAATGGAACAAAATTTTGTATTAAATTAATTAATCGAACCTCTGAATGTAACCCTTCGGGGCCTGTATTCCTCGAAGGGTTAAATTCAAAGGATTGTGATGGTATTAAAGGACTGAAATAAGTTACATAACATACAATGGGGGACCTTATCGCTAACTAAGATTTCTTCCAGGCAGTCTTGCGTAGGCATCCAAGTATATACAAGCAAAACCCAATTTATACAAGTACCACAGAGTTTGCGATTACAGCGTGTTTTTTTTTTAAACAGTTACAGGAACAGATAATGCCGATTCTGGACTTAATGGCGGCAATATCGTCGCCACACTTCGCGAAGTTAAAAGACTTCATTCAAATGCAGTTGCCTGCTGGTTTTCCTGTTAAAATCGGTGAGTGTTTATCGATTAGATTTTTTGCCAACAGTAATTTGTTGACTGCCTCGATGGTCTAGTGGTCCGTGGTCCTACCGTGACTGCTATGGTCTTAGGTTTGATTGGCAGGTCGAGCAGAGTTGTCGTGTTCTCTTCTTTTCAAGAGAAGTGGAAGAAAGAAAGATAGAAAGAAACACAACCATTATCATTAAAAGTTCTAAGGTAAAACCCGTACAAAGGGAATATTAATCACCCTAATCACTTTCTCGAAAACGACTTTAACGATTTTGATGAAAGTTGCAATATTGGGGGTTTACGGGGGCGAAAAATCGATCTAGCTAGATATAATATCTGGGAAAATTAACTTTATTTATTTTCTTTAAGTCTCGTATCTGTTGACATATACAGAAATCCCCCTATTCCACGTGCTGAACGCGCGCATAACGTTCGGCAACATCTTCGGCACGTCGACGGCCGTGCCCTTCGTGCAGCACGTGCAGGAGGGCGCGCGCCTGGCCTGCCTGGTGGACGAGCAGTGCTTCGGCATCGGCGCCGACTACCGCGACGCCGCCGCGCCCGACGAGCGCCTCGGCTGCGGCGCCGACGACGAGGAGGGCCTGCTGCAGTACGCCATCCAGCAGAGCCTCATGGACCACGGCACGCAGGACGACCAGGTCGGGCTCACCACCACCTATTACTGTCGAATTCATTACGGAATAGAAAAAATGTGTCGCATTATCTGCCAGCTAATTTGACGGGAACTTATCAGTAAGCTGTGAGACAGGCCCTAAAACTTGTTTAGGTGTTTTGTGGTTAACGAGATGTAATGTGTCAGGTGGACGTGTGGGAGGCACTGCGCGGCGCGCGGCCGGCGTCCCCGCGCGCGGCGCGTGCGCACCCCGCGCCCGACCCGCTGCGCGCGCAGGAGGAGCGCCAGCTGCAACGGTACGTACGTAATGTGTCAGGTGGACGTGTGGGAGGCGCGTGCGCACCCCGCGCCCGACCCGCTGCGCGCGCAGGAGGAGCGCCAGCTGCAACGGTACGTACGTAATGTGTCAGGTGGACGTGTGGGAGGCGCGTGCGCACCCCGCGCCCGACCCGCTGCGCGCGCAGGAGGAGCGCCAGCTGCAACGGTACGTACGTAATGTGTCAGGTGGACGTGTGGGAGGCGCGTGCGCACCCCGCGCCCGACCCGCTGCGCGCGCAGGAGGAGCGCCAGCTGCAACGGTACGTACGTAATGTGTCAGGTGGACGTGTGGGAGGCGCGTGCGCACCCCGCGCCCGACCCGCTGCGCGCGCAGGAGGAGCGCCAGCTGCAACGGTACGTACGTAATGTGTCAGGTGGACGTGTGGGAGGCGCGTGCGCACCCCGCGCCCGACCCGCTGCGCGCGCAGGAGGAGCGCCAGCTGCAACGGTACGTACGTAATGTGTCAGGTGGACGTGTGGGAGGCGCGTGCGCACCCCGCGCCCGACCCGCTGCGCGCGCAGGAGGAGCGCCAGCTGCAACGGTACGTACGTAATGTGTCAGGTGGACGTGTGGGAGGCGCGTGCGCACCCCGCGCCCGACCCGCTGCGCGCGCAGGAGGAGCGCCAGCTGCAACGGTACGTACGTAATGTGTCAGGTGGACGTGTGGGAGGCGCGTGCGCACCCCGCGCCCGACCCGCTGCGCGCGCAGGAGGAGCGCCAGCTGCAACGGTACGTACGTAATGTGTCAGGTGGACGTGTGGGAGGCGCGTGCGCACCCCGCGCCCGACCCGCTGCGCGCGCAGGAGGAGCGCCAGCTGCAACGGTACGTACGTAATGTGTCAGGTGGACGTGTGGGAGGCGCGTGCGCACCCCGCGCCCGACCCGCTGCGCGCGCAGGAGGAGCGCCAGCTGCAACGGTACGTACGTAATGTGTCAGGTGGACGTGTGGGAGGCGCGTGCGCACCCCGCGCCCGACCCGCTGCGCGCGCAGGAGGAGCGCCAGCTGCAACGGTACGTACGTAATGTGTCAGGTGGACGTGTGGGAGGCGCGTGCGCACCCCGCGCCCGACCCGCTGCGCGCGCAGGAGGAGCGCCAGCTGCAACGGTACGTACGTAATGTGTCAGGTGGACGTGTGGGAGGCGCGTGCGCACCCCGCGCCCGACCCGCTGCGCGCGCAGGAGGAGCGCCAGCTGCAACGGTACGTACGTAATGTGTCAGGTGGACGTGTGGGAGGCGCGTGCGCACCCCGCGCCCGACCCGCTGCGCGCGCAGGAGGAGCGCCAGCTGCAACGGTACGTACGTAATGTGTCAGGTGGACGTGTGGGAGGCGCGTGCGCACCCCGCGCCCGACCCGCTGCGCGCGCAGGAGGAGCGCCAGCTGCAACGGTACGTACGTAATGTGTCAGGTGGACGTGTGGGAGGCGCGTGCGCACCCCGCGCCCGACCCGCTGCGCGCGCAGGAGGAGCGCCAGCTGCAACGGTACGTACGTAATGTGTCAGGTGGACGTGTGGGAGGCGCGTGCGCACCCCGCGCCCGACCCGCTGCGCGCGCAGGAGGAGCGCCAGCTGCAACGGTACGCACTCACTGCACTGTTTCAACAGTTTTACTTAGGTTAACCCGTTTAATGTTGTTTGGATCAAATTTAGTCATTGAAATTTCACCCCCTTCCTGTTGACAGATTGATCTGATAATTGATACATACCTTTAGTTCTGATGACAATACAATTGGATATATTCAATATATTGTAAATCCGAGTTTTCCTACTCAATATGGGTATCAAATAAAAGGGCTCGACTCGTAGAATAGAGTACAACCTAAAAATTTTATGAAATTAAAACTACATTATGTAAAAACCTGAAAACAAAACTATACGTATTTTTTTTAATTTTAACCGTTTTATTGTAATGAAAGAATAATAATATATCTAAAATTTTCTGTGACACTATTGTTAAATAAAACTGCGTAAAAATATATTTGCAGGCGTTGGTGGTTACGTTGGTAGAACTGAGTCCCCGTGCGTCTACGTATTAGCTATGTTTAAAAAATATATCATATCATATCACATTATACAGAATGTATATGTAAACCCAAGAAACTTTCAAGGGAATGAAAATCATAAACGATTCTGATGAACTATAAATCTTTCCACAAAAAACTTAACTACTAAACTAAACTTTTTTCCATATTTTTTTGAAATTTTGGCTACGTACAGTTCTCGCCAAACTTATTGTCCGGGCTGAAGTTGGCACGAGCTAACTTTAACCCGGCTTTAAAAATCGATTGTTTCTCCGATTTTTAAAGCCGGGTTAAAGTTAGCTTGTGCCAACTTCAATCTGGACAATAAGTTTGGCGCGAACTGTACCCTTATAAACACAGTTCATTCCATCTGTTTGTTTCACCTTCCCACCATTCACCTTTTTGTTTTTCTACCACAAAAGACCGCACGCACTCTCTCCATTATATAAAAAATATCGTGTGATTGTGTGGTACTGGCATGTTAAAAAGTTTTTACTATATAATTCAAATATTTTATTTCAATTAGACCATATAAATAGGTACTTTCGAAAAGTCAAACTATTTGCACGGTTCCAAAAAGTATTAATAAAAATATTAGTCGAACTATCATACTCTGAAATTACTCTTGCTTTTGCATATACACCCGGTATTAAATTAAATTAATAAATATAATAAGTACATACTCTGTGCTGCTGAACTGAACATACTATTGTTTTGCCCATTATTAAAAAAATATGTCGCTACGTATAATAAAATAAAGTCGCTATCTGTGTCTGTTAGTTTGTGCGCTTAGTTCTTTTGAACTACGAAATGGATTAATAATAATAATAATAAATATCTTGGGACATTTTTACACAGTACGAAATTTTTACACAGTACCATCTAGTCCCAAACTAAGCAGAGCTTGTACTATGGATACTAGACAATTGATATAATACTTATATACTTTTTTTTTTGTAAATACATACTTATAATATACATAAGAAACACCCAGACAAACACAAACACCTAAGTTCATCACATAAATGTTTACGTCTTGTGGGAATCGACCTCGTGATCCACAGTCCGGTATTCGAACCACTAGACCACAGACGTCATTTTGATAAGGTTTTCACTATAATTTTGAGATTTTCTTATGATAAGTTTATATGTATATTACAATACGTATATATGACAATTTTGGTTATTCCAGTTTGAGCTATACCATAATAACATTGTTCCATATTTAATGATAGCATAATTATTTAAAACAATAATAAATTTTGATTATTGTATACCTATTTAAATTATCTAGTGGGAATATGAAATCGATTTTGTTTCAATATGCTTGGATGAGGCTTTCTTCCGATTAAAAAGCTATGCAGCAGCTAGTTTGAGCTCCACGCGTACTCTTGTCTAGCACATAGAGTAGTCCCGCTAGTTGCTCATGCGCTAGTTATCCGCAGGGCGATAGAGGCGTCGCTCGCGTCGCTGAACGTGTCTGCGCCGGCGCCGCCCGACGTGGCTGACCTGGCGGACGTGGAGCTGCATGCGGATGCGGACACGGACGCGGACGCGGACGCGGAGCTGCAGGCGGCGCTGGAGCTTTCGGCCAAGGAGAAGGCCTCGCGGGACGAGCAGCTCGCGGCCGAGCAGCGCGCGCTCGACGAGGCGCTGCGGCTCTCGCTGCTAGACAAGTAACTGGTTAGTACTGATCTATACTAATACTATAAAGCTGAACAGTTTGTTTGTTTGGTTGAATGCGCTTATCTCCGGAACTACTGGTCCGATTAAAAAAAAACTTTCATTGTTAGATAGCCTGTTTAACGAGGAAGGCCATAGGCTATATATCATCACGCTAAGACCAAAAGCGGAGTGTCAATTAATTTTTTTTGCAAAAACGGGGGAAAATTCAACTTCTACGGGAACGAAGTTGCGGGCAAAAGCTAGTACTACGTATAAAGACTGTTAGTTGGCTAATTTAGGGCATGTTTCACCACCTCATAAAAAGTTTCTGTTAAATTATTTGACGGATAATTTCAAGGTGGTAAAAGAAGCCCTTAATAAATTTAACTGCCACTTGGTCTAGTGCATGGATCTTAACCTTATTTTGCCCACCGCCCGCTTTAAAACATTTTCATATAGAGTCCAGTATTTTTCCTTACCATCTGACACGAATCTGAAACACCAATTGATAATTTGCTATATCTCAATCTCAACTTCCCCAAATTTTTCGGGGATCTTCTACTTCTCTGATAGTCTCGGAATGCCTACAAGGGCGTTATCGCCCACGTTTTAGAACCTATGGGGTTGTGGTTATAATTACGGCTGTTGAGTATGAAGTTCTGGTTTCAGTTTACAGTTCAAACAGCTGGCTCGGATTTTTACCTTATTTATTGACAAAATATTCACCATGTACCTATTTATGATATGTATATACCAACCATGGGTGTATATATACACCTCTGCTTAACCGTGTAGGGAATTCGTCTTTATAATATTTTATTCGTTGCTCTTACAATGTCTCTTATTCGTTTTTTTTATTTCCAGATCTCAATTTAACAATACTATGTATGAAGCGTCCAACCAAAATAAGACTTACGCCTAAAGTACTTCTAGTAAGTAGTTGAAGTATATATTTACATAATATAATATATAATAGGTTGGTCCTGACGTGTGTCTCGTCCACGATAGCTATAAGAAGTCTTTTAGAGTTTCTTTGACACTCATTTCAAAGCACTTAGGCAATTCCTTATTTATTTAGACAAAAGTTTATAGGCATATTAAGCTTATACATAGGATATGTATATAGGGAAATACTTTTTCTGTTTGTAATATTAATTTATCAAGGAAATGTCATTAATAAATCGTTTTTTATAAGACTATCGTGGAAGAGACACTAAAATCTTTAGTAATACAGACTAGCAACATCCACAAGTATCAAATATGTTTTTATCAGTATAATTTTGTATAAAAAGGTCGTATATTTAACTGTCAAAATAAACATCAAGAACCAATTTTTATACTGGCAATCTTTTGTTCTTTGGTAACACTTGTTAAGTTTTTAGTCTGTATAATATAGGACATGGATCTTACAATTTTGACTGTAGAATATTTATTCATCGTTATGTAATAATAATTAATAATGTATGTTATTATCTTTTGTATGTCAGGTGTATATTTGTATCCGAAATCTTTTGTGTATTATAAAAGGAAAGGTGACTGACGGAATTATCATCGCAGAGCTGGAACCATTGAATGGATTGACCTGATATTTGACTCACAGTTAGTTATTATAACGAAGGCATTTGCTAAGAAGGGATTTTGGGAAATTCCTACGGAATTGGGAATTTGTTGTATAAAATAATCATCTGAATTTTCGCATACAGATAGTTATTATGACGTAAGCATTTGCTAAGAAGGGAATTTGAGAAAATTAGGGGTTCATTACTTAAAATTTGGTGGTGTCTTTAGTAACCCTGAGGGTTTTAGAACCAACTGTACAGTTCTCGCCAAACTTATTGTCCGGGTTGTAGTAGGCACGACCTAACTTTAACCCAGCCGTAAAAATCGTAGAAACGAGTTGCATTAAAATTATTTAAAATGACAGCCTACAACTTGAGATTTCATTTTTATTTATTACATAGAATATAAAAACGAAAAAAAATATTTTTCTTTCTACGAGTTTTACGGCTGGGTTAAAGTTAGCTCGTGCCAACTACAACCCGGACAATAAGTTTGGCGAGAACTGTACCTTCTGTGTTATAACGTCAGTCTGTCTTTTGATATTAAGAAAGTTTTTAAGTTCAATATCGGAAATAAAATATTATTATTATTCTTATCCAACTTCGAGTTCAAATATACACCCTGTCATAGTAATAATCTACATTCACGTTTAGTATCGCTATTCGAGTGAGGAATATTAATTAAAAATATGTTTTTAATGGAATTGTGTAATCTGGTACATATTTAGAGTATTGAAGCGTTCATATTGCTTTCAATAAAATTATATAATATCGATAATTTGGGGCTTGAACGGCGTCAAGCCGTAATGTATCGAATATGTTTAACGAATGTTGTGTTAACTTGCGTCCATCTTAACATAAATACATATTCTGAGGCTTGGATAGTTGGAATGGGATATTAAGGACCTATTTCACCTCTGGATAAGCGCTAATTGCCGAATAAATTCAATTCAATATTTGTAAGAAATTATTTGCTAAGAAGTAATTTAACTGGAACTTACTACGAGGTGGTAAAACAGATGGTAACAAAACATAAGTTACTACTAATATTCGGAATCGATAAAATCGTCAAGTAATTTTTTTCACACCTCTAAAACCACCCTTTTTTAAAGAGACGTGCGGCGAGAATCTCGGAAACTATTTGTACAGATTTTAATATGGTTTTCAACAATAGTAGAAGAAATTGTCTATGAATCCGGGGCGTGTCGATATTGTATAAAATTATATTTCGAATACTTGTAAATATTTGGTCGTTGTAACCTGTGTATGACAGCCAATAGTCGATTTTAATACGTTAAAGGGTATACAGGGACATCTTAACACAGCGATCGTTTTGCTTTTAGTATTAAAATAAAAAACAATCTTTGTCACAAATCAACTCAAACACTTCCATTGTTAACAAAATTACACCAAGCTTTTTGGCTGCTACTTGAACTAGAAACTTTTTAAACCTTTTTTTTATTACGAACTTTTTGAAATATAAAAATACTTTTTAGTATCTCCAAAAGTTATAGTACTAATTTACTGGCTGTTTTCCTGGTGTCTAACAAACTGTTTCCAAGGGCTTGTTGATATTTTTTTAATAACCTTAAAGATACTTCTGGTCGCCGAACTACTGTCTCAATTATATTGAAATATATAACTATGATAGTTTATATTTAGACTAGTTTGTCTAGTATTAGTGTCCAGTGCAATAATTATGTAATATTTAAATGTTTATATTATACACTGTATTGATTCCTATGTCTGCGTGATGCAGTTAGATGAAATATGACCTATTGTGAATCCTCGGAGGTCATTAGTTTTAAGTAAGTTCACAAAATCTCATTAGAACTGTATTTTAAGTTGTCAGTTTGTAGGAATAATGTAATTAAAAGATACCAACAACTTCTTGATTGCATTATCCAACTATTGTAGTTACTTTAATAGAGACCAAAAGAAAAAAAGTATATGCTTTCTGGATATATAGAGGACTGCTTATATTGAAACTATAATAGCTTGAGCACTATAATAGCATGCAGTGGTAGGAAAATAAACATCAAAAGAATGAAAATATCTGAGAGGTTTTCATGACGGCGTGTGACGTTTACGAACCCGCAGTAGGCCAGTGTGGTTGACTATAGCTTTATTCCTTTTCGTTTAGAGAGTTTATGGGTTGATGATGATGGTAGAACTATACTAATATAATAAAGCTGAAGAGTTCGTTTGTTTGGTTAATCTCAGGAACTATGGGTCCGATTCGAAAAATTCATTTAGTGTTAGATAGTTTTTATCGAGTTTTTTTTTATCGTGACGAGTGGAAGGCGGGTAGGGAGGCCTTTGCCCTGCAGTGGGACGATAACGGCTGATAATAATAATAAAAAGTTTTTATCGAGGAAGGCTATAGGCTATGTATCATCACGCTCCGACCAAAGAGACCAGATGGATGATATTTTTTTAAATCCACTGTTTATTCCATTTTCCATACAGTGAATGGTTAACAATTCCAATATTACATTTTGCGTGCTATGAGATTTTGTGACACTTAATTGTAATAATTTATACCTATTTAATTGTTAATTATAACGTGACTTTGACTGCCAAGCAAAAATCATCCTAGATAATGATATAAGATCATTATTACATAATAATGATTTTTCTCTCATTACATTTCCGAACTTTAAAGTTGATTTTTGCTTGGCTCATTATTTTTACACTATTACGAGTATTAGACAAGTGAATTTACCTTAAAGAAATTGTGATTATATTTTAATAATTATAATAATCTATGTAACAATGTCTTAAATGTTTTCACCATTTTTTTTATGCCCAGAAAATATTCTTGTTTGTATTTCTATAAGATAATGTGTAGTAACATTTCTGTTAATTATATTTATTTTGGTAAATGTAAGATTATCATTAATAACGTTTAAACCAACACAATGAATGAGTAAGGAGTTTCTCACGGTGAAATTGCTTTACCACCCTAGAGTGAATGTCGTTTGCACATCACAAAACAACGAGGTCTATTTTTGCTTACAAGACCAAGTGACAGATTGATAATGAGCCTTAGTAAATTTATTTTGACGGAAGTTTTTGTCAAAAGTTGTAAAGGAATTTTATGATCGACTATACCTCACCAAAAAGATTTAGATAATAATAATAATAACACACATATAAATCTAATATAATAACAATATAATATATAATAACATAAATCTTTAAACACACTTGGCTTACCACCCTACACATACTGTAATATGCAGAAAGCAGCTATCCTAAACACGTGCCGAATAGTTAGAAAATTCTTACAAACTGACACAAAAATGACCACACCACACACACTAACATCAGGCACTACACCAGCACAGTACAATCAAACACAGTCATCACAAGTTCACAACACACTATCATCTCATCATCAGTTACCCATTAATACACTACTCTAGGGTAGCACTTGGCCTCGGCCCGTGATATCCTACAAAACCGGCATTAAATAGCCGAGATACAAAAATGTATAAAAATAAATAATAATAATAACATGATTGTGTTCCCGTTTAAACGGTAGTGAAATTACTGGGCAAATGAGACTTAAGGCCTGT
The DNA here is from genome assembly GCA_946251955.1 of Acronicta psi. Taxonomy (NCBI): domain Eukaryota; kingdom Metazoa; phylum Arthropoda; class Insecta; order Lepidoptera; family Noctuidae; genus Acronicta; species Acronicta psi. The sequence continues at coordinate 12,583,990 of OX276482.1, forward strand.
TGGACCTCTGGATAGCTGCTAACCGCTAAATAAATTAAAAAATAGAACAAAATTTGTAAGAAATTATCTGCCAAATAATTTAACGGGAAGTCACTAGGAGGTGGTGAAACATTAACAACTGAGGTCTTAAGATGACAACGCGCTGGTGATATAAGTCTCGTAAATTGTTAATGCGCTGGAATCTTGTCTAATAAACATTCACGTGACGTCATCCGCCGTACTCGCCGGCCAGTGGTCCTAACGGTGCTGAGTGCGGTTACGTCATTTTGACGTCACCAAAATGGCGGCCATGCGCATTAGCAATTTGCGGGGCTTATACCACTGGTGTTGTTTGCGTCTGTGGGTGCAGTTGCGGATTACTATCCGGCAGCCCCTATGCTTGTTGTTATTGCTATAAATAAATAGATTGTAGTCTGAGCCCCTTTAAATTGAAGCTTTTACTATGAGCTAGTGCCGTTCAATGCTTTTGGCTTCTGATTTTAATGACTTTGGAGTAAGTAGACTGAATGCCTACCCTAGGGAAAGGCTGGAATGATGGCATTAGTTATGGAAAGGATATTGTATTAAAATATGTGATGGTGCTTATAGAAAAAGGTAACCAAGCTGTTTAGGACGTTTTTGAAAAGTATTGACTGCAAATGAATGGTAAACAACAAGATATATTTATACGCATAACATGCGCCACGAAATGATTATGTCGACGCTAATCTCGCGCCGAAACTATGACTGCAGACGAAACAATGTGACGATAAAGTTTTGTCGCGACACGAATGTTAGCTCCGCTCGTCTCGATTATGTCTCCATGTCCTGTACGCCAAGCCAGAGACTCAGTTTTTAAGCTATATTAATAAATATACAAAAGTAATTATTTAATAATTGTTTATTTTGGATTTTTCTTTGACCTCTTTATTGTCGAGTATAGACGTCACTGGCGCACAGGGCACGCTTGCGCATACGCAGCCAACACATTTGAGCTTAACATGTATAATAAATATTATTCGATAATTTTAAATATTATTCTTAGTACAAATATACAGTTCTTGCCAAAATTATTGTCCGGGTTGAAGTTGCCACGAGCCAACTTTAACCTGTCCGTAAAAATAGGACAAAGAAAACTATTGAAATAAAATGATTTAAAACGACAGTCTACAACTTGAGTTTTCGTTTTTATTTATCACAACCCAATATTTTTCTCTCCGATTTTTACGGCTGGGTTAAAGTTAGCTCGTGCCAACTTCAACCCGGACAATAAGTTTGGCGAGAACTGTACAAGTCTAACATAACACAGACTGCATTTGCAAAAACCTAATGCTTTAGATTGTACTCACCTTTAGCAACACTGACGATTAAAAATTATCCTTGTCCTATTCAGATAAACTTGAAAGTAGAACGTCATATAGAATATCTGCCCTCGTTGTCATCGGTATTTCCCTGTATGCGACTTTTAACTTTATCTGAATTAGATAAGGGTAATATTTAATTATCACTCCCTTGATCTGATTCTTGCGCTGGTTTCCTATCACTTTAACATAGATATACTCTAAGTTATGTAGCGGACGTGTGTTTTATATTTGGCGCTACTTCTCAGCTGTGATTTTTATATTTAAAATAATGTATTAAATATTTTGTGTGGTAGACTCCCAAATGTGTGACGTAAGCTAGTATTCGTAGTAGATTGGAAATTCAGTTGTCCAAAAAGTTTATAAATGCGATTCGATCTCAAATAGTATTATATTGTATCAAAAAAACATACTAAACAAGCCGAAAGTATGAAGATGTACACACCAATATTTTTTTGTAATAACGCCATCTCTTGATTGCGATTCGAACTAAGTAGAGGATTTTTCTAATGGGTAGCAGAAAGAGCTATTTCAGGATTTTGTGTATAAACGAGATTTTAAATTAAAATTCACTAGTGATGTAGCTAATATCGATAAAAAAGTCGACTACAAAATGTCCTGGCATTGATTGATATACAGAATACTGAAATATAGCGAAACTTAATTGTGTACAAAATATTTAATACATATGTCCACACGTATTTGTATGACTATATATTATTGTACAAAGCTATTTCAATTCTATACATTACCTATCCCAGTTAGAAATTGTACAACCTTGTCGAAACGTGTAAAATAATGTGTTATTATAATTATATTTTATGTATACTTATTGATTTTCAAATGTCGTTTAATTTCAATCCTCGTCTACACTTCGAATTATTTTATAAGAATATCTCCTACATTTTGTATATGAGACTCATCGCACAATAAGAAAGAGGTTAGCACACTTTTGATACTCATTTCGTAATAAAATATCTGTTTTAGGTACTTGAAGGATTCTTCGAGGGAAAAATAATGAAAAGCAACCAAAAAAATAGGTAATAAGAATAAATGAATACGCACAATTATCTATGTATTTAAAATTTAATTTCGTTACTTATATACAAATTACAACATTCACTATCAATAATAGGTATTAGTTTGTCCTATATTTACATACGTAATACACTTTAGAAGCGTAATTTCATTATTCAAGTCAATAAATTACATCAGGAAACTTTTGGAATAGTGAGTAGTCACGAACAAGAATAACCAACAACACTGCGTCTTCATAACGGGGATTGAATCGGACAGAGCCGGCAGTAACCGGCTAATATTCACAATTACCAGACAAGTTGACGGCTAATGTCGACACTATCCAGATAATGTCACAATAACCGGATAGTGCCGGCAGAAACCGGGCAATGTGGCTTCACACAGTAAAGTGATACCGGAATAGAAAAAATGGAATTGTACATTAGAAAAGTAGTTTTAGCAATAATAATTTTCTTATGCTTAGGCGTTCGATCCCCGTTGATACATACTGCGCGAGAATTGTACTTACTAATTACTACAAATTGATAAAGATTCCCAAGGAAAGTAACGAGAACAATTAAAATCATCGAAAACTTAAAAAATAACGAAATAAATAGATTTTTTTAATAAAAAGGTATTATTTTATAATTTCTAACATCGAGTTTGTGTTCTTATAACTTTTTCGTAAGAATACTGATTTAATTATATATATTAATAAATTAAAAATAGTTATAAAATAGCTGGCTGGAAGGGGTTCCTCTCAACGCCCTTAGAGCCCTAAAATAATGTAAAAGCAATCAATTTTCAAACATAATGAAACACTAACATAAATTGCACTGTGAATTAAATATTAAAAAACATTAAGTTTTAACAAATTAACCGGTGGACTGCTTATTGCTGATATCTAATCATTCCTTAACTGTAAGCATTGATAGTTATAGGGTTAAAAAATCAAAACTTAATTTATTCTTCTTATTTGACCATAAATATATTTTTACAATGTCATTAATGAACGCCAAAAATCTGCTAATGGCTGACTCTTCTACAAAATTGTCGCATGAATAAAACAGAAGCAATGGCGCTTCTTTTGAAATACAAGGATATTTGATTTATAGTTCGTTTTATTATGAAAGTATTTAATAGTTCTAATTGCCGTTCCAAGCAAGTTATCACCTAAAAAGTTTATTACTACGCAATCATAACTTCAATAAGTCATAAGAACACGAATCGACATCAATATTTACGACCCTAAACACAGACTTACACTGGCTAAAATGAGAATAATTCATCGACACTACAGATATTAATATTATAATTATTAATTATTATATTCGGAGCAAATATTTAATTATTAAATTTACTGAAGCAGAACACCACATTGATTGACACAAACGAACACTGAGATAATATGTAAACAGCTATGACTGGTTAATGTCCACACTGACTAAACTGTGGTTAATGTGCAAATTGTTGATGCAATTATATTTATATTATTTGCCCGCAATCTATTGACTGCGGGCACCTTAACTTAAATTATTTAAAATCATTTGCATTTTCTAGTAGTATCACTAATGAACACTGAATTTTAAACGTGTTTTACAGCACTGTCTACTAATTAATGTAAATGTTGATAATTATTATAATAACCACTTTGAACAAAGGAGTCTCAAAATATTCTTATGAGCCAATGAACATAAATCCTCTTTGCGCACAACTCGTTTCTGAATATGATTATGTATTTTGCCTACTCTCATTTTAACCAGATTTAGACGCCAGGTAGACTACATTTAGCCTTTCCAATGCTAAGAGTAGTCCTCTTGATGTTCTGTCTAATAATATAAACGAAGCCGATGTAGATCGAATCGTTACTAAAAATTAAAATACTAAGTTTAATACTTCTATTCGCCGATAGATGGCGTAGTGATTAGGAACGTCTAATGCAATTAGAAATGTTCCCGTCAGTAGACGCGCAGAACATTAAACAATGATTTGAATAACAGATTCGATCTGCAGCGGGCCCCTACACATAAATTAAATGCATCGTACCTCCGCTTAACTTGTCTAACTACGATATACATTTACAGTCCAAGTGGGATTGCACTTATTTGGAACTAGCGCCGCGCATCGGCGAGTGTTGTTACATATATCACAACTAAATAATAAAACATTATGCTCCACGCACGTACTGTGTACTCATTTGACGCACCATCTTATAATTTACAGATATGATTGGGTGAGCATCTACAATTTAATTATCCTACTTTATTTAAAGTAAGTAAACAAACACGTCGATTTTGTAGACTAATAAAATTGAGGGTAGTCCGTGCTTAAAATATAATTATGTACTATTTCTTACCTATTATGCTCAAAAACTTAGGTACTTTTTCGTATGAAAATCAATCTTCATCATTATCAATTACCCATAGAATGGCCCATTGCTGGGCACGGGTCTTCTCTCAGAATGGGAGAGATAAGGCTACAGTCCACCACGAGACCTACGGCACATAACCTTGCATTTATCTAATTTACTAATTAGGTGATGTACCTACACATACCACCAAAACAATTTGAAGTAAAACGGTTAGAATGCAGTATAAACACATTAATGCTTTCCAGCAAAAGGGCTTTAACGAAGTTTACATAAATCGATATTTTGCTATACTATTTCCCTGTGAGCACATGAGAAAATGGCGGAGATTAGTGATGCGCAAATAATCGATTTTGATCAAGTGTCAGAGTAATGTGCGATGACTGTGAACAGCCCGCGCCGGCTTCAACGGGTTTAAATGGTTGTCATGGTAGCCGCCGGAGACTATAGATGTTATTGTAGATGTGCACGGTGGGATGTAGCCAGCAGATATGTAGCAATTGAACGGGGAAATGCGTTTGAGGGACTGACGAATTAAGCCGTAGACTTTTTGGAGGTTTATGGACCTCGTTTGTTGAATTATATTTAGGCTAATATTCAAAGACGACGCTAAGCGTAAACTTCCGTATTCCGTATGTTAAATTGTAATACAAATTTGACACACGGGAGCATTACTTTAAGCTTAGCGTCGTCTCTGAATATTAGCCTTAGAGAATAAACGGTATTTTTCGTATATAGTAAGGTATGAGTGAAAATTTAATAAAAAAATCACGCATTATTTTCACCGGCAGTCATAATTATAACAGAACAAAACATTAGATTACCTAGGTACCGGAAGATAATATTTTGAGATCTTAAAATTTATCAAAAATTAAGAATAGTACCTCCAAAGATAATTCTCTCAGCCTTTTGAAATAACGAACCTAGAAGAAGCAACACTTTTAACGATGTTTGGCTTAAATTGTAGATGCTCCAAAGAGGTGGGTTTGCAATTCCGTTCCAGTGAACACATAGATTATGTGAACTTATCTGTATATATGCAAAAAGATAAATAAGTATTATGCATTGCCTTTTAGGTGTACGTCAATTAAACCACGATTTCATTGGGACAAGAGACCGTTAGCACAAATTAGAAGATAAAAAGATAAAAGTTAAAGATAAAAAGTATGCCGTAAGTTATTATTTCCGACAAACAACCTTTCAATAAAATCAAATTTCTCATTGTCATACGAACACCTATGACAATCGTTAGTGGTACTCAGAAACCTAAAAAGCATGACAACCAGTCTTTCCATCGAATATCGGTATTGCCTAGAAATTGGGTTGCGGAGGTCTGATGGCGGTCGCTCCGTGTAAAATACTGATATTCAGCCGCATCCTGGTTAGACTGGAAGCCGACCCCAAAATGGTCAAATTTGATTTTCTTCTTCCTGGTCTTTTCCCAAAGAAGGCTAGGAAGAAGAAAATCAAATTTCTCAGACGTTAATGTACCACGGTTTTGAAAAATTCTAATTATTTCCACAACACTAACAAGATCATAAAATGGTCGATTAAGAGAATTTATTTCTTATAAAAACTATACAATTTTTTGGTGTCTATTTCATTATATTATTAGTCCCGATTTCGTGGGTGAAAATTGAAAATGTTCTGATTAATTAAGTATAGTTTTCCCTGAAGACAGTTTAGTAATTGCGTTGTAGACACCGAAGTTAATATTTCAGTTATAATTGCCTGTAGCTGTAGACAGGGGGGGTTTGGGTAAGTGGTCTCAAGTCCGCGGCCCTGTTGCGGACACCTAAATGACGTTAACGTCGTCATCACGTCGCTGAGGCAAATTATTTTTATGTAATACCTAGTTGTATGTACAATATGGGGGTGGACAATATGTATTCTGTACTTCGGGCCGTCCCCAATTTGTACCCGATAACGATTCTACAAAATCTTTAAATTGGTTTTGCAAAAAAAGTTTTGTAATCAGTCACAAAATTATATTGTTTTTATTTAGATATTTTAATAATATGCATTATTTTATTGAGTGATTAAAAAAAGAAACACATGAGTTATCATTTGGCTTTAGGTTTTTTTGGAAAATTCATTATTTGAAACCACAGCCAACAGTTATTCTAGTGTGGAAGTTAGGTTGAGATCATAACATTAATAAAGTGCCCCAACAACGTATGCACGTGTAACTAACACTAAAAAAATTAAAGCTTTATTCACCAGAACAACTTAACCGTTCCTTGGCATCATAAGAAAGTTTCTAAGTATACAGATTAGTTCACAGGCTATGTCACGCCGCGTTGTGATCGCGACAAATCGCGCAACAACGACATACACACTTGTGTTCACAAAACTGTGCGATTTGTCGAGATATTGAACGCGGCTTACAAGTTGACAGTCCACGGCACGGGACTACCGCAGTGAGCGACGACACGGGGTCTCACAACATCGGACGGATAAATTCGTTCACCATTCGGGCTCTGGGGGTCTCCTCGTAAATTGCACCTTAAGTCACTTACAAAAATTTCACTATCATCTGGCTGCTGCCACGTGGTTGTGAGGGGAATTTATATCTACAAACTGTAACGCTAAACGATCTAAAAGAAAGAAACTCTTAATGTCGACACTGTCGCGTCTTTAATTATGATATCTTTTTCTGAAATTGTGTTCAGCTGTATCTACAGACATTTACACAGGTGTCGCGTCCAAAGGAAACTTAGAAACAAGTTAGTGCTAATAATTAAGCACTATGTCCAGCACAAAACATTATTAAATTTTAAAATCTATTTAGGATAAAACGTATATTTTTATTTACAGAAATCATAAATTACCATCCTCTGTATACTGGGTACCGTTAAAAAAAAAGTAATTTACTTTATAAAAGTCGAAGTCATCTCTTCAAATGTTTAAAAAAATGTGAAATTGTCTTTGTTACGCCGCATGTCATGGATTTAGTTTCGGTCATGAAAAATACCATCAAACTATAAAAAAGAGCGTACAAATGTACAAATCAAATGTACACGCGAATTTGTATTTTATTATTATTAATCTTGAGTATTTTTAAAATAAATTGATTATGCATTGTAACCGTGTAAAATAATTTATATTATGAGGATCGTAAAAGGCAGATAAAGACCTGACAAGAGGGAAATTATTAAAATATTCGTATACATGGTTTAAAGGTAAGCATAATGATGGCAGAATGATGTGTTTTTTTCCATACCTTTCCTTAGAAAACTAGAAGACCATCAGAATGTTTTCCTTTGATAAAAAAAAATATGCCTGAGGTGCTTTCTGCCTTAGTTTAACCTCACAATTTGCTATTTCTACGATACTTTCCACACACAAAAAAAAACAAACACGTGACGTTTAGTTAATTAACTGCTTCAATAATGATCAAGACGTGATTTTCTTAAAAAATATCTAACAACATTTTCATTTTGAATCTGACACCTGTCTAGTGATTAATAAAACTATAGCCTCCGATGCGAAGTAAAGAATACTTTGCAATATATACCAACAAAGTTAAATATACTTAACTTAAGATGACATTTTACTTTTGAAATGTGACGCAGTTAACGCCCGACAAAGTAACATTTTACAGAACTAGTGTATAACTTGGTCATGGTATGAATATCTCTGGCAAACACCGATATTAAAACTATAAACATGGAAATAATCGTATCTACTAGTAATGTTAGGTATAGGATCGTAAAGCCTTGATCACAAGTAGTGAGAAAACGGGACTGCTCTCGGCCGAGTAGCTCGGTGCGTTTAAGAACAAAACGGCGGGACAGTAGCTCGGCCCTTAGGCTGATATTCAGAAACGAAACTCAACATGAACTTATGCTTCCGTATGTCAAATTGTCATACAAATTTGACACACAGAAGCATTACTTTATGCTTAGCAATGTCTCTGAATACTAGCCTTAATCTCGACTGATTACATATTGGCAGAACTAGGCAATTCTGACGTCAAGATATGATGGAAAATGTATGGAGTTGATATTTATCGTCATGGTCGTGGCAGACGCCACGAGTTCAACAACCGGTGGCAGACGATCCATCGGAATTTTCATACTTCAAAAAATATTTAAATATTCGCACTCAATATCAGTCCCATGTATTTTCATCTTTTCTTGTCTAGTGTCTAGTGGGCTGTACCTAAGGAGTACAACACATCCAAACGCAATAAACAAGCAACTATTAACGTGATGAAAGAGGATTTGAAACTATTAAAAAGCTAGTTTTGCGTTTATGATAAGTTAAACTATATGCCAATATGGAACCAGTAACAATTTTAGTTACAACTAGGTAAGTACATACCTGAATGAGGTGGTTATTTAGGTCCTAGAGATTACAACACATTACTTAAAGAATTCATCATCAAAACACAGACCTTAGGTCAACTACACGTGAAGGTTTCATTTCACTACACATTTTATTTCACGACATTTTATCAATCTCGCGTGGTCACGCGGCGAGTGCCGCGGGTAGACTGACGATGGCATAAGCGATCTTTGTGTAGCGAAAGATTTTCATTCTACCCTCATTTGTAGAAAACGTAAGCTTCGTATTTTTATTACGTGATACAAACATGGTAAGTAGATACGACATTTAAGTATGTAGATAAAACAGTTTTAAAATTAGAACTTATAGGTAGTGTCCGTTGGTGATAATTGATAAAGTTTAAACTTGAACTCATTAACTGAACTGTACCAGCTGGTGATGTGGGTGGTCCATTAGAACTAAGTGTCATTAGGTGCGCATGCGTCCCCCGGCCCGCCCCTCCCCGTCCCCGTGCGCGCTCAGTGCGGGTGCGCGGGCGGCGGCCCGCGCGGGGCCCTCGGTCAGTCGCCCGTCGCCGTCAGCGAGGTCCAACTCCATGGACTGTACGTCTTTTGGCTGGAAAGATAGAAAAAGACAAATTAGAGACGAGTTACTGAAAATACTACTGCAGCATGGAAATCATCTGGTACAAAACTGCTACATATCAAGATAGTCTTTCCGGTATTGCCTGAGCTCGTAATGTATGGGCTTTCCGTACAATGAGAGACTTATAAAGAAATGGTCTGCTTGATAAGTAGCCGTGCGTTATCTGTGATCACAATTATGGCAATATGATCAGATCAATCTTTATGAAATTAACCATGGTCACACCTGTGACACTCTATACAAACTTTCCGATACCGCTGAACACTACAATACCAAATGTCAAACTTGTCAAAATTACGTTTGCACACGTGTAAATGTGTTCGTGAAGGTGCATAGGGTTTGTTGGCAGTCCGGCAAGAAAACCGGCAGGATGCGGGGAACCTGAGGTATCTGACGTTAGGGAGGGGCGGAGAGTGGCTATTCTGTTATTATTTATTCTGTTCCTAAGTATGCTATGGTCATACTTAGGAATAGCTACTTTAACAAATTCAGTTAAAATGTTGCGCGACAGTTTAGAAATAGAATCGAACGTCTACAGACTACATCGTTAAAGTACAAAATGACTATTGACCGGAGATTTTTTCTAGGCATTGCTGTCTTACTACCGAGCGAAGGCCTACCAGGGAGTACCTGCTAGATGTCGTTTCAGATACTTCATGCCTGTGGTTTGTACACGCCTAATCTTATTCATACTGTCTGTCTGTTCTGTAAAATTTGATAAGAGAGAACCAACATTTATCGTACCTAAGCAATATCTTTAGCTGGTTTTCAGATCTATCCCCAGAAACTTCCTAGGTTTTCAAGGATAGAATCTATAACATGTCCAGTGATTTTTAGTAAAAAAAAAGTACCTATATGTAAGGTGAAATCGCGGGCAATAGTTAGTAACACCGCTATCGACACAATTAAAAGAAGAATCACAAAACACAATTCCGGTAAATCAAACTTTCTATCCACATAAAATCTAGGCCTACGAAAAAACAAACACTATCTAATAAGAGCAAATAGCATGGCTGGTAAGTCGGCCACAAAAAATGGTCGGCGCCGGCGCAGTCGCATCTGATCGAATCAGAAGCTTTGATTATGATGCATTCAAATAAAAAGGATGCAATTACTCTTGATCACTTGATAATCTTGTAATGCAGGGGTTAATGTGCGTGTCACGTCTGCATTTTGATCAGAAAGATGATAGAGAAAAAAATCCGGATGCGATCGGTAGATTTAGGGCCCGTTTTACAGCTTAATAAATTAATATCCTGGGACATTTTACACAGCACCATCTAGTCCTAAACTAAGCAGAGCTTGTACTATGGGTACTAAACAATGGACATATTTTTTTTTGTACATACATACTTATAATACATAGGAAACACCCAGACAAACACAAACATTTATATTCAACACATAAATATTTGTGTCTTGTGGGAATTGAACCCACGATCCCGTGATCAGCAGTCCGACACTCAAACCACTAACAAATGCCGTCAAAAACATGTGGTATGCTTCACACGATCGCACCTCAAGAGACATTTGATTGTGACATTGACATTTGATTTTATTTCAAATCGGCCCAATCTGCCAGGAACTACTGGAAGTGAAACAAGCCCATAAGATTATGTTTTTACATACTAGAATGACGTATATAAACACAGTAACACAAATTCCAGTTGCATATCGCAAGTAATGCAGACTGCCGTTGCTAAAACATCGGCCATGCTAGTAAATATGAGGCTGGGTACATATATGTTTACATATCAGAATCAATAAGCCGTTACGAACGTATTTGCTTGTCATCCCACAAGATTTCTCGTTTTGAGCGTTGCAGAATGTTTGATGCATAATGTAATTTGTGCCGGCAAAGTAAGGCGCGGTTACTGTGGAAGCGGAGAGCGATTTTAGATAAAAACAAAAAAAAATACAGAACTGCCTTGTTACTCTAGTGTATAGTATACTATGTAGTCTAATCCTAATTAGATTGCTACCGTCGATACTGGGTTTTGGGTAATATAAAGACATTAAAGCTTAATATTTTAGAGAGGGATATTTGGCAGTTCTGTTTCTTGTATTGAAATAATCTTTGTGTCTAGCTAAAATAAAGGTTAGGTTTAGACACCACTTGACTAAAATAAATACTGTAATAAATAGAAACTATATAAACTAAAATAAATATCTATATTAAACTAAACGAAACTAATAGAAAATTATATAAATATCTTGGGACATTTTTTTACACAGCACCATCTAGTCCCAAACTAAGCAGAGCTTGTACTATGACAACATTTGACATTGACAATGGATATAATACTTATGTACTTTTTTCTTTTTGTAAATACATACTTATAATATATAAGAAACACCCAGACATCACAAACACCTAAGTTCATCACATAAATGTTTGTGTCTTGTGGGAATCAAACCCGCAGCATTCCGGTACTCGAACCACTAGACCACAGACGTCGTCAAATATATATGTATATAGTTTCTTTCTATGTAATTAAATTATAGTTAGTTTAGCTAAGAAGTAATTTACGAAATTACTCTCTCTCTAATATCATAAATTAATAGAAAGTTTATACAATATATTTCCATTAATATTAATAAAGTATAGAAGATGATTAGTGTTTTAATTAAATTTTATGATTGTTCAGCAGTTTCTTAACTAATCTCGTTAATTAAAGTGCACGAGGTTTAACAGGAAATTAATCAAGCTTGGGAAGGTAAGGTTCTCACGATAAAAGGGCCATCTTGCGGCAAATTCATTAGGAATAAAGGATATAGATGGAAAAATTTATCTAAATTTCATTAGTACTACTATGGCGAAAACGCTTGAGTTTATTGACGACATCTGTGGTCTAGTGGTTCGAGTACCGGACTGCTGATCACGAGGTCGTGGGTTCGATTCCCACAGGACACAAATATTTATGTGATGAATATAAGTATTTGTGTTTATCTGGGTGTTTCCTATGTATAATAAGTATATATTTACAAAAAAAAGTATATAAGTATTATATCCATTGTCTAGTACCCATAGTACAAGCTCTGCTTAGTTTGGGACTAGATGGTGCTGTGTAAAAATGTCCCAAGATATTTATTTATTATTCATTATTTATGTAGTAGGTATCTTATGAATTACTAGCTTTCCGCCTGCGGCTTCGCCCGCGTGGTCTGGGTTTTTATTGTAAATTATAGCTTACGTCACCCGGGGATAGTGTAGCTTCCCAACGGTCAAAGAATTTTTCAAATCGGTCCAGTAGTTTCGGAGGCTATTCAATTCAAACAAACAATTAATCTTTCCTCTTTATAATATTATTATAGAAGTATAGAATATCTACATTTATTTATCCATTATACTATTAGTGGTTTGTTATATTGAGATGTAGTCGGAACTTGTCAGGGCAAGACGTAGACCTTATAATACGTCACGGGTACGGAACGGAGAGGAAAATTAGAAAACATATTATAAAACATTTCTTTCATAAGGCCGTGTTACGCTCAGCGATGCAAGCAAGTGCAGTCTGTATGGTTTAAAGCGATGCGGTGTGAATTTTGTAAGGAGTCACCGCCGCCCTGTCGCTGGCTGAGTTGAAAAAAGACCGCATAATTGAGGCCCATGCAAGTACCCCCTTTGTCGCTACTCGCTGCCACAAGCACCCCGACTCATGCATAATGACTGAATTTAAACACCGCCGACAAACGTTGCGTGCGAATAACATATACGGTAAATAATTCATAACTTCCAACAAAGTGGGTCAAGTTCGTGCGCGCGCGCAGTCTTCACGCCGTCTGCCAAACGCGAGGAAAAAATCGGTTCCAGGAAACGCAGCTGATTGATGCTTCATAGTTTGTGTGATGGCGCGCTGAATGCATCGCGATGGAAAACTGGCACGTCAATGAGAAAACGTGTTGCAAACTTTCATTTATGAATTTTTAAGAAGGAGCAACATGGGTGATGATTTTATTATAAATAAGTAGAATATTTAAATAATAAAGTTCCTGTTAGTTTAATATGTAATAATTATAAGTGTAGTTTAGTGTGTAAAATATTATTAATACTTAGATATAGTTTTATAGAAGACCTTGCTGTCGCATTGGGTGACAACCTGTAAAGCTTTAAGGGAAAGAAAGAGAGAAAGAAATAAATCTTACTGATTGAAAAAAGACATTCAAAGACCTTAAAAAGTCTCCAGTAAATTAGTTTTCTTAGAAAAGAAAAACCTCATTAACCTCAACTTGAACTTGATCTATCCACGCCACAAATATTTATTAGAAAGTAATTTTATACCTTCACTCATAAATCCATATTTTTTCGAGTAAGTTTTAATCTGAAAACTGTAATCAATTTGATTTAGAAACAGTATTCCGATTTGATTTAATTAAAAAATTAAATTAAATCAGAAAACTAAGACATGTTATTTATATTGGAATGAAAATTGGATGAAAGTGTTCTTTAATAATCTAATTTTTTGTACGAAACAACATATTTTCCATTTGCTTTCATACTGTCATCTGGTTTTCATTTGCTTAGTTACCTAAGAAACTGACACGAACATTAAATAGTCGCTAGTAAATAATGTACAGTTTTTTTTAATAACTCGCTAGGAAATAAATACAGCATGCGATTTTCACTAATTGAAAAAAAAAATGCATTTGCGTGCGACATTTTTGTTAACGATTACGTTGCGCATGCGACATCGAACGACGATGTATCGATTCGTATCGATTCTACTTTATTGCTGTTTAAACAGTAATACAGCTTGAAATTTGGAATGTTACTCGTAAAATACGCTATAACACATGGAGAGTCTCGGATTGCATTAAAGAAAATTAAAGACGCTAAGGCTAAGCGATAATCCAACCACGACGTTGGGAGGAGGCTGATGAAAGTTGAAACGCCACCATTTCACCTTCTGCGGGAATGTGGATCTCTAATCAAAACTGGGGTTCTCATCTTCGGAAACATATTTTAAGCCCAGACTAAATAATGGTCAATCCTAATAAGTCCTGCAGTTTGTGGTGCACAGGATTTAGTGGTGAACTAATGGCCTGACAACTGAGGCTGACAACATTCAAAACAAAAATCTTGAAAATATGGTAAAATAAATTTATTACATTTGGGTAGACGGTGACGGTAAACGTATGTTAAGCTCAATAAAGGTCATTCTACCAAAGTTCAATCATACCTTTTACTTGAAGCATTAAACAATTTTATTTATTTAAAACAAATCTCTGCGCTGCACCAATCGGCGCTCAAAATCTAAAATAGAAAAATTTAACAAGGCAAACACAAAATGAACGATGTATTTGGATATTTCGAATCCATAACTGCGCTTGTATCCTGCACTCTCCTCAAAATCCTCAATGATGGAGCGATGGACGTAATCCCATGGACGGCTAACGTGTGATAGCAAGGTGTAGGTGTAAACGGATTAAAGTTGAGTGATGGCGCAAATGGGTTAGTCTGGGAAACTGTGCACCCGGAGATATTGATAGACTTTCATTCTTCATTTAGCGTGATATTTCAGGCGGAGATACGAGATAGAAACATAAATCTACTTAACGATACGATACGATATGATACTTAAAGATACGATTTTAAGAGAGGTACTTAGGGCACAGCCATTTATGGCTCAAATCTGGAGCAGCCCATCTGGGGAAGTACCTCCACCTTCCAGAAAACTGCAGCCAAATAACACACTTTATTGTGTGTTGTGTTCCTGCAGTGAGTTAGGTCACCAGAGCTCCTTATATGGATGCGCTGCGCTGGCAGTAAGAGGAATATTCCCTCAAACTGACGGCGCAGTGAATCCTCCATAGACTTCTAAGAGGTTTTTCGGGTCGGCAACGCGCGAGTGATACCCCTGGCGTTGCAAGCGTCCATAGGCTATGGTAACCGCTTACCATCAGGCGGGCCGTATGCTTGTTTGCCACCTTAGTGGTATAAAAAAATAATTTTTTTACGTGGTTAAATGCTCACACGATAACTATATGACAAATATTAACATGTGGTTTCAAAGCACAGTTATATTTGCAAATTCAATAAAGTCGCATAATAATAATAACAAAACTGCTTTGCAGTTTCGCAAACTAACTAAACTTTCATTATTGTAATTTTTATACAGATGTTAACAAATGAAAAAAGATTAGCTATCTTTTTTTAAGATAAAACCTTAAGTAAAATCTTAATTTAGAAAGATTGAAGAAAGATGCCAGGATCGTAGCAAAGTGGAAATCTATAGTCTCTGCCTACACCAATGAGAAACAGGCGTAAAGCTACGTATATATGAAGCAAAAAATAATTTTGAATGACTTGGCTTGGCTGCCCGCGACACATGGCTTGTTCGAGAGATCGACTGAATTCCTACAAACTACCGATGCCAACGTACCTGGCTTTGAATCAAATATTTTATTTACATAGTTAACGATATTGTCAGTACTATTAAGATAATAGTGTATTTTGGGAGCCAAGACAAGTTGCTATCTAAAGTTTGTATCGACGATCAAATAAGACACAAAATGTAAGGTTATGTAATTTCATAGAATTTGTTTCTATTCGTTTGTCGTTGTAAACTTTATGTTTCGACTTCAGTAAACCTCCGAACTTCAGTTTAATTTGACATGAAGTAACTGTAAATATTTATTGCCATCTTTTTACTGCGTTTTATAACATTTCCTCCATCACAAGTTTTATAGGTCACAATACGCGCAATTCTTAAATAATTGTTTTTAATAAAAACTGTTTTATCGTCCGGGCTATTAACGTTTTATCGGCTATCGCTACCGTCGCTGTATTTATGGATGACTCAGTACGCCACGTAAATATACGGTAAACTTACCTATATATGTGTTGCATATAAGGAACACCATACAATTTTTCTTTTTTTTTACCCGCCTGCCGAAGTAGGAGGGTTATGTGTTTGACGCGTATGTATGTATGTATGTCCGTTCCTATATCCGGTCGTAACTACTCAACGGCTCAACCGATTTAGATAAATGACACCTCATTAGATTCGTCTTGATGGCACGAGTGTCACTGGGTATGACATCACATGAAATAAAAAAAAACAATATGGCGGATTTTATACGCTCTAATGTGCGAACTGATTTTGAAAATGATCTTTAGTTGTATCAATTTACATTTTAATCTATCTAGTGATTCTATGATGATTTATAAACTAAAAAGAAGGAAGTAAAATCAATTATTAAATGAAACAAAACCCGGACTGCGTAAGTTTAGTTAGTACTTTTTACGCAATCGGGTTTTTTCTTTTCTTTCTTCTAATAAAGAAGGCTTTTACACAGCAGTAGGTTTTACCGGCTGGACAGAAGTAGATAGAATGATTGATCGATGAAGGAAAACATCGTGAGGAAACCTGCATGACATGTTAGGGTACTGTGGTGGACTATAGCTTAACTTCTCACTTTCTGCCTCGTGCATAAAAGTGTGGATCTGTCTATTTCTAGCCCATATATATTTTACGACCATTATCCTACTAATATGGCAAAGAGATAGGTATCATAAATGTGTAAAGTTTGGATGGATGTATTGTTTGTTACTCCCTCACGCAAAAACTACTGAACGGATCTGGATGAAATTTTGCACAGAGATAGATTACAGTCTGGAATAGCACATAGGTTAGTTTTTATCCCGGTAAAATGTATGGTTCCCGTGGGATAGATGGATAAGATGAGTCAACGTCAACACGGGCGAAGCCGCTGGCGCAAAGCTGGTAATAAATAATTTAGGAAGGTAAATTGTCATTTCCTTTTAGGCCGTACACGTCTGCGCAGTCATGAAGCACATACATCAGTCTGTTATCATCATTAGTTACTATGGCTGCCATTCTACAAGGATTTAGGTTAATGTAGATGTCGTGAGCATCGCCTGCTGGCAGAACCTCGACGGTACCTTTACTATTACTAAAAGGTTATGAAAATAACGTTGAAAGGTAATAATTATTATATTACTTACAGAACCTTTAAGTAAATGTTAGTTTATTTAAGTCTTTAGTGATATTTGCAACGTTTTCTTTAAGATTTTTTTAATTTGGCTTCCATGTGTCTGACCCTAGTCTTGCCTGATGGAAAACCGCTTCGGGCTCTGGCTGTCACATATGAAAGAAAGAAAGAAGAAGAGGAAGAGCTGTATTCCCCGGGGAGTTAATAGTTACAATAATTTTAATGGTTGGTATAAAATATAAACAGGATACGAAAGCATTTTGTTGTTTATTATTTGTTAAATTTTATCAGTGTTTTTTTCCCTTTCAACTAATAAGTATCTTGTTTATACCCGACTTCAAATAAGTAACAGTGTTAGTTAAAACTGTGTCCTATAACTAACAGTTAACTGGAAGGTCGACTACAATGTTCGATGGTATTTCACGCAAATGTCATAACAGAGTTATAGGCGGGGCTATGCTCCTCAAATACCAGCGCTTTGTCTTCTAAACTATGTCGAAATAACGCCTAAAAGTTAATGGGTTAACGTTAAAGGCTGTATTTTATTGCAGTTGGCTGTTTAAGGTGTTCGTGGGTAAATAATTGGCTCATGGCTAAATGATGTCTATTTCTGCATTAATGGTCAATTTTACAAGTCACATTGTCAAACTTTAAGAAAAAACTGTTATTGCCTAGGGGTATGACCACTTGACTGCCAAGTCAAAGGTCTCGAGTTCGAATCCAAGGCACGCACCTTTGCCTTTTCGAAATCATGTCCGTAATTATTACTCTTTAACAGTGAAGGAAAACATCGTGAAAAAACCTGCAGGTCTGAGAGATATTCGCGACGGAATGTGAAGTCTGCCAACCCGCATTAGGCCAACGTGGTGGAAAATCGCTTGATCCCCCTCATACTGAGAGGAGACCAGTGCCTAGCAGTGGAACAGATAATGGGATGATGATGATTTTTAAACTCAGAGGCCTCAACTCAGAGACGTCACTTAATCTTAATGAATCGTTAACAAACAGTGTGACAACCTCTGTGGTCAAGTGGTTTGAGTACCGGACTGCTGATCAAGAGGTCGGGTTCGATTCCCACAAGACACAAACATTTATGTGATGAACTTAGGTGTTTGTGTTTGTCTGGGTGTTTCTTATATATTATAAGTATGTATTTACAAAAAAAAAGTATAAAAATAAGTATTATATCCATTGTCTAGTACCCATAGTACAAGCTCTGCTTAGTTTGGGACTATATGGTGCTGTGTAAAAAAAAAATGTCCCAAGATATTTAAAAAAAAAAACAGTGGCTACTATATCTTGGCCTATTTTTCCATATTTAATTTTGTTGTCAATGTACTAAGATTTAGGTTATTTGGTTTAGTCACGTCTCTGAGTGCGTCTCATTAGCTAATAGAGATCCAGTATATCTTAGTACACTGACTACAAATCTTCAAATATAAAAAATATGGCAAAGATATAGTAGCCACTGTTTGTTAACGATTCATTAACGTTAATTGACGTTTCTGAGTACGGCCCTCTGTTTCACATCATATTGGTTTGCTACGGCCATTTTGTAGATGGGTGATCGTTTTGATAGCGTATATTACAGCTGCCTGTAGGGTAGTTTAATAATTGCGTTCGGATTGATCTCCGCGTGATAATTGGTGGCCTTTACACTTCAAAGACCCTTTCCCTGAACTCCTGGCAGAGCTGAAGGCCTGAAAATCTTTGAGCCGCTCTAACTTTGTTAGTGCCGAGCGGGCACTTGAGCTTTATTGGATTGCCCGAGGACCTGACGGGCAAAACGTAGGATATTCGTATTGCCCAGTAATTGGGTTTAGCAGGTCCGATTGGTTTATGTGCACCGTTCCTCGTCCGTCTTCCGAAATTCGTCGTTTCCAATCAAGTGTCAAGAGCTGTCGCGAAAATGCAATTTCAATTTCACCGTTTTGGAGTTGCACTTACTAATGCTTACCCACATGTAGACGTTCACAAGTACTACATTCGATAAATAAACATACATAATATACAAGGTGGAAGGGACATCGACGCACAAACGTCGTGACAAGGTTTCACTCAAGGTCAAAAATTAAATGACCTAGGTCATTCATGTAGAAAATGATAAGTTATTACAGATAATAGCAAACACACACACCCACGGAATAGATAAAAAAGCATACATTCTTTTATATTTTGCATATTCCAATAAATATTTATATAGTGTCATAGTGTATGTTCATCATAGTATGATTAAGTGCTCATTTTTACTATCTTCATCAATAATATAATAATGCTAATGAATCATGGGCATTGTGTAAACCTTGTTTTTAACATTGTACTGTATTTTTAAGTTACCGGAAAGAGAAAATGATTTTATATCAATAACTTCCCGCTCTACAAAAAAATATGCCACAAATTACTGTGACAAAAAACGTGTAATTTCCTACAATTTGCTTTGATAAAACGGAATATGGCAAGCGGCGGTCCCATGCCAATTGGAGGCAATTGGACCTCAACCCTGAGGTCGGCGGGCGACCCGCGCTGCGTCGGTTAATGCCTATCAAGTTATTAACTATCGCCAGTTTATTTATACGACTATAGGTGCGGTTAGTTTGAGATATACACCGCCATAGTTGGAGGCCTTCGGTGCCTCGCCATAAAGTTCGACTGTTTTGAAGACTCCCTGAGTCAAAAACATCATCATCATGGTTTTCGACTCCATTATCATTATCAGGCAGTATTCGTCCACTGGACGTGGACGTAGGGCTCTTTTAGCGGCACAGAGCTGGATCTTCAGCTCTTTTCACCTAGTTGTCGCCAGCTACCTTCTGCAAGTCATCACTCCACCTGGCCGGCGGGTGTCCTACACTACGCCTGCCTAGACTCGGTCTCCACTCAAAAACTCGTTGGCTCAAGCAGTTCTTGCTTGCTTGCTTGCACTTCGTAAACCACTGCGTCTATTCTACCCATGTAGGTGCAATTTCGTTTTCAATGCCATCAAGCATAACATAGAAAAACCTAATAACGCTGCTCGACCGGGAAGAATCCAGGACCTCTGACTCAACAGTTGCGCCCACGACCACTAAACTAAAGAGGAAGTTTAGTGCTATATAAAAAAACAATTGAACGAACAGTCCAATAAACAGATTTTATAGCGATTTACCTAATGATTTTTTTTTAAACCCGACGTTTCGGACCATTTGCACTTTACAGCGTCCATGGTCACGGGTGGCTAAGGTCGGCGGTCACATCAAGAGAGATCTTGATGTGAATGAATGATGAATTATCTATTGAAAGTTAAAGAAACTCAATTCAATTCAATTCTTTATTGCATTCCATAATGTATAAAGTTGTTGTTAGTTACAGTAAGTGTCAATTATGGACCCTGTCGGACCCTGACTCTACAAAAGTCAAAAGCTAGTCCTAAAAAGTTTCAGTTTGCGACTTTTTTAAAATAATATTTTTATTTTTCCCAACTCAACCGTCAAAATCAGAACACGAAATGTAACATCACTAACAAGGCAATAACGAACGTCACTGTCAGAAAAATCCTCGTTTCTCCCCCGCCTCGCCGGAATCCGTCAAATTACGGAAAGTAAAATCGCGGGGAGTTAGAGCGCCCGGGAAATGGATGGGGAGGCGCAGGGTTCCCGTCTGACGCTTTTAATAAATTAACTATTAGTACTTTACTGTAAGTACGAAGTTTGATCCGAGTTTTTTTTTCATATTCATATATCCTAGGGCTGTGGAGATAACCTTTTTAACCCCCGACGCAAAAACGACGGGGTGTTATAAGTTTGACGTGTCTGTGTGTGTGTGTGTGTGTGTGTCTGTCTGTCTGTGGCATCGTAGCTCCCGAACGGATGAACCGATTTTGATTTTATTTTTTTTATTTGAAAGGTGTATTAGTCGGAGTGTTCTTAGCTATGTTTCATGTAAATCGGTCCAAGATGGCCGCCGTCACAAAATAGTGAATTGCATATATTTTCACAACTCCCTCAATATGGGTATCAAATGAAAGGGCTCAACTAGGAGAATACTATACACTATGATAAATTTCAAATCCAAGATGGTCGCCACCACAAAATGGCAAATTACATTTCGTGTCGGGGTTTTAAAAATTTTTATTAGTATGGAAATACTAATTTCAAAATTCATACGATATCATCACGCTTATTTCCCAAAGGGTTAGGCTGAGATGTAGGTACATATACACACAGAGCTCGTCGCCATGTTTAGGTCTTGGGTGGTCTAGGTGATGAGTCTAATCCAAACTCCGAGCTACTGAGCATTTCATAGAAATATCCAATTATACTTTGCTCGACCCGAGAATCTAACTCGTAACATACGAGGCAGTCATTATTATACTTATTTTACACTAAACATTAAATATGTAAATTATATACTTATGGGCTAATGAATTAATGAACATTACATGGGAGCCTCTGTAGCCGAACT
The DNA here is from genome assembly GCA_946251955.1 of Acronicta psi. Classification (NCBI taxonomy): domain Eukaryota; kingdom Metazoa; phylum Arthropoda; class Insecta; order Lepidoptera; family Noctuidae; genus Acronicta; species Acronicta psi. The sequence continues at coordinate 12,606,046 of OX276482.1, forward strand.
AGGACGGATCCTGTATCTCGGCTTACAGCGCCATACCCCTCCAATATTAGCATAATAATAAAATATAGCCCTGATGAGTGTAAAACAATGCATCTCCCTATTACTAATTTAATTTAATCGAATAGTTAAATTTAAAATATTTTTTTATAATTTCATTTTACATGCTTGGGTTAGTCAGTGTGTGTGTGTGTGTGTGTGCGTCTGTGTGTGTTTACCGAAAAGAAACACAAAATTAATCAATCAATCAATCCATTTGAAGTAACGTGGCCCCAAATTGATAACATTGTAATTATATAACATCAACAGATTACTGACATGAATATTTGTAGGTACCCTCCTCGACTAAGGAGCTATATACCTAATTAAAAGTTGTTTTAATTATTAAGTTCGGATTCTTTTTATCTTTACTTTTCTCCCGATCCAACAGCCGCATAAAAGCGTCCTATTTAATTATACTCGAATAACAAGAACGGTAAAGTTAGTTAAACATAAAGTTAGGAACACAAAGAACTAAAGAAGTACGCGAGACAGCCCTCAAGTAGACGCCGTGCGAAAGTTAACGCGTACGGGTTGTATTGTTGACGTCATTGATGTACCTATAGCATACATATGTTAAAAAAACCCTGTCCGACCCGAAATTGGTATATAGGTATGCCAATCACATTACCAAATAAAAAAAAAAATACATAAAATATTCATATAAGTAAGGCTGTATGAAGTTTTAAATTCACGATTTTTATATAAAAAATAACCAGAATCTTGCAATTTTCTTGAATGTGACAACACTATTACCTGTACCTCAACCATGAGTTCTATCGAATGGCTTTCGATAGGTTTTTTACGCATCGAAACGCTGTAATCTCATAGCAGATTTCAGTTCCTTACGTAACCGCTAGAGGCGCTGCGAGGGTTTTCCATACAAATATTTTACGGCGTCGCTAGCGAGTCTAGTAAGAAAAACTCATGGTCGAGGCACTGCCCTGGAATATTAGGCACCTGTGACGATTGCCCTTGTAGCTATGTACCAAAGTTTCATTGTTTTATGAAAAAATATTTACTTTTATTCGGAATATTTTTTTTACTTGAAAACTGAAAAGGATTAAATAAATGTAATCTAATATCGATACCTAATAACACCTTGGGGGCTAGACAAGTTACATTTTGACATTCGAATCGACAAACAAAATGTATGAAAATGACAACCAGCTTTCGACAAACCGGGCTGTCACTAATGTCATTTCCATACATTTTGTTTGTCGATTCGAATGTCAAAATGCAACTTGTCTAGCCCCCCTTCACTGTTCTTAACACATTGTATACATGACAACTTATATTGATGAAGCAAAAAATCGACTGGCGGGCAGGACTCAAACCTGCGTCTTCTGGTTAAATACAACAGACGCTATGACCGCTAAGCCACCGCGAGTCATACTCGCACAGTCGAAATGTCAAGTATTTGCTTTTCAAGGGGGCTAGACAAGTTGCATTTTGACATTCGAATCGACTAACAAAATGTATGGAAACGACACAAGCTTTCAGCAAATCGGGCTGTCACTAATGTCATTTACATACATTTTATTTGTCGATTCGAATGTCAAAATGCAATAGATATTGCTAACGTCACCTTGAGACGTCAATATCGTTCTTGTCTATAGAATCTTGAACTTAATCCTCTAACTTCTCAAAAAAAATCTCTAACTTTTTGAAACTGTAAAACTAGATTTTGACTTACCTAAAAGTAGTTTTAGCTCTTTATATAACGAAAATCTAGATACCTAGACAATATATTCAATTGTAACAATAAATAATGAATTCTAGGTACTTATTTATAACATTCAAAACTAACAGTGTAGGCAGTTTGGCAGAAATTTCAGCCGAAACAAAACTAATTAGACAACTAGACAGTAGACAATCGAAATGTTTTTATCTGATTCTGTAATTAGAATAGAGATTTAATATTTAGTGTTTCGTCTGTTGACGGTGACAATTTTAAGGGGTAAAAAGTCGTTTGGCAGAAAACGGATCGCAAAACTAATAAGTTGTGTAGGCTTTTAGCTAACGACTGCCTAACTCAGTGATTAATGATATGTTTATAAATAATGTGAAGGGCTCGTGGCTAAGTTATAATGATCTGCGCTGATCAACCAATCTGCAAGGTTAAGCTATGCTTGCCACGGTCAGTCTGTGGATAAGTGACCAAACTTAACAAATCAAGACTCTTCGCCTCGGAGAGCATGTAAAGCCTATGACAATCGTGAGTGGTAGTCAGAAGCGCATAAAGCCTGACAACCAGTCTATCCTTGGGTTAAGTAAAATAGTGATATTCAGCCGCATCTGGTTAGACTGAAGGCCGCTCCCAACATGGTTGGGAAAAAGGCTCTGAAAAAGAATATGAATGATGAAGATAGCGCAGATCTCTATCAGCCACCATCTCAACATTCACTTGTCTTTTTCTGCCTTACTTCTTTATGTATGACTAAAAAAAAGACTGCATACTCCAATCAAATTGGAATAAGGGTAGGAGCATGATGAAGTACTATAGCACGTAATCCACAGGGAAATGTAATCAGTACTACCTAAAATTCGCCCCCTATTACGTAAGACCTAAAACTTACCGGCGAAATGTGGGTGTACATTAGTACGCCTCTGCCTACCCCTCCGGGATTACAGTCGTGATGATATGTACTACCTAAAATTCTAGTGCCAATATTTGTGACTGTACAATATTTGCTTTTCTTTAATCACTTTATCCTACATCAAATAAGCGAGGTAATACAGGTCATTATTTAGGAATGTAAATATTTGCCGCTGTGAATTTGTTCCGATTGCCGTCTTAATAACATTTGGCTAAGAGCGCTGTTTAATTGCAAAAATTAAAAAAAACACAGAATTTTAGAAGCTAATCTAGGAAATATGCACGTATCTAAGTATTAGCTAATTCACTATTTAGCTATTAACTATTACAAAATACCTAATGCTTTGCAGAATTCGACACGTGCTGAATACGAGAATATAGAAAAAAGAAATATTAATGTTTTTTTTACAGTATGACAGTTTTTTTTTCAATGGATTTTAACGCAATGGAAACCTTTTTAAACAGAACAATGCAATTAGTAACTCGACCCTTTCATAATCAAATCCTTAATTACAAAGAAACGTCAAAAAAATAAAAAGTAAAAAGGCTACACAACACTAGCGGTCCAGGGACCAAAACATCTAATTATAGGGAATCCCTAAATAGAAAAAGAACTAGGCTCGAAAGCCGCCCAATTGGTACACGCACGGGGTGTAGCCCCCTAGGGGTGGCTGCCGGGGGTGGCCCCACCCACTGACCCAGAAACCACCCCGTGCGTACCCCGCCTAACGCCTAGTGCATGCCATAAAACAAAAATCTCCCGGGTTTTTTTTATCAAGTGGACCGTTCCTTTTTCGAGATGGTGACGGCTGATTCTATTGTGTTATTGTTTTAAAAGTTTTTTTTTCTCTTGGTTTTTATTTTATGGGAAGGCACCAAAATTGAGCTGTTGTCGCTGTCGGCATGATTTTTATATTTTTTCAGGAATTGTCTTCATGTGAGTATTACTTATATTGTTTTTTGAAAATCGGAACTTAGTAAATTACTTTCACTATATCGTAATAATGAAACGCTAGATACAAACGTAATATCTTTATGTAAGGGTGTCGTCAAAAGCGATTCCTATTAATGCCCACAGATGGCGCACCCGGGCAACGCACGTGGTCTGCTAATTAGAGAATTCTATTATTATCACAATATAACGTAGCTTTAATGTGTACATTCATAGGGAAATTTCAACGACCCGCGACTTCGTTTCCGTACAAGTTGAACCCCCCCCCCCGTTTTTGCAACATTTTTAATTGATACTCCGCTCCTATTGGAAGTTGACCGATAATATACCTATAGGCTATCTAACACTGAAATAATTTTTCAAATCGGATAAGTATGTCCTGAGACTAGCGTGTTTAACCAAACAATCTTTAGCTTTATAATAACTAACAAAATGCAGGCAGCTGTGTTTAGTATTATTCATTAAGTATCTCAAAAAAAAACTACTTAACCGATACTACCAAACTCTATAATCTCTTTCCTTCTTATAATCTCCAAAAACATTTTCTTCTTTTTCTTATATTATAATGGGCGCGTTTACAATTTTCAGATCACAAGCTTCCTGTTTTTTTCCTGTCGCAAAACATCCTTGCTCCCTCAGTTAATACTCTACACGTGCCGTCGAATTTGTTAATTCATTAGAATCACAAAATTTCCCTGTATCAAAAGAAACGATTCCTGCGTCCTTACGTTTTGTTAGCGAATGGGATTTTCTAAGGTTTCTGACATGATTATTTTGCTATGTCACTTTTTTAATGTCTGTCCAAGGAGCTCGATATTTTGGTTACCTTCTTGTCTATCACTCTTCAGATCTTTATTCCTTAGGGCAGTATACGTCGCGTGCAGGTAACGCTTCGCTTGCCCTTCAAACCCCATTTATTTTATGCTTCGCTAATTACAACTTAAGTTAAAGGAATTTAATGGGGTCAACTAAAATAATTATAAGTTCCAGGAAAGAGTAATTTGGAAAGGAACGATTCAGTTACTTGTTTGAGTTTTCTCTTGGACCTCAAAAAGCTGACATATTTAATTTTAGATTTCCAGGAAATTACTCCAGTCTAGACTAAATTAAGCTCAATGTTCAGCAATGAGAACTAACCACATATTTTAGGAAATGTCCAGGAACTGTCAGGAGATGACAATTTCCCAATATTACAGTCTCCTAAGCCTTAGCAATAAGGCTTTTAAGCTGTCAAACACCAGACGACATTCGTTAATAAGTGACACGGGCGAAACAGGCAATATTTAGTCGAAAATAGGCAAAAGGTCGTCGTCCACGAAAGTGCTTCGTCAGAATTACAATAAAATATTCTAACGAATCACTAAGGATGACATTTGAAATGTCACATTGGTTTTGTAAGGGAAATCAGAAAATGTTGTATTACGAAATGATATTCAACCTCTAAACTCTAACCTTGTATTTAAGACTGATTAGAAGGAACGCAAGGGAAGTATGGATAGAGAGACAAGGTTGAGACTTGCACTTGTTTTGATTTTGACCCGAGCCTATATGCTTGGCTCGGATCAAAAACAAAACAAGTGCGTTTTTTTAATGAAGGAAAAAATCGGCTGGCGGGCAGTATTCGAACTTGCGTCTTCTGGTTCGGTACACCAGACGCTTTGACCGCTAAGCTACCGCGAGCACCGCTCGCCAGTCGAAATCTTCCTTCACATTCTAATTTACGTCTTAAAGGTGACGTAGCGACATCTATTGTAAATACTTCATTAAAAATAACTTGTAATCTTACCATGGAAAATGCTTAAAAAATACAAAAAGAAAGTGCAAGTTTTTTATGAACTTGTCGTAATTTGGATTGTAATTTTCGCCATGAATTCCAAACGCTATTAACGCCAATAAGCGCCATACCAATAACCGTAGTATTATTGTAGATATTTGTATACACGAAAGGTATCTAAAAATATGCATACTTAGAGATTATAATGGGATTGAAACCAAAGTGATTTATTTAATTTTCAATACATTTCCAGCATCCAATTTCAGTAATACAGTAAGCTACTCGTATGTCTTTATTAAGACATTATGTAAAATTCTACCTTAAGGGTCCGTCCTACAAATCGACCCATTTTGATACATTTTGATCATCGATTGCAAGGAACCGAATAGGGGAAAATAAAAACTGAGCTATGAATTGAAAAGAACAGTTCCTTTTATGTTAGATAGCCAAAGTGGATTTTTTAAATTATTTCCATATTAGTGGTAAATCACGAATATTGACAACTCTTTTTCCGAAAAGTTGCGTTCGAGTGACGTTTGATCGTCGCTAGCCAAGAAACTATAAGTAATTAGGAATGTAAAAAATATGTATTAAATACAGTACATACTCTTCTTTTAGAGAGCCAGGTTACTTTTTTCAAGTTTTATACAAAATATACCAGAAAAAAAAAGATGAAATAATGTTATTTTTGGAAAACTTCCAGTCAAATATGTATTTTTTTCTATTTTTTAGAGGCACTTTTACGAAATTTAAAAAATAGTGTATTAAACTTAAGTTATCCTTTAAATAGAACGTAAATTTATATTTTCAAAAAAGTAATATTTTCACTGTGAAAATAATAGATACATTGAGCTATATTATCGAGCGCAAAAACTCGATCGCGCCAGTAACCATCGGGCCATCATTTATTTGTGATAATTATTATTGAAAAGATCAAAATTGTTTATACGATACTACGCCCAACCTCGAGCCGAAACATAGAACTCGATTGAATCAAGTTTTGAAAAATTGAGTCAAATTTGTGCACGGCCTCTTAAATTTTATACCACATTGGAGGGAATAATAACAACTGGTTTTGTTCTTCATTCCTTCCATCACAATAAGACGAGCAAATGATAGTGCCGTCCCTTCATTCCGTAGGGACGTGTAAACCACACGGCATTAGGATCTCAGAGTCTACCGGCCTATCTAAATGACGCCTTTGTGCGTCAACGTCACGTCCGACCTAACGGGATTACGGAATTGACGCTCCCGTGAAACGGATACTGCGCACCCAGCTTTATTTCGTAATTAATTTCACTGTTGCAACACGTAAACAGATGTAGGCAACACTGTTCTAACTTCGTATTTAGAGCCGTGAAATAAAATGCACTTTATTCTATTGCAAGGAGGGAGTTTCAGTAATTCTGCAGTTTAGGTATGAGTTGGAAAAATAAAAACAGGCACAGGTTTTGGTTATAACAGGCGTGCGGGTTGATCGATTTGCCAGAAATGTAGGGGAAATGGCTACATGATTGATCTCTAAAAAGTGCGTTGGTTCATATACAAAGTTTACCGACTCCTCCGATTCTGCTTATCATTGCATGCCTAGAAGATTTTATTTATAAGGGAATGCTACCAATGTTCAAAGACCAGGCCAAAAAATCTATCAATAGTCCACCATCTTGAAACGTGTCACTTTAATCTTGTATGTGGCGTTATTTCCTCATAAATGTGTTATATCTACAAACGATATTAATCTTCCTGTTCCTAAGGCTCATAACACACATAAATATCTCTTCAAAGACATCTTAAAATATTGTTTGACACAAGGAAAACGTTTCTATTCAACAAAAACACCTGGGGTGGAGCTTACCCGCCATATAAATATAATAACATACCTAATATAAAAAATAAATTGCTAGTCTACCAAATATGACATACGCAGATGCCAAGTTCGCAAACTTTATTAAATTAATGACGTCACGACACGTCATCCGAAAAACGTTTCGCCCGAATGCGGCCCTGTTGCGAATTAATCCAACATGTTTTGTAGGTCAGCGCGTGTTACGCGAAAAGCGATCATACGTGACACGTCATAAGAATTGTTTCCCAATGCCGGGTGTTACAGTGATGTATGTGGATATATATTTTATATAATATCTTGTCTGGATCGATAAGACCGTTCGTAGGGATGTGACAATGTCTGACGTGTGCGAATTTTAAGTGGTGTATTGATGTTTAGGGAACGCGAAAAGACAACGATCACATCGTTCTGATGAAGAAATTGTTGGTTGCGACATAATAAAGTCTTGGATGGGGCACAGAGGGGTCGTTGAACCGTCACCGGTGGCAGTCGGTACGAGCCCTTGTTCAAGAATCTGAATGCTGTCAGTACCTATACTCTGACTATATTGAGTATTAACTGTTACTTAGTTTTTATAATTAACATACTACCTGTCCTTCACTTTAAACTCATACTTACATTGGACAGAAAACCTATACAAATCAGTTAATCTATACAACAAATAAACTTATTTTTTCTGAAAAGAAACAAGCCATCAACATCAAGCTTTAACAGTCCTCCTGCTGGGCACGCACTATCCTCCTGATAGTAATTTATAGCCGTCAGAGGCGTTGAAGTCCCTTAAAAGCCCCTACCGACTGCAAATCAGTCTAGAAGGAGAATTGGCTCTCATGTGCAAAAGGAGGTCATCGAAATCGGCCCAAATGATCTTCGTACACGTAACGTATTGAAAAAAATACCCTGTATTACGCTGGTTAAAACTCGTCGTACTTTTTTGGCACACTATTATCTGTTTATTAATGATTTGACAGCTGTCTGCTGTCAGTGTCAGTTTCGGAATGTCAAACGAACGCCATTTATGCACAATTTAATCAGTTCCACAGTGATTTCATGGTAAAAACTGTCAACTTGACAGCTGTCATGTACCTCCGGTACAAATTTGGGCTGAGTTTTATGGGCTTTTGATGACCTTCTTTGGAACAGATAGACAGACAGCAGACTCCAACGTACCCTTACGTCATCAACTGGTCGCCAGCCAGTAAAACCTCAAGATGATGATCCTATCTCCGAGCAAGTCAGATCTTTTCTCGCCTCTTACGAGATGCCGAGATGCCGATGCTGATGCCTCACTTAATGGCAGTGAAGAATTTGTATTGTACACACACTGGGTAAAACTCTATACAAGAAGATAGATCACTAAAGTACCTACTTATTCCACCTACACTTAATATTATGAAGAGGAAAGATTTGATTGTTTGTTTGTTTTCGTATTGAATAGGCTCCAAAACTATGGGAATGATTTTAAAAAAAAATTCAGTGTTAGATAGCCTATTTATCGGGGAAGGCTATAGGCTATATACCATCACGCTACGACTAATAGGAGCGGAGTAGCAATGAATTTTTTTTGCAAAAACTGGGGAAAAAATTTATCAAGAGCACGCGGGCGAAGCCGCTGGCGGGAAGCTAGTCTAGATATAAAGCAAGAGACTGACGGGCTGACTGATTCACTGACTGATCGGTCAACGCACAGCTCAACGGATTGAAGTGAAATTTGGCATACAGATAGTTATTATGACGTAGGTATCCACTAAGAAAGGATTCCAGACTAGACTGCTGATCACGAGGTCGTGGGTTCGATTCCCACAGGACACAAACATTTATTGCGATGAACCTAAGTGTTTGTATTTCTTATGTATGTATTTATAAAAAAAATACTTATATAAGTATTATATCCATTGTCTAGTACCCATAGTACAAGCTCTGCTTAGTTTGGGACTAGATGGTGCTGTGTCAAAAATGTCCCATATATAAATAAAAAACAAAAAATTTGGGAAATTCCTACGGAAATGGGAAATATAAGAACCCATTAACACCGCCGGGAACATTACAGCTAGTTTATGAACATAAATGAGTCATAAAGTATCTGTACGAACATCAAGTTAATTACATTTTCTATTACCTAGTTTTCTCTCATAATTACTTTAGTCGTAATTTTCGCTGACTCATAAATTAATGAACGTATAATAAGTAACGCACCTCTAATATCACGACGGTAGCTAACGGGGTAAGCACAGTTAGCCTTCCAAGTATCAACGATGTTTATCTACATTGAAACAGCACAGAAAAACCAAAATTGTATGTTGTTAATTTTAGTACTTTTGATTGTGTAACTTTTTTGTTATATAATAAACGATTTTATATCTTATCTTACTAATATTATAAATGTGAAAGTTTGTGAGGATGGATGGATGGATGTTTGTTACTCTTTCACGCAAAAACTACTGAACGGATCTGGATGAAATTTGGCACAGAGATAGATTATAGTCTGGAATTGCACATAGGCTACTTTTTATCCCGGTAAAATGTATGGTTCCCGTGGGATAGCGGGTGAAGCCGCTGGCGGAAAGCTAGTTTTATATAAAGAAACCGACTAACCTCCAATTATAATAGCTAGAAAATTGTGCGTTTTTGTAGTTTATATTTTTTCAATTATAATTTCCTAGTCGATTGCCTACTTATACTCTAGGAAAATGGAGGCCTATGTTTAGAATTATAGGTAAGCGAAATGTGAATCAAAATCTCCAGCCTAAAGTTTTTTAATAGTAGTTCCCTCTCACACAACATTGATAATACAAACGCGATGGATTAATTAATTCTAAATTCCAATTTCAACAAAATCAAGTCAATAAACACGAATTTCAAATTCGTACATTCGCACAATGAATGAAATAATTGGCACATCACTAGCGGTAAATTGAATATGTATAGCTATGTTTATGTACTAATATATACGAATTGTATATACAGGAAGCTGATGTCGTTAGATATAAGTTAAAGGAAGATGTTACAATGATTAATTGCTTGATTATGTAGGTCGGGTTTGGTAAGGAATTAATGTTCTTTGTTTCATATTTGTTGCTCATCATTTGCGTAGGCTTCTCTAAGCCTTATCGGAGTTGGCTTTACTTTGTATGGATGCGGCTGAATATTTTTTACAAGCCCAAGCCAAGCCCATCTGATGAAACCGGTAACCTTAGCATAATTATTAGCAACCCCAGGGGCTATGTTCTTTATTTGTTTGCGGCTATAATATCACTGTGACCTTAGAAGGTCTATTGTGATCGCCGCTTGATGCTTGAAATTTGGAGATCATCGCTAAACCCTGCGGCTAACACAAACTGCAGGTTTTGTTTAGGGGTGAGCTCCGGTCCCTCCGGATGTGTTCGGTGTACCTACTTACCCGGAGGAACGCAGGTTTGAATCGTTTTTCTTTGGCAAAAATGTATGTATGAAATAGGCAGTAATAACGTAGCTTCTAGCTTACAAATCACCATACACACTAGATCCTTGTATGATACACAAGTCATACATTCAACATTGAAGTCACCCACGCGCCATCAAGGTTGAATGATGATCTAATTAATAAAAGAGACGCCGACCACACTGTCCTTATACAGTTTACATAAACTGATTAACTTATAAGTTTTAAAGTAAGTCGTAACCTATATGGCTGCATAGTAATTAGTTCAGCGAGCGATGATGTCATATAACCTTCTTATTTGACGGTTGCATGTGACGTCATAATATACCATTACGCCTGTATTCTCCGTAGGGTTAGACAGAGGTAATCGTAATCATATATTTATTGCATTCATGTTTGTTTTGTACAAGGTGTTAATAGGTATACATTTGACTTAGTATCAAAACATGAACCCTGTTAGGGCACAACAATATTAATATTTTCTTACAACTTAGGTGGGTAACTTCTTATTTTATTATTAAATCTATCTATAACTTATTTATTTAGTGGCAGACTTCACATGCCCCCGAGAAAATCTCTCAGGCATGCAGGTTTCCTCACGAAGTTTTCCTTCACCGTACATCGAGTGATAATTACGCAAATCCGGATTCGAACTCGAGACCTTTGACTTGGCAGTCCATTGGTCGTAACCCTAGACTATCACTGCGATTTCGGAAAAAAAACTTAAACCTGCTTTAAAAAAAACTTAAGCTTAAACCATGTTTAAAACTCAATAACAATTTAAGAACTAGAATTATTGTGGTGTGATCCCCTCCTAAGATAACGTCACCCTAATTTGTCCTGTGTGCCGTGGGGGGCAATTAAAAGATTATAAAGATTAGCTGTAATATCTTGGATTATTATTTAAATTACCTACTACATAATTATCGTTGGTTACGCTAGAGGTCTTGGGGTCGATTCCCGGGTCGAGCAGTGTTGTTAGACTTTTCTGTGAAATTTCTAGCAGCAGCGAGAAATCTGGATTGGTGCCCGGTTCATGGCAATAAACATACCGGTGTACATTAGTACGTCTCTGCCTACCCCTCGGGGAATACAGGCGTTAGTATGTAACAAGCTGAAAGTAATATCAGCTTACATTGTGTTCCTCTTTGAAGGGTAGTGTAGCCAGTGACTGCCAGTGTAATATCCTACTAATCCTATCCTATCCTACTAATATTATAAATGTGAAAGTTTGTGAGGATGGATGGATGTTTGTTACTCTTTCACGCAAAAACTACTGAACGGATCTGGATGAAATTTGGCACAGAGATAGATTATAGTCTGGAATAGCACATAGGCTACTTTTTATCCGGGTAAAATGTATGGTTCCCGTGGGATAGCGTTAATTGAGAGAGGAGACCCGTGTCTCCTCTCAGTATGAGAAGGATTAGGCTATAGTCCACTACGCTAGCCTAATGCGGGTTGGCAGACTTTACATGCCGTCGAGAAAATCTCTCAGGCATGCAGGTTTCCTCCAATATTTTCCTTCACCGTTAAAGCCGAGTGATAATTACGCACATGATTTCGAAAAATCGAGTCGAACACGAGACCTTTGACTTGGTAGTCCAGTGGTCATACCCCGAGGCTATCACTGCTTTTTGTAACACGCGCGATTGATATTACTACTGGTGTTTAGCGTCTTTTATAGGCTGCGGACTCCGCTTACCATCACATAATATGCTTCTTTGTGTTCTAATTATAATAAAAAAATAAATAAGTTGGAGAGGCTACCTTCATTTAAACGTGTAACTTCACCAATAAGGTCGTCTATTTTTCTAATTACTTATCTAACCTTTTAGCACTATTGACTCCAACATAGAATAAAAAAGTTAATACATAAATATATAAAAGATCTTTTGTTTCGTTCTAATTAATATATTCTCAGAGACTCATGTTGTGCTCACGTTTTTGTATAAGCCTCGGTAATCAAGCTAATTACTTTCCATGTCGAACTGAGAAAAGGAAAACTTTATTTTCTCAAAGAAATAATTGTACATGTTTATATATATGTATTTTTATACATTATATTAAAGATAATAACCATACTATCGATCGCGCCTGTATTCGTCGAAGTGTTAAGCAGAAATGTACTAATGCACATCCACAGTTCGCCGGTACGTTTACGTCCCATGTAATAGGGGGCGAACCTATTGCCATAAACCGGGCACAAAAACTATAGAAAAATCTGGTTTTATCTTTTTTCTTTTTCTTCTTCTAATATTATAAAACAACACTTATAACTCGATAACTACTGGACCGATTTTCATGATCTTTAATTTGTTGGATTCGTCTCCGCCCCGAATAACAGAATAACAATTAAAATGGGGGAAAAGTTAGTTTTGAATAAACGCTCGTAGAAGTATCTCTATCTAAGACTCTTGTTTTCCCAAATCATACAATCTGTGTGGTTTTAACTTAGCCACGAGCCCCACTTTCTGACATAAGTAAATTGCATTCCAATCCACGCCCCTACAAAGCTTGTGTTTAGTTATTTCAATCCAATTTTTATAAAATTACTTTTCACGACAGCACAACAGATTGTGGTTGATCCTAGCCAATTGAAAACTATCCCATCCCTCCTTATCCCGGGACGATCGATCCCGGGGGATATCGGATCCCAGGACACGGGATTACAATATCCCGTGGTTGCACAACGTGTATTGTAAGGGTTGGATTAATTTTATATCTTTCGAGATAGAATTGAAAGAGAATTTGTAGGAAATCTTCATGATTTTTTTATCGTATTCCTTGGTGCTTATGACTCAACAGTTTTCCTGTACATTACTAAGCTTGGAAATGTCATTTAACATAGATAATAAGTTATTTCAGTACTGAGATTTTTCCTAATTTAAGCAAAATTGAACCTACTTTTTTGATATGAGCTATGGTTCAATTTTCTTACTTGTTCCGATCATTTTGAACACTTGGCCCCATAAATCATATCTGATGATGCATATATGTCTCATTATTATATTGCTGTGCCGTTACCGGGCTTCATGTTGATCCTAACATCTATGTCAAATTCAAATATTTTATTTCAATTAGACCATATAAATAGGTACTTTCGAAAAGTCAAACTAGTTGCACGGTTCCAAAAAGTTGGACTTATGGAGAAGAGCCGGCAAGAAACTCCATAGTCACTCTTTTAAAAAATATATATAAATGGTTACAGTAATAATTTAGTTTTGAGGATAGTGCAGTTCGATATGTAAAATTAAAGAGTACTTTACCTATCTACCTATTAAAAAAAAAAGATATAGCTAGCTATAAGCAGTAAGAGCTGACCAGTCCCGACAGACAGCACCCGTTTACGAGCATGACGTGTGTAGCGCTGTTTGACTCAACCATGTTGCAGGGAATAAAACGACCCGACCCGATGTAACACATGAACGCAATAAAGAACTTGAACTTGAACTTGAATTTGATGAAATTAAGAAAGAAAGAAAATGTATTTGACTTTAATTAATTATGCTGACTGTATCATGTAATAGAGCGCAAACCAACCAACAACAACAAACACCAACAATTAAGTACAAATTCAGGCTCTGAGGTGCTGATGGAAATTTCACAGAAAACAATTCTCGACCTGGGAATCCAACCCAGGGGCCTCTAGCGAAGGAGTCGCGCTTTGACCACTATAATAAAACAGTCAATCGAATTATTATCATCATTATAAAACAACCAGAGGACCATTAACGATAGTTTTGTCTTAAACTCGCTCGTTAATACGTCGGTACGTTAACTGCTTGTGATTACAGTTATAATAACCGACTGCAGATATACAGTTACTGTGAAACGAACGCTCTCTCACTCAGTTTGAAATGCGACACTTGCAGGCCTACTCATGTGTTAAAAGTATTGACATTACTAATAATTTTATTTCTGTACCAATATAATAAAGAGAAAAGATTTTTATTTTTGTAAGTTTGTAATGAGTAAACTCAAAAAGTATTGCACCGATTTCGAAAATTCTTTCCCCATTAGAAAGCTACATCTTGGCGGAAAGTTAGTAAAATTATAAAAATAAAAAGCAGTGACAGCCTACTCAAGACCTTTGACTTGGCAGTCCAGTGCTCATACCTCTGAGCAATGGACTGCCAAGTCAAAGGTATTGAGTTCAAATTCAAGGTAAGGCACCTTAGACTTTTCAAAATCATGTGCGTTATATCACTCGCTTTAACGGTGAAGGAAAACATCGTGAGGAGGCTTGTGAAGTCTGCCAACCCGCACAAGGCTAGCGTGGTGGACTATAACGTAATACCTCTCATACTGAGAGGAGACCCGTGCCCAGCAGTGGGACAGTATGGGTTGATGATGATGACGATAACATTAATTATTGTAACAAGTAAGATTGACGAAGCCAGTATACTCGGCGAGTAAGGATGGAAAAGTTGGAATGGGTCGACCTCTGCGAACATAATTATCACAACCAAATTGTGGACGATCTCATAAGTTCGTATAAAGGCAAGGTTAAAATTGGTTAGTGGCATGTCTCTGCCTACCCTAATGGGAAACAGGTGTGAAATGTACAGTCAGCAACGAAAGTAGCTGAACACTATGAAATCTTCAAAACGCTTTATCATCTATACTAATATTATAAAGAGGAAAGATTTGTTTGTTTGTTTGTTTGTAATGAATAGGCTCCGAAACTACTGGACCGATTTCAAAAATTCTTTCACCTTTGGAAAGCTACATTATCCCCGAGTAACATAGGCTATATATCATCACGCTACGACTAATAGGAGCGGAGTAGTAATGAAAAATGTAGCAAAAACGGGGAAAAAATTATAAGACCACGCGGGCGCAGCCGCTGGCGGGAAGCTAGTCTTTAATATTCAGAATTCACGGACCCTTGAAGGCGGTACAAATTCTCATAATAGAGGACAATTATATGTTTTACCTTAGTCAAAATCTAATGAATAGTTTTGGTACTGTGATGTTTTTAAACTTTCGTTGTGTTCAACGACTTTCGTTGCTGACTGTACCTATACTAATATAATAAAGCTGAAGAGTTTGTTTGTTGAGCGCGCTAATCTCAGGAACTACTGGTCCAATTTGAAAAAATCTTTCAGTGTTAGTTAGCTTGTTTACGCTACGTCCAATAGGAGCCGAATATCAATTAAAAATGTTGCAAAAACGGGAGATAAAATCAACTTCTACTGGAACTAAGCCGCGGGCGAAGGCTATGTATAATCGTTTCGGTTCAAGAACTGGGCACGGCTGCCAGTCTAACCAGATCTAGCTGAATGTCAGTCCTCACATGTGACCTGTAACCCAACCTGTTAGGCTGTAACCTGTATTCAAAGGTTAGAGATCAGTGTTCATCGCATGCAAATGAAGACGCATTTGAAGTTCGGACGTTAGTTGACAACGTTTCTTAAGATTCCACGGCGTTTTTTAAGTATCTGTTCCTCAACTATGAGTTTTTCTCACTAGACTCACTAGCGACGCCGTAAAATATTTGTATGGAAATCCCTCGCAGCGCCTCTAGCGGTTACGTAAGGAACTAAAATCTGCTATGAGATTACAGCGTTTCGATGCGTAAAAAACCTATCGAAAGCCATCCTTGAAATCGTCTATACCAAATTACAGTTTTTTGGTACGAATGAGTCTCTACAGTCTACTCTCTATGTCAAGCCGCGAACGAACAGACAGATCGTAGGCGTTCATATTAATTTTCGCATTTTAAGAACTGACACATGGTTAAATCCACTGTATTGCAGTTTTCATTAAGTTTCATCAAAATAAATTTTATTTGCTCAAATACGTAAAGTGTTTTGTCTTCGTCTGACTTTCATGACTACTTGTAGTGAATAATAAAACACTATAGTCAGTGGTTACTGCAGTGCATCATCTATCACTTCTTACTATTAAGTTATGCCATATACCATCACGCCTATATTCCCCAAAGGGGTTGGCAGATGCGTACTAATGTACATTCAAATTTCGCCGGTATGTTTAGTTCCCATGTAGAACGCGGCGAGCATATTACCATCAACCGGGCACAAATCCAGCCTCTGAACTGCTATTAGTAATTTTACAGAGAACCCACCAACACTTTGCTTCACCCGGGGATCGAACCCAGGACCTCTAGCGTAGCAGTCGCGCTTCCGACCACTAGACTAATGAGGCAGTTATGTTATTATACAGGGTACAAAATAGAAAAAAAAAAATTTTGCTTTTACTAAATTAGAATTACACAGTACACTCAATTTGCAAGGTTAAACTGCAATCGCTACGATCAGTCTATGGATGGGTGACCAACTGACCAGGTTTAGCACATCGAGATTCGTGTGTCGCCGTCGGTTCCGGTTGTCATACGAACACTAATGAAACTCATTAGTAGTGGTAGTCCAAGGTTCAAACAACCTGACAACCAGTTAACCCTTGAATATCGGTTTTGCCGATTGGGATGCGGAGTTGATAGTTGGCGGTTGGTTGGCAGCCGCTTCGTGTAAAATACTGATACTAAGTCGCGTCTGGTAACACTGAATGCCGACCCAAAGAAATGTACTGAGCTAGTATTAAAGATAGGTAATATGATAGTTGTTTAACGCAATACGCTCGCCCCCTATGTCATCATCATCATCATGTTAGCCAAAAGAGGTCCATTGCTGAAGAAAGGCCTCCCCCATAGACTTCCACAGGGACCGGACGCATGCTACCTGCATCCAACGACTTCCAGCGACCTTAACCAGTCATCGGTCCATCTCGTTGGAGGACGTCCCACGCCGCGCTTTCCGGTGCGTGGTCTCCGCTCGAGAACCTTTCTGTCCCAGCGGCCATCAGTTCTACTAGCTATACGCGCCCCCTATGTGACCTAAACATATCGGCGAACTGTGGGTGTACAGCAGCAGACCTCTGCCTAATCCTACGGAGAATACAAGCGTGATGATATGTTGTGATAAGCACAAAACACATATTACAGGCAGATATTTTTATAACCCTGCTTTAACTCTCGGGGCTTGTAAATTATGCACGTATGCTAATGTGTATCTAGACCTTTTTTTGTGACGTAAGCTCCCTTTGGTACTATATTATGGTCCCTTCTGCCGGTATAAGTGACTTTGCGTTCATTAATATTAATAACTATTTATAAAAGAAACAAACTCAAAGAATATGAAAGGTATTACAATACTTAATGCCTCATTACGCCGTGAAAAGAAAGGGTTGTGTGTTTCGGTTGTCTGGTAGAAAGATGTCCTTTATGTAGGGTTGAAAAAGGTGTTTTATTCATCGCCCTAGGTCTTGATCTAGTTGACCTTATGGATAAGCCTGTCCCTGTTGCGGGTTTTAGGCACAACTTCCGGAGCACCACATAAATCGGAGGCCGGGAAGGTGCACTTGCTTGGTGGTAAAGATTTGGGAGCTGTTAGCCAGCTTTGCTGTCTGTACAGTTCTCGCCAAACTTATTGTGCGGTTTGAAGTTGGCACGAGCTAACTTCAACCCGGCTGTAAACATTGTAGAGAAAAATATTGCATTAAAATTATTTAAAACGACAGCCTACGACTTGAGCCTTATGAGCTTTCGTTTTAATTTATTCCAGTCCAATATTTTCTATTTTCTTTCTCCGATTTTTACGGCCGGGTTGAAGTTAGCTCGGTCGTGCCAACTTCAAACCGGACAATAAGTTCAGCGAGAACTTTACTATGCCCGAATCCCGACCCCACCAGAATCTTTCATTAATCTAGCAAAGATGCAATCTAACGTTCGGATCGATAAAGGATTAAAATCAAAATATATAGGAATGACGTAAGCTTACGACAACTATGACGTTTGCAAATGTCATCCCCATACATTTTGTTTCTATTCGTTTGTCGATCGGAACGTTAGATTGCATCTTGGTTAGGCCCGCAGAGGCTACTATGCCTATGAGCCTTATCGATTCCGAACTCTTTTCTCTCTCGATTTCAATAGGAGAAAATATCATATTGAGTCAGAATATGCACTTTCTTGCATTTTCATGGTGATGTGGTAAGAACTTAATGTGTGTGAGACAACCCTGCATGTTACCTACAAGGCCTCGACTGGATTAGGCAAATGAGACGTCATTAGATTCGTATTGTTGGCCGTCGTAGGCTAACAAGCAATATGGCGGCGTTAGCCATGCCGTCGGTGTAGACATTACACACACTAATGTCTACACATTAGTACATTGTGTGATTGGTTAGGAAGAGGCAGAACCTATTGTAGAAGTTTGTGTACTCTTCGCAATAATCGACGATTGCTGATCGCAAAAGCTTTTACAAGAATACTTTTTTTTAAGAGCGAGCAGTTGAGTCGTCGGATGGTGAGTAAACATCGACGCTCGTGGACACCTGTAATACCAGAAGCGTTGCTGATACATTGAAGCACCTAGCGACAAAGCTGCAAACCAACCGAGAGGAGCAACTAGCCGCTATGCGCAAAAGTTGGAACACACACAAAAGGTGCTTTACGACAGGATCCGTATAATCTCAATCATTGCATATTATAAAAAAAGTCCTCCACCGCGTCTGTCTGTCTGCTGGCGATAAACTTAAAAACTACTGCACCGATTTTTATGCTGTTTTCACCAATGGTTAGAGTGGTTCTCGAGGAAGGTTTAAGTATATAATTTAACCAATGATTAGAGTGGTTCTCGAGGAAGGTTTTAGTATATAATTTGTCAAGTTTTTGTATACATTGGCTAAAATATTATGATATTTGTTGGAGGTGTAGGTTATTATTTATACTAACACGCGGGCGAAGCCGCTGGCGGAAAGTTAGTCACACTACAAACATTATCACAAAATCAACGGGTTTTAATCCGGACTAGGAATATTGATTAAAATTTTTGTGTTTAGATAAACACAAAAATTATAAGGAATTAGTAGGCCAGAGTTAGATAACTCTGGCCTACTAATTCCTTATAATTTCGGATTTACCATCAACACCCACTTGTAAAATTCACCCTGTATACTAACAACACAACGTTTTGAACATGTAGCATATGGAACTAGTAAGCAAGTAAAGCAAGAAGCGAATGCCTTCTGACCTTCGCAACCCGCCCGACGGAGACACCGATACTTGATCATATTCAAGTAAATGTAAGTTAATAACGAAGTCAGTCGTGTGTGGCGCCCCCTTGACCTAGTGCCGCGGTAGTTCACATGTCGCTCACGGAACTAGGGGTCGTCGGTTCACGCGCCATGGGAATTATCGGTATTCCCAATTACTTATATTACAATGTTAGGGAGTTTCTTAGTTCTTTATGATTTTTAATTAAATGTTTCTTGAGTAACTGTATTCCTTAACTGAATGTTCTGCCTAGCCTTTTTCCCAACCATGTTGGGGTCGGTTTCCAGTCTAACCAGATGTGACTGAATATTAGTATTTCACACGAAGCGACTGCCATCGCTCATCAGAGCCCCGCAATCCAATGTCTGGGCAATACTGGTTGGTATTCGAAGGATAGACTGGCTGTCAGGCTTTTTTGGCTTCTGCGGCTTTGCGGGTTCTCCGAGGTACGAAGGGATCTTGATGTGTTACGAATGGTCACCCATCCACAGACTGACGGCGGCAAGCGCAGCTTAACCTTGCAGATCGTTTGATCCGCGTAGTGATAACTTAGCTACGAGTCCCTTAACTGAGTGTCTGGTTGAATATAGTTTTGGGCCTAATTCTTATGATGAAATTCCTGTTCTTCATATAACTGTTCTAATCATCATCATCAGCTCATACTCGTCCACTGCTGGACGTAGACTTTTTTAGTGAACGCTACAGAGCGATCTTGAGCCCATTTGTTGTAAGTGCTAGTTTTTAAAAACTTCTGAATCACGAATGTCTTTCACCCAAAAACTGACAAAACTTTTTGCGAATACCTCACAAGGAAAGTCGGTATAGTTAGGAGCAACGTTTTAAAGCAATATATTGTATACAACGAATTCAGCCGACACCTTCGGCTGCGGAGAAAATCAATACCCGACGGGAAGACGAATGTGTACCCGCCTAGCTCGTAACACAAAATACGGAAGCAAAATATACCTTTTTAACCTATATTTATACTGAACGAAAGGCATTCTTTACTAAGTTACGTAACATACCATCACGTCTGTATATATGAAGGGTTCAGTTTTAATATAAGCTAATTAGATAAACTCTTACAATCTTATTACTAAACCAGGTTTAGGCTAAGAGTAGTTAATCTATGTTTTGTCTCCTTCCTATTTCAGTCACTTTAAACTCTTCTGTTCTTATTACAAAAGATGGTCTAAGTAAAACCCAGACTAAAACTATATCCATAACGTACCTAGTATGACAAAAAGGGATGGGGTATTTTAAAACCGGGGTTTTCTTAAAACATCTTTTTGTAATAGCGGGGTGTGTGACAGTGACAAAACATAGATTAAATACTCATTGCCTAAACCGTGTTTATAATAAGGGGGTAACAAACTAACAAACAACGCATAACTCTTATTACTAGATATCACTGAAGAACATAGGAATTCTTCGGGCAAGACAGTTGGATCAAGTTAGTCTTAATGAAGTTTAGTTAAAATTTCAATGAGTAAGTAGCCTAAAAAGAAATGTTCAGTGATTCGTTTAATGTCAAACACTTTTTTCACATAACCCCTATGTGAAAAAAGTGTTTGTAAATTTCTGGACAGGCAAAAACAGAACGCAACTTGCTAAGTCCGATTCTTGCATAACTAGATTTTTTTAGTTATCTGTGTAGGTACTAGAGTAGGTACAATTATGATGGGTTGAGATAAAAGCTCGACGTATCTCCCAGGATCGCGGGAGATACCGAAAATCGAGGAATCTCCGAGAGAGAATCGATTTCCGTCTCGAGAACTACGTAATAACAATTTAAAATTACACATAAGACGCTGCCGAAGTGTACCGAAGTTCGCACAATAATAATAATACGAAATCTTTATTACTTATGTAGAATTCCTAAGTACGATGAATCGGCGGAGTGGCCGCGCGCTCGGGGTCAACGCCCGCGCGCGGAGACTGCGCGACTCCATTGACACGCGCTGCCACGATGACGTGTCGTGTTTTGTTTTAGTAGTTGTTTTTTTTTTACTTTTTTGTGGAGTAAATTAGGTTGCTCTAGTAAGCAGTTCGTGGAATCGAGGTGTGATGCAATAAAGTTGAGCTCGCGATGTTTAAATAAATAAAAGAAACGAATGTTGTTTTATTTTGTTAATTCTACATTGTTATTTGATATTTTAGTTCTGGGGAATAATGTATTGAAAATTTCAAGTAATAAAATCGACTAAATTATTTCTACGCAAAACATGTAGAAGAATTACAAGACTATATTGTACTTAATAATTCAAATTGATGTCCGTCAATGTCAATATCAATTTTGATATTTTGCAGGATTTTGAAAATATTATTATAACATAATTTTGAGCAAAGCATGGCCGTGTAGGCTAGTCGCTAAAAAAGTTAGTAAATCTATCACTATTATAACATATTGTAGGCCCTACAATTTAAAAAGGTGGATTTTCAGAGGACCTCTGCCAAACCCTTCTGGGAATACAGGTCTGTTTGTTAAAAATATTGATTTCTTCTTCTATGGATACAACTATGTCGAATGAAAAGCTAATAAAGAAATATAACATATTTAGTTCCTACTTCCTACTGCTTTCTAATCAAGAGAGATTTTACAATTTATGTGGTAATAAAATTAAATAGTTTACGAGTGATTAATCCCTAGGTTTCAGTGATTTCCTCAGAAAGGAAACGCCTATGCAATAATTAATTATATGTATAAATGTTCATTTATTATAATATGTATTATGTATTCAAAGAAAATTATTTTTTAATACGTTAATATTTTCATTTAAAAGTTTCGTAGGTACGAAACTCTAATTTGCCTTAAGACCCACTTTTTGGATACGTGGAAATAGTTTTTGCTAATTGAAAAAATATTTTAACTTTTATTTCTCTGTTCACACTCTCAGACTGCAAACCAGTAGTTATTGTGATGGTCGATAAAGCTGAGTTCTCAAACACCAAGCCCGTATGAAATGAAACGTAAAAACTATTCAACATCTTATTTCCAAACAAGACATCAACGAGCCAAGTCTTCAATGGCGCCTCGGCACAGGCGGCGTTCATTACCTCGCCTGCTTAACGTTAAAAAGTAGCAAAAACCGTTTGAAAATCATTACATTTGAAGCCTCACTTCCTTTTACAACTATGTAGTGATTATTACCCATAAACTGCAGTGTTCAAACCACGGTAGTGTATTATTTAGTAGAACATTTCTGGTTGTAACCGCAACGGGTGTCCACTGCCCATCGCGCGGTCAACGGTGACCTCACTGCCGCGGTCGCGGGTGTACTACGCAATGTATGCGTCGGTTTTATGGACAAACTGCGTGCGTTATATTTCTTTGGGATTATTTTGTTACATGTCTTCGTGTAGTTATGGGAACGAGAATAAGATGAGAATAAATGTATGGAACGGTTAGTTTCACTAGAATGTCTGCTAACTAGATGTATCTGAATCGTGAAGAATTCTTTTATAGGAATTTAATTTATCCTTCCTTGTAGCAGCCGATTTTCACGTCTTTGGAGTACTTTTAGAGTCTAAACTCTAAGGTTTAATTTTTTGTATTAAATATAAATATATAAAATGTTACTCTAAGATATATGTGTAAGTAGGTAATAGACGACGACTAATTTCAAAATTTTTCTGATTTTCACATTAATTTTGAGATTAATATTTCTGAGCTAAGTTTGAATTCAAAAAAAAAAAAAATTCAAAAATTCAAATATTTTATTTCAATTAGACCATATAAATAGGTACTTTCGAAAAGTCAAACTAGTTGCACGGTTCCAAAAAGTTGGACTTATGGAGAAGAGCCGGCAAGAAACTCCATAGTCACTCTTTTTAAAAAAAATATATATAAATGGTTACAGTAATCATTTAGTTTTGAGGATAGTGCAGTTCGATACGTAAGATTAAGACACGAAACGTAAAATTAAGTACTTACCTATTTAAAAAAAAAAAAAAAGGATAGCTATAAGCAGTAAGAGCTGACCAGTCCCGACAGACAGCACCCGTTCACGAGCATGACGTGTGTATCGGCGCCGTTTGACTCAACCATGTTGCAGGGAATAAAACGACCCGACACACAACGCCACCATCAGCAGGACATTTGAGTGAGCATGACATACTCAGACCGCCGAGCTAGATAAATATTAAACATAAAGTAATATCAGACTGCAGAATACTCGTACTTCACAGTTTATAAATTCACTATTTTAATGCAACTAATATATTAATTCGATTTATAAAATTATGTACCTATATTATTATATGTCATACAAAACATCATGTCAAATATGATGAATTAAATTATGAATGAATTGGCGTATCAAAAAATCTTTAACATCTGGAATGATCGAGATGAAGTTGTTCTTAAACAAACATTATAGTATCCATAATAGTGCATATGTGAGCATTACTATTCAATACGATCGTACATGTGACACATACGAAACTATTAACATAAATTGGTTTTATAGCCATTTTATTGCCGCAGTCGACATTCAATTTGAATAAATACAATTGGAAATTGTCACCATTTTACATTATGATCTGGTACATGGAAATGATAATGGGTTGAGATGATGTTGGGATAATAGTTCCAAGTCTTCATGACGTGGAACAGGTTTGCTAACAAATGTTTTATTCTCCGGATTCGTTGTACCACCTTGCATTTACTTGCTAATAGTAATAACATTAATTCAGTTTGTTAGCCTCATTTCCTTTCTGTAATATAAGTTTATGGCGTCTTTCCTGAATCGTGTATCAAGTACAAAAAGAAGACATTATAATTAAATGTTGGTAAGATCGTTTCCTACAGATATGCCAACAATTTATTTGACTTGTAACCTATTTTTTAAATCAATCAATTTATTTGTGCCTCTTATCGATTTTTTCGCAGTTTTATTATTTTTACGAGTAAATTATTTGTAAAAGTGAATTATTTTGAACACAAGTCATTAATAATATATTATAAATCATTAAATTATTATTTACTATTAAAATGTCATAAAAAATATGTAACAAGACGTGTCGTATAAATTAATGGAAACTTTACGAAAAACTTTACGATCAAGCAAATACCTTTTAGGTTATGCAAGCGGGAATATTATGCCTGCACTCTACAGCTACTTGTCCTTCTTCCTTTAGTCGCGGCTAACATCACTCTGCCTCTATCCAGGGCTAGTAGATAAAAAAAAGTATTTTAATGCATAACAGTGCAGTGATCCTAAATAAATGGTTCTTTTCTAATGATTCATAGTTGAATACTAATGCCAAGCCAATGCCAGGAAAACGACCAATATGAATATTGAATCGTTATTGTCTTTCTGTATGTTACACGCCTAAACTAAGGAACAGATTTCGATAAAATATGGCAAGGAGAGAGGAAGGACATAGGGCCTCTTTTAACAACCTCGGGCAACAGCTGGTTTAATAAATGGAATGTCATAGAATTGCTCAAGCTAGGATGATAGGCTCTACCTACACAGGAATCTAACCATCGTGTACCCGAACATGGCCTTCTAGGAGGACATAATGGGTTTTATAATATAACCTGTCCTCCCAGAAGGACAGTAACTACCATATTCTATTATTTTTATGCTTAAATAAAACATTTGTGTTAGCTTGTGAAAATACAGAAATGATAAATTATCAAAACTTTTCAGTCCGAGTTTGCTACAAAAGAAAATGACATGGAAGACAAATGAGAAACTAGAAAATAGTGTTTTGTCTTCAGAAAATGTTTCCTTGCTATCATTAAATTTCTTCATTGCCAGTAGAAGTCCGAGATAAATGTATAGTTTGGTAGGTATACCAACGATCAAGACTAATTGTTAATTTAGTCTTGGTCGTTGTACATACAGCGAGATGTTAAGCTATGCAGTTTGCCCTTGGACGCCCTTATTCCGTTGCAATTGCGGTGATTTTGGTAGTGTAACTTAATTCTAAAGCTGCACAAGTTGTTGTGTGTACTTATATCTTGATACTCTTTAGTTTTCGTTTATTAATGCTTGTAACATCCTTGAATGAGCCTTACCTTTACAGTAAGCTCTACTGGCAGTCTACGCGAATTATCGGTTTATTCGGCCTCTCGCAGCGCCTCTAGCGGTCACATGAGTAACAAAATTATTGAAGATTTTTTCTTTTGAACGCTTGTAAACTTTGATCAATAATAGCTTGTAAACTCATGGTAAGGCTAGATAAAAAAGTTTTATAATGATTATTTTTACTACATATTATCTTTTGGTAGAAGCACAGAAAAAATAATTGTGTCATTTTTACGTGACACCAAGTTCGCGACAACAGGAAAACTATTGGTATTGTTATGACAGATGAAGACATATAATTATTAGCCAATTGGGGCTGAATAAGAATACATCTTTGCCTACTAGATGATGACGTTTATATTCGGAATATTGTTGTGTTACACGTGTCTCTGTGAGGCATGTTTCCCGCCGTTAATGAAGACACATTCGCCTGAGGAAATCCCGGAGGTGGCAAGAAGTACTTCCACACGCGAGCTAACGAGCTCATTACCCGGAATATATTTTAAGCCTATACACCGGCTACATTTTTCGTACGCAGTAAGTAGAAATTCAAATGGAAGTACTTATAAATTCTACGTAGTTGTGGGCGTATAAAACGGCTTAAGTATCGAATTTTTTTTGAGTATTTACCTTACATTTATTTTCATTTTTTTTGTTTTTTTTTACGAGATGGCATTGGCATTCAGTCTATCAGCTTTTAAAGGGCTCTAAATTTCAAGAACTCATTTTCAGCTTCTTGAAATTAAGAGCCATTAAAGGCTGATATACTGAAATAACGTTTAGTGTAAATTACTAATATTCAACTGCATCTAGTTATACTGAAAACGGACCCCAACATAGTTGAAAAACGACTAGAAAGAATATGTAATAGTATTCTAATTTTATTTCTACTTCTGCCTTAATAGTCTAGCGGACTTTAGCGCGACGGGTACGCTAGAAATTCTAGGTTTGATTTCCAGGTACAGCAGTGTTATTGGGTTAAAACTAGTAGTTAGTCGCAGCTTCGATTTTAGTCTTGCACCATTGGACCACATGGGACCTAAACGCACCAGCGAATCAGTACGTCTCTGCCCATCCCTTCTTGAAACACGGGCGTGATGATATGCGTGTATCATTTATACTGTGAAAATATGACAGAGTAAAGCGGGTTGATGTCCAAAATTATACTCATTAGTTGGTTGACATGTCCCTACCCTGAACACAACGGCCCACTTTAGCCGCTCTTCAACGTCTGCTGGTCACTAACTACGTTGACAGACCTCTCGGACACGCACCGAGTGACAGGCTACGTCAAACAGGGTCATTTCGCACAGAAGCGATAATAGTAAACAGACCATACATCCGACAAAAAGACCTACCGCTAATTATGTTGACTGTTTTACCTTGAAGATATTTGACATAAGCTCCATAGAATTAATTAATGACATATCACAAGCTCCATAAAATTAATGTCAAATTGGACAAAAGCTCCACAGACTTAATGCCAAATTTTACAAGCTCCATAGAATTAATGACAAATTTGACACCAACTCCATAGAATTAATGACAAATTTGACACAAGCTCCATAAAATGAATGTTTAATTTTACATAAGCTTCATAGAAATAATGTCAAATTTGACACAAGCTCCATAGAACGAATGTCAAATTTGATATAAGCTCCATAGAATTAATCAAAAACAATCTCCAATAGGGAATACCACATATTATATTATAGTATTATTGTAAACATAATTTTCGCGTGGAAATCGCGTGGAAGAGAAAATAAATACTTCTTCATTTATACGTCAATATCTATCGTATTATCGATTTCGTATAGTCTTCAAGTAAATATTGTTTAAAATGAATATAATACAAGGTGGAAGGGACATCGACGCACAAACGTCGTGACAAGGTTTCACTCAAAGTCAAAAATAAAATGACCTAGGTCATTCATGTAGAAAATGCTCGGTTATTACACATATTGACATTTTTGAGCGCGCAGTGTGTTGCTAAAAACACGATTATCGCGGACGCTCTACGGTGAACGTTATCGCGCGCGCGACGAAATGAAATAATGTTTTTTAAATTATAAATCTAATTTGGGTAGGTAGAAATATTCTTATTTTACACGTTCAAGAAAAAAACACGGCAAAAAATTTAAAAATTAATAAAAAAAGTTACGGAAAATTTCAACGCAGAATCATGTACTGAACTCATGGTATTCGGATGTCCCTTCCACCTTGTATATTCATAATAACAAACAATACTTTATTACTACTTATACAAATCCTTTCAAAGGCTCAGTCAAAGGTCCTGTCATAAGAATAATAAATAGCTTCACGTTCTGTAAACAAAAACGCACGGTAACGACGTACCTACATGCAAAATCTGTTTTAAATTGCTGGACATGTCATGTAATCCGTCGCAAGTCCATTGAGGTACTGCTTACTAGAGAAGACAGATCAAAATATATTTTACGCTTCATGAAAAATCGCGCAGTTTGGAGTCTGGTGAGCTCCAAAGTAAATGGCTATGATTTTCAGTGAAGACATTTAAATATTGATTAGGTATATCAATATTTATTGCATTCCACAATGTATCTAGTTTACTTAAGTGGTAAATGTACAATAGCACTTCGGCTAAAGCAGTAACATTTTGATAAAATAAGAACGGTAAATGCTTGTTGTATCAATCTTGATCTTCAAGTACATTGACTTTCCTTATCTCATTTATATAGTTAGTCTCTTTACGGTTTTGTCGCAGAATATCCAATGGGTAAAATGTCATAAGGCACAGTCAATAAGCTACATTTGTATAATTTTTAATTTTAGATGGACACGTGACATGCGACATCTAATAATGGATGCTACTAAACAACTCATCTACTAAGTCAACAAACTAGAGAAACAAACTGATTAGTTTTTTTTACAAATACTTAGAATTTTTATTTTACAATACCTCAATGGTAAGTCCCCCTTGTTCTGTCCACGTGTGCTAATGTCTTGGCAGTTAGTAACAACTGACAACCTTGGGACGTTGCGTTGAACTTAATGCACAAGTACATACATATGTATGAATTCGGACGACTTGACTAAGATCGTGCGAAGAAGGATATGTTAAACTCGGGCTTTTAATGTCAGATGCGGATAAAAAATGGCGGACCATTCGCTTTATCGTATTACTTGACTTTAAATGATGATTGGTTGTTAGAAATAAGTTTATTGATAAAGGTTACTTTGAAGACTAACTTGCTTTAAAGGTTACATTTATGATGGATTTTAACCTCCGACGTAAAAATCACGGGGTGTTATGTTTGACGTGTCTGTGTGTGTCTGTCTGTGGCATCGTAGCTCCCGAACGGATGAACTGATTTTGATTTTGTTTTCTTTGTTAGAAAGGTGAATTAGTCGGGAGCTATGTTTGATGAAAATCGGTACAAGATGGCCGCCGCCACAAAATAGCGGATTGCATATTTTTTCATACCTCCCTCAATATGGGTATCAAATGAAAGGGCTTAACTAGGAGAATACTATACACTATGAAAAAAATCAAATCCAAGATGGCCGCCGCCACAGAATGGCAAATAACATTTCGTGTCGGGGGTTTTCACAATTTTTAATTTAGGTTAAATTTCCTTACATGCATAGTTTTGACCAACGTCGCAAAATGAGCAACTGTAAACAATAATAATCATGAATAGGTCTCATTAAAGTTATAATTTAGCTTTTGCTTTTTTCATGTTAAATATCGTTATTTGTACTGCATTCGTCAGAGTAATGACGCGTAAATAGAACATGGTGTAAGATAGATTTTTTGCATTTTAATTTTCACTATAGCTATACTCGGACACGATATTATCACGGTAATATCAGTATCTTCTTCCTACCCTTGTCCCAATTTATTTGGGGTCGGCGCAGCCTATCCTTTTCTTCCATTCACCCCTATTAGTCGTTACCTGCTCATTCACTCCCTTTTCCATCATATCAACCTTAACACAATCCATCCATCTTTTCTTTGGCCTTTCTCTATCCCTCCGTCCTTCTACATTCAATGTCATCACTCTTTTAGTCACATGCGTTTCATCCCTCCTCATTACGTGCTCACTGCCCAGTATATGGTAATGTTATAGTAGTGTAATATATCACAACATACTATAAAACAAAGTCCTCCACCGCGTCTGTTTTTCTGTCTGTTGCCGATAAACTCAAAAACTACTGCACCGATTTTCATGGTGAAAACAGCTTGAAAATCAATCGGTGCAGCAGTTTTTGAGTTTTACAACCATTGGTGAAAACACAATGGATAAAGTGGTCCTCGAGGAAGGTTTTAGTATATTATTTGTCAAGTTTGTGTATACATTGGCTGAAATATAAATGGCCATGTGGGCGAAGCCGCTGGTTGAAAGTTAGTATTACATAAAATTTACTTCGTTACCCTTAAAACGCGTATTTGAATTCAATGTTGTCAAAATTTAAAAGCAATCAGTGAAGAACTTTCCGCATTTTTATTTATATCGACAATACAATTAATAAGAAATGAGTATATAAAATAAAATACTTCAACACTCGTATTCATAGCAGAATTGTTAATTGATATGCAAAGTAAAAATTTATGAGGGGATCCATTCAAAATATTGACAGAACACTTCGTTATGCAAACACATTAATTTTCCGGCAGCCATTTTTTATAGATCAGTTGTCTTGTTTTTAATTACTCTTTTAACAAAAAACGGATTCGCGTTGATGGATTCCTTTTTTAAATATTACATAAAAAATATTTTTGTAAAAAGAAAAGAAAATACCGTTGTTAAGTTTTTGTTTTTGTGCTGGCAACACACGTTATTATACAAGCTGATCTACTCACAATCTCGCATTTCAAAGCCTAATTTGTAAAATAAATATTGCCCTCATAAATAATTTAACTCCAATGTATCATTACGCTTTTAATAAAGAAGTGTTGCCGCCTGCGGAGGTAGTTTTTATTCATTCCCTCGCACTGCCAAGAAAAAAGCTATATTAATATTAATGGCAGAGGTCTTACGCTTGTAATTTTCGATTTAAATGCTGGCACACGTAATATATTTTACACTATGGCTATTTTAGAACAACTGGTCACAGTATTTCTAAGCTGATCTTGGAATGAATGAAAGACTGGTAATTTTAAGTACTGTTTCCGGATATTCTGAGATAAAAGTGTACGATTTTAAACTCTATTCATAGGTGTAAAGGTTGAAATTTTCTGCGTGTGCAGTATTATTAAAATCCGATATGTTAGGGCTGCTTGTTTCATAAAGTTCCTTCACACAATGGGCCACGTTGGACACACTTCAGCGTCCATCACTCCATTTGTTAACAAAAGAGCCATTAAAGTAGTTAGTCGTTCAGTAATGGATGTTGAAACGTGTCCAACAAACGAGCCATTATGTACAGAAGTCCTAAGAGAATAGCGTAACTAACAGCTATGTATTTCAATATATAAGTGAGTTATGTGTCTAATTGTACCAAAAATATGTTCTACGGTACCTACAGAATATACATACAATTAATAAAGACCATATTGTATTTTAATTAAAAATATTAGCTGTGCCCCCGCAGGCTTGTTTCTCAAACCCAGTTTCCCAAAATATTTTATTAGCTGATTGGGCAGATCGGTTTTCATAGGCTATAGACGCCTGTCAGAACCGATCTGCCTTATTTTCAAGGCTCAATATTTTCTGAAATGATGTGATTAGTGAGTGATGGTATTTTGCTTATATCATTTACTTAATGCGATTTATTATATCATAGCATAGACTAAGCATCTAGTTTCATAGTTCATTCATGTAAACCATTCAAGCATTTTTTCGAAAAAAGTTGGCCTATGTCGAAACTAGGCAATAGGATAGGGCTAATCTATCTCTGTACCAAGTTTCCCCAAAATCGGTTAAGCAATTAAGTCGTAAAAGCGTAACAGACAAGACAGTTTAATTTTAGTTTTTTAATATTAGTAGGGATCACGGTATCTACTATACAGCCTATCATACGTAAATACATAAATTCACAACCAATTTCTTAAGTACAATGTCTTCATCACATAAAAGCCAGACATTATTTATTCATCAATAATGAAAAGCAAAAAAATATCAAAGACAAAGCCACTAAGACCAACAAACCGTACATTTATTATACTTATGTAAAAATAACTTTTCTTAGCGCTGCCAGTGTTGCCACCATCAAAGAGATTACAGAAAAAAACATGCGGAGTCATCAAATGAGTGTTGGTAAAATTGTGCTGCTGGTAATCCCCTTGTCTTCGTTGCTAGGCTGTGGCCCGAAGGTTTTCGAACAAGCTTGCATTATCAGAAATCAGCGATTTTTGATTGTGTTTCTCTTTTTGACTGTGTACAGATAAGATTTAAGAAGTGTTCTTAAAATCACGCGTTGTTTTGTTTTTTTTTGTTAAAATGAAGCATCTTTTTGAAGATGAAAGAAATGAAGAAAAAATTTAGTTATTTTCGTTTAAATAATTAGTGCCCCTGTGGGAATGAATCCCACCACCCACCATCTGGTGATTAGCAGTCCGACACTCTAACCACTAGACAACAGTAGTCGTCAGAAAATATGAAACAATTTTGAGTTAATCAGTATAAAACAGTTAATTTATTAAAATCTACGGTTTTCATTCTGCTTTGGTTGTATCTTATCCCTAGCGATTCGATGTTCCGACCAAAATGTTCTACGCGACTAAATTCACGACTAAAAGCAAATCGTAAGTATGCCTTTTATATGAAACTAGCGGCCAGTCCCGGCTTCACACGGGTAGACATTACCGGAACCAACATACAACGCCGTTTCATGTTTTATGCAACCCTAGTATTCCGAAGTCTCTCAGAACTTCAACGTCATACACAGCGCCCCCCGTGGCGAAAACCAGTACCTAGTATCTTCGTACAGCTTATGCTACCCGGATTGCTGAAGTTTGTCATCAGCTGTCATGGCCCTCGATGTCAAAAATATGTCATGTCCCACGGAAACGGGATAAAAAGTCCTATGTCCGTCACCAATTTTCATCCAAATCGTTTCAGCCGTTTTTGAGTTATAGATAGTGTAACTAACACGACTTTCTTTTATATACGAGTATATAAAATGTTGTATTAATATGGAGCCCATATTTTCATCCATACTTAAGTCCTTAGTTATTTATGGACGACTTACATCGAAAGATTTATCCGAAATATAATTTAAAAATCTTACTTATTTTTTATTTCTTTCCGAAAGAGGGTATTACAGTTCAAAGCATTAAACAGTTAAAATCTCCGTTAAAATAACGCATTTAATTCAAAGTCCATTAAAATTACAGCAATTACAATTTTAATTATAGTGTAGGCTTTAGAATGGAAATGATGAGATAAAGTTAATATTCTTTTTTAATGCAACTAACAACATAAGAACTTTAACGGTAGTTACTGAATTCTTAATTCAAAACTTAACTGTAGCTGAAACTATATATTTACCTCAACGTTTGACAAAAACGCTAATTTCAGACACGAGAAAGTGCTATTTGACGTGTCGCGTCGTACATCGAACACGCGCGGCCCCGTACTACAAAACACTACAAATTACTCATTAATTGCTGCCCATTTAAACTTTAACACCTTGACGTAATGTTTAAATTCCTTTGAAGCGATGATAAATTGAATTTTGTTTTGTTCCCTAACTTGGTTTGCTGTTCAAATAGTCTTTGTTGAGTTGTGTTAAGGTTGAATATTGTTGTTTTTTTGGTATTGGTAATTCGTTGCATTCCTATGGTGCATGAAAGGGGGAACGTCGGCTTCGGTTTAATTGATAAATACATAGGGTGAGTACTCCAGTAGTGGGTAGTGGGACACTTGTCGTGTTATTCCGGTCTTGGTGCTTGGTGCTAGGGGAGAGTTCACCTGTTATCGGCCGACAGGTTGGAATTTTAAATATTTTCTGATAAAATTGTTGCAAATATACAAAAATAATTCTTTTAAAAAGGAGTAGAAATACGAACTTGTATTGTTATCGGACATTGAAGCTTGAAAAATGTGATAAACAGATTACATATTACCAATCTATTATTTACTAGCTTTTGCCACAGCTTCACTCACGCCAAGTTTAAAACCCCATTACACACACATGATACATATCCAACATCTCCCCCTAGCTATCTAAATTCAAAATGTTCTCTTCATAAGAACGTTACCAATATTAAAAAAAAAACAACTTGGTCCAGCCGTTCTCGAGTTTGCGTAATTGTTGATTGATGTGACGAGTTTGAGCGCGTTTTTTTTGGAAAATCACTCGACTGACTCGCCCATTCCGATATAAATCGAATACAATTAATGAAAATTACTCGAGTAACACAATCGGACTGCGGTCTCATCACTATGCGTGATGGTATGTATCTATTAGACCCCGCGAAGTCAGTAGCAGTACTGCAGTAGCAGCCCTGGGGGGCTAGACTAGTTGCATTTTGACATTCGAATCGACAAACAAAATGTATGTAAATGACACAAGCTTTCGACAAATCGAGCTGTCACTAATGTCATTTTGACATTCGAATCGACAAACAAAATGTATGTAAATGACATTACTGACAGCCCAATTTGTCGAAAGCTTGTGTCATTTCCATACATTTTGATTGTCCATTCGAATGTCAAAATGCAACTTGTCTAGTCCCCCTGTTTTCCAAGCTTGGTGACAATGTTTTTTCAACCCCCCATGGTTCTCTCCGCGGTTGAAGATGATTGCCGTTTTACTAGTTTATGGGAAAGAAGTATACAATACATATTAATGTCCTTTTATAGGTAATAGATACAGTATGTATTGGTTTTTTGAGGAATTATCTCAGTATGGTGCGCGGGAGACTGTGAAGTGGCCAGTCGTGAAGAATTCCGTGACTAAGACTTGGGAGTAGTAACAAAAAAGACTAATCTAGCTATTGGCTACCCCTTATCCTATCTTATGTATTTTAGATTTTAGCACAAAGAGAATAGGATAATTCTAACTTTTTGTCGTGGTCAGCTTTAATTTATGTGCATGCCAGAAATGTTTCTTTTTCAGTATTTTCTTTATATTGTTCATTTTTGTATGTGTGTGTTGTTGATGATCCTTTTATTAATCTTTACTAATATTATAAAGAGGAAAGATTTGTATTTTTGTATGTAACGAATAAACTCAAAAAGTACTGGACCGATTTGAAAAGTTCTTTCCATGTTAGATAGCCCATTTATCGGGGAAGGCTATAGGCTATATATCATCACGCTACGACTAATAGGAGCGGAGTAGTAATGAAAAATGTCGCAAAAACGGGGGAAACAATTATAAGACCACGCGGGCGAAGCCGCTGGCGGGAAGCTAGTAAGTAATAAATGTAAATATTACAAAAATCTTTCCATAACTCAGCATCGAGGAATAAAAATGAAAGAATAATGTTAGTATGCTCATTATGAGTGAGAAGTGATTTTGGCTGTCAATTTTATTATTTTAATATCTGGGGAACATTTTTTTACACAGCACCATCTAGTCCCAAACTAAGCAGATCTTGTACTATGGGTACTAGACAATGGATAGAATACTTATATACTTTTTTTTTGTAAATACATACTTATAAAACATAAGAAACACCCAGGCGAACACAAATACTTATATTTATCCCATAAATATTTGTGTCCTGTGTACCCACGACCTCGCGATCAGCAGTTCGGTACTAGAACCACTAGACCACAAACGTCGTCATTTAAAAATTTCTACTATAGTTAGTTATTTTGTCTGTGCCAGTTTTAAATTCAGTCAGCGATATGTATGGCCATAGCCACAGTTTACCGAGTCATTAGTAACAGCAGTTAAAAAAATATATCTCACGAAATATCTCTGCCTATCCCATATGAGAATACAGGGGTGATGATCCGTCAGGCCGTCAACTACACTGAACAAAAACTATAAAGAAAAATGTTTACCTACGGGGAAAATGTTGAAAACATTCTAAAAAAACACGAATCTGTTTTCCCGCTATTGTTCGCGTCACCCTACGAATTTAACATAAAAATATATCTACATACATAAATGTACATTATGTACAATATACATTGTAACATTCGCGGTAGTCTCTTTGTTGTTTGAGAGACAAACAATTGGAGTAAAATCCGTTCCTCCTGGTTTTTGTGTGAATATCGTACTAGATGAACTTGGTACTGAGGGCTTCATTTTGAGGGAATTTATTGGACTGTTATTACTTTAATTGTGTGTCGTATGTACGATATGATTGTGAGCACAACTGCTAGGCTTGAAGTCCTAGGTTCAATGCTATTGTCAATTTATTTATTTGACTGAATTATAACATCTTTTTAGTACATCCAATTTCATACTATTTATTCATGGAGTATCTTATGTATGTAATAATGTAAACATATGATTATAAAAAGGGTTCAAAATTTTAAATAATGTTTAGAAGTCGAAAATTTCAACCTAAAGCCAGTAGAGATAGTATTTTTCTTATTTTTACTTACTTAATAACATAATGCTTTTAGTGTAACAACAGAGATAATAAGAACTGGGTCATCCGCTGACATAAGATTGACACCATTAATATATTATGGGCGCCCCACTTCTTGAAATAACAGAGCTTAAGTGACAGCGGGCCAAAAATAACATTAGGTTGGTCGCCACTGACTAGCTTTTATTACGTACGACGAAGTGTAGGCCAGACACCGTGTTAGTCGTAAATAGGGTTAATAGACACTATAATTATATTACGTAAGTGAAAATAGGGTAATACGGGTTACTTTTATCTTACCCGAGGGCCACGGAACAAAATGCTCTTATTAAATTCACTCTTCGCTTCAAACGTCCGGTTTAATCAATCAATTATGTGATTTACGCGCAGCGAAATTCGTTATAAGCTAATTATAAAATACATTCATTATATTTGATGTTATTTATTTATGGTTACAATAATTTTAATTTAATTTGCACGCCCCAAGTGGCATAATATGCTGTACATATTATTATGTAATATTAAACGAAACAACATATTTGAGCAAATACAATTGATTTTGATAAAACTTAATTAAAACGGCAATACAGTAGATTTAGCCATTTTTCAGTTCTTAAAATGCGAAAATTAATGTAAACGTCTACGGTCTGTCTGTTTGTTCGCCGCTTAACATAGAGAGTAGAGACTCATTCGTACTGTAAAAACTGTAATTTGGCATAGATGATTTAAAGGTTCCAGATACTTAAAAAACGCAGCGTGGAATTGTAAGAAACCTTGCCTTAACATCTGAACTTCAAATGCGTCTTCATTTACATCCGATGGAATGAAAATAAAAAACAAAAAAATAAAAGAGAAACTTAAAGTCGCGACGTATTCTTCTCTGTTGAGAACAGTGGAAGGTTCAGAGAGCAGTGGAAGACGCTGCACCGACAAGAGCGTAGCTCTTATATAGAAGAAGATGATGAATGAAAACTTACTCAAAAATATAGACAATCAATCTACCCTTCGAATATCTGTATTGCCCAGAAATTGCGTTGCGGAGGTCTAATGGCAGTCGCTTCGTGTAGAATATTGAGATTTGTAAGTGACCCAACATGGTTAGGCAAGGCTAGGAAGACGACTCAACATACAGACTACCCATTATTATTATTATAACACAACACAACACGGTTATCGTGTTGTATTGTGTTGTCACACAGGTAACGATAAGAAAAGGCCTTGATGTTGTTTGAACTTCAACATTATTACATAACGCCGGTGTTTTCCGATTGTTCGAGTTGGCTTCGAAAGTGTCATGACATGTATTACTGTTTGTACAACCGCGTGTTCAATGTTGTATGACTAATTTAAATTTTCCGAATATTACGAGTTAGGAAGAGAATGATGAGATGACGGCTAATAGAGAAGGAAAA
This sequence comes from Acronicta psi, assembly GCA_946251955.1. Taxonomy (NCBI): domain Eukaryota; kingdom Metazoa; phylum Arthropoda; class Insecta; order Lepidoptera; family Noctuidae; genus Acronicta; species Acronicta psi. The sequence goes on from OX276482.1 coordinate 12,643,680, forward strand.
TGACATGAAGATGGAAGAAAAAGACATACTGCGCCGACCCCAAGTGAATAGGGATAAGGGCAGGAAGATGATGATGATGACGAGAAAGAGGTGTACTAATGTACACCCACAGTTCGGCCCTGTATTTAACTCCTATTTAAAAGGTGGCAATCCTATTGCTTTTGCCCAATACAACCTCTGACATTTCGAAATCAAGTCCGTAATTATAACTCGCTTTACGGCGAAGGAAAACATCGTGAGGAAACCTGCATGCCTGCATTTTCTCGACGGCATGTGTCTGCCTACCCGCATTAGGCCAGCGCGGTGGACTATGGCCTAATCCCTCTCATACTGAGAGACCTGTGCCCAGCAATGGGACAGTTAATGTGTTGATGACAATTTTATTGCTATTAACAAAACCGGGCCCAAATCCAAGGTAATTAAGAGCAACCTAAACCGACGAACATGCATGGGGAGGTTGATGAGCATAGATAAAGCGAAAGTGGTGTGCCAGGATCGTAGCAAGTGGAAATTTATAGTCTCTGCCTACCCCTATGGGAAACAGGCCTGGAGCTATGTATATAAACCGAGCAATAACACTGCTTTAGCGTAGCAATCACACTTACGACCAGATGAAAATTGACTTTTTTTTATACCACTAAGGTGGCAAACAAGCGTAGGTACGGCCCGCCTGATGGTAAGCGGTTACCATATCCTATGGACGCTTGCAACACCAGGGGTATTACTTGCGCGTTGCCGATCCTAAAAACCTCATAGAGGTTTATGAAGGATTCACTCCGCCGACAGTTTAAGGGAATTTCCTTCTTACTGTCAGCGCAGCAAATCCATAAAAGGTGCTACGATATTTAAAATTCAGCAAAGTAAGTGGAAGAGAATTGGATTATCTTGTCAAAAAGTCTCAGTTATTGTATGGGAGTCGATTTGTACTGCCCCATATCGCGATAGGCTCGCCCCCCGTCACAGGGGACCACTTCACTCGCGCCAATCACTTTTATACACGACTTATTGGGCTTTTCTGGTTTACCTGACGAGATTTCTCTATCTCGATTTATGATATTTGACTTGAAACGAATAAGGGACTGTATTGTATTGCATTTATTTTTGTTTAGGAAGTTTTTCTATGATTACAAAGGTGACAATTAAACAATAATACGGTCAGCAAAGTTTTAATTACATTTAACAGATTTTTTTCGCATTTTATCTATTGAACAATAGCTGTTTTGTATAAAGATCCGTAAGTACGCATCAATTCTCATACATTTCCGCATGCATCCATCTGTGTATTAGTATATGCGGCAACCGCAGCAAGACTCGAAGACAGCAAGACCAGCACCACGAGTGGTATCAAGACTCCCAATCTTTTAGTACTGAAACGATTCAGAGGTCTGAAGGGGTCTGGGCATTTTTGGAAAAATCCAAAAACTATTCCTTGTTTGTTAAAGTCAATTTTTTCGAGGTAACAAAGTGCAAATATCTCTATTTGTCATTGCTATATGCCTATGTAGTGCGAAGACATACGAACAAAAGGGGTAAGCTTATTTTTAAAATTCGAATATTAATTCGTTAAACGAGTGTTGCCATGTTGCACAGCGCTTTCCTTCCATACTTGTAGGTATAGAAACACAAAGATTGTTATCTATCTCGTTAAAACTTTTTGCGGTACAGTTTGCAACAAAAATAAGTACAACGTAACAACGTCCGCTGTTTTTGCTGACTAACATAACTGTATTATTCTGTAATGATCATCTGAGGGCAATCTCGAGGGATGGAATATTTTTGCAACAAATTGCATAAGAAAACATAATCTGTTTTTTTATAACCAGCCGTTGTATCTATGACTGACTGCCTTGTTGGTTTAGTGGTATGTTATGATATTATTGGCTGGGAGACTAGCTTTCCACATTTCTGGAATTATTGTAATAGATCAAAATATTCAAATACAGTTCTCGCCAAACTTATTGTCCGGGTTGAAGTTGGCACGAGCTAACTTTAACCCGGCCGTCTCTTATTTTTTATGTTTTTTAAATTGAACTTTTAATGAAATGCTCTAGATACGTCAGCTATTGATATAAGCCAGGGGTGGCCAACTTGATGAAGACATAATATCTACTGTTTACTAACGAAACCCTGTGCGATCTACCACCTAAATCTTAAATGAAACAGAATAGTTTAGTACACAATCTTGTAGTATTTTTTATTGACCTGGATGCTGCAGTAGTTGGTAATTACGTTGCGCAGTCTGGTCTACTTATTTATATTTTTTGGCTTGCCACGAGCGACTGGACTAATAGTCGCGATCGACCGGTTGGCCACCCCTGATTTAAGTTGTACAATATTATACACAAAATTTATTTCGCGCGTTTCTTGCAGGTTCAAAGGAAGCGCGGAGGATGTTACGTCACGAGTCTTATTGCGCTTTTTACGCCGACCGGATGAGCAGCGCCCGTGGGATACGGAATGATATATTGTAGCTCTTTGCAGCTTGCGACTCCCATGGAATTGATGGTGGAGCAGTGAATTGAAGATTTTCTGCGATAAGGGCAGTGGATTCGATGTTCCCGTGATTTATTTTTGGCTAAGTACATTAAAATCGGTTTGGATATTTACTACCTTGCTGGTCAAGAAAGAAATATTTAATGAAAAAAGGAATGGTGGGCAAGTGAAACGGAAATGAAGAGAATATATCTTTTTATCTTTTGTACAGTCGCTGCCACGCCACCCTCCCTATTTATAAACATGAACAATGAGAACCAACCTGTATTTTTCTAGGCCATTGGAGTTCTAGTGTTAATAAGATCTGACAGTGCTTGAATTATGTATGAATGAACACGGTTATTGAAAATTCTAATATAAAACATAATCTGTTTTTTTTTTTCAATTAGGTACTAGCTTCAAACCGCGACTTCGTCTGCGTGGATATGATAAAAGGTATCTTTTTAATAACAATTGTTTTTTTTTTATTTGACTTTATTTGGGAAACAAACAGATACAATACAAGAAAAAATACATACAAGTAAACCATACATAATCCAAAACAGTTTCCACGTTTATGTTATACATTAGCGCCAAAACACAAAAAAAAAACCTAAACATCAAATATAGATCACTTTTGAAATATGGGTATGAGAACAATCTAATGTTAGTTAAAATGAAACAATCATACCATCACGCCTATATTCCCCGAAGGGATAGGTAGAGGCGTACTTATTTACACCCACATTTCGCCGGTATGTTTTAGGTCCCATGTAATAGGGGGCGAGCCTATTGCCATCAACCGGGCACAAATCCAGACTCCGAGCTGTTATTGGGAATTTCACAGCAAACCCAACACTTTGCTCGACCCGGGAATCGAACCGAGGACCTCTAGCGTAGCAGTCGCGTTTGGGACTACTAGACCAACGAGGCAGTCTAAAGTCAATCTAAATCTTCCTCCAAGCTGAGCTTCTCCATGAAAACCGCAAGAAAAAACGTTCAAAAGTTTTGGAAATTAGCGTGTAGGAGGTTTTAACCAACATACAGGCGGTCATTTTTATAAGTTTACAGTCACACAGTCACACACATTTACAGACACACGGTTTCTACTGCATTATTAAATAAACGTTCAGTTATAGATCGATTCAAGTAATAAAAAAGTTTGAAAAGCCAATTTTCTTAAAATAATTGCCCTCCATGGGGAGTTGAAAAAGACTTGGAAATGAAACATATGAATACATCATTATAACCCTTTATCTAATAAATAGAAGTATTGTAAAACTTAGAACCTGGTAATTTATATTGGAAACTAGCGACCCGTGGGCAGCTTCACCTGCGTTTCCCTGTTTTTACTTTTTCTCTCCATAAAGACCTTCCTCGGACTCCATCAAACACAACAAAAAAGAAATCAGCCAAATCGGTCCAGCCGTTCTCGAGTTTTGTGCTTAGCAACACGTTTAGTGATTCATTTTTATTTATATAGATAGATATGTTTATTCATAATACGTTAATATATCTTATCGTATTAATTTAATTTATTAATTCTGTGCTTTTAGCAAATCGCTGATATTTATAATCGTGATTGTAAATAACGTATTTTTTCTGTCTACGTAATATATTTAATTAAATTTCGAATGAATTGAATGTAGTCCATTATTAAAGCAACGGCTATCATTCCAAACTCAATATTGGAAACTATTAGTTTCATTCACATCATAATTCCATTCATTCAATTGAACGAAAGAGGTCAAGAAATAAGATCTGTATTCATTAATGAAATCAATTAACTGTAAGTAGATAAACAGTGCTTCGCTTGTGTACTTTCCTCTTTAATTGATTAATTAGTATCGTGTAACATAGCGGGCTTTTACCCGACTGTGACGTGTGATAGAGGAGTTATGTTCGATACACACAGATGGTAAGAATAATGACTTTTGATTTATAAATAAGTTATTAGTAGTAATTTGAATGTGTTATGTTAATTATGATATAAATTATTGTTGAATTTACTTAAAACTATTTCTGGGTGGTGTGCCTCTTTTGTTCTATATGTCAATTTGAACAAACCAAAAAACATACTAGATTTAATGACTATGATAAACAAATAAAATTAAACAAAAGACTCGACTGCGTCAAAATTATTAACTAATTACTAACAATCCGAAAACAAGCTCTATGTATGAAAATGTATTGCAGGAGGGACAAACTATTCGTTCAATCATAATTGTAAACAAAATTAATTCTTTTTGCTTGTCCCGCCCATCAAGAATTTCATGTACCCAATGACACTTGTGCAAGACGAATCTAATGATGTATCATTTATCTAAATCGGTTGAGCCGTTGAGTTGTTACGAGCGGACATAGGAACAGACATACATACATAAATACACGTCGAACACATAACCCTCCTTCGGCAGTCGGGTAAAAATACTTAAAAGTAGAAAAAACAACAATTTTATAATGACAAGACTTGTTCATAATAATAATTATCAATTACTCAGAATTAATAATTGGTTCAATTAATTTACAGTTGATTGCACAATACCTAATTGTGTTGTAAATTGAAACTGTTGAATTTTCAAATTGTGTATTGATTGGTTTAATAACAGTTTTCCATTGTATTGTTAACAGGTGACTTTTTCTACCTATTTGATCCAAATAGTTAATGATTTCGTGAGAAATAGTTAATAATACGACAAGGTAAGTAGGTACTATAAAATAATGTACCTAATAATACGACTAGGTAAGTAGGTAGGTACTTGTTTTTATGTTCAATATACATAAAATAGTAGAACATTTCATATAAGATTAGTCACTAATCCATTATCGGACGTTAAAGTGCCATCTTAAGTAACTGTGTGAGCCGCCATAATAATGTCGATCAATGTTGTCAAAAATGGCGCCTAATTGGCGGGCTTTTTCTTTTTTTTATTGAAAGGCATTGACAGTAAGTGCTTCTCCAGCCAGTCATGCCATTCTGCCTTGTATGGGCCTTTTTGAACTATCTACACTTATCTTGACGTTGTACAACTATTACGATACATATATGGATTAAAAGAATACATACATTAGTACTTAACATCTTTATGGTAAACTAGGCGTGCATTCAACAAATTGTTTTAACCCTCGTGACATTATTTTGCATAATTATTCTTCTACACATACTCAATTTTGACAAAAACGTCGCCATATTTAAAATGTTTTATCGCTTTCGCGTAATTAGCGAAGTTGAAATTACTTTTTAAACTATATTCGTAAAAAGTATTTTCCTTTGACTTCCTTACATATTCTACGTGGCAGAGGATTTTTTGTTTGAAATTGCGAGCGAAATATTTTGCAAAATACTTTATAAGAGGAGAATGTTGGACAATTTTATGCGGACAATTACGCTTTTTTGTTATAGCAACATTATTTTCACGTAAAGTTTATTTTAGGTATGATAATAAAGGTTGTCTTTTCTGAATCTCATTAATTAAAAATGAAGATTTAACGATTTAGATTGTCTTTTCTGCTTATAAAATTAAATCTCAAGTTTTACAGCGTAAACTGTGTTCTGCTTCCAAGCAATTTCACTGTCTTCACTTATAAAGGATTTTCTCGAAACAATTTAAAAAGAGATAGCTTATCCTCACGTTTTATACAAAAAAAAGCATTTTCCCCGCTTCGTAACGTTGAAAGCACTTTTAGTGAACCAAGGAGATTATTTTTCCAGCGTAGATAAGTAAGAAAATAAAACACAAGAAAGTTAGTCAGACGGATAGTCAATAGAAAGTCCGACAACGCTTTTCCATCTCGAAGCTAGCTGGAAAGTAACAATGTTTTATGTTGTTAACATTGCAAAAGGTATTGAAATACAAGATAAGTTGTACGAAAAAGTCACACAAATTGACAGCTGTCAGCTATGGGTAATTTTTTTTGTTACATAATATGTCATGTGTGTGTGTGTAAGTTGCAAGAGAAAAACTAAACATTGTTAATTTTTTTATTTTATTTTATCGTGATATTTGATTTACTTTACGATCTTTATGCTTCTAAATTCAAATAAGTTTCTAGCCAGCCAGCAAAAAAAAAAATATAAATCAAAATAAGAACAATGTTCAAAACAGGTTGTTTTTATTACTGTCTATCACGTAATGTTGCATGCAAATAATAATTATTAAAACACACCTTAATTTCCACTACACCATAATAAGATTGTTGGTACCGTAATTATTTTCAATAGTAATTACCTACTCCGTTTGTAATTAGATTGGTGATATTTAGTTCATTATCGAATATTAATCGGAGAATAAAATGATAACCTTTCGTACCTATAAGTTTTTTTTAATCCATGCCACAGAAGATATATCTAATACTCTGTGTCTGGGCTGCGTATTCATGTTATAAATAATATTTGAAGTATTTATTTTATAATAATAAATCATATTATTACCACTTGTTATACAAATGAAATATGTAATAAAACGTACGTAACGTATTGCTACAACATTTTGTTTACATCATAAAACTTGTTAGCAATTAGGTAGGTGTCTACTTAATTTTAATAATTCCTAACAATAGCGGATTGAGCAAGAATTTCTCATGTCTAACAAATTAAAATTGTTAAAAAATATTTATTTTTAATTGCAATGTGTTCCACGAATCCATAATTGCATTCAAACAATGTTTTTTTTTATCTCTATGAATCTAAAGGGGGAGGGTTCTTACATCTATGAGGCGGAACGGAGGCTCCGATTTTTTTATCCGTTTTTATGTTAATATTTTTACTGAGTATTTTTTTTGTAAACTAGAAATTACTAGGTACTGTAATTTCACGATACAAAATAAACTAATGATATTAATTTGATGTTTACCTACATGTTTAGATACTAACATAGTTATGATACTAGCTATGTTACAAAAGGTGCAATATATGTATTTTTTTTGTACATCATCACATATAGGTAGTTACTTAATACATCAAAGGATAGGTACCATAAAAAATAAATTATTTTTAAACAAAAAACAAACCGCCTCCAAAAAACACATAGGAACTAAAAAGCAAAAAATAACATATTTACATTATGATTTCTAACTAATTTTGAGTCGGTGCCAAACAGACAATCAACAATAGTCATATTTGAATTAAATTAGTAGTTTGGCACCGCCTCCAAATTAGTTAGAAATCATAATGTAAATATGTTATTTTTTGCTTTTTAGTTCCTATGTGTTAGCTTTCGAATAAAAAAAGAATCATTAAAATCGGTTCACCCAGTGCAGAGATATGAGGTAACAAACATTAAAAAAAAAACATACAGACGAATTGAGAACCTCCTCCTCTTTTTAAAATCGGATGAAAAGGGAGGTACCTGTAAAGGTAGGGTAGGTGTGTCAGTGGTAAGTGTCAAAAATAAATTGCTTTAACCGCAAGCAGGTACTCTGTTACCGTTTACTACAAAGGCAGACACAATACTCATCTTAAACAACAAAACGAATCCATTTCGTAACCCTTCAGTTACCGTAAACAAACTCAACACGCATGGAAAATCAAAAATGGTACCTAATTGTGGATCATGAATGGAGTCGCGTGAACATCGGCAGTGACCTTGTGGACTAGTCGGCTGCCCGGGCAGGCTATTGCACTGCACGCGGCCCCCCTGCCCCGCTAGCCCGGCCCCCACTCTGCCGCACGCAAATTATTGAGCCACCTCGCTTCTCCCCCGCTGCACTTCCTTCCGCGTGCCCCGCCCGGGGATTTTAGTTTCACCGGAATGCCTCGGATTGCGTTAGGTTATGATTTCCACGTTATTTATTGGCTGAAGTTGACAGTTCTTATTTTAAAAGAAAACTTATAATTCCTATGCGTTTAGCACTGGTAGGTAACATCCTGGAACTTCGTTTCTAAAAAGTTCACAATATGCTGTAAACCTTATTACGCAAATAACCTACTTATTAGGGTTTTACATTTATTTAGCTAGCTTTTATATGAAATTAAATGTAATTTATATTTCTAAGAGGGATGATTTATGTAACAACAAAAGTTATGTACTTGGACGTTATCACCGTCTCGCCTCGAGCGATCCTTCGTAAGCTAAAATGTGATGAATAAATACATAAATCTACATTACATTTTATATTAACTAACGCAATGTTATGCAGGCAATGCTAAACACTAGCTATTTTCAATTAAATTACAATTTAAATTACGTAAACGTAAAGTTTGTTGACCTTAATTCCGTATTCACCAAACATAAAACAAGAAAATAACGTTTTTCGCATTTAAGAAAATGTTTAGTTATTTTCGTGCGAAGGACCTAGTTTATACAATTCCACCGATAAGAACGCCAAGGTTTTTTGATAAGGCAACTTTGCATCGGCACATCTTGGCGTCTGTCTCCAACCTGTTGAGAACATAAAATAATAACGTCGTCGTCGGTATCTCGGTAACCCTCCAATGTTTTGATCTGTCCCACATCGGGCCCGCGCGAAACACCGTCACGTTTTTGCCGCCTGTTTTGAATTTATAAAGTGGTCCGGCCAACAGCTGATCGAGCGGTGTTGCCAGCGCGCCGCGCCGCCCCCGCTCTCAGAGCCGCGGTGTTGCCGCTCCGTGCACTCGCCCGGTGAGCCGTCTCTGAGGCGATCGACCGACCACCGCCTCCTCCCCTCCCCACACATAAAGCACAATTTCCCCAACATTGTGCCTCCTGAAATAGTTACCTTTTTAGACTACAGCCTTTTTTGGTGGTGAAATTTTCCGTACACGTTGTTTAGGGTTGGGCTCGCATATCGGGGTTAGCCGGTCGATTGCTGTTATACTGTGTTAGATAAGCTTTCTACTCTGGCAAGATCAGAATCAGAATCCGTCACTCACTACGTCAGGAACAGTATCACTAAAAGGATTGTGACAATCTTGATTTAGAGACTATTTTGGGGTGCTTTTAGGGGTGAATTTAACTTTAAAAGTACCGAACAACATATCAGTGTTCTTTACATAATTAAATGTCAGAAACTGGTAAGATGACCCTCCTGATGCTTAGATGTAAGTGCTGTAATACAATACAACTGCAAATTATTTATGACAACGTCCAAGTATGCCTATTATGTCTTTTTATTGCATAACACGCAGAGTAAGTTGACATATTATAATAATAAAAAATATAATTTAAATACTTAATAAGTATAAATTGTCCTACATTTCCTAGCTGATTGAAGGACGAAACCGCTCAATCGATAGAGGTTAAGATGCCGCGCGGGAACAGCCGACTAAACGAAACGGGTTACACTGCCAGTACAGCCACTTATGCATTATTAAAAACTTCACACAATGCCTTATTGCTACTTACGTGGCTTCATTTTGCGTTATTCCTATAAATGCACACGTCAATTTTGTTGGTTTTTTCCCTCTTTTTCCTGGGGGGCCGAATGTAATAAAGTTAACGTCGGCAGCGCTTGGGGCCCACGTAGCAGTTAAGGGTTTATTAGCATAGCATTATCGTCACGTCCGTAATGGCTGAAGGGCTAAGACCTGCATATTGTACGCTCCTGCTGCCAAAGTTAATGACGGTAGCCATTAAGTTTAATAATGTTTGGTTAGTCATATCAAGAAAGTTTGTGGTAATAATGAAGGGCACTTTAACAGAAATGTTTTGAGCACAAATACAGACCGATGATGAAAAGATAAGAAAAGATGGAAGTGTGGTAGATGATTTTGCAATGTCGGTTAGCTATATTTTTTTTTATTATCTTAGTTAGGCTTGCGCTTGACCACAACTCGCCTGATGTTAAGCAACGATGTGGCCTACGATGGAGCGCGCTTGCCTAGAAGAAACCGATTCACTCTCGTCTTGAAGACACCCAAATTATAGATCTCTGGGAATAAGGATTCCGGCAGTGAGTTCCACAGTAGAGCAGTTCGCATTATATATGTGGAAACAAAGCTATATAAAGAAAGATTGTGGTAATATCGAAGAGCACTTTAACAGAACTGTTTCAAGTACAAATGCAGTTTGATATTGAGAAGAGGGAGACCAAAGAAAAGATTTTAGTGTGGAAGATGATATTGCCATGCCGGAAGAAAGCGCTGATGTCGAGTGATAGAACGGCGGCGATGGAAGAAATACAAATTTCATCGATCCAAAATAAATTGAGATAGGAACAAGAGATTAAGGGCCTTTGAAAGGCTGCTAATAAAGTCAAAGCTAAATGTTTTATTTTAATTAGATCATATCAATAGATACTCTCGAAAGGTTAGTAATTATATAGTAGCAACTAGTTTAACCGCTCGATAAATAAAAAAATGGATGGAAAATGCAACAAAAATTTTATGCTCTGTATGGTACATGTAGGTGCTACTAGGTGCCGTCAAATAATTTGACAGATAATTGACAGACAATGACAGATAATACAATTTTTATTTTTTTATATATCTGGCTGTTTGTGGCAAGCTAGACATGAGACACGTGGCCCTTAGCGAGTTAAAATTAACTGCAAAGGTGCTCAAAGATCTACGACATTTCTTTTCAGAACTTCATGCAAATATTCCTTCTCATTCACGTTTCAGAGATACATTTCTTCTATAATCTGACACGAGAAAATATAAGAACAACGTGTATTGTGGAACAGAATAGTGCACTCGAGAGGTCAAAGTCCTCAGCGACTTACGTCATAGAATCGCGAGGGGGAGGGGCACAGTAACCTTCGACTCTTTGAAATGCGGTGGTGAGTCTCTATAGCTGTGAGGTAAATTATGCAACAGTTCGGCTTAAGGAAAACTGTGTCTCTAGACGAATCTTTGGCAAGTTTTCATGTCGAGGAAAATTTAGATAAATTTATCGATTTCGGCTCGTTACCGACTGCTAGCAGCTAGGAGTCTGGATTTGTGCCCGGTTGATGGCAATAGGCTCGCCCCCTATTACATGGGACATAAACATACCGGCGAAATGTGGGTGTACATTAGTACGCCTCTGCCTAGCCCTTCGGGGAATAAAGGTGTGATGGTATATATGGCTCGTTACCAAAGCGGGGCTGCTATGCCCGATGCCTTGGATTCCCAGTTCAAGCAGTGTTATTAGGTTCTCCTTGAAATGCTTAGGCAGCAATCCAGTTTGAATTTGGGCCCGGTATTACATGGGACCTAAATATACTGGAGAATCATAGGAGGAACATATAATCTACACTTAATAATATTATAAAGAGGAAAGATTTGTATTTTTGTATGTAACGAATAAACTCAAAAAGTACTGGACCGATTTGAAAAATTCTTTCCATGTTAGATAGCCCATTTATCAGGGAAGGCTATAGGCTATATATCATCACGCTACGACTAATAGGAGCGGTGCAAAAATGGTGAAAAAATGTTGCAAAAATGGGGGAACAAATTATTAGTAATATAGTACACTTTCGCCCAACCCTTCAGGGAACAAAAGCGTGATGATATGTGTCTGGTTAGAATGTAACGGCGGGGGTTACAGCTCAGCTATACGCAAGCGGAACTGCCCCGCCCGTGCCGCAATTTGTGTATGCAAACTCTACACTCTTTTACAAAACAACAATTTCAAGTTAATGTACATGTTAGTTATGGCCACATTTCCCTGCGGGGGTGACATATCAGATCAAACGCCACAGCGGGCGTTATTAGGCGCTCTATCTGCCGCCCCATGTATCTGGCGCGCGTGTTATCAAATAGTTCTATGCCACAACACATTAAACAGCCTAAGTGTGATTTTATGTGCGATTGTGAGCACTTCTCACATACATTCGCGGCGGGGTGTGAGAGATCTGATCACACACACAAAGTGTGTATTATACCATCACGCCTGTTTTGCCCGAGGGGTAATGAAGAGATGTAATCCTACAGTTTGCCGGAATGTTTTAGGTTCACGTAATAACGCCTGACTTTACCACATACAACAAAGATCTAAATTTTGAGCTGCTGCTGGGAATTTCCCTAATGGTAATAACACTTTTGTCTGGACCCGGGAATCGAATATAGGGGATCACAGTAAGCAGCCTTGCTCGGTACTAGACTAATGAGGGAGTCCAGTTTTTGGCAATTATCATAAAATACCTATTAGTTCCGCTGACGGCCACTGCCGAACAAAGGTGTCCTCATAGATTTACCAGGAATACTTTTACCATTTATTATAGTCTATAACCTTTTTAAAGAATCCCGCTTTCATTTGGTGCAAACTGTATGAAAATCCGTACAGTATTCGCTGAGATAAGCCCGAACAAACACAAATTCAGCGCGGCAGGGGACTTTATAACACCAATATAGTGATTTTAAAGGTGAAATTTTACTTGTTAGTGTGTATTCGTCATGCGCACTTAACCTATTTTTTATGGTGTGTTTCTAATTCATGTAAAACGCCACAGGTGGCGCTAAGTGTCGCGTTTCCAGGGCTATTACACGCATTTAGTGAGTAAAGTGAACCACAGGTGGTATTAACTAGTTACATACAATTATTATAATTTAAGCGAGAGACAAATAACATCGGCTTGTTAAAAATCTTTTTGAAGACTGTTTCAGCCTTGTAGCGGTCCTAAGCCCTGTTGGTTACTGTGTGGTCCTGTTCAATATCAGGTCGGGATAAGTGTGACATTTACTACGCCAGGTAATCCCATGACGGTAGACTATAGGACAAGAGAAGGTAACTGCAGTTTTTTAAACTGACTACTCTAAAAACGACGACTATGAAAAACGAATCTGTAGGCTGCTTTAGGCAGATCATTGATGAGGATTTAAAAAAAAACATCGAGCTAAGTGTAGATAGTACACGTCTTTGAGTAGGAAGTGATGCGACTCCTCGTCGAAGATCGAGCCCTGCCGGGCTAACATGCACGCCGCGAGAACATTTTGTCTACGCTTATGTCGTGCTTTTGTTTCGTTTTCACACAAGAAGGAGCGAGACAAAAGAGTAGACAAAATTTTGTCGTGGCGCGCATGTTAGCCTGGCTGGTCGGTGACAACCCTGCCTGACATGGTTGTAGTCATCATATCAGCCAAAAGAGGTCCACTGCTGAACATTGACTTCTACAGGGACCGGTCGTATGCTGCGAACGACTCTCAGCGACCTTTACCAGGTCGTAATCTCGTTGGAAGTCGTCCCGTGGTGAGCTTTTCGGTGCGTGGTCTCGACTCGACCTGTCTGTCCCAGCAGCCGGTGTCTGGTTATAGTGCATTCAATAAAACCATACCTCGAAGGCATATAGCTTGGGAAGGCAACTGCGGTTTTAGTCGATACGAGTATAACATAACCTGACGTCTGTCACCCAAAATAGAAGCCCGCGCGAAATGTGTTCTATGGATTTATATCTAAGGTTTGTACCATAATTATGTAAAGAAAAAACATGAATTATTTCTTCTTCCGTTCCAGTTTCCCTTAGTAAATAAAATTCTTCAAATAAAGTGTGTCAAACCGTTATTAGGGTCACTAGAAGATGTATACATTATAATAATATTTTTCAATTATTTCCACGAGGATGTCCTTTTAATGGTCTCTACCTACTTTCTAGGTTAATCTGAGACTTTAATCGTACAGAAAAATGTTTTCTTTTTTATTTAAATATTTTTTGGAATCTCGTACTAACGCAATAAACGTTCTAGATGGCCAGTTTCTTCTTTTTTTTGTAGCTAATATCACTATTATCGCTAAGGAAATGATGGTCACGTCGAGAAACGCAGTTCGCGTTGCTCTCCAGTAGGTACACGAATACAAACATTATGATCATGATCATCTAAATGCTAATAAATGCGGAAGGTAACTCTATTTGTTACTTTTAGCGCGTAAATCCCTAAGCTGAAGAGGCTTATTGAGAAAGAATCTACTTTTTGTTTGAAAAAGACCTTTTGGCTGGCGACAGCTTGTAGGTTATAACTTCAACAAATTCCTCAATTCAACATCGTTTGCCTATCATTTGTTATCAGTGGCATCTCAGCTCCCATGCTCAACAATACAAGTCCTGGAGGCTTGTGGCTTCAAAACGTTCGAACGCTTTCTGTCACGGCGGTCAACGCTCCCGCTGGATCGTAATCTAGTGCTTTTATTACTATCGCTAGCACTCCAGCTTGAGTGCTCTAGTAACTAGGTTTAATGTTGAGCTTAGGACCTAAGTTCACTCGTTTTATTACGAGCATATGTTGAGCTGACGAGGTCTTTACTTTTCAATCTTTTGATAAATTTAGGAGCTAAATTTCTTTTAGGCCAACTGAGCTATCAGGACCACTGAAATAAAACTACTTTTTACGGATTTTATCGCGTTATATTGGTATTGTTTTAATCCCGACGTTTCGGACCCTTTACAGCGTCCATGGTCACGTCAAAAAACTTCTATTGATTGAGTCTAAGGTCACCATGTCATAAAACTGCTATCCATTGAGTCTAAAAAAACTTTGGATTCGAATATTTTTGAGCCTAAATATTCAAACATTAATCAACAAAGTGCGCTTTCAAACAGTCCAAACACGAAGCAAGGAAACTTAGATTGTATGTACTATATAATGTAGGTACAACGTAACATTTAGCTTCTAGATAGAACGTATCCAACTCAAAGGAATGGAGCGAGAGCAAAGCCTTTCACAGATCAATCAATACTTCGCGCGGTCCCGGACGTCGGCACACGACGACACAGTGTCGTGTCCCGACACACAGGGACTGGGATGTGTACAAAACATTAGCGCAGCGAACGTGTGTCGGCGTAGGTGGAACACGCCTCTTCCATGTCACGTTATGTTAGCGCCACCAACACGGAATTCTCGTCATGTATCTATAGTCTAGTCTAGATTTTGCTTAGAAGGTAAACAACAAGACAGACGGAAAAATACCATACAGGTTTATTGTTTTTTTTTTAATTCGTTCTGTTGTGGTTATATCTAGGAATCCTAAGATACTTCCACAGCTGATTTAAAACCTGTGTTTACCGTAAGAACAAGAATAGGCAGAAGCTGGTCTGCCAGTAATTCACAAAACAAGATAGATAGACAATATTATAGATAACAAACAATTATATATGCAGCCTTCAAAAACAACAATCGATTCTTAATTTATTTACATCGTATTTTTTTGTGTAAGCCTTCGATAGAGTCTAACAACTAAACTAAAATTAGTAGCTAGGTAGGTATGACACGTGCAAATGAGTATAAAGGAATTTAGTATTTGACTATTGTCAACTGATGCTAAACAAAACTTTGAATACCTACATATTATTCAAATAAATCATATTTGACTTTTACATCAAAAAAGGTCACACATTCTATTTTAAACTTTTTTGCCTGTCAAATAAAAAAAAAATTGTATATGAAATGTGGAGCCTAGGTGCACTGTTCCAAATTAATAGTTTCCTATGGAGAAGAACCCCAAAAACTCTTCTACTCTTTTAAATTATCCTTCTTGACAATGAAGTCCGATAAAAGCATGTATGAATACCATACCTGTTTACGTAAATATGTATATGAGAACAATATAGAAATGTTTGCGAATATTATTATACTAAAATATAGCTACTTAGGCATAAAATATGGGTCTAAAAAGTTCTTCCATTTTCAGAACGTAGAGATAATAAACTATTGGAATAGTTTTCAAACGTCAAACGAAATCATTTAAATTGCAAATATTACCTTTATCAAGAAGTAAATGAAGTAGAGGAAAACCTTACGCTCGTTTCAATTCTGAATTTAAAAAAAACAATATGGCGGTCCAAACTCCAAAGCGGCCAATCGCTGTTATTTTACGCAGTTTAAAATATTGTATTTCGAATTCTAGTATTCTCTAACGAATTCGATGCTATTGGTGAATTTCACGTTCAGGATTTTAGTAGAAAATACAAGTAAAATGGAGGGCGTTAAAATCTTTAGAAGCACTTAAGATCAGACGGGTTATAACACGTTGAGTGCAGAGTAGTGCAATGACAGAGAGCTAATGCACTGCCTGCAGGCATCGGCGTAGGCATCGGAAGCTTTTAGGTGCATAGCGATACAAACGAACATAGGTTTGTACGGAATAAGGGGAATTTGTGTTTTTTTTCTTAGTAACCAGTCTTAGGCTAACATTCAGAGACGATGCTCAGCGTAAAGTAAGGCTTCTGTATGTCAAATTTGTATTACAATTTGACATACGGAAGCGTAAGTTCATGCTGAGTCTCTTCTCTGAATCTCAGCCTTAGACTAATATTCAGAGAAACTTACGCTTCCATATGTCATATTGTAATACAAATTTGACATACGGAAGCATTACTTAGAGACGATGCTAAGGCTAATATTCAGAGACGGTGCTGAGCGTAAAGTAATACTTCAATAAGTTTATGCTTAGCATCGTCTCTGAATATTAGCCTAAGCGTAAGGTAATGCTTCCGTATGTCAAATTTGTATTACAATTTGACATACGGAAGCGTAAGTTTATGCTTAGCATCGTCTCTGAATATTAGCCTTAGACTCTTAGTACTTAGTAATTAGGCCCAGAAAGAGGTGGCGGGACAAGATGCATACTGCGAAGGCTGGTCGAGTCGGCACGAGGAAAGAGTACATGGAAGTATCTAGGGGAGGCCTTTGCTCCGCAGTGGTACAGCAATGGTTAACAAAAAAACTAGCAAGAAGTTTTAGTATTCTGTTGCCAAGTTCGTCTGGTAGATCTACGTCTGACGGTAAACATGTTTTGTTAACATTTTGCGGATGCTGTAAAGTGTCAGCAACATCGGCATTTAATTAATATATTGAATGTTTAAATGTCGCAATAATAGGGAGTCCATAAAATCCTTAAAATATTTTAAACCAGATTGTGTCAGTTTTTAACCACGGACGCAAAAACGACGGGTGTTATAAGTTTGACGTGTCTCTGTGTGTGTCTGTCTGTGGCATCGTAGCTCCCGAACGGATGAACAGATTTTGATTTTGTTTTTTTTTTATTTGAAAAGTGAATTAGTCGGGAGTGTTCTTAGCTATGTTTGATGATAATCGGTCCAAGATGGCCGCCGCCACAAAACAGCGGATTACATATTTTTTCACACCTCCTTCAATATGGGTATCAAATGAAAGGGCTTAACTAGGAGAATACTATACACTATGAACATTTTCAAATCCAAGATGGCCGCCACCACAAAATGGAAAATTACCATAAACTGATTAATTAGCCCCATAACACTGTGGTGGGTGTACCCCATAGGAAAAACCCACATTCAAATTAGTACCTTTACAATATTAATTACATACTGTTCTATTACTGCAACTACTTAAATAGCAGGTGTGTAGGTTCACATTCAACCTACAATTAGCTACAAGACTGACGATGCAATACATTAAAAATTCAAATACCATACGAGTCATACGACCTACCTCAAGTAGCTCCAATACTAATCGATAATATTGAAGCAGTAATGAAAAATTCATCACCAGTAAGAACTAGGACAATAATAGGTCGCTAAACTGTGGAGACCTATGGCGAGTGGCTATCGATCAATTGTAAGATATGAGTCGGTTGTCCAGTGACAGATTGGAGATATTTGCGGCGATGTGAGGCGATGTCTATTGATATTTCACTGGACTTTCTTTCAAAACTATAATCTATGGTAACTTGATTTCGGATGCCAAAGATTCATAAAAAGACAAGACAAGTTATTTTAATTGTTTATCTTAAGCAGTAATATAATTATGTTAGAGTTATAACATATTGCTGGTTAAATATGGATCTCTAGCGTAGCAGTTGCACTTGGGACCACTAAACCAACGAGGCAGTTTATTTATTTCTTTATTTCTATTTATTTGTCCACAATACTCATAATCACTACAATTTACAAAAATATATTGTGGAGACTGGTGTAACAGTCTATCGCACTGCAATTTTCCGGATACATAAAAGATCATCCGGCACGTCAGAATATGTGGAACCTTTTTTGTCTCTGCCGCCAGAGAAGCCTTACGTTGACTTACAAATAGAGCCAGAGACCCGAGATCACATTCCTACTTATAGTACTTATTAATATTCTACGACGGTGGCTATTTATATACCTGCGTACCAAAAAATCACCCACCCCTTTATTTTAGTTTACACTCACTTTATTTGAGAGCTGATAAACATAATTATAGGTTTAAATAGAAAATAAGGGGTGGAAACTTTTACTTCCCATCTTCCCCCGATTATGAATCCAGAAAAGAGAAAAGAAGTACCATAATCTTTTCATTTAAAAAACAAATAGCTTTACATTATTGTTACAATATCACAGGTGTGTTTACTAGCTCAACTATATTTAGGAGGAACAAATAAATGAATATGGAGCCGATTGTATGGCCACTGCGATTGACAGAGAAGGAGATACCAGAATAGTTCTTGCTCTGTCTTTCTACTAATTCAGTGTACTTATTAGGTCATGTGTAATGTAACAGGTGGCGCTAACTGTTGATATTAATGTATGTTTTTATCGCGTCAGGTACAAGAATGCAGAATTAATTACCGGTTTTTATCGGCGATTTCCTCGTGGAATCCTGAGGCGCCGCCTAATAATAGCTCGAAGTTACAACGGTGGCTTCGCCGTAGCTTCGAATTCATTAGAAATTGTACCACTTGCACACATTTCGTAGTTCACCAAGCATGTCGAGGTTAACAGAAATATTGTTGAACCGTTTTCTTACTACCAGGCAAATATGTAATGGCAATAGGAACTATTAAATATTTTAGTAAATATTTATACTTTCTCAGAACGCCATCATTTACTTCGATGAAAGCAGCAGTAAGAAGAGTTGGACTTGGGTAATGGTTTTGCAAATGGTGTGGTTTGACCGGGATGGTTGGCGCTCTTTGGGGGAGGCCTACGTTCAGCAGTGGACGGCAATAGGCTGATATATGGTATTGCAAACCGTAGATGATAGCTTCTGCCACATAAGAGCAGATTTCTTCTTCCAAGAAATCCTTTATTAGTTGGCTAAGAAAGATTAATTATCGCGACTGACTGGCTTCAATTCTCGGGTTGTGCAGTGTTATTGGTTTAGTCAGTAAAAGGCTGGAGTTAGGATTTTCGACCAGCCCCTTATAACATAAGATTTAAACATATCACCAGCCTACTGCGGCTGTTCTGCAGTACACCTTTATCTATCACTTTGCAGAAAAGCGTTATGTTACGTATTAAGAATCTAATATCAACATAGTAGTACCAATCGTACCATAGTTTATGTGTAGCACTTACTATTGAATGTATTGGAGTGCTGCCAACACTATGTAAATAAACGTCTGCTCAGTTCCACAGGCTGGAATCTCCAATAAAAGAAGGTATAGGAAGGTCAGGCATGCTGAGACGCCACCTTTAGTGAACTCTTGTGATTGCAGAACTTTAATAATAGAAGAAGAGTCTCAAATGAAGACTCTAACTGTAAGAGTAACCCAGGTAGGAATAGTAACAATTACATCATCAACCTTTATACTGTCCCACTGCTGGGCACGGGGGGCCTAGACAAGTTGCAATTTGCCATTCGAATCGATAAACGAATAGAAAGAAAATGTATGGAAATGACATTAGTGACAGCCCGATTTATCGAAAGCTTGTCATGTTTATACATTTTGTTTCTATTTGTTTGTCGATTCGAATGTCAAATTGCAACTTGTCTAAGCCCCCGTGCCCAGCAGTGGGACAGTGAAGTTAATGATGAAATTTTTGCTATTCCTACTTGGGTTACAGTTAGAGACTTCATTGGAGACTACAGTCCACTACTACTACTACGACTATAGTCCACCACGCTGGCCTTATGCGGGTTGGCAGACTTCACATGCCATCGAGAAAATCTTTCTTGTCTCTTATCCTTCTGTGTGGACTGGTATAGCCAGACACACTTAGACCTCATGGGATCTTTTGTGTTGTCCCTTCATCATTCATTTCTTACTCTACAAATACGTGGTTCATGGGCGCTAACCCATTAAGAGAAAGTAAGCTGAAGTCTTCTGGCTTAGAGTACCCGTTGCCGCTTCGCTGCCAAGACGTCACAATCACACAAAATCTCTCAGGCATGCAGGTTTGCTTTCGATGTTTTCCTTCGCCGTAGCGAGTGATAAAATAAAAGTAACAATTTAATTAATCTTAAGCAAATCCTTATCGCTAGCATTAACAGTGACATCATCGAAATCTGGCGTAACCATGAGTATGACGTAATCATGAGTATGACGTTAGTGCCTCCAGCAATGCACCAACTTTGCAATGGCTATCAACTTATCTAAATTCTGCCATTGCGTAGCTACGATAAAATGACGTCGATCTTTGAGTTTCACGCTATTTCAGGTTATAATAGAACTGTTATCAGCCGGTGACGTAATAACTATCACGCTTGTATCCCGAAAGAGGTTTTCTGATGTACACCTACAATTTAGCGGCGTTTTTGGGTCTCAAGTAATAGAGGCAAGTGACCTCCGAGCTGCACTAAAGAATTTCAAATAACCCCAAGTCATGGGACATGGTGGTGGATATTTTGTTTAGCAGCATTTGTGAGAAGATGGATAAGGGAGATCTTTTTATTATTGAGTCAATATATCATCATCATCATCATGGAAACCCACTTCTGTGAGTGGGTTTGGTATTCGCACTTAGTCCTAGAGTTGGACCATTGTGCGTGTTTAGTCAGTATAATAAAACAGTCCCCCGCCGCGGTTCTGTTTGAACGCGATAAACTAATAACCTAACGTAAATTAAAAATTTAGAAAACCCCCGACACTAAATGGCTAATTTGCCATTTTGTGGTGGCGGCCATCTTGGATTTGAAATGTATAGTATTCTACTAGTCAAGCCCTTTCATTTGATACCCATATTGAGGGTGTTTTAAAAAAATATGTAATCCGCTATTATGTGGCGGCGGCCATCTTGGACCGATTTTCATGAAACATAGCTAAGAACACTCCCGACTACTTCACCTTTCTATAAAAAAAAACAAAATCTAAATCAGTGCATCCGTTCGGGAGCTACGATGCCACAGACAGACAGACACACACACACACACACACGCAGACACGTCAAACTTATAACACCCCGTCGTTTTTGCGTCGGGGGTTAAAAACTACCGAATAATGCAGTTTAGTGCGGTTTTGAATTTATTGCCTGTAACGACGCTTAACAAACGATGATTGTTGAAGATATCGGAAAAATTATATCGACTGGGAAATTCGTGCGAAGTCGGAGCAGTATTGAAATAAATTTTTACTATTTATATAAAATATTTTGGTTTTTTAAACGCTCCAATGCTTTGGTATATTATACTGTAAAGTTGTATATGTATGCTTGTAAATAAATAGATAAACAGAGTTACAAAGTCCATGAGCATATTATTTAGTCGACCGCGTGAGGTAAACGAACGTCTAATCGATTCTAAAATACCTTTGTACCATCTCATTACGATTACGACAAACCGAATAATTTACTATAATAAATGATTTTTAATTCTCTGACGACATTAATGGCGTAGTTGCTGAGCGATTGGCTGCACTACCGGGTTGCGGGTTCGATTACCGGAAGCTAATCTGATAAGATAAATTCACCTACAGGTAAAAAACGATTTAAACCAAAGATAAAAACAAAATGTGAGTTTTTTTTACACGTGTACGGTGTTTTTCAACCCATGTTGGATTGAAAAACAGTAGCGATTTTTATTCACATTATAATAAATTGTTAATTGATTTTATGAGGCATAATCGCATAGTCGATTAACAAAATATTTGAATTGTTACATCACTAACCAAACTTCCCCTTCGAATCCTGATGTAAGAAATTTCCTTCACTTTGTGAGATGATTACGAAGAAAATAACTAATACTCAAGTAAGAGGGCTTTGCTCAGAAATGGATAAATAAAAATAGAATGGCATTTTGCTGCAGTACCTTTGACCCGCCGCAGCAGACGGTTTATGAATCAGTCATCAGGTGACGTAACCATTTCACGGTGCAATGACCTGACAAACGCTAGGTATACCCTACCAATTTGCATTATCATCGACCCATTATCTCTCCCTCTGCTGGGCACTGGTCTCCTCTCCGAATCAGAGGGTTCAAACTATAGTCAACCACGCTGGGCTAGTGCCTGTTGGCTTAACACGCTGTCGAGAAAATCTCCCAAGCATGCAGATTTCCTCACCGATGTTTTCCTTTACTGTTGTAAGCGAGTGACATAATAGGCACATGATCACGAAAAGTCCGAGGTGCGTGCCTTAGATTCGGACTCAAGACCTTGGTAGTCCAGTGGTCATATTTTTGAGCTATCCCTACTTCGGCAATAATAAATAACAGTACAATATTAGCTTCAAAGAAAAACTGTATAATTTGAAAATTAAAAGTATAACACTCGGCGTAATTGTATCAAATTGGATAATTGGTAAAATGCTATTTAATTGGCTGTAATACCTCTTAATTGTCGACTAATAGCGTGAAACTGTATTGGCGTGTTTTACTTTCTGTTTCTTCACAGTTGCTAGCTGAGAATTGTATTGATTTTATAACAGTTTTAGTTTACGTTTGGTGAAGAGAATGAGGATATTCCGCACACAAATAATTACCAAAAATTTCGCCTCTTTTAAACAACTTCGTATTTTGCCTACTCTATATCCATTATTAAAGCAGTGATAGCCTAGGGGTATGACCACTGGACTGCCAAGTCAAAGGTCTCGAGTTCGAATCCAAGCCACGCACCTCTAACTTTTCGTAATCATGTGCGTAATTATGACTCGCTTTAACGGTGAAGGAAAACAACGTGAGGAAACTGCATGCCTGAGAGATTAGAAGTCTGCCAACTCGCATTAGGCTAGCGTGGTGGACTATAGCCTAATCCTGAGAGGAGACCCGTACCCAGTAGTGGGACAGTATATGGGTTGATTTATTTATATTTTATTTATACCCATTAGTTCTACAGCAAGATAACCAATGTCGAATAGAGGGCAAACAAAATTTAAGCTGACAAAAAATCATAATTAAATATGAAACGAGTGTCTCGTAACAGTCATAACATTGTTTTCCACTCAAAATACAGAAATAGCGTAAGGATTTTATATAAAAAAAAAGTTAAAATCAAAGACGCTTTTAACGATCGAATGTTTAAAAGTGCTTGTCTTTGAACTGTGCGTCGTATATCAGGCGCTTGTCATATCAAAAGAGGGACAAATTTGTCGCCAGATGACTTTGATGGTAAACATAAGCCATTGGGAACTAAGAATTTAGATAGCTGTGTATTTAAATTTAAATTAAATGAAGAAACTGATTGACTGTACCTAAAGATACATACTGATGAATATTTACCGATCCATTGCAAATCTTAATTGCTGAGACTAGACATAATTTTTAGTTTAAATCTTGTCCACATTAAGTATGTTAAATAAGCAAAAACTAAAGAAGCGTTGTTCACTAATATGATCATGTATCAGCAGAAGAAGTCAATGAGTAGAAGAGTTTTATAAAAAGCGTTTAATAAAAATTTAACTGCTGCGTCGATTTTCTAAAAAGGTTATATCTATTCTAATAATATAAAGAGGAAATATTTGATTGTTTGTTTGTATTGAATAGGTTTCGAAACTACTGAACCGATTTGAAAAATTCTTTAGTGTTAGTATTCTATAAACTTAAAAGTTACTTTAGTACTTTCTTCAGGTGAAGAATATTTAAGGAAATAATTGGTTGGTAACAGAGAATATGTTTCAATAACGGTGACATTTTCTCAGTCCTTCCAAACTTATTTCTTATGATTTATACCAAGATTAACATGATGCAGTTCCCAAATTTGTTAGAAAACTAGACAAATGAGATTTAAAGTACATACCAAAAACATTTTGGAAAGAGCCAAGGATAATCTATGTAGGTATCACACGGAGTTGGAATCAAACGTAACATTTTATACCGATCTCCAATTCAACACCCAATCCGGTAACAAAAATAAACATAATCCTATCAACGCTGAACTAGATAAACGGAATTTTCCATTATTCCATATTGTATGTAGGTCTGTAAGCGGATCATAGTATTAAAAACGTAACAAAAGATACATATCTGGTTGTTCTCGCTACTTTCCAATATAACAATGGAGGACCGACGAACAAAGCTAGAAACAATAAGCTACTAGATGCGGCTGATTCACGGCCCAGTACTGTTTGCGGCGAAAATTTATATCTGTGACGGCCGGTTATATAGAAGTCTGAAGATCTCGCAACTGGTGTTGCTAAAGCATAATGGACTCCTGTTGTTGATGGGGGTGGGGATACGAATTTGTATTCAGATGAACGGGAAACTGAACTCAATATCAACGAAGAAAGGTATGCAGATGATGATTGTGCTGTTATAAATCATGGTGGTGTTATACAAATTATCGAAAAACTCTAAGATCATATAATGATTATTTTAAAACTACATGATCTCTAAGAAGAACATAACCCAAACCATTGCCTTGTGCAGTCCTTGTCTTATTTAGCGTCCTTGTCTGAATATTTATGCAAGATTAATGTAACAATCTATGCAAATTTCTGAACGGCGAATTAGTGCCGGAAAATTATTATTTCATGTTGGAGGTCAAATATGGTTTCCATGTTCTAGTTTCGGAGCTATTATGTGGAAGTTGTTATTAAGTGTACAATATTGCTTTACTCGCGTCTAAAATATTCATGATTTGTTTAACTAAAATGCCGATAAAATATTACTTGGGCCGTGGTTTTAAAAGGCTTGTGAGAGCAAACTAGGCTATGGTTAGACTATGGCTTAAACGATGTACTTGATATGAGGCCCATGACTAGCACTGGGTCAGTAATCAGCTGAATTATTGTAGATTAATAGAAACCTGGATTTCATCAAAGAAAGCCACAGTGACTGACGATCTGCCTACCTTCCGTAAACATCCTACACTACGTTTCCCTAGACCTTATCTACACTGTATATCTCGTTTGCACCAGCGGTTATCAGTTCAGTTCTTCGAGAAATGTGACTGTCCCAATGCTACTAGACATAAAGGGATAGAATCACCAACAGGCAATAAGGTAACTGGTGATCAAAATCACTATTTAACTTTAAACAATCGTTCGTCTATCGCAGCATGCTACTTAGGTGCACTTTGTAAGTAAAATAAGCTGAATGTAGTAGTTTTAAGTGGCCTTTTGTGCATTTCATAAATATTCATCGCAGTGCGAAAGGTCGGCGTGCTATTATTAAAGGGCGTTGCACCGTTTTATTTGAATATGGCAACACTCACCCAGTTGCAGATTCTTTGATGTAGTTTTTAGATTAAAGACGTGTTCGGTTCGAAGTTTTTCGGGTGTGTCGTTGAGGTAGGTCGTCTTACATTTTTGTTCTTAGTTAATCTACATTTGACTTTGAATCTCTGTAGGGTCGACACAATTATTTTTCTATTGTCTGCTAATTAACTCCTAATAGGTAAAAATTCATTCCGAAATGATTTTGTGAAGAATGTTGGCTCGGCTACACACTGTCAAAATAAGTGTGTGAAACCTAATCGGCTTGTATGGATGTTTCATACGGAAAATTCTGACATTGCGCGATTCAGTACAAAGTTGTATATGCAGGAGCTTTCCGGCGAATACCAGAAATGTTCTGACAGTGTTTTGTTTAGAAATAACCAAAGGAGTCCCCACGCGTTCGATTCCTTAGGGGAATAATTACAGGTAGTTGTTGTAACAAAGACTTGTAGGTCTGGATGTGAGAATTGGTGTTTGTAAAAGTATCCACGATACAATAGAAAATTATAGGGTGGTACAACGATTTTTTGATAGAAATTATTAAAAAAGGATAAATAAAATAGTAGTAGTAGTATAGTATTTTTAGTCTCTCAAAATTTAAAATGGAATGACTATTCTATTTGTGTTAAATTTTTCTTGGTAGTGTTGTCTATAAATTAATGTCTAAGCCAGAAATGTTTCCTTTTTCGTTTTTTCTTTGTATTGTTAATTATTTGTGTTGTGTATGTACATTGTTGGTGATCTTAGTACCCGTAGTACAAGCTTTGCTTAGTTTGGTACTAGATGGTGTTATGTAAAATGTCATATGGATATTTATTTATTTATTATCTTTTTTAATAATCATGATTCAACAAGAGCTCCCTATTCTAGCTTCACATAAAAGTAGAAATTGTGTCTGTATATCAGGCTAACAGTGAGCACATTGGCACACAAAATTACCTACGTTATCACTAAATGAAGGAAATAGCCAGTTCTAATGCTCGTAAACTACTTATCTCCCATTATTTATGTATGACTACGCTCCATTGTTGCATGTTTACCGAATGGCTCATACAAAATGTATGATAATGTTAGTGACCTTTAAGAAAGTCTGCCCACCCTACGTAGCGGATAGACGATAATTTCAGGCTTTCAATCTATCTGACATTTGAAGGGAAATGATGGGTTTAAATTATGCTATCGCAGAGACAAAGAGTAGTGTGTCATTTATAATGTTTGCATGGATCGCAAACGTGTTTAATATTCCGGGAAACAAGACAAAATGTAGGAAAATAAGTGAACTCTCTACTGTTTTAATAATGTCTATTATTTATTTATGTAATTTCAGCCGTGATTATCCTACTGCAGGAGCGGGATGGCTTCTCTTTCATTTTTCCAGCCTTCTCAATTGAGTGCTTTCTACATTCAAACCTTGATGAGTCAAACTCATCCTGCAATCTCATTCTTGTGCGACGTATGTTCGATAAATTTAGTGTTTTCGACAAACGAATAGAAACAAAATCTATGGAAATGACACAAGCTCTCGACAAATCGGGCTGTCACTAATGTCATTTCCATACATTTTCTTTCTATTCGTTTGTCGATTCGAATGTCAAATAACAACTTATCTTTGGAACCCTGTAGAAGCGGCGTTCGAAGAACCACATGTCACAGCGCAGCTTTTTAAGTATCATTTTACAAAACTGAAAACCTCCACCTTTTTGAAGTCAAAACAAAATCCCGACATCGAAATGACTTGCTGTAGTTACCGGCAATGATTGCCGTAGCAACCATTCATAGTTTTGGAACGTAACCCAAATAATGATGTAAGGTGGGTTGAACGAACTGGCCATTGTCGAGACTTGAACCCTTGACCTCCAAGTCACAGCTCAGTAATCACGAAGTTTACACTATAATCTTTGGACTTTAGTAACATGATGTTGGTATTATATTATTCTGAATGTTCCAAATTACATTTGATTGATGCATTGTGAAAGGCTTTAGTTTGCCAAAACGAAGGTTGTATTTAGATTACAAGAAATAGAAAGAATTAGAATAGCTTCTGGATTTAAAAATAAACGCGTGCTCTAAGTGTGAGGTCCTGGGTTAAGTTCCCAAGTTAGGTAAAGTGTTATTGGGGTTTTCTGTTAAAAAAATCTTATCGCGTATATTCTTACTCTATCATCAACTAAACAGAAAACCCATCGGGGAATACAGGCGTGGTGGTATCATATCTAAGTACCTAAAATTTTATTTGAGAAAGTTTATCATCTATGTGATCTCTATCTTTCTAGAAATATACTCAAAGACAAAACCGGACGTCGAAGCTTAGTACTGTCGGTCATTAAAATTGTCTGCGTCTACTTCAAAGACTTCATTAATCCGGCTTACTGTCGCACACGCAGATTTGTTTTACCAATGTGTATCTAAAAAGGACACTGTATATATAAATGCACAAAGAAATATGCCTGTAATCTATTTAATTACTAGCTTTTACGCGCTGCTTAGCTCGCGCTAAAGGTCATCAAAAGCCCATACAACTCATCCCAAATTTGTACCGGAGGTACATGACAGCTGTCAAGTTGATAGTTTTTACCATGAAATCACTATGAAACTGATAATAATCTGCCGTAATGGCGTGCGTTTGACATTCCGAAACTGACACTGACTTTACTATGAAATCATTACGAAACAGATAAGTAGAGTGCCCAAAATGGCGTGATTTTTCACAAATTAAAAGTTTTTTTTCTCATCCCCCAGTCAACATTTAAAAAGTACGACTAGAGTTTTAACCATGGTAATACAGAGTATTTTTTCCACTAAGTGTACCTTCGGTACATAATTTCGAATAACTCCTTTGAAACCCCATATAACGGTTTCGTACTATGTCCGATCTGAATCCATGAAACAATTTATTTTTCTGTTCTGTTCGTAACATTGTTTGGTCACACTTCGAAACCGAAGTTAGAACCCCCAAAGTTTCCCTCTAAAGTTCGGGCACGTGTTCGTCCCCTTTTAAAATACGAAAAAATGTTGGTTATTCTTAAAACGAATTTTTCAAAGGCTCTGAAAGTTTTTTGATCTAAGGTTTCCGCAAACAGTAAAGATTTATTTTTAAAGTTTTATAAATGGAATTGAATTGGTTTCGCTGGTTTGAAATGTTATTCTAAACTTTAATTGCTGGTTTATATTTATTTGGTAAGTAAGAATACGTTATTTTTAGGTACCTACGCATTCGTTTAATACTATTATTAGCGTTTTTATATTGGAAGGTAAAAGAAAAGATGAATGGTTAGTGTTAAGGTTTGGTAAAACAGAGTGTATGAGAAGGTTTCGAACAGGGATGAATGGGAGGAAATAATATACTGCGCCGACCCTAAATAAATTGGGACAAGGACAGGAAAATGATGATCATTGTTGTTATAATATTTTGACGACGTCTGTGGTCTGCTGATCACGAGGTCGTGGGTTCGATTCCCACAAGACACAAACGTTTATGTGATGAACTTAGGTGTTTGTTTGTCTGGGTGTTTCTTATATATTATAAGTAGGTATGTATTTACAAAAAAAAAGTATATAAGTATTATATCCATTATCTAGTACCCATAGTACAAGTTCGGGACTAGATCGATAGATAGACTAGACTGTGTAAAAATGTCCCAAGATATTTATTTATAATGCGTAAGATAATTAAGGTAGCAGTATGAACTGACTGAATCAGTTTTGTTCTATTTCTCATGTCTCCGATGCATGTAATGCCAGATGGATTTCAAAATCTGGCGACTACGGCAGTCTCTCCCTTAATCCATGGTCCCTGCCTTGAACTTCTTCTACTCCAACCAAATTTGGCTGAACATCAGTTTTTTACACTATAAGCAACTGCCAAGAAACTTTAGCTATACTTGAGTATATCTTAAGAAATAGCTTATTGTTATGCTTTTCAGGCTTTTCACTATCGATTCTAATAGATGTTTGTATGATAACCGTTATCATCTCCGTATTATATACCTACGTAGTAGTAGGTGGTTAGGTAATAAATCTCGTACGTCATAGCAGTTCGCTAATAGTGTTAACTGTTGTGATTGCACCAATTTGCATCGGTGGGGAGCACTTGAAGATTATGACTGACGTCAAGACACAGGATTGTGTAATAGGCGGGACGCAGTAGGCTAGAATATTAGTAGTTTATACACTAGGTATTTTAAAAAGCCCTGTCCGATCCGAAAGGGTTATAGGTATTCCAATCAAATCAAAAATTTGAATGTGAGTACTATGTAGGCTAGTTTAAACGCGTTCCATATTTCAACGAATTCTGACTGTTTTGGGTATTTCATATGACCTACGCAAATATCTTGCTGATCTGGTATCGTCGTGCGACGGGTTGTTGAGCTCCCTAATAATGGTTGAGCTACACGATGACTGTTGCATGCGTGCCGTCAGTTAGGACTGGTCAACTCAAAACTGTTTCAGATTGTGCCCTACATTGTTTAACTCACATATCCGATATATACTACGTTTGTCTGGACTTTAAAAGAGACCATGATTCTCTGAGTTTGTTTCGGCGTTTCTTCTCAGTGGTCGTCAGTTAGGAAATGCCGGCGACAACTAGTATTAAAAAAAAAAACTTGTAAAAGTGTCTTTAAAGGATCTACTTACAGAAATAAATATTTCATTTCATTTCAATCACAGTACCAAATAAAATAAAATATGAAATATTCATAAAAGCAATGCTGTTAATGAAGTTTTAAAAGTACACTTTTTGTACAAAAATAACCAAAATCTAAAATCGATACCTAATAATACCTTAACGGATCGGACACGGTTTTCTAAACAAATTGTATTCTCTAGACTCCTTCGTTCTTATTACAAAAGATGGTCTAAGCTAACCTAGACTAAAACTATATCCATCACTTTCTAACGTAAAACCGGGGTTTTTCTTAAAACCTCTTTTTGTAAGAATGGGGCCTATGTTGCTAGTATTTAGCTAGCTTAATATTTGTGCACAGTAAGAATCAGAGCAGGAGACCCCTTTAGTCTCACCAGAGATGCTCCACAGCAGGCGTTGCACAGGGCATTCTGAGATCTGGGGTCTTTGAGGAGTAATTACTGTGAACTGTGAAACTCCATTTGATGTTGGTGGTTATAGTAAATCCCACACTGATGTAAATCTTTTTTTCAATTATTTGAATAGATCCTGAGATAGAGCTTGACCTCTCTGTTGTATGCGAACCCATATAAAGAAGAGATCATCACTGTTGGTTTTTAATTGTTTTATTTTTCTATTTTCACAAAGCAAAGCCTAGAAAAAGCTAGTACTTTATAAAAAGTTAAGTACATTCGCAGTATCTCCGCACATCGCAGATCGCTCGGATACTTTGCGAAACGCTAACAGTAAATTGCGGTGTTGCGGACGATTATTTCAAATATGGCCGACCGATGTTCAAAGAATTCCACTGAAAAACTAACGACTAATGGTTTTTAATCGGTTTGTGCGGTCTGGGTTTCGACAATATCTGCCCGTCACTTCCCGTGTGATGACAGAGGTTGTTGAGATTGCAATCATATCTAAAGATCTGTAAAATCTGACTGATATTCTATTGCAATGAGAATCGTTGCTCAAGAAACCAGAAAAAAGCAAGGATTACCAGACATATAAACAAGGAATTGAACGCGGCTGTTCCTCCAGTTGCCATATTTTAAAGATCGTATAGATATGGTACAAAATTTCCTATATCTAAAATACATTCTGTGTCTAATAGAGTTCTAATCAGAAGTCATTTTACATTAACACAGGCACAATAACGCACTATTATGAATAACAACGACTATGATATAAAATATTAAAACATCTAACAGATTGCACATCAAACCCATCATCTGTCATTTCATATCAATCTAGCTAATAACGCTAATAGAACATAATGCACGAGGTGCATACGTCAATAGTTACGCACATTTCCCGCAGGAAGCAGCCTATTGACGATGCAGGGTAGCCTTGACCTGGTTTCGGCCCGGGCGACGCTCGCAAGGTTAGTCGAAACAGCCCGGCAGAGGGGTTATAGCACCGAAATGTGAAGAATGCAACGGGAATTATGGATGGTTAACTAAAGTGCAACTGCAATTCGAAAATTAGTAATTTTACGATTACTATAGACTTGATTGTCTTACGACTCTGTGGTTCTGATAATATTTTGAGGTTGGCAACATGAATAAGATGATGCATTTATAAGTTGGTAACCCAGGCAAGATTGAAATAAGTCACGTTAACGTCACAGATCCAAATAAATAGGGACAACGGTACGACGATGATGATGATGTACATCACAAAACAGTAGGACAAATCATTTCATAAACGATAGAAGTCTTCAACAAATATTACCGGCGTTTGGGTAATTTGTTTATTTCGGCGTTCATTCTCAGACATCATCAGTTACGAGATTCCAGCACCATCTAGTTTAAAAAACAAACATTGACTGACATTGACATTAAAAGATTTACAGAATTAAATTTTATTTTTGATGTAGGTATACAGATCAATAAACCTAACTGACCCGACAAATGTAAGCCACGTTATGGTTCTACGAGACTACTTGCACAGGATGCACCCAGTGACAATGATAGCTGTGATAGAATAATAGGCTGACCCACTAGGTCAGGATGCAGCGGGCTCAAGTGTTGTCACGTGGGGAATTGTGTGAGAAACCAATTTGGCAATAGATGCACCATTACAATGTTCAAGTGTCTTGTTGATTGGTTGATTTGATTTGTGTGGGAACCCTGGCTATGACGTATGGGGAAAAATATACGATACAAGGCTAGCTAGGGCTGTTACCACATATTTCATCACCAAGAAGGTTTTGATTCAAGTTTCTTTTTAATTTCGATAATTATTTTCTGTAAAAAGATCATATTTTAACTCTCTAGATGGCGTCGAAATTTCCTAACTGATTGATTACCTCTGAGAAGAAACGCCGAAAGCAAACTCGGACAAATATGGTTTCTCTGTAAGTCCTACCTAGAGTATCAAAATCCAAACCTTGAAGGAAAAAAAGTCTCTTGAAGAAACGTTTATTGAGAAAATGAGATTTAATTGACATCTCTTAGTAGACGACTAAAAAACGTCACGCAAAACTGTTAACACGCGCCTATAACGAATAAATAATAAAGATGATTGAATATTTAGTTGTTTGGTTTCCTTTTATTATGGTGAAACCTCACAGAACTAACAGAATTGAATAGTTGTTCAATATTATGTTACCATGGAGCGACTGTATCCATCTCCACAATACGAAAAGAAAATATTGGAACCGCAAAATAAAATTAATCACCATTAAAATG
Organism: Acronicta psi; assembly: GCA_946251955.1. NCBI lineage: Eukaryota > Metazoa > Arthropoda > Insecta > Lepidoptera > Noctuidae > Acronicta > Acronicta psi. The sequence goes on from OX276482.1 coordinate 12,676,632, forward strand.
TAGGTAGCCAGTAAAAGCCAAATTCTTTAAAGTATAAAAGCTAGTACTGTCCTACCAAGTTTCTGAAAGCCAAAGCTGACAGGCAGTGGCCGTTTCCGAGCCGCCAACGTCCAATAACCAAACATCAGGGTATCGAACATGCCCGAATCACAATAAAATCAATGTAGCTTGCCCCTTACCGAAGGCTGTCCAGGCCAGTGACGTACGTGCGAGCGAGGCAGACACATACACAAACAACAAGCAAGAAAAAGACAGCGAACTCACCACCAATTTTATAGAGACATAACATTATTTTACTGCACACTGCAATAATGTTCGTTTTTAATTAAAATTGTGTAATCAAAGTCTTTTCTTTCACTTTTCTTTGACTTTGTACGGTTACTTCCTTGGATAAACTCTTGAACGTTAATATAAATGGGTTGTTTTAAATGTAATTGAAAATGCAATAAGATATATTGTTATTTCAGACGTTGTTTCCTGGAAACGTAGCAATTTTATTACGAGTAACAAAGTGACTAAGTAGTCTCGATGCAGCTTGCAGGGTTGTTCTCTACAAAGAAGCTGAAAAGAAACCCCAATATATAAAAAGCTGATAGAAGTCCCAATTATTGCAACATCTACGGGCAATGTCTGAAATGGTTATTTAAATAGAGCCATAGCGGTTATGATAAGACCAGTCATCTATTTAGGGAGTAAACTTTGAAATTAGAACGAGCTAGATTATATTATCCATTATAATGAATCCTTTTTTGAAATCCAGGTTCGCATTGAACTTGAAACAGATTTTTGATTGCAGTATTTTGGGTGGGCAGCTGTAATACATAAGTAATGAAAAGCAACAAGTCGCTACATGAGGCAGCCATCTCGCAAAACCACGTCATACACAACGTTTGGAATTCACTTTATACGGTGAAAACGTTGGAAACTGCAAATTCATCACCGGCCTATATCCGACTACGTTGGGAAGTTGGGGAATCTGACTAACTGTTCTTAACTGCTTCTGGTTAGGCTGGAAGCTGACGTCAACATATGGGAATAGGGTAGGTAGGATGATGATATATTCATACATAAATTAACTTCTTTCTCCAGACGCATACGCAAGAACTAAAGAACGAACAAAACTACCATTTGCTACGCTATTCTCGCATACTTCTTCTATTGCTTCGTTGTCGTACATATTGTCATACGCAAGAATACTGTGATGTGTAATTAAATATTAATGGGAGGGTTAGGTTTAGACTAAGATTTTTTGTACTAACGCCTCTGTAATTTTACTGGCACTTTTCAAACAGAAACATGAAACTAGGTAAAACTAGGAACTAGGGTTTAGTGCGTACGTTCTCTGCATAAACTGCTAACAAGGAGTTTGTAAGCAGATTATGTTGTCCTCATAAAAACGCAAGAGGCAACTTACTATTCTCCCGAAGTATTAAAAAAATCATCAAAGTAGCTACGTTCCCTCGACCTAATACGGAACCTACGTCGTGTCCCATAAACTAAATACATAATAAAGACCAGCCAATCTAGCGCTAGATTAAATTTTTATAGAGCAATCACGTCCAAGTACGAACGACATTAGCCAATCAGAAGCGTTTCGAGACGTCAGGAAAGTACGCTCAAACTTAACGAGGCTGAAAGACCTGGAATTTAATTTATTTAGGCACAGATTGGAGCTGACGTGACAAGGAAAAAAAACGAGTCTCATTTCCCTTGACAACGGAAAAAGGGATCTCACATGTTCATGTAATAGGAAATTTGGTTACATTGTTCGTTGCTAAGAGACTGTCCCTTCTCTGAAAGTCCTGGAGATAGTATAATTTCAGAGCAGTTTCACGTTGTCAGAGAGAGATGCAGCTTCACAAGTTAAATAGTACCATTCTTCTCACAGCATAGCGTTAAAACGATGGCACAAGCAATTACCTTAGTCTTTTTAAATTGGGACGACCCTGAGAATTTCCTCCATGTTTTGCAGAACACTGTTAAAACACTGTTGGGGTAAACTCCGAAGTATTCCCTGAAGGATGAAGTAGAGAGTATTACACCTACACGTCACGTAGCTGGTATGTTTAGAACCATGTAATGGGGGGCTAGTACTACAGTCATCAACTGAGTAAAAATGCACCTATGCCTGGAAAATGGGTAACGTCAATCTGATAGCAGTCGTTTCGTGTAAAATACTGATATTCATCCTCATCTGGAAGCGGATCCCAACAATAAAAAAACTACGGCTGTGGTCTAGTGGTTCGAGTACTGGACTGCTGATCACGACGTCGTGGGTTCAATTCCCACAAGACACAAATATTTATGTGATGATGAATATAAGTATTTGTGTTTGTCTGGGTGTTTCCTATGTATAATAAGTATGTATTTACAAAAAAAAAGTATATAAGTATTATATCCATTGTCTAGTACCCATAGTACAAGCTCTGCTTAGTTTGGGACTAGATGGTGCTGTGTACAAATGTTCCCAAATATTTATTTATTTATAGGATAGGATAATCACAAGATATTCCAAAAACAAAATCTGTTCTTTTTCTTTGCGAAAAAAGAGGAAATCGTCCGCCATTTTCTATACAGGCATTATTAAAACTTGAAACGTCTAGAACAAAGGTGGCCTAGTTTATTATTCCCTAGTATCATTACAGACAGCCGTCATTACTACATCTATTATGTATAACTGTAGGAAAACTGACAGCTGAAATGTTTGAACGAAAATTACTTACTTAATACGCTATGTGAACACGTATTTCCTTTAGGTAATGACGTGGAAAATCGCAGACATTTTTCATACCCGAGTCCTTTGTTTTTAAGTACTTGCTGTGTACCCACCAATGATTATTTATGTTTCTCCAAAAGTTTTTTTATTGTTGTTAGATGAAAAACAAACATATGGGGCAAGACCTGATGGCAAGCGACAAACGCAGCCTAAGATGCCAACAACACCATCAGTATCAAGATCAATATTATATATGTTTTACAAATAAATGATTCTGTTTCTGATTCATTTCTGCGTTATCATCTTGAGTTTCTCTTTTCTTGTAAAGTCTTATTTGTTTTCATGGTAGTTTGTCAAAATATCATCTTAGAGCTAACCTACGTTTAAAAAGGAACTGTTCTACATTTTATGCTTCTAGTCATGTCTGTCAATCTGTCAGTGTTAGAATTTTATTAAGTAAGATAAGGTATCGCCCTTAAAAATGACAATAAGAAACAATAATGGATTCATGTCGGCCTCCATCTGTCTGTGCTAGTAGTTTTCTCTGATGATTGGAAAGAAAATTTACTGAGAAACTGATCAAAGACTTTTTTGTCGGTCATGTCAGAATAACGTACGGATCTATAACATAGTATTCCACTATCCATAAGATATGTCACGGTAGAGATAGACATATCCTAGTGTGATTTTTTAATCTGTACGAGTCCAACATATGATATACCTACTAGCTTTCCGCCAGCAGCTTCGCCCGCATGGTCTGGTTATTTCGTATAACTTTCATCCCCCATTTCAACCCCTCACAGCCCTTTTTTCACATTAAAAAGTAGCCTATGTCCTTTCTCAGGCTCTAGACTATCTGTGTACCAAATTTCATTTAAATCGGTTATGTAATTTTGGCGTGAAAGCGCGACAGACAGACAGGGTTACTTTCGCATTTATAATATTAGTAAGTCGTCCAGTATATCTGGTACTCCTATGAATTTACGTTGAAGATCCCAAGATAATGCTATTTTATATTAAGTCAAATATAGAGATCCAGGTCATGAAAGTCGAAAAGAGGTCAGTTCAATTTAAAGTTTAAAGGTAGCGACAGAAATGAAAACTTCTGGAACACCTACGAATATGGAACGTAATTATGATTAAATTGTCTTTTGGAACCAGATAATAACTACTTTTAGCATGTGCTCGTAATTTCAATTAGACTTTATAAAAGAGAGAGAGAGGAGACTCGTGCCCAGCAGTGGGACAGTACTTATATGGGTTAATGATGAGTCATATTGTGGGGAACAGCTAGTAAATAAAATAATCCTATTTCATTTAACCTTTGTTTTCCATTCCATATTAAGTACAAAAAAACGAATAGAACGTTCCACAACCTTAATGTACCCACTCTTAATAAATAATTCCTTTGTTAACGATAAATTGAGCGTAAAATATTAATGTTTCTAGAGGATTCCGCGTAAGTACTCTTTGCTAATAGGATTATATTCCCTCCAGCTATCGATCTTTTAGTAATCTGGTCTATTTTTGTTTGCAACTCGTGTATTCCCGTTATGAATGTTTAAAGTCTCGATTCGCTTTGAAGTCTAGATTGGTGTAATTAGAACCATTCGCATTGGAAGTAAGGTTAATATTTTATCGTGTGAATGGTGGAGTGTGTTGCAGTTACTGTCAAATCAAAGTGTCGCCATAACTGATATCGATTAGGTTATTTCGGATCAGAGGACCATTCGTTTGCATGATCGATAGCTGCTAGTGCTATCGACAAATATTTGTACAGATACTACAATACATGACTGCCTACTGCCACTTTAGGAATGATTTAGTATGCAAGATCAAAGGAAATGTTATTAGTTTTTCAACTTTGGCAAAATTTATTCCAATGTCCATTAAGAGCTGCCAATATTAAGTATAACTTTGTTACTTTTTCACGCCTAGAATAGATCCTGATGAAATTCGGCAAAGAGATACTTAGGTAAATAGATTGTATCCTGGGAAGGATACATTTATTTACATTTAAACATCTATACTAATACTATAAAGAGGAAAGATTTGACTGTTCATTTGCCTTGAATAGGCTCCGAAACTTTTGGACCGATTTGAAAAAATTTTTAACCGTTGGGAAGTCTACGCTATCCCTGGGTGACATAGGGTTATCATTTATAAGCAACACCCATACCACGCGGGCGAAGCCGTTGGCGGAAGCTAGTAATTATATATTTTTCTTGTATTAAATAAATAAAAAAAGAAGAAACATGAAAGGGCACTTAAATTATAAGTAATCATATGGACATTTATGTTCAAGAAAAGTCTTTTATATTTATGATACGGTACAGTAATTTGTCTCCAACAGCGCTTTATCGCTAATTTGTGCCTTTCTGTTAATTAATTATATCAATTGTAATTGTTTTATTGGCAGACAGACGGACGCGTCGAACACTGTTAAATTAAAATTATTATGCATGAGTTGTCAAATGGTATACAGCTGCGGAGCGAAAGACAGTAATAAATTTTATTGTAGTACGTATTTACATATTGTTTACGCTATCAAATAATAATTCTTTGTAATTAATATTTATATGACGGATAATTTCGGATTCAAAGTTTTTCTTACGTTTATTATTTTTTTAAATCGGTTGTCATCAGATTTGTACGCAGTCAAAAATATGTAGAAAATTGTGGTATCTTCCCCGACGGAATTTTAATATTACTAAGTATTTTAAATATTTTTTTTAATTTCACAAAGCAACGGCCACGGCCTGGTCAATGGTACCTTATCGCAGCTTATGGACATTTACATCACGGTACGAGGCATCGCTGAGGTTGCCGACCCTGCAAAAACCTCTTTACTCCCTTCTTCAAGAACCGCATACCGTAAGTAGTAAACTCTCAGGCTGATATTCAGACCCGAGACTTAGCACGAACTTACGCTTCCGTATGTCAAATTGTAATACAACTTTGACGTACGGAAGCGTTACTTTACGCTTAATTTTGTTTCCGAATATTAGCTTAAGTCCTATAGCAATGACAGTCTACCATTTTGTCTTTAATTTAATTTAGTTTGGAGAGGACCTGACCCATAGCCGCATGTTAACACTTCAACTTCGGCCGCTATTTCAGTAACCTATCGATTTTGGCAAAATTAGCTTTGCCCGCGCCGGCTTGACCTAATAAACCGGGCATATAAATAAACAATACAATATTGCCCGACTATAATTGTGTTATATTAACTAGAGACGTCACATGCAGTTTATTAACGTTCGCGCTGTAAACATATTCTGTATAAATTCGAAATTATTTTACCTTTAACATGTATACGCGTACTTTGATAACGAACGGCAATATGTTAGGAACGTATGTAGGTAAAAGTATTGCAGTCAACAATGATGAATCACAATCAATTGATGTACCTAGAAACCGTTACATAGATGAACTACAGAAAATGTGTGTACACATTTAAGTACGTTGCTAATATTTAAAATTATTTTCTTGGAATTCACAACGGTACGCCAGTGCTGTTTAAGCACATGGCAAATTATCAACTCAAAGAGACTCGTAAAGTAAGTAAATACGCCGATGATTTCCTATTAAGAATATGCAAATATTTGCTAGAGTCAACATGAGAGTTACTTACTTGCCGAACAGCGGGTGCCACAAGTGGAAGGAGGCTGGGTCGTGCGGGTGCGGCGGCATGTGCGTTGGCGGCTCACCCAGCGGCGTGGTGCTGCCCACCTCGGGCTCTTCGCGGCGCCGGCCCATCGTCGCCGCAGCCGGGTTGGGACCGCGCCGCGCCGACGACGACGCCGACACCGCCGCACTCGGCTCCAACAAGTTTTGCAACGATTTAACACTGATCCGCGGCCGCGGCGACTCTTGCGATCCAGTTGAACTACTCCGCTGATGCGATTGAGCTTCGGAATGTTTCATAGATTGCAGATAGTTGTTGTTCGGGTAGTAAGGCGAGGTCGGGCTTTTTTGTGGCCCACTCCTCGGCGATCGCTGACTACCCATCATATTAGCATTGAAGTACGGTATCTGGAGCCCCGGCAAAGGCATGTTCGGCCTCAATGGCATGTTAGGATTCATTCCTGGGTACATGTTTTGCAAGAATGAATTGTGTTGCATGGCGGCCCGCTGGCTAGCGGTATAGTTACCCATAGGACTAGTTCGCGACGACATATTACTATGTAATTTATTCTGATGACTCTTTGTCGAGTGAACGTATGGATTCTGCACGTCTGAAGATTTTGAGGGCATTTCCTTCGGTGGAGGCTCGCTCGCTTTGGTTTGGGCTTGCCTCTGAGACTGTGCTTGTTGGTTCGCTTGATTCATAGCCTCCTGCCACATAAGGAATTGCATTCGGTTATCGTAGTCCATCGGTGGTACCGGGAAGCCCCCCGGTCCAACGAAACGGGAATTAGGATTACTAAACATCTGTGCTAATTCTGGGTAAGACGGACCGTTATAACCGGCGGAATTTAGAGCTTTTAAGAAATCCATATTTTGAGAGCACGCTGCCATTGTCTCAAGTTGTGTTGTAAGATAGGGTAGCCAGACCATTTGGTTGAACGCAGCCGACGTCGCTGCGTCGATTTCGCCGGCCAACGAGCCCAGCGACGGTATCGGCTTGGGTTGAGTGGAGTTGACATGTTCAGCATGAGCGCTTCCCATAGGATTTTCACAATTTGTTGTACTTGGCGTTTTAGACGTCGGTGGCTTTGGATCTTTCTTCGGCGACTCCGGCGGTTTGGGGTTATTCAATATTATACCTTCTAATTGCGCTAGTGATATGACAAGTATGTCCGGATCCTGCAGGACGTGCGGATAAGAAAACGCTTCCGGCAATCTTAGCTCAGGATAATTCATTAACATCGAGGGAATTTCTATGCCGGGATTCGCGATGATTGTGTTTAGCTTATTTTTCGGGACCAACATAGGATCGGGTATGTTGAATGTAGAATTAGATCTGAGACTTTGCAGTTGTTCTAATGGACTGAGTTTACAAATTTTCTCAATATATTTTACAGGTAACTCCTTGTCCCCTTTCTCTATATTTTTGGCCTTCGTCTGCGTCTCCGTTATTCGTTCATCACGGTCACACTTGTCGAATACTTTGTTTATTTTAATGGAGTCATCGGTCGATTCCCGTCTTCCTTTTTTCTCTTGAGGTTCGCCGAACTCTTTATTCAGTTTTCTTATTTCATCTGAGCAGCTCGTTATCGTTGGACTTGCGGATTTTCTATGTTTACCTAAGTTTAACGGTTCACATTGATGCTTCGTAATGGTCACTTCGGACGTGTACATCTTAGGCGAGGGCGATGACAGGAGAGTTTCTAAAAACAGTGATTGTTTGGTCTTTGGCATTGTAAATATTTCTGGCGAGGATGGCACCGCTGGGATGCCACTTGGCTGAGGCGACTGCATCGCATCCGACTCTCTCGACGGCGCTCGCGGTATGTCTATCCTTCTCGGCGACGCATGCGGGGTGGGTAACCTTCGTTGCAAACTCAGATCTTTAGGTATGTCATCACTCTTTTCAGATAAATTATCTTCCATGGAGTTTGTGGTTTCAGCAACACTAGCGACCACGCGATTAGTCTTTGTATTTTTATTATTTTTGACACTGAGATCTGTAGCCACCAATTCCACGGTGTTTGATGTATCGTCTATATCTTTACTTGAATCGTTGAGCATAAAATCTATGTTCTGATCTTCCTCTTTTATGGCAAAATTTGCTTCATCTTCACATGCATCGTCAGTTTCTAATTTGAGGTTCATGTTGTCAGTGGAATTTTCTGTGGAGTCGTCAGATGTCTGCGAGGGTTCACTAGGTAACGTTACTTCACTTTGATCCGGTAACGTTTGTAGTTTCTGCTCCTCCAAAGGTGCAGGGATATCAGGTACTTGTTCAGTAAATATCATATCGGTATTATCAACATCATTTTGTAGCCTCTTCGTGGCACTTTGATCATATTCTAGATGGTTAACTTCATTAGCTTCTTGCATGTGTGATGCTGCCGATAACGTTTCTAGCGCACACTCGTTCGGCGCGTCGGTAGGCGCAAATACTTCGTTCGGCATGTAGGTTTGCTCGATGGCCTGTTGTTGGTTTCCTATGTGATGCAAATGCAAGAGACCTTGCGCCGCTGTCATGCTGCTTCGGCTCGGCGACTCCAACGACTGTTCAAGCCGGTCGATAATATCTGCGACAGGTGCTCCGCCGAGCAGCATGTCATCCTCTTCCTCATGATATTCACCGGAACCGTGCACTAGATTCGCCAGTTTATCCAGCGTTTGCCCGAGAATTTGATTATCTTCACAACCTTTCTCAACGAGTGATTCGAGTAGCGCCTCATCGTGAGGCCCACCGAGCTCGGGCAAATAGTGTGCTTCACTGATGGTCTCAAATAGGTCTTTATGTACCCCCATATCATTATGAAACGCGTCATCTTCAACAGCGCGCTCCGGCGCGTGCGTTTTGCTCTGCTCGAAGAACATCTCATCAGGCGGCTTCGGCCCACCGAGCTCAAACGACATGACGTCGCGGGCGACCTCCTCCGCTTCAGGTAGGAAGGGATACTCTGCTGCACCCGAATGCAGGTCCAGCTCAAGAGCTTCCCCGCCGCGCTGCTGGTTGAACTCAAGCTCTGCCACCGCGAGCAGGCTGTCTAGCGGTGTAGGCTCGGGCGGCGAGGGTGGCGAGGGCGATGATGGCGGCGAGGGCAATGTGGACAGTTCAACCGGAATGCGCTTTACCGCGATCGTGTGCGACGGAATGTGCGACTCCAGGTCGGGCGCGCCCCAGTTGGGCGCGGGCGTTATCACTTCCGTGCGCCTCCGCCGGGGTCTACCGGGGCGCCGGCGCCGGCGCCGCTCCTGAGGAACGCTGAGCTCCGGAGAGTCGTGCGCCGGAGCGCTTGTCACAACGATAGAGTCAAAGATTTCAGTGCGCGGGATAACACGCCAGCCGGTTGGAGTACGCGCGATACGGATACGGTTACGCGGATCGTAATCTTCACAGTGGACCTCTTGCACGACGCCGTCGCGCTGGCGCGCCCACAGGAATACGGGGCGCAAGCGCGGTGCGGGGTGCGCGGGCGGCGGGGCTTTCTCGGCTAGGTCGCGACAGGCCAGGCTGCGCGCGCGGCGCCGGCCTGCGGCAGGAGCGCGGGGAGGGTGGGGAGCGCTGCGGCTTCGGCCAGCAGCGGCATCGGCGCGGGGGCGGGCGGCGCGAGGCTCGCCGCCGCCGCCGGGCGCCCGCGGAGACACTCCGGTGCGCCGCACCACGGGATCAGGCGACGACCGCGCGGACGCGGCCCCGAGGCGGACTGGCGGCCGGCGCGCGCGAGCCCCGCCCCCCGCCGTCCGCCGCTCCCGCCCCGCGCCCGCCCCGCCCAGCGATCGATCGCCCGCCCGCTGCACCCGCCGCCTGCACCCGCATGTAAACACAGCGCGCACCCCGGCCCCCGCCGCGACGTTGAGTTTACGTGGCCTCATTAATCTTAAATCCATATCTGCGGCGCGCGGAGTACGCACGCCGGCACGCCCCCGGCCGGGCCGTGCTCCCGCCACACACGTGCACCGGAACTCACCGGACACCGCATCTTCACTAAACCAGGGCTCTTGCATTAGGCACCTAAACTCCCCGAGAGCCACCGGACGCAACGTTCTGACCTTTTATCAGTTTACCTTTACATTATCAGAATAAGTAATAGTAGGCACTTAACAAAACAGATGACAAAAAGGAAGTAGGCAGCGCTGGGACATGAAAGGGGCGTTATTATGTAAGGCTGTCATCAACATCCTTCAAATCAAGCGTGCTTATCCGCGGTTACAGGATGTCCGTACTGTGAACCGATCAATACGAGTAGAAAGTGGTGCCATCTCTCCGAGCCTCCGCTACACGCTGTGTAACTGGAGACTCGGCCCGCCGTGAATGTACACGTTTTCATACGAATTAGGTAGATGGAGGTAATGATGCAAAGAAATATTTTCGAAATTTTCCGCACGGAAGCCTGTTGTCGAGAAAGTTTAAGTAACGAACTTTTTTTTGTTCTCATCATCGGACGGAAACACCAACCAGAGAACCGAAAAACCAGCGAAAGATAGAAATTATGGTTGCTTGAAATATCAGATAGCATAAGTAACGAAATGGAAACGAAAATATTATAAGGGAAAACGAAAATAATTTAAACATCTAGGTATCTAAATTATGAAATAATTCTTTTGGTTTCAATTAAATCGACGAAATAGCGATGATTTGGTTGAAGCGGTCCCTTCATCTTGAGCCTTCCACCGTGTTTTGTATCTACTAACCGGCGTACCTATTATGTCCATTCCATGAACATTTTCATACGGAAGGAAACAACTTGATATAGCTTTCGTTGATCTTTATTTGTCTTTCCACATCTCGTTCTGAAGCAAAGGTGAGAGACGAGTTGGCAAAATCATTTCGTCTACGTGTCTAGCTGGTCACTTGTAGAATATATAGGTACCTTATTCAGAAAAATTGGTATGAGAGGTTCATATTTTTGTTTCAAACGTCACAGGGTGTATTAGAAATTGTTAAGCCTGCTTTAAAGCTATCTCTGTGGTATCTCGAGCGGAGAATCAGACTTCAGTGTGTCACCTGCGGCAATCAAGACCTCTAAACAGGTTTCTAGGTTCCACTAGGTATTGTAGGTTTTTCACTTGCAAACACAAAGTAAGCAATCAGTCAACAATACCAGGAAAAAGTCAACAAAACTCAAATACGTTGCCAAACAATAAAAAATAATGTTACCCGTACCTATAATATGCAAAGGAGCAAGTAAGAACAAAATAAAAACTCTTTTTCTTTATTATTTTCATTTTATTTTATTTATATAAATCTATAACATTAACAACACGTTATTTTTAATGAAGGAAAATGTGTTTATAAGCGATAGTGAGGTACTAAACATATTGTATGTGACTAGAAACATTATTAAAATTCATGATTGATTATGATTAATATGTCCGTATTAAATTAAGTTTAACAGCCTTATGTTAGATCTAGTCACTCTGTCTGCTTATTAATTTCTACTATATTAAGGTCCTGTTTAACCACCTCGTAGTTAGTTCCTGTTAAATTACTTGGCAGATAATTGATTAAAAAATTTGTTACATTTTTTAATGTATCCACCCTAAAATTATTAATTTCTTTATTTTGAAGGTATATGTAGAAGGTAGGTGTTAGGCAATGGAGTGACCCGATAGTCCTTATACAGGTAACAATGCTGTGCTATATAATATGCAACCGGTACCTAAGATAATAATACTGTAGTTTCATCAGGACGCCAATTCTAGAAATTAAAATTGAATTCAATACAAAAAGGTTCATATTGGTATTTTGAACCTTTTTTACAGAAGTGGCCTTCAGAAAGTATGTATATTCTTGCTATCCCTATTACTTACATATTTAAAAACGGAATGTTAAAGATTACTTTTTAAACGGTTTCGTTTCCGTATTTATATACATAAGGGCGCCTTTACAGTTGGAAACACAATAATGGTACAGGAAAAAGGCAGTGTCAATTATGTAAAGACTTCTTCCATAATTATGTAATAAGTGCAATATAATAACGTAACATAAGATACGAACAAACACTAGCGAAACTAAGAAAGATGGCGTTAGTGTTTATATAAGGCGAATGCGTTAGTCAAATGTTCGGACGGCCCTTTCTTTAATACTTATTAAAATTTAAAATCAATGGTCTGGATGTCCTTCGTGTGCCGTTCATTTTACGTGTGTGAAGTCCCCCGTCCCGCGTGTTCTTATATAATAAAGTTTGATTTTTAACATTAAAAAAATACTAGCGACGAATCTTTTCTACAAAAAGTTTTAATGTAGACCATAAAGGTACCATTCCATATCAGTCTTTGGTTCTTAAATGTTTAGCGATCACGAATACTTCAATTTTTATTGCACACTAGCTGTCCCGGCAGACCTTGTGCTGCCCTACTTCACTAAAACAAAGATTTGACGTTTCTTTTCTCTATAAGAACCTTCTTCAGACTTCATCAAACACAACAAAAAGAAATCAGCCAAATCGGTTCAGTCGTTCTCGAGTTTTCTGCTTAGCAACACATTTAGTTTTTCATTTTTATTTCTAAACATTTTACGCATTTTGTAAAAAAGAAATACTGGCCGCCTGCAGCCGAGTATTAGATGGCGTTAATAACAGAAACGCCCCATAGCGCAAAATATAATATATAATTTAAACACACATTTAGGTACCTAAAGTCAGAATTGGAATTTGTCATATATTTTTTTATTTATTTATCCAAAACGCGTTCATTACAATTTATTTTATCTATAATGCCACTTAAACCTCCTCCTCCACCTCTTGGGTTTGAGTGTGACACTTACAATTCTTCGTAATGTAGGTAATGGTAGGTAATATGTTCTTGGGGTCTCGCCGTTGGCCAAATCCTTTTAAAATTATTCCTTTGAGCTGGTCTTAATATAAAACTATTAACTACTGGATAAATTTCGTAGTTTTTAATTCTCATTAAAGTTCTAGGAGCCCTGAACCTTCTAGTTTTGTTATAGTAACCATCTACCTTTTTTTGCAACAAATCCTGGTCTGAAATATTAGAATTTTCTCTTCGGTAATTTCTAAAATAATAAGACAAATGCTTTTACATTTGCTGTATATAACCCCTCTTAGGATCGGTATAACGTTTATGAATAAGCCTGATTAAGATTTAGGCATTATTTTCCGGACGGTTTTTTAGCATTAACAAATGCTAAATATCTTTCAAGATATAAATTTTAGCGATAGAAAAGATTTTCCTTTATAGTTTTGACTGTCATTGCAATTAAATATTGTGAGGCTAAAATTATATTTTTCTCTCTCTTTAAAAATCCTTCACAACACCAAATTAATTTAGTTTTATCTAACATGCGCAACACGACAATTTTCACTGTACTGTTTTGTTCAAATTTTTCTTGCACGAATATGAGATAAATGCCCGATATATCAGACAAATTCACATTTTGTCGCGGCGCACATGCTAGCTTGGTTACCTTAAAACGAAAACGTTTACGTAAAGACTTGTTAGTAAACTTAAAACGGGTTATACGGGTTAAAGGACATAGGGGTGAGCTTATGTTCGTGTATCGCCTTCATGAGGTACAGCGAGCCGATGGAGATGATGAGCGCCGTGCCCACTGTGATCGTGTAGTAGTGCTCCATATTGCCCACAGGGATGGGCCACACGAGTGTGTCCGTCAGCTGGAACGTGACCAAACTTACTCTAAATAAACATCATCATCAACCTACATACTGTCCCACTGCTGGGCACGGAGCTCCTCTCAGTAAGAGAGGGATTAGGGTATAAATAAAATTAAATAAATATATATTTAGAGGATTTTGCACAGCACCATCTAGGTCCTAACTTCATAGCTTGTACTATGGGTACTAGACAACGTATAATATACTACTTATTTATTACATAAGAAATACCTAGACAAACACTTATATTTATCACAAAAATAATTGCGTGCTGTGGAAATCGAACCCACGATCTCGTGGTCAGCAGTTCGGTACTTGAACCAGTAGACCAAACTAAAACATGACGTCATTTTAATTAAATAAGTATTTTCTCTCTTATTAGAGCAGTTTCGCACTGTGTCCGATCGGAATCCGTAAAAATACGGACGGAGTAGTTGTAGAACTATTTGTAAGGTAGTAAGTAGTATCCATGTAATTTTGGAGCCAACTTATTGCCACTAACCGGGCACACATCCAAACTCCATGCTGCTACAGAGAAAAACCAATTCAACTATAATCAACCTGGGCATCGGACCCAATACTAGGGGATAGCAGTCACGATTTTGACCACAAGACTAACGAAACAGTTATTTTTATTTATTTACTTAATTAATTACTAGCTTCCCGCCAGCGGCTTCGCCCGCGTGGTCTTATAATTTTTCCCGCGTTTTGCAACATTTTTCATTACTACTCCGCTCCTATTAGTCGTAGCGTGATGATATATAGCCTATAGCCTTCCCCGATAAATGGGCTATCTAACATGGAAAGAATTTTTCAAATCGGTCCAGTACTTTTTGAGTTTATTTGTTACATACAAAAATACAAATCTTTCCTCTTTATAATATTAGTATAGAAGTATAGATAACAAACTTACACTAATAAAGGACACAGCTCACACACTGTCTTATCACAATTCTTCATGTACACTGGTAATATCTTCTGGCATTCATTGGCAAAGTATCACACATCACATCACAGTCTACTGGCCTTCAGGGGAGAGGTTATGAGGTGTAGGTGGAAAATTAAGTGTATAAGAGCCTAAGGGCCTACAGCTTACTGATAAGTTTCCGTTAAATTACTTGGTAGATAACTGCATAAAAATGTTGTTAGATTTTTTCATTTATCTGGTGGGTAGCTGATATCCAGAGGTGGTGGAACAAGCCCTTACTCTGCTATTTAATTGTTTATCAAGTGTCGCGTAATACTAAATGACACAGGGATAGTTTTTTTAATGGCAAGTGTGCCGATGTCGACAATTGGTATAGTCCGCGCGGAACTAGTTGGCCGCGCCATAAGTATGTGAGCGGTGGGACGGAGGGGCAGGGTCGCCTGCGCGCGGTAGGACGGAGGGGCGGGGGCGCTTGCTTTCGTTCACAGTAACCCGCCGCCTCACCCCCGTCCCTACCTAAGGCGCGGCCAACTAGTTCCGCATGGACTATAGACAACACTGTCGAAAATCGACAGATTAGACGTAATAAAATGGCAAACGTGAGACTTATCTATTCTAAGATAAGCGTATAAGTAGAGAGTGGAATTATAGTGAGCGTCAAGATGACTGGACCAAGAGTGATACATTCAAATTCAAATATTTTTATTTCAATTAAACCATATAAATAGGTACTTTTGAAACGTTAAACTAGTTGCACCGTTCCAAAAAAAGTGGGTCTTATGGAGAAGAGCCGGCAAGAAACTCCATAGATACTCTTTTAAAAAAGTATGTGTGGTAACAGTACACGTACCCATCTCAAATGTTGGAGTGACAAGAAATTATGCTGTGTTTTTATAGGTATATGTATAAGGTTCATGCTGTTCGTGTTAATTAATTAATATTTCTTTCTTTCTCCCTCCTTTCAATAATAAAGAAGAATGAAGATTTAAATTTCTTTCCCAAACATAGATTTTGACTAAATGTTGGTAACAAATTTTTTTTATGAATGGTTTTTTTGACTGTTGATTTTTAGGCGTAAAAGGTTAAAATAGTTAGTAAAATGAAGGCCATAGATATAAAAAATTTGGGAAATATTAAATGTCATACTTGCATCTGAAGGAGACTTTTAAAGTCAAATCTTCCTCAGGTTGCAGTCTATCTCTTTGCCAAATGTTATCGAAATTGGTTCAGCAGCTTAAGCGTAAAAAGGTAACAGACCGACAGATAGAGCTACTTTCACATTTATAATATTAATAATTGAATATGTTGATGATATGGAGTTGGGAAGTCTATTTAGAAAAAAAGAGTTTTCGGAAAGCTGGACGATTTTTAGGTATATAAGGTAAAGAATTGCTTACCAAGGTGTAAGGTATCTCCTTCCAGCTGCATTTGTCCTTAGAGCTGCCATTGCAGAGGAAGTTGACGGGAGTAGCAGCCTTATTGCACACGTCGAGGCGCCGGTCGGGGCAACGGAGGTACAGCTTTGGAGGCTCTATACTGTTTTTCGCCATGCTGTAATGAGATATAAGATTTGTTAGTCTCAGCCTGCTTGAGAATATTTAAGAAAATTGTTAGGGAGTTCTATTTATATCTGCTTCAAATTTTTTTTAAGGCGGCTCCTAGCTTCGCCCACCCACCCACCCACCCACCCACCACTTTACCATGCTCTGCGGACCCCTAAAAATAAAACTAAATGAGCGCGCTATTACACTGTGCTTTATAATTTTTGTTTTTCCCAATTTTAACATTGGGGAACCTTATAACTGGTCCTGGGTTTCACAGATTACAGGAATGATGCAGTTGAGCTAGTCTATTTAAAATAAAAAGGATTATCTATCAAAGTATAACTTTAATAGGAATGATAAATTTTTGTGATGAGAATATTTTAATTTAGCATTAAGCTAAGATATTAAAAAGCCTTTGTTTGCCTCGCACAGGGTTGCTATAAGTTTATCTTATAACTTGTTTTTCTGTGTGAGTCTAAAAATAAAATTTCTTCTTTTCTTTGTTCCTTTAAAATCTATAAAACTCTACTCACCCACCACCGGCCAAAGGCAGATGATACCGAGCATGCACCGGCAGCCACAAGTACACCTTGCAGTCCTTCACCTTCTCTATGATGTATGTTGTGGTGGGGAACGACTGCTCAGCGGGCAGCTCGATATTGATGCGGTGCTTTGGTACCGCATTTAGCTGTCAACATTGTGGAATATATTCTGAATCGTCAACTTGTCAAGGAATAATTAGTCGAAAAAATGGGACGTAAACATACAGACAAACTGTGGGTGTACATACATTACTACAAATCGCCTCACTCTTGGCAGAAACAGGATGGTACAATGGGTTGTTATAATTTTATTTTTTATTAAGGACTTATGGATCTCTGACAAAGGATACACAAAAAGATATTGGTAGTAAGTGACATACATTATATAGCCAGTGTACTCCTTCAATTATGAGAGACCACAGCATGCAAAAATTATACAAAGCAAATTATTAAACTAATATTATGTAACTGGCAGAGCAATAATATTTGAGGTAATTGAGAAGTGGAACAACATTTTTTTTTTATTGTATACCTTATTATTCCGCCTCAAAGCACTGAGCTCATCTGGATTGGCGAATACTCCATGTGGCAATGTCTGGTCCAGCCCTATGACACAATCCTTATACAGCCAGCATTCATCCTCATCATTATTGAATACTATTCCGTAAGTTATGTTCCTGAAATTATTAGAGATTAAGATTTAATTTTATGAAGTTAAAGATTAACAAGATGGACTGAAAACCTGTTACAATTCGCTGGGAGTTGTTGGATGCAGGTGGCAAACAACCAGTCCCGGTGGAAGTCTGTGGAAGAGGCTTTTGTTCAGCAGTGGCCTCTTTTGGCTGATATGATGATGAAAGTTCAAACTGGAATGAAATTGGCATCTGTTTGCCTGCTGGTATAATTTTACTCAACTCGGAGACTTTTACGTAGGAGTGAAATTATCAGAAGTTTAAAAGGTTGAGAATAGCATTGTTCAGCAGTGGACCTCTTTTGCCTGATGATGACGATGTTAATTTTTACATGAGTTTTGGTTTGTTGTTTCAACAAATTAGATATTTAAGGTCAGTTATTTACCTGTGGAAACCTTCATTTTTGAGCACTTGCTTCATCTTCACATTGAAATTGCAAGTATTGGCCGAAATATATCCGATACAAGATATCAAAACAATCATTGACAAATTCATGTTTACACTTTATAAGAATATTTATATCTTAATGACAGCTGTATTTACACAGATTTTACACTGTTGTTGATAATAAATTATTTAGAGTAGTTTTCTGTAATGAAAGATTTAATTAAACAAATAATTCACTTCGAAACCTATACTGTTGCAGTGTTGATAACATTATCAATTTTATCAAAAATAATGTGACAATCGTTACGTTTCAGAATAATTTTAACTAATTTTATGAAAATTAAACATTCGGTATGAAGAGTAAGAGAGATTGCTGTATCAAGTTACATTAGTAAAACTGTGAGTAAGACAGAGAAAAAGAATAATGATGAAACTGCAAACTGCGGCTCAGAGAGATCGGAGATTTTAATTTTGAAGATTTTGACATTGACACTGATACTACTGACAGTAATAATTGACAGTAACTATTTGGTGTTGCTATTGTATAAATTTAAATTCATTTTAGAAACTGGCATGTACATGCAAAATTATTGTGGATGCCAATAAAACGAGAAAAAAGAAATTCCGTTTTTCTTTTTATCGTAATTAAAGGCATCTCGGTGATTGTTTTTCTAGATTCTTACCAGTGTTTGGATTATTTTATTTTGAAGAAGGCTTTAATAATACGTACTTAATGTATTTCGATAATTTATTGTATTTTAGACTTCCTGAAACTCAACGCACAGCTTTAAAACAGATAGCTCTAATATTTAATAATGTAGGTTAGGTAGTTAGGTGGTAGAGCGATTGCGGTTTCGATTCCCTCTTTGAAATAATTTTTTCTATGGTTCATGGGCACTTATGATTAAACAAGGCAGAAATCTGGATGTAGGTACTGCAAATGCAGTACCTACATCAGTACCTACATGCAGTACATACATAGGCGCGGTGTGTGCACACACCGCGCCGCCTTCCCCAGGCGGCGTGACGGTGCATAAAGCATTTCCAGACGTTAAAAAAAAACCGGGATATGACCACTGGACTGTCAAGCTAAAGGTCTCGAGTTTGAATCCAAGATCTCTGACTTTTCGAAATCATGTGCGTAATTATCACTCGCTTTAACGGTGAAGGAAAACATCGCGAGGAAATCTGCATGCCTGAGAGATTTTCTCGACGGCATGTGAAGTGTGCCAACAGCCATATCCCTCCCATACTGAGAGGAGACCCGTGCCCAGCAGCGCAGGCACAGAAGACTAACAAACACTAATTAACAATATACCTTTTCATAAAATTGTATAATGCATGAATAAAATAGTTAACAAAAGGTTTAAAGAAGACTGTCTACAACACAAACTTAACTTGTTATATAATTAATTAACGTTGCGTGATAGTTAATTACGATACGAAATAATTGCAACTAATTTCTTAATAACAGTAGCTAATCATAAGGTAAGAAGTAACATGACGACCTTAAAAATTAAAAAGCTAAAAAGAGGTTTCATTGGAGTTTTAATCAAGATATATATTATTATTATCTTTTTGTATTTTTTTTTTTACATTTTCCATGCTAAGATAACCAGTTATTTTAATGAAGGGAAAAATCGAATCGAATTCGTAAATTTTGAATGTGAAGGAAGATTTCGACTGGACTGGTGTATTGAACCAGAAGACGCAGGTTCGAGTCCTGCCCGCGAGTCGATTTTTTCCTTCATTAAAATAAGATGTAATATTATTAGTTATTTTTAATGAAGGAAAAAATCGGCTGGTCTTCTGGTTCGGTACACCAGACGCTTTGACCACTAAGCCACCGCGAGCCCCGCTCGCCAGTCGAAATCTTACTTCACATTCTAATTTACGTCTTAAAGGTGACGTACGAATAACTTGTCATCTTAGCATGGAAAATGCTTAAAAAAATACAAAAAGATAGTGTAATATTATTGTCAACATGTACGTAAGGACTATACAATTAAGTAGGTAGGTATACTTATTTATGGCTGTTGACACCTTTGGACTGGCAAGTCATAGGTTTTGAGTTCGAATCCAAGGCCTTGATCTTTGACTTTTCGCAATCATGTATGTAAATTTATCATTCGCATAAACGGCGAAGGCAAACATCGTAAGGGACTAATTTAAGTAAACCTGCTTGCCTGAGATATTATCTCGATGGCATGTAAAGTCTGCCAAGCCACAGTAGGCTAGCATGGTGAACTATATAGCTTTAACCCCACTCATTCTGAGAGGAGACCCATGCCCAGCAATGGGATAGAGTATGGGTTGATGATGATAATGGTACTATTATAATAAACACAAAATTTATGTTATAAATGAGATAATCAGAATATAAACACCATAAATATAATATTTTAATGTATACTTTTTAATGGGCAATCAATTTGCAAATGATGCTAAACCCTGTTCCTCTCTCCTAATTTTGCTGTGCCCGACAGGGTCCATAATGATCTAAGTTATTTATAGTCCACCTTTATAAAACATTATGGAATGCAATAAAGTATTGAGTATTAAAGCCGAAGTGCTTCTTTGTATGTACATATGCGGTAATCTCTCTAAATACCAACCCGATTTAAGAATAAGTTTTT
Source organism: Acronicta psi (assembly GCA_946251955.1). Classification (NCBI taxonomy): domain Eukaryota; kingdom Metazoa; phylum Arthropoda; class Insecta; order Lepidoptera; family Noctuidae; genus Acronicta; species Acronicta psi. The sequence goes on from OX276482.1 coordinate 12,697,335, forward strand.
GTATTTGATAGCTCAATGCTTGAGGAAGATTTTAGGCTATTTAACATCACGCTACAACCCTTAGGGACCGAACAAGGCGCTTTAAATAGTGGAGCAGAAATTAACTAAGATACAAAGATGGAGGATAGGATACAGAATACAGATTATGGCAGTACAGTTTTGGAATTTGGATAATATTGATTACCTATTTCTCTATAAATAAGGTGCAGATTGGAAATAATTTTGGCATCGACTAAAAGCTGTCGCATTTTTCCAGTTTAAAAGGTACCTACCTACCTACCATCACGCTTGTATTCCCTGAAAGGTTAGGCAGAGGTTTTATACATATTTTTTATACACTATGGGCTTACGTTTAGTTTTTTAGGTTTACCAATGTACAAGCACAGTTTGCTGGTAAACGCCTGCCTAAGTAATAGGGGGCGAAAGCGGGCTAGAATGCCATCAACCGGGCACAAGTCCGAGCTGCTCCTAGGAATTTCATAGAAAAACCTAACAACACTGCTCGACGCGGGAATCGAACCCAGGACCTCGAGCGTAGCAGTCTCGCTTGGGACCACCTGTGTGTGCAGTACGCCTCTGCCTACCACTTCGGGGAATACAGGTGTGATGGTATGAGTAAGGTGTTGACAGACCGCAAAGATCGCACAAGAACATTGTACAGCTTCCTGAGACGAAGTTATGTAAAAGAACATAACCATTATACCGTTCGTGTTCATATAACATCAATGAGAAATGTCTTCGACAATTCCTAAAGTGCTTGTACCCTTCTACGCTTACATTGCGGCTTTACTACGGGGCAATGACTCACTCAATTCTCGTAATCAAATCACAACATTGCCTCTCTCTTTCATTCTGCACGCGAATAAAGAGGTGCGCGATATATTTTTAAAAGAAAAATCGCGAGTGTGTGATGGTAGCCCCGCTACAAGCGAGCGATAGGCTGTTTAGCTTGTTACCTCAGCACAACTTTAGTTCGCGTACCGCTATTTCGTCGGCAGGTTGTGTGTTCATTTACGTAATTAAAATATACGACCTTATAACAACTTGGTGTTTGTTATATAGACTTTTGTAAGTGTTATCGGAGAGATTTCTTGGTGAGTTATTGTTATTTTCAATTAATTTGATAAGCGAATACGTACGGTGCACCGATTAACGGTCCCCTCCCAAAGTTTCAAGTATAGGGGACGCGTTTGAAGATCTTATTTTTTAAATTGCGCCATTCAATTTTTTGAAAAGGAATTTAAAATACGTTGCGTCTTCTGAACGGATTTTTTTGGAGAAATTGTGAATTTAGTAACGTGAGTTTAGCCGACTCTAATTAGATTCTTATTAGTAACCTAGTTTTTACTTCAATCAGGCCCAATTAGAATTGAGAACGGTTAATGCAACAGTGTCACCCACGCTTATTCCATTTTGGGGTGTGTAGAGCAAATTTAATATTATTGGAAATAGTTTGTGAACTACGGAAATCCACTAGGAAGTTAAGACATGCGGCAATTCTGGCAAACCGCTTTTGACTTTTGAAAGGATTCTAAATTTAAAAATTATATTGCTGGGACTTTAATTTATTCATCAGAACTTATTATAGAAGTCTCAAGGTTGTTATTTAAAACAAAAATCAAGCCTCCGGCACCAAGAAGGTTGCGTGACTTGGGAAATAAAACCCCGGACGCTATGCACGGGCATGCGGTACCCTTAAATTTTACTAATTCGGGTTTCTTCCATGGGTATGAGTCACCACAAAGGCATCCTTTACGTCAGTAACTTTATAGAGTTGTAACTTTTAAAATTAGGTAGATTATTTTGTGAAATTGTTAGGGGCGTTTTTATCTAGAAGAACAGAATAGGTTGGTAATTGTAGGAGCGTTAATTTACTGCGGTGAATAAAGCCTTCTAACTAATTACCTATAATAATTGACGATCTGTAGTTCTGAAAATTTATATTTGAGGTACAGGGTCGAACTTCGCAAAATTTAAAAATTAGGACTTCTTGGTTGGTATTTTAAAAAGATGCAGAGAAATCAAACAAAATTGGTATTCCAAAATACGTGTAAGTAGTATAAAATTTATATTATTAAAAGTAATATAATAATAAGTGGTGCCAAGTGTGACTTTTACGCTAGACGTCCTGGGTTCGGTTCCCGGGTCAGCAGAGTTGTAAAATTCCCGGTGCAATTCTCAGTAGCAGGTCGGAGTTTGGAATTGTGCCCGGGAAAACAATTCGTTTACCTATACACATGAAAAAGGGTCTGGAAAAGTGGTATAAAGAAAATTTTCTTTTTAACCCTATACCTACTCTTTAATTTTACACTTCAAGATGCATCGTCCTAAATACTATTCACAATAATTTTGTTGTTATTGTGACCATTTTTTTTTATTCTAGTCTTTAGTCTATGGAGTTCCTTGCCCTTCTCCATAAGTCGCAGTTTTTCGAAACCTTGCAACTAGTTTGATCTTTAAAAAGTACCTAATTATATGGTCTAATAAATAAAAAAATATATTTAAATGTATGCCTAATGTGAATGTTCAAAATATCATTCATTTTACAAGACAAGACAGTTCGAAATTGCTCATAACGGAAGTTGTATTGTCTTAAAAAACAAAACCCACTCAGCTGCGTGAGAACTCTATCATGAACAAGCTCTTTAAGAACTTTGCACATTACAACTAAAACCTTTTTGGTAAAAATATATAACATACTGGTTTTCCGCCAGCGGCTTTGCCCGCTATTCATTATCTTATCTTATTCATTATTATATACTATCATAACCATACATTTTACCGGGATAAAAAGTATTCCAGACTATGTTCTATCTCTGTGCCAAATTTCATCCAGATCCGTTCAGTAGTTTTTGCGTGAAAGAGTAACAAACATCCATCCATCCATACATACAAACTTTCACATCTAGTACTCATACAAAACAAATACGGGTTTGTTACAACACTTATAACTCGAGAACTGCTGGACCGACTTTCATGGTTTTTGATTTGTTGAATTTGCCTCCGCCACGAATAACAGAATAACTAAAAAAAAATTGTTGTAACGGGGTTCAAACGCGAGCGAAGCTGCGGGAATCAGATAGTTTATAATATTAGAAACATCATCACGCCAGTATCCGCGAAGGCGTAAGCTGTACACCCATAATTCGACTATATTTTCAGGTTTACTGTCAACCGGGCACAAATATTACGTCCCAGTACCTACAGAGAATTTACTAACAGTAAAACCCAATCAAAATTTGCATGATCTGGGAATCGAAGTCAGGGCTTCAAACTCAGGGATCAGCACATGCTCTTTAGACTAATAAATGAAGCAGTTTTTAATTTTTGTTGATTCTGCACTCTACAATTAGAGCGGTTTCGTACTTATGGTAGTTTACACACTAGATCCGATTGTGGAGGGACGAGGTGTGATGTCCCTCGCATCAAAGGGAGGATTCTCCGAGCAGGCTGGTGTTTGGTTTTGCGAGGGACAACACACCTCGTCCCTCCACACGATTATCGACATCGGATTTCTCTATACAAATTGTTCTACGACTATTCTGTGCCTCGACCATGAGTTTTTCTCACTAGACTCGCTAGCGACGCAGTAAAATATTTGTATGGAAAACCCTCGCAGCGCTTCTAGCGGTTACGTAAGGAACTAAAATCTGCTATGAGATTACAGCGTTTCGATGCGTAAAAAACCTATCGAAACCATTCGATAGAACTCATGGTTGAGGTACTGGACCGTGTTTTTACGGATTCGGATCGAATTCGGATCAGACGTAGTGCGGAACCGCTCTAAGAGATCACTCTCTTGTACGTACAGAATTAACAAAGAAATAAAGAATAAGTATCACCTTATTCTATTTTTTTAAGTACCTACCTAATATTTAAGAGTCAACGCTGGCATTTTAAATAAAGATTCAGCACTAGAAATTTTCGTGGGAACTAAATAGTTTGAAACGCTTTACAAATTTTTCACAAAGTAAATTTATTTATTATTATAAATTAGTTATATTATAATTAGTTATCTTAGCATGGTAAATACAAAAAATATGTTAAGACTAGCTCTCCACCAGCGGCTTCGCCCGCTATCCCACGGGAACCATACATTTTACCCGGATAAAAAGTAGCCTATGTACTATTCCAGACTATAATCTATCTCTGTGCCAAATTTCATCCAGATCCGTTCAGTAGTTTTTGCGTGAAAGAGTAACAAACATCCATCCATCCTCACAAACTTTCACATTTATAATGTTAGTAGGATAGGATAGGATTGTAATAATATTCCCAGTAATTACCGACGGACGCCGAATCCTATCCGAAGTAATAACCTAAGTAACAGCGCAAATGGATAGCTTAATTACCATAATTAAGCAATTAGAGAGCTAAAATGCTTCAAATAATATTATTTTTATATCATTGTAGTGAACGAATATGATTCTCTTCATACTTTAAAATAATAATTTAATTTATTTATTTGTACAAAAAGTATCACTTAAACTATGGTACTTAACAATATCCACAATTAATAAAAAAATTAACATCTGTGTCCGAACTAGATAGAGAATATCTGTATTTAGGACATCAGCGCTCTTCCCAAAACATAGGTCACTTAGTTATAAGCCCCATTGGATCAGATCTTTGTACAGGAGTCAAAGATGGAGTAATCAAAAACAAAAACTAAAATGTAACAACAAAAATGTAATAACAAAGAATGGGTACTTAATGCATTAAGACTACTTAGTTTTCGTAATAAATAACCTAACCTAAATTAAAAATTTAGAAAACCCCCGACACGAACGGTAATTTGCCATTTTGTGGTGGCGGCCATCTTGGATTTGAAATTTATCATAGTGTATAGTATTCTACTATACAAGCCCTTTCATTTGATACCCATATTGACGGAGTTGTGAAAAAATATGGAATTCGCTATTTTGTAGCGGCGGCCATCTTGGACTGATTTTCATCAAATATAGCTAAGAACACTCCCGACTAATTCACCTTTCAAATAAAAAAAAAACAAAATCAAAATCGGTCGATCCGATCAGGAGCTACGATGCCACAGACAGACACACACACACACACAGACACGTCAAACTTATAACACCCCGTCGTTTTTGCGTCGGGGGTTAAAAAGGTTTTGTTGTTCAATGACAACATCGAAGTCACATAGTCTTGTGTATCATAGGAATCAGCCATCATGTGACTTTGTTTTACATACTTGCGCATGCGTAATGATCTTATGTAAGTAAGTACGTTGATCACATGATTTATATATCTATTCAATTCGAATACATGTTTATAGACACGGTAAACATTTAGTTAGCTACAAATAGCCCATTTAAATCCATTACTGTGGTCACGAAATGTGTAACGACGCGCAAAAAGTAACGCGCAAAAGTCACACAGTTGATTTACGATACATTCCGACTGTAAGATTGGTCACCAGCAAAGACTGTATATACTCTATGCCAGCCAGTCAAACCACCGAGCAAAGCAAATCTTTTCTCAACAAGAAACCTCTAAAGAAAGGGGTCTCGATGTGTTAAGATTGGTCTATCATCCGCAGACTGACCGCGGCAAGCGCATCTTAACCTTACAGAATGGTTGATCAGCGTAGCTAGGTACCTAAGGTAAAGATAATTATCGTACATTATGTTTCTTTTCCGATGTTTCTCTACAGACTGATATTGATATCAATATGATGCTTTAAATTTAACTATTATATAACCTTCTCACACAAACCGTAAGTTAAAATTTAACGCTACGCTATAAAATCTAACTGGTAGGTATTGCAAGTATTTAGCATTAGTCCCCACGTTGAACTGAAAACATCATCTTGATACGAAACTTGGTATTTACGACTGTTCGAACGTGTTGCCGGTAAAATTCCTCTCATTTCTGCGTATACGCATACTACATCGATATAACTATGTTTATGAAACACATACTTGTGTGCATTCCATCACGACTCTCTTCAAAAAGGGTTAGGTAGAAGTGTATTAAATTAATAATTTATAATCATCGTTAGTCGTCACTGGAGCGTGTATGTTTTTAGGTCTCATGTACACACATGTCACGAGCAAAAACATGTACCTATACACTAACAAAAGTGCTAAAGCAATTTTCTCCTAAAGTACTGATACAACTTTTGTGATATTACGAACATAATATTAATTACGAACCAATACTATGGTGACATTGGTGTTATTTCAAAGTTGCAATCGTTCATTCATGAAAAAATTGCTTTAGCACTTTTGTTAGTGTATTCATGTTTTTGCTCGTGACTGTAACAGAGGTAAGGGGTGAGCCTATTGGCATTTACCGGGCACAACAACAAGGTTCAACTTCTAAATACCATTGAGAAATATGTTCCTTGACAGCAAACGAATGCATCGTCTTAAGCTCTGTATGTAAGTCGCATTAGTACAGAATTTTTACCGCTTTATACCTCAATAAAAAAGTGCATTTGAAGCCTAATATTTCAAAGTTTAAAGTCCGACTTCAAGGAAGGAAAGGGTTACTAAGAAAAATCTTGTTCTTGCAACTAAGTGCCTCGCATTTCTGCAATCGGATACGGTACCTCGATAAGGTACGTATTTAAACCGCAAGTACTTGCATACCATGGTTTATTTTGATGTAGGTAGCTGTAGGGGTACCTACTTAGACTTACTTAAATTGTTTAAATTTTTCGTGTGAAGTCAAGAAACTAAGGCGAAGAAAGTATTTTGAAGTACATGTGAAATTTAAATATAGATGCACTAAGCTACTTAGGTATTGAAGTTTCCCTAGAAATGTGCACCAGCTATCTATGTATTTTTTTAAGTACCTATGCAATACAATCTACAAAAAAAATGGGCTGATATGTTAATTTATTAAACTCCCAGTAGCAGCTCGAAGTTTGGATTTGACGGGTTGATGGCAATAGGCTCACCCCCTATTACTTGGGACCTAAACATACCGGCGAATAGGCAGAGAAGTACTAAAGTATACCCACATTTCGCCGAAATGTACCCACATTTAGTACTCCTCTGCCTATCTCTTCCGGGGAATATAGCATGATGGTATGTGCACATTAACAGTTAGTGGGGTACGCTCTTTTTCTCGGATCTGCGTTTACTTCAACTCATTTGACTCTCGTTTAAATACAAGTACATACCTACTTATTACAAATAATGCGTGCAAGTTCAAGCCATAAACTAGTAACCTGTCGTTACTCGAACTATTTAACAACATGTTCAACCTTCGCATGCCTGTGTTGTACGTGACAAGCGGTCACATGTCGAGGTGTGGTGCCCATTGGACCTCTAACACTATTTTAGATACCTGTACCTCAACCATGACTTTTATCGAATGGCTTTCGATAGGTTTTTTACGCATCGAAACGCTGTAATCTCATAGCAGATTTTAATTACTTACGTAACGGCTAGAGGCGCTGCGAGGGTTTTCCATACAAATATTTTACGGCGTCGCTAGCGAGTCTAGTGAGAAAAACACATGGTCGAGGCACTGGTTGTACTTATTACACGACATTCTATATTGTAAGCGCGGCTGCTAAGGTAGAGGTCCTAGGTTTGATTGCAGGTCGATCAAAAGTGTTACCTATTAGTCTTTTCATGTGAAACTAGCTTTCATCCAACTAGCTATTTCAACCCTTTACAGCTCTTTTGTCGCATTAAAAAGTCAAAAAGCATAAGTCCTTTCTCAGGCTCTAGGCTTCATTAAAATTGGTTCAGTAGTTTTGGCGTGAAAGCGCGATCGACAGACAGACAGACTTTCGCATTTATAATATTAGTAAGGATTCTCAATTGTAGCTCGGAGGATTGTGCTCGGTCCCTGACAATTGGGTCGCAATATTACATGGGACCTAAGCATACCGAAAAGTTACCTCTGGTTTTGGAGAATACAGTCGCTCCCGCTGTTTGTACGCTTACATCTTTTAAACTATGCAACAGTTTTAATACAATTTTTTACAATATTATAGTGATTCAAGAGGAAGGTTTAGGTATTTGTTAAGATTTTGTGTAAATTGGCTGAAATATGAAAATGAAGGTGGTAGATGTCATTCTGTGCAGCGCCGGGACGGGCCGCTAATTTACCTATGTTAGAAATTCTGTGTCAGGCTGCGGTCCGTAGGGGCTTTTAAGAGTCGGCAAAGCATCAACAACGCCTCTGATATAGGTTTCTATCGCGGCGATGACTATCTTTTTACCAATGGTGGTTTGTCGGCAAACAAGCTGTTTGCCGACATTTAAACCATAAAATAATGTATGGCAAGTAATTCCGCCTTAAGTTTCATCGCTGGCCAAACGTATATCGAACTTCTCGATCTCCTGTTTTGTAAGAATAAGAACACTCTTATATAAAGTTCGTTTTTATTGTCTAATAAAAAACCTGTTTAGTTTTTACAGTGGCCTTGATAATATTAATAGTTTAGGTCTATAAATAAATTAGTTTAGTATAACATTTCCTCAAAATGGCAGTTAAAATATCTAAATAGAGGGAACAGAGGCTATATTGGTAGTTATTTCGATATATTAATTAAAACTATTGGTACTTAAAATAATTGATTCACGTTCCGGATAGCTATATTCCGGGGTAAAAAAACAATAGAACTGAGTAATAATAAGACCGAATAATCTCAAGGAGGTAAATTACCTAAGCAGGTTTTATTACAACTTTTTATGGGAAGTAAATAACTAAAATTGGTTACCACGACCATTGTAAATACTTCATTGATCGAAAAAATTGTCTTATATATGAACATAGGATCATAAAATTCATAAGGTACTCATTAGTATAGTGAAATACCACGATATACCCCGTCGCTACCTTCAGCGGCAGACGAATTTCTCTCCGATTTTTCCATAAGAATAAGAATCATTTTATTTGATGAATATCAGTTACAAAGTTGACAATTTAAATTATAAAAATTATGGGACGTCATATTCTACCGATTAGGTGAGCAAAAATATAATATTTTAGTTTATAAATGAGATATGCACCATGCACCCTGACAACACTATCTAATTGAACACAAGAAGTATGTGTGCAGCAGACATTTTGTAGATAATTTAATACTAGTATCTAATTAAAACTTCGCTAAAATTCTAGATCGAAATTTAGCAGAGCATGTAGCGCTAATGATTTTATAACTTATACGTGAATGGCAAATTGGCCTTGGTTTTCATATTTGCATAACTTTTTAACTACGAATTCATGTAGATTTCGCGTCTAAGCGTATATATTACACGTCAATATGGTAAATGATGGCAAGGCGATCGTGTTCAGCTACGGCATGATTGGAACAGGATCAATAAAGATTCATTTTAATTAAACATCGCGACGGTGTTGGTTTTCCTGAGAATACCAAATATTTTTGTGGTTCGGAAAATCGTCATGAATCATTTTCCGCCAGGTGGCAGAGTATGTCGGATATTCCCTCATCTAGCCCCAAAAAACCCTCGAGACTCTATAAATTCACAGCTGGTAATGAGAATTTGAGCAATAGGTTTGCAACGGTTCGCCTTCTATTACGTCCAAAAACGTACAGAAAGAAAGTTATCATAAATTTATTGCACTCATGTTTGTTTACAATGTTGGTATACATTTGGCTTAGTTTCGGTATACATTTGGCTTATTTTCAAATAGTCTTCTTATAATCTTTTATTCGGCCGGGACACTAAGAACATGAAAGAGTAAATGTAGCTGTACATTTAATATACCTCTGCCTAATGTATGTTTTATCAACCAATAGAAAATCTATTGTTTTCGGGCGTCGTCGTTCACTGCTTAATAAATTAAACTAAGTACTTACATAGGTCAGCCTATTATCAAATAGGTCGTCTTCTCGACATTGAATAGTTTTCTTTGTTCTAACTATAGACATAATATTATTATTATAATGATGTGTAAGAGTTGGAACACTATGGCAGCATTGACACAGGTGCTTATTAATGACTTGTGTATTATTAATTAATTGATTTATTACAACAATAATGTGTTCAAACTATAATAATAATATGTTTTGTTTAGTTGTTATGGTATTGCGTTCTAATTTTACCCTAGGTATGTTATATGTAAGCCAGGCCTTTGAGGACTTTTGAGGTGTCTCCGATTTTCTACCTTTCTAGATAACAAAAACACAATACTGTCTCGAGTCGCGAGGCCTTCAAAGCGACGTGGGGCCTCTCCAAGAGACACAGGGCCCCCAGTTGTCTACTTTGCCTTTAGATTCAACTGGCCCTGCATGTAAATATAGTAAATGCGTTTGAACCTAGTTTTGCCTAAAAGAGAGCCCAAACAGGGTGCAAGCTAGAGTTCGCAATCCAAGATTAACACACACTTATACATATAAAATGCTCTTGGGTCAGTTAGTGTGTATGCCAGACATATATCTACACGTCTGAACACAGTAAGGCTGTTTGTACACACACCGTGCTTACGGTTTCACTCGCCATGTGTAGGCACGGTCATCAGTGTTTTAGGTTGACAGATGGCCTTATATTGTTCTAAAACTTTCGAGCTAAACAAAAACCAACGAAACTTTAAGCTGGTATCTTAGAAAAAAATATTTAAAGCTGTTGACATTACCTTCTACCTCGTACACATGTCGTTATATTTGTCGTCTATGTGTCGGTCAACTTGCACCAGCTTGCCGTGACCCACAAATTTGGAAGCAGACCTACTACCAACTTAATCGATCCACTTTATCAGACAACGCGACATGTATCAATAAAGATTTTGTAGAAGTGCTACGAGTAAAGGAAAGGCGTAGGCAACTCCTTGAATCATTCGATTCCTAGGTCGGCTTACTGTCAGGAAAGAAGGAAATTCAAAGTTGCAGATAGTTATTTGGATGTGACGTAATGCCAAAAGGTTCGCCTCATAAAACTCTTTAAAACAAGATTTTAGTGGAATTTAGTCGAACTTTTAGCTTATCTGACCATTAAACCTTTTTCAACACAGGTTTCTATAAATTAAAAATTTAAAACACACGGCGATGGAACCGATCCTTTACATCTTTTATGCAGCAGTAGGTCGCGATGCACCGGCTTATAAGGAAATGTTGGATCTTAAAAACCAACAGATTTTCCACTCAGACCTTTGACCTTTTAATTTGCAATTGGGTTTATAAATAATTCAGACACAAGCTTATAAGGTATAGTCGAACGAAGTAATATGTTTAAGTAAAATAGGTACCTTTTTTCGCAACAAGGAAAACCAATTAAAAATATAATTGGTGCTTCCGTCCGTTTCAAGTTTGAGTCAAGTGGTATTGTGTTTTTAAAATGATGAAAAACCTTCTATTGAATTCACTGTAAACCATACATTTATAATTGGAGTATATTATATATCTATGCTATGAACCTAATGGCTGCCGGCGCCACGAAAAAAGGATGTATCCAAATTTATAACAACATTATTTAAAATTGATGTGTCAAAATGTCGCACAAATCCTGTTTTATTTTTTGTTAGCGACTTCTTTATGCCGAGAAGAAATAAAATAATGTACCTACATTTATTTAAAAAATCTTTGTTTTAATATCATTAACTTAACTGGCAGAATTTTTTCTTACGAGTAACGAAACAAACATTGAACGTTACTTAAATGTTTATGGTTCTGCGAAACCGGTTAATTGTGGTCCAGAACTCTATGGTCACTGTATTTATTTATTATTAAAACTCTATCGTCACTATATTACTTTAACTCGTGACTTGAAACAGTGCAACTGTTTCCTAGCTAATAGTCAGAAGAAATCAATTTTCAGAAGTTATTTGGACTCCTTCTTACAATTAGGTCATAGATTATGACCCCGTAGCCTTAAAAACATTTATAAACATATCTCTTTCTTTCTATAGAAAACACCAGTCGATACTTTTATCTTACAAATCGCAACAGAAGTCAGTGAGCGAGTATATCACGTGCCCAACATAACTCCTAAACCAACCGGTTCACCTTGCATTGCCAATGACGGAATTTTTACGCACGCCATCTAGACTAAATTGTGCAATCTTTAAGTACATAACAGGTATTTATTGGTATTACTATCTCTTCATAAGTCTGTTGACTTCTGTCAAGTAAATGTTCGAACTATGCAAAATTGTCGCCTGTCGGGTCTAAGCTTATAATGCTCTTGACGTTCTTTTTTTTAAATAAAGCAAATGTATTCAGCGTGCATTCCTCTGTCATCTAATGTTGTGACTTGTGATCATAATTTTGGCATTAATGTTGATTTGAATATGGAAAAAATAGAAGACCTTTGAAAAGTTTAAAATATTCGCAATCGGCGCGAATATATTTACATAACTTATTTTTTTTAATTGTGACGTTTAGAAGTGCTTCTTCGTGGTCAGCGTCGTGGCTTTACTATCAATATTATAGTGGTTAAGGGAAAGCATTTCTAATTAAAAATATACTATTGGTGTTACGTATTATTTTAATTTGTAGCAAGAATAGTTATGTAAGGTCAGCTGTTATATTAGACAAACATCATGTGAACCTAAATCAGACAAATGCGTTTACTACATTGACGAGGCTATTTATAAAATGCCAATTCACAAAAGTAAAAATAGAGCTTTTCGTACAATTGGTAGGCAAAGTTGACGGTAGTAAAGCTACAGTCAACTTTACATAACTACCTACTTAGTCTTCACGTTCTTCTAGCCGGATATCTTAACGGATAAAAGACTTGTTCAAAGGGTTTTCTTGATTGCGTCAGGTTAGCATTTAACAACAATTATCACCTGCATGGCATTGTTCGATTTTTAATTACCGTCATCGTGAACAATTAAAATAAAAAGACAATTAGAATTTAAATTGAGAATCAGGATTCTCGAATGCTTGTAGTCGGCGAGGCAGTGTACAAATTCACCATACTGAATTTACCATGTTTGAATATCTTGGATATTTAGATAAAATGAGAGACATGATCAAGATAGAACGTTTTACTGTCTAGTATGTATTTATTCTTATTATTAAATAAATAAATAATAAAATAAATTAATATTTAGTACATTTTACACAGCACCATCTAGTCGCAATATAAGCATGACAATGGATATAATACTTATATGTTTTTTTGTAAATAATACATATATCACATATACTTCCTTCTGCGTCTGCAGAATGATTCACCATCATATTCTAATTTGTCATGGGAAAACAATAATAAAATTAGTAATACGAAATAAATCGAACGGTATTTTTAGTCGGAAATGCGTGAAAAATATGGTTAGAATGTTTCGTTTCGGCTCGCCGTAAGAAATTAATCGATGTAAGCGAAACTTGTTATTGAAAATTCGAACACATTTACGCATAATCGGAATGCAGCCATAATACCTACTTTAATCAGTTAAGACGACGCATTGAAGATTTGGGGGTCATGGATCTTAATATTTCTCAGCCATTACAAAACATACGGATCTGATTTTTACATATGTCATTATTCATGTCTTTAGCTATAAATTTGTAGTACAGAAACACGATCGGTTAAACTTTACTGCAGAGAAAAAAATTTTGAAGACAGCTCTTCAAAAACATGGATTCGCATTTTATGAAGAAACGGAACGGATTTAAATCTTCAAATTTTCACCATAGATAAGTTTCAACAGACTCTTTGAAATGGTAATTGGATTTTTTAAAATACATTTTAGATTAGATTTTAAACGAGAAAAACCGTTTTGGCGCATACTACTTTCCACTATAAGCTAGTTTGCACTTGTTTTTGTATGGAGAATGCCTCCTGTCAGTCCGCCACGGACTGTTATCAGCGCCGGGTCTGTGTCAGATGAGCTCCCACGACCAGTATAAGCTGACCTTTCAGCGTACGGGAAGCCTATACAATGTAAATGCTTATTAGACTGGACTTTATAAATTGACAATCGGTAAAATAGAACAAAGCTAAATGGAGTCGTCTTTGGACTTATGCGAATATAAAAAAATATTATCACATTTAATATATTTTCAATGTATTTCAGGTAACCAGGTCTATAAATCAACATACAATAAAGTAAAAAAAATCAAAATTAAATCTAAAAAATTAAGCGACTGGGAACTTTTATGGAAAATGCTGCCTTATCCCTTTGAGATATAAAAAAATAATGTATGGTAGAATTGTTCCTTTTTGATAGGCCTATAAAAAAGTTCCCGATATCATAAGTGTATCTTTTAAAAATAGCTTACTATACCCATTCTAATATTTTAAAAAATGGTTACATTATTTAATGTGGTCTATCTTTAAACCATTGAGGGTTTTCTTAGACTGTCTTCCGTCTCCATCATCAGGTCACCTTTAGATGTCCATTATGTTGTAAGGTCATTAGGACTACATAACTGTGCTAAGTTTCATCACAATCGGTTCTCAAGTAAAAATTTGAAAGGGTTCATTTCAAGGGTAGTAAAAACATATACAATTATGAATATACAGACGAATATAAAACCTGCTCCGGTTCTTCGTCGGTTAAAAAAATTAATGCATACCTATATGCTCTGCTGTCTGTGCAAAGCTGGGCAGATCGTTACTCGCTAATAAATAATAATATAAACTAGAAGGTACAAGTAAGTACCTGGGCTTGCGAGCTCTGCCTGGACGAAAGTTGGTTAAGACTGGACCAAACGTTAGCCCGAATTCCACGCATTTATTAAATTTACATAAATAACACGGCATCTTCCCAGACATTAAAAAAATAACATAAGTTTAAGCTCTGGTAACTCTGATAAAAACTATTTCTATACACTTTTACACACTACAATTAAGCCTATTAAGTAATATAAATTTGTAATAACAATGTGTGATCCTAATAGGAATGGTAGACCATTTTGTCTTATTCTGGTTTACATAGGAAGAAAAAATACCGAATACCGACACCAATTTTCATATATTACTTAACATAATATCACGTCCGCGCCTGTATTCGTCAAGGGCTATGGCGATAAACTGAGATATACTAATGTAACTAAAAGTTTGCTGGTATGTGTAGGCCCTATGTAAGAGGTGGTGAACCATTTGCCATCAAATTATTACCTGCCTACAAACCCAACCTTAGGATGTACCTAGTACATCCTAAGCTTGGCTTTGTGACTGATTACATAAAACGACTGAATGATCATCGTCTTAGCTTTTTCTCAATTATGTAGGTATAGGCTTCCAATGCAACCAATGCCGCAGAATACCAATATTTTACACGAACACGAAGTGACTGCAGTCAGACATATATGCTTCTAAATTTCTAGGCAGTACCAATATTCGAAGGATATTCGAAGTTGTCAGGCTTTCTTGGGCTTTTGACCACCACTAACGATTGTCATAGTTGTCTGTATTCGTTCGTTCGTTAGGGGACATTTTATACAGCACCATCAGTCCCAAAATTAGTAGAGCACTAGACAATAGAAATAATACTTAAATAGTTTTTTTTTATATATTTATAAATACTTAAGAAATACCCAGACCAACACAAACCATTATTTTCATCACACATATTTGTGTCTTGTAGGAATCTAGCCCTTGACAACAGGGAAAGAGCGCTTTACGACGTGCTCACCGAGGCACGGAGGGGTCTCGGTATGTTAAAAATGGTCACCAGTATAATTATACACGCACATCATCACACAAAATGGCTCATAACTCAGTTATGAGCTCCAGAAACGACTGTATGTGTTGCCATATTTAGAATTTTATAATTTTTGTGTAACCATGAAAATTGTAAACCATTTTATATTATCGACTTATCAATTTATTAGCATGCTATTTTGACATGTTACCTTTAATTAGAAATCTTAAAATATACATTTAATATTAGGTACATAATAATTTAATTATGTAATTTTTAATTCCTAGCGGTCCGTCCCGTCACACGGGTAGACATTACCGGGACTAGCATACAACTACTACCGTACTATAGTAGCTCCTTAGTACCACGTCCCTACATCCATTTTTAAAACGCAGACATACTTAATTGAATTTTTATCAATATTTTTTGTTCTCAAAATATATGTAAGAAGCCTATAGACCGTCGGTAAACAAGTTATGGGTGCGTGATTCTTGGGTTCCTGATGAATACCTACGCGACCCCGCGCCGCCGCCGAGCCCTTTCTTTATCGCGGCCATGTTTGAGTTAGTAATAAACCAGCCTTACATTAGACGCACTCCATTCATATTAGTTCCGCAGTACTACCATACTTATGAAGCGGATGGGTAACTTCAATAGTTGAGAATAGGAAGGTGGTAGCGTCCCAGATTCTAAGGGTGACAGGAATTGAGACGCCAAGAGAGCATGTGAAGTACGTAGTTATTTAACCAAAAATTGTTCTGTCCATCTGATCCTGGAGCTAATTATTATTATTATATAATCGTTGACCTCTGGGAACAACCCCTTAAAATATCCATTTAACATTACACACAATAATTGTTCAAATTAATATTCTTGCAACAAAAATAAAGATAGTAAGCGCGACTCTATGACGTCTCTGTTCCACAGCGCGAGCCTACGATCGCAAACCACGAAGTATTTGCGGGGTGTAAGCGGATGGCGCGGTGCGGGGGTCCGATTTCAGATTTATAGTTTGTCAATGCCTCGCCTTAAGTTTATTCCATTAGGCTTTTATAAGCATTGATAATTACTTGAGTTCAGATTTAACTTGAGATACAATCTTTTTGACTGCCTCGTTGGTCTAGTCATAGTGTAATAATTTACACTGTGGTCTAGTGGTCCCAAGCGCGACTGCTACGCTAGAGGTCCTGGGTTCGATTCCCAGGTCGAGCAATGTTGTTGGGGTTTTCTGTGAAATTCCCCGTAGCAGCGCGAAGAATGGATTTCTGTCCGGTTGATGGCAATAGGCTCGTTCTCTATTACAAAGGACTAAGACTTACCGGCGAACTGTGGGTATACATTAGTACGCCTCTGCTTAACCCTTAGGCGTGATGGTATTCCCTTACCATTTTTGTCGATTACCTTTATACTTCGTATATAGTGAAGTGTTTAGGTCCCACGCACCTAATTGGGGGCGAGTGAAGGTCCCATGCACCTAATTGGGGATGAGCCTATTGCCATTAACCGGACACAAACCAAAAGTCCGAGCTGCTATTGAGAATTTCATAGAATAAGCCAATCATAAATTGCTCGACCCGGGGATCGCATCCAGGACCTCGAGCACAGTAGTCAGTAAACATTATTATAATAATAATATACTAATTTATATGTCTACAGGTCTGCCAACATCAAGGACACTATCACTTGGACTACTATCACTTGGAGGTTGGTCACTGGTTCAAAGTCGTGACATTGAATGATACCTAAAATAATTGCTTAAGTCAAATTAATTTAATAATCAAGCATCATTAACGAGAAATTTCAAATTAAAAGTACTTGAAATTCAATTTAATTAACAGACAATGCATTAAAAAATTAAGTAATTATTAACATTACAGAGCAATTTACTTACAACATTTTCATTCTTAATTTATTATTGAGGAGATTACTTGGGGCCTTATGCGCCTCTAAGAACTAGGTCCTAGAAAATCCTAAGTCCTAGTCGTGGTCGAGAGTGATAAAGTGTAACTGGGATTTTTAATGAAATAGCAGTATCAGCTCCTAGCTTGGATTTATGGTAGCCCATAGACCTAATGACATACCTTTAAGCCGTGAGTACATCAGTATCTACAACTTTTCTTAAGCTTATATTATTATTTTTATATATTTTTCAATACTAATGTTTCAATTTCAAATAAGCTTTTAAGCATTTATGAAACGTTATGACTCTAGTTGCATAGTTGATGGCTATGTGCCTACTTGACAAGTGCAATAATCTATATTTTGACTTGTGTAAACATGATCATCAATATAATGTAGTCAAGACATTCCTTCAAAGATATGAGACAATTGAGAGAGCTAATTGTAAAGAGAGTATCTTTCTTCATAGAATTTGAAGCAGGTAGTTTGATTCCCACGGTCCGCCATGCCATTCAGAGTACAATAACAGTACATAATACGATTAACGATTTTGTTATACTATAACGGGACCCGAGCTCCTACACTATATCGTGCGTCTATTTCATTGTCTGTTCTCCGTACCATATTTTTTATTGGTATAAAATAATTTGTAGTTTTTGAAAATGGAAACGTATTGTCCCTCTGTTACGAATCGTGGTCACGTGCTGCCTTGCATAGTGCAAGAGCAGGATCTCTACAGTACATCTCTACAGTCTCCTTTGGGATGTGCTTAAGTGAGACGCTAACTTAAGCACATCCCAAGGGAGAGGGTCCCTCTGGTCTGATCCCCAAAGACCGGCAGCCTTTTGAAGGTTTTCCCCGTCAGCAGAAATAGGCACGGTGCTCCTGTTATTGAAACCGATAGTGGTTACAGGCTATACGCTTGTAGTGCGGTTTGGCTGATTGTACATAGCATCACGCCTGTTTCCCATTGGGGTAGACAGAGGCTATTGATTTCCACTTGCTACGATCCTGGCACACCACGTTTGCTTCGTCTATGCTCATTAAAATATATGCAGGTATTCTTCACAATATTTTTCTTCACAAAACTGTAGTTTTGCTTACAAAGGATAAGAACCTTATTCACAGCTTACTGATAAGTTCCCGTTAAATAAGCGTGTAGATAATTTAATACAAATTTTGTTCCATTTTTGTATTTATTCGGCACTTAGCGGCTATCCAGAGTTGGTTAAACAGGGCCTAAGGGTATAACTTTGGTTACAGAAAGGCCAAGACTTTGGTTACAGAATGGAAATACATATGTTGTGGTAACAGTACTATTTCTATTTGATCAGATGTACGGTCGCGGTCATAAATCTATTACCATTTTTACAAGTCTATCGCATGAAACAAATTTCTTTTACGACCTTTTTCTATAACAAACATTTTGCATACATAGACGATCTCGTATATTGTACTCTTCCATAATTATCTAGTCGGAAAGAGAGCGATGTACTGTTCATTCACTGTGTGATGTCAGTGGTATTAAATTTCAAATCACTAAGCATTGTTATGGCAAATACGATCCTTGACATGATAATGGACTTATGGCCTCTTACTGTACCTATTACCTTCGGATTATTAGCTGTGGGTGTTGGTTTCTGTATGTTCTATGCCTCAAAATTCTGCGGGTTCATTTGCAACCATAATATTTATTGATCGTAGGCGTTTCCACTTTGATGATACAGTATCTCATACATTACATGCTATACGCTTCTGAGTAAACAAATATCCACAATACCATTATTATTTCATACTCACGTGGTTCTTGCGACACCCGCCAGAGGTCACTACTTGTAGTAGGTCAACAGTCACATGTGTGTATTCTTTGTTTGTCTTATTATCATATCAATATGTGAGCAAATGTTATATTTTGCGTTAAAAAATAGTAACACATCTCATTAACACCTTCAAAATGTTCTAATACTGGTTGTTTAAATAAGTTATGTAGAGGGTTCCTTGCACAAACGACTAGTCGCAACAACTGCTGATGTTGGATGTGGTACCAATACACTGCCAAATATTCTGCCAGTACCTAAGCAATAGTGTGGTAACATCATTGTATTCCGGTTTAAAGGGCAATGTAGTCAGTGAAATTACTGATCTCCGCAACCCAATTTCTGGGCAAATATTCGATGGATAGACTGGGTTGTCCGGCTTTTTAAACTTCTGACCACCTACCACTAACATTGTCAGAGGTGTTTGGTATGACAACCGGGACCGATGGCTTTTCGTAACTACTCTCCGAGTCGAAAAATTAGGTAGATAAGTATGTTATTTGTGGAATGTTATCAGAATTCGTTTATAACTTGGATTTGCTTAACCCTTCGGGGAAAAAAGGCGTGATGGGTATTACAAAACTTATTCACGCCATTTCAACACATGAATATTCGAACCTCATAGCTAAACCTCTTTCTATTTATCTGCAGTAAACAGTTGAACATCCCACTCTAGCCGTTTTCCACGTGCAGTGAAATTTTTATGTACTGTGACGTCATTCGAGGCTCGAATGCTAAAACAAAGACAGACGGGCAGACACGCAGAGGTTTTGTGATGCAAAGTAACGAAGAACAATGATGTGTCAAATATGTCTTGGTTGCCATGATTGTGGTAGGATCTGGTTTCAAGTGTTACGAATGTTATAATGAATGAAATGACGTGTCTTTGAATAATTTATTTATGGTGGTTTACATCTGTACTTAATATTATAAAGAGGAAAGATTTGATTGTTTGTTTGTATTGAATAGGCGCCGAGACTACTGGACCGATTTGAAAAATTCTTTCAATGTTAGACAGCCCCTTTAACGGGGAAGGCTGGAGGCTATATACCATCACGCTACGACTAATAGGAGCTGCAAAAACGGGGGAAAAATGCATAAGACCACGCGGGCGAGACCGCTGACGGAAAGTAGTCGTAAAAAATCATAATTAAATACTATTAGGTAGTTATGTATAGGTGTAAGTACTGTTGTATACCCATACTTCGCTGGTATTTGAGTCCAATGCATATCTATTGTCAATGAATAGGAAAATAAAATCCGTTCCGACTTACACAGAAGAAAAAACACTTGTACAATCGGGAATCGAACCTCGTTCAGCAGTCGTACTTAAGATAACTAAACTCATGAGACAGTTATCAGAATCGTAATATTTAGATTAGAATAAGTTTAATTTTTGGAGTCAAAATTAAGAAAGAATGTTTGTTTGTGTTCCCAAAGTAATCTAAAACTTTTGTTTCGAATTAAACACAATTAAGTAGGTTTGCCTAAATCTCTTCATTTTGATGACCACAAGTTGAGCTAAGGTTTACTTTATACTTTTTCTTTATAGGTGGTTTCTTCTGCGAGTCAGTTATACGCCGACATTTAATTAAATGCCGGCGCCATTTAGTTAAAAAGAACATTCGACTTGTAAGTGTTTTTTAAATGTCTGTTTACATTAAATTATAATTTATCATTTATTTCTAGGCTGATCTGTAAGTAGATATCAACATGATTAGTCACAGAAGTTTAATTACAATATCACAGTGGATACCGAAGAAACGAATCGTGTCATTCATGACCACACGCCACTATAAATTTAATTCCTATTATAATAAACGTTATTATCCTTTGTGAACTTCAACAATGGTGGTTATTATGCGCGCAGGCCGCATTGAATTTAAATGTTTATAAGAATCTATAAGTTCGCGTTGTCTGGCGGAGGTTAGCTCATATTCATAATTATTTACGTCCTTTAGGTGGTACTAGAATTTGATGAATGGAAAATGTGATGTTTGTTTAGGCACATTCGTCATTAAAAATAATGCATCAAATTTTTATGACAATCATTGGCTGATTATTTCTCCCAAATTATACAGTGCAAGTATTTACTCTTAGCAACATCATCATCATCATCATATCAGCTTAAAGATGTCCACTGCTGAACAAAGGCTTCCCCCACTTCTACAGGGACCGGTCGTATGTCGCCTGCATCCAACCACTCCCAGCGACCTTTACCAGGTCGTCGTATTCTCGTCGGAGGCCGTCCCACGCTGCGCTTTCCGGTACCCTGGCATACCATTCCACAATGTTAATTTGGATGGTAGATGTATGCTTAAAAGCTAGTAGGTATTAAACAATCATAGACCGTGTAGGGTAGGGCACAGCAACTTATATTAGGTTCCCGCCAGCGGCTTCGCCAGCGTGGTCTTACAATTTTTTCCTCCGTTTTTGCAACATTTTTCATTACTACTCCGCTCCTATTAGTCGTAGCGTAATGATATATAGCCTATAGCCTTCCCCGATAAATGGGCTATCTAACATGGAAAGAATTTTTCAACTCGGTCCAGTACTTTTTGAGTTTATTCGTTACATACAAAAATACAAATCTTTCCTCTTTATAATATTATTATTATATTATAGTGTAGATTAACAGTCCATATTCATACCCAGCTGACCTTTTTGAAGGACATCGCCACTAAGGTCGACGTCTGTGTTTCAAGAGCAAGTCGTTCCGGCGACTACACTGATATCCGCTTAATAATTCTCCCAATATGACCAACTAAGCTCACTGTTTCAGTTCCGTTTAAGTAGTTACTGTTTAATAAGTGACTTTGTTTTCAAAACAGCGAAGCTAGCAAGAGCTCAAATTACGACAAAATCAAAATCAAAAGAGTTTTATTTTCCCATAGACCTTATGCAGGCACTTATAAAATGTCGAAACTAGGTGCACGGTTCCAAATTAGTCGTTTCCTATGGAGAAGAACCGGCAAGAAACTCCATGGTTACTCTTTTAAATTTTAGTTTTTTACAGTTACATACATCTGATACAATAGTTTAAGGATACTTACACAAGTATGACCAAACAATCTAGAAACATTTGTAAAATCCAATACAGAATAAATTTAAAAAAAAAATACAGCTAGGCTTGAAATATATGTCTAAAGAGTTTTCTCATTTACAAAGCGTGACAAAATTTATTACAGAAAATAAGAAAGAACCATTGAGTAGCCCATGCTAAAGGAAGGCATTATGACTCACAACCTGAACTAGACCTTTCTATACTAATATTATAAAGAGGAAAGATTTGATTGTTTGAACTGAATAGGCTTCGAAACAACGGGACCGATTGAAAACTCTTCCACCGTTGGAAAGTTATACTATCCCTGGGTGACATTTACAAGAAATACCTGGGTATTTCTTATAAAATATAAATTCATTATTCTTATAAATTCATGTAATATAGGGTATAATTTATAAGAAATACCCAGGTATTTCTTGTAATACCCTGGTCTGGACCACGGGCGGAAAGTATTAAGGTTATAACTGAACAGTTTTGCGAACCGGATTATGTTGAATGAATGAATTGAACACTCAAAAGGAACCGACTCGCAAAAAACCCATTTCACACTCGTCACATAAGTCTTTTAACCTTACGTCCAATACTAAAGTACTTCCTACACAACAAGGTTGCAAGGAAAAATATGTTTTGACCTCCTTCAAGGTGAACCTTTCAATTTGTCCACCGGCAAAGATTGATTGTAAAATAAATTGAGTTAATAACTTCTTTTTTTACATGTACTTGGGTACAGGCAACACAAGCTAAATTTGCACTACAAAAATCACCGCTAATACGTTGGAATACGGTCCAAAGGGTATAAATTAATATGGCGTTGTGTGTACCAAATGCATATTCGTTACGTTAGAGGTGAATCGAGACACTTTGTATGCCTACCAACGCTCCTGTATTCCCCGAAAAGATAAGCAGAAGCAAAAATTATCTGGAAAGGACTTCTGGGTTAGGTAGGTATGTTGTTAGCAGGCGAATTCGGTGGTCTATTGTGGACAAGCTTAAGGCCCATTCTATTCTATTATATTATTAAAACCCACTTGCACCATTCATAAACATACTTAATTTTTAAATAAATTGTATATATGAAAATAAGGCAAAGTTAAGAGCACCCTAAACCGAGCATGCATGGGGAGGTTGATGAGCATAGATGAAGCGGAAGTGGTGTGCCAGGATCGTAGCAAGTGGAAATTTATAGTCTCTAATAAGCGTGAAGCTATGTAGGTTTGTTAATAAAATAATGTTAAAATATTTTTTTTTTAATTACGTGCCTGTGTGTGTATGTGTGGGCCTAAATGTATTTACCGGACACAAAACCAAAATTCAGACTTATTATGAACTTTTCTTACAAGAGATACTACCCAATTTCACTTTGTTCCACCTGCAGGAACCTAGGACCTCAACGTAATAGTCGCGCTTACGACCACAAGGCTAATCAGTTTATAGAGTATACATTCATCATCATCAATCCATGTACTGTCCCACTACTGGATATGAGAGTCTTAGGCTATATTCCACCACGTTGGCCATTAATAGACACATTAATTCGGTATAAATTATTATTGACAAAATGACAAGGACATCAACGGTTCCTCTCCCAAAAAAGGAAGCAGAGCATTAAATTATTTGACAACAAGTGCGGTACATACGGGCAGATTATACTATTACACGCGTCCAGTATAATCGGACCCCTGCTTGTACGGAGAGCTTATACAATGCGAAATCTTATACTGGATACGTATACCTTCATGGGTAGCCGTGCGTACCATTTAACAATACGCAGTGTACGCGAGGAGATAAGAAAGTAATGCGCACGCGTACAGTAATTGCAGTAACACCTTGAATAATTTCAAGTTGCATAATTACTTAGAACAGACTACAATTAAGTGATTTTAAAGAGGGGCTTGTTAGCTAAGTAATATCTATAAGGTTAAGTAGTGATTGCCGCAGTCAGTCTAAGGATTGTTTTTCATTCTTAGCACATCGAGGCCTCTTTGGGCCACAGAGAGCACGGCAAGCCGTCAGTATTGGTTGTTATATAACACCTAGGACAAAACTTAGGATATAGAAATTGCCTAATGATTGGGCATTCAAAAATTACTGTGAACTGATGGCAGCCATTTCATGTCAATGTAAACGATTAATAATAATCAGTCGCATCCGGCCAGACCGGCAGCCTTCGCCAGCGAAGGTTACCAACAAAAAATATAATTAAAATTGTAGCTAGTGTAAATCAAAACTAAATATACATTTTCTCCAAATTCCAGATCTTCAAAATGGGGGGCTTCAAAACCCTCATCCTCCTTCACCTGGTGTACTTCTGCGGGTGCATGGACCAGCTCCACATCGTGTACGAGTGGAAACAGATAGACTACGAGTTCCCGAACCCTGAAGCCAGGAGGCAGGCCATAGAGTCGAAGAGTTTCATCCCGGAGAACAACATCCCAATGGGCTTGGAGATCTATGGGGACCGGCTGTTTATTACTGTGCCACGGTGGAGAGCTGGGGTGCCGGCTAGTTTAAGCTACATTAATTTGAAAGGTAAGAATTTCATCACAAACATCATTATCAATCCATATACTGTCCCACTGCTGGCCACTGGTAGTCCTCCATGCTGGCCTAATGCTGGTTGACATCCTTCACATGCCGTCGAGATAATCTGAAAGGCACGCAGGGTTCCTCACGATGACGATTACTCCTACACTGTTGATATCAACTGCACCGGACTTATATACAGTGATCATGTATGTTTCGGTTAGGTTAGAACTGTGACCAAACAATAATAACTTGGGTTCATCAGCATTCAGTTAACAATATTTCTACAGCTTACAATCTCCTGGGACAGTTACTCAGATTATTATTTAACAGTTTCTACCATTTTACGGCGATATATACTATATACGGGGGAGGTTTTGTCCAATATATTTTACATAAAAGGACCAGGCCGCATTGACTAAGAAAATACAAAAGATGTCGCTACGAGGGAAAACTTGAGAGACCCACCTGTTAAAACGCTCATTCATAATAGTGAGACAAAGGAAGGAATTCATAAACACGCAACAGAGACAGGAGATGAAATGATAACATCCCAATTCCCAACAAAAAAGAATCATTGTTTAATAACTTGTGTAAAATGTAAAGAATTGTAAGTTTACAATTTACTGCAGTTGTTCGGAAGTCTGTAAACGATAATAGAAGGCTCACGATGCAGTTTTATGAGCTGTTACATTAATGGCAATACACATTAACTTTCACTACGTCTTAGTGTTTAAGACAACTAAGTATAAATAGTGTTGTATTCACTTTCGGTAAATAATAATTATGATTTTTTTAAGTGTTGATCTTTAATAACATTTAATCAAGTATAAAGTTCACAAGACCATAAGTTGTTACAGTATTCAATCTAATAATCTATTCCTAAATATAAGCAAATAAAATTATAATAAAATAACTTTTTAAGGAAAAAGGAATTTATGGCATCAAAAAACTCCTCCGCATCGCTATCAGCTGGTAGGGACCCAGAAGGCTGGCTGCATTACTACTATTATTATGCCATTATGAATTTATTGCATGCTTTATCAGCCTAGTTGTCCAAAATATAACTGCTACGCTAGAGGTCTTCGGTTCGATTCTCAGGTCGAGCATATTGCTGGATTTTTCTATGAAATCCCAGTAGCGGCTTAGAATTTGGATTTGTGCCCGGTTGATGGCAAGAATTAACAGTAAACATTATAGAAAATAAAAAATTGTAAATCGAGGTAACTACTAAAAATTTACCTTAAACTTAGTACTATTGCCTATTTTGTGCTTTAACAGAAAATATGTACAGTAAAATACTTTACCTAAGTATTTCTAGATCTTACATAAGTTGTTAACATAATTTGTCTAGATAGGACATGCATACAATTGTAATGAGTTCTAAGTTGCTAATATAACACATTTATGCTTGCAAATTAAGATTGCACGGAACGAGATAAGAATAAATTATTTACTTACCTAGTTACAATGTAACGTCGTCAACTACAGTACGGGGCTCTTACTGCTATGGCGATCTTTTACCTATAATCCTATACATAATCTTTAATCTCTGCAACTACACATTAAGCCGCATCATCCTCATTAGTATTCACAACAATTGTTACTATTACCATGCATTTTTGAGAGTGTCAATGGAGTTCCTTTCCAGCTCTCTTCCATATGATCCACTTTTTGGGAACTGTGCAACTATTTTGTCTAGCTAAACTTTCTAAGTTTCTTAACACCTGAAATAGGACATTTCTTGTATCTCAATTGGTAGTGTTTTTCCTTAGCAGGTCACAGATAAACCCTAGCTCCTTTAAAAATGACCGCTATTGTGATGGAATACGGGCTGTCCGTATGGTACACTTGTATAGCTTGATGTGACGCCGTGTGTACTTTTTACGACCCATCTTGAAAAGGCTGCTGGTCTTTGGGGTAGACCACGTCTTAGGGATTCTTACCCACTAAAACCACTCCGGTGGCCACTACAGAAGCTCGGAGTTTGCATTTGTGTTCGGCTAATGGGCTCACACCTTATTAGATAGGACCTAAACATACCGGAGGACTGTGGGTGTAATGTATGAACACCCACATCATCTTGCCTTCATCATCATCATCATCATCCCTTCGGGGCATACAGGCGTGATGGTATGAATCTATGATATGCATCACCAGGCACCCATTTAGTTTTATAGACTGCGATAAAAGGAACTGCTATTAAAATATTATTCCATATCCAATATCATACAGTCCATTGTCAGCTGTTCGATGAGTGGTTGTTGGGAATTACCTTAATGGAAAATGGTTATTACCAGAATCGATTATGTGAATCGATTCTTTGACAATAAATGAGTCACATGAGTGATTTCATGTTTGGGTTTGTAAACCATGATTAATTTAAGTACCAATATGTTGTTTTCTTTACAAAACTTTACTTCCTTTATAATTTATTGTACGAGTATCCAATCAGTGAGAATAACGTATCATCTTTCTGATGCAATATCTTATAAAGGCGTACGTTTACTATTTTATTCTTCCTGTTTTCACATACAGATATTTCCAGCTCAGCTAATATCATTGATTAAATGTTCCATTCCACAAGGATAAAAATGTTTTGACATGTCTCATTATTGTTTCAGACAACTCAACGACATCGCCGAAGCTAATCCCGTATCCAAGCTGGGCAGCACACGCCATAGATACGGATGGTAAACCCCCAGAGATCATCTCTCCCTTCCGCGTCAGAGCTGACCGCTGCGGTCGCCTCTGGGTCCTTGACAACGGAAAAATGGGCAACCTGGAGAAAAACACAACGAAATACCCACCCTCTATCATCGTTTATGACTTGAAGAGTGATAACCTGATCAGGAAGTACGTGTTTCCCGAAGACCAGGTAAAAGAAGATTCTGGTTTCGCCAACATTGCTGTCGAAGACGCAGATTGCGAGAATACTTTTGCCTATTCTGCAGATTTGGGAAAGGCTGCAATTGTTGTGTACTCTTGGGAGAAAAATGAATCTTGGAGGATAACTCACCACTATTTCCACCCTGATCCCCTTGCTTGTGATTTCAGCGTTAAAGGGTTTAACTTCAGTTGGACTGATGCGTTGTTTGGCCTTGGACTGTCTGCCCCGAATGCTGATAACTACAGCACTCTCTACTTCCACCCAATGGCCAGCTACGATGAGTTCTCCGTGTCCACAAAATATTTGAGGAATCAGACTCTTGCTG
Organism: Acronicta psi; assembly: GCA_946251955.1. Lineage (NCBI taxonomy): Eukaryota > Metazoa > Arthropoda > Insecta > Lepidoptera > Noctuidae > Acronicta > Acronicta psi. The sequence goes on from OX276482.1 coordinate 12,725,393, forward strand.
AGGAAAATTTCAACGCTTTTAAACTATTGGGCAGTCGTGGCCCGAACGCTCAATCCAGCGTCTCTTTCATCGACCAAAAAACAGGAGTCCTGTTCTACTCTTTGGTGAACTTGAACGCTGTTGCGTGTTGGAAGACTTCCAACAAAGAGTACTTAATGAAGAATCAAGGCAGGATCTACATGAACGAAGACACGATGGTATACCCGACTGATATAAAAGTTGATTACAACGACAACCTCTGGATTCTTTCAAACAGGATGCCAATTTGGATGTACGGCAGTTTAGACCCTAATGAAGTTAACTTTAGAGTGTTTTCTGCCCCTGTTGTAGACGCTATAAGCCACACAGCCTGTGACATTACGCCAAGATCTGACATTTTGGACAAATTCGTGAATAAAGTCAAGAATGCAACGAACTCGATCGTTGCGAAGATTAAGTCTAACTCGGGTAGTTCAGCAGTTAGTCCAGTGTCGGCAATAAGCGTACTAATAATCAGTTGGATAATCACCCTTACTATTTAATGTGTTTTGATTCAAATCATTGTTAGGGTGTCCCTCCAAATGCTTTGCTTTCGAACAAGTTTCGTTTTGAACGTCAGTTATACCTACAGCAAAATATTTGGTACCGGAACTACATTTGGTTCTGTCTTTTTATCTCGGATCAAAAAAAATGTAACATTTAAGATCTCTTTTCACGGTTAACATTATGTTATTTGCCTGATTTATTTTATTCAGATTACTTAGAACCTCATCGGTTTTTTAAAAGATTTTTTATTCTTATTTTACCCTGATTTTGTTTTTCTCGAGGCTCATATTCTCATATTCCTCAAGGCATTATATACATATATATAAATTTTACATGGTTGTGAAATTAGTTTAACTGGCGTCCAAAATGTTCGAGTGCTTGTGGCTTGTAGGTTGAAGTGACGGGGGACTGACTCGCCCAGTTTTGTATGCTAGTCGGAAGCGTTAGTATTAACCTATATTAATATTTAGGTGCATTTTTTGTATTGAAGTTATTTAGAAACAAACATGGCCAGACTTGAATAATGTGTCTGGTTTGATATTCATTTATACATTTTAAAATTAAAATAATCTATACTTTGTAGAAAAACACTATTGCACACTGCACTGATCTTATTTGAATATAGTACCTTTGCTAATGGCTGATTTTTCCATCTTCAGAAAACTTGATTGGAGAAATAAATTCGATTTTATTACAGTTTTTTTAGATTGGGGCGAAATTCAATTCTATTCCTTAAATAATATAATTATTATATTATAAATCGAACGATTGAAAAATCAGCCCAAATGTTCGCACTCAGAAACGTCAATTAACGGTAATGAATCGATGAATAAATGAATGAATAACAAACAGTGGCTACTAAACTATTTTTCCATATTTGAGTTAGTTGTCAGTGTACTAAAATGGGGCTCTATTACCTAATGATTCATCACGTTGAGTGACGTCTCTGAGTTCGACAGTAAAATGAATTAATCATACTTGTAGGATTTTTTAAAATTAAGTTCAGTCCCCTTAAATGATTCAGGGCAGTATAAGTTTTAATCAGATTTTTTTTGCGTGAGTGAGATAGCTCTATATAAGACTAATAGCGGCTCATAGCGTCTCTTACACAAAAATATGACGCCTAGGTTCGGCACAGCTGTGATGAGCAGCTATACAGTAGCATGTATGTTACCTACTGCTTTATTTATTGTGATTGCATTATATTTGTACTTAGTTTGCGCCTTTACGTGATATCAATTAAGCTAATATAGAATAGAGTTTGCACGAAACGTGTATTTTGTAAATATTAACTTTAATAAAAAATGCTAAAAGCTTAATGAGTTTTTTATTTTAATTAACTTCCTAATCATATCCCTAAAGCTTTGTTTGTTTTGTTACGAAACATGTTTCAAAACAATAGATGTATTCATGTATCTAAATCAATTTTGCTATTTTGTTTTCTCGGTACTTTACCTACACACGAATTTGTAACTTGTAACAATTCCTTGTGGCCGACAACATTCCCTTTCCTCCCCACACCATTTATTTATTTTTAAATACAAACACAGTAAACAATTTCAATAGATAGACTCGGACAAAATGACACAAAAGTCCTAATTATAACTTTCATAAAGCGTTTCTATTTCTTTTCTTCTATTCTCTTATCCCATAAAAACTTAGAAGTTGATATACATATAAACTAATCCTAAAATAATAATATTAATTTTATCGTAACAAAATTTGTCCACATTGACACAAGTGTCGGACGCACAGTGACATCTGTTGTGATCGAGAGAAAAAGTTTTTGTTAGTTAGTTTCATGTACTAATAGATGGCGCTGTAGGTATCGTTGAATGAGTGAATATTTTGTAATTTATCTAAAGGTAGTGTGAAGGAGTTGTCCCAGTAAATTAGCGATGGGATTCTGCGTTATGGTTCATGGATTATATTCGGACAAACTTGGTAATTTCGACGTGGTGATCGAATCCCATTATTTTTTTTATCGTCTGAAAATGCTTTATGCACCGTCACGCCGCCCCGGGGAGGACGGCGCGGTGTGTGGGACTCCGCCCTGAAAAGGACGTCTACCCACTAAAAACAGACGGGTGTTCGCCTCATCACCGTTCGGCCGGGGTCACGGGTACGTGTGGACATTCTTCCGTGACCCCGGCGGTGACGGGCCGCCTATGCGGCCCCCGGCTCTGTACGGGGGGTGCGTGTGGTGTGCACCCCCCTCTCCTGCCAATCCACTGAGTGGGACGCGGCACACTCCGACCGCATCGCCTACTCGGGCCATAGTGCTGGGCGACAGACTTCCCCAAGTCTGCCGCCCGTGGCCACTTTAAGGTGGATGGAACAGGGCACGGTTTGCCCTGTTCCTGCGCCCAGTACGTCGGGCGCGGATTGGCAGGGTGGCGGCAGCGGATTCGCGCTCCCGCTCCGCCTCCTCCTTCTGCGAGATGACGTCCTCGCAGAAGGAGGCCATCGCTTGCCAGGCGTCAGGACACCCGACCATCTCCCTGACGACGGCCGGGAGGTCGAGGTTCGCCCCTACTGAATTCTGTAAGACACGGCGCTGCTCTGCCCATGCGGGGCATTCCGCGAGCGTATGCTGCGCCGTGTCCTCGGGGCAGTTGACACAGTGGTGGCAGTGGGCGTCCGGCTCCCTCCCGGCGATGCGCCACAGGTAACTGCCGAAGCATCCATGCCCCGACAGCACCTGTGTCAGCCGGAAGGTCAGCACGCCGTGACGCCTGCCCACCCAGTCCGTCAAAACGGGACGGACTGCCTCGACCGTCCTGACGCCTGCACTCGGTCGACTCAGCCGAGTCGACCACTCCTCTAGCGCTGCCCGTTGCAGCAGCCGCCTCTGGTGCTCCAGCTCCCTCGGGACGTACCCACCCCTACGCTCCAGCGTGTCCTTGCGCCATGTATAGAGTGACGCAAGGACCCGAGCGTCGATGTCCCAAGGGAGCGAGCCGGCCAACACGCAGGCCCCCTCCGTGGAGATGGTGCGATACCCGCGGATGACTCGCACGGATATCGCACGCTGCGGCCGCCGCAACAGAGCAGCGCCGCGGTCCGTTATCTCGGTGGCCCAGACAGGGGCACCGTAGAGGGCCAGTGATCGAATCCCATGGTCAAGGGAAGGCAAGTAGGGGTTTTAGTCAGTAAGAGTCCGGACATACCCTGCCGCCTCCCCCTGACGGCAGGAATATTTATTTATTTATTTATTAATTTAAGTATTTATGTACACACTGAACCAAACAGAAAGTTAAAAATAATTAGGACTATAGTACAAAGGTACTGCTTATTTCTATAGAAATCTCTTCCAGAGGACCTGCGAGAGGAGAATTTAAATAAAGAAATGTATACAACAGTGTGGGAATACTTGGTAATGTAGATAACAATCACACAAAATGATATCTAGTTCAGAGATTGAACCCATTTGACGTAGTGCCAATGATTAATTAATTGGCGAATGCGTTATCTCTTCCTCAAAAGTGAATAATTAAATTATAACATGGGATACACCTATATATTTCGTAAGAGGAAGTGTGGACAACAATACAATAACTAATACTCAAAGATATTAAACCTGCTATTACATTATCTAGTAAAATTCAATAAGCGCTATCTATATTTATAATGCTTTTTACTACATAATAAATAACGCCATTTCATTATGGCTACCATTATTTCCTCATATACCTGGGTAGTGGATAGAAATACGGTCGTGCGTAAGTAAAATGGAATATTAGCAAACACTGGACTTCAGAAATGAGTGTTGATACCAAGGTATAAAACTTTTATTAATTTATATTTTAAGGTAGTACTAGCTGAGTGGACAGACGTTGTCCTGTTCGAACTTGATCGCAGTGCCACATATCAGGTTCAATTGTGAATCTAAACCATCCAGGGACCCATTCAAATACACATACAAATGCCATCAAAATCGGTCCAGCCGTTTAGGAGTAGTTGAGTCACATACAAACGCACAGAAGGATTATTAAAGATATTGAACTGGAGCACAGCGGACGAGCACGTTGCAGATCCTGGATTCTGTCTTTTAAGTTCATACAAATATTTGTGTCACGTGGGAATGTAACCCACAAACTCATAATCAGGAGGCCGACGCTGGAACCACTAGACTACATAGGTCGTCGTATTTATTGTTGTAATGAATGTTCTCAGGTAGATGATCCAAAATGGACGATAAAGCAGAAGTGTGCCGAATGCATCAGGGGTCCTAACTTGATAAAAACTGTGATTATCATTGTGTGTGTCGGAGTAGTGGTGCAGCAGGTACGTTTTCTATACACGTATAGCGAGCCTTTGCCCGCGAATTAGTTCCCGTAGAAGTTGAATTTCCTCCTGTTTTTGCAACATTTTTAATTGATACTCCGCTGCTATTAGCCGTAGCGTGATAATATATAGCCTTCTTCGATAAACGGGCTATCTAACACTGTAAGATTTTTTCAAATCGGACCAGTAGTTCCTGAGATTAGCGCGTTTATCCAAACACTCTTCAGCTTTATAAAATTAATAGTATAGTAGGTATGTAGTATAGATAACAAGTATAGGAGCCTGTTCCACCACCTCCTTATCAAATTACTAAGCAGATTTCCATACAATTTTTATTCATTTTTTTTTATTTATCTGGTGGTTAATGGCTATCCAGAGCTGGTTAAACGGGCCCCAAATAAATGTGTTATTTATAAACCAAGAAATAGAATACAATGCGATGTGAGGTGGTAGACCTCTGTTGCTGAGTACCGCCGGGTTGGTAGCACTTTACCAAATAATCTATCGCTAAGCAATAATGTGCTAACATTATACCTTAATTATTAATCTACGCGACTAAATCAGAAATCAGGAGATCCGAAGAAGAATCGGAGCGTGGCCGTGGGTGGGGCACATAGCTCGTAGAACTGATCACTGAGACCACGTACCGCAAAGCGCAGAGTTGGAGGACCTCTGACAGGATAGACATAAAGGTCGTTGGTAGTCATTGGCGACATATAACCGGCCCTTGTGGAAGTCTATCGGGGCCGCCTTTGTTCAGCAGTGGACCTCTTTTGGCTGATACCATATGATAATGTGCTATTACAAGTCGAGGCTCCCATTGTCATACTGGAGCTCAACATCTAAACAAGTTTTTACTTTCCAGATATCAGTATGCATACAGAAACTGATCGACATCCCCATCACCACGTACACACATTTTGACTTCAACAAGACGATCATGTACCCCAGCGTGACGTTCTGCAGAGAACCACCTTACAAATTTGATAAATTGGAGGTAGGTTGTTTTATGTTCAGGCTTCTGTGGAGACTGAAGCCAGAGAGACTGTAGAGAACGAAGAGCTCGCTAGAGGGGCTCGGTAATGTTTAGAGGGACTAGTGGCTAAGTCCATATCATCATTTAATCCTTCATTACCAAATAATGACCAATTAATCCTTAAGATTCTTTAATTTTTATTATATTATGCCTTATCTGGTCATGTTGGAAGTCGACCTCAATATTGTTGGATGCGGACAAAGCTCTTAGGGATGATGATAAAAATAATGCTGGATTTGGCGGAGCAATCCTCATACTTGAATTATTTTATAATACGACTCCTCAAATTGATGTCGTGTAATATGAACTTATTAACATAAGTGGATAGATATATAGGAATTTATTACCCAATTAACGCTTCAAGCTGTCCATGGTCGTGGTGAATGTCCATGTGACCATCTCACCAGGTGATGCATGAAGGTTTTCTGTATTGAAGCAAGCTTTTAGACGCAGTTTTACCATTTCAAGGTTTCAATTTATAAGTATTATATCCACAGTACAGGTTCTGCTAAGTTTGTGACTAGATAGTTCTGTGTAAATGATCCCAAAGATTTATTTTGAATTTGTTGCTAGGAGTACGGCCTGTACGCCCACCCTCGGTACACTTCCACCTGGAGGGACTTCAACTTTGAGAACAACAGCCTGGACGAGATGTGGGAGAACATCACTTACAACCAGAACGACTTCTTCGTGCAGTACGGACTTAACGGATATATGGACAGTGAGGCATTATAACATAACAAAACCTATACATTGACGCAGTATGAAACACCTACCACCGATACCTCTCGCATAACAAAGGACTTTTGAGTCTATGTGCTTTCTGGTCTGTGTGTTTCTTATTTACAAAAAACTAGTATAGTTATCCATTATCTGGTATTCATAGTGCAAGCTTTGCTTAGTTTGGGACTAGACTATGCTACTCGTATATAAAATTCCCAAAAAAATTAAATAACTCTACCAAACGTTATTAAATTCTGTTCACGGGTTTAGGCGTGAAAAGGTAACAAACAGGCACTTCTCCTTCTTCTGCTTATTATTCATCTTCATCAAGATCATTATCATCATCATAAACAACGTCATAATCTTCATCTTCATCAACATCATCAGCCTGTATTCGGACCAGTGCTAGACGTAGGCCTCTCCTAGTAAACGCCACGGAGGCTAATCTCGAGTGAAGATAAGACAATTCAAACAAGTCACCTCTAGGCAAGCGGAGTGATGAGTTGCGGAAGGCAGCTGGTAGTGACTGGATAAAGAAAGAAGGACAATATTTTAAACTAACTTGACAGATGTGGAAGTGACCCCAACAGTGGGTTTCGTCCAGGGTCGCTGCTTCACCATATCTCCGAGAATCCTGAGTACCCATGCGACCAAGACTTTGGGCTACTCTGTGACGCTGCAGCACACTGCTGAGGAGATCGATACAATCACCAGCATTTACCCGCCTGGATACCACATTTATATACATTACACAAGGGAACCTTTTACTGGTAATTTGTATTGAGATATTTACTTTTTTTTTGCTGGAATGCGTGTGATGAACAACATACACCGGTCTTATTAGTATGAGATAAATCGAATAATCAGGCACCAACCAAATTTATATCGGACCAACTAGAAAGTATATTCTACCAGATAAAAGAAACATCGAATCGTTTCTCGGTAGGTAATCGAAGATATTGCGTTACATACACACAGTATATTATATTAAAGTACATAGTTACTTACAGTAAGCTTGTAGACGAAGGCTTTCCTCGTGTATCTCTTTAATGCTGAAAACCGTACATACATCCGTTCGGCGGTTTTTGTGTTCATCGGGTTCAGACAGACGTCGCGGGGGACTTCGTATAGTTTCTTCTTGGTGTTGCAGAGGTGACAGTATACAACGGTGGAATGGTGGACTCTCTGTACGTGAATGTGGGGGAGACCATAGACGTGAAGCTGCAGGTGGACCAGTACCAGATGATCAGCAGCGCCGAAGACCCGTGCATCGATCTGGCGAACTACAGTGCAAATGAGGTAACATTGACATTGAAAGCTGAGCCTATAATGACCCGTCTACACGCACAAACCAGGTTTGCGCAGGTAATCACGTGCGTGTTGATGGCAAGACGGTAGCTCACGCAGTCCCCAATGTTCCTTCTTTTTGAACAGTCATGACTGCACAGGCCTGGACTGCGCAGTCAAGACGGTAGGGTGTAGCTGGGCCAGAAGACTCACTATTTGAAAATTATTAATCTAGTCCATCCATCATCGGGCACTATGGTTCTACTTGTCATATATCTGGACGACGTCTGTGGTTTAGTGGTACGAGTGTCGGACTGATGATCACGAGGTGGTGCAAGGCAAGGCAAGTCGGGGTCATGACCCTGGTGACAAATTCAGGGAGTAGCAAATCCAAACTTGCTAGACGAATTCACAGCTCATTTATGTCATCGGCCCATTGTATTTTTGGCTACCTATAAAGAGAGAAGAAGCTTCGTTTTGATTTTCTTACCTTACTTGAATGATCACATGATTAAATTCATGTTATATATCAAGACCATTAGAATTAATCGTACGCTATACATTACTAGACTGCATATGCAACAGAAATTAATGTGTTTAACAAATTATTACAATTTACAGTTTATAAGTTGGGTGTAGCCATATATACATTTTGATACTATCAAAGAGACTTTAATATATTTTGGAACAGCTATTGCCCACGGAAACACTTATATCCCAGAAGTACCATTTACAATTTTATTTATATAAAGTAGCCTGTCGTTTCTCAGGACACAATCTATCTCCTTGCCAAATATGGAAATCTGTGAAGTGGTTTAGGCATCGAAAGTAAACAGATGCCTGTATTTCTCAAAAGATCGGAAGACTCAGAGTTGTGATGTGTGTCCGTCTAATGACTATAGGGTCGTCCCCTTTACTTGGAGCCTAAAACACATCGGCGTACCGCCAGGATATATTACAGGCGTGATGGTACTTATGTTATGTTTTATACTTCAAAAGCCATTTAGGTAAGATAGTTTTTGTTCTTTTAAAGTGCACCACGAGGTACGTGTGGGACCAGGTAATCCAGGAGGCAGGGTGCTCCGGACCTTGGATGCAGAGTGACGTGCCACGATGTGACAACTACACTAGCATGAGGACGCTCATCACTACCTATATGAAGTAAGTTTACGGTTTTGCGGTTTTATATTTACGGTTTTATAATTCTGTAATGAACTTTCGACATGATACTCTTAAAGAGCATCAGAGCACCTCACTTACTTATCTTAAATTATTTGATATCATGATGCTTTTCCTCCTTTTGGTACATAGCCTCTCATGGAACCTTATGACATAACACTTTTACAAATATACACTAGATCCTCCTCTTTAATCATCATCATCATTATCAGCCAGTACTCTTCCACTGCTGGACGATAAGTAATAACTGGATGAAAAGAGCTGAAGATCGAGCTCTATGGCGTTCACTAAGAGAGGCCTACGAGCTCGATCTTCAGCTCTTTTCATCCAGTTGCTGTCAGCTGCCTTTCTGCCATTTTCCTGCCCTTGTCCCAATTTATTTGGGGTCGACGCAGCCTATCCTTTTCTTCTATTCATCTCTGCTAGCCGTCATCTTCCATCATATCGACCTTATTACAATCCATCCATCTTTTCTTTGGCCTTCCTCTATCCCTCTGTCCTTCAACATTCAATGTCGTCACTCTTTTAGTGGCATGCGTTTCATCCCTCCTTATCACGTGCCCATACCAAGATAAACGATTCCCCTTCACCTTATCCACCTCTTTAGTATATTACAAACCTCTCCTTCTTTTAGCACACATGAGGGCCACAACTGCGCCTCCTGCCCTCGTATCTGCAGCTCCTTCCTGTACAACGGCTTAGTGGCCGACAGGCAGCGGTTTTACTTCTGGGACAGTGCCACCAGAAAGTGGTCTCTGAGTAGTGGTGCTGCTGCACTGCAGACGCATGTAAGGAGCTAGGGTTCCATCATCTGGATTTTAGTAGAGAACTCTGCAAATCATATTCTGTGAATAGGTATTTTAAAGACTTACAAGTCAATGTTTGAGTTTTTTTGTACTAGATGGCGCCTGTATTTCCGAACTGCCGATCTTCGAAAAACAAGAAACGATAAAACAAACTCAGACTTAACTTCATCTTATTTATTAACAAATATGTGAGCGTCTCAATGTAGGTCAATGTCTGAAATGGCCTTTTGAGATAAGAGCCATAACAGCTTCGACCTATCCTGACAGCCAGCAAGTACAGTTCTCGCCAAACTTATTGTCCGGGTTGAAGTTGGCACGGGCTAACTTTAACCTAGCCGTAATAATCGGAGAAAGAAAAATATTAGATTTTAATCATGTAAACGAAAGCTCAAGTCGTAGGCTGTCATTTTAAATCATTCTAAACCAATATTTTTCTATCTCCGATTTTTACGGCCGGGATAAAGTTAACTCGTGCCAACTTCAGCCCGGACAATAAGTTTGGCGAGAACTGTATATGAATCAGTTATCGTGCAACTTAACCATATTATAAGGAGTTTACCGATACAAGATACTACTAAACATATATTATTTTCATAGGCAACTATAAAATGTTCATTTGTTCCGTTTGTCTAGGTATACATCTACTTCAACAGCATGATGGTGTCAGTGTATGAAGAACGATATAACTATGATTGGAACCTGTTCGTGTCAGACCTTGGCGGTAGCATTGTGAGTACAGCAACGCTTAGAAATGTGTGTCTTTTTTAACCCCCGACGCAAAAACGACGGTTATAAGTTTGACCTGTCTGTTATGTCTGTCTGTGGCATCGTAACTCCCGAACGGATGAACTGATTTGGATTTTGTTTATTTTTGTTATAAAGGTGAATTAGTCGGAATGTTCTTAGTTTTTTTTTTTCGTTATAAAGGTTAATTGTTCGGTAGTGTTCTTAGTTCTTGTTTCATATCGGCCCAAGATGGCCGCCGCCACAAAACGGCGGATAACTATAATTTTTCCACAACTTCCTCAATATGGGTATCAAATGAAAGGGCTTGACTGGTAGAATACTATACAATATGATAAATTTCAAATCCAAGATGGCCGCCACCACCAACCTGTGCGTTAAATTTTTAATTTAATTTACTTCGGACGATGGATTCGATAAGTAATCTCACCATATAAATACTTGAATAAGATAATCATAATCACCTTCAACCCGGAAACATGTTCATTCTGAGCAGGCCCGACGTAATCTCTGCCAATCTAGATATTACACAAACATCCTGGTATACCCTGGTGAGATAAACACGAGGCCATTGAGTATGTCCGCACCTGGCAGCGTGCCACGATGAACAACTCTGAATTATTGGAGTAAAATGTCTATTTGATTCACTTTGTGGCTGAGCGTATCATGGAATAAATACATCATCATCCTAGCCTTATCCCAATTAAGGCCCACCGTGGTGCACGCTGTCCACGGTCACGCGGCGCACGTTTGTTGCGTGGGTTCATTTGTTAGAAAACGTGGGTCTCCGTTTCCAACGCAGCACACGCTATACACGAATTTACACAGCGTGCATGGCGTTGAGCTACGTGGGCGCCGCATCCGAGCAAGCTACGCGTGGGCCATGACGTCAATTCGTGCGTAATGTGTCCGTGGGTTGCAATGGAAAGGGCTTCATACATTTTCTTATCAAGCGAAGCTTGACTCACGTGCGTAGCCTCTCCGTGCGTGGCGGTGGGCTTCCGCCTTAATGGTAGATTCGGCTTCCAATTGCGGCTGGATATCAGAATTTTACACGAAGTAACTGCTATCAGACCTCTGCAAACCAATTACTACGTAAGCTCCTAAGGATAAGGATGCCATTCTTTGGCTTGTAACTACACTAAACAAACAGGTGTTCGTATTTCAAGTGCCTTCTATGTTCTCCGAGGAATGGAGATTGGAGAATGCTGTGGAGATTATCCGCGGGAACTGCAGCTTAAACTTAAGGACTCCATTTATCCATCCAAAGTATCAATTCTTAAATAACTGTTGTAACTAACAATAATTCTAAAGCCATTTTTTTATATCCAGGGCTTCCTCCTCGGCCTCTCTGTGATAGGCTTGATGCAGATCTTCGGCAAGACCTGGCGAACCTTCATCGAACCGTACCTCAGATGTAAGAAGAAGTCTACCACTGGCGGCAGCGTCACCTCTGTGGCCAAGGCTGATGTGGATACCATCAGGAGACAATACATTGAAAAGTGGAATGAAAAGAACACTAATGATAAACAGTAGATTTAATGTAAAGGATCTGATTGTAACCTCCCTCACTATCCATCACTCTATCACATTACCTATGAATTAGACCCATATCGTATAATTACGGTTTTTGATCACAAATACTACAGTTCTCGCAAAACTTATTGTCCGGCTTGAATTTGGCACGAGCTATCTTCAACCTGGCCGTAAAAATCCCAGATTGGCGAGAACTGTAATAAATAACCACCCGGGGGCCGTATTATGAAGCTTTAAAGCCATCGTTGTTCTAGTGCGAGAGAGAAATCGAGCTTTCCAGATATCTCTGGACGTTAAAAACACCTTACTTGGAAAATTGGCTCTTATTTTAGTGTCGTTTTGAATGTGTAAATATCTAATAAGCATATTCGATAGCTTGTAGTGTAAAGTAATCTTTAAAATTATGAATAAATTCTGAGCAGTTAATAGTATTTTTATATACTTGTGGAGAGGTGATAAATTAGTCCGTTTCTTTATTTTCCCGTTTCTTCTTTATTTCTTTGTTCTATCTTAATGTATTATAAAGCTGAAGAACTTGTTTGTTTGGTTGAAGACGCTAATCTCAGGTACTTCTGCATACTGGTCCGATGTGAAAAATTCTATTTAACGAGGAAGGCTATAGGTTATATAATTACCATCGCGCTTCGAGTAATAGGTGGGGAGTATCAATTAAAAATGTTGCAAAAACGGCGGCAAAATGCAACTTCTACGTGAACGAAGTCAAAGCAAAGGCTAGTATATTATACAGTCCACAGTCACTAAGTTCAACTTCTTCTTCTTCACTCAACATTTGACACCTTTGAATTACCTTTGGTATTATTACTCGGCAATCACTGCACCTAGACATTGTATAACTCGGTAGCTTTACTATAATTTATGCTACACATGCCGGTTGTCATAACATGTCTAACAACACATGCCTTCTGTCGTAATATGAGCAGTGTATGAGTGATGTCTATTTCAATCTAGTCGCGCTATGCTGCAACACTGCGCCCGGCAGCCAGGTAGCGATGACAACGATCGACGTGCCGCAGACGCCAACATTCTATCATTAATTAAATTGGATCTTAATTATATTGGCGGTTAAGTCGCAATTAGATCAGCCTTCAATCTTTTGATAGTACCTATGTTTTTAAGTCCCTCGTAAAGGAGCCTTGTGTTGTTCCTCTGCCTGACTTTATACCTAACTACTATTTATTTATTATCTTTTTGTATTTTTTAAGCATTTTCCATGCTAAGATTACAAGTTATTTTTAATGAAGGAAAAAATCGGCGGGCGGGCAGGATTCGAACCTGCGCCTTCTGGTTCGGTACACCAGACGCTCTGACCACTAAGCCACCGCTCGCCCTGCTCGCCAGTCGAAATCTTCCTTTACATTCTAATTTACGTCTTAAAGGTGACGTAGCGACATCTATTGTGAATGCTTCACAACCGACACGACTAACTTTACAGCTAGTTCGATGTCGTATGATACCGCCTTACCTATTAACTATCTTTTTGTATTTTTTAAGCATTTTCCATGCTAAGATTACATGTTATTTTTAATGAAGGAAAAAATCGGCGGGCAGGCAGGATTCGAACCTGCGCCTTCTGGTTCGGTACACCAGACGCTCTGACCACTAAGCCACCGCTCGCCCTGCTCGCCAGTCGAAATCTTCCTTCACATTCTAATTTACGTCTTAAAGGTGACGTTTTTTCCTTCACGACGGATTTTTTCCTTCATTAAAAATAACTTACTATTTATTTACAAAAAAATACAACTTTACAGTCTTAACCAATACGTTGCAGCATTAAATTGCAAATAAAAATTGGTACCTTTACCACAGGCTACTTTTTGTCCCGGTAAAATGTATGGCTCCCGTGGGATAGCAGGCAAAGCCGCTGGCGGAAAGCTACTTTACTATAATAATTCGTGAAGACGCGTTGTTTAGACGCGGCGGTATGCGAGGTTGCGTGCGCCCGTGGATTTAACTCGGTTACGTCAACACTAAACATCCACAGCTCTGTGCTTTCGCGTCATTGTAATATTTTATACTTTACGTGAAGTTTGAATGCCAGTTTTGGCTATATTAGTGGCTTTTGTGGATGGTAGATATTTGTTTATTCAAATTCAAAGTCAAAATCATTGATTTAAGATAGATTACTAAGAAATATTTTTGGAACATAATTTTTTACATTAAAACAGCTCCCAAACTCAAGCCGTCAGTATTTTTGCTGGGAAGAAAAAACAATGCAACTAATATTTAAACTTTATGTACATAAAAGGGTACTTTTATACGACTGAGGGACGCACTCAGAAACGTCACTTAGCTTAATGAATCATTAGCTAATGACACCCAGTATATCTTAGTACACTGACAACAAACTCAAATATGGAAAAATAGGTCAAGATATAGTAGCCACTGTTTGTTAACGATTCATTAGGGTTAAGTGACGACTCTGAGTTGGGGTGTTAATGCCATACGGCATTCTCTGCCAGTCAAACTATTCTGGCAATTCTCTGCTTTTCGTGTACCTACTTTTTGACAGTTCAAAACTATGTAATAGTTAGTCTAATGGAAATAAAAAAAATAGTTTGACTTCGTTACAGTGCCTACAGGAACTGCTTTGGTCTGAAAAACACTCAGAGTTACTAATTGTCACATTCCACAATTCCAGTTGAGGGGCTCGTGGCTAAGCTATAACAACGCTGAACAACCTATCTGCAAGGTTAAACTACGCTTGCCGAGGTCAGTCTGTGGATGGGTGACCACTATTAACACATCGAGATGCCTCCGTTCCTCGGAGAAACACGTAAAGCCATCGGTCCCGGTTGTCATACGAACACCTATGATAATCGTTAGTGGTAGCCAGAAACCCAAAAAGCCTGACAACCAGTCTATCCTTCGAATATCGATATTGCCTAGAAATTGGGTTGCGGAGATCTGATGGCAGTCGCTCCGTGTAAAATACTAATATTCATCCGCATCTGGTTCGACTGGAAGCCGACCCCAACATGGTTGGGAAAAAACGACTAGGAGGATGACTGATTGTAACATTCCAGGATGATATGAAAACGAAGTGAGTTGGCAGAATCCTCTACCCCTACCCATCTTGTCAGATTCTTGTCTTTGGTTTCCATCCCAGTCCTCTGAATAAATAAAAGACTATCGGTTCCACCACTTTAGTGTTTGCTACATAGGTAGGCTCCTTTCTATATTTACTTCAATACACAAGACATACCTAATTATAACTGGGTCACAAAACTTCGACATTTCCCTGCAGGAATGTAAGCGAACCCGGGAGAATGAACTAATGTTAGCAACAAGTGTCATGTTGAACCAGAATTGAAACTGCTGGCAAATGTCGAACAATAAATGCATTGCAGGTGACGCATGCGCTTGTGATGGTCACATACTACATAGGAGGAGCGATTATTTTGCAGTAGGTAAATCTTCTAATATATTTTTTTGAAAAGGAGCGATATCTTTCCAAGTTATGTCTTAGTGATCCTTTTGGGTGGGCTGAGCTGTAAATTCAACGTGGACTTAGTAGCGAGTGAGGCGGACACGGCTTTTGGCACAATTTATGGTCGACTGGTGTTGTTGGCTATCGCTATGGTGTAATTGCTATCTGATTACTGTAAAAGAACATAATGATTTATTCTGTCCCTGAACTTTAAACGTCTGTAACTTTTTAGCTTTAGCTTTTTAGTTTTAGCTTTCCGACAGCGGCAGCGGCTTCACCCGCGTGGCCTGGATATTTCTTATACTTTGTTATTAGCTTTATAATTATGGTGTTTTTTAAATCGGTCCAGTAGTTTCAGAACCTATTCAATTCAAACAAATGATCAAATCATTCCTCTTTATAATATAATTAGTATAGATGTGCGTGTTAGTGACAATAATAACAATAAATAAATAGCAAAAAAGTTGGATAAATCTAGGTTTTGAAACCCAATACAACAAGATTTATCTAATTTTTAGAAAGAAAGAATCGTTTTATTTTCGGACTAGCACAGAACAAGAAATACAAAATATAAAGAAATAAAAATATAAAATAGCTATCCTGCGCAAGGCCAAAAATAGGTCCCTATCTCAGCATAATGCTGTGACATCAGGATACGGAACATACCCGATGCCACAGCGCCGGTTTTCTGATAGGGCCCTGTGACGCCACGAGTAGCCACAAGCACCACGTAAGTAGGAAAAAAATAAAAAAATAAATAATAATTATTACATTATAAAAAGTGTGTATTATACCTAGTAAAAAAAAGAAAATATGAATATATATATATATATATATATATATATGTATATATGAGAATATAAGAAAACTATTTATCTAGGTATTCATTAAATTATTTGTTGCAAATCGCTCCGCTTATACAATGTAAACGCTCCCGCGATCCACGTTACTCACACCCTATCGGTGTCAATGTTCTAAATTAGTGGCAGCTCATTTAACTGATCAATCAGCGATTGAATAATATTTTATCGCTGGCTCTAATATCGTATAATTACTTGTGTGGCGGCGTACAGCTTCAGAAATGTACGCGTTGACTGATTGATCATTGCGAAATGATCGCAACTGTTGCAAGTCGGGTAGATCAGATATATAGATTATGTTGTGCAAATATTTTTTTAAACTTCTAGCAATTTCCCCTGTTCAAATACCCACTTATTCTTCCGAAGCGCAAAAGCTGTTCGCTTAACCACTATGATCAAGACGTTTGTAGATGTAATTATCACATAACCTACCTGCCATATATATACCTATCTAACTTATTATTATTTATTTTATTCAAAGTCAAAGTCAAATGTTTTATTTCAATTAGACCATATCAATAGGTACTTTCGAAAAGTCAAACTAGTTGCACGGTTCCAAAAAGTGGATCTTATAGAGAAGAGCCGGCAAGAAACTCCATAGACACTCCTTTCTAGATAGCCACTGAGAATAGTGCAGTTTGCATAAGATTTACCTACTTATTTTATTCACTACTCATGAAATTTAAATATCTTTAGGTCATTTGTTGTACTTTTGAGTTTATTTATCGAAAATGGTCAGGTCCCCTTTCTAACTATAATAAAAATGAAATGACAAAATTTTTACATTGCCTCATTTAGGCTGACGTACCATTTCATCTATTATGATATTTTGTGTTCATCCTGGTTACACGACCTACGATACACAAACAGTTCTTCCTAATTTTCTTTGAACTCTGTATGAATACTTCTATCTCTCTCCCTCCTAGTCCATCAGCTGATGACTCCTGAGCCCTCGGAGGGCGAGGCAATCCCACGCACCGCAACGTGTCGACACGTAATCTACGAGTCTATGGCGTGATTCACGGACGGTCTCGCCAAGCTATTTAAAGTACATTATATTTGACTGTAAACAAGGATTTGCTGTCGCTTAGCAATATTATTCGGCATTTCAGAGGAAAATCCTAATGTCTATGTTACAAAAGTACATTATCTATTATTATTCCCTATTATAATGTCTGCCTACCCCAATAGGAAATTGGCGTTAAACTATGTATGTATTATATGTGTGTACACCAAATGTGTGACTTTATTATACACCAAAAATTCCAAAGATATCACACAATTGCAATTAAAGTAATAACTACAATGGTTTGAAATTGTGATGTGGCAGTGATAGCCTAGGGGTATGACCACTGGACTGCCAAGTCAAAGGTCTCGAGTTCGAATCCAAGGCACGCACCTCTGACTTTTCGAAATCATGTGCATAATTATCACTCGCTTTTACGGTGAAGGAAAACATCGTGAGGAAACCTACATGCCTGATAGATTTTCTCGACGGCATGTGAAGTCTGCCAACTCGCATTAGGCTAGCGTGGTGGACCTAATCCCTCTCATACTGAGAGGAGACCCGTGCCCAGCAGTGGGACAGTATATGGGTTGATTATCTACTATTATTGTTTATTATTTAATTTCTTCCAGAGGACCTATAGTCATAAGCTAACTATTGTCCTGCTAACGTATGACTAAGGCAGCCCGGACTGTCTCGTTAGTGATAGTCAGAAGGCCAAAAAGCCTGACAATCAGTCTATCCTTCGAATATCGGTATTGTCCAGAACTTAGGTTCGGAGGTCTGATGACACTCGCTTCGTGTAAAATACTGTTCAGATATTTAGCCGCATCTGGTTAGATTGGAAGCCGACCACAAAATGCTTGGGAAAAGTCTAGGAAGAAGAAAATCTCCAGTCATAGCATAATTTATTTTAAAGAAAGATATAAATTACATTTCAAAGACAAAACCTATTAAATAAGTCTGTATACAGTTGTTATGGGGAATATTTTTCTTTATTTCTTTAAAACCATAAATCCAAGTTTTACGATCGTTTTTATTGGAGGTATACTAAAACAACTGTGACCACAAACGCGTCAATTTTATTGACTATTTCGTCAATACGCCATTACGACTCAAACATATTCATTTCAGTAAGCTTTCTCATAACTATCTTCAGTAACACAGCAGAAATAAAGAATAGAGCATATAGAGCAATTGCAGTGTAATTTTTATGACAAATTAGTAGCCCATTCCACTAAAATATAGTCTTTAATCTTCCTAGATACTCCTTCTTTCTAAAAGTGAAAACCATATAAAATCTGTAGAGTAATTTCTGAAATTGACCCGAATAAACAGAATGATGCTGGGGTAGCCCCTCTCATTCTGGGAGAAGACCCGAAATTCAATTCAAAAACAAAATGTTTTTATTTCAAATAAGCTTTTACAAGCATTTCTGTAACGTTAAATGATTCTAGTAGCACGGTTCCAAAAAGTTGGCCCTATGGAGAAGAATCCGGCAAGGAACCATGGATACTCTTTAAAATAGGAGTTCTTCGTTTTTTAACTGACGAATATGTGGATATTGTCGGTCAATGTAATAGTGAACCTAAACACGAAAAAAAGCGATAAAAATACGGCCAATCCGACCAATGCGACCAGCAATGGGACAGTAAAATATGATGATCATTTATCGTGATTTATTCTTTTTAACCCCCGACGCAAAAACGACGGGTGTTATAAGTTTGACGTGTCTGTGTGTGTGTGTCTGTCTGTGGCATCGTAGCTCCCGAACGGATGAGCCGATTTAGATTTTGCTTTTTTCTATTTGAAAGGTGAATTAGTCGGGAGTTTCTTAGCTATGTTTGATGAAAATCGGCCCAAAATGGCCGCCGCCACAAAATAGTGAATTATATATTTTTTCACAACTCCCTTAATATGGGTATCAAATGAAAGGGCTTAACTAGGAGAATACTATACAACTACAACTACTACTACAACTACTCACTACTTACTATGATAAATTTCAAATCCAAGATGGCTGCCACCACAAAATGGCGAAATACATTTCGTGTCGGGGGTTTTCTAAATGTTTAATTTAGGTTAGGTTATTGTCGTACCCGTTACTGCAGAACGCTTCACTTCCACACTGGAAGATTTCATACTCTGTCCCCAGCTGTAGCTAATTACCCAGCCACCTCCCGTCTCCTCAAACGGGTCAGAGCAATAACAACTAAATTTGGCAAGTGGCAGCCAATCCGTTTTTGTGGCAGTGGCACACGCGGTGACGTCATCGCCAGTAATTTTAGACGCACTGACTCACTGAGGGTCGGCCCGCGCAGGAATTTGAGTATAACACGTCTTTTCTGAATGCGCCTTACAAGGTGGCTTGGAGGAATATGTATATATGTTATGGACCAAGTGATTAACAGGAGCATTTGCCAATAATCTATACTTATTACTTATTTAAATAAGTAAATAGTAAGTAATTTATGTAATACGTTTAAGTATATAATTAATTATATACTTAAACGTATTACATAAATTATATTACTTATTTATAAAGCTGAAGAGTTTGAGCTGATGAGTCCGATTTGAAACTTCCTTTCATATCATCACGCTACGACCAATCGGAGCGGAGTATCAAAAATCAAAAATATAAAAATGTTGCAAAAACGGGGGAAAAGTTCAACTTCTACGGGAACAATGTCGCGGGCAAAGGCTAGTGCCCAATATGAGAGGGCATTGTGATAATATAACTATTGTAATCATTCTTTGTACCGGTTAGATTAGAACTGTAACCAAACAATGCCAGAACCGAATTGTGATCAGGGTTCTGGCGCTCGCCGTTTATTTATTTCGCCCTAAGTAGCTTGTCATTATTCATTTTGCTTCTATTTATTACTTAGTCTATCAAATATAATGTATGTATTAAAAAGAAAACGTGAATGCCTGACTGTTGTATCAATGCACAGCTCAAATCACTGAACGGATTGGGCTGAAATTTGAAACAGGATAGTTATCTTTTGTATTTTTTTTAAGCATTTTCCATGCTAAGATTACAAGTTATTTCTAATGAAGCATTTTTCACAATAGATGTCGCTACGTCACCTTAAAGACGTAAGTTTAGAATGTGAAGGAAGATTTCGACAGGCGAGCGCGGCTCGCGATAGATTAGCGGTTAAAGCGTCTGGTGTACCGAACCAGAAGACGCAGGTTCGAATCCTGCTCGCCAGCCGATTTTTTTTCCTTTATTAGAAATAACAGGATAGTTAATCATGATGTAGGTATCCGCTATGAAAGTAACACCCCGAATAACATCGCTGGGAGCTAGTTTATTATTCACTAGCTTCCCGCCAGAGGCTTCGCCCGCATGGTCTTGATAACTTTTCCCCCGTTTTTGCAATATTTTTCATTGCCACTCTTCTCCTATTAGTCGTAGCGTGATGATATGTAGCCTATAGCCTTCCCCGATAAATGGGCTATCTAACACTGAAAGAATTTTTCAAATCGGTTCAGTAGTTTCGGAGCCTGTTCAATAGAAACAAACAAACAATCAAATCTTTCCTCTTTATAATATTATAGATAAGTAATAAGTATAGATATAGATTCGCACTCACTCATACAAACTGCCTTGCTAGCTTCCTAAGCGCGACTGCTACACTCGAAGTCCTGGATACGATTCCCAGATCGGGCAAAGTGTTTATAAGGCGAAGTTTTAGACAAACCAAATTTAAATTAGATAAATTTGTTATATCGATACGAAGAAGAAGTTAGGCTATCGTAATGTTAATTTTAGGCTATGGTTTCTGGTTAGGCTATATTTAGAGAATTGATTTATCTATAGCGCTAGGTTATAAGTTACGCTACATATACGTAAAGCTCTTGTGACTCTAAGAAAAAATACACAAATTTTGGACAGTTGCAAGCTTGTCTTAAAAATCATAGTTCCCATATACGCGATTATAGAAATTAGCACGACTTGTAAAACAGCTGGTGTTCCTTGTAAACTTGTAAACTATTTATAACGTAAACAAAGGAAGTACGAACATCTTATAAACCCAGATAATACCCGATGAATCGATAAAAATAATAATCAATTAATAATTCATTTTTATCATAACAACTTTATTGATCCAGTGATTATAAGCACGACTGCTAAGCTTGAGGTACTAGGTTCAAATTCCAAATCATTCAAAGTTATTGGAATTTTTTTAATAAGCACGACTGCTAAGCTTGAGGTACTAGGTTCAAATTCCAAATCATTCAAAGTTATTGGAATTTTCTATGAAATTCTCAGTCGCTTGAAGTCTGGATTTGTCAATCATTAATGACAATAGGCTCCCCTTATGACGTAGGACCTAAACATACTGGGGAAATATTGGTGTACATTAGTACACTTTTGCCTTACAAAAGCGTTATAGTTTCAAAATACAAGCGTGTTATATACACTATCAAAATATCTTCAGTAATCCATTCTTTTACTAAACCTACCGGTCAACTTTATGTAATAACTAATATACCATTAGTACACCTCTGCCCACCCCTTCGGGGGATACAGGCGTGATAGTATATTATGTCATGAAACACAATAAAATTCCTATCGAACAAGACACAAAACACCTGCCAACTAAAGTCGATATCCACAAAAATAACCCAATACACGTTCTTTCAATACATAAATACATAACACATACACATACATACATACGTGTGCATGTAACGTTACAGGAGCTGATAATTTCATACATTCTGAAACGCGTTACTGGCGTTTGTGCTAAAAATATCAAACAAATACTCATATAGACGCGCTCGGCGTTACATTAAAAATAAATAGTGTCTGAATCTGAGGTTGAGGCGAGGTATAAATTGTGTGAGCTCTGCGTTTTGGCTGCTCTGCGCCAAATGAAGCACAACTAAGGTGTTCTAGCGTCTATTTCGATGGATAACATAATCAATTCATATCATACCACTGCAGACTTCCTGCTAAATCGAGGGAGAAGAGTCCACACAAAATATTTTCACAAAATATAGTCCCCAGAAAAAACTCTTTACCTTTGTAATAGCCCCATCCCCCCGAGGATTCAGACAACTATTGTGTTTGATTGTTTATAGATTATGTAAGAAAAGTATTTGTTTTCCCTAATAGGTAGCTACAATAAGTCAAATAAATATCTGTGTGCCAAAGGAGGTGAATACAAGCTCTTACAACTCAACCCAAATTTGTACCTGATATACATGACAACTGTCAGACATGACAGATGACAGCAGCAAGTTGACAGTTTTTACTATAAAACACTATGAAACTGTAGTGTGTCAAAATGGCGTGCGTTTTTTCAAATTGAGTTATTTTTACAAGCTTTTGACAAGCTTTCATTTTTTAAAGTTTTAATATTTTATTCACAGTTTATGTTGGTAATTATTATTTATATATTTTTAGTAAATATTAAAACAAAAGCTTTATATTTTTAGCTTAAATATTTTTTGCTTCAATTTTATTTCTCGTCTACTAGTAAGTATAAAAAAAATGCTACTAGAGTTTTAACCAGCGTAAAAGAGGGTATTTTTTCCATTAAGTAAGTGTACCTTCGGTAGGAACATCATTTGGGCAGGTTTTGATGACCTCCTGTCAGCCCAATTCGTTCAGTAGTTTGAACTGTACGTTAATAGATCATTTAGTCACCTATTCTTCTTATATTATAAAAGTTTGATAGATGTTTTTGCTGCAAAATTGTTGGGGTCTTTCGGACTTTAATATAAACTGTTTTGTATGAAAGGACGGATTACCATTGACTTTAAAATATAGTGTTTACGGTTAGCTGTGATGTATTATTAAGTTGGTATCTCTCAACGGTGCTGAGTCTTATTTTAGCCCAATTCAGTCAGGCGTGGCAATACATTGTTTTTAGTGTTCCGGTCCAAAGATAGCAGAATAGATCACGATAGGAATAGGTAGAACTTACATTATTTTTTATAGAAATAGTGGATAAATTGGTGGATATTGTAGAAGTATTATTAAACTAATATGAAGACACCTACCTACAGTTCGACGGTACTGGAGACTGCAATAAAATCAAATATTTATTCAAAATTATTATATTATTAATTCAAATATTTTATTTTAAAACTAGACCATTTAAACAGGTGCTTTTCAAAAGTTAAACTTGTTGCACAGTTTAAATGTTGTTTGTGTTTATTACTATTCTTCTTGTATATAAAACATTTACAAAAAAGTATGTAAGTATTATATCCATGGTCTAGAACCCATAGTAAAAGTTCTGCTTAGTTTGAGACTAGATGATGCTGTGTAAAATGTCAAAAAATATTTATCATTAAATCATCCTTATTTCTTCAAGACGATCGGCTACAACAGAGCGAGATATCTAACTACTATTGTCAAAGATACATCTCATCTCCTATCTCAAAGGAACTTGATAAACACAAAAGTGACGTCACAATTACCAGGTGAATACCGCAATTCATGGTATATTTATACCGCGGCTACTGGAGAGGACTCTTGGAGTGATTCCAGGGGTAGACTGGGTAAACCATTCATAAGCGACCTTGGCTATTGTGTAGTAAACGGTGATTACGCTTATCTCGATCAAGGGGACGATATTCAGCAATTATTCAAGCCGGAATTAAATTGAAGTGTTCCTACTGATAGTGGACTAGAGTTTGTTTTGGGAATTTAAAAAAATATACGTTTCTTTTGGGTAATGGTGTAATCGCAACAAAAAAAACGATGAAGTGCTAGCCAGACACGCACATAACGGGTTCCGCACCATTTTTAATTTGTATCAATAAAAATAGTATTAGTCGTTATAGTGGCATTAGAAATAGAAACTCTGTGAAAAGTTTAACTCTCTACCTATTACGGTTCGTGAGATACAACCCGCCGACAGACAGACGTACGGACGAATGGACGGACAGGGGAGGTTAAGTTATAGGGTCCCATGGGCACCCTTCAGGTACGGAATTCTTAAATTTAATTCATATTATTTATATATTCTACTTTTTAGTTTGGTTATCTACAAAGACAAATTATTTTATTGTCATCGGTTCTTGGTAAGTGCGCAAAGTTTCAAATCAATCCGTCGTTTTGAAGGGGGTGAAAATCACGTTCAAGGATTCCGATACATATCAAGCTATTAAAAGCATTGTAAAAACCACTGGACGAAAGCCTATTCTACGCAGCACATCTCTACCAAACACATAATGAGTATACGTACACAATATTATGTACCCTTACCTTAAGAAGAAACTTTTTAACCTATCGAAACGAATTTTGAAATGTCCTATGCAGTGCCAATAGAAGAAGGTGTGTGTTTTAATGATTGTCGATAGGTAGCGCCACTTATCATGTCATGTGGGTATTAGTTGCAACACGCGTCTGTCGCGAGCCAAGCATTCTCCTCACTGACGCCCGATTAATCAACCCTGCTCACCACACAGGTGTAAAGGTGTGAAAATCTGTCAGTTACTCCGTACCATGCTGGAGCAGTGATAGCCTAAGGCAAAGTCAAAGGTCTTGAGTTCGAATCCAAGGCACGTACCTCTGACTTTTCGAAATCATGCGCGTAATTATCACTCGTTTTAACGGTGAAGGAAAACATCGTGAGGAAACGTGCATGCCTGAGAGATTTTCTCGACGGCGTGTGAAGTTTGCCAACCCGCATTAGGCTAGCGTGGTGGATTATAGCCTAATCCTTCTCATACTGAGAGGAGACCCGTGCCCAGCAGTGGGACAGTATATGGGTCGATAATGATTATGATGACTCTGTGCCATTCCCGACTAGCTGGAAGATTTTCCAAATCCCAAAACAAGGTTGAGTAACTTAGTGTTCTATGTGGGAGGGAGTAGCGGTGGTGGTTTTAGTCGGTATGCTGGCCACCTGGCTGGAGACCCCGACATAACCATACCGCGTCCCCAAGCAGTACGGCATGCATACATAGTGCACTATTTGTTATCGATTCATTAACGTTAAAGTGACGTCTCTGAGTCCGACAATAAGTAAGTTACGTTATAATTATGATCGGCCTTCACAAAACATCTTAAATGACGCAATAATTTTCTGGAAGCATTTACAAATATGTGTACATTCTTAATGAGCTTAATGTCTATTACATTACATAGATTAATTAGTACGTGTACATGCTATTTAATCAACAAGATCAGGCATTTGCCAAAGATCTTTAACTGCACTCCCAAATATTTTAGAGGAATTTTGAACATCATTCAATCATTCTGTGGATGTAGTAGAATCTATCGTTTATACTTTTTTGTCGTTGGATGCAGATGGCATACGACTGGTCCCGGTGGAAGTCTATGGGGGAGGCCTTTATTCAGCAGTGGACCTTTTATGGCTGATATGATGATTGTCCTTTAAGTTCACAGCTCATTATAGCCACCCAACACCCGACCCGCATCGCCTCGTCACGGAGTCGGCAGCCACTCATTCTCAGCGGATGGTTCACGGATGGACCCCGCGTTATAACCAGTCAACGTCATCATGAGTCCATCTTATCTGGATCTTTTTTTTTCTCCGTACTGTGCGTTCAGAGTTATTTTACTTCTGACATATGTCCTTAGAAGTTTTATATAGGGTGATTTTAGGTACTCAATTCCTAATATTTAATCAATTTAATTTCATATTATTAAATTAGCATTATTAATAATATTATTTATTAAATTAGCATACCATTATGCTTATATGAGCTAGTGAATATATTCAATAATAGGGATACCTAAATATCACCCTAATACGAGTATAACACCTCTAATGACATAATTATGTCAGAGGTAAAATAACTCTGAACGCACAGTAGCAAAGGTCCAGTCATAAGATAATTTTGACCTAATTTATGACTGGCACTAACTTCTGGATGTTGTCACAAAATATGACGTCATAGGTAACATTGGAACATTCCAGATATAATCGATATTGTTCGATACGCTTTATAATGACGTTTGGCGATACATCATTAGATTAAAACTATGCAGGAGACACTATCAATTCAATTTCAGCCTTTATACCTAAAGTTAAAACCCAAATTCCTGTTGCTCAATATTTTCGAGATGCTGCCAAGAAAAAATATGTTTTAGTTAGACTTGTTAGGGTTTAAATTTGTGTAGCAGTATCGTTACCTGTTATTAAGAATAGAATTGGCAGGGAGCAGGTTGTGAGGTGGTTATAAGATCTGTGACGTTGGCCGTTGACTCACCGTTTGACAAGTCAGCTAACTAGACTTGTCTTCTCAAAGAGACTTCAGAATTTAATTTATTGTCATTAGAAGAGATACAATAATGAATTGAGATATGCAAAAATGTAATTTAGGCCACGTCTAATATGGTTTCTTGTATTATAAATCAAACCTTGGTAATAGAGTCCAAATTCAATTAATAACACACAGAATTTAAGTTTTAATTTATACTAACTTTTTTATTTGGCGTTTAGCGCCAATAAAATTGCACCAGCAATAAGGTTTATGAAGAATAAAAAATTTAAAGTTGCCTGAAAATACCTGAAAGTGGGGAAAAATGTTATGCATGATGAACTCAAGATAATTCAAATTTGGGTCCGAATCCCGGGTTGAGCAGTGTTGTTGGGTTTTTCTGGAAATTTCTCAGTAGCAGCTCGGAGTCTGGAGTTATACCCGGTTGATGGCAATAGGCTCGCCCCCTATTACATGGGACCTAAACATACCTGCGAACTGTGGGTGTACATTAGTACTCACACTTCTGCTTAACCTTTCGGGGAATACAGGCGTGGTGGTATATTATATAATAATATGATGTTAAAAATGAAAATAAAATAAAAAAATAAAAATGAAAAAATAAAAATCAGAACAGGGCAGGGCAGGCAGAGCAGGGCAACTAAGCAGAGCTTGTACTATGGATACAAACAATGAATATAGTCCTTATATACTTTATTGTGTAAATACATAAGAATCACCCAGTCGAACACAAAAATTTATGTGCATCACATAAATATTTGTGTCCTGTGGGAATTGAACCTGTAATCAGCAATCCGACACTCGAACCACTAGACCACACGTGGACGTCGTTTTGCAGTATATTTGAAAAGCCATTGTTTTCTCTTTCCATTTAGCTAATTGTCCCAGCTTGTTTCGCGGTAGCTGCCAACAATTTCAGTAAATATGTTATTGTACTGGCATTACTGACGCTGTCCTGTCATTGATATACATAATGACTTGCGTGTGTTATCACCTAATAACCCTAATAGGAGATAGCATACGCAAGTCATCTGGCAGAAATGCAATCATTACCTATTTTATTATATTTAAGTGCATTTTTTTCGATTATCCCATGACAAAAATATTTATGTGTTGAATATAAATGTTTGTGTTTGTCTGTGTCAAAAAAAAAGTATATAAGTATTATATCCATTGTCTAGTACCCATAGTACAAGCTCTGCTTAGTTTGGGACTAGATGGTGCTGTGTAAAATGTCCCAAGATATTTATTATTATTGTTATAAACTAGCTGTGCCGGCAGACCTTGTTCTGCCCTATTTAACTAAAGCTCAGTTTTTATGTTTTTTCTCTCCATAAGAACCTTCCTCAGACTTCATTAAACACAACAAAAAGAAATCAACCAAATCGATTCAGCCGTTTTCGAGTTTTGCGCTTAGCAACACATTTGGTAATACGATTTTATTTATATATCTATACTATTATAAAATTGTAAAAAAGTCATTTCTGTACATTGAAGATATTTAAAAAAAAACAATTGGGTTAGAGTATATAAACGATCGCGAACCCAAAAATGTGATTTTTAGAATTCTTGTCTGTTTGTCTGTTTGTCTGTTTGTTAGGGGTTGGCGCTAAAACTACTGAATAGATTTGAATTTTGTGTTAACTGTTGTAATGCATAATTTCCAACTTAAAAACTGATGTAAAGCTTTTTTCAATTATTTGAATAGATCCTTAGATACAGCTTGACCTCTCTGTTGTATGCAAACCCATAGAAAGAAGAGATCATCATTGATGGTTTTTGATTTTTTATTTTTTATTTAAAAGTCCATCGTTCAAATAAAAAAATAAGGTATATCTCATTCCACTTGGTTGCGTAGATGCTAAGATAGAGCTTGACCTCTCTGTAGTATGCATCCCTATTGATATAAGGGATCATTATTGTTGGTTCTTTAATTAAGTTGTCATATGCGCAGAAATCGTGATTGTTGATTAGTTATAAACGTTTAAAGTGGTATAGACTTAAATTAAACAATAGTTGTAAAGTTTGGTTAGAATTACGAGTTATTACGACTAACTGAAGCTTCCGTTTTCTTTTGGACGTATTTTCACAAACAGCATCACCTCAGTACCTCATAAAGTACCTCAGTACCGAGACTAATATTGTCGACCGGAATCGAACCCACAATATTCATTGAGCTTAGCGCCGTTATAACTTAGTCACGAGGCCCTTTTTACAAACCTCTAAAACACTACTTCAAAATACAAGTATTTTATCAATGGGATCAATTTCTAATCCTAATTTTGTTTCTACATCCACGTAAGCGAAGCCGCGGGCAAAAGCTAGTATATAATATATATAGATATACCTAGATAGATTTGAGTGTATTTAGCAGCAACTCACCAGATGGTAAGAGACGATGCTGCCGAGGATGTAGCACACAAACTCAAATAATGGCTTTTCACTCTTGCTTTGAAGGTTCCTATATTATACGAATCGGGAAACACAGCCGGCAGAGAATTCCACTCCCTAGCCGTTCAAAAGATGAAGCAAAACGCTTCGTGCTTAAAAGTTGAATATCAACGACAATATTATCAGTGCTAGTGATACTTGTCAGCACAAATGAATGACCTTAGCAAAATATATACTATAATTTCCATTTGCTCCAAATGCGCCGAATTTGTGCCAATAAACCGGACACAAATTCAAACCCCGAGCTGCAGGCTACTTACGGAGGCTTTCATAGAAAAATCCAATAACAAATTATTACAAAAAGTCAGCCCCCAGTGTCAGTCAAAAAAAATGACGTAAGTATGGACTGTAATGATAGTTGCATGGATACATAAATCATAAATATTACTAAACAACTACTACCTGACAGTGGTTTTCAACAGAACATCATACAAGACACACGGATGTAAATCACTCCAAAAAATATATTTCCCTATAACCCATTTATCAAATTCAGTACTAGCTTCAAAAAAATAAGCTTTACACTATTATATTTAGAGCGATAACCTTAACAATACCGTATTGACGTTACATCTACGTTTGAACAGCGTCAACGTGCCAAATATGTTTTCTACGTAAAGACACATAGTTTTAAACGCGATGTATATGTATATATGTAATACCATCACGCCTGTTCTCCCCAAAAGGGTAGGCCGTGACGTACCGATGTACACCATCATGTCGCCGGTATGTTTAGGTCCCATGTAATAGGGGGCGAGCCTATTGCCATCAAACGGGCATAAATCCAGATTCCGAGCTGCTACTGGAAATTTCATAGAAAATCCCAACAACACTTTGCTTGACCCGGAGATGGATCCTAGGATCTCTAGCGTAGCAGTCGCGCTTGGGTCCACGATATGGGCGGCGATGCCGACAAGTCCAGTCTGCTTTGATCCCTACATAATTCATAAAAAAAGCAACTTCATCATCATAAGCCTGTATTTGTCTACTGATGGACGTAGGCCTCCTTTATTTAACGCCACAGAGCCCGATCTTCAGCTCAGCAGATGTATTTGTAAGTTGCTTTTCATCCAAAAAGCAACAAATACATGCAACAACAAGTAAGTTACAACAATTTTTAAGAGAGGTAAGGCACAGCAATTTATTGCTCAAATCTGGAGCAGCCCATCTTGGGAAGTACCTCCACCTTACAGAAAACTGCAGCCAAATAACACACTTTATTGTGTGTTGTGTTCCTGCAGTGAGTAAGATTGCCAGAGTTCCTTCTAAGGATGCGCTGCGCTGGAAGCAAGAAAAATATTGCCTCTAACTGTCGGTGCTGTGAATCCTTCCTAAACCTAGACGTTTTTAGGTACGGCAACGCGCGAGTAATACAAGCGCGAGTGTTGCAAGCGTCCATAGGCTACGGTAACCGCTTACCACCAGGCGGGCCGTATGCTTGTTTGCCACCTTAGTAATATAAAATAAACATAATAATCGAATAAAATAACATATTTTATGAAAACAAGTTTTAAGAAAACCCATCTTCATTTCAGAGACATTTAAAATGTTTTTCGTCGAAAGGGAACATAAAAGCTGATGTGTAGGTACCCTCAGACGTCGTTCGGAGCGACCTCAATAAACGCCGGCTTCCGCGTACACTCTGCCAACATTTGCATAAAAACGAACAAGAATATGGAAATAGATGGATGAATAATTAATGTATGGGTTATCTTGAAAAAAATACAGGGGTTATTCTTTGATAGCCTAGCGATGACCACTTAATCTTCGAAAGTGTAAGGAGTTTTCAAAATCATGTGTCGCTTATACGGTAAAGAAAAGTATCGTGACCTGCATGCCAAAGAGATTTTCTTAACAGTGTGTGAAGTCTGCCAGCCCGCACCAAGCCAGCGTGGTGGACTATAGCCTAACCCAACGGCAAATCACCCCATTGCGCCCCATCGACTTCCCTGAATGGTATGAGTCCATTAGAAATTCTACTCCCAAAATATGGCCTTAGCTCAATAGTGGGACTCAAATAAAGCTATGAGTATACTACACTAAAATAAATATTTTCTTCTTTTAAAAGATAACCTCAAAAAAAGGGTCTTGTTCAAATTAAAAGCTTTGCAGTAGCACAATGTCAAATCCATCGTTACTATTTTGTTTGTCTATTGCTATTTTTAACTGAACAACGTTAAATCAGCTGATCGTGTAATATACTCATAACCTTGTGTAATTTTCGTAACGTAATAATGGAATAATGTTTAAACACTGTAGAGTTGTACCAATTATACCTATACAAAACCAATAATTGGAAAACTACTTTAAATTTTTTCACAAATACTTTCTTTTCTGATATTCTACTTACTTTCTAAAGCAACTATATTTAAAATCATTTGTTAATACAAATAACTGCAATGTACTAACCTAAAAACCTAGCCTTAGGGCACATGAACAAGAAATTACATCAGTTTTTGCAACACGTATCCGATTCATAGTTGAAACATCATAGCAACGGCAAGGCGCCTCAGTTAGTGACAATCGTAGAACAAACGAAACGCGATCTAAATCGGTCGTGTGCCCTGACGGCTATTTCAGCTGTTCTAAAAATATAACGACAAAGATCGCGCTGCGATGTGGGTCGAGATACCTTTTTCTTTCGATCCACAATCCGCACGTGCGCACCTTGCATAATTCAAACGCCGAATGAAATTTTAACGGATAATTTATAAATTATAACAAATGCCAGTTACAATTTTGAATTAGGCATTTGACGGAACGGTTGCTATTTTCGAATGTGAATTAATTTTTTGAACTTTTTCTGTGTGTTTGTGTGGTGTATGAAAGTGGTGACGGTTGATTTTTTCCGTGTGTTTGTCTGTGATAGAAAATAGCAAAACGTATGAATAATTTTATGCCGTAATTTGTCTTCTGTAAGTTTAGCATAAAGTAGCAGTGTTAAAAATTATATTGTTAATTTATGAGATAGACGAAAAAGTATTTTTTCCAAGAAGTCTGTACGATGCATAGATAGATTTTAAATGCAGTTTGATCATTTTAGAAGTGATGATTAATTATACTTATTTTCTAAAGCAAGAAACTGCCAAGATTTATTTAAATCATTTACCTACGTCTGATTTGCCAAAAGAGCTAGAGTTTATTAAATACTAGGTGTGTTCCGCAACATAACATACTTTGATTTCTATTTTCCAAACCCGTAGGGATTTCCCAAAATCCTTTCTTAATACTTGTAACTACACTTACGTTATAAAATAAATTCATATTCCAAACAGCTTTCTACATTGAATAGTTTAAGTTAGAACAATTGTTTTTCTAAGTTCAGATTTATTTCTAAAGAAAAAATTGTCGTATCTATTACAGCAACGACAACGAAAGCTTTAAAAATGATTTAAAAAAAAACTAGTTTAGTTCTAAAGATTTTTAGTATAATCTGTAAATACAAGTGACAAGGTGAAGTTTCTGTGATAAATTAAAGATTAAACTATGACAGACAGACAGACGGACCGGCAGACGGACATAATGATTATAATCTTATGAAATATCTTATGAAACATCTAAGAACGATTCGTGTAACGCTCTCAAGGTTTCAAAAGCTATTTTTATGTAGATATCTATGAAAATGGTCTGCAAGCTATCTTTACTATTCGGGTTGCAAAAAGAAGGAACTTACGGGAAGACAAAACACAGGGTAGAGACGGGAAGAGTCAGTAAAGCAGTGATAGCCTAGGGATATGACCACTGGACTGCCAAGTCGTAGGACTCGAGTTCAAATCCAAGGCACGCACCACAAATT
Source organism: Acronicta psi (assembly GCA_946251955.1). Taxonomy (NCBI): domain Eukaryota; kingdom Metazoa; phylum Arthropoda; class Insecta; order Lepidoptera; family Noctuidae; genus Acronicta; species Acronicta psi. The sequence continues at coordinate 12,758,293 of OX276482.1, forward strand.
TTTCATAATCATGTATTAAAAAATAATTATCACTCACTAATAAAGGTGAAGAATTACAGAGAGAGAGAGAGAGAGAGAGAGACAGAGAGATTTACATAAAGCGTGTCTGCCAACGCGCACTAGGCCAGCGTGGTGGACTACAGCTCCCCTCTCATATGTACTGAGAGGAGGCCCGTGCCCAGCGGGGGTTGATGATTGATTCTCGGCGCGGGCTATAACGCCCCTTTGTAAGCAGTTGAAACTTTCATGGGGGCAGTAGAAGACCCTGAGAAAGTTAGGGCCCTATGATACAGCTGTTTATATTATCAGATTCGCAACAAATATTAAAAGTAAAAACAGATGGGGTTGAGAACCCATGACACGTGATCTTCAGACCACAACGGTTGGTACTCCCGTGGGTATTCCGGAGCCCCATCACCCTGGAAAACCAAATCTGCAATGAATTCAATTAGAAAACAGTAGGTGTAGGAAAAGTACCAGTTTATACTCTAAAAGTCGTAAAATTGCAGCGAAAAACACAGGTAGGTAACTAGTTCCCAAAATATCAGGAATCTCGTTGTTCAGACAGGTTTTTATGACTTGTGTTAGATAAACAGTACATGTAGTACATGTAACACTGTGAAATAATTCAATGTACTTTTATTTACACGAGTACGTTACAATATCCGACATTTTAGAGGTTTGACGCAGAAAAAAAAAACATTCCTTAGATAAATGAAAAAGTATTATAATAAGAAAACATACTTGAAGTTTATTTTATTATCACGCCTATATTTCCCGAGGGATTAAGCAGAGAGAGAGAGAGCATACATGGAGAGGTTAATGAACATAGACGAAGCGAAAGTGGTGTGCCAGGATCGTAGCAAGTGGAAATCTATAGTCTCTGCCTACCCCTATGGGAAACAGGCGTGAAGTTATGTATTTATTAAGCAGAGACTTGACTCGCTCGTCGACTTGACTCGCCACCAAAACATAGGTGAACTGTAGGACGCATATATACATGTACATCTCTACCTAACCCTTTGATACGTACACGCGTGATGGCAGCTCAATAAATGTCAGTTGTCGACAAAATAACGGCGGCCGCCGACTCAGCAACAATAAAATTGCTGGCACAACAACAATTCGATTTTTCCGTTTAAACAGAAATAACACAAGCCACTGGGCATTCTTGGCAACACAGAACGAATTTCAATACAAATGTACATTCGACGTCAATCATAAGAATTAATGTTTTTGTTGCTGACTGTACTATGAAGTTTATATTCAAACACGTAGATACCATACCATCACGCCTGTATTCCCCGAAGGGGTAGGCAGAGGCGTACTAATGTACACCCACATTTCGCCAGTATGTTTAGGTCCCATGTAATTGGAGGCGAGCCTATTGCCATCAACCGGGCCCAAATCCAGACTTCGAGCTGCTACTGGGAATTCCACAGAAAAACCCAACAACACTTTGCTCGACCCGGAGATCGAACCCAGGACCTGTAGCGTAGCAGTCGCGCTTGGTACCACTAGACCAACGAGCCAGATATTAGATATCATCACGCCTGTATTTCTCTAAAGGTTAGGCAGAGGTGCGATGTTCACCGGTATTTTTAAGTCCCATGTAAGCATGTCAATGACCTCATAAGCATAAAGGTTTGAAATGTTTCAGTTTATTTATTTATTGAATTACTACAGATCCATCAATTACAGTAACTAAAAAAAGTAAATTTATTAAAATCTACAATACAAAGCAAAGTAAATAAAAGAAGGTAAAAACACTTTGATACCTTCCTCTCTCAGTACTTCTGACATACTAATATAATCTTCAATCAATAATATATTAATAATATATTCAAGTGCAATACCTTCGGACATATTTCAACACAATGTCCGACTAGCGGAAATGATGCCAACAACGAGAGAACGTTACGACGAGAGGTTGGTAGTAATGGCCGACAACGTACCAGCTCAGCATCGGCAACGGTCTGTAGCGTTTTTTTCCACAACCCAAATCCCCTATTTTGGTTTAGCCTATTGCTACTTTGAACTGCTACTGACCATTTCAAAGAAAAACCTAATAACACTGCTCAACCTGGGAATCGAACCGGGGACCACTAAATTAACTGTTTTCATGTAACATAAGTGCATTTTGTGTGAAGTGTGAAAGTACGTTGTGCACCGGATTTAGAATATAATACGGTATAATATGGAGGATTGGCCAAGGTAGGTATGAAAACCCCTAGAGACTGAAAAACAATCGAGACAGCGAACTGGCTCTCACGCGCAGGTAGGCATTTACTTATATAATATTAGTGCGTCAAGACTGGGCGGAACGCATATTACAATAATAATAATAATAATAAAATAAAACCACGTACCTCATAGATATTGCAGTCCCCAATACACATAACTTACAGAAGACAATAGCTGAAAAAAATAATAAATATGCAGAACTAAAATAAGAAATCTCACAAATCTGGAAACTAGAAAAGGTATACGTCGTACCTATCGTTGTTTCCACCACCGGCGTCATACCAAACCACCTAAAACATAGCCTTAAGCTCTTAGACCTCAAAGAATCTAATTACATTTCCCTACAAAAAGCAGCCATATTAAATACCTGCAGAAAAGTTAGAAAGTTTATGCAGATAGAAGAAAATTAAAAGCCACACAACACAATACTGCTGTAACACACCACATGCTTCATTTACTTGGTTTCGGCCAGTAAATGTAGTTAAAACCAGCCATGAGCTGAGAATAAAAAGTCGTTCCCCTAAAATAATAATAAATAAATATCCTGGGACATTTTACACAGCACCATCTAGTCCCAAACTAAGCAGAGCTTGTACTATGGGTACTAGACAATGGATATCATACTTATATACTTTTTTTGTAAATACATACTTATTATATTAGAAACACCCAGACAAACATAAACACTTTAGTTCATCACATAAATGTTTGTGTCCTGTGGGAATCGAACCCACGACCTCGTGATCAGCAGTCCGGTACTCGAACCACTAGACCACAGACGTCGTCAATGTTTGGTATAAGCCCCGCAAATTGATAATGTGCCTGGCGGCCATCTTGGTGACGTAAAAATGACGTAACCGCTTTCAGTACGCGTTAACACCACTAGCCGGCAAGTACGGCGGATGACGTCACTTTGAGGTTAATTAGACAACGTTCCAACCCATTAGCAATTTGTTGGACTTATATCTCAATGAAATATATCAGTATAAAGCCCTCGGATACAGTAACTTTTGGCAAATTGCTATGTTTACATAAATTCCACATGTTTTTGGCGGCAATCTTAGCGCAAGAACACAATGCGGTATTAAACTACATAGTATACGATATGGCCGGTTAGCAATGTGGCCACGTAAACGATTGTGTCGGAAAATATTTCCCATTCTGGCAGAGTTTTGTTAGCTAAGTTATCTGTCGTGCTCAGCAGCTCCAACCACTAGACCACAGACGTCATCAAATAAATGAAGGAGTAAACTTCAATCAGATCTACTCCAACCTCAAAGATACACCGACTTACTCACCTACAAGCTATTGCATTGCTCTCCAATTCATATTGTAACTACAAAGTGTACCTCCATAACTTTCAAAGTAATACACCTGGAAGAGATATCCTCAAGCTATTTGCAGTACAAACAGTTGTGCTCAAGTGGCATATACGGGACGATTAAATACGAATTACGATTGCACCTTAACTGAGGAGTAGAGACGGCCTGGCGACGAGCCAGCCACCGCGATGTGTCATGCGCGGAACAAAGATTAGGGAACATAGAATCGTCAATGGAAGAAGCGAGAGAAGTATGAGACTGACTGACTGACTGAGTACAAGTTATTATAAGCAACCAGCTGTAAGGTTAGTGTACAGTAGTCCGTGGAGTAAGGCACTGGTGACCTATACTACAGGTTTTATTAAACCTATTTGAGGCCACCACCTACACAGATCAGTTCTCTTACAAAACAGGTTGCACCGACAAAATTAATAGGTATTTTTAATGAAGGAAAAAATCGGCGGGCAGAATTTTTTCCTTCGTCCTATCCTACTAATATTATAAATGTGAAAGTTTGTGAGGATGGATGGATGGATGTTTGTTACTCTTTCACGCAAAAACTACTGAACGCATCTGGATAAAATTTGGCACAGATATAGATTATAGTTTGGAATAGCACATAGGCTACTTTTTATCCCGGTAAAATGTATGGTTCCCGCGGGATAGCGGGCGAAGCCGCTGGCGGAAAGCTAGTTAAAAATAACTTGTAATCTTAGCATGGAAAATGCTTAGAAAAATACAAAAAGATAAATTAATAGATAATTAAGATTTAATTTTAAGATATCGTAAGGCACCAGTTCTCTCACAAAACAGGTTGTACCGACAAAATTAAAAGATAATTAAGATCTAATTTTAACCTAGATATTGTAACCTTTGTAAAGAGAAATCTATATATATAAATATAAATTACTGTTCGTTTGTCTCGCTAAAACTCGAAAACGGCTGGGCCGATTTCGCTGATTTTAGTTTTGAAAAGTTTGTCGTAGTCCAGGGAAGGTTTAAACGGGGAGGAAACTTTTATTGGTGGTACGAGGTTCGCTGGGTCCGCTAGTACTAAATAAATATGTATTATTAGCATGAGAAAGAATCGGTTTCTTATAGGCAAGCGCCCTCCATTGTATCATCAGACAAGTTCATGTTAAGCTGTGGTACCGCCTACTATCAAGCGGGCCACATGCTTATTTGTCAACCTTGTGATATAAAAAAAAGTTGTGGACAAGCGCAAGCTAAGAAAAAACAATATGTCAGAATCATCTCAAGTGACGTATTTTGTTTCTGCTTACCTCTGTGAATAAAGCTCACCTCTGCTTACCTCTGGGAATAAAGCTCATGTCACATACTATGAAAGTGTGGGAGAAAGTAATTGAAAAACGATTGCGAGAGGAGAGTGAGGTCACCCAAAACCAACTAGGATTTATGCCTGGCCGCGGGACAACGGATGCCATATTTGCACTTCGCCAGTTGTGCGAAAAGTATAAAAGTGTGCATAAGAACTTGCACATGGTGTTCATTGACTTAGAGAAGGCATACGACAGGGTACCTAGGGATGTTTTGTGGTGGGCAATGAAAAAGAAAAGTGTACCTGTAAAGTATGTGGAGTTGATCCGTGCTATGTACGGTGGATCTAAGACTCATGTGCGGTCGGCTGCTGGGACCACCGACGAGTTCAATGTGGCGGTAGGGTTGCACCAAGGGTCGGCGTTAAGTCCATACCTCTTTCTGTTAATAATGGATGCACTGACATCGGAGATACAGGAAGAGGCACCCTGGTGCATGCTGTTTGCCGATGACATTGTACTCGTCGGTGAAGAGGGGATTGAGGTGCAGAGCAGATTGGTAAAATGGCAGCAAAACCTGGAAAGTGTTGGTCTTAAAATCAGCAGAACCAAGACCGAATACATGTTCTGCGATTTCGGCGGTCTATCCGATTATGTGGCCATGGCGCTGGATGGCGTACCACTGCCAGTCTGCTCTGATTTTCGATACCTTGGTTCAGTGGTACAAAACAATGGGGAAATAGATCGAACTGTTAAGCACAGAATTAACGCAGGGTGGATGAAATGGCGGCAGGTTACGGGAACTGTGTGCGACCCCCGAATTCCCCTTAAACTAAAGGGGAAAATATACAAAAGCATGATAAGACCTGCCGTCTTGTATGGGTCTGAATGTTGGGCTACAAAAGGGATGCATGAAAGGCAATTGCATGCAGCTGAGATGAGAATGCTACGAGGAATGTGTGGAGTTACAAGAATGGACAGGGTCAGGAATGAGTATATAAGAGGTAGTTTGAAAGTAGCACCGGTTACTGAAAAGTTGTGCAGTAACCGCTTAGCGTGGTATGGACATGTGATGCGTAGAAGTGAAGAGCATGTTACCAAAAAGGTTTTAAGCATGAATGTGGATGGATATAAGGGAAGAGGAAGACCTAAGAAAAGATGGATGGACTGTGTGAGAAAGGATATGACCACAAAGGAAGTGAATGATGAGATGACGGCTAATAGAGATGTATGGAAGAAAAAGACATACTGCGCCGACCCCAAGTGAATAGGGATAAGGGCAGGAGGATGATGATGACCTCTGTGAGGAAGAAGCGTGTTTATGTGTATGTTAAATAGTCAATTATTTACGTTGTTATGGAAAGTGAAGGATTAATTTGATTTTTTTGTTGACGGTATGCTACGACGCTACGCCGTAGCTCCGTAGCGCCGTAGAGGCCCAACCAAGCTCCACTACGAACTCGGCTACGTACTTGGCTACGAACTCGGCTACGAACTTTTTTGATTTTTTTATGATATAAGCCGGGAAACGTACAGAGGAGCCAAAGGGTCCATGGGCGGTGATGACTAAAACAGATGACTATCAGAGTCATCTGTTTTAGTCATCACCGCCCATGGACCCCTACACCAACAGAGGCGTCGATGATACGTTGCCGGCCCTTAAAAGACCCTACCGTACCTCACGCCCAAAAGTGCTTTACGACACACTCTGAGACACCAAGAGTTGGCCAGTAAGGCACCAAGAGATTCTACCACCGAGGCAAGTCAGATCTTTTCTCGAATCTAACAATCTAAATGGCAGTAAAGAATTGCATTGTAACCAGTCTACGGGGGAAAAGAATTCAATTATTTAAGTTGCTACGCTGAGGTCAATTTCCGGGGCAAGTAAAGTCGTTGCCAACCCTGCAAAAACCTCTTAGAGGTTTATGAAGGATTCACTGCGCCGACAGTTTAAGGGTATTCATCTTGTTGCCAGCGCAGCGCATCCTTAAAAGGAGCTCTGGCAACCTTACTCACTGCAGCAACACAACACACAATAAAGTATGTTATTTGGCTGCAGTTTTCTGTAAGGCTGCTTCAGTTTTGAGCCATAAATGGTTGTGCCCTACCTCTTGTAAAAAACCTCTGTCTAACCTTTCTCTTCTTTCTTAACTCATAAAATACCATCGCACCTGTATTCCCCATGCAGTCGTGATAGTATTTTATGAGTTTTTATAAAACAAAATACCCAACCTTGTTAACTAATCTATGTCGAAAACATTTCAGTAAGTACAGAAATTATTATATAATATCGAGAAGTCCCATTTATACCAGTGACGTGTTTTATCTAATGCCGTTGAGATGAGCCACGAAATGTACATATTTCAGCCAAGTTGCACAGTAATGACAGGACGCCGCCTCGATTGAGTAGATTTTAATGGGCTATCATATTAATTGCATTCAATCTGTACGAATTTTATTAGTGTTTTTATATTTCAATTAAAATATCGATGTTCGTTTTATGATTTGCGGAATGATCTAACCGATTATTGGCAATTTTATTTAGTAACGTTTAGCTCGTTTTCTTTTTTCTTTTTGCTTGGCTCCTATGAGTCGTAGCGTGATGTTAAATAGACTATAATCTTCCTCAAGAAATGGGCTATGAACTTCAAAAAAAAATTTTCGAATCCCATTGATAGTTCCAGAGATTAGTGTAACGCAACAAACAACTCTTCAGCTTTAAGTTCTAATTCACTTGGTTCTGGTTCTGGTACTTTCTTTCTTGGTTCGAACGTGTGAAACAAATTATTGGGTTTTCCTATATAAATATAAAGAGGGGATCGTTATGTTTTTGTTTTTCTGTTCTTCGGCTTCAATTTATGATCCTAACATTGCTTATACATCCCCTGTGAGCGAAACCGCGAAAGCTATTATCATTTAAGTTTGCTCTTAGTCTGTAAGCTTTTTATAAAATATACCTGGTAAATAAATAATTTCTTCTTTCAATAGGTCAACGGGAGGTTCAATAGGTTAGTGACAGCCAGATTTGTCAAAAGCTTATTTATGTCATTTTTATAGATTTTGTTTCTATTCGTTCGCGGTTTTGAATGTCAAATTGCAACTTGTCTAGATGTTGATGTTTGATGTAGTTTCTAGCTTCATGAGTCTGTTTACGGCTTCTTATAGTCTTATTAGCCGATTTAAAAGGTAAAAACATAAATCAGTTCATTTCAATCACATTTACTTTGTAAAATCAAACGATATTTTGGCTTTTAACGACACGTTAATGACTGAATGTAACGATCCAAGCTGTATTGCAGTTTTCATTGTGACCAAATTAAACTTTATTGCAGACACTTCAGCTGAATCTGAGTAAGCAACCTTTTTAGTATAAACTTCTTTTGAAAAAATCTTCCAAAGATAACCTACTTCTCTTTTGTTACAGTTAAAAAAAATATAGTCATTTGTAATATATGCCAGTCGATTACACACCTTATTTCTATCACCACTTTCAACCACATTACCTAGGACGTCATTACCGCACGCAAATTCCAGCGCCATTGACGTATTAAGCCCACCGTCTTATTCCACAAGGATAAAGCTCGCAGCACACTAAAGCCGTTCGCACAATCAAATAACAATCTCATGCACGTCACTTGCATCGCTCGCTTGTGGCCGTTTCATGTCCGAATGACTCATGTTTATTTTGCTCCTCAAGCTATTAATATGCAGTTAATATTTACTCTACAGAATTAATAACGCACCTTGACAGGACAGAAGTTAGGTCGTAGATTTATTTAACTCAAAGTACATATCATTTAACGATATTTTTGACAATGATACTTAAGAAACGCTAGCCTAGTTTGGCGCAAATGAAAAATCTTATTGTACATCAATGTATATTTCGTGATTTTTTTTGTCTTTCTTTAACTAAGCCGTTTCTGACACTCATCAGAATATTTAAGACGTTAAAATGACACTACCGGCCTACTTTTTACTCGACTGCCAAGGAAGGGTTATATTTTTCACACGTACTTATTGTATGTTTGTAACCGTTTAAATAATATTATTTTTCGAGATAAATCGGTAAATAGAAGTTAGCTAGGACTGAGAATAAACTAATTATTTAATTCATTTCTAAATAAACGACTATGTGGTCAGTGGTTCGAGTGTCAGAGTACTGATTGTGAGGTCGTGGATTCGATTCCCACGGAACGAAAATATTTATGTATTTGCTTGGTGTTTAATTGTTGTGATAGATGGTGCTGTGTAAAATGTCCAAAAATATTTATTTTATTTATTCAACGTTTAAAACATGAACTTACATATGTGTAAGCTTTATGCAGTCGGTCCAAAACAATCTGTAACATTGTGTAATGCCTGCAGCTGTAACAGAAGTAACAAATGCATGTGTCACCGGTATTATATTCAGCGCATTTATTTATGGAGACATCGATGCAGTCGTGTGCTTGCTGGAATGTTTGAATGAAACTCACAACGTTACTCGACTTGTAAATAACCGAAACAAATGCTTTTCAACCGAAATTAATTCATAGGGTAACAGTTACTATTTGTAGGAGCTTTCGAAATAAAAGTTATTTTTAATGATTCTCTCGAGTAAGCAATTAAGCGATGCCCTTATTTTTTTATTTTTTTATTATATTTGTAAGAAAGGTGCATAATACAGCTTTTGAACTAACAGTGTCCCACAAAACTGTGTAAACAGCTTGACTGTGGGATCAAAATCACATAGTTAGGTATCACATAATTATAAGGAATATATTGGTTAATTAGATACTAGATTCTAGATAAATATTATTCAGTTATTAGTTGCAGTTATTGCACTTTTGTTATGGTAAGGTAGGTATAGAGGTATTTCTTTAGCTTACATTTAAATTCATTTTTAACGATTCAAGTCTAATGTCCTCGGGGTAACTATTGAGTATATACTTACGGAATACGTTTCGTTAAAGTTCTATCTCCATGCAGGTTTGTTACTCTGGGAACAACGAATTTACCCGAGGTTTTCATTCTCGTATTATAATTATTCTGTACACATTTTTTTTGCGATGAGTTATGTTATTGTTTGCTATTGTTATTAGTTGCTAGAAGGTACTGTAGAGACTTAAGGAGGTTCATACAGAGGCTGATTCGTAAAAGCCCTGGTTGGCAACAAGAGCCATAAATGTAGAATAAAAAGTGTGTTTTGAATTTAAACGTAGTTATGAAGTTTAGAAGATAGAAGTTTAGAAAAGTTTAGAAGACTTAAAGAAAATTTCGAATGTCAGTCTTTAGATTGAATAAACCACAGCATCAGCTGTGTTCCAATAATCGTGTGTTTTCTTTTGTTTTAGCTTTCAGGTAACGCTCCTGTGTAGGACTGGGTAAGCTTCCACAGTACTTATGTTTTACTCTGACCGGTAATAACTTACATATTTTAAATAGTTTATAGTAATCGCTTGAGATCGGAGGTGTTGCTATTGCGTTGACTTAGAATGCCCGACCTGCCTACCAGCTGCAAAGCAACCGAGAGGGGAAACTGGCTCTCACGCTCAAACGTCCGAACACACACCAAAATGTTTTACAGCCGACTTGGGTGGTTTCCAGCCAGTCAGACACCAAGAGATTCTACCAACGAGCAACCTTTTTTTCATCTCTCACGAGATGATGACTTGTATGTACGTAAATGACATTAGTGACAGCCCGATTTTTCGAAAGTTTGTGTCATTTCCATACATTTCGTTTGTCGATTCGAATGTCAAAATGCAACTTGTCTAGCCCCCCAGGTTAGAGTACAAGTCGGTGAAGAAATTGGATGAGATAGTGTCACCGTACTTTCTCGTAGTGTACTTGTGTATCACGTGCTAGCAATATTTTCATTAAGAGCCAGCCTGTCATAACACGTCAGATATCATTGCTTGTAACTCATATAAGATGCGCCATCTAGTAAACTGTGGCAAAAATATGTTATTGAGTAATATTTCATAATGTTTTGCAGTAAGTTTGTATTCTGAATGAGGATATATTTAAATTTAGGTGAACTAGTCTTAGAACTAGGCTTGCCCGATGTATTAAAAATACTTATCGGTCACGTATTTACTTGAAAAAAAAAACTTTAAAAAACAAATTGACGGCCTTTTAATTAATATCTTTTAATTCTCTTAAAGATCGAACGTTCGATTTCCAACGAACACTACATTTATTTTTAATGTTGCTGGCGACTATTGGATACGGATACGAAACATTCGAATTTCGAATCGACAAAGGAATAGAAACAAAATGTATGGAAATTACACCATTATTCCGTTTTACCACCGCACCACTCGACACCGTAGTAGAGTCCACCCATATTACCTGGAACCGATCTCATCCAGCACAGTCCGCTTCCAAAGATCATTCCTACCCCTTACTATCAAGCTTTGGAAAAGGAACTACCTGCTGCGGTGTTTCCCGTATGCTATGACATGTTCTTCTTCAAACGAGGCCTAAAAAGAGCTCTCTACCATACAAAGTAGGCGGCGGCTCAGCTTTGCCCCTGGCGTTGCTGATGTCCATGGGCGGTGTTTACCACTTATCATCAGGTGGGCTACCTGCTCGTCTGCCACTGTAGGCATTAAAAAAAATGTTATTAGTGACAGCCCGATATGTCAAAAGCTTGTGTCATTTTCAAACATTTTGTTTCTATTCGAATGTCAAATTGCAACTTGTCTACGGGCAGGTTAGTTATTTTAATCTGTAGAGGTGTGTCGTGGGCGGAGATTCACTGATAGTCATTAGTTTTAATTGAGCATTACTATCGACCGGCGCATGACATTCTGTTTACTTTTCTTGGCAGCGTATTTCACGCGCTTTTTCTGATATTCTAATCTTATCAGCTTGGAATCTGATCGTTATTACCATAAATAAACTTTTAGTTTGTCCTCGTTGGACTAGTGGTATCAAGTGCGACTGCTACGCTATACGTTCGAATCCCGGGTCCAGCAAAGTATTGTTGGATTTTTTTGTGAAATTCCTATGAAATTAATTGTTTAAATATTATCTTTTTGTATTTATTTTTAAGCATTTTCCATGCTAAGATATTTAATTATTTTTTTTTAATAAATGTTTTTATTTTCTGTAATTGGCAACTAAGTATCAGACCTTTTCAATGTACCTTTTCTATTGATTGTATAAAATATGTATGCTATTGTGTACCTGATTAAGTAAATAAATAAATAATTACCAATAGAATTTCTCCTCAATCATGACTACATTTTCCGACAATTATAAACAGCACCAAGTATTTCTCCGCAAGCAAGTAAATAGGCACAATGAACTCTGATGAAATGAACTATAACCATACTCAAGTCATGCTATTATTGCTATAAAGGGCAACTTTGTATTGTACAGTAGACTAAACTTTGTTAAATGCACGGCCGCTGCAGCAATAAGAAACTGGGGCACACAAACAAACACACCGATTGATCCCGTATACATAGGTGAATTAGTTGGAAAAAGTCTATTTTTAACAAAGTAAGTAGGTCTCTATTTATTTTAGTTTTTATCAAAATATTTAAACGTGCGAATCAATATACGCTTATATGAAGAACTAGCTTTTGCCCAGAGATTCACTCGCGTCAACTTTAAACCAAGTTTAAACCCCCCGTCACCCCTATTTAAATTCGAATATTTAAAAAATGCTGTGCCGAATAGGTCGTTCTCGAGTTTTGCGTATAACAACATATTTGGCTACTCGTTTTTACTAAGTGAAGTTTTGAAATGAATTCCGAGTGCCGTCACGGGCTGCAGTCTGCAGCGGGGCTTAGTATTATGTCTTCATCATAAATGAATTTTAGTTAGTATTTTTCGTTGGAAAACGAGGATTTGAACCTTAAATCCGTTAGTCTAGTACACTTACAGTTCACCGACATACTGTAGGTCCTATAATTATATTAGGCAGATTCAGTTGGGAATACAGATAGCTTATATCGTAGTCTAACTGTGGCTAGACAAGTTGCATTTTGACATTCGAATCGACAAACAAAATGTATGGAAATGGCACAAGCTTTCGACAAATCGGGCTGTCACTAATGTCATTTACATACATCTTGTTTGTCGATTCGAATGTCAAAATGCAACTTGTCTAGCCCCCCTGGATATTTACCCAACATGTTTCCATGATAAGGATTAGTACAAAAAAAAAGTTTCACGAAAGCAGAGCCGCAGGCGAATCCTATTGACATTAATAACAACTTTAGAAAACTTTATTTATGATAGCTAACATGCATACATATCCATTAAGCGGACAAATATTATTATTAATTACATAAACAAATCCTCTCCTACTTTGATGTACGTGAATAATGTCATTACTTGCCACTAGCGGTATTAAGGGTTTTAAATAATCCTATTTACTCAACAAGATAATATTGTGTAATAATTATATATTCTGTAATATATTTCGCAAACATTTCTAGATTGTTTTCTCATATTGTAAGTATCCATATATTATTGTAGCAGATAACATTGTAAAAAATCAAAATTTAAAAGAGTAACCATGGAGTTTCTTGCCGGTTCTTCTCCATAGGAAACGACTAATTTGGAACCGTGCATCTTCTTACCGTTTCGACATTTCATAAGTGCCTGCATAAGGTTTATGTGAAAATAAAACTATTTTGATTGATTTTGAGATGAAAACATAACATTTGTTTTTGTTTAAAGAAGATCGGGCTCTGTGGCGTTCATTGGGAGAGGCCTACGTCCAGCAGTGGACTGGAGTTAAACAGGCTGATAATGATGATGATGATTAGTTGCTAAACATTTACAGTGATAGCCTAGGGGAATGACCAATAGACTGCCAAGTCAAAGGTCTCGACTACGAATCCAAGGCGCGCACCACTGACTTTTCTAAATCATGTGCGTAATTATCACTCGCTTTAATAGTGAAGAAAAACAGCGTGAGGAAACCTGCATGCCTGGAGATTTTCTCGACGGCATGTGAAGTCTGCCAACCTGTAGTAATAAATAATACTGAGAGTAGACCCGTGCCCAGCAGTGGGGTATGGGTTGGTAATGATGATGGTGATGAAACATTTGCAAGCATATACCATAAGAAGTCGTTGCTCGCAGTTTCACAAAAGAAATTTTGAGTCAAAAGCAGCTTTGAGAAAATGTAGCCTACGGTGTTCCTAATAATGCATACAGATTAGAAGGGATAAAATGCCACCTTAAACGTCACAACGAATTCATAAATAAACACGATAGAAGGGAAGATAGAAGGAAGAAGAGGAAGCGGAAGGCCGAGACACAGCTACAAGAGAAACTGAAGGTCGCGACTTATAAAGAGATGCAAGAATTTCCTCTCTGTGAGCGATAGAAGGTACTGCACCGACAGAGGCTAACTCAAAAAAATAAGAAAAAATATACCATCACCCCCGTATCCCCCAAGGGTTAGACAGAGGTGTACTAATGTACACCCACATTTCGCCGGTATGTTTAGGTCCCATGTAATAGGGGGCGAGCCTATTGCCATCAACCGGGCACAAATCCAGACTCCAAGCTGCTACCGGGAAATACATAGAGAAACCCAAAAACACTCTGCTTAACCCGGGAATCGAACCTCTAGCGCAGCAGTCGAACTTGGAACTATTAGATCAACGAGGCTGTCGTGCAGTAAGAAAAGAAGAAAAAAGACGTAATCCACGGCTTTTCCCTACGATAATTATCTCACCATCGGGATGTCTGTCCCTCGTCTCGCTTCTCTGTGTCATCTTCCGTGATCCCTTGTCGCCAGAAGGCAGGTTCAGCTTCATTCGTATGCCAACATAACTGGTGACGCGAAATTAACCATGAAATTAACCCGCCCACTATCAATCTGGCCTCATGCTTGCTTGCCACCATTGTGGCAATAAAAAATACCTCGTTTGATTGGAAATTACAGTAAATATTTACCTATATGTTATAATACTATATGTTTGTACTCTATTAATTATTATATAGTTATAATTGTATATTTCATAGACATATTTTTCCGAAATCAACCCAAATGTTCCAAATTAATACTGAATTAAAAATCAATCCTAAATATCCATACAGTTATTTTAAACTAAGCTAATCCCCTTAAATCATTAATTGATAATTACGTTTCCTATCACTCAATTTCAATGTTTATAATCAGTAGTACATACTAAAACCAATATTACCGATAGGTCTGTTTTCAATTACCGCTATTACCGGCCAGCTGGATCGCTGTAATAAACATAAAACATAGCATTCATTAACAAAAATAATTAAATTTAATATTTTAATAGATATTTTTCGCCGGCAGCGTCTCGGGAGCGCGACGCAGCGCGCGTTCCCGCCCAAGTGAAAGCTAAGCTCGTCTGAAAGTATAGCTGTGGCCCAGGCTGGCATCCGCCTAAAATGGGGTGATCGCGCGCGATGGTATCGTATTGCGCGTATAAAAAGCAGCGGAGCACCCCGCCGCCGGTCAGAACGGCTTCTAACGTGAGTAACGACGCACGCGCCGCGTACACGCGCGACTATTAGTGGAGTGCATAACCGTAGTGGCATCGCGAGTGCCTGCAGTGGTGCAAGGAGGTTCTAGTGACGTAGCGGACGCACGACAGCTGATTTATCGCGTGCATTGGATTGATTGTGCAGTGGTCACCGTGCTTTATGGTGTTTGGTTTGTGGTTCACTCGACACGCTTGGATAATTGATGGTATATTGAAATTCAGTGCACTTATTGGTAATTTTGAAATGAATTTTATGATACCAGTTACATTTAAAAAGTTAATTGACTGATAATTCAATAAAAACAGTTCTTTTAAATAATTTGTAACATTATTTAACGCTTTTTAATTTCAAGTGATTATTTATATGATTTGTTTTGACAATTTGTTGTCCTGAAAGTATTGAATGAAATGGATTAACATTTTTGGAAATCAAATGCAAAAGAAAGTAGTTAAGTAATTAATGATGAAGGTACCTAGCGTAGAGCATTGATGCACAACACGATAATTGAGATTGACGCAAGTGATTAATAAATAACAGAAATCAATCAATCGAGTGTCATAGCTGATAATGACAATGCAATCGATATCAAAGATCCAACAGGTGTTGTGAACAGTGACCCATCAGCCATCGCCATAAAAGACAATAAACAATCCACTGACGGATAAATCGGTTGGCGTGCCTCCAGGCTCGCATTCCTCCGTGACGTAACATCCGCGAAGGGCCGTACGGTGTAAGCTAATAAAAAACGCGAGCATAAAAGTCGGCGTTACGCAAACTAGCTAGCTGGCACCGTTCCCGCGCCGGCCACTACTCGGGTTACAGCCACAAATAGCCGCACGCGTCTCTCGGTCGCTTTATCTCCGTCGATAAAGTCGTGTCGGTTCACTAACGTGCCGCGTGTATTGCAGGAAGGCTCCAGGGCAACGTTCTCGTGTCTCGACTAGCCCAAAAGTCTCGTTAGCCCTCCGAAAATGCCGAAGCCAGTAGTCCAAGAGGGTGAGGACCCCGATCCGACTCCGTTCCTGTTCGTTTCTCTGGAACAGAAGCGTATCGACCAGAGCAAGCCCTACGATGGCAAAAAGGCATGCTGGGTGCCTGACGAAAAGGAGGGCTTCTTGCAGGGAGAGATCAAGGCCACCAAGGGTGAGCTGGTGACCGTCATCCTGCCTGGTGGCGAGGTAATTATACTGTTTTGTATTACCAATTAGACTTATAATATGGAAGTGATGCATTCTAAGTGGAACCCAGATCAGTGACATTGAACATATTGATCATGAATGCAGCTTCATTAATGATCGAGAAATCATGATATTTTTTATCACTACCTACTGAGCTGACCTACTTTACTGAGTTCATATTTTTTGAAAAACAGGATGATTTTGTAAAGACCAAAATGCATTATCCCTAATTTTTTTGCAAGGGGTTTCCCTTTAATGTAGACATAAATCTTTAAAGAACTAGAACATTGTAACAGGCTGTAACACTGTATTTTTTCTTAATAATGACTAAACATTGCATTAAATGAGCAGGAAAAGACGTTAAAAAAGGAACTGCTATCACAAGTTAACCCGCCGAAATTCGAGAAAGTCGAGGACATGGCTGACTTGACTTATCTTAATGATGCTGCTGTACTCCACAACCTCCGACAACGATACTATGCGAAACTCATCTATGTAAGTAGGCGCCATGAGCGCCTTTACCATTACTATATACTAATTTAAACATTTATCCCACAGACCAAAGACTTCAAGAAAGATCTTGTTGGTCAAGTCAACCCACCTAAGTACGAGAAATGCGAGGACATGTCAAACTTGACATACCTTAACGACGCTTCTGTTTTGTATAACTTGAAGCAGAGATATTACCATAAACTTATTTACGTAAGTCGAGGGAGCGGTCAAGAGTTCCAGCCTTGCAGTGTGCATGCACCTCACCTCTCCTATCTTTCATCGCTGTAGACACATTTCTCGATAGTATTGGATTGATACCAAGTTTTAAAGTGCGATAGATGTCCATGAACGGCGCAATTAATCTTGGATTGATGTCTCAATTTGGTATATTAATAGCAGTTGCGGCATGCCAGCTGTTGCTATTTCAGGACATTTTATTTAGCATCTGGATATTTCTGTCCCAATAGAAAGTTTCTCTCTCGTTCGAATCTATTAAATTTCAAGGTGTCAATGTGGCACAATCACATAAAATATAAACAATATAATTACTAGAGGTATGCATAAACTTTCTATTTGTAAAATAACTTCACATGAGTCTACAATGTTATGACAAAAAAGACTGCCATCCCAAAATAGATTGTTTGTAAAATTATTTCGGCAGCTTCCGCTATAGCTTCATAAACTTTATATCTATCTACAATAGGGTTTTATATCGAAGCAAATGTGTCTACAGATCCGATACTTTATCCATTTTGTAACTAAATACTTCCTGGATCGTCTTGTCTTCGGCAAGTCGGTGCAAAAGGACTCGAAGGCGTCCGGAGGATCTTCTTTTGGTTGTTTTTCTACATTTTAGTGTTTCTATTCCTAGAATAGAGAACATTGGTGTCTAGAATAGTTTTGTGTTGTGTTTATACTTCCACGTTTGTAACGTTGGAAGTAACAATTCTATCTTTCTTTACGTAGACCAAAAAGGTATCGTTACTGTACCCAGGCTCTACACTTTTTCAAATATTTGTTTTACAGGACTTAGTGACGTCTACTTAACGAAACGTGTTAGCTTTAGAATCAGCAGGATTCCCTATAAAATAGGATTAACTGTTTGATGAGTATGTAACAAAATGAAAAAGATTTGAAATCCAACTATAGAGAATCCTGCTCTATTCAAGGTTTTTTTTGTAAACAGAGACGTAAAGTACTTGTACAGTACCCGTCTCTGTTTTGGTGTTTTCTTTAGATTTAGCTTTGTTTTGTCATGCAATCACGTCATAAACTATCCTTTTTATTATCTCCATCGGCATCTATACTCTCCTTAAAACTGTTTACCTATATTTCCTTACATGCGGTATTATGACTTATGACTTTCATACTGATATTGATCAGAATATTCTGTTCCGTCATCTTCAATCCATTTCCTTTATTATATCTCCTCAAAATTTCTATTTTTGTTGTTAATAAAACACAAATTAGTATTTACAACTTTTACTTTACTTACATTCCAAAAAACATCCTAAAATTTTATCTATAATTCCACTCCCTAAAATATTACTTTTTTGCATTCCTTTCCCTCACAAGACTCCTCATCACCGCAGTCATCTCCATTAACAAACCTCTAATCTTGCAATAATTACAACAGACGTACTCGGGTCTCTTCTGTGTGGCTATCAACCCTTACAAGAGATTCCCCGTGTACACCACACGATGCGCCAAGCTCTACCGTGGCAAGCGTCGTTCGGAGGTGCCCCCCCACATCTTCGCCATTTCCGACGGTGCCTACGTCAACATGTTGACCAACCACGAAAATCAATCTATGTTGATTACGTAAGTATAAATTGATTTTTGATAAAATTATCATCCCTACATTTTGTATCATCAAAGTTAAAAAGCTTTTGTTAAAAAGGTTAAAAAGGTTTTGACCTTAAAAATAAGTTTCCAAATCAAAATTATTAAAACTTAAAAGAATAAATATTAATATAAAAAAATGTAATAGTAATAATTTATGAAACGATCATGATATTCGTCACGGGCGGTGTTTTTTATACCCAATCTTTGCAACACGAAATTGCGCTCCGGCCACGTAAACTAAGAAAAACATTTTCCATCAACAGCGGTGAGTCTGGTGCCGGAAAGACTGAGAACACGAAGAAGGTAATTGCGTACTTCGCCACCGTCGGTGCTTCCCAGAAGAAGGACCCCACCCTCGAAAAGAAGGGCTCCCTTGAGGACCAAGTCGTACAGACTAACCCTGTACTTGAAGCCTTCGGTAACGCCAAGACCGTCCGTAACGACAACTCGTCTCGTTTCGTAAGTATACCAAACTTTATATCATTTTCCTAATATGTCAATATCAATCCAAGCTACCTCCGTTATTTAAAAAACTCAATCATCGTTGATAAAAAACAATACTTTTGTGCCCCCTCATATGTTTTGTTAGATTTTATTAAAACAATGTTTGTTCCTCTTCCTCCAGGGTAAATTCATCCGTATTCACTTCGGCCCCTCCGGTAAACTGGCTGGTGCTGATATCGAGACCTGTAAGTACTTCTTGATCGGGACTTTGGTTCTTAGATCCATTTTTTCCTAATGATCTTTGGTGTTAATACTCTTGTTTCTGGTAGATCTGCTCGAGAAGGCCCGTGTCATCTCCCAGCAGGCCCTTGAGCGTTCTTACCACATCTTCTACCAGATGATGTCTGGTTCCGTCCCTGGCCTTAAGGGTACGTATCGATTCCTGATCCAGGAACAAACTAAAGTTCAGTGATAGGACCTTCCGTTTATGATATAATGGATCAAACAATATTGTTGTCCGATTTTCGGAAACAAACAATGAAGAAAGTTATGTTTATTTATGTATTGAACAATGACCCAGTGCGTAAACACTTATATAAATACTGAAATGGAAGGTCTTATAACATTTACTGATATTGAAACTTATGGATTTTAAAGACTTTTTAATTAGACATTTTAAATACGTATTTTTTAGGATCAAACTTTTAAATATTTTTAAAGCAGATTCTAATAATTGAATTAAATTAATTATTTCAAGTCTGATTGATTTGAAAATATTACCTATATATTAGATAATTTTAGAATATGATCCCAGTTGAGGCGATACAAGATGATTTAAGTTTTTTACCCCTACAAATTTAGCGAAGACTGATCCAACAACACAAGTACACACACATTTTGACAACGAAAACGCGGGTTCAACAGCGTGTACATTCCATATATGTCATGATAATTAATTTGTTATTTCAAATTTAGAAATGTGTTTGCTGACAAACGACGTATATGACTATAACATCATCTCGCAAGGAAAAACTACCATCCCAAATGTAGACGATGGCGAGGAGTGTACTTTGACCGACGTAAGTCCGGCCTCTGAAGAACAGAAGGTCGTTAGAGCGTGCCCTGTGTGAACGGCCGGCCACCACTCGCATGTAACCGACTGGTGGCCGGTGTATCTCGCCGTGTACTACCACGAGATACCTACCTCCGTTTAGTTTGAATATAGTTTTAGTTCCCACATAAAAGACTGTGGAGTGAACTTCCCTAGCCCTAGTATAAGACACCTTTCACTCATGACTATGATTGGTGTCATTTTAGCCTTGTGTTTACTATCCAACGACGTCAACGACTACAACATCGTGTCGCAAGGCAAGACTAGTATCCCTGGCGTTGATGACGGCGAAGAAATGAGGCTTACCGACGTGAGTCCAGATCTTGACAACTGGATAAACTCATTCTATCTATCGTTCTCATCTGTCGCAATGCTGCTTACTCTGCTTACCACTGAATTGAGCTCGGTTGTTGCATGTGTATGTCAGGTGTTTTGGTGTTTACAGAAATAACGATGCTAAGCAACCGCATCTCGGACTATCCCTTCATATGTCAAGGGAAGACACGTATACCTGGAGTCAACGACGCCGAAGAGTGCGATCTAACGATCGTAAGTCTTGAACCCGCGCATGGAGCGTGCGTCTTGATGCAGATATTCGTGTATTGAGTCTATGAGATATATGGTGACCGTTCCGATTCCACAACGAAAGGCAGAATACATTTTTAGCTCATTATTTAACTGTGGATGTCTTTCTATCCGGAACACTAATGATTGATATCCATGACCGAAGAAGTTTCATCTTGGGAACAATGTAGTGTAGTATAATTTTTAGTGTCTTGCGTTGCGTAGTCGACAGTCGGTCATCACCCCAAAATTTCTGACATACACATGCTGCCCGCTCCCTGCAAGAGTTCAAAAGGGCTTTATGCACAGGTTTTTATTTGTCACGGTTACACCAAATCCGATCCAGCACAAGCACAACCACACGAACTAATATTTTTAAAGACATGGCAGGGACGGTTAGGCTTACGGCAACACCATTATTTCCAGGCAGTTTTAGCATTTTAGCAGTGTTAATAACTACTTAATATTTTAATTGGCAGATATGTGTTTGTTGTCCAACGACATATACGATTACAATTGCGTGGCTCAGGGTAAGATTACTATCCCCAACATCGATGACGGAGAGGAATTGCAGTTGACGGACGTAAGTGGAATGAAAATTGAAAAGGAAAATATCCTTTTGAAGCCACGAGACGCACAAAAAGATCTGTATTAAGATAATACAGAGATAAATTTGAAAACAAAAACAAATACCGTTAACATTGACGTTAATGGAAAACAAATAGTTTATCATTCCGATCCTCTACATTTTGAAACTGCACATGATGTGCATCAAGATTGTATAGTAAATTAGTAGTAATTCCAAGATTGTATAGTAATTTTGTAGTATTTCCGTCCTTCCGTCCATTCAAAGTCGATTACCTGTGCACCAGCCCCTATTATCACGAACTTCGTTATCAATAGCCTAATTTAGCTAACGCTTCCCTTTTTCTTTATTATTAACCTTTAATGTTGGTAAGTACTTCCTAGAATTAAGCTATTTTCTTAATCATTTTCACAGTTAAATTTGATAATTTGGCCCCTTACTTTCAAAATTAAGTTAATATTTCTGATTTCCTTCTTAAAAAGAGTTTAATCTATAATTTCTAATAATATTTCTGTGCTAGTATTTTCCATAATATTTCTTTTTTCTATCAGCCTATTTACGGTTGTCTCTAAACATGACTTATTTTATTGAATGCTAATATATATTTTATAATACAGCAAGCTATGGATGTCCTGGGTTTCACCCAAGAAGAGAAGGACAACGTATACAAAATCACCGCCGCTGTCATGCACATGGGTCGCATGCAGTTCAAGCAGAGAGGTCGCGAGGAACAGGCTGAGGCCGACGGCACTGAGGTCAGTATTGCTAAAATTTTATTTATTGCGTTTTCATCTGACTCGAATAGTAGGTATCAAAAAAGTGTTGGTAACTTTTCCAAGTTTTTACATCCCGTTTTAACAATGGATAATAAAGCGCTGCACGATAGCGTGTTTCTTTTGTACCGGATAGCTAGGACTCTTGAATATTAACATTTATTTTGTATTTAACATTTGTGTTTCCCTTTGCAGGATGGTGAGAAGGTTGCCAAGCTTCTCGGTGTTGAAATGCAGGACCTGTACAAGAACTTGTTGAAGCCCCGCATCAAGGTCGGAAACGAGTTCGTCACCCAGGGTCGTAACAAGGACCAGGTCACCAACTCCGTCGGTGCTCTCTGCAAGGGCATGTTCGATCGTCTCTTCAAGTGGCTCGTGAAGAAGTGTAACGAGACTCTAGACACCAAGCAGAAGAGGCAGCACTTCATCGGTGTACTGGATATTGCTGGTTTCGAGATCTTCGACGTGAGTATCATAACTTGAGCCTGCCTCAAAGGCAAGGCTAACTGGTGTTAAAAAAGTTTCACATAATCGGTATAAATAATACTGAAAAAAACTTACTTTTAAGCATAGAACATAAGAAATCAGAAGTCGAAATTTGGATATTTCGCTAGGTATTAATACTGATTTATTTCATAGTTCAATGGGTTTGAGCAACTTTGCATTAACTTCACAAATGAGAAACTCCAACAATTCTTCAACCATCACATGTTTGTATTGGAGCAAGAAGAATATACTAAAGAAGGCATTCACTGGGAGTTCATTGACTTTGGAATGGACTTGCTCGCCTGCATAGATCTCATTGAAAAGGTACACCGAGTGTGCATCATCCTCGGTTGGGCTCTGCTGTTATTCTATGTTGTGTTAAGTTTTCAGCTATTCTACCCCCGCTCGCATATAGCGATTAGTTTAGTAAAATGCTTACATTGTGTGTGTGTGTAATTCGCCTCTTCGTCATGTTACAAAAAGTACAACGGTTTCGAGCAACTCTGCATTAACTTCACCAATGAGAAGCTGCAGCAGTTCTTTAACCACCACATGTTCGTACTCGAACAAGAAGAGTACAAGAAGGAGGGTATCAACTGGGCTTTCATCGATTTCGGAATGGACTTGCTCGCTTGTATCGATCTTATCGAAAAGGTAATAGTTTCTCGAGTCTCGTCGTCACGCCTGTCGGTGCTGGGAGCTACTAGACGGGATAACGTTTAAGATTAACAACCTAAGCCATCCGAGATCAACTTGGCGGTACACTCTTCTTCGGGCCCTGATCCTTCACACATCGGCCGGTTCTACCATCACGTCACACAACAACTGCGGAATGTGATCCGTAGCGTTTTTACCTGAACCCCTACTTAACCCTCCACATTACTTATCTCCCTGCAGTTCAACGGTTTTGAACAACTCTGCATTAACTTCACCAACGAGAAACTCCAGCAGTTCTTTAACCATCACATGTTCGTTCTGGAGCAAGAAGAGTACCAGCGCGAAGGCATCGAATGGACTTTCATTGACTTTGGCATGGATCTGCAAAACTGCATTGACCTTATTGAAAAGGTAGTTGGCGTCAACGCAACAATGAACGCTTGCTCACGCCACAAGGGTCCTCGAATAAACATGACTCTTAATTGATGAAACAGTTCTTAAATCAATTATAATAATATCGATTAAGTCCGTCTTGATGTTATTCGAGTCACCCTATCAATGCTGTTTGATCTTTTGAGTTTTCTGTGTGTCTTCTACTGTGTGTATTTTCTTTTCTAGTTTTGATGTTACATCCCTAAAATCTTCAGGAACACACGAACGCTACTCTTACAAATAATTAGTAAAAAATAACTAATAACAAATTTCGATACTTTTTTCCATGTCACCTCGCGATCCAGATGAACGGGTTTAATCAGCTCTGTGTTAACTTTACCAACGAAAAATTGCAACAGTACTTTAACCATTTCATGTTCGTCTTAGAACAAGAGGAATATGAAAGAGAAGGGATCCAATGGACCTTCATAGATTTTGGTATGGACCTCCAAGCGACAATTAACTTAATAGAGAAGGTATTAGAGGTTATAAGTGTATAGCTTGAGGATGTAGGGCCGCGAAAGCTTCAAGCTGATCGCCTGCAAATACAAACTGCTGGCTGTTCCCCCGTGCCACCGTATTACTAGGCAGAGATATCAGTATCCGCTTGTACCACACACGCAAACAAATATGCAAGCGATGCTACTGCAAAACTTATGCGATACTTTAATTTGCATCTAGCAGGATCGCACGCGTAACGTAGTTAATCTAAAGTATTCTGTAACAATATAGAACATTTCAGTACTGCAACTCTATCTAATAATTTATGTAGTCGGTTCTTTGATAAATTAATCGCTTGTATCATAGGATCTAATTATTTAATCTGCACATGTATTTTTACACAAATATTGGGGTAGAGCTTTTTACCACAATACACTTTCTACACAATGCACCATAACTAGTTCACTATAATTCGACACTATTATAATGATTAAATCTTCTCTGCATGCTGCTTATTGTGTAACACAAAATAAATTTTACCTTAAGCTTTAGATGTCTCATTTTATATTTTATCTTTATAAAGTAATTTAGTCAGTTATAATATTAGCGAATCAATTTAAAGTATTCTGTAAAGCTTTTTGTTTAGCATACTTTTCCCCCGTAAAGTTACAGAGATGAGACATTTCTTCGCGTGACCCGTGCTCCCTTCGTCGTGTACTAATTCTGCTTGGTACGCTTACAGCCCATGGGTATCCTCTCCATCCTTGAGGAAGAGTCTATGTTCCCCAAAGCCACCGATCTGACCTTCGTTGAGAAGTTGAACAACAACCACTTGGGCAAGTCTGCTCCTTACCTGAAGCCGAAGCCCCCCAAGCCCGGTTGCCAGGCCGCTCACTTCGCCATTGGTCATTACGCCGGTAACGTAAGTATCAAAATTTGACACACCTTTGACGTTCAAGCCAATCACCACATCTCTTTGCCCGTGTATCTAATCTAACTCCTTTACCTTCACGGAATAGGTCGGCTACAACATCACTGGATGGCTGGAGAAGAACAAGGACCCCCTTAACGACACCGTCGTTGACCAGTTCAAGAAGGGTCAGAACAAACTGCTTGTTGAGATCTTTGCTGACCATCCTGGTCAGTCTGGTGATGCCGGTGGTGGCGGTGGCAAGGGTACGTACTATTTCAATATTTGATAGGTCAAATTAAATTTATATGAATAATGTTATTATATTTTAATTTTGAAGGTGACAGGTATTATGAGCTCTTATTTACATTCCAAAACACTTAACATCTTTATCACCATTAAATCAAAATTTCATCAATACCAATACCAAGATTTCTACTTCAACTCTTGGTCCATTAAATTTCACTATTCCTACATCACATACACTGTATATCTGGAACTTAAACTGTTTCTAAGTATCAGTGGTTACTTCTAAAGCTTTTTCTCTATTCTGACACCTGTTTTCAATAAAATAGGCGCTGGTGGCAAGCGCGCTAAGGGTTCTGCCTTCCAGACCGTATCATCACTCTACAGGGTAATCCGGAACAAACACAATCACCGCGATTTGCTTCTGTGCCTCCTACGTGGCTTGACTGTCTTCGTCTATATACACGCTTGAGACTGGCTCCCGTTCTGTGGAATCATTAATAATTATTTTCAATACTTTAACTTACTTAAGACTTTCCCGACGGTAGCCGGTCTGATACGCTTTCACATAATCATGTCTGTCTGTCTATGTCTATAAATCACAGCTCATGTCCAGCAGCCCCACAGATGTATTGTCTTCGACTACTGTAGTGTCATAAGTGCCGTCATTGTGATTGTCTTGATACTAATAGTCAGTAATTGTTGCTTGTTAATGTACGTTCATAGGCGGTCGCGGTAAGAAGGGCGGTGGTTTCGCTACTGTGTCTTCCGCTTACAAGGTATTTGAATGTTTCAAATTGTTGAGTTGGTTTTTTCATCTGTTTTTATCACCACCGAGGCAGAAGAAACTACTTGGATGTAGATCTGCTTCGGATTTTGAGTTTATTGTAGTTCGATACCTAGATTGACTGAAAGGTAATTTAGAATCACCTCATTACTACGTCTACATGTATTTTGTACTAAATGATACATGTTACATGGTACGTATAATTCACTATCGTTCATTTAAGAGGGACTATACTTCAACTATGTCCTGAATTATGTTCGCTGCAAAGTAGTTATTTAAAACCATACTATGCTACATTTGCCGCTGTGTGTTAAACTAACGTTTATGTTGTATTTTTATGTTTTAACCTAAATGTGTGTGTTTTATGTTAATTCATTTTTACATCAAAATATACTTCCGTTTTCATGTTACATTTTTGTGTGCTTTTTATGTTCACAAGATAATTTCTTAATACTGATAATAGAAATTATCTTAAACTGAATTTGTAAGAAAATTCTACACTGCAAGCATTGAGTGTCAATTTTTTTAAGCAAATCTTAGTGAAATGAAGATGATTACTTATAAATGCTGTATCTTCAGGAACAACTTAACAACCTGATGACCACCCTGAGGTCTACCCAGCCTCACTTCGTACGTTGTATCATCCCCAACGAGTTGAAGCAGGCCGGTGAGTACTTACCCAATTTCCTACATTTTGAATATGAAAATGATCAAATATTTCAAAAAATCACCATCACATTGAACTTAAAATTGCCTCCAGTTGTGTACGAAAAATGTAAGCTTTATCTTTAGTGGTATGTTTAACTTTGTCGCGCAGGTCTCATCGACTCCCACCTTGTGATGCACCAGCTGACCTGTAACGGTGTGTTGGAAGGCATCCGTATTTGCCGTAAAGGTTTCCCCAACAGGATGGTCTACCCTGACTTCAAGCTCCGGTAAGATTCCAATTCCATGAATTCCGAATAGATCTATTTCGGTTCTTAAGTGCCCATTCCGTAAATATTTATGGTATCTTGAGTCATCAACTTTATTTTATTTTCACATATCAAAATATGAGATTAAATTTATTTTGACACGTTCATAATTTTGACTGGCGAGTCTAAACAAAATTCTTTGGGTTCTGGTATATTCGACACGATTTTATTCTGGTACTGCAGCTGACTGGCGGTTGACGTCATCGGACATTCGTGCAGCCATGACTAATAAACATCCAAAATTATTTTGATGACTCTCCACTCACTCACACTTATATTTTTTGATCAAGGTGTGAAGTGTTATTAATACCGTAGCCACTCATGTTTTACACCGACGAACTGAAATAACAACTATTATTTAATGAACAGTTACATGATTCTTGCGCCCGTCGCCATGACAGCAGAAAAAGATCCCAAAGAGGCTGCTAGGAAGTGTTTGGAGGAAGTGGGTCTCGACCCCGAAAGCTATCGTATTGGCCACACAAAGGCAAGGCAGACATTGATACCATTCTAGAATGGCGACAGCATGGTTTAGTTTACCAGTATTTTGAAAATCTATAAGAAAATAGATTCGTTTTAGATCCTACCGTACATGGTTTGCCTCCTATTGAGTATGTATCATACCTAGTTATCATGAATGGTATGCACCCGTAGTTAGCACCTCAATCTAGATATTGTCATCTAGTCATCAAACCTGTTTATGCCCCCAACATGAAGAATTTTCCAGAATATAAATGCTTTTTTGGAAACTTCTTACTGCCCCCTACCTTCCACGTTGACCCTGAAGATACCAAGGACGTTGTATCTATGTATTGGTATACCTATAAAAATGTTATCAGTACATTCCCTCATTGTGTGCCATATATTTTGATAATGTAGCTACAAGATCCTGGCCCCTCAAGCTGTGGAAAAGGAGTCCGATCCTAAGAAAATCGCTCAAGTCATCCTGGAGGCGACTGGTTTGGACGTCGAGTCCTACCGTCTGGGTCACACCAAGGCATGTCTTTGTACCCCTGAAAGTAGTTAGCAGTTTGAGAACAGCGGTCCAAAACCCCTGAACACCCGGATCGCCAAACCTTGTTGTGCTTTGTCGAATTCAACACCTCATGAGACTGGTGTCATAATTTGACCATAAACCTTTACATGCTCACCTATGGAGTCCAAGCTACTTAGACTCCTGTTTGTGTTCCTTTATCCTTACCCTACACGTACATAAAAACACTGCTATCATACTGTATGTACTCCTATAACGCAGATACAAAATTCTGTGCCCGAACCAAGTCAAAGAGCCAATTACACCTGAGGCTGCTACCAAGAAAATCCTCGAACAGACAGGATTGGATTCGGAGTCTTTCAGGCTTGGAAAGACTAAGGTAGAACTCAAGCATGCCACACAGCCTACACAAACTAACATTTCCTGTTTATCCTCATTGCATGACGCAGTAACTAAAATAACTCTATCTTCTGTTCTATTATTCTATTTTGTGTCTCTTTAATGTTGTGAATCCTTCGTTGATAATTTAAAAATGTGGAAATTACTAACACTCAATGTGTATTTTTAAAATTACCAATAATAATTTCACAAGAAACGTCTGAGCATCTTCAAAGGTAAATTCTATTATGACATTCACTAAATCCAATATAATTTTTTTACCGTCTTCCTGTGGTGTGAACTTTCCCTAACACTTGCCATGTACGAGCAGGTATTCTTCCGCGCCGGTGTCCTGGGTCAGATGGAAGAGTTGCGTGACGACAGGCTGTCCAAGATCGTCTCGTGGCTCCAGGCCTACATCCGTGGTTACTTGTCCCGTAAGGAGTACAAGAAGCTGCAGGAACAGAGGTAGGCATACTTCACATTGACACAAGACATAGCGCCAAATATGGAAATGTGCGACAATTCATAATTATTTTTATTTACAAAGGTTGGCTCTCCAAGTTGTCCAGCGCAACTTGCGCAAGTACCTGCAGCTCCGCACCTGGCCCTGGTGGAAACTGTGGCAGAAGGTCAAGCCCCTCCTCAACGTCACCCGCGTCGAGGATGAGCTCGCGGTAAGGATCAATCATCGATCATCACTTTATAATCATACACTCTGTCCATTATACGCAGATATAGGACGCGTGATTCAGGGTAACATAAATAGAACGGACCGCGCCCACCTGTCGGTTACGCGACACCGCAACAGGTGCTGCGGCCATTTCTGGAACCCGGCCCCCTCCGCGCGCCTTTTCTCCTTACTCACAATGTTAGAGCGCGTGGGCGATATTCCACCCGCTGGAAAACTCCAGCGGCGCTCAGTAGCGGAGTGGTCGGCGGCGCGCGCACCTCCTACCCTACCCTATACTTACGAACGAACCGAACACATTGCATTCCTATTTATTTTTTATTGATGTTTTAAATAATAATAATAATAATAATTAATCAATAAACAATGGCGACCGCGGTTCATTTATCGGAATGGAACGGGGAGACTAAAGGTGTCGACGATTTACAGAAACTTGAGGAGAAGGCCCAGAAGGCCCAGGAGGCTTTCGAGAAGGAAGAGAAGCTCCGCAAGGAGCTTGAGGGTCTTAACGCCAAGCTCCTCGAGGAGAAGACCGCTCTGCTTGCCTCCATTGAGGGCAAGGAGGGTAACCTCTCCGAGGTCCAGGAGCGCGCTGCCAAGCTCAACGCGCAGAAGGCCGACCTCGAGACCCAACTCAGGGTGAGTACTCGTACTTATTATAAATTTTCTGCTTATTGTAACTTAATAAAGTCAAGTGCACTTATCGTTAGGTAATTAAAATTAGAAGCAGTGTTATACAAGTGGATATTTTGGAATTTGTTACTAAAACTGAAATAGCAACTAGAATTTAGGTCGTGAAGAGTTGACGCGATGAAAATCTACACCTAATTAGTCTCATTAAAATAAATTAAGTTTCCTGTGATCGATAAACATCACTCATAGTGTTACAAACCAAATATGTACCTAATGTTATATATACAGTGTTGCGAGTGAACTCGGCGCAGGATTGCTTGACGCGTTTCTTTAAATAAACTCAAGTTTTGTTTATACGGGAAATAGTTCGATCATGTTTAAAATAACTGCACGTCTACAACCTACAGAATTTTATTGCGAAACTTTAATTGCCTCAGTGCTAGACGTGTTGATTGATGTGAAGCAGGCGCGTTTAGTAAATTATAACAAAACATCTGATGATTCACAAAACTGACTTTAACTCTTTGTATTGTAGGACACCCAAGACCGCCTCACCCAGGAGGAGGATGCCCGCAACCAGCTCTTCCAGGCTAAGAAGAAGTTGGAGCAGGAAGTCTCCGGCCTGAAGAAGGATGTTGAGGACTTGGAACTCTCCGTCCAGAAGTCCGAGCAGGACAAGGCCACCAAGGACCACCAGATCCGCAACTTGAACGACGAGATCGCCCACCAGGACGAGCTCATCAACAAGTTGAACAAGGAGAAGAAACTCCAGGGTGAAACCACCCAGAAGACATCCGAGGAGCTCCAGGCCGCCGAAGACAAGGTCAACCACCTTAACAAGGTCAAGCAGAAGCTCGAGCAGACCCTCGACGAGCTCGAGGACTCTCTGGAGCGCGAGAAGAAACTGCGCGCCGACGTCGAGAAGCAGAGGAGGAAGGTGGAGGGCGACCTCAAGCTCACGCAGGAGGCCGTCGCCGACCTCGAGCGCAACAAGAAGGAGCTCGAGCAGACCATCCAGCGCAAGGACAAGGAGATCTCGTCCCTCACCGCCAAGCTCGAGGACGAGCAGTCGCTTGTCAGCAAGCTGCAGAAACAGATCAAGGAACTGCAAGGCCGCATCGAAGAGCTCGAGGAGGAGGTCGAATCCGAACGCCAGGCTCGCGCTAAGGCCGAGAAGCAGCGTGCCGACCTCGCCCGCGAGCTCGAGGAGCTGGGTGAGCGCCTTGAGGAAGCCGGCGGTGCCACCTCCGCTCAGATCGAGCTGAACAAGAAGCGCGAGGCTGAGCTGAGCAAGCTGCGTCGCGACCTCGAGGAGGCCAACATCCAGCACGAGTCTACCCTCGCCAACCTCCGCAAGAAGCACAACGATGCCGTCTCGGAGATGGGTGAGCAGCTCGACCAGCTCAACAAGCTCAAGGCCAAGTGAGTATTTTTACATACCATCACACCTGTATTCCCCGAACGATTAGGCAGAAGTACTAATGTAAATCCAATGTTCGCTGGTATGTTTAGGTCCCATGTAATAGGAGCGAGCTTATTGCCATTACCCGGGCACAAATTCCAAATTTAAAATTGCTACTGAGAATTTTATGGAGAAACCAACTACCACTTTGCTTGCCCTGGGAATCGGACCCAGTACCTCAATTGTAGCAGTCACGTTTAGAAACATTGGGCTATCGACGCAGTTTATTTTTATACTTCTATAAAAATAGTAATAGCCGATAAAATAAAATTCTATGTATCACCTCCTACGCGTGAGTCATCAACATTGAACATGTGGGATTGATAGATGTATGTCCGAATTAAATTTAGAAGTTACATTAACTGAAGTGTCATGCAACATACAGGGCTGAGCATGACCGCGCGTCTTGCTACAGTGAGCTAAACAACACTCGCGCGGCGGTCGATCAAGTAGCCAGAGAGAAGGTAACATGTCATCCGTAGAGGCATGTGTACCGCCTGGGGTGACCCTGCATGGAACCTTACCCAGAACGACCCACATCACACAACATCACAACATTGTGATTGTTAGGCCTCTATTTCTATTGCCATCCCACCGAACGTTGACGGAAAACTAAAATTTGTTTTTGTCATTATTTATCTATCCAGGGCTGAGAAAGAGCGCTCTCAGTACTTTAGCGAAGTCAATGACCTTCGTGCCGGACTCGACCACTTGTCCAACGAAAAGGTACAAAGGATGAAAAGAAAATTTTACAGGGCTTCGCTTTGCAGCTTATTAAATACAATGGAGATTAAATGTCGAACACAACACATTGAAACACATAATCAATTCCATGATCATGACTATACATAATAAACTAATAATTTCATTTGATTAGGTTGTAGCATGGAAGCTAAAACCGCCTCGTCGTTTGTGACCTCCCGAAATAACGATAACATCCCAAAAAAATATTGCAATGAGTTAACAGTTAACAAAAGCATGAATGCATCAAAATAAAAAAACTATTTACATACTAGTTAGTATACAGCAGTTTGATTATTTAACACTTAAATTCAGAGGATTGCAATTTGCAACTAATTATATACTAATAAATGATATCAAATATACTTGTTTGTAGTGAATTACTTAAAGAAACGTTTTACTATATTTATAACAAACAGAAAACTAAACCTTAAAAGAAAATCATCTAACTATTTACACATAGGCAGAAATTATAAAAAAAATTAACACGCATCATCATCAAATACAAATTCTCTAACACACATTTTTTATTCAGGCTGCCCAAGAGAAGATCGTCAAGCAGCTGCAGCACAGCCTCAACGAGGTCCAGGGTAAGGCTGATGAAGCCAACCGCACCCTCAACGACCTGGATGCCGCCAAGAAGAAGCTGTCCATCGAGAACTCCGACCTGCTCCGTCAACTGGAGGAGGCCGAGTCCCAGGTGTCTCAGCTGTCCAAGATCAAGGTGTCTCTCACCACCCAGCTCGAGGACACCAAGAGGCTCGCCGACGAGGAGGCCAGGGTATGTAAACATTCTAAAGAAACTTTTATTTATTCGCATTTTAATTTGAACAAGAACTCACAATATAATTTTCTTATAGGAACGCGCCACCCTTCTTGGCAAGTTCCGCAACCTCGAGCACGACCTGGACAACATCCGCGAACAGGTCGAGGAGGAGGCCGAAGGCAAGGCTGACCTGCAACGCCAGCTTTCCAAGGCCAACGCCGAAGCTCAGCTCTGGCGTTCCAAGTACGAGTCCGAAGGAGTTGCCCGCTCCGAGGAACTCGAAGAGGCTAAGCGCAAGCTCCAGGCCCGCCTCGCCGAAGCCGAGGAGACCATTGAGTCCCTCAACCAGAAGGTTGTCGCTCTTGAGAAGACCAAGCAGCGCCTCGCCACCGAGGTCGAGGACCTGCAACTCGAGGTCGACCGTGCCACCGCTATTGCCAACGCTGCCGAGAAGAAACAGAAGGCATTCGACAAGATCATTGGCGAATGGAAGCTCAAGGTTGATGACCTCGCCGCCGAGCTTGATGCCAGCCAGAAGGAGTGCCGCAACTACTCCACTGAACTGTTCCGCCTTAAGGGTGCCTACGAGGAAGGCCAGGAACAGCTCGAGGCTGTGCGCCGCGAGAACAAGAACCTCGCCGACGAAGTCAAGGATCTGCTTGACCAGATCGGTGAAGGTGGCCGCAACATCCACGAGATTGAGAAGGCCAGGAAGCGCCTTGAGGCCGAGAAGGACGAGCTCCAGGCCGCCCTTGAGGAGGCTGAGTCTGCCCTCGAACAGGAGGAGAACAAGGTCCTGCGCGCTCAGCTCGAGCTGTCTCAGGTCAGACAGGAGATCGACAGGCGTATCCAGGAGAAGGAGGAAGAATTCGAAAACACCCGCAAGAACCACCAGCGTGCCCTCGACTCCATGCAGGCTTCCCTCGAAGCCGAGGCTAAGGGCAAGGCTGAGGCCCTGCGCATGAAGAAGAAGCTTGAGGCTGACATTAACGAGCTTGAGATCGCTCTTGACCACGCCAACAAGGCCAACGCTGAGGCCCAGAAGAACATCAAGCGCTACCAGGCCCAGATCAAGGACCTCCAGACCGCCCTGGAAGAGGAACAGCGTGCCCGTGACGATGCCCGCGAACAGCTCGGAATCTCGGAACGCCGTGCCAATGCCCTCCAGAACGAGCTCGAGGAGTCCCGCACCCTCCTGGAACAGGCCGACCGCGCCCGCCGCCAGGCCGAACAGGAACTTGGCGACGCTCATGAGCAGCTCAACGAGCTGTCCGCCCAGAGCGCCTCCCTGTCCGCTGCCAAGAGGAAACTCGAGTCCGAGCTGCAGACCCTGCACTCCGACCTCGACGAGCTCCTCAACGAGGCTAAGAACTCTGAGGAGAAGGCCAAGAAGGCCATGGTTGACGCCGCCCGTCTCGCCGACGAGCTGCGCGCTGAACAAGACCACGCCCAGACCCAGGAGAAACTCCGCAAGGCCCTTGAACAACAGATCAAGGAACTGCAGGTTAGGTTGGATGAGGCTGAAGCCAACGCCCTTAAGGGAGGCAAGAAGGCCATCCAGAAGCTCGAACAGAGGGTCAGGGAGCTCGAGAACGAGCTTGACGGTGAACAGAGGAGACACGCCGACGCCCAGAAGAACCTGCGCAAGTCCGAGAGGCGCATCAAGGAGCTCACCTTCCAGGCTGAAGAAGACCGCAAGAACCACGAGCGCATGCAAGACCTGGTCGACAAACTGCAACAGAAGATCAAGACCTACAAGAGGCAGATCGAAGAGGCCGAAGAAATCGCCGCCCTCAACTTGGCTAAGTTCCGCAAGGCACAGCAGGAGTTGGAGGAGGCCGAAGAAAGGGCAGACCTTGCCGAACAGGCCATCAGCAAATTCCGTGGCAAGGGACGTGCGGGTTCCGCCGCGAGAGGAGTCAGTCCGGCGGTGAGTTTTCTCCACTAACTTCCTACCGAATCTTCGACAATCATTTGAGATATTAAGCAGCGTTCTCTGATTCAGGCGTCCGTTAAAGGGCGTCCCTAAATCAGCACTGGAGTAATATGTAAGTTGGCAATACTTTGCACGCCACCTACAGCACCCTGAGCAGTGCAGCTCCTTTAGCAATAGTCCCCATATATTACAATCTTGCATCTGAGTCCCGGGCATGTAAAGTACCCAAGTCCTGCATGAAAGTGACTTTTGGTTGGTAATTTTGGTCAATATTCTAATGTTTGTTTTCTCCGCAGCCCCAGCGCCCGCGTCCCGCATTCGCTGACGGTTTCGGTACCTTCCCACCTAGGTTCGACCTGGCGCCCGAAGATTTCTAAACGTTCCACTACAGAAACAAAAACGGACTGTACAGATTTTTCGTTGAAATGTAACTAATTTTTTTTTATACATAGCAGTTGAAAGTTACGAATGCGTGAAACGAAAAACTGTAAAAAAAAATTTTGTAAGCCAAACAAAAAAATATACACTTAGTAATCTAATCTTTTTACGGAAGGCTATTTTGTAACTTGTTGATATTTATTTATATTATTTATTACCGTGGAGTATGTATCGAGAGTGCGAGGCCCCGAGAGGTGCACGTGTGCTGTGCGAGCGCATGTTCATTCGAGACACGCCCCCCACCCCCTCACCGCCGGCAGCACACGCGCATCTCTCGCCTGCTTCATTTTGACATCTAATAAAGCGATATCGTTGTCATAAAATACTATTACTTGAGGTTTTATTTGTATAAATCCCTAACATAGATACAATTAAAGATTACACAGTACACACACACGCCTGTGTTTCCCAGTGGATTAGGCAAAGATGTAATATACCTCCTCAGTTCACTATGTCTAGGTCCTATGACGTAAGACCCGAGCCAATTACCATTTACATAGAATTCATAGAAAAATCCAATAACACTGCTCGACCTGGGAATCGAACATCAGGCATAGCACTTACGGCGATACATTGACAAACTACCGCAGCACACCATCCTTTTACAAACCGCAAATACTATTTTTTTATATACACTATGGGCTTACGTTTGACCACTACTTTGCCTGTTGGTAAGCAACAGTGCGGTCGACGATGGTTCACGCTTACTTACCCAGTAAGAAGTACCTATTCACTCGAGTTTTGAAGACCGCCAGATTATATTTTTCCGGAAAATTACTTACTTTACTTCTTGGTTTGCGATCGTAGGGTCGCGCTGTGGAATCGAGACGTAAGAAAGCGTAGACGTATATATGAGACTTCCTAAATTAACCTCTAGAGAGAGAAGGAAACTTTAAGGATATAAAACACACACATAAACATCTTTATAAAAACATTTATTTAATTCCATAAAAATAACACCGTATACTTATAACAAAAGGGCATCTTATATTTATTTACACAAATACTGAGGTACTGGTTCTTGTCAACAATGATCTGTATCACAGCCTGACTTAAAAATAATACATTAAAGTGGAACAACACTCCAGGTCATCGCTCAAGCCAACAGCGACTACGTTGCTAAATTAAAATTTCTTTCTAATTATATTCCCGATGATTCAACATTTCGATTGAAGTTCATTATACTTAAATTCCTTTTTGTTCCTGACGAGGATGAATCACTGAGGATATCAAACAAAATATATAAGTAGAACGGGTAAGAACAATGCTAATTCTTTGGGCCAAAGAATCAGCATTGCCATTCAACGTGGCAATGCTGCCAGTCTTCTGGGCACGTTACCAGATGACAACGATGAGGAGTACTTTGACGCCTAGGTGCGGAAATTTTGATTTTTATTTTTATTTATTATTTTGTTAATATTAGTACCTTATACTTATAAAATATTTGTCTTTAGTACTGAAATAAAAATAATCTTATGTAGTATAAGTGCCTAGTAGAACGGCATTGTGTACCTAAGCTTCTGATAAATCACACAGTCCTTAAGTCATTGGCTTTTCCTAAAAAAAACTACTAACTAAAAATCTAAAAACAAGCTCTGTGATGTTGGAAAATGTATTGCAGGCGGGACAAGCTGTTCGTTCATAAACAAAATTGTTTGTTTGCTTGTCCCGCCTGCAATACATTTTCCAACATCACAGAGCTTGTTTTTAGATTTTTAGTTAGTAGTTTTTACGCAGTCGGGTTTTTTGTTTCTTTTAATAATTGATTTTATTTCCTTCTTTTTAGTTTATAAATCATCATAGAATCACTAGATAGATCCTAGATGATGATTTAAAATATAAATTGATACAACTAAAGATCATTTTTAAAATCAGTTCACACATTAAAGCGTATAAAATCCGCCATATTGATTTTTTTTAAATTTCATGTACCCAGTGACAGTCGTGCCATCAAGACGAATCTAATGAGGTGTCATTTATCTAAATCGGTTGTGCCGTTGAGTAGTTACGACCGGACATAGGAACGGACATACATACATACATACATACATACATACATACATACGCGTCAATCACATAACCCTCCTCCTTCGGCAGTCGGGTAAAAAGGCCATTTCTGACATTTTAACAGCGGTTTCGCACTACGTCCGATCCGAATACGTAAAAATACGATCCGATTTAGTCATACAACTATTTTTATAGAGAAGAAATCGGATCTAGTGTGTAAACTACCATTTAATACTTCAACGACTACACCGAACCATATTTTCACGGATTCGGATTCTGATCGGACGTAGTGCGAAACCGCACTGTCTGTTGCGCGATTGGTCAAGTCCCCGGATGGATCTAATTTGACCGAAAATCGTACCGTTATTTTAAACGTTCCTAGTAATTGATCCAAAACACGAATGTTCAAGGATTGATAAAACATTGAAACTATGTTAGAAAAAAATATTAATTCATCAACGGGACCTGCACGCAATAAAAACACTTGCGCATTTAAATAAAACCCGCAACCTGAGCATCCATCACTCATTCAATCATTCCATTTGTTTTGCAAATAACTTTGAATTTAAAGAATTCTAAGCTACTGCTGCACTCACTTCAACTTATTCTTGTTTCACTATTTAAATAAGTGTTTTCAATAGAGTCCAAAATCCTCTGGTAGTAGAAGCACTATTAGTAGAAGGCAATTCAATAACTTCGTACACATAGTCCATACTACAGAAGTCCAGGTTAGCAGTGGTGAACGGCTGGAATTTGTTGCGGAATTCGTCCCACGTGCAGCCCTCTAGCGGGCAGATAGGAGTCTCCTTCTCATTTATGAAGATCTGGACGCGGTAAGACTGGTTCCCGTTTTCGGTACAGCTAAAAAAGATAGAGTATTAAAAAAAATCAAAATGACATTTTAGGGTTTAATATTAGGAATACTGTGCTTATGTAGAATTTCCCTAAAATTTTAATGCTACTTTTGGAGCGAAACCTAATAAATAATTATGAAATGTGGATTGTGGAAGAGAAAGAGAACAAATGATACAAAAAAACCGCTAATGACTCTTACGCACTTTAAGCTCAAAGATATTGTAAAGTCATTATAAGTCATTTTACGATGTGATTATCATTGGAAGGTACTATTATTAGACATTATTTATTCTATATTATAAAAAGAGAATAAAGATATGTAAAGATAGGCAGCACGCATTGACAGTAAATAGGCGAACTCTTCAATGAGTGACAAGTACGTGTTTAGATTACTAATATCGATAAACATGTAATAGATAAAAACATATCTATTTATGATATAATTCAGCGGATCAACGATATGATATGACTAACAAGATCTCAGATGAACCCGTCAGTGTGATATCATATTTTATTAAGTGTCCATCAATCAATCAATTGATACGTTCACTTAATATTCTGAGGAAGTCACTCTGTCTCTTTAATCTTCCTTGACCTTACGAAGAGGCGATTCCTTGCCTTGCTTTTCATGAGGCAAAAACACTCGCGGCCTTTTTTTAGGAGGTGGTCTTTGGGTATTATACCGGAGAGTGCACGAATCCTTTCCAATAAAACCACCCCGTGGCCACCGTCAGTTCTCTTATTGGATCCATTGTCAGGTTGGGCGGCATACTCCCCAAGTCAGTAACCCACAGGCCACAAGATTGGTTAGAATTAATTACGAAACTCACCTGTTTAACACAGCAATGACATTCACGGAGAAGGCACCGATATAACTGGTTCTCCATACCCTGTCTGCGTCCATGACCAAGGCCTGCAGAGGACTGGTCTCCTTGTACAAGCCCAGGGCGCAGAAGACCATCTCCATCATGGTGTCATGCGTGAAGTAGGAGACCACCCTCCTGCCGCCACCTTGGACGAAAGCTTCGAAATTGTCGTACAAGTCCTTCAAAGGTAATCGACCGAGATTCTCATTAACCTAGTAAGGACAAAACATAGTATTTAGTATTACAGACGAATTTAACATACCATACCATCACGCCTGTATTC
Source organism: Acronicta psi (assembly GCA_946251955.1). NCBI lineage: Eukaryota > Metazoa > Arthropoda > Insecta > Lepidoptera > Noctuidae > Acronicta > Acronicta psi. Next base: position 12,797,588 of record OX276482.1, read on the forward strand.
CCTGAAGAGTTCGACGGTATGTTCAGGTCCCATGTTATAGAGGGCGAACCAACTCCAAACTCCGAGTTGCCACTAAGAGATTTATAGAAAACCCCGAAAACATTTTGCTTCACCTACGAATCGAACCCAGGACCTCGAGCGTAGCAGTTGCATTGTGCACTGTGGGGGTGTGCCTAGTGGTAGTGGGCCTAGTAAGACAAGTTACATTTTGACCTTCAAATCGAGAAACGAATAGAAACAAAATGTATGGAAATGACACAAGCTTTCGACAAATCGGGCTGTTACTAATGTCATTTCCATACATTTTGTTTCTATTCGTTTGTCGATTCGCATGTTAAAATTCAATTTGTCTACAGGCCCAGAAGGTACCTCCGCCTACCCATTCGGGAAATACAATCCATTTTGTAATCCTTTAAATTACTCCCATTACAAATGTCCAATCATACATACCCATGATCCATAACCATTTCTGTGGTAATGTCTGACATCATCGTAGTACTCCAGCACGACCAGGTCTTGATCCGTGAAGGCCGCGCACCAGGGGCTTTTCAGGTTAGGGGCCCACGAGCGATCGAACCGGCACATCTCGTAGATGGAGAAGACGTTGGCCGCAGACAGTTGGGTAGAGATACCCAGACGGCTCTGGACTGCGTTTTGGATCTATAGACATAATACCGATAAGTAAGGACAGGACAGAGTACAGGACACGGTGAAAGTAAATTATATAAACTTGTGTTATGTAACAGGGGCTCGTGGGTTAGTAGCAACTATGCTGATCAACCCATATACAAGGTTAAGCCACGACCATTCTTAACACATCGAGGCTCCTCCGTACCTTGGGGAGCACGTTAAGCCGTCGAACACGGTTGTCATACAAGCACTACTGACTTTTTACTGAGTTTTGACTGTTAATGGTAGTCAGAAGCCCAAAAAGCATGACAACCACTCTATCCTTCGAATATCGGTATTGCCCAGACATTGGGTTGTGGAGGTCTGATGGCAGTCGCTTCGAATAAAATACTGATATTCAGCCGCATCTGGTGGGACTGGAAGCCGACCCTAAGATTATTGGGAAAATATAGACTGCCTCATTGGTCTATGCTATAGGGAATCAAACCCAGGATCCCGCGCTAAGTGTCTCATTTTGATAGCTGGACCAGTGAGGCTGCCTATTTATTTGTGTATATGTAAATCTTTGAAACTTACAGCAACATACGCTGGCGAGAGGAAATACGTTTCCAACTCATATGCCAGGGTTTGTCCACCTTTCACATCGAGCTGATAACGATCGCAGTTCTCGTACGGCTGCAGAGATAACAACAATTAGTAAATATACGTCAAAATGTTTGGCACCTCTCCCAGGTCAACGCACTAGATGTTAACGAACTTTTTTCGATGTCACCAGATTGTTTATGGTGTTCCTTATTATAATTTTCTATTTAAAATCTCCTTACACACACACGTGAATCTCTAGAAGGTAGGAATACTTAGAGCCTGTTTCACCACCTCTGGATAGTCGATAACCGACAGATAAATAAAAAAATCACAATATTTGCATGAAATTATCTGACAAGTATCGGTATCGGGAACTTATCAGTAAGCTGTGAAACAGGCCCTTAGACTAGCGACCCGCTTTTGTTCTCTCCATGTATTTATTTCTAGCAAAGCTTAAGTAAAAACTCTAATCAATTTCATGCAATATTTTTACCGTGATTTGAGTACAAACTTTCAGAGAAACAAATATTCTAAAATATGTTGCGTTTGCCTTCTGTTGCTCTTAGTAGTACCACATATTCGTTTTTTTTTTTCAATATCTATGCTGTACAGACATCGTTATGTTACAATTTTATTACAGGACATAGAAGAGAAATGGAGTGAAGAGAGTTCTAATGAAAGTAGTACCATGATTAATAGGTACACCAGATACACAGGCCGTTCCTTGTATTGGTATTAACGGTTATCGGCCAATTTGTGTATCGGAGAAATAGTATTGGTGTCAATATTGGCAGCTGGCTAATTAGACCTGTTGGCGCCAACATTGACCCGAAGTTTGGAGCTGGTGTAAAAAAAACTTACCCTGACAACGTCATCCCTTTCCCGCGGGGGGTCGACAGTCACATTCAGGTATACTCTATCAGTAATTCCATGGACGAAAGCAGCACAGCTTGTCACTGTCCTCTGCTCGTTTGTAGGCCTGAAGTAGAACTGGTCAGCGGTACCCTGGAGCAGGTGAGGGTACTTCTCCCGAATCCTCTTGCCGATGTCGTACAGCTCTTCATAACCAGTTCCTGTTAAGTAGGACTGGGACACCTCGAGGGTCGCATTCCATGTCCAATCTTTGAAGTTGTCGATGTCCTTGAATAGAAAAAGTATTTGTAATGTAATAGCTATAATTATTTTTAATTAGTTGAAGTTATTTTATTGTGTCCTATCATAGCTTTTGCCCGCGTGGAGTTAGGAACTTTGAATTTTACGGGATTAAAATGTACCCTATATCCTATCCCTATATCCTATCCCTATATCCTAATCCAAGGTATAAGCCATCACCATTTCAACTTTCAGCCAAATCGGTTCAGCCATTTCGCCATGAAAGACCTACAAACATCCAAACGTTCGCCCTTTTTAAATTAAGTAAGATTTAGCTCGAACGGTGTTATCGTAAAACTATTTTTGATCTACAGTGTAAATCTGCTCTGAACGTGGTCAGTTCGTAGATGTGTCAAGTTCTAACACATCGAGACCTTTTCATATGTCTTCTAATTCCGCTTAGTCGCTTTGAGCTCAGGACTTTGCATTTTGACTACGGTACTTAGGCATCATGGCCTAACCTAAAATAGCTTCTAAAATACAGCAAATACCTACTATCATATCACTGTTCGCCCTCCATACGTTATGTACGGTAAGTGCCATTAATGTTTGTCTGCGTTATTACTACGACAACTAGCGCCATCTATTGTGGTATCGGGAACATCTAGATAATATTATTTTCCCATTGGACAAAATATTCTTATTCGTTTGTATATTGACTCAATTATTTATTTTATTATCCGCTTTCCGGTCTTTCTCGGCAAACTCGCAAGATAGACGCGTTATAAACGAATTAATGTACAACTTCTTTGTACACGCCATAAACGTTTTTATATTTACCTCAAAAGCGAATTGATTTCATTTTACGACTCGAACAAACCTGCAACCACTCCAAAACACAAAGATCAAGATACCTGGGCACAGAGCTGGCTGTTGCCTGCGTCGTAGCTGGCGATGATCTCATCCTTCAACTGAGCAACCTCCCGCATGCCCACGGTGACGCTGGTGCCAGGGTTCCTGTTGCCATGGCGGTTGAGCGTCCACACTGACGCCGCTTGACAGTCTACGGAGAAATACAGACTATTTAGTAACGAGGACGTAAGTTTGTATGTCAGTTTGTTGCTAGACTAAATAGCTAAAATAATTTTAATAACATTGGCAGAGAGAGAACTCGAAACTCGGTAAAGTAGATGTACCTATATTCCTCTGTTTTCTTTTAAAAAATATGTTTATCGACTGTCTTGCCGGCTCTTCTACATAAGATTACCTTTTTGGACCCGTACAATTAGTTTGACTTTTCGACGAAAAGTACTAATTTATATAGTTAAATAGAAATAAAATGTTTGAATTTAAATCAGATTCCGTTGATCCGAATCTCAAATAGGTTTAAAAACAATAAAATGAGTAAGTATGACTTATCGCTTAACATCATTAAAATTACTTATATGATTTTAAAGCGATTGATTATGAGAAGTTAAGAAGCAATCAAGGTATTATTGGTTTAATTTTCAATACATTATCGCGTTGATTTTATTGTCTCACTGATTATTTCTTTATTACATACCTACTTAGGAAATCGAATTGACCAAATACCTATCATGATTCTATGTCATATAATGGGGAGCGAGCCTATTGCCATAAACCGGGCACAAATACAAACTGACAATATCATTAAAATACGCAATGACATTTTGCTCGACCCGGGAATGGAATTTCGAGAAGCGTAACAGTTGCGCTAGAATAACAATGATCAGTACCTCAACCATAATTTCTATTGAATTGCTTTGATAGGTTTTTTTTTTACGCCGTAGCCGATTTTAGTTCCTTACGTGACCGCTAGAGGCGCTATGTATACAAATATTTTACGGCGTCACTAGCGAGTTTAATGAGAAAAACTCATGGTCGAGGCACTGTTTGGAAAAAAAACTATTTATCTATATTTATCCGCAAACAAAAACTAAAGGTTTGAATCACAATAAATCTAGGAATTTAAGTACTTTTTAATGTCCCCTTAATAGATATAAGTTTTTATGCTCAACAATTGTGTGCTTAATCATATTTATGCCATTTATATTTAAATTTTATGCCATTTATTTTTTGTTTATCAAAAAGTTTGTGGTCGCAACTGTGACTGTTACGCTTGACATCCTACATTTAATTCCCAGGTCGTAAATATTGTTATTGGGTATTTGCATGAAATACTCAGCACCTCAGAGTATGGATTTGTGCCCGATTTATACCTTTATAGTTCCCAAAATTTAATTAAATTAGTAAAATAGTACGGAATACTTACATATAATAATAAATAAATAATAAATAAAAATACAAAATATAATATCATCAGGTCATACACTTATCATCAGGTGAGATTGTGGTCAAGCGCAAACCTATCAACGATAAAAAAAAATTAAAAAAATATATATTATGAAGTTTCAAAGTTCCTCCTCTCTCCTACATTTGCCGTGCCTGACAAGGCCCACACATGTTTCTTATACCTACTATTGTAACATCTATTTAACTTGTGGAGTGAAATAAATTATTGAGTATTGAGTATTGAAATAAATTCGCCCCCTATTACATGATAGCATAAAGCTTACAGTGAAGTGTGTATACATTAGTGCACCTCTGCCTAACCATTCCGGGAATTCATGCGTGATGTTATTATGTACTTAGTATTTTCTACTTCATGAACGCTTTATAGGTAGCCAAACTAGCGATCCACCCCGGCTTCGCAGGGATTTGAATTTATCGGCTTTTCTCTGCTGTAATGTGCATGAATACTAGATATAAACCTTTCTCTTGAATCACTATCTATTGATGAAAACTGCATTAAAATCCGTTGCGAAGTTTGAAAGATCTAAGCGTTCAAACAGCGGGAGCTAGTTTGGTTTATTATATAAGGTATGTAAAGATACAACACTCCCATCCTAATTACAGTTTAAGTATATTTTTGTATTTTTTAAGCATTTTCCATGCTAAGATTACAAGTTATTTTTAATGAAGGAAAAAATCCTGCCCGCCAGCCGATATTTTCCTTCATTAAAAATACAGTTTAAGTATTAGGTAAACGCTGTGTTTTGATAGCAAAAAATATAATCGACCAATGAGTAAGTAATTATAACCAAAGTGACATGAAAACAATGTACCCTACGTCACATTGTTGTAAGTATATAAAGATTTGTTCACACGGCACGATTACGAAGGAGACTAGCCAACCTAAATTATTACATTAGAACTCCGAATTATTGTTATTTACGGTATAAAGTAATGTACATTGCAGGCTTTGGGGTTTTTGCTGCAGAAAGGATTTGACATAATTTGTTCATTATTTGATAACTGGAAGCCAGAAACATTATTGATAAATTGTAGTGCTTATATATTTTAGTATTTTAGTATCTGTGCTAACTTAATAGATTCGATAGGTTCCTTTCATCTTTAAAAATAGTATATCAAATCAAATCATTTATTTTTCAGAAATATTTTATTGATAATTACACTAAAATCTGTAAAATCTCTAACTCCTGAGCTAAAATCAAAGATCTGTGTTACAAAATTCAGCGTAAAAAAATAATAATAAAAAAAGCGGCGACACAGTTGCGACACCATGTTGCGACTCAATCGTATTTCATTGTGAACCCAGCTTTAAGCACGTATTTTTGTTTACATAATCTTCTCAAAAGACAATATAATTGTGGGAACGACACATTTGTCCTAACGTTGTAACCATGTCGATTAATCTGCGCAAGTTTTTATCGGTATTTATAACATATCATCACGCCTGTATTTCCCGATAGGGAAGGGCAGAAGACGCGAGGAAGCGTGAGGATGAACCTATTGCTATTATACCAGTATGATTCAAATTTCCGAGCTACTACTGAGAATTTCATAGGAAAACCCAATGACATTTTACTCGGCACGATCATTGAATCGGGTCCTCTTAGATTAGGACCACGGTTTAATCTCTTTTTCCTGTAGGGTGAGTTACAAAACGATAATAATAAAATTCTGATCTTAAATAATATAAATAAATAATAAATATTTTTTGGACATTTTACACAGCACCATCTAGTCCCAAACTAAGCAGAGCTTGTACTATGGGTATAGACAATGGATATAATACTTATATACTTTTTTTTTTGTAAATACATACTTATTATACATAGGAAACACCCAGACAAACACAAATACTTATATTCATCACATAAATGTTTGTGTCCTGTGGGAATCGAACCCACGACCTCGTGATCAGCAGTCCGGTACTCGAACCACTAGACCACAGACGTCGTCGAATGAATGATGTTGTAATGCACAGTCGTGTTAGCTCGTCTGGTAGAAGTTCAATGGTTAATCCCAGGATTTAAAGCGCCACGGTAGGACCAAATAGGTGTCGAAATATAACGTCTAACGCCTAGTCCAAACAAAACTATATAGTTTTAGATCTTATGCTCAAAGATTGGTGCCCTATTTGCCAATAACTGGACGTGACTCCGAACCTCAAGCTTCTGAGAATTTCGTAGAAAATACCAGTTTTTTTCAGCTCAGCCTTGGCAATCGAACTCACGACCACACGTGCCACCACATTTGAAACCACTACACTTTACCATCTGATCTTAAGAGCACCGAGGACAAACTATGGTAAAAGACTATCGTAACTACATGAGGGGGCCGCACTCTATAAATTCATATCTAAAGTCATTAAAGAATCGAAATCGCTTCCAACTTTTAAAAGGCTATTAAAGTACCACCTGAAAACAAAGTAAATTATTAATTATATTATTTAGGTACCTCACTATGGAGCGAAACTGTCGTTTAATTAATATGTTTATCCTCATAGAAGTGAATAATTGTGTTCTTTTTGAGTGAAATAAATTTCTTTAACCGTAAACTTAAATAAAATATTTATATTATAATACAATTGTGAATAGAATAGAGTGGAGACACTCGTTAGAATTGCATTCAAAATATCAACAATATTATGGAAACTATTTCAACATATCTGCTTTTGAGAGAAAAAACAAGCAAAGAAACGATAGTTATTACTGACATAGTTATTTTAATATACCAGGGCGAGAGTGCAGGCGTGATGGGGGGCTAGACAAGTTGCATTTTGACATTCGAATCGACAAACAAAATGTATGTAAATGACATTAGTGACAGCCCGATTTGTCGAAAGCTTGTGTCATTTACATACATTTTGTTTGTCGATTCGAATATCAAAATGCAACTTGTCTAGCCCCCCATCACGCCTGCACTCCTCGAAGGGTTAGACAGAAGTCTACTAATGGACCTACATTCCGCCGGTTTGTTTAGGTCTCTTATAATACTCATCTTCATCATCAATTCTTAATACTGCCCCACTGCTGGGCACGGGTCTACTCTCAGTATCAGAGAGATTAGGTAATAGTCCACCACGCTAGCCTAATGCGGGTTGACAGACTTCACACACCGTCGAGAGAATCTCTCAGGCATGCCGGTTTCCTCATGATGTTTTCCTTCACCGTTAAAGCGAGTGTTAATTGCACATGATTCGAAAAGTCAGAGATGTGTGCCTTGGATTCGAACTCGGACCTTTGACTAGACAGTCCAGTGGTCATAAACTTATAATACTCAATAGTTTTATTTCACTCCATAATCATGATCGATGTTAAAATAATAAGGAGCGAGCCTATTGCCATAATTCGGGCAGAACTCCAAACTTTTAGCTGCTACTGCGAATTTCATAGTGGAACCTAAACACTGCTCGATCTAGGAATCGAACCCAGGACCTTGAGCTTAGAAGTCATATTTAAGAACACTAGGCTAAATCTCGATTTTTCCCAAAATCCTTTCTTAGTGCACATTTACATCATATGAGGAACATTCGTACATTTTCTTGCTTCTAGAGTGTAGTGTTGTAGAATCAGTCAGTTTCTATAGTACCCGGAGCAAAGCAAGGGCTAGTCGCTATTACCTAATTACCTATTTATTTTTTCATAACAATAGTCTACTATCACATTTTTAAGTCTTGTGTTATGGGTGAAATTTCTTAAGGACGTAAATATTGTGACGAATGCCAATTATTCATTAAGAACAAAAGCCGAAAGTATAACGTGTCGATATCGGAGTTTACATCATTTCGATAGCATTAGTACACCATTTTTCATGTAAAACAACTCCTTCACATTGCTATTTTACATCAGTGATGTCAATATAGAGGCAAATCGATAAAGAAACGATAATTATATCGTAAACGGCAACGAACTTTGAAACGCACTACTAATTTCGGAATTTAACTAACGATAATACTGGTGCATGAAATCAAATGACATTTATTTTAAACAAGCTGACCCAGCGAATTTTGTACCGCCTATATAAGTTTCCTTACAGTTTAAACCTTCTCTGGACTTCCACGAATATTTCAAGACTAAAATTTGACAAATTGGCTCAGCCCTTTTCGAGTTTTAGCGAAACTAACAGAATTGCAATTCATTTTTATTAATATAGATTAAATGATATATAAGTAGGTACTTACTTACTATATAGTTTTATATAGTAAGTAAGTAAGTACCTACCTTAGTTTTATATACCTAACTTGGTTATTCTTAAGTTATAATTTAATATTGTCTAATGTAATTAATTATAGTCACCTAAAGTGTACACACTATTACTACAATTACTGGTCAATGTTATGTACACCGTAACTGTCATACATATCAGATATAAAATATTCTGTAACATTAGCATAACAATTGTAACAATATGTATGATGTGGTTGTACTATTTAATAATAAATAATAAATAAAAATAAATATATATTGCAAATAGGACACTTTCACAACAATCATATTTAAAAGAGAAAGATATCGTCAACATCTATCAGTAATTATGTTCCGTTGAACATTCCATGCTAAGGCATACTTTGGTAAAGGTATACTAGGTTGTTGTTGATTATAGATATTTGGCAAAGTAAAAAAAAATACAAAAGTAACAAAAATATCTTGCCGATATGAGAGATAATGCTTTTAATATAGCATTTGGCAAATGAAAAAAAAAATATTCGATATCATTCGGATCCTCAGAGTAGGAGCAAATCACGAAATATTGTTTCACTGTTAATGTAAATAATGATTGAAGGCTGACTTATACAGGAAATTGAAAAGTCAAAGGTGCATAACCTGGATTTAACATCAGACTGCTGTGCCAGGCCATAATTTCAACCACTAAGCTATCAGTTGGTATCAATACTAATACTGTTAAATAAATATTAAAAAAAATATATAATAAATAACTACTTTTAAGTACTGTTCCACCATCACCTGATAAGTTTCCGTTAAATTACTTGGCAGATAATTACATACAAGTTTTGTTCCATTTTTTATCGAGCGGTTACCCTGGATAGCCATCCAGAGGTTTTGAAGGTTTATGTTTCACATTTTCTTTGACTTTGATATAGTATTCTCAATAAAATGGCTAAGTAAATTCATTGAAATTGAAAAACATATCTACTTAACTAATGGTTTAGACGAACCACCTGATGATAAGTATTCCTCACCGCCTATGGGCAGCATTAGAGACTGTTGTTGTTGATTTAGCTGTTCCTACATATTGTATAAATAAATGATAAAGAACTTACTCGCAGGCGTCGCAAAGTCTCTGATATCACCTCGGACGGTGTCATATGGAGTCTTGGACCCATACAGTTGGTAAGGACACTGCGCGCTCCAGTAACAACCCTTCACACACCCCACGATAACTAACACGAACGCTAATATCTTTGACATGTTGACTGCCGCGACTGCGCGCCGGCCGATTGTGTTTGCCGAGTTATGACGCCTACCTATATTGTCCCCACTACACTTTACAGTAGTACTACACTAGATAAAGGTGCGTATACGATGAAACGCATATTTAAGTTAAGAATGTGTGAATATTCTTCGATTTTTTAATTGTACCTACGTTCTTTAATACCTATTCGAAAAGTTTCGATGTATTATATAAGGAAAGTAGTGCAATTGTTTTTGTTGTACTTATATGTGTTTGTATTTAAACAGGGCTCAAATGATCTGCTGGAGCTAGCTCTGGCGTTATTTGACCTCAATTCAGAACACGTTTAGTATAACGGAGTATGGCTGATGGCTGTTGTTTGTATACTCAAGTCAGTATCAAACAATATCGTCCATTGCTTGCGTGTGATACACCCAAATTCCCTTAGATAATTATTTAATTAATACCTTCAAACCACATAATTTATACGAATGTAGAACCTTAATAGGTATTTTTTTATTTGTTTATATTTATATACTCTTTATTGTAGACAAAAACATTGGCACGGACAGAACAACATGACTTTCAAACATACCAATGGCAGCCTTATCGCGACCAGCGATCTCATCCAGGTAACCTGGACTGAACAGAATTGAACCAAAAATTGGGTTGATGGTGCAAGATACTTAGATAGGTACTTACTATACCTACTGTCTTACAGAAGATGGTAACGTTTACTAACTTATACATTACGTTGTTAACGTGACTAATCAAGCTGAGAGACGCAAAACGCATACCATGGCCGGTAGCGCCGTGACGTAGATACTCGCCATCGCTGCATCGCAAAACGTTCTAAGTGATTGGTGATTAGTCACCCACTACTGAACAATAGTATAAAATAGACGCATCATCATCATCTTCCTAGCCTTTTTCCCGACCATGTTGGGGTCGGCTTCCAGTCTAGCCAGATGCGGCTGAATATCAGATTTTACACGAAGCGACTGACATCAGACCTCCGCAACCCAATTTCTGGGCAATACCTACCGATATTCGAAGGATAGACTGACTACCTCTAACGATTGTCATAGGTGTTCGTATGACAACCGGGACCGACGGCTTTACGTGCTCTCTGAGGCACGAAGGGGTCTCGATGTGTTAAGAATGGTCACCCATCCACGGACTGACCTCAGCAAGCGTAGCTTAACCTTGTAACTCGTTTGATCAGCGTTGCTATAGCTTAGCCACGAGCCCCTCCGAGCCGAGCCCAGAAATAAAATAGATACATAAAATTAAAATGAAATGGACTCGACTCGCGGCAACAATCCTGTAATTATTATTGACAATCATGGAGTTCCTATTCTCGATTCCGTACGACGCGTGTCACGCGTGACTGGCGGTGGCCATGTCTTTTCTCACGAGATTATTATACGACTGCCGCCGTATTATGATGCATTAGAGCCATCGTCTTTCCAGTGCCAGAGAGAGATGCTGCTATATAAATTGGATACCACCATCTCTTTTTTGCATCGTAACAATGATGGCTTTAGCACATCATAATTCGGCCCCTGCAACGTACGACAATCAATTTAAATTCGCGATGCAAACGCGCTTCGAATCGTATTAACCGTGTCGTATGTACGTGGTTTCGAATCACATCGGTATGCACATTTCTTACGGTCGGATGTCTGTTCGCTAAATGAGTATCACTACTTAGGTACTTACATAAATTAACTTTTTATATCTATTTCAGTTTACATATTTATCTGACGAAAAGTACTTAATTTTAATGTATTTTTAATTTTTCTAGGTAAGAAAAAGAGCAAGATTGCTCGATTTGCAGAAATGATTCTTTAATATTTTATAGGTGTGGATTGTATATGTACTTATGTAATCTATAAACATATAATCAGTCGACATAATTTCATTTATTTTAGTTTTGTACACAAATAATATGATAACTTAACAAAATTACTTAGCATAACATACATATGGCATAAGATCTGTCGAATTATATTTACTTATTATTTTCGCTTAATAAAAAACCTACCTATTTCTTAAAAGAGGCTCGTCTTTCCTTCAATATAATCTTTACAATCAAAAAACGCCTTAAGCCTAATCTAGTAGGTATAATCTTATCTAATTTTACAATATATATAATATGCAATGGTCGTTATCATCCTTCCGTCCAAGTCATGATGTCCACGCCTCCAACCCATGTGTTTATTGGCCGGTTTACAAGTTTACAACCAATCGTAAATTAATTTATACAAAGGATAAATGCTAAGTTTGAAAATTATGATTCTATAATTACTTTTAGGGCCGATGCAAACGATGAACTGTATATGGTAATAGTGTATCGTCGGTAAAAAGACACCATGAAAGTATCTCTGTATACCTTAGGCTGTGTGTCGATCCTGCAAGTGCCGCTACACTTACACTACTACAGTCGTCAGGTGTCAGCAGAGGACTCAAGAGGCATCAGTCAGCATAAACCGAGCAGAAATCCGGCATGAAATTTTCACAGAAAAACAACCAATAGCACTGCTCGACCCGGGAATCGACACCGGACCTCGAACGCCACTTACACGCACCTAACAAGTGACCACTCATCATAATTTTCTAGGGCCCGTACAATACAATCCTATATAAGAAAACATGTGGACGCGTCCTCCTATTTATTGCACCGCTACCGTTTAATAGGTTTTAAACGGATGCTGGCATCCGATAGGAATTATTTTTGTATTGTATTGTAATTAGTAGCTTGGTGGGCATCAAGTAGAACTACTACTAGTTCCGTTACTAATATTATCTGAAAATATGTTTAATTAAAAAGAAATAAGAAATCGCTCAGCGCTTAATCCACGACCCTAGAATAGAATGTAATTGGTTGCGTTATTGCTTCTAATGGTGGGACCAGGTTTTCTCAAAACATTATTATATTCACCTTTCATCATATTCAACCCATACACTGTCCCACTGCTTAGTACGTACCTCCTCTCAGAATAAGAGAGATTAGGCTAATGCGGGTAACGCTGTCCTAATGCGGGTTGGCAGACTTGACACCCCGTCGAGAAAATCTCGCTGGCATGCAGGTTTCTTCACGAGGTTTTCCGTCACCATACCTATGATATTAAAAAAATATAGACTAACGACTACAGCCACGCCACGATAAGTAAGTTCACCAAGATAATATTACTGAAATAACCCTCCTTCGGCAGTCGGGTAAAATAATGCGTATAATTACTTATTGTAGAATGTGGGCACATGCACAAATGCATCGCTGCCACGTGCGCGCAGCTCCCACCTTCATTAATGTGTGCGGACCTTTAGATTTCCGAATGATAATATCACACGGTTGTAGAATGTGGGCACATGCACAAATGCATCGCTGCCACATGCGCGCAGCAGCTCCCACTTTAATTAATGTGTGCGGACCCTTAGATTTACGAATGATAATAACACACGGTTGTCGGCAAATCGTTTATTACAATTAATTTATATGTAAGCATACATAATATTGCATATTGTATAACTAGCATGTGACTGAGTACCTACACGTGTGATAATCGTATTTCTAGTTTTAATGTAAATATTATAGTTAAATGAAATGATTACAAATTCTATAACCTGAGAATTTTACCTTTGAATTGAACATTTTCTGATAAAAAAACATTGCAATATTTATCATTTTTTCCAACTGCCTCGTACGTCCAGTGGTATCAAGTGTGACTGCTACGTTAGAGGTCCTGGTTTCGAATCCCGGGTCGAGCAAAGTGTTGTTCTTTTTTTTGTGATTTCGCCAGTAGCAGCTCAGAGTTGGTAATAGGCTCGTCCCCTATTACATGGGACCTAAACTGTGGGTAATTTCTGCCTAAACCTATGTATGAATACAGACGTAATGTTATGTTAATGTATGTCTGTGTATGTAAAACAAACTTCTGAATTTTTGTTGTTACTAATTATTTCGAAAGTGTCAAATAATTTATTAACGGTTTTTTCATCCGTCTTCACTTCGTATTTCTATCCTCTACCTGTTTCAGGACGGTGAAAAAGGTATACGAGGCTTTTATTATCTGAAACATTAACAAACCACTTTCATTAATTATATTACTAGGATATCCATATATGTCTATCTATCTAGCATGTATTGTCCCACTGAATAGTAAAGGCCAAGCTCTCTCTATTTTTTACACATCTCTATTTTCTGCAAATAGACAAACAGAAAATATATTATATAATTCTAGATTGGATACATAAGCATGGCAATTAGTAAGTATATTATATAAAGATAGGATCATACTTAACATTGAAATCAAATTTCCTAGTTTAAGAACTGGCTCGTTAGCCTAATGGTCCCGGGTTCGATTCCCGAGTAGAGCAATAAGTGTTATTGTTTTTTTTTTAATTGAATTGTCTGAATTTGTGTCCAGCTTCGACTATTTGGATTTATATAGGATCGAAACACAAAAACAGCGAACCGCGGGTGTACACCTCTTGCGTATCAGTCCCGCAGGACTTTTAGACTTATGATGACTATAGTATGATTAAAAAAAAAATTATTTGAGGTTTATGTCAGGTTACAAAATTAAAACTGTAATGTACGATTTCCACCAACCGACTGCCGCGACATACGCGCGGATCTAACCGAATTCCGAGCAGTATACAAATTCCATGCAAAAATGAAACATAACTAACTATTGAATGAAGCATACAAGCTTGAATTTCCTTTAGCACAGTCTGAAATGCGATGCGCTGCGCTCCGGCGTTACCCGTTTGGTGGAAATCGTACGTAACGCCTTAGCCACGGGACATTCGCTGCAGCGAAAATCCGCGCGATGCGACCTGCGTCTTGCAACTAAAACAACTCTAAGGAAAAGTACTAAGCACGCCACCCGCAGCGACGACCGGCGACGCGATCGGCGAAACGTGCCAAGCGAATCGCAAGTCGTCGGGCGATGCGGCGGGCAACTCAAACAACTGATGAAATGAAATGAATATGGCGTATGCCACTGTGTCGTGCGACAGACGCGGCAACTAGGTCGCTCTCGGTGTATACAGAGGGGCTAGACAAGTTGCATGTTGACATTCGAATCGACAAACAAAATGTATGGAAACGACCCAACTTTCGTCAAATCGGGCTGTCACTAATGTCATTTACATACATTTTGTTTCTATTCATTTGCCGATTCGAATGTCAAATTGCAACTTGTCTAGACCTGGTCGCGGCGACAAACGCCAGTGCGCGTGGCGTGCAAACTGAGCCGCGCGGATGGTCGCTTGGCCGGTCGCGTCGCCCGTGTCCCGTGGCCAAGGCGTTACAGTTGCAGTAGTATAAACTGTATCTCTTTTTTTATACGGACATGGTTTGTGACACTTAAATAGTGGCGAGGCATCGAATACCTCCAGCCAAGGACATATTCATAAACTAAACCACAGCAGCTAAGGACGTCCCCTAACGAGACTCGAACTCCGGTTAGGGCGTTGCTGTGCGTAGGGCAGCTAGAGACAGCTGGATCTGGGTTTAAATAAGTTTTAATTAAGAACGAATTTAAAGCTACTGGCTCGGTAAAGCAAGAGACGGGGAGATTACTTGTTGAGTAACTTGGCTCATAAAATTGAACTATAGGGAGATAGAAGATCTACTTCAAGTTACGACATGAATGTAGCACACACACTCGCGTACTCGTACACAGTTACACACACACAAAGGTACACGCAAATTTAGAATTTTGTTGTTCTGGAGGTGGAGACCTGGTGACCCGTAACTCAAGGTTCCCACCTTATCTTGGGCACCTGTCTCCACATTTTTTTTGTTAAATGCAGTGATGTACTTTTTAGCGAAATCAACCTATTGTATTGTGGACAAATAAATAATCATTTATTATTATTATGACTCACCGAAGTGAAACAAGAGAGGGAGAGAGTGGTAAAGCCGCCGGCTGTAAGACGGAGCGCGCGGCGCGTGCGCACCATCACTATGAGCAGCGCACGGCGCACGCGCAGCGAACACTTGTACCACGGGCACTCGTACGCCGCACCTGCTATCTCAGAACTCTGAAAACATAATAAGTATGTTACGTTCCCTTCATCATCAACCTATTATTCATCCCAATTCTGGGTACGGCTCTCATATCAGTAAGAGAGGGGTTAGGCTATAGTCCACCACGCTTTCCTGGTGCGAGTTGGGAAACTTCACATGCCGTCGAGAAAATCCCTCAGACATGCGGGTTTCCTCACGATGTTTTCCTTCACCGTTGTAAGCTAGTGATACATAATTATTAATACGCACACAAAAAGGCAGAGGTGCGTGCCTTGGATTCAAACTTGAGACCTACAACTTGGCGGTTTAGTGGTGATAACCTTTGTTCCCTTAGCCTTTTTTTTCTTATCTAAAATCAGGTGTCGTTAGATATATTATAATACTAGCTTCCCGCCAGCGGCTTCGCCCGCGTGGTCTTATAATTTTTTCCCCGTTTTTGCTACATTTTTCATTACTACTCCGCTCCTATTAGTCGTAGCGTGATGATATATAGCCTATGTTACTCGGGGATAATGTAGCTTTCCAAAGGTGAAAGAATTTTTGAAATCGGTCCAGTAGTTTCGGAGCCTATTCATTACAAACAAACAAATAAACAAACAAACAAACAAACAAACAAATCTTTCCTCTTTATAATATTAGTATAGACTACTATTGTAAGCATCATCATCACCTCTTCCGAGAGCTGGTTTCCTTGATAGCAGTACAGGAACACTTGCAACATCATGCACAAGAGATATGACACCATAGGAATGGTACGAACCCACTTCTTGTTGTTCAATTCCTGAAAAAGAAGAATGCTTAAGGTGGGTTTTACTTTTTTCAGAACACAAAATTATACTGTTATTACTGCTGAAGACAAATGTAAATTGAATAAAAACGGACTCTTAAGTCGTTGACTGATAAGCTAGAGATGCTGGTTTCGACTCCCAGATCCAAGCAAAGTGTTAAGTATTGTGTTTTTATATGAAATTCTAAGTACCCACTCGAAGTCTTGATTTGTGCTAATCCAGACTTCAAGTGGACATATACCACAAACAATAAACGATGATGAAAAATGATTTTGGAAATAAATAGATTCTTTAAAAACACTTTTGCAAATCAATGTAAAAAACTACTAGGTATTATTATTTTATGGTACCTCACCCGTGCTAAACAGTCAGATAAATATATTATGTACTTACTATAGCCAGCTGATAAGCAGTCACGCATATAATGACGACAGATACAGTGAACTGCGCTAGAATGGGATACGAGAAATACTGTTGAATTTGTCTGGCCGTCCTCAGAGCAGCTTCGTGCTTGACCACGCAAGCTTGTAAGCGTGAATTTATGGTTTTCTCATCTTCTGCTGATATAAGATGCTGTGAATATGATAATACAACAGTTAGGATAAGTTTCCGTTAAATTACTTGGCAGATAACTTCATTCGGGTTTGGTTCCATTTGAAAAATTATCCAGCAGTTAGAGGTTATCCAGAGGTGGTGAAAGAGGCCCTAATTAACATCAAACTCTGTGTAAACAATCATCATCATCAGCAAGCATCAAATCATTAACTGTCCAGAATTATGTTATGTATTGTATAATGTAAACATCATGAGGAAATCTGCATATCTGAGAAATTTTCTCGACGGTATGTAAAGTCTGCCAACCCGTATTAGGCCAGCGTGGACGTTGTTATCAAACGTAGCTTAGAACAATACCGACTAATTCAATTTCAAAAAACAAAAAACAAATTCCTAAAATCGAATCATCCATTCGAGAGCCTCGCGAATGGATGGCATCGTAATGCCCAGACATACAGACACATCAAACCTAAAACTTATAACACACCGTTGTTTTTGCGTCGGGGGTTAAAATAACATTTATTCACGATACCGTTTCAGGGATTGCTATCCCGTCGCACAAAGTCCTCAGTGACAGTCCTGCGAGTCGTAGTCTGCAGCGGCAAACAGCTATAAGCGACGTCACCAAAGTGTCCAAGCACACGTTCACTAGTGCCGATATAACCAATGCCAAACTCTGCAACAAAATACTATTACTACTACTACTTTAGAAGTGTAGACTCTAGGCACTTCATAGGCTAGGCATACTTTTCACTACAATTTGATGAATCAAGACACAACAATAAGATATTGATATTTAAAAGAGTAACCATGGAGTTTCTTGCCGGTTCTTCTCCATAGGAAATGACTAATTTGGAACCGTGCACCTAGGTTCGACATTTCATAGGTGCCTCCATAAGGTCTATGTGAAAATAAAACTATTTTGATTTTGATAAATCTTCTAACTACAATAAGATAAATCAAGACTTTAAAAGAGACCATGATTCTCTGAGTTTGTTTCGGCGTTTCCTCTCAGAGGTCGTCAGTTAAGAAATGCCGCCGCTATCTAGCAAAAAACCGCAAAACATTGACTTGTAAGTGTCTGAAAAGATCTATTTGCAGAAATAAATATTATTTTAACATTTCATTACATTACACAAGCCCCCGGGTAGAGTTAGAATAAAATTCCCCACTGCTATACAGATCGGTATCCACCAAGAGGTGAGAAAAGATCAGACTTGCTCGGTAGGATTTCTTGTAGTTTGACTGGCTCGCAACCACCCTTACGTTTTTTTTTATTATTTTTAATTATTGTTTTCCCTAACATGATTAGGGCATGATTATTTTCATTTCGTCCGTTTGTTTTTCTTGCATTATAATATTGGTTTTGTTTGTATGTCTGTCTTCCTTGTACACTTAAATTTGCTATTATTTATTCTGTCTTAATTACATTATTGGTTTTTGTATCTGTCTCTAGTATCTTTCGGTTTACAGATTTCCTTCCGTTACTGTTAGTCTCTTTGATTGTCGTTAACTTACACATATTTCCTCATTAAACCACCTTAGACTTTAGAGCCTCAAGCGTTACAACGCTTTTGTTGAACGACTTTTTTTACCTATTCCGGTGGTGTTTTCCACCACCCATCCAATTGTCAGGGCTATACAGCTTCTTTACCGCGTCCGTCTGGGTGGTACATATGTTGTCTCACATATCAACGTCCATATATTCGCCTCTACTTCGCCTATGCTCACAATGCTATATTATACCACCCTTACTGTCTGTCGTAAGCTTTGTGTGTTCCGACTTCTGCACGTGAAAGCCAGTTCATCTATTCTACGTCTGTAGTTCACACTCTCGGTTATTTTGCAGGTGATAGAAGATTTTAAGGGCCAGCAACGTATCACCAACACCTGGTGTTGTCAATGGGCGGCGATGTCTATTTACCATCTGCTCGTCTGTTGGCTTATATCATAAAAAAATGCTGCATGTGGTAGTAGTATTTAGCTCACCTGATCAGCATAAGTAAGTTCATATGCAGGAGATTTGGAAGTGTCAAATGGATACCTGCAAATGTAAAAAAAGGTTTTCAAATTATAAGAACCGTACGGTAACGCCTATATTCTTCGAAGGGGTAATGTACTAATGTACATCCACAGTTCGCCAGTATGTTTTTGGTCCCATGTAATAGGGGGTGAGCCTATTTCCATCAGGCACTTGACAAGTCCAGACTCCGAGCTGCTACTGGGAATTTCACAGAAAAACAACACAATGAAAATTGTGCAACATGCGGAAATTTAACCCAGGAACTTTAGCGGAACAGTCGCACTTCGGATCGCTAGACTAACGAGGCAGTCCTTTCACAAAATGTAGATATAACTACGTAATACTGACCAAGCTCTAAGGGGGAGCTGGTTCTTCTCGGCACTGGCAGCCCAGCCGAACACAGTCACTGCTGATAGCATCACGTATAGATACAGACTCCTGGTGGTTTCCCGATCACAACTGTACATGAGAATAATTATGATTATCCAGGTTAATGTACTAACACCTACAATCTATAGTGGTCGAACTGCAGTATCCTCAAAACTCACGTAGGTATATAATTTACCGGTACGATTTATAAAAGAGTATATGGAGTTGATTGCTGGCTCTTCTCCATATGTCCCACTTTTTGGAACCGTGCAACTTGTTTGACTTTTCAAAAGTACCTATTTATATGGTCTAATCGAAATAAAATATTTAAATTCGAAGCCCAAAAAGCCTGACTAACAGTCTATCCTTCAAATATCGCTGAGCGGGTGGGTCGAAGTATACGTCAATATCAGTATCTTTTGTACACGAATCGACGGCCATTGGACGGGACAGCCCAATTTCTGGGAAATACGGATAGCATGAACTGGATACACTAGATACACTAGGATAAACTCGAAATCATGATGTCATATGTGTTCGCATCTGCGTCGATTAACTATGAGTCCTTCTTGTAGTTTGTACAGATATTTTTTATATATTTATACATTTTACTTCTACTCAAACCTTTCAACAATGACCACTCCCTTCTCCCTATCTTCTGCGCGCAGTTCATCATTAGCCTCAGCAATAATGCCTTGTATCTCTCGTCTCCTTATGACTACATTGATAATCTTCATCGCGAAAGCCAGGTTTGTGAAGAGCAAGAAGGATGCGCTCGTCATCAGAGTGATGTCGCCCCAAATTTGGAACATAGCTCCGGTTTGAGCGATTATGATACCCCCTGAGAAAAAGATAATTCACATAACATACCATCAAGCTTTATTACCAGAAGGCTTGGGCAGAGGTGTCCTGATATATGCCCACAGTTCACCCGTATGTTTAGGTCTCATGTACGATATGCCTGTTGCCATTAACCAGGCCCAAATTAGAAGTCAAAACTGCTACTGAGAGTTTCAAACCCAATAACATTTCTCGATCTGGAAATCGAACCCAGGAACTCTACCGTAGCACAGTCACAGTAGTCGCACTTACGCTCACTTGGTTACGAGGAAGATAACTACCTTAATTACAAATAAATTTACCTGTGTGCCGTCAGACCATGGATACTCTTTTAAAATAAGATTTGTTCATTTTCTACCCGAGACGGCGGCGAAGCCTATCAAATTTTTGATTCTCTACTTACCAACCAGAAACATGAACCAGGAGATAGAGTAGATCCAAAATAAGAACCCGTCATTGTGCCCTGAGTCTCGCGGTGGTAGAAAACCTACTACTCTGAGTACCGTCAGACAGAAACGCAGCGAGCTATTGGTGTTATTTACTAAAAGCGTCATAATTAGAGTACAAATACGGCCAGTGTTTCCCTGTCCCAAGTGTTTTTGAATAGATCTGATAAAAAATGGTATCGTGATGGCGGTTTTGTTGACGGTACTGAAGATGTTGACAACATTTGGATCAATGTTACTTGTATGTACAATACACCATGATTCCACAACAATTCCATGGCAAACACTAGCTGAAAAAACAGTAGATTTTGTGATTGTTTTTTTATGTTCTTATTCGTTTTGAAAAAAATATTTAACAAAGAACTTTTTACATAGGTTAAGTCAAATGGGGAACTTCACTACTTTTTAATTTTTATTCAGCCATTGTTCCACTGCAGGGCACACCATACCCTCCTTTTAGTCCTCTCGGCAGCTTTATGCAGCCAATCCTTCCAATAAATATATAGCTAGTCCCGACTCCCGCCATCACCTTTTACGCTAGCCGCGACGTCAGCTAATGTTGTGTGGGCTTCACTACTTAATTACAGTAATAATGAGTTTAACACTAATAAAGTACAAATATTTGTTCGATCTCAATAAAGGTAACTATTGCCTGTTATTAAGTGTTAATTATACATAGTTAAAACATAGTTATTAATATGTATAAAATCATGTTATATGCTTGTTTTTAATACCAATTTACAAAACAATTTTTAAGTGTTTTCTTTATTTATAATAACAAAAATCAGAAAAATGTTTGTGACTTCTGTAATGGGGCGTAAACTATCTTTTTTATGAAGAAAAACAAAAGAGGCTTTATTGTTTTAATTGAGTTATTAACTTAATAAACACTTACGTATTTGGTGTACAACTCACTTAGTATTTTGGACATTTTTGTTGACGTAATATACAATTATACAAACATATGTGCTGTTTAAAACAAAGTCTGTATAAATACTGACTAAAAACACATATTACCTTTTACGTTGCCTATTATTACAGAAATGTAAGTACATTTTCTGATACAATAAAATAAAGTAATATCGTAGAATGTACTTTCTTTTCGATGCATTATCTGTTGTCATCTTGCTTCTAGTTCTTGATTAAATAAGACAGCTTCGGCAATAGGTCTCATTTAGTCTTTAGTCCAAAATTAGTTAGGTATGCGAGAGAAAGAAACCACGGACAAAATTATGTCCTAACCACCTAAAATTATGTCGCTTGTCATAATTAGGGGGTATCATAGCGTTATTACAAATAAACACCAGGCAATCTAATAATTACTACCTTAGCTCAAGTTAATTATGTAATTACGCTTCATCACTTTGTTGCCAATAAACAATTAAAGCTGAATGTGTAATGTAAGTGCTACTAATTATTATAAAATTACTATTGAATTTGATTGTAATAATTTAATACTTCGCTGCTTAAGACATTGGCAAGAAATGGACATACATACCCAAAAACAAACATTAACCTTATGTTTATTTACTCGAAAGAAACACCTGTTTTTCGGGTATGTATGTATTTTTTTAATATTGTATTCTAAGCTACTGAAACTTATTTTATAACATTTCTAACGATATATACTTATTAATTATTTTTCATTAACTTGCTGAAGTAGTGTGAACAGTGAGTACGAAGCCTTGATGATCTGAAAAACAAAAATATAATTAACTTAGCTCATTGTAGTTCACTTCGGTTTAGAGAAGATCATTTTGGGACCAAGTTCAAGTTCTTACGCAGTAATAAGTCAATGACAATTAAGCATGTGGCAGATATTAGAACAGTAGGTACTTAAGCAATATTATGATATAAACCATTTTAGTAACTTACAGCCATAAAAGATGCAAGTGATAGTGTAGTGAAGCCCCCAGCTGTAAGCCGGAGCGCGCGGCGCGTGCGCACCATCACTATGAGCAACGCACGGCGCACGCGCAGCGAACACTTGTACCAAGGACACTCGTACGCTGCAACGGCGATCTCGAAACTCTATTGACGTCAAAACATAAATTAAATGTAGGTACAGTTATGAGCAAAAACATGTACTTATACACTAACAAAAGTGCTAAATAGTTTTTCTCCTAAAGTACTAATAGAACTTTTGTGATATTACGAACACAGTATTTACGAACCAATACTATTTAGTGTTACCACAAACTTGCAATCGTTCATTCATGAAAGAATCGCTTTAGCCCTTTTGAATTTGGAAATTCATGAATGTGAATTGTATATAGTAGTAATAAATAAACATAATATATATACACTGCACGTTTCATTACCATTATTTTAGGCATTTTACGGTCGTCGGGTGGAAAGTACCTACCTTAGCCGGTGGAGGACTAAGCATAAGGAACAAATTAGTCTCAGTGCACAGCTCAAACCACTGATTGTGGTTGTGTTTGATTGGTCACGGAATTTTTGTTTACACCACAAGGGTGGCAAACAAACATGCGGCCATTTGATGGTAGACGGTTACCGCAACCTATGGACGTTTACAACACCGAAGCATCACTCACGCGTTGCCAACTCTGCAAAAACCTTAGAGGCTTATGGAGGATTCACTGCATCGACAGCTCTGGCAACGTTACTCACTATGAGTATAGGAACAGAACACAATTAGGTGTGTTATTTGGCTGTAGATTTCTGTAAGGTGGAGGTACTTCCCCGACGGGCTGCTCCAGATTTGTTTGACATTCCGGAACTGACAGTTTTTACTATGAAATCATTACGAAACAGATAATAGTGTGCCAAAATGGCGTGATTTTTCTCAAATTAAAAGTATTTTTTCTCAACCAGTCATTTAAAAAAAAGTAAGACTAGAGTTTTAACTAGCGTTATCCAGGGTATTTTTTCCAATAAGTGTACCTTCGGTACATCATTTGGGCCGATTTCGATGACCCTTATGTCATCGTTACGCGGGAAAACACCCAGTATGACATAAAATAATTGTTTCTTAAGAAGAACTTACTTCCTCAGAGAGCTGGTTGCCTTGGTAACAGTAGATGAACACTTGGAAGGTCATGTTCAGCAGGTAGGTGCCCATCGATACCAGGCGCACTATGTTGTGCGTTTGTGCCATCTACACGTAACAAACTTGATTAAAACATCACTGTTGTTTACCTAAAGACATTTTAAATACCTTCTAAGCGCGGTTGCTATGCCCGAGGGTTAGGAGGAGGTATCCTGGGTTCGATTCCCCGGTCGGGCAGAGTGTTATTGAGTTTTTCTATGAAATTCTTGTCTCATTTCTCAATCACTTATAATTTTATGTAGGATATATGATTATAATAGGTTCATTACATTAGAACACCTCTACCTAACCATTCGGGGAATACAGGCGTGATGACATGTTATGTCATCACTCATTCAGTTCTCTGTTTAAAGATGTCATTCAAATATTATAAGCCTTTGACTTGTATATTACTGCGTAAGGACTGGGCGGACCGCATGTCACAATGACACCCCCAAGCTTAGACTTTTCCAAAATGGTCTACTCTAAACCGAAGCGAACTAAGTATAGTCTGCGCGGAACTAGTTGGCCGCCCTTAGATATTGGAGCGGCGGGGCGGAAGGGTGGGGGCGCTTGCTTTTGTTCACAGTAACCCACCCCCTCACCCCCGTCCCTACCTAAGGCACGGCCAACTTGTTCCGCGTGGACTATAGTCCACGATCGGCTAAAAACAAATGCCACGCGATACTAACAAAGCGTTTAGTGTTTCTGTGTATGGAGATCGCGTCTGTCAAATGTTTAGACGACCCAATCTTTGGTATTTTAATCATTAGCCAAAGAAATAGAGACAAATCACCCACCGACAATTGAAAAGCAGTGACGCAGATGATGATGAGCGATACAGTCAGCTGCGCGAAGGTTGGCTCGGAGAAGCACTCCTGCAGCTCCTTGGCTGCCTCCAAAGCCTCCTGGTGCAGCTTCACGCAAGACCCAAGGCGAATGCGCACTACCTCTTCTTGATCAGGAGTCAACATGACCTAATGAGCATGAAAATGTTTTCTAAGGGTTTTGTGGGCAACGGGAAACTTGTAAGCACCGTTGGTATTATATCTAAACACCCTTAGACTTATCTTCTTGTATTTTTTAAGCATTTTCCATGCTAAAATTATCAATTATTTAATGAAGGAAAATTTCGAATTGACGTCTGTACCTCAACCATGCGTTCCATCGAATGGCTTTCGATAGGTTTTTTACGCATCGAAACGCTGTAATCTCATAGCAGATTTTAGTTCCTTACGTA
Organism: Acronicta psi; assembly: GCA_946251955.1. Lineage (NCBI taxonomy): Eukaryota > Metazoa > Arthropoda > Insecta > Lepidoptera > Noctuidae > Acronicta > Acronicta psi. The sequence goes on from OX276482.1 coordinate 12,822,991, forward strand.
ACCGCTAGAGGCTCTGCGAGGGTTTTCCATACGAATATTTTACTGCGTCGCTAGCGAGTCTAGTGAGAAAACCTCATGGTTGAGGTACTGGTGTATTTAACCAGAAGACGCAGGTTCGAGTCCTGCCCGCCAGTATATAACTGGTACAGTATAAAATAACTGGTACTTCTAGACATATTAAGAGGAACGTAAAGAAGTGGATTAATATTTTACACAACAAATTTAGTTAATATAATTGTAATAAGCGCCATCTCGTAACTAGTGTAGGAACTTTTGCAACTTTTAGATGGCGTAGTCCTCTTAGTCCTCGTAGTATGCTCTACGACATTGCTACACCTCGTAGGCTGTTAGTAAGTATTGATCAACGAAGTACAGATGACACTGATGTCAATTTAAAGACAGCATTTCTGATGCTGTGCCTCGACCATGAGTTTTTCTCATTAGACTCGCTAGCGACGCCGTAAACTATTTGTATGGAAAACCCCCGCAGCGTTTCTAGCGGTTACGTCAGGAACTAAAATCTGCTATGAGATTACAGCGTTTCGATGCGTAAAAACCTATCAAAAGTCATTCGATAGAACTCATGGTTTAGGGGCTGATGACACTGATGTCAATTTAAAGACAGAATTTCTGATGCTGATTTCTGATGATTGAGAGATTTTCTTTCGATTTTTCCCTTCATCAGTAGATTTAATAATTTATCTATTGATAAACCCGTGCAAAAATTGACTTGTATTTTCGAAGTAAATTATTAGTGACCATTTTAATAAATACCATCACGCCTGTATTCCCCGAAGGGGTAGGCAGAAGCGTACTAATATACACCCACATTTCGCCGGTATATTTAGGTCCCATGTAATAGGGGGCGAGCCTATTGCCAACCGGGCACAAATCCAGACTCCGAGCTGCTACTGGGAATGTCACAGAAAACCCAACAACTCTGCTCGAACCAACGAGGCATCATTTAACATTTTAATAAATAAATAAAATTCAGGGGTCCTCACCCCTGGCCTCACCCACCGCCAAGTCACAAGAAACCTATGACTTGGCCGTCCGATCTAGATTAGGTAGAACTGCCTTAACAACTGTATTACCTGATTACTAATATCCAGGTCCCGATCCAAGGTCCGAAGCGCAAGGTGCAGCAGTCTCAGGCGACACCTGCACTGCGCGATCAGGGCCGCCACCAGCGTGTCCTTCGCCACGTTCAAGTATGCAGCTATGAGGAGCGCCACTACTTGGTGAATATACGTCAGCTCGTACGCCGGTGACTTAGTCGTGTCGTATGGGTACCTGTGTGTGTGTCACTTTTTAGTCGTCAAAGATAATAAATATATTTCTGTAGCTAGAAAGAAAGGAGTTTAGTGAGCATTGAGCTTTTACGATAGTGGGTTGATGACGCTGATGGAACGGCACTTGTGTAATGTACCAATCAAAACATCTGACCAAAAGTTTCGGGAGAGAATTCTTTGATATATTTTGTCTTTTTAAAAACAAAATACCGAGTCAAACGGTGCCGGCACACATCATGCTCGTGAACGGGTGTTGTTTGTCGGCGCTGGTCAGCTCATAAGTACTGCCTACGTCAAAGTCACATATATTATCATACTTACCAAGCCCTCAGAGGCAGCTGGTGCTTCTCAGCACTGGTGGCCCAGCCCATGGTGGTTATCAGGGTTACGGAGAAGTAAAGAGCCTGCAGCACTATCATCTCTCGATTACAACTAAAACAAAAATCAATAATTTTTAATTGTTTTCTACTTTATTTGGATTTTTTTCGTTATATTGGTGTCATCATCCTCCTAGCCTTTTTCCCAACCTTGTTTGGGTCGGCTTCCAGTCTAACCAGATGCGGCTGAATATCAGTATTTTTACATTCGGAAGATAGACTGGTTATCAGTATTTTTGAGCTTCTGACTAACACTAACGATTGTGTCCATTTTTGCTCTCACAAATCAGCATATTCATAGATTTATCACAGATTATTTCGTTTTTTTTTACCGGACTATTAAGGAAGGTACCTATATGTTTTTCGCGCGTATCTTGTATGTTTGTAAATGTAATAATTGTTTTTTGTGCCTATCGCATGTTGTAAGCAACAAAAAAAACGATTTGCCGCCGGTCCCGGTACGAAATGACCCATGATCTCGCAAAAACGCCATCGGGAACCGCCGAAACCGATCACCAACATGCCGTCAATAACAAACCACAGTACCTCTGAACTATCTCCCTTTCCTCCCGACTCCGTATTCCTGACAGGACCTTGTCGGCATCATTGACAATGTCTTGGATCCTCTGCCTCCGACCCACGATGTTCACGATCTTGGCCGCTTGCGCCATGTTTGTGAAGAGCAAGAACGCCGTGCCCGTCATGAGGGGGATGTCTCCCCATATGAGGAACAGGTCTACCACTTGGATGATTAGGTAAGTCCCTATGGACGATAGATTATTTTACATTTTATTTTAGGAACCAAAAACATACCACGACTGCATACTAATATTATTAAATGCAAATGTAACTGTTTTATACCTTTCTCGCCTAAACCGCTGAACAGATTTTGGTGTTTTTTGGTAAGGAGACATATCTTTTAGGTGAATAAGCGAGTAAAAGATATGGAAAACCGACAAGTCTGCGCCAATATGACTATCAATATTGGCTTATAAAAATAGTAACAAAAAGATGGTAAACGGTTAAAGTAACTCTATCTGTCTGCTTGTTACCTTTTCACGCCGTTGAACAAAAAATATGATATATAGGATAGATAGGACCATAGGATATTTGAATCTATCGTCTACTCTGTGTCTGTCCAACACTTGGCGACTGATGCAAGCTTGAGTAAATGTAATTACTCAGAAAAGTTTACATAAAGATATACTACTTGTACTGACCTAGTAAAAACATAAATGAGAATACAGTATAAAAGCTATATAGCCGTTTTTCAGTCCCAGACAATTTCTCCGGGGCCCAGAACCCCACTATTTTGAGAGCTGTGAGAGATATGCTCACAGACAGCGTCGCGTTCTTCACTAGCACACCCATCTTTGACCAAATTCTTGAGACTTGTGCCTTGAAACCGATTGTGGTAAAATTAATCGTCCTAGCGTAAAATGGCAGCTCAAATCAAAATAATTACAGTTAGATTTAAATGTTTAATTGCAAACAGAGGTTTGTACTTTATGGTTAGAAACATTGTGCTGTTATTTCGAAATCTATAAATGGAAAACATCATGACATACAATAACGTCGGAAGGGTTAGGCAGAGTTGTATGTAGATTATCATTAGGTCCCATGTAATGGGGGTTGGCCTATTGCGAAATCGTAACTCCGAGCAAAAACCACAAAGAAACTAACAAAGCATTTCATAGAAAAACCCAATAACACTTTGCTAGACCCAGGAATCGAACCTAAGACGTCTAAAAACTATGTAGGTACCTATGCTACTTACCAAGTAGTATTGAAATTGCCTACTGATCACATGGACTACAATCGTTGGATAACAAAAGCATTTAAGATTACAGATATACATAATAATATGGGTTCTAATAAGGATTCAACTAATACAATGTTGTCTATACTAATGTTATAAAGAGGAAATATTTGATTGTTTGTTTGCACTGAATAGGCTCCGACACTACTGGACCGATTTGAAAAATTCTTTCACCACTAGAAAGACACCCAGACACGCGGGCGAAGCCGCTGGCGGAAAGCTAGCTATGAATAAAACGATTGATGATTTACAATGTACGAGTATTTATTTATTTTCTTCAGAATATGCATTGTGTTACCTTTTTTCGAGGTTGGAAATCCTCATGGATTAGTCTGGATTAGTCTGTCAGACTCCGACTGACTAAAACCAACCCCGGTGTTCCCACTCGCACTTGCGTCGGGGGCTACGGGAACAACGCATTCCGCGGCCCCGACTAGTATCAAGGGTAAACCTAGAATTGTCAATCCCTGTCGTAGTCGGCGATAATTGTCAGTTCGTCAGTGTGTATGTTACGCAAATATAATTATGTTATTACTTCCACCGCCCCCTATAGTTTCAGTGAACAATTATCATACACTTGTATTTAAACGAAAACATCAAACATATAATTAAAAATGTTTCTTTATGAATTAATAATAATCAACTTCACGATTGATTTGGTGGTTTGTTTATCATTTTCAAATTTTATTCAGAACTAGCTTTCCGCCAGCGGCTTTGCCCGTGTGGTCTTGGTGTTTCATCGCCTATTTTAACCCTTTACAGTCCTTTTTCGCATTAAAAAGTAGCTTATGTCCTTTCCCAGACTCTAGACTATGTGTGCACCAAATTTCATTTAAATGGGTTCAGTAGTTTTGGCGTGCCAGCGCGACAGACAGACAGAGTTACTTTGGCATTTATAATATTAAGTAAGGATACATAATATACAATCACGCCTGTATTCCCCGAAGGGGTAGGCAGAAGCGTACTAATGTACACCCACATTTCACCGGTATGTTTAGGTCCCATTTAATAGGGCGCGAGCCTATTGCCACCAACCGGGCACAAATTCAGACTCCGAGCTGCTACTGAGAATTTCACAGAAATATCCAACAACACTTTGCTCGACCCGGGAATCAAACCCAGGACCTCAAGCGTCGCAGTCACGCTTGAAACCACTAGGCTAATGAAGCTGTTTGCAGATACACAGTTAAAATTATTTTTTTAGGAAGTACCAATTTCAGCCCCTAATAAACCTCCTTTTGAAGTTCCATAGCATATGTAACTGTCATATGACGTAAGGTTAAGCTGTGACGTATCATCCGATAACAGCGCCCGCGCCGGGATGCGGGCGGGATAGTTATCTACGCCGAGCAATCACCACATAACTGTTATAGAACCTTATTATGAACTGTGCCTGAATATATTATTTATTTATTTATTACCATGAGTTTTTCTCATTAGACTCGCTAGCGACGCCGTAAAATATTTGTATGGAAAACACTCGCAGCGCCTTTAGCCTCTAGATTACGTAAGTACTTAACTAAAATCTGCTATGAGATTACAGCGTTAGAACTAATGGTTAACGTACTGATCCTCGAGATGAGTACCTCGGTTAGGTTACTTAGTTATGTAGCATTTTCCATGCTGAGATTACAAGTTATTTTAATGAAGGAAAAAAACGGCTGGCGGGCAGGATTCGAACCTGCGTCTTCTGGTTCGGTACACCAGACTTAGCGGTCATAGCGTCTGATGTACCGAACAGATCAGACGCTATGACCGCTAAGTCTGGTGTACCGAACCTACCGGCTAGACAAGCTGCATTTTGACATTCGAATCGACTAACAAAATGTATGTAAATGACATTAGTGACAGCCCGATTTGTCGAAAGCTTGTGTCATTTCCATACATTTTGTTAGACGATTCGAATGTCAAAATGCAACTTGTCTAGCCCCCCTGAAGACGCACGTCAACCACTCTATGCCCGACCCGGAATCGAACCGTGGACCTCCAGCTTAGCAATCACGCTTACAACCAGTAGGCTAACGACTGTGTGACGACGTGTTTGACGACTTCATTAGATTAGTAGTAGAAAGCGCTACTGATAAATCACAGGTCGTGAATTTGATTACCGGGTCAAGCAAAGCGTTAGTGCGATATTCTATAAAAAAAAACAGTAGCATTTTTGCTTAACGGTCATAGCGTATATTGAACCAGAAGACGTAGGTTCAAAACCTGCCCGCGAGTCGATTTCCGATTTCGATCCTACATTAAAAATGATAATCTAAGCATGGAAAATGTTTAAAAAAGATAGAATTTCGGAGTTTCGAATTTGCCGCACCAAAAAAGGCTGTATACCAAAGTAACTTACCATAAAATTTTCTTTTCCACTTAATATTCCTGCAAACTAAGCATCATCCATTATCAAACACATCGACGTCGCGACCTAAAGGACGTATAAGATATTAAACCGAGCGTACTTTACGTCCTTTTGTAGTGTGAAGGTATATCGGTTACAAGGAGGTATATTTTTCAAGTCCCTCACCGCTATCCGACACAATTCTTTGTTTCGCGATCAGCATGGATGGAAAAGCTCCTCACAAATACATTGAGGTATTAGAGACGCTGTGCATAAAGTCATAGCTCCATGAACTGTAGAGTACACTTTATAAGTCAATTTTAAGTTATAGATGTCCCACAAGCTTACATAAGCATGTATGTATGTAATAAATAAAATGTTTTATAAAAAAAAGAAAGTTTAATAAAATAATATTATTATTATTTATATTATTTTATTATGTATGTATGTTCATAATATAAATATTAATAAATTTGACAGCAGTACCAATGGACTGTCAAGTTGTAAGTCTCGAGTTTCAATCCAAAGCGAGCTCCTCTGACATTTCGTCATCATACACATGATGATTAATGTATTCATACATTAATTATCACTCGCTTACAACGGTGAAGAAAAACATCGTGAGGATGACGTCACCTGATGACGTAGAATGTAAAAGAAAATTCGACGTCACAGGCCTTGGAAGCTAAGTGTCCGGTGTATTTAACCAGACGGATGCAGGGTGGAAACCTGCCTAAGACGAATTATTTTATTGCGCTTCTAAAACTACTGATAAAGCTTGGAAGAATATGGAAGGATGAAAGAGAGATCTTTGCCCACCTACATTAGGAATGTGGTACGATGCTTCTAATACCTGAATGCACTTTATCCAATAGTTTGTAATAGAGATCGGTAGAGCGCTACAGCGGCACACTTAGATAGGATCGCTTGATTGGTCCAATCTGTAAAGATCACAGAATGGGCGGGCCAGCCTCCGCGATGTTTATTTATCTATTGTGTGATGTAAGGCTGAGTGCAGGATAGGGGAGGATAAGTACTAAAGACTGAAGAAAAGGCCACATTTTCAAGTAAAATATTAAAAAAATCCCTGCCTTGTTTAGCCAGGATATCACGCTCAGCAACCGCCCACTAAACCAAAGATAGTGTCGCGGTCGACGTTCTTATAAAAAAAAATTGAGCGCTTTTATGTCTCCTCACTGCTCTAAGTTAGCTGGATAACCTGCCTAAGCATTCCTCATTATTTTGTCCTGATAAAAAATAACATACATCATCAACTGATTTACTGTTCCACTACTAGGCACAGGTCTCTTCTCAGGATAAAAAGGCAAAGAGATAGGCATAGTGCACCACGCTGGCCAAGTGAGGGTTGGCAGACTTCACACGACATCAAGAAAATCTCTCTTCTTCTTCTTCGAAGTGCCTCTCCAATTATGACGGTACATAATATTCGCGAGTGGACCGGCATCAACAGTCCCGCTGAACTGTTCCGTCTCGCGAAGGACAGACTGGAGTTTTCGAAAAATCTCTAAGGCATGCATAAATTGTTTAACTTTAATACATACATTAATATGAAAAGTCAGGGGTGCAACAGCTTGATAGGGGTCTGTTGGTTGCAACGGACCTCGCCCGTCATAGTTGTGGTGAATGTCACTGATCCGATGGCCATGACATATAGGGCAAAAGGCAAGTGCTGGTGGAGTCCAACAGACCCTGCCACCTCCCCAGGTGGTAAAGTTTTCATAAAAATACTTGACTAACATAGAAACTGCATGATTCTATCTTGAAACGCTACATCTAACCGGAACACAATGAAACACCTATCTAGGTAAAAACAGCAGCAAAGTTCTACGTAACTCCACGCCTGTTTCCAATAAGGGTAGGCAGAACCAATAGATTTCCACTTGCTACGATCCTGGCACACCACTTTGGCTTTATCTATAAAAATTCTAACACCTTAAAAAACTATATCCACTTTCATCTCATGTGCACCAACCTAAAGCATCATCTTAAAAAAAACATTGGGCATCAGTGATAGTCTAGGAGCAGTTGGCGGCACTTGTTGCAGGGGGCGTGTCCCGCCCCGCCCACCGTGCCATCGTGGCAGAGGCTGCTGGTAACCCCAGTGGCAGTGCAGACGCGGACAGAAGCACACGTGATGGCGACCCTCCGGAAGTTCGACATGAGAATACTCTCGCCGGAACGCTGACGTCTACTTAAACATAAGGTCAGTGGTTGTCTGTCAGGAACTCTTCTGGCCTATTTCACCGCCTCTAGATAGCTGCTAACTAGCCAAATATAGTCAAAAATTGAACAAAATTTGTATGAAATTATCTGCCAGCTAATTTAACGGGAACTTATCAGTAAGCTGTGAAACAGGGCCTTAATCTTCTTGATTAATTTATCTTCTTGAGTAATTTCTAATGATGATTTAAACGATCATCAGGGATTTGACTGACTGCCCAGTACTTATAGATAAAATATTTAGGTAAGCATTTCCATCCAGCATTAATTATATTTTCTTGATCAAAATTAAATCCAGGTGCAAAATACTTGGATCCCAATAATGGGCATGATTATAAGCCTCCTCTTAGAAGGAGTGGGATTCCACACACCACTCTTTCAATCGATGAAGGAGCTGCTTTTGATGAATCGCAATATATTATTATCTTGATATTTTTTATTCCAATAAATATTTATCATCCCATTACATCAGAGAATTGCTAATCTTTGCTAGGTTTTCAATAAGAATTTTAGAGCAATTGCTCTGCAATGTGGCTTTTTAACCCCTCTGATCTTGGCGAAAGTCTAGGATGACTTAACCGTCCAACAAACTTACTTGGGTAATTAATATCTTACTGATTTCTAATACTTAAGCGAATATTAGACATTTTGAAATAATACTACTGTTTACAAATTCTATCGCGTTTATTATAATTTAAATCCCGATCTTGAAAATAAATCTCATATTCTTTATATTAAATTCGGAGTCAAACTTACACTAACAGCTTTTTCCGGTAGAAAAAGTAAGTGGTTCATGATAAAGGCTTCACAAACAGGAGAAAGACTTGTTGAGTAGCAACCTGTCGGCACGGCCATGCTTGCTTACCGTAAACATGGGAACCCCGCAATCTTTAGAATCAACAGCTTTCAGAGAACGCAACACAAAAACACTACCTTTTACTCGCTTCAAACGTGTTGATTAATTAAATTCAATATAAAATACCAAAGTAGGAATTAATAATTATTTTTAAACCAAAAATAAACCGCCTACAAAAAAAACCTAGCAACTAAAATGCAAAAAATAACGGTACAAATAATAAAGGTACATATTTACACTATGAATTCTAACTAATTTGGAGTCGGTGCCAAACAGGCAATCAATGAAAGTCATATTTAAATTAAACTAGTAATTTGGCATCGCTTTCATCCGTCCATCGAAGAAATTTCATAATCGATCCACAATTGACTGAGAATTCGCGTAACATACATACAAAAATAAAAAAAACACACAGTAAAGAACCTCCTTTTTTGAAGTCGGTTAAGAAAAGGAACATGTTTTAATTCTATTCAATAGTGATAAATACTTAAATTTCAGTACAGTCGCGCCGTAAATCATGTTTGGATTGTCTTCAAATGATTTAATCGGCGGTTTTCCCGTTTTTCATGGAAATTCAAAATATCTGATTTACTAAAAAACTACTGAATATCGCTAGAACATTTGGTGGTTTAATTTATTGCATTTTAACCCTATTATGGTGTCCTGCAAGGCGTACGTGGAATTACCAGTAACCCTGTTTATCATACCATCACGACTGAGTCCCCGAAAAGTTAGACAGAGTTATACATACACCCACAATTAATGAGAAAGTGAAATTAAATTACATAAACATATTCATTTAACCGTTAGTTAATATAGTATAAAACTCATAGGACTTATGATTGTAGAATTTTTACATGGTCAATTCCTAAAGTAAATGCAGCCACTACCTAATAGCCATTAGCCACTTGGCACTGATAAAAAAATAATAAAAAAGTTGCAAAGTTCAAGTGGCGCTCACTCGGCACAGTGGCTGAGCAAACAGCTCGATCGCAGCCCCACACCGCAGTTGTCAATCTAAACTACATCACGTCTGTATTCCCCCAAGGGGTTAGGCTGAGATGTACCTACTAATGTCACAGAATAAATAATAACAGAATGGCCACTCTCCGCCCCTCCCTAACGTCAGATACCTCAGGTCCCCCGCATCCTGCCGGTGTTCTTGCCGGACTGCCAACAAACCCTACGCACCGTCACGCACACATTTGCACGTGTACAAACGTAGTTTTGACAATTTTGATATTTGGTATTGTAGTGTGCAACGGTATCGGAAAGTTTGTATGTAGTGTCACAGGTGTGCTAATGTACACTCATAGTTCGCCGGTATAGGTCCCATGTAATAGGGGCGAGCATAACAAGGCACAAAACCAAACTCCCAGCTGCTATTACAAAAACTGTCCGACCTGCGAATCAAACTCAGGATCACAAACGTAGCAGTCACGCTTAGGACGACTAGGCTAATGGGCATTTAGAACTATTTTTATTAATTTTTCACGCTCTTGATCAGCAGTCTAATATTCGAACTACTAAGTCACAGACGTATCCAAACAACCGACATAACACAAAACTTACTAACTTATATTGTAACCGGTTAATTTATGGTAAGTTATTTATTTATGACATATCGTGAGGAAGCAAACTAATTTGATAATATAAATTGTATACATAAATATTTGCACACCATAGTAATTGTAATGGTAGAATGTATGGGCCACTAGAATTTAAGATCATACTTTGTACAACTATATTCTAGCAAATAAATGAATTTGAATTTGAATTTGAATTTATTGAAAAAAAATCAAAATCATTTACTCAAAATGTATTAAGTAAGTATTCGTTCTTCGGACTAACTACTTGCAGGAGCGAAGCAGTAATTAAAAAAAAAGAAAACAAATGTTCCCCTCCCCCCCACCAATAGCAGATAACAACATTTTGAGTCTGTTCACTAAACTGTATGTTACACAGTTATTCGTGTGACCAAAAAATGCTGCTAAAAAAAACAAAGAATAATTTTAAAAGAATTTGTTTAAAACTGGAATGTTGGCAGTTCGCGTTCTTTGTTTAAGCACTTTGTTCTTTTGTTAAAACCGAATTATTTCGGTTATTTTTGTGTATAACTGGGCCTACAACTTAGCTCCTGCAAAGTAACAAACAATGTTCCTTTTCATTGCTGTTCATATTTACTTGATATATTTTTACTAGTACCCATAGGCAATTCACTTGATGAAGGTTTCGTGAGGAAACGAGTCATTTGGATGGTTTTCTAAGAAAAGCTCACTCAAACTTCGCACATCAATCACAAATTTTCGAATATGAATGTGAGAAAGTCACTGTAATTTTGATTCAAATCCAAGTCACTCGAGTCAATATTTTTTTCACTCGAGTCACTCGTGTAAAAGACTCTATCACACATCACTAGGTAACATGTAGGGTCTTTATGGAAATCTATAGTATTGTAGCTGGTCACTAGACTGTATTCAATTAGAAACTGACCAAAACCATTACAGATTAAGGTAAGATTTGGCGCTTGAGTAGTTCTTTTCAATAAATCGGATCAGGCAGACCTTACTCTACGTCCTTATGATGTATGTACATACGAAATATTTGCTGTAAAGCTTATAATGATATATTATAGTCATGTAGAGTAGGCAGAAACTAGAGACCGACACTTGCAAAGATTCTTGCATACTTCTTTAGCTTCCTCGTTCATACGTCATCTTGTCATACACACGCACCGGTTGTGAGTACTACGCACCTGACCTTTTTGATGTATCACACCAATAAGTCTTTATAAACTTAAATTTTAAATTGTTCCAAAGCAATACGTTACTATTGTCAAGGCAAAAGTTACAAGACACAAGTCGACAAAAGCATTACAATTTATACCAATATTATAAAGCTGAAGAATTTGTTTTGTTTATTTGTTTGTTTGTTTGAACATGCTAATCACAGGAACTACTGGTCCGATTTGAAAATTTCTTTGAGTGTAAGATAGCCTGTTTAATGAGGAAAGCTATAGGCTATATATCATCACACTACGATTAATAGGAGCTGAGTATCAATTAAAAATGTTGCAAATACGGGGGAAAAAAATTAACTTCTACGGGAACGAAGTCGCGAGCATAAGCTATTCTATATATATTTTAAACAATCTCACATCATTACCTTAAAACATAGCTGTTGCAAGGTCAAGTTGAACTTACCCCACTGATAGGAAGGTGACCGCCACTCCGAGACACCCATCACAACTTGGATACAGTTCGTAACGTTGTTTAGATAACAACTTGTCCGGCGATATAAATATATCGATCTTCTGTAAGTTTAGGAAGCTTTGCTAGTAACACATAGGGATTGAAGCAGATATTTTAGATTCATAAGAGTATTTGCAGGGTCGGCAACGCGTCCCGTTATTGTCGTGGCGAATGTTCCTGACACGACAATAACGGGGATTTATTTATTATTAATCAGGGATTTATTTATTATTTATTTATTTAATTAATATATACTACGGATCCACCAATTACAGTAACTAAAAAAAACTATATTTATTTAAATCTACAAAACAAAGCACAACACTTTCATACCTTCCTCTCACAGTACTTCTGACATACCAATATAATCTTCGTCCACTCACCCGCAAACAGATCGCCTGTTGGATTAGAATCCAAGAGATCATTTAGCGCGGCCAGGGATGGAATGGCCATGACGCGAATGGCAAATGATGGCCAATGCGGTGTTTAGTCGCCATGAGTCCGACATGCCGGCGGCGACGGGGATCCATAAAGATTTTCTGTAACCCAATCAAGCTGTGCAAGTGTTCGTTTATATACAAAATTGTTTCTTTGCTTGTCCCGCCTGCAATACATTTTCCAAAATCACAGAGCTTGTTTTTATTAGATTTTTAGTTACTTGGTACTTTTTACGCAGTCGGGATTTTTGTTTCATTTAATAATTGATTTTATTTCCTACTTTTTAGTTTATAAATCTTCATAGAATCACTATATAGATCCTAAATGAAAATTGATACAACTAAAGATCATTTTCAAAATCAGTTCGCACATTAAAGCGTATAAAATATGCCATATTCATTGTTTCATGTACCCAGTGACACACGTGCCATCAAGCCGAATCTAACGAGGTGTCATTTATCTAAATCGGTTGAGCCGTTGAATAGTTACGAACGGACATAGGAACGGACATACATACATAGGTACGCGCCCGTCGGAAGTCGGGTAAAAAATGTGTGCTTCGTTGTTGTAAATGTTGTTGCTCCATATGCTGCGGTAACTGCAAATAATCAAGCGAACTGCAAGTTTGTTTGTCACACTTGTGGTATAAAAAAATATTGAAGTACTAGTATATAAAGAATACAAATAGTTATTTGTATTCTTTACTGCCAGTGGTCGTAAGAGCATTGCTACAGAAGTGCTCCTCAGTCCTCCTTTTCTATGAAATTATCATTAGTAGCTTGGGGTTTGATTTGTACCTGGTTGATGAAAATAAGCTTATAACCTCGCTCCCTAATAACATGGAACCTTATCACATTGTTGGGTTCGCGGACGTTTATATACTCAAACCCACTTGTTTCTAAAAAAAAATTCTTCAATGTACAGACACGACTTTTTCACGATTTTATAATAATAGAGAAGAAGATATAGATTTAATTTTTAATCATAATGGGGAACTGTGTGTTCATGACTGTACTTCTGCCTACTCCTTCGGGGAATACAAGCGAGATAGTATGTTGTAAGGTTGATAAATCCTTGGCTAAGCACAAAAACTAGTTAGCAACATAACTGAGTTGATTAGGGATGTGACACAAAGCGACATAGTCGTCCCGGTATGTTGCATACCAGTGGGCCCGTCCCGATGCCACGCATTGCTGACACAAATGCCGTGTGGCGTGTGACGTGTGGCCACAAGTCAGCGGCGCACGCGGCGAATTTTATCTATGTGTAAAAAATAAATCCTACTATCCTACTTTCTACTAATAATTATTATGAATGTAAAAGTGTAGTGACTTCTACCGCGCTACATAAGAACTTCTACGAAGCAAAAATCCTTAATCGCGCAAGGGAAGTTTACCGTGCAACTTGCGTATACGCAACCGCCCTACATCAACAGTCGGGCAGTGGCCCGCCAGGCATAATACCCGCCTGCTCGGAGGATCCTCCCTTTGGTGCGAGGGACAACACACCTCGTCCCTCCACATAAGGATGGATAGATGTATGGATAGATGGATGTTTGTTACTCTCTCACCCAAAAACTATTGAATGGATCTGGATGGAATTTGGCACATAGATAGATTATAGTCTAGAATGGCACATAGGTTACTTTTATCCCGGTAAAATGTATGGTTCCCGTGGGATAGTTTGGTTTTAAAATGATGTGTATTATGTCGTCAACAGAGAATAATTTATAAGAAATATCTAGATCATCGTTTATTATAAAACTAGCTTCCCGCCAGCGGCTTCGCCCGCGTGGTCTTATAATTTTTTCCCCCGTTTTTGCATCATTTTTCATTACTACTCCGCTCCTATTAGTCGTAGCGTGATGATATATAGCCTATGTTACTCGGGGATAATGTAGCTTTCCAAAGGTGAAAGAATTTTTGAAATCGGTCCAGTAGTTTCGGAGCCTATTCATTACAAACAAACAAACAAACAAACAAATCTTTCCTCTTTATAATATTAGTATAGATAAACACGGTTTATTATACTGATTTCTGTCACTTACGCGAATACTAGACATTGAAATAAAACTACTTTTTATGGATTTTATCGCGTTATATTGATATAATTTTAATCCCGACGTTTCGGACCCTTTACAGCGTCCATGGTCACGGGTGACTAAGGTGCTAGGCGTCTTGACGTTTCAATTACTAACAGCTACCCTACATTTTTGTTATTTGTTGGCAATCCGATTCACGCAAACCGAGCTCACCGTATCCTTCGGTCTTGCAGTTTTTGGCTAGATTAGGATTTAGATTTAATTGAATCTATAATAGGGTTCCAAGCACGGTTTATTAGTTATTTTAATGAAGGAAAACATCGACTGGCGGGCAGGACTCGAACCTGCGTCTTCTGGTTCAATACACCAGACGCTATGCCCGCTAAGCCACCGCGTGTCCTACTCATCAAGTCGAAATCTTCCTTCACATTCTAAATTTACGACTCAAGGTAACGTTAGCAAAATCTATTGGAAAGCAAAATTACTTTACAAAGGTATGTTATATCGCATAGTTATAACTATGCCACATAAGTCTCTCCCATCTCTTTCTCTCTTTGTATGACTATTTTATTTCACAACTAAGTAAATAGTTCCTAAAACCCAGCAACATAAACAAAATTAAATGAAACGTTTGAAAATCAAATGAAACCCTTTTACTCAATGGATCCGCACTAAATGTGCGTAAACAAAAAACATTAACAAAAACATTTGTCGAAGTGAAAAAGCAATTACGTCTAAATTCCGGTGAGTGGAGACTGAAGGACAGACGGAAGTAGTTCCCACCAACCTTGAATGTTTAGACAGCCTGGGACACGGTGCAAGGTAAGAACTGGGAGAGAGAGTCAGGTTAAGAATCCTTCATATCCTATCTATCATACTCTTACTCTATGCTATTATAAAAAAGTTGTAGAAACGTGTCTGTACATTGAAGATATTTAATAAGTACTATTGGGTTAAAGTATATCGATACGATAACCGCGAATCCAAAATAGTTATTTATAAAATTTTTGTCTTCTTGTCTGTTTGTTAGGGGTTGGCGCTGAAACTACTCAATAGATTAGAATTTTCAGTTAACTGTTGCAAAGCATATTTTCCAAGTTAAAAATTGCCGTACATTTTTTTCAATTATTTGAATAGGTCCAGGAATAAAGATTGAACCCTCTGTCGTATGCGTTCCAATATAAAGAGGGGATCGTTATGTTTTTGTTTTTCTCTTCTTCGGGGTCAATTACACCCATACATTATCAGACGATTCGTGACTGCTACACTCGAGGTTCTGGGTTTGAATAATAGGTCAAGCAAAGTGTTATTAGGTTTGTCTATGAAATTCTCTGTAGCGGCTCATAGTTATGATTCGTGCTCGGTTAATAGCAATAGGCTCGTCCGATATTACATGAGATCCAAAACATATCGGCGAACTGTGGGTGAACATTAGAAGTTCGTGGAATACAGGTGTTATGGTAAATGGATGATATTTCGGAACCTTTCCAGCTCCCTTTTACCCGTGATCAAGGATACTGTTGTAAAAAAAAAACATTTTGATTTAAATAGTCACAGTGAAAAAGTTTATGGTCACAATCCAAAAATTTTAATCAACAAAACAAATTTGTTCTAACTCAAAAGTGATTGCAAATCGCGAAAAGTGACTTAATTCGAACAAATTCGATTTAAATAAAGTACCTAAAGTAAACAGAAGACGTTTCTGTTTTATTAATTAAATACTGTTCATTTATATTTAAATTGATTTATTATTTGACAGAATTTTAGACGTGTAATACTAAATGTGTGTCACTTTGATAGATTAAAATCTACCGAAAAAATAATATTATAATTGTTAATAAATAATAATTAGTATCTTGTGACATTTTTGCACAGCACCATCTAGTCCCAAACTAAGCAGAGCTTGTACTATAACAATGGATATAATACTTATATACTTTTTTTTGTAAATACATACTTATAATATATAAGAAACACACAGACAAACACAAACACCTAAGTTCATCACATAAATGTTTGTCTTGCGGGAATCGAACCCACGACCTCGTGATCAGCAGTCCGGTACTCGAACCACTAGACCACAGACGTCATCTTTCAGATGTGTTCTTAATCAATTTTATAATTATCATTATAATTATTATAAGCCAAACGAGGTCAACTGCTCAACAAAGGCCCTCCATAGACTTCCACAGGGACCGATCGTAATACGCCTGCATCCAACGACTTGAATGAATCAATTGAAACCTAAAAAATCACAAGTATGTATTTGTGGTTCACAAAAATACTTGTCTCGGAATCTAACCCACGACGCATGATGCAACGGTAGTGGAAGTGGATCGTACAGTCAAAACTGCTTTTATTTTATTTATTATTTTATTATGTACTTGTCGGTCTGTCCCTGGCCTCATCAGCGGGCCCTATCAGAATATCAGCGCTGCAGTTTGATTTGCTTGCTGCAGCATATTGCTGAGATAGGGACCCATTCTGACATCGCACAAGATAACGTACATGGTTAAGTTAAGATTGTATCTACCTATTTAATGCTTTGGTGTTTGGTATTTTGTCTTGTGTTGTACCTGTCAGAATAAACTTTCTTTCTATTATTTTTTACCCCCGACGCAATAACGACGGGGTGTTATGTGTGTGTGTGTGTGTGTCTGTCTGTGGCATCGTAGCTCCCAAACGGATGGACCGATTTTAATTTTATTTTTTTTATTTGAAAGGTGAATTAGTCGGGAGTGTTCTTAGCCATGTTTGATAAAAATCGGTCCAAGATGGCCGCCGCCACAAAATATCGAATTACATATTTTGTCACAACTCCGTCAATATGGGTATCAAATAAAAGGGCTTGACTAGTAGAATACTATGCACTATGATAAATTTCAAATCCAAGATGGCCGCCACCACAAAATAGCAAATTACTTTTCGTGTCGGGGGTTCTCTAAATTTTTTTCAGGAGAAAATCATGTAAACTATATACAAAAGACTACAAAGCACAAGTGTTTCGTAAGCAATAAAACGTAGCGAATCCATATGAGCTCCAAATTACACATTAGGAGATTAATGTTTAGCTTTTTAAGCCGTTCCCAATGAATGACGGTGACTACCGTCTGCTTTATAGACGATAAACTTAGAATACCTCATAAACAGAGGGTTATAGGCGCCTTTGTACGTTTTGCATTTTATTTTAAGTACAATCCCTTTTGCATGTATTCTTTGTAAGATTCCACCGCCATTTTGGTTTTGGGGATGAGTCCCCAGATGTCATAAAAGACTAATGAAATATCTATAAAAATCAATACTTTGTAGCTTACATCACGCCTGCAATCGCCGGAGGAGTAGGCACAGGTGTTCTCATGTACACAGTTCACGCTTATCTTTTAGAAAATCAAAAACTCGGAACAACTACTGATATTTACATCGTATTCTTACGTCAGATAGTATATTCTCAAATGCACATCTCTTCATTATCCACTCTCGCGAAACAATTAACGTTCTACACATAGGATTACTTTGACGAGCAATAAGGGGGGCTATTAATTAATTGAGACAATTATCCGCTGGTTGATTGAGGGCGCCACTTGTTCCTCGATCTATTTGCAGTTAATATGGCAGGTAATGAAAATGGGCAGTTCCAAGATCGTTCTTAATGGTGGAAAAGTAAATGGTTAGCTCCTAATGTGTTTTATTTTGCTGGATTTGAAGATAGGCAATTTTTGGTTAGGATAAGAGTTAGGAGAGCATTGATGGCCAATTATTATCATCATTTGTGGTCTTACAGGGAATATGAAAAATTGCTTATGACTTTCAAACTGATGTGCGTATAATAACTAAAGTGAAGAAAAATATTGGAGGAAGAAGGTGAAGTTGGACAACCCGCACAATGCCTAATCTAGTGCACACCGGCCTACCCTTCTCAATCTGAGAGATGACTATTCCTAGCAATACCTTTCTCTATGCTAGGAACGTGAATGGGTTGATGGTGGAACTGTTCATCTCTGCCTAAACTTACGAGGATACGAGCCTGATAAACAATAAGATATATCGGTTAAATGTTAGCTTCAAACATAATAGATTTAGAAGGTTCTTACAGATTTTCCTAAGATTTTAATCTCCACCTCCTTGATAAGTTCCCGTTAAATTACTTGGCAGATAAGGTTCCATTTTTTAATTTACCCGCGGTTAGCGAGTATCGAGGTGGTGAAATAGGCCCTGAGTCTAAACGTTTTTAGACTTTTTACATTTCTTTCTCCGTAATCAACTTGTGCTGTTTACCAAACGTAATCTTCTATTAAGTCGTCAATAATGAGTTCTTGGAGCGACCGCGGCGAAGGCTTTAACAACAAGGGTCACTTTTCATTATTTTTATTTGCACAGCAATCTGCGCGCCTTGGCCGCGTGTTTGCGCGCCCGCTCAGTAAATAAGCCAAATTGTCCGTACACATATAAACACTCGCACTTTACAATCCTATAGACCGGTCTTGATTTTCGTTTCGAAAAAATAATGAGAATTTGTGAAATTTTTCAGGGTAAATAACACTGAGGCGTGCCTTTGAATTCGGATTTTGAGTTTTGCTTGTGTTTTTAAGAACTAGCTGTAATAAGAGCCCTTATTTTTCCCGAGATCATGGGAACTGTACTATGATATTTTAAACTAATGGAAATAGTTTGACATATTTTAGTCTCACCTATTTATTTATTATGTTATTCCTTTCCTTGAATTTCTCTAACAACTTTGAGATACCAATATCAATTAGTAGTATAGCCATATTCGAAAATGCCAGGTTTCAACTCTTGTATTTACTCTTGTAGTTGCTATGGTAATCACATCCATAGTAAAAACTTTGGAGAAAAGAAGAAGAAAGGAAAGAGAGGATCCTCCGACCAGACGAGTGTTCTGCCTGGTGGGCCCAACGGATAATGTCGGGCGTCTGTATATGTACAACATGCGTTGCAAATTTTGCTTGCGTGATTCAGGATTCTGAACTTCGAAGTTCTTATATAGAGCAATAGATGTCGCTACTTTCTTTAGGACCAGTTGTAAGAGATCCTCTGTTGCAGGGCGAGAGCCCCGGGCCGGAGCGGCGCAACGGCGAGTGTGAGTCGGCAGAGATGCCGCCGTCAGACGCGCCGCCCGCGCCCACCGCGCCGCCGCCCGACCCACCTGCTTCCACCAACAACGTGAGTACTGATGCTGGATGAGTAATAGAGAATGGTAGACTTCAATGGATCGATCTAAGTAGTTGTCATCACCAGAGATCCTCAAGTGGGCTGCACAATTAACCATAGAAGTGACTAAGTCTCGACTCTGATTAGAGCATGTGATGCACCACGTAACTCATCCTCTCTTTATTTATTTATTGAGTACACCAACAGTAAATATATACAATCATTATAAAGGTCTATAAACAGGGGTATTGTTTCTTATATATAATACTAATTATAGGTATACATAACATTAAAGTTGGTATGGTAAAACTTTTTCAGACTTTTCAGACTACCTCCCTCTTCCTTCTCTACGACGGACTTTACGTGTTATACAGGGCTATTGAATAAAGCTAATAATTTATATCTAAAGTTGGATGAAGATAGCAGATGTAAGCTAATACGAGTAATAGTATCCGGTTTTTACTTCTGCTTCGTCCTGACAGCAGCCGCAGAAGACTCGCTCCCTGGTGGTGTCCCTGACTCCCCCACGCGAGCGGGAGACCTGGGCCAAGAAGGCGGAGTTCCTGCTGGCAGTGGTGGGGTTCGCGGTGGACCTGGGCAACGTGTGGCGCTTCCCTTACATCTGCTATCAAAATGGCGGTGGTATGTACAGTTGCCAATATTTGAGCCTTATTTGATGACGTCGACCAAGGTTTTTTATCTGTGTGTTTTCCATAACTATGTATTTACTGAAAAAAAACATTATCCAGTTTACCCACCACTCATATTACAAGTTCTGCTTTTTAAATGAATTGACAGCCTCTGTATTACACCCCATTGATGATGATGATGCCAATTTCCGTCACAGTGACTACATTACATAACTTCTGCCCCTCAACCATGAGTTCTATCGAATGACTTTCGATAGGTTTTTTACGCATCGAAACGCTGTAATCTCATAGCAGATTTTAGTTCCTTACGTAACCGTTAGAGGCGCTGCGAGGGTTTTCCATACAAATATTTTACCGCGTCGCTAGCGAGTCTAGTGACAAAAACTCATGGTCGAGGCACTGGTCATGGTTGTTGGGTAGCTTCGATGCGCTGCTGCTTACCAAAAACGTTTCAAATTCAAATATTTTTATTTCAATTAGACCATATAAATAGGTACTTTTGAAAAGTCACGCTAGTTGCACGGTTCAAAAAAGTGGGACTTATGGAGAAGAGCCGGACAAAAAACTCCATAGTCACCCTTTATAAAAAAAAATAGGTAGGTATCAGTGACCATTGTTGTGAATAGTGTATTGTTGAGTATAATGCAGCTTGAAGTGTGGATGCAAAGATTAAAGGGTGGATATTAGGATTGAGAAGATAGCCGTTGCCCTAGCTAAGATGTCAAAAAGTATGCCTTCATCATCAGGTGCGTTCCTGATTCCTTACTGCGTGATGCTGTTGTTTGGCGGGATGCCCCTTTTCTTCATGGAGCTGGCGCTCGGTCAGTACCATCGTTGCGGGTGTCTCACCTTATGGAAGAGGATCTGTCCAGCACTCAAAGGTTAGTAGAACATTGCTATGATGTAATGGAATTTTGCCGAAAATATGGTAAACAAAAGACAAGTAAAGAAATACATGTTATTTACAACGAAGGTACTTATATTTAATAATAAAAATAAAACAAATCGGTTGTTTATAAATGATTTAGTTCTGTGGTAATATATACTTAAAAAATACAACTGAATTGAGAACCTCCTCTTTTTTTACATCGGCTGAAAATGAATTAAATGGTAAATAGTTCCAATGAATCTTCAGATATTAATCACTAAGTAAGTTATATTTAAGATAACATCAGAAATATAATATATCGATAGCTGTATAATTTATTAATACAATAATATCACGAAAAGAACCTTCTACAAACGGCTACATCTTTTTTATTTTTTTAGGCTGTGTAATCCCACCCAAATACCTCCTAACATTATCAGTAAGCGACGTTAAAATAAAAATAAAATAATGGTTTGACTCGCTTGCAAATAAATATGTTTTCTTGTCTTATCACGGTGCATCTTAATTAGTAGATCAAAATTATCTAAACTTTATACCTACCTACAAATTAATAAATTGATTTGATTGGAAAAAAAAATATTTCGTCTCCCCATCGAATAAAAAAACACTTCTCAATCAACATAAAACTTCTCAATGTTATAACAAAACACCAAAGTGATTGGAAATCTACCAATCAAAGAGAAAACCACGAACAATAACAGCCCTAGATACTGAGAGTTATCGCTAAGTCTCCCAGGAGACTTACACCGATCAACAATCAGTATTAAAAATTTTCAAGTGTTATTCAGTGTTTTGTAATGAAAACTGCTTTTAGCGATGGGACTTGAATTTGGCATTGGTTAAAATAACATTTTGTTTTTATTTTTATGTTGTGATGTGTGCCTCGTTGACCTAGTGGTCCCAAGCGCGATTGCTACGCTATAGGTCCTGGATTCGAATAAAGTCTTGTTGGGTTTTTCTGTGAAATTTCCAATAGCAGCTCGGAGTTTCGTGCCCAGTGCCAAGGGAGCTAAACATATCGGCGAAATATGGGTGTACTCTGCCTAGCCCTTCGAGGAATACAGGCGTAATGGTATCATGGTACATTATTGTTTTATAAAAAAAAACTGTAAGATTTACGCGTAAAGATTGGCGTTTGCCATCATGTGCTTATACTTTGCTTAGAATGTAGTAGGTTCGAATCTGAAGCATGGTTTACTCTTATCTTAGTAGGCTTATTGTGATCCCTATATTTATTTATTTAATTTATGGAAAACTTACAGCTAATTTAACATAACAGCGATCATTTTAGTAACCAGCGAATATCGAGCGAGGTCTAAATTTCTTTCACAAATAAATTCATATTAAATTACAACTATCTTTCATATTTGCCCGCCTAAACCGCTAAACAGATTACAACAAAATTTGACAAGGAAATTCTACACATCCTGAAGATAGATATAGCCTACTTTTCCTCTCAAATACTCTTCGAGATGCGAGTAAAATCGCGGGCAACAACTTGTATATGTAAATGATAGACTCTATTTCAAGTTTGCTTAAGATAGGAGGCTAGTTGCTCCACTTTACCGTATTGTTTCCTTCCACCAAATCCAATATAAAACGAAAATCTGGCATTCGTGTGTAAAACTCGAGTGTCCGGCTGTCCGGTCACTATCGGACATTACCGAGGCTTATAAATATACAGCAGGCAATGCTTTCAACACCGGACAAATGGTGGGGCGGGATGGCTAGTTAAAATGGATGAAATGGTGCCCACTGTTCGGAGGAATTACTTTTGATTGAGTGACCGGTGGAATAGATCCGGAGAAAGATTCAGATAGCTAAGAAAGATTTACAACCCAAAATATCTAGACTAGATAATCATATTTTATTATACACGTATAGAAACTTGCGATTATCAAAATGTAACTTGATAATAATAATAATATAAAGAATTGATTTTTACAATAAAAATAAAAGTTCAGAAACTAAAACCCGGCTAGAAATAAACCCGGGGCACTGAATTAATGTAATAATAAACACATGTAAGGGATTTTGTTTACTCGTTACTGCGATAGATGGCGTTGTACCGTCTCGCTGAATCGCGCTATGGTTTCGTTACACGAGTTTAATAGGACGCAGAGCTGGACTTATGTTACTTAGCATATATATTTCTTCTAATTTGCGAAAGAAAAAAAAAATAATATACATATATTTTTGAGGAATACCCTGCTATGACTAGCTAGGGGTTTATAAAAACTGTTTTATCATTATAAGTTACATGCTGTGTAATGACGAAATGAAATGGTAGTTATTCATGCAAATAGGTCTTTCAAGGATACTTACAACTCACTGATTTTTTAAACCAAATGGCTAAAATGCTCCGGCTTTTCCCGAGTTCTGAGAAGAAACACCGAAACAAACTCAGTGAATCATGGTCTTTTTTAAATTCCGGACCATCATACTATAATAATTAATTAATAATATAATTTATAAAGAGGAAAGATTTGTATTTTTGTATGTAACGAATAAACTCAAAAAGTACTGGACTGGATTTGAAAAATTCTTTCCATGTTAGATAGCCCATTTATCGGGGAAGGCTATAGGCTATATATCATCACGCTACGACTAATAGGAGCGGAGTAGTAATGAAAAATGTTGCAAAAAAAAAAAATGAAAGTTCAAAAACTAAAACCCGACTATAAATAAACCCTTCGGAGAATACAAAATATTCTGATACGTCAAAAAGAGTATTTCGCTGTCCAATACCTCGCGGGGCCTCGAATTTATAATAATTATGCTGAACAAAAAATATAACATCAGGTAACTTAATTCTATTCAAATTAAAAAAATACAATTGGAATGGCTAAAAAGCCTAGAGTACAGTGACGTAGAAGGTATTATAAAAGGTAACTTGACACACAGTACCACATCTCGAACAAATTCACAACACACACATACACCTACACACATACGCATACGCATTCATACACAATCACATCCACAACACACACTACACCTCCTTACTAACTACTCACACACCAATCACACTCTGAACACTCAAAAACAGTATTTTTTTTAATTTTACCTGCCTAATTGTAAAACTAAATTACTACTTTTAATTAGATATTACTTTTAAAAATTAGGTACCATTTGAACCTTTTTCTTTTTGTTTGTATTGTTTAAAGATAATTTTTACTTTTCTAAATCTGTCTTTGGCATTTAAAATCTGACATAATTATAAGGGGAACAAACTGGCTCCTGTAATACAGTTTACACTAGCACTGGAGCCAGGGAATTCTATACATGTATTTAATGTAAATGTGTCAATAAAGATTATTATTATATTATTATTATCAGTTATTATTTTTATTTTTGTAAACTGGTTTTCATCCGTGGGTCACTATAGGTCTGGTTGAAAACTAGCGCCAGGCATTCCGTCTGGCTTATGCTGAATTTATATTAGATTGTAAAGGTATAGTTAGTAAGTAGTACTTAAGGAAAAAAATTGTGCTAAATACATATTTTTTCTTTCTTTCTTTCTACAGGCGTGATGGTATGTTTTTATAACTTCATTCAATCGGAGAACTAAATTAATGTAATAATAAACACATGAAAGGGATTTTGTTTGCTCGTTACTGCGATAGATGGCGTTGTACCGTCTCGCTGAATCGCGCTATGGTTTCGTTACACGAGTTTAATAGGATGCAGGAGCTAGACTTATTTTACTTACAATATCAAAGAATAATAGAATAATAATTAATAGAATTTTTTTAGGAATACCCTGCTATGACTAGCTAGGGGTTTATAAAAACTGTTTTATTATTGTAAGTTACATTACCTGTAAGTTACATGCTGTGTAATGACGAAACGAAATGGTATTTATTTATGCAAATAGGTCTTTCAATGTTTTTTTAAACCAAATGGCTAAAATGTATAATAATTAATTAATAATATTATAAGGAGGAAAGATTTTATTGTTTGTTTGTTTGTATTCAATAGGCTCCGAAACTACTGGACCGGTTTGAAAAATTCTTTCAGTATTAGATAGCCCATTTTTCGGGGAAGGCTATATGCTATATACCATCACGCTACGACTAATAGGAGCGGAGTAGCAATCAAAAATGTTGCAAAACCGGGGGGAAAAGTTATCAAGACCACGCGGGCGAAGCCGCCGGCGGAAAGCTAGTAATTATGTGAGTTTCATAATGCAGAGATATGTTTGAGAAAGGCCTTTTGAAGAAAGGGCCTTGCGGCCTTGAAGAGGCCAGTCCCTGCCGACGGCACTTACGCATCAGTCATTGTATAGCTCAACCATATCGTAGAGATGATTATTGGAAACGGGAATGTTCTTAATGTTCTTATCAACCTCATTTTACTGGCCGCCCACTAGTGTGCATGTCATTATTATTTTAGCCAATTTTAATGAAACATTAACTCTATACTATTTATTTATTTCAATATTATAAAGCTGAAGAGTTTGTATGTTTGTTTGTTTGTTCGTTTGGTTGAACGCGCTAATCTCAGAAACTACTGGTACCTATTTGAAAAATTCTTTCATTGTTCGATAGGCTGTTTAACGAGGAAGGCTATAGGCTATATATCATCACGCTATAAATTAAAATAAATTAAATACATACCTACATACAATCGCGCATTCCTCCCTTTGGGGTTGACAGAGTAAACAGTAACACATAAGTATAATTTAAATAGTGTCCTCCTCTCTTCTAAGTTGCCGTGCCCTGCAGGGTCCATAATGTACCTATTGTGATATTTTAACATCGAACATGATTATTTATGGCGTGTAATAAAAATATTGTCCATCATACTATAATACAATACAGACCATCATACTATACATCATACTATACAGAGCATCATACGAATAATAGGAGCAGAAAAGCAATGAAAAATGTTGCAAAAACGGGGGAAAAATCAACTTACAACAACGAAGTCACGGGCTAGTAGTTTATAGAATTAATTTTTACAAAAAAAAATGAAAGTTCAAAAACTAAAATCCGGCTATGAATCGGAGAATACAGAATATTATCATTTATTATTTTTATTTTTGTAAACTGGTTTTCATCCGTGGGTCACTATAGGTTTGGTTGAAAACCAGCGCCAGGCATTCCGTCTGGCTTATGCTGAACCAGCGCCGATTCAGTGCAATTTATTTTAGATTGTAAAGGTACAGTTAGTAAGTAGTATTTAAGGAAAAAAATTGTGCTAAATAAATATTTTTTTTTTCATTCTTTCTTTCAACAGGCGTGATGGTATGTTTTTTTATAACTTCATTCAATCGGAGAACTAAATTAATGTAATAATAAACACATGAAAGGGATTTTGTTTGCTCGTTACTGCGATAGATGGCGTTGTACCGTCTCGCTGAATCGCGCTATGGTTTCGTTACATGAGTTTAATAGGACGCAGAGCTAGACTTTCTTATTTTACTGAGAAATATAGAATATTTATTTATATAGGTACTTTTTGAGGAATACCCTGCTATGATTAGCTAGGGGTTTATAAAACTGTTTTATTATTGTAAGTTAAATGCTGTGTAATGACGAAATGAAATGGTATTTATTTACGCAAATAGGTCTTTCAAGAACACTTACAAGTCAATGTTTTTTTAAACCAAATGGCTTAAATGTATAATAATTAATTAATAATATTATAAAGAGGAAAGATTTTATTGTTTGTTTGTTTGTTTGTTTGTATTGAATAGGCTCCGAAACTACTGGACCGGTTTGAAAAATTCTTTCAATATTAGATAGCCCATTTATTGGGGAAGGCTATATACCATCACGCTACGACTAATAGGAGCGGAGTAGCAATCAAAAATGTTGCAAAACCGGGGGAAAAAGTTGTCAAGACCACGCGGGCGAAGCCGCTGGCAGAAAGCTAGTATTATAAGTTAGTAATTATGTGAGTTTCATAATGTAGAGATATGTTTGAGAAAGGCCTTTAAGGCCCGGCACTCACGCATCAGTCATTATGTAACTCAACCATGTCGTAGGGATGATTATTGGAACCGGGAATGTTCTTATTATTTTATTACTTATTATTTTAGCCAATTTTAATAAAACATTAAGTCTATACTTAATATTATAAAGCTGAAGAGTTTGTATGTTTGTTTGTTTGTTCGTTTGGTTGAACGCGTTAATCTCAGAAACTACTGGTATTTGAAAAATTCTTTTATTGTTCGATAGCCTGTTTAACGAGGAAGGCTATAGGCTATATTTCATCACGCTACGACCAATAGAAGCTGAGTATAAATTAAAAATGGTGCAAAAACGGGTAGAAAAATTTAACTTCTAAGTGAACGAAACTGAAACTTTTCACATAAATCCCTGTCCGTTTGTGAAGACCGTATGAAAATTGGTTCAGTAGTTTTTGAGTTTATTGCGATTAGTTTTAATTTCTTGTATTCTATTTTTTGGAGCATTTTACACAACACCATTTATAGTCCCAAGCTAAGCATAGCTTGTACTAAGGACAGTAAAGCGGTCTCATTTTATCTGCAAACCCTGCGTGCATAGATATTGGTAATTTTCTTCGGAGACTGGTATTGGTATGAAATCGAGCGCGCCGATGAAGCGCACGGCAAATGTTTGCCAAGCGGCTCACGCGGCCTTCAGACAGACTCTAGGCACTAATGACAGTCGCCTACACTAAATATAGGCAGAATATTTCAAGAAAAATAACTGTATCTATATACAAGGTGGAACGGACATCGACGCACAAACGCCGTGACAAGGTTTCACTCAAAGTCAAAAATAAAATGACCTAGGTCATTCATGTAGAAAATTATCGGTTATTACAGATATTGACATTATTGAGCGCACAGTGTAATCGCGGTAGCTATTGCTAGAACCGCGATTATAACGCTCCGAAATAAATGAAATACTGAGTTTTTTTATTATAAATCTAATTTGGTTGAAAAAAGTTACGGAAAATTTCGACGCAGGGGAGTCCAGAATCATGTACCAAGGTCGAAGGGACTTCGACGTATATCCGAATACCATGAGTTCATCATGGTATTCGGATGTGCGTCGAAGACCCTTCGACCTTGTATATAAAAGAAAAATGTGACTGACTCGGCAGGGACTGGTCTGCTTAAAGCCGCAAAAGCTCTTTCCTCAAAAGGCTCTTCTCAGACATATCTCTGCAGGGACTCTCATATAATTTTACTAGAATTTAAAAAAAACTGAGTCCGAGTTTGTTTCGACGTTTCTTCTCAAAGGTCGTCAGTTAGGAAATACCTAAGACAATTTTTTCGTTCACTACAATCTTTAAAAAAATATAGGCAATACTTTAAATATTCTTCATGAATGACTACGAGTCTTGCTACGAGCCTACGGACGTAGCGAAGCACCGTAGCCCTCGCTACGAAGTTAATTGATTTCGTAGCTGTTTGCTACGCATTCTCTGACTGTACCAATCAGTTGGTTACAAGGTATGACTGGGTAGGCAATTACATGGGCATGTATCTTTGATATAAGAATAAGACTGCTATTGATGGCGAGTACAAAAAATTAAATTTTGAAACGGATACTTTTAACTTTTTCCCAAGATCACAGTTACTGGGAAGTCTTAAAGAATACTCGGAAGTATTTCCCGTCCGTGTCGTATTGGCCGCATCAGGGCCAGGTCCCCGTGGATGCGCACTACTCATAATTTGACCAATCACGACACTTTTACACTTGGCACTTCTTTTGCAAATTCACCGAAGACTTACTGGGGAAAACTTTTTGCAATTATAAATGTCGGCGGCGGGTTTATAACTTATAAACTTTTGATTTCATTTTCTTGTAGAGAGCGTTCCGTAAATCTGTAGCAAAAAGGTTTTGAAGGAAATTAAGGAGACATTTAATTTAACAATTGTAACAGAGTTGCAACGTGATGTGGATTTCTGTGAAATATGCTTTAGTAAATAGAACATTTAACTTATTTTTCTATAAATGATTTGAAATCTGCACTTTCGTTTCGCCATATCCCGTCACACAAAAAACAAAAATACTCGAGAATTTAAAAATGACTTTGTCCAACCTTGGAAACGAACCTGACGCTTATTAGGCGCGTTTGCAACCACTACACTAATGAGGCTGAAATAAACAATTATCTTGTTCAAAAAGTAACATTTACTATTGTAACATCTATTTAACTTGTGGAGTGCAATAAATGATGGAGTATTGAGCATTAAGTATTACTTTTTTCATTTTATGGCTGTTAAACAAAACGCGCTTTGAAAACAGCCTTCTGAAGTTAAACTCTAGTTCAAAAAACAGTTGAAGCGCTTTATACGCTTTATACTTGTATCAAGACAGCCAGCCATTGAAGTCTCCACAAAAATGACGCTCAATATTCAAAGGATCTACACATCAGACCAGTTTACGACTGAGTTTTATCACACGCGGCCGTAGATCACTGTTATCTGCACGGGAGTCGACCCTCCGATAGCAGAGGGAATGCCCTCCGCCTCCCGTTTATGGCAATATTCGCCGATTGATTGCGTGTCAAAATATTGTGTAGCATGGTACGCGAATTGGGGAATTGAGGAAATATGTTTTTATAATGAGTTATATGTTCTTTTATGGTGTACTTATAAGATATGCAATTAATAGGTCTGCAAGAATCGTAGAAAGTAGACTTCTGTGTTCTGCCAATCCCTAGGCGAAAAAGGCGTGAGTGTTGGTGCTATGAATCTTTTTGGAGTTCAAAAGAAGTCGTCAGTAAGAACTATCTGGGCCAACTCGTATTGAAAATAAAAAAAAAACATTCACCTAATTAATTCGATGTTTGCAGAAATGGAATCAATGACTGATATTATAACAAAGTCGAAGTATTATGTGGGTGTGTAGTGTGTTCAAAGTAATGGCTTTTCATCGGACAAATGGTGGGGCGGGATGGCTAGTTAAAATGGATGAAATGGTGCCCACTGTTCGGAGGAATTACTTTTGATTGAGTGACCGGTGGAATAGATCCGGAGAAAGATTCAGATAGCTAAGAAAGATTTACAACCCAAAATATCTAGACTAGATAATCATATTTTATTATACACGTATAGAAACTTGCGATTATCAAAATGTAATTTAAAGAATTGATTTTTACAATAAAAATAAAAGTTCAGAAACTAAAACCCGGCTATAAATAAACCCGGAGCACTGAATTAATGTAATAATAAACATGAAAGGGATTTTGTTTGCTCGTTACTGCGATAGATGGCGTTGTACCGTCTCGCTGAATCGCGCTATGGTTTCGTTACACGAGTTTAATAGGACGCAGAGCTGGACTTATTTTACTTAGAATATTCTTCTAATTTGCGAAAGAAAATAAGTAAATTATATACATATTTTTTTGAGAAATACCCTGCTATGACTAGCTAGGGGTTTATAAAACTGTTTTATTATTGTAAGTTACATGCTGTGTTATGACGAAATGAAATGGTATTTATTTATGCAAATAGGTCTTTGAAGGACACTTACAACTCAATGATTTTTTAAACCAAATGGCTAAAATGCTCCGGCTTTTCCCGAGTTCTGAGAAGAAACACCGAAACAAACTCAGTGAATCATGGTCTTTTTTAAATTCCGGACCATCATACTATAATAATTAATTAATAATATAATTTATAAAGAGGAAAGATTTGTATTTTTGTATGTAACGAATAAACTCAAAAAGTACTGGACTGGATTTGAAAAATTCTTTCCATGTTAGATAGCCCATTTATCGGGGAAGGCTATAGGCTATATATCATCACGCTACGACTAATAGGAGCGGAGTAGTAATGAAAAATGTTGCAAAAAAAAAAATGAAAGTTCAAAAACTAAAACCCGACTATAAATAAACCCTTCGGAGAATACAAAATATTCTGATACGTCAAAAAGAGTATTTCGCTGTCCAATACCTCGCGTCACAACATCGTTCGCTCAAAATCACCACATTGTCCAGGGGCCTCGAATTTATAATAATTATGCTGAACAAAAAATATAACATCAGGTAACTTAATTCTATTCAAATTAAAAAAATACAATTGGAATGGCTAAAAAGCCTAGAGTACAGTGACGTAGAAGGTATTATAAAAGGTAACTTGACACACAGTACCACATCTCGAACAAATTCACAACACACACATACACCTACACACATACGCATACGCATTCATACACAATCACATCCACAACACACACTACACCTCCTTACTAACTACTCACACACCAATCACACTCTGAACACTCAAAAACAGTATTTTTTTTAATTTTACCTGCCTAATTGTAAAACTAAATTACTACTTTTAATTAGATATTACTTTTAAAAATTAGGTACCATTTGAACCTTTTTCTTTTTGTTTGTATTGTTTAAAGATAATTTTTACTTTTCTAAATCTGTCTTTGGCATTTAAAATCTGACATAATTATAAGGGGAACAAACTGGCTCCTGTAATACAGTTTACACTAGCACTGGAGCCAGGGAATTCTATACATGTATTTAATGTAAATGTGTCAATAAAGATTATTATTATATTATTATTATCAGTTATTATTTTTATTTTTGTAAACTGGTTTTCATCCGTGGGTCACTATAGGTCTGGTTGAAAACTAGCGCCAGGCATTCCGTCTGGCTTATGCTGAATTTATATTAGATTGTAAAGGTATAGTTAGTAAGTAGTACTTAAGGAAAAAAATTGTGCTAAATACATATTTTTTCTTTCTTTCTTTCTACAGGCGTGATGGTATGTTTTTATAACTTCATTCAATCGGAGAACTAAATTAATGTAATAATAAACACATGAAAGGGATTTTGTTTGCTCGTTACTGCGATAGATGGCGTTGTACCGTCTCGCTGAATCGCGCTATGGTTTCGTTACACGAGTTTAATAGGATGCAGGAGCTAGACTTATTTTACTTACAATATCAAAGAATAATAGAATAATAATTAATAGAATTTTTTTAGGAATACCCTGCTATGACTAGCTAGGGGTTTATAAAAACTGTTTTATTATTGTAAGTTACATTACCTGTAAGTTACATGCTGTGTAATGACGAAACGAAATGGTATTTATTTATGCAAATAGGTCTTTCAATGTTTTTTTAAACCAAATGGCTAAAATGTATAATAATTAATTAATAATATTATAAGGAGGAAAGATTTTATTGTTTGTTTGTTTGTATTCAATAGACTCCGAAACTACTGGACCGGTTTGAAAAATTCTTTCAGTATTAGATAGCCCATTTTTCGGGGAAGGCTATATGCTATATACCATCACGCTACGACTAATAGGAGCGGAGTAGCAATCAAAAATGTTGCAAAACCGGGGGGAAAAGTTATCAAGACCACGCGGGCGAAGCCGCCGGCGGAAAGCTAGTAATTATGTGAGTTTCATAATGCAGAGATATGTTTGAGAAAGGCCTTTTGAAGAAAGGGCCTTGCGGCCTTGAAGAGGCCAGTCCCTGCCGACGGCACTCACGCATCAGTCATTGTATAGCTCAACCATATCGTAGAGATGATTATTGGAAACGGGAATGTTCTTAATGTTCTTATCAACCTCATTTTACTGGCCGCCCACTAGTGTGCATGTCATTATTATTTTAGCCAATTTTAATGAAACATTAACTCTATACTATTTATTTATTTCAATATTATAAAGCTGAAGAGTTTGTATGTTTGTTTGTTTGTTCGTTTGGTTGAACGCGCTAATCTCAGAAACTACTGGTACCTATTTGAAAAATTCTTTCATTGTTCGATAGGCTGTTTAACGAGGAAGGCTATAGGCTATATATCATCACGCTATAAATTAAAATAAATTAAATACATACCTACATACAATCGCGCATTCCTCCCTTTGGGGTTGACAGAGTAAACAGTAACACATAAGTATAATTTAAATAGTGTCCTCCTCTCTTCTAAGTTGCCGTGCCCTGCAGGGTCCATAATGTACCTATTGTGATATTTTAACATCGAACATGATTATTTATGGCGTGTAATAAAAATATTGTCCATCATACTATAATACAATACAGACCATCATACTATACATCATACTATACAGAGCATCATACGAATAATAGGAGCAGAAAAGCAATGAAAAATGTTGCAAAAACGGGGGAAAAATCAACTTACAACAACGAAGTCACGGGCTAGTAGTTTATAGAATTAATTTTTACAAAAAAAAATGAAAGTTCAAAAACTAAAATCCGGCTATGAATCGGAGAATACAGAATATTATCATTTATTATTTTTATTTTTGTAAACTGGTTTTCATCCGTGGGTCACTATAGGTCTGGTTGAAAACCAGCGCCAGGCATTCCGTCTGGCTTATGCTGAACCAGCGCCGATTCAGTGCAATTTATTTTAGATTGTAAAGGTACAGTTAGTAAGTAGTATTTAAGGAAAAAAAATGAGCTAAATAAATATTTTTTTTTCATTCTTTCTTAACTTTATTCAATCGGAGAACTAAATTAATGTAATAATAAACACATGAAAGGGATTTTGTTTGCTCGTTACTGCGATAGATGGCGTTGTACCGTCTCGCTGAATCGCGCTATGGTTTCGTTACATGAGTTTAATAGGACGCAGAGCTAGACTTTCTTATTTTACTGAGAAATATAGAATAATTACTTATTTATATAGGTACTTTTTGAGGAATACCCTGCTATGATTAGCTAGGGGTTTATAAAACTGTTATATTATTATAAGTTACATGCTGTGTAACTGTAATGACGAAATGAAATGGTATTTATTTATGCAAATAGATCTTTCAAGAACACTTACAAGTCAATGTTTTTTTAAACCAAATGGCTTAAATGTATAATAATTAATGAATAATATTATAAAGAGGAAAGATTTTATTGTTTGTTTGTTTGTATTGAATAGGCTCCGAAACTACTGGACCGGTTTGAAAAATTCTTTCAATATTAGATAGCCCATTTATTGGGGAAGGCTATATACCATCACGCTACGACTAATAGGAGCGGAGTAGCAATCAAAAATGTTGCAAAACCGGGGGAAAAAGTTGTCAAGACCACGCGGGCGAAGCCGCTGGCAGAAAGCTAGTATTATAAGTTAGTAATTATGTGAGTTTCATAATGTAGAGATATGTTTGAGAAAGGCCTTTAAGGCCCGGCACTCACGCATCAGTCATTATGTAACTCAACCATGTCGTAGGGATGATTATTGGAACCGGGAATGTTCTTATTATTTTATTACTTATTATTTTAGCCAATTTTAATAAAACATTAAGTCTATACTTAATATTATAAAGCTGAAGAGTTTGTATGTTTGTTTGTTTGTTCGTTTGGTTGAACGCGTTAATCTCAGAAACTACTGGTATTTGAAAAATTCTTTTATTGTTCGATAGCCTGTTTAACGAGGAAGGCTATAGGCTATATTTCATCACGCTACGACCAATAGAAGCTGAGTATAAATTAAAAATGGTGCAAAAACGGGTAGAAAAATTTAACTTCTAAGTGAACGAAACTGAAACTTTTCACATAAATCCCTGTCCGTTTGTGAAGACCGTATGAAAATTGGTTCAGTAGTTTTTGAGTTTATTGCGATTAGTTTTAATTTCTTGTATTCTATTTTTTGGAGCATTTTACACAACACCATTTATAGTCCCAAGCTAAGCATAGCTTGTACTAAGGACAGTAAAGCGGAATCATTTTATCTGCAAACCCTGCGTGCATAGATATTGGTAATTTTCTTCGGAGACTGGTATTGGTATGAAATCGAGCGCGCCGATGAAGCGCACGGCAAATGTTTGCCAAGCGGCTCACGCGGCCTTCAGACAGACTCTAGGCACTAATGACAGTCTCCTACACTAAATATAGGCAGAATATTTCAAGAAAAATAACTGTATCTATATACAAGGTGGAACGGACATCGACGCACAAACGCCGTGACAAGGTTTCACTCAAAGTCAAAAATAAAATGACCTAAGTCATTCATGTAGAAAATTATCGGTTATTACAGATATTGACATTATTGAGCGCACAGTGTAATCGCGGTAGCTATTGCTAGAACCGCGATTATAACGCTCCGAAATAAATGAAATACTGAGTTTTTTTATTATAAATCTAATTTGGTTGAAAAAAGTTACGGAAAATTTCGACGCAGGGGAGTCCAGAATCATGTACCAAGGTCGAAGGGACTTCGACGTATATCCGAATACCATGAGTTCATCATGGTATTCGGATGTGCGTCGAAGACCCTTCGACCTTGTATATAAAAGAAAAATGTGACTGACTCGGCAGGGACTGGTCTGCTTAAAGCCGCAAAAGCTCTTTCCTCAAAAGGCTCTTCTCAGACATATCTCTGCAGGGACTCTCATATAATTTTACTAGAATTTAAAAAAAACTGAGTCCGAGTTTGTTTCGGCGTTTCTTCTCAAAGGTCGTCAGTTAGGAAATACCTAAGACAATTTTTTCGTTCACTACAATCTTTAGAAAAATATAGGCAATACTTTAAATATTCTTCATGAATGACTACGAGTCTTGCTACGAGCCTACGGACGTAGCGAAGCACCGTAGCCCTCGCTACGAAGTTGATTAATTTCGTAGCTGTTTGCTACGCATTCTCTGACTGTACCAATCTTCGTTAAAAAAAATAGAAAATACTAATCAGAAAATGGTTACAAGGTATGACTGGGTAGGCAATTACATGGGCATGTATTAAGATTTTTCACGTATTAAGTAAATAAGACGGCGATTGAATGCGAGTACAAAAAATAAAATTTTGAAACGGATACTTTTAACTTTTGCCCAAGATCACAGTTACTGGGAAGTCTTAAAGAATACTCAGAAGTATTTCCAAGTATTTCCCGTCCGTGCCGTATTGGCCGCATCAGGGCCAGGTCCCCGTGGATGCGCACTACTCATAATTTGACCAATCACGACACTTTTACACTTGGCACTTCTTTTGCAAATTCACCGAAGACTTACTGGGGAAAACTTTTTGCAATTATAAATGTCGGCGGCGGGTTTTAAAACTTATAAACTTTTGATTTCATTTTCTTGTAGATAGCGTTCCTTAAATCTTTTTGTAGCAAAAAGGTTTTGAAGGAAGTTAAGAAGACATTTAATTTAACAATTGTAACAGAGTTGCAACGTGATGTGGATTTCTATGAAATATGTTTTAGTAAATAGAACATTTAACTATTTTTTCTATAAATGATTTGAAATCTCCACTTTCGTTTCGCCATATCCCGTCACACAAAAAACAAAAATACTTGAGAATTTAAAAATGACTTTGTCCAACCTTGGAAACGAACCTGACGCTTATTAGGCGCGTTTGCATCGACTATTACAATGAGGCTGAAATAAACAATTATCTTATTCAAAAAGTAACATTTACTATTGTAACATCTATTTCACTTGTGGAGTGCAATAAATGATGGAGTATTGAGTATTAAGTATTACTTTTTTCATTTTATGGCTGTTAAACAAAACGCGCTTCAAAAATAGCCTTCTGTAGTTGAACTCTAGTTCAAGAAACAGTTGAAGCGCTTTATACGCTTTATACTTGTATCAAGACAGCCAGCCATTGAAGTCTCCACAAAAATGACGCTCAATATTCAAAAGATCTACACATCAGACCAGTTTACGACTGAGTTTTATCACACGCGGCCGTAGATCACTGTTATCTGCACGGGAGTCGACCCTCCGATAGCAGAGGGAATGCCCTCCGCCTCCCAACGACGTTTATGGCAATATTCGCCGATTGATTGTGTGTCAAAATATTGTGTAGCATGGTACGCGAATGGGGGAATTGAGGAAATATTGTTTATAATGAGTTATATGATTTTTATGGTGTACTTATAAGATATGCAATAAATAGGTATGTAAGAATCGTAGAAAGTATACTTCTGTGTTCTGCCAATCCCTATAGGAAAAAGGCGTGAGTGTTGGTGCTATGAATCTTTCTGGAGTTTAAAAGAAGTCGTCAGTAAGGCAATATCTGCGCCAACTCGTATTAAAAATTAAAGACCAGCTCAATGGTATCATATTTTCAAAATGTACCCCGGTTTACATATGTGTACCAAATTACAGATCAATTGGACACCGGGAAGTGGGTCAGAATAGGCTCTCAAATTTTGGTCTAAACATACACACAAACTAACTAACAAAGCAAGTTGAATAAAAGCTTGTAATAAAAAAAAACATTCACCTAATTAATTCGATGTTTGCAGAAATGGAATCAATGAGCAATAGTTTAACAAAATCGAAGTATTGTGCGGCTTCAAAGTTATGGCTTTTCATTTTTTCAAAATATTACATAATTATGTCCGATACTTGACCAATTTAGAGGTTATCGATGTGTGATCCGCCGGCACCCAAAAAATTATATTTGACTAGTTGATTACCAATACCACTAAACATTAGATAATGCAAAAGCTACCGACTCAAAATCACATCGCATAGACTTTTAAACTTAATAATTTTGCCCTATTTCTGTGTCGTATAACAAACCAATTCAACAGTTGCAGCAGTTGTTGATTCGAATTAAGATTGTGAATAACGCCATCTAGTATCGACTAAACTAATTAGCGGAGGCGATGCGATATCATTTGATTACCCGTGACGACAGATGGCACTGATTCGATTTCTACAAGTTGAACTAACTTTGTCGCGAAAATTGACGCGCGCTGCACTGATTAATTTAATTTCGGATGTTTGAAGATTTATTGTGAGATGATAAATGGATGAATGATGTTTTATTGCCAGTTTGCGAAGATGCGGGAATGGAAATTGATTTAAGCCATCAAATTTATGAAGGGTGCGATTTGTGTACAAACAGAAACGGGATTTCTTGATTTAACTTTTGTACGACGTCTGAACTTTATTTTCCCATCAAAAATAGTAACGAGATTTTATTATAATGCTAATGCGATGCCCCTTTGATGACCTCTTTATATTGGGTTATTTTTGATTTAAATGAGTAGGCTCTTGAACACAAAAAGCTCCATACTAATCGGTTTCTCAGGGGTCGGTTATGCAATCTGCATGATCGATATCTACATGGGCATGTACTACAACACCATCATCGGCTGGGCGGTGTACTACCTGGTGGCGTCCATCTCGTCCATCAACTCAGTGCTGCCGTGGACCAGCTGCAACAACGAGTGGAACACCCCGCTGTGCTCGCCCGTCACTGCGCCACAGACCAACCCTAACGCTTCTACGCCTGCTAAGGAGTTCTTTGAGTAAGATGTTTTTTAATCAATGCTAACCTCTTTTGCTTCTGCCTCTGTAATTTTTTTTGTCTGAAACTTTCATGATCTCACACAGAACTTATCAAAGTTCCATCGTAATTGGATGAATGGTATAAGCTCGCGTAGAGGATAAACCAATTAATACCAATTAAAAATATTTAAATTATTATAAGTACTTGTGTTGTACTATATTCTGTATTCTGGGTAATGAGATATAATATATTTAACATGTCTGTGATACCATTTACTTTATTTAGAGCAATATAGCAAAAGTTCTCGGATTGCATCCTCAGGTTAAAAGGAAGACTGGGGTTAGTTACAGGGCAGCCCTGGTCTGGTTTAAATTACCTAACATTTATTCACGCCAATGGGTTCCACCAAATAGCAAACGGTTACTCGGCATACCCAGACAGAGATGGCGCAATGAGCTGGAAGAAGAGTGGGAAGGCCTTTGCCCTGCAGATACATTACATTTATTATATTTATCCCGCGTTTATACACACAGACGCAACGTACTAGAGCAGCAAAGATCCAACGGGTTGGACTACATGGGCCCCATCAAGCCATCGCTGGCGCTCTGCGTGTTCGGAGTCTTTGTGCTGGTCTACTTCTCGCTGTGGAAGGGAGTCAGGAGTGCAGGCAAGGTGAGTAAATACCTTTTTATATCTCTTTTTATACCACAAGGGTGACAAACAAGCATGCTGAACGTTTGATGGTCGACGGTTACCGCAGCCTATGGACGTTTACAACACCAAAGCATCACTCACGGGTGGCAGACACTGCAAAAACCTCTAGAGGCTTAAGGAGGATTCACTGCGCCAACAGTTTAAGAGAATTTTCCTCTTGCTGCCAGCGCAGAGCATCCTTAGAAGGAGCTCTGGCAACCTTACTCACTGCAGGAAGTTCACAACACAGAACAAAATGTGTTATCTCGAGTGGAAATCCTCATGAATACACAATTGTTATCTCGAACTCCTACGGACTAAATCCACACGCTGACCATTCAAACACATTATGTGGAGGAAGAGAGTCCTCCCGTAGAACGCTTCCATGAGACCTCCTGAAGGTGAGGAACAAAACACTAGAACACTACCTAATTTAAATGACTTACAGTAGGTACTGTAAGTCATTTAAATTAGGTAGTGTTCTGGAACTCGATATTAAAGGAACTTCCCATCAAGGATAGACTTTCATCAATTATACATGTTCGAATACTGAAGCTCTTTGGTCATATAACCAGAAACGAGGGCTCCATGGAAAGGCTGGTTGTTCAGGACCAAGTTGAAGGAAGACGGGCTCGTGGCCGATCTTCAACTCGCTGGACTGACCTTATTATAAAAGCTACCCAGACTACAATGGTACAGTGCTCTCGTAATGCCACTAATCGTCAAAAATTTGCGGCATTTCAAAAGCCGTGACGCTCAGAAGAGAGAATGATACCGATGAGAACCTAGCGAGCGCACCATCGTTATTACCACGACCACTCTGACAAGAATGCCCAACTAAGAAGAAGAAGAAGTGTTCTGGAAAGATGGAGTAAAAATCAAATCTCTACTTATCTTGAAGATTGACTCGTTAATTTAAAGAGTCATCAGTCATGATCATGACTAATCATTCATATGTTTTTGTTAATAAGGCTTTGTTTATCTATCTTCAAATTCAGATCTTCAGGTGCTATTATAGCTTTTGGGGAATACAGGCGTGATGGTATGTTAATATGATCTTATATTCCAAACAGCAGAGTACCTTTTAAACTACTTATAATAAAGAAAATTTTACGAGAAAAGTGTTATTCTTAAGGTTACAAAATCTTATTGTCAAAGTTGGTAAAAAATGTTGAACTTCGCAAAGTTTTTGAAATTGATACTAACACTTCTGAAAGTCTGTCATATCTCATTTATCACTAACGCCATCTTTCCTTTAGGAAACGCAAAGATATGATGAATTCTTAAAGCATTACGACACCAAAGTATAATACTAAAACGACAAATAGCTAACATACATACATAATATTCATACACTCACGCCTTTTCCCACAGGGGTAGGCAGAAACTAAAGACCGTTATTTGATTCTTTAGCTTCCTCAACGTTCATAACTTATCATACTCATAGCTAACAATTTTCATAAAAACATAACATCACGGCTGTATTCCCCGAAGGGTTAAGCAGAAGCATGCCTTTAATTCGCCAGTTTATTTCGGTTCCATGTAATAGGCGAAGCTTAGCGCTCTTACTTAGAATTTCATTTCACTTTACGCAGTATGTGTAAGTAATATTCGAGTAAAGGTCAGAAATTAGTAAAAGATAACGGCTACAGCGATTTTTTTGATTTGTCTCCGTCCCGAATAGATGAATAACTAATAAAACGTCGAGAAATTTCTCGAAAAATACTTACCTGCTATAAAGTGATGTAACTGGGGTTCAAATTTGGCGCGGGGAAGCTTCGGGCAAAACCTAATAAGTAGGTACTTACAAACTAATAAACATTGGTTAACTCAAGAAATACTGTGATAATTAAAGTGTATTTGAAGCCTACCTTGACAATCACAGCCCTTCTTACAACCATTATTACGATGTAGGTGGTGTGGGTAACAGCGCTAGCTCCGTATGCTGTGCTGCTGATCCTGCTGGCGCGAGGAGTGACGCTGCCGGGAGCTACCGAGGGCATAAGATACTATCTCACACCTGAGTGGCACAAACTTCAAAATTCTAAAGTAAGCATATCAATTATAGTGAAAGTATAATACGATTTCAGGCATTGTTCAAACTGCGCCCCTTCGGTTACTCCTTCGAGACCACTAAAGTAAGCAATTGTAGTATTTACCTTTATAAAAGTGTTACTCAATGGTGTTTAAATATGATGTGCCTCCTAAATCTAAAACATACAACAGACAGTGATTGAAGTAACAAATTACAGAAACAATCTTGAAGTCTATTGTTTTCCGACACCGAGATCCATGTGGAATTCAATGAATTGAAAAGAATACAAAACATGAGGAAATATCCAGCCAACATTTATATCTAAAACCTACATACATATTGCATGTCCTTTTCTTCTCTTTCGCTCGCCTTACATGAGACTTCTACTCCCAGGTGTGGATCGACGCGGCTTCCCAAATCTTCTTCTCCCTGGGCCCCGGCTTCGGCACGCTGCTGGCACTGTCCAGCTACAACAAGTTCAACAATAATTGCTACCGGGATGCTCTCATCACTTCCTCCATCAACTGCCTCACCAGCTTCCTGGCTGGCTTCGTCATATTCTCCGTCTTGGGGTGAGTGAAGTAATATTTAGTCATTTTAAAAAAGAATTGTGTGTCAGGTCATGAAACCTAATGCCGCACAGAATATGTTTTTCTGGTTTCATTATAGGAAATTTGATACACTATAACGCTTCTAGATTTTATTATTTTCCTCTAATAGGTAGTCTAAAATATTTAAAAAAGATGTTTCCTTGACCTTAACACTTTCATATCCTACGAGTATTAATATTATAAACGTTACGCTACGAGTAGTAATAGTATAATATTATAAACATCGTAAAATGTAAAAGTTTGTTGTAGAAACTCTAAACATGTCAACATTTATTGACATGTTTAGAGTTTTTCCTTCACACTGCAACTGCTAAATAGGTAGATTTAGCTAAAATTTTGAACAGCGTTGACCTAGATTTTAGATTAATACTTTTTATCCCAATAATTGAATTTAACGCTAGTGGAGACTCGGTTAAATATCAGTTTACTCATAATACTCCTTCCCTCACCAGCTACATGGCACACGTTCAGAACAAGAGCATCGAGGAGGTGGGGCTGGAGGGGCCGGGGCTGGTGTTCATCGTGTACCCCGAAGCCATCGCCACCATGACCGGCTCCGTCTTCTGGGCCATCATATTCTTCCTCATGCTTATCACGCTAGGACTTGACAGCACTTTTGGAGGTAGGCTTTTGATAGTTGAACAGGTAGGTACTGTTTATTGAGAAAATATTTGTCGATATTTTTTTTCGTCGTTTATTTGGAATTGAATGAATTTAGAAGCAGTGATAGCCTAGAGGTGTGAACACTGGACTACCAAGTCAAAGGTCTCGAGTTCGAATCTAAGACACGCACCTTCTCGAAATCATGTGCCTAATTATCGGATAACATCGTGAGGAGATATATATACCTGAGAGATTTTCTCAACGGCATGTGAATTCTGCCAACCAGCATTAGGCTAGCGTGGTGGACTGTAGCCTAATCCCTCTCATTCTGAGAGGAGACCCACGCCCAGTAGTGGGACAGTATGGGTTGATGATGATTAATGCATGTTACATTGGGCTATTACAACAGGTTTGGAGGCGGTGACGACAGCGCTGTGTGACGAGTACCCTCGGGTGCTGGGGCGACACCGCGAAGCGTTCGTCGCTGTGCTGCTGCTGTTCATCTACATCTGCGCTCTGCCCACCACCACCTACGTAAGTAGAATAAATGACTAAATATAAAGGTTTTCGTACGACAACGGGCATTATGCTTCAGGGTCAGTGCAAATGTTGGCCTATTCGCTATCCCTGTCGCCTGCAGCACTCACAGCTTGGATGACACAAGACTTAGGTATATGCTTAAATGTTTTTACGTATTATTCCTTTTTCCTGTAACATCGACCATGAGCTTTTGTTACTAAACTCCTTAGCGATGCCGTAAAATATTTGTGTGGAAACTCTCCATCGCCTCTAGCGGTTACATAAGGAACTAAAATCTGCTATTACATTCAGAGATTACAGCGTTTTGCTGTATAAAAAACCTATCGAAAGGAATTCGATAGAACTCATGGTTGAGGTACCGACTAGTCTTCCTTGAGAACAAAGTCGTGTGACTAGCAGCGTCAAATCAGCAAAATTCAATATAAAATTATGCAAAATTTGTAGCTTTTTTGTTGCTATTTAGTTAAAACCGCGATTTTGTTGGTTGAGCCGTTCGCGAAAAATCGCAACGCTGCTACCTTGATAGAGCCCATACTTCTATAATCCTAAATCATTATCTATTCTTGATAACCATAAAAAGTTCGTAAAATGTTCGTCCAGTAAAGCAGCATTAAGTTATGTAAGTGAAAGATTACGGACCGGACGAGTCAGCACAAAATGTTATTACCTCGTCATACGTTACCCGTTACGGGGTATCCGTAACTCATAACCGGGAAATGTGGGCTTTACCCAGACCTTGGCAACTTTGTGCTTGTTATTTGTAAGGAATTTGTAGCTACGTTAACTTGTTTGTAGTAATATCTGCCTTTAAGGCCAGCACTAAGCAGGTTTAAAACCTTCTTGATTTAAGTCCAGATCTAGGGCCTGTTTCACAACTTACTGATAAGTTCCCGTTAAATTTGCTGGGAGATT
Source organism: Acronicta psi (assembly GCA_946251955.1). Taxonomy (NCBI): domain Eukaryota; kingdom Metazoa; phylum Arthropoda; class Insecta; order Lepidoptera; family Noctuidae; genus Acronicta; species Acronicta psi. The sequence continues at coordinate 12,866,903 of OX276482.1, forward strand.
ATTTTATACTTTTGTTCTATTTCTAATTTATTCAACAATAAGCAGAGGTGGTGAAACAGGTCCTTAGAATTCCTTAATATTTTTTAATGAATCATTACAAAGGCAATAGTTATATAATCTTAACCTAACAGGCACGTTAAGACATATTTACATAAACTCACGCATTTTTCCCAGAGTGTTAGGCAGAAACTAGTGATCACCCTTTGTTGCTATTTTTTGTAATAGGGTCGGTTCCATGGAACTTAAACGATCCCGGGACTATGATGAGTGTTTAGAAAATCCCAACAACACTTTGTTCGACCCAGGAATCGAACCTAAGACCTCGAACTTAGCAGCCGCACTAGACTAATAAACCAGTATAATTTTTTAACCAATGTATATCTTACATTCGACGAACACGTCGACACAATCCATTAGTTGTCTTAACACTTAACACATACGTAACTATAAGCCCAACAACACACAGGTAGGTTCCACCACTAATAAATTACAGAACGTTATCTAGGGCTAATGTATTCCGTTGCATAATTCATGGTCATCACTCAGCGGGATGACCTGGCGTACTTCACATGCGTTCTTCGGAGCTTTGTTTTGCTTTTATTCCCCTTTGTATTCATTATTGAGGTGTGGAAAAGGAGAATGAGGGGAATGAACATTGACTTATTAGGAATGGGCAGTCCGCATGTCACAATGACATCCTTGAACTTGGTCCCAAAATGGTCTGCTCTAAGCCGAAGTGAACTATAGTCTGCGCGGAACTAGTTGACCGCGCCTTAGGTATGAGAGCGGCGGGATGGAGGGGCGGGATCGCCTGCGCGCGGTGGGACGGAGTGGCCGGGGCGCTTGCTTTTGTTCACAGTAACCCGCCGCCTCACCACAGGCCTCACCCCCGTCCCTACCTAAGGCGCGGTCAACTAGTTCTGCGTGGACTATAGTCCGCGATCGGTTAAAAAACAAATGCCATGCGATACTAACAAAGATGGCGTCAGGTATTCTGTATAAGGCAAACGCGTAAAAAAGTGAGTAGTGAATTCAAACCTCTTGTTTAAATATGCCTACAGCCAGACGCTATGACAACTGGTCTTGGGAGTCTTAGGAGACGTTTTACAGAGGAAAAGATTGCATATTAGCGAGAGAAAAAATCGTACCAGGCACGGTTAGCTTTCGCAAAGCTATCGAGACCTAAAAATGGAATTTATTTCTCCTAGGGCGGTGTATACCTGGTGGATCTGCTGAACGTGTACGGTCCAGGGTTGGCGATCCTGTTCGTGGTATTTGCGGAGGCGGCCGGCGTCTGCTGGGTGTACGGCGTGGACCGGTTCTCTGAGGACGTGAGGACCATGCTCGGACACACTCCTGGGTGGTTCTGGAGGGCATGCTGGTCTTATATCAGGTAGGTCAGGTACCAGGTGCGATACAATCAACGTTTGCTTCATCAATCATTCTGTTAAATTGCAACTATTATACCATCACGCCTGTATTCCCCGAAAGGTAATGCAGAAGTGTATTTATGTAGACCTACAGTTCGCAGTATGTTTCGGTCGCATGCAGCGATCCTATTGCCGTCAACCGAGCGAACTAAAGAATTTTATTGAAAAACCTAATTGACCTTGAATCGAACCCAAGGCCTAAGTAATAATGGTGGATGAGACTGTAGTGACTGACCCGGGCACTTAACAATTATTGAGGCACTTAACCCTATACTTCGGGCAATATAGGGTTGAATTTTTTTGACGACGTCTGTGGTTCGAGTACCGGACTGCTGATCTCGAGGTCGTGGGTTCGATTCCCACAGGACACAAACACTTATTGTGATGAACTTAAGTGTTTGTGTTTGTCTGGGTGTTTCTTATGTATTATAAGTATGTATTTTAAAAAAATAAGTATGTAAGTATTATATCCATTGTCTCGTACCCATAGTACAAGCTCTGCTTAGTTTGGGACTAGATGGTGCTGTGTAAAAATGTCCCAGGATATTTATTATTTTAATTTAACACAGTTTTTTTCACCCTGCAGTCCAGTATTCCTGTTGGTGCTGTTCGTGGTGTCTGTGCTGGCTCACGAGGAGATGCTGGGCGGGGAGTACGCGTACCCTCCCTGGTCCATCACGGTCGGCTGGATCATGACTGGCACCACCGTCTCCTGCATACCTGTCTACATTGTCTACAAGTTTGCCATAACACCTGGGAGCTTTATGCATGTGAGTTTTTGAAAGTAGAAGTTATGATATCCTAGTGGAATGACACTACCAAGCTGTTTCGAACGGCCTCAGTGGTCTAGTCTAGTCGTTCGAGTATTGGATCTGGCTGATCACAAAATGTTGGGTTCGAATCCCATAGGACACAAATATTTATGTGATGAACAATAAATATTTGTGTTAGTCTGGGTGTTTCTTATGTATTATATATATAAGTAATTCCAAAAAAGTGTATTTATTTTCATTGTCTAGTACTCACAGTACAAGTTCTGCTTAGTTTGGGACTAGGTGGTTATGTGTAAAATGTTCCAAATATGTATTTTTACCCGACTGCCGAAGGAGGAGGGTTATGTGTTTGACGCGTATGTATGTATGTATGTATGTATGTATGTATGTCCGTTCCTATGTCCGGTCGTAACTACTCAACGGCTCAACCGATTTAGATAAATGACACCTCATTAGATTCGTCTTGATGGCACGAGTGTCACTGGGTACCTACATGAAATTAAAAAAAAAACAATATGGCGGATTTTATACGCTTTAATGTGCGAATTGATTTTTTATTATTATAAATCACACATTGAAATTTAAGGCACGCATCAGGCACCACAGACTTCGATGATGTCTATTAAAACGGTGAAGGAAAACATCGTGAGAAAAACTGCATGCCTGACTTTCTCTACGGCATGTGAAGTGTGCGCAACTTGCATTAGGCCAGTGTAGACTATAGCTCATTAATAGGGGAAACCCATGTCCAGTAGTGAGACAAAATGGTTTGATGAAAAAATTAAGGGGTAGTTGATTAACCTACACTTGCCTCTTGATGATCTCTAGCCTTGTCTTTAACTAGTTCCGCTTCTCAAACTTACTGTCTTTTTACTCCAGCGCATCAAAACCATTAAGCGACCAGAAGTGACGTCAATACCGCCATCGGATCCTACACTCTGCAGTCTGTGACCTGACCAAACCTATAGCTCAACGCCTATACAGACGAAGCCAGCTATGGAATGGCTTGTATAATACTTAACATACGCGATCCCTGCAAACCTGCGCAATCTCCGCAAAACTGCGCATCCTCTGCAAAACTGCGCAACCTCTGCAAAACTGCGCAACCTCTGCAAAACTGCGCAATATCTGCAAAACTGCGCAATCTTGGCAATTTCAACCAGAGTTATCTACAAACTAGAGGGATCTGTATTATCTTAGTAGGTACATGATTGTGTATTGTTATCCTGTATTCTCTACAGTGACAACCACACAACAATGATAACCATTTTTTTCGCTTATATAGGTATTATATATGACGCTATATTGCACATACAAGGCTTTGCAATTTGCAGTTAGAAAGTGTCAACGTGTTGTTTGATTCGTAGGATTGGAAATCTACGACGTGTATATGTATTTAAGTAGATACCTATATAACAAAATAAAGTATTAGTTTATATGCTATATTTTATGCGTATAATGTTTTAATATTTAAAAGAATTTAACAATAATAGGTATAGGTACGTAGTATAGAATTATATTATTAGCTACTTAGATAAGTTTCATTAGAAGTTAGGCCGCTAAGAAACACAATTTACCGATTCGATACTAAAAAAGGCGGTCGACAAAGACCTGCTCTTCAAAAATATTTATAATAATATGTAGTGCTAATTATTACTCTTCACATATTATATGTACTTACAACGAATTATATATACCTTCATATTATAGGTTCCTAGTCCTTTTAAAATAATCTTGTATAAATTATCATAAAAGTGTTGCTGGACAGACTATAAAATATTTGCGTGGATATAAGAAATGTTGTATACTTTCTGTGAAGAAGGGAAAAGTATACACGTATGTATAAAATCGCGTGCGCACTCATTTCACCCACAGTTAGTATAAAATAAATTTCAAGCTGTATAAATGCTAGATTTTTCTAAATAGTTGTTAAATAGTCTTAAGCAAACCCCATTGTAAATATGCTTTAAAATTCAATTTAAATAGGTATCTAAATAAATATATATTTTTCTGTATTCTTGGGCAATGAGTGCAGAAACGATATATATTTATATAATATTATGTTTTAATAATAAGATATACCAATAACGTGTACATAATATTAGAAAAAACGGACAAAGTTTTATGGGAACATATGAATAGGTGTTTAGTTGTGACATAGTTTTTTAGTACTAAGTGTAATAATATAATTAATTAAATATATAATTATATAATAGAAGTTTATTCAGTGTATTTAAAAGGTAGCTTAACTGTAGGCTTTTTTAAAAAATTGCGCTTGTTTCTTAAAAAAAGATGCTTCAAGATTACAAAATATATATCATGTAGGTTGTATTTATCTGTAGATAAATAAACATAGAGTTTCGTGTGAATAATAATTAGTTTAATGAGCAACTAAATATTTTTGTAGAATATAATATAGCTCTGCACTATACCTAGTAATGTTTCCTAGCTTGTTAATTTATTGTATCAATATATCTTTAAAATATATCGTACTCGTTCTCGAATATTAGGATCTGCATAAATTATGTACTTTATAATATTTTAAAGGGGTGATAATTATTATATTCATAAAGAGATATTCACCCAAAATACCTAGAATTGTTGTTACATTTTGATCATTAGTATGAATGTATCTTTGAAATTGTCGTTGTTTCGGTAGACGTATTAGTAAAATGTAACCTAAAACATGTTTAATCATCTTCAAGTAAAAGTTAACTTCATATATTTAACTAGAAATTGAAAAAAGGTTAAGTGTTTTTATAATAAAATATAATAAAAACTAGTTCATATACCCACAAAGTATATTTACGACATTTTTTTTATATTCGTTGTTTATTTTTATACCTTTTGTTCTTTGTTGATTATTGTTGTCCAGTGTTGATGTCTAGTATGTATTGTATGTAGCTATGTAACCGTTGATTGTATGTGTTTAGGGTAATAAACGACAAATGTGTAGATTGGGCCTGCACCAGCCATTGCAGGTCTATCTAGTCATTTGTTTAACTATATTCTTGTGTGTTATTTGCCCCCAACCAGAGACATAATACAACAGCAATAAATCTCTTAGCCCGCGTTAGCCTAGTGATCCCAAGCGCGACTTCTACGCTCGAGTTTCTGGGTTTGATTCCTAGGTTGATCAAAGTGTTATTGGATTTGTCTATGAAATTCTCAGCAGCAGCTAGAAGTTGGGAATTGTGCCCGGTTTATGGGCCCGCTATTACATTGCATTGCACCTAAAAACCGGCAAACTGTGACACATAATGTGTAACAGTAGGAAACCTCTGTTGAACCCTTCGCGGAATACAAGCTTGATGGGATGTTATGCTAGACGGCCATAGACTTATAGACAGATTTGTGAATTCTCCTGGAACAAGGCAGGAAAAAAATTTACTAAGTACCGATAGCATTATTATTATAGCACCATGAAGTATCATATTAGTTTCGACATCCGTGCATTGACCTTTAAGAAAAGAGTTTTTATTCAATTCAGCGCATGCCATCTAGATTATGACACATTTTAAATCCGTCAAATGAATGTCTAATCAGTAATGAATCTCACCAAAAAAATAATAGGTGTATAAAATCAAAAGTGTGATAAAATATATATATATGAAATCGGAAAGTGAAGATGTTAATTATAGAGGGGACTTGTAACATAAGCCTCCCACTATTTGTATGGCGGGCAAATCTGTAAGCTTTAATACACATTGCGTGAGTAACGATTACCGACTTATTGTACGGCTTCTATTTACAACATTCATTTGATATTGTTAGGACAGTTTGATAATCTTTCGGAAATTTATTTGGAAAAAATAAGCATGTATCTGGTCGGCTCCTTTTATGGGAAACTAATTGATGCTATGTCGTTTTTTAAGCGCCTCTGTCTGTGCAAATAGAAATATTGTTCTTACAAGAAATGGTAGGAGCTCGTAGCTAAGTAATACCTACGGTGATCAATCGATCAGCTATTTACAGTTAGATTAACTTCACTTACTGCCGTCAGTCTATGGATGGGTGACCATTATTAGCATATCGAGACCCTCCTCAGAAGTCACGAAAAGTCATCAATACCAATCAGTAGTAGTTACTAGTAGGTCTGAAGCCTAAAAAGGCTGACAAACCAATTCAAGATTAATACCCGAAATTAAGCTTACTATCTGCTGGCAGACGCTTCGTACAAAATACTGGTATACAGCCGCATCTGGATAAACTGGTAGCCGACCCAACATTGTTAAGAAAGTGTCTTAATTTTCAGAACCTAGAAAAAATATGTAAGACAATTGAAATTTCCAAGCAACATGTAAAGCGGAAAAAATCAAGATATATCATAGCTATAAATGGCTTCACGGGGCATCTCCGCCACATTGGTAATTTAAAGATCTGCTTTAAATCGTATGGGATAAAGTGTGACTTGTATTGCTCGTATAGTCGGCCAAGAAATGGGTATAACACAGAGTCAACACTAGATACTTAGGAACTGTTTCACGACCTCCTAGTATGTTCCCGATAAATTACTGGACAGATTATTTAATTTTTTTATTTATCCCGAGGTGCTATCCAGAGGTGGTAAAACAGACAATTATAGTCTGCGCGGAACTAGTTGACCGCGCCTTAGTATGTGAGCGGCGGGACGGAGGAGCGGGGTCGCTTGCGTGCGGGGGGATGGAGGGGCGAGGGCGTATACTTTTGTTCACAGTAACCCGCCGCCTCACCCCCGCCCCTACCTAAGCTGGCCAACTAGTTCCGCGTGGACTATAGTCAGCTGTGCCAATCATTATGGGAGTTGTTTTAACTGTCATGGTCGTAATTACAAGAATCCTATGGCCCTGACTGCCTATAGGGCAAGGGAAGGTCAGTGTAGTTTTTAGTCGGTAGAAATCAGACCTGAGGCGGCAGAGAACCCATGTAGACTATCTACACTACAAAAATAGTTGTTCCAAAACCTAATAGAAAGCTTTCTTGACTGACCATACGCTAAAACATCTTTATACAAATGTAAGGAGAGCTTTCCAAATATAAAGCTTTAATTTTCCAAACTTATACAATTATACCCATGCATTTAAAGTGTTCTTTAAATTAAAATATCTTTTCCAAATTAGCTCCTTTGCAAGCACTACAATCACTCTTCATCTTAACGATATTAGTATTTAGTAGTAGGTAACAGAGCTAACTGAGGCCAATAAAGGATTGAGTTGAGGAAATTACTAAAATATATACACCTATTCTGCTATACGTTTACTTACAATTAGTCCCGCAAGTTGCTAATGGGCTGGAACCTTGTCTAATTATCCCCAAAGTGACGTCATCCGCCGTACTTGCCGGGTAATGGTGCTAACGCGTACTGAGAGCGGTTACGTCATTTTTACGTTACCAAGATGGCCGCCAGGCACATTATCAATTTGCGAGTCACCTATAAAAGCCCCTTTTATAGGTAGTATAGGTACCATATTATTAATATGTGAAACCCCACGATGACTATTTGTTAGTCCTCTAATAAGATTGCAATATGGTCATATGGTCTTAGTCGACAATCCGACACTGCCTTATTGTCTTGCCAGCCCTTATGCCTGCCCCCAGAAATATACCCTGGATTTGCCTTGTCCTTATGAATTTAATATCTTCATCAGAACCTTTGCGACTCGCACTTGGAGTCGATAGCGAAATGGTTGAGTTGCAACGGCGAGGTGTGGGGAGTAGGGCCCACGACGGTGTTCGCCAGCGCCGCCGCCCTCTTCCTCTACAACGAGCTGGAGGCCACCGTGTTCATCGCGGGGGACCACGCGCACGTGTCCCTGCTCGAGAAGACATTGATTGTGAGTCCACATTATACTTATTTCCTTTCAGTGGCAGGACGAGCTAGACCTTTACTGGCAGGATTGGCCGCTGATAACCATGACGAGTGGAAGGTGGGTTAGAAGGCCTTTGCCCTGCAGCGTGACGATAACGGTTGATAATAACAAAACCTGTCAGTCAGTCTGTTTGAAGCTGAAGAGATTCGGCTGAAATTTGTCTCACATATAGTTATGACGTAGGCATTGGAAAAATATTGATGAACGCCAGTAAACCGCGGAGAACAGCTAGTACGTAAATAATGATATTGTTGGCTGGACCAAGGACTTGATACAGAGTGGTACTTCTCGACGCTGCACAATTTTTTATAGGTTTGGAGCTCTTTTGATTTGAACTCTATGGAGCTCTAACCACCAGTAGCGTAGACTCCAATAAACTGGTAGGTTACTATTTTGAATTTTTTTTTAATCTTGATGTATGTCAAAACATTTTTTTTAAATATCTTTTAAATAATATACTTATGCTGTTTTTTTTACTTTACAGTCTACGATGGTGCTGGGTATGCTGGCACTGATGATTCACCTGTGGGTCTGCTCCATGCGTTTCTTTCAATATTACCTTGACACACTTATTAGAGATGTGAGTATCAAGACAACTATTGTTGCAGCCTTTAAAAAAAATCTTCCACGCAATTCCAATGTATTCTCCTAATTTCAATCTATTTTGCCCGTGACTACAGCAAAAAATATGAATACTTTTAAATTGTATGTCAGAGAGATTCAAGAATAAAGATACAACGGGGTATCAATGGTATACTGATTTTAGATTTTATTGCTATAGCATATCTTTCTTATTCAACAGAGTCCAAGTATGCTGCTAGAGATGACGACAGCAGGCCTGTTAGGGGGGCAGACGGAGATGATGCCGCTGGGCCCCCTGACGCGGTTCCTGCGCCAACAACAGCCGCAGATCCACATCACTGTGTGCTGGTTCCTCTCGCTGTGCTACGCCGACTACGTCAGGAAGAACTACTGCCAGAGATTCAACATGCCGTATTTGGAACAGTGGTTGGTATGGTTGATAAACTGTCTACTTACATAGTATTTGTAGCTTATTATCCTATTTATGAGGTGTTCAAAAGGTTGTGGATCATGCTAAGCAATATACTAATGACAGAGCACATACGTTTTAAATGCTCTTAAAGTCACATTCAAAGATTGAGGTAGGGTACCGTTGTTAAACTGATACTCGAACGTAAGGCATGCACACATAAACACCACAAACACACACCTGGACCACCAGTATCTCATCGCAGGTTAGCGCCAGACGGATAAAAAATTGCAAGGGTGGAATTTGAAGCTATTTTACAGGTTGGAACGTGTCGGTGTTCTGAATCACACAGTGCGCCTCCCTACCTCGCTCTCAAGAGGGACAACAACAACTGATCCTGTGGAGATTATCGAATATTAAATGCCAGGACGTTTTCAGAAAGGTATCCCATTCGACATTTACTGGATTTTGCCCACAACCTCACAGGATGCACAGTATTTTCAACGATCGATTTAGTCAAGACCTTCAACCATATATACATGAATTTCAGCGACACCGAGAAACCATTATTAACACTCTGTTCGGCTTCTACGAAGCTACGGAATGCCGAGCAAACGTTCCAGCGTTTCGTCGATAAAATGCTACGCGAGCTAGAATTTGCCTGAATTTATATTTGGATGATATTTTGGTTTACTCGAAAAACCAAGCGTCTTACATAGATGACTCACCAGGTCGAGATATTACGATATGGTGATTAACTACAAGAGCTACTAGAGCATCGCCGACAGTTTTTTGAAAGTTTTCTCAGACACACTGAGGCTAAGTTTACAAGTAGAATACTACTATAATTATGGCCTGGCACGCGACAGTCGTGTCAACAGCCAGAGGCAAAACCGTTACAAGATATTACGGTCAGGGCCGTAACTAGATTTTTCAGAGTGGGTGAATATCCCGTATCGATAGCCCTGCTAAGGACTTGCTGATATGACATGACATTGCTGACTTCCAAAACTTTCAACCTAAAAGTTTTGCCTACTGTCTGGCTTGTCTTGTGGAGCAATTCCATACACAGTTTAAAGCGGCTATAATCTGTCATGCTGCCAGCTGAGTTCGGCCCCTTCCTCTTTTACCTACGATGAGGCACACATAGAGTATTATGTAGGTACATGAATACAAAGATTTGAAATCATCACCAGCAGAGTTGGTATATGGGGAACTGCTACGTCTTCCGGAAGACTTCGAAAGAAATCGTCACAAATTCTGACATGATCGTCGTCGACCTGATGATATTGAGGCCACGGATGTTTGCAAATAACTTGAACTCGGCGTATACGTCGACTACAATGACAGGATGCCAGAAATCGTCCTCCATTATCCTATAGATTTGGCTACATCATCATACGTCTTCCTTCGAGATGACACTGTGGCCGGACGTCTTAAACGAGCTTATACTGGCGCCTAAGAAGTTATACAGACATGTTATGACATTCTCCATTGATAGACTTAAACTTGCCTACATACTGTGTGATCCAGATTCCACAATACATTCAAATCATTAGTAATTACCTCACACACCTACTGGTACCGTACATAAATACACACAACCCACAAAACCGTATTCCTTCTTTCCTCCCTAGATATAAAGCGGAGCTGCATTATCAATTATTACAACTATGATTAAATTTAAATTAATGTTATTATAAACTTTATTTCTCATTGTTATTTACTTAGTAAGTATAGAAGGTCAGCTGAACATTTGGATAATAATATTTGTTCTGGTGGCCAGGCAAACGGAGTTGCACGAGCGCGCCGTGCAGGGGGTGAATCGCACTATGCGGAAGGTCAACAGCTTCGTCGGCTCCGTCCATCAACGGCTGCGTGGATACGTGCCGCAAGGAACAGAGAACAGCAATCGGATGACTGACGGAGAGACTCATACGTAACGCTTTTTGTAGATATAAACTTGGCTACACATACTAACATACATACAGTTCACGCCAAACTTATTGTCCGAGTTGAAGTAGGCACGACCTAACTTTAACCCGGCCTTAAAAATCGTAGAAAGAAAATTATAGGATTGTAATAAATAAAAACGAAAGCTCAAGTCGTAGGCTGTCGCTTTATATTATTTTAGTCCAATATTTTTCGTAACGATTTTTACGGCTGGGTTAAAGTTAGCTCGTGCCAGCTTCAACCCGGACAATAAGTTTGGCGTGAACTGTACCTACGTCTAGAATTTCAGTCAATGATGCTATTGCTTGTGCGTGACTCTTAAGAAATTAAACTCACTCACATTTATACACCCGTATCTATCGATGATTCATTCATTCCAGAACACTTAACAGTATTTTACTTAATATAATGATGTAAAAGTACATTACAGTGTCCATCGCAGACCAGTACAGTGAACAACATTTACATCTAGCTGTTTCATCGTCAGGTTCTAATCAAAATCATCAGCAAATTCACTCTCACACCAACCCGCTATTCCAATTTTTCCGAAGCCTGATGACTAGGCAAGCCTACACTCTGCACACAACTGGAACATTGCTGCTTTGGTAAAAAATTGCATCTTCTTCGAGTGCCTCTCCAATTATTTAAGGTTATATTTGAAGGTTGGCCGAATCAATTCCGAATATTTGTCTGTCTTTGGCGAGATGGAATAGCTCAACAGCACTCGTGGTCCATTCGCGAATGTTCCTCAATTAGGATTTCTTTCTGCCGCCAACACCGAGTTTGGTAGAAAATTTCATATTTAGGCATAACGTTGTCTACTAGAGTGGGAGCTCGACTCCCAAGAGATCGTCGATCGACGTCAGCGGGGCCTGTAGTCGGGTCTCGTGCGGCGATGGGCGAGCAAGTCCTCCCGGCTCGCCGATTGGCAAGCCGCCGAAGGAGCTCCATGTCCGCGTCGTCAGCCAGTCGAGCGAAACCACTGCTGATGCAATTGAGAAACTCAGAAATTATGTCACGGTGAGTGGGTGCTTAATAAACCGTTGTTTTGTTCTTGATAATGCTATAAAGTTAATCGGAAAGAGATAGCAGATATATATTGACTGATAGATGACGCACGCAAGGCCTAAGGGCCTGTTTCACAGCTTACTGATAAGTTCCCATTAAATTACTTGGCAGATAATTTCTTACAAAAGTTGTTCGATTTTATAATTAATCCGGCGGGAAGCGGTTATCCTGAGGTGATGAAACAGGCCCAAAATCATGCCGATGCCGCAGCCATGGCAGGGATTGGATGCTACGGAGATTTCTATGAAGTTGAGTTGTGGCGAGTTGTGGTCAAGTGCAAGCCTATCTAAGATGAAAAAAAATATTCATACTACAACTCGGTGGCCTGTGCGATTCGGAAACAGCTCGCTCGTGAATATGAAATTCCTTATAAACGCTCTGGATGGGATTTTCGGAAATTATTACGGGTTATGAATAAATCAAATCATCGTGGGTTGCTACTTCATAAATATCAACTTTTTTTTTAATCTATCATAATATAGGTTAGGATATATACATGGGCGTACCCAGGGGAGGGCAGGGGGGGGCAGCTGCCCCCCCCTGGAACTAGGAAGCCCCGTAGATAAAAGTCATAGTAAGATAAAAAAAACCTTTTTAGGTGTTGTGTGTAGGACGGAACAAACTTGCCCCCACAAGTTACAATAACACTGGCAGTGACAAATTGTCAAAATAGAAAAAATATTCACTATTTGTTGCTTCTTGTCAACAATTAGTTGCTACAAAAACGATTTTGTTGCTCAAACCGATCTTACAAAATTGACAACTTTGCTAGCTTTACTTAAAGATAGCATAAAAATAGCTAAATACTATATAATCAGGGAAACAAATAGACCAATATTTGTTGCTGAAGACCTCATTAAACCAACAATTAAAAAAATAACCAGTAAAATACAATTCAGTTGTTTGAGGTAGCAATTATTATTGAGAAACACATCTTTCAAAGATCAGATGAGTTTCCAATCGCTATGCTTATTCGTTCATTAATCGGTTAAGCTAACTTAAGTTTTGATTTTTTTTGCTCGATGTGACAAACTGACATTATAGATGCCTGACTAATTTTCTTGCTCGACGTGATAATAGTGATGCCTAATATTACAAAAAAAATAAAATAACCAGAGATTGGATGAAAATCTGACCAGTATTCTTATAAACCGACTAGCTGACCCAGCAAACGTTGTTTTACCATATAGGGGTGGTTCACCCTTATCATTTAGGGGTATGAAAAATAGATGTTGGCCGATTCTCAGACCTACCCGATATGCACACAAAATTTCATACAAATCGGTCCAGCCGTTTCGGAGGAGTATGGCAACTAAAACTGTGACACGAGAATTTTATATATTAGATTATGCTGCGCCAATAATTTATATTGTTTATTTGTTTTGGAAAAATCGAGAGTGACGAGCTTATAAAAAAACCGGTCAGAAACTCGTGCGCTCCCGGGAAGATATCCTATTGCCGATTTTCAAGGCGTCAAGGATTAACCAAGTTTAGCAACACAATTATTATTATTGTATTTTTTTGATTCCCTAAAAATCGAGCGCTAAGCTAGCATGATCGGTTTATAAGGGTACCGGTTCGGATACTCATCCAACCTTTACAGTGGCGTATTTACACTACAGTCAAAAGAGCGCCAGGCTCCAAGGGGCAGCGCTAGCCGCACGGAGGTAGTAAGATACCCCCTTCACTAACGTCGCCTGTCCTAAGTGGGTGTCCTCAATTTACGAGCTCACTTTTACATGAGACAACTGGAGGTAGTAACAAACTAATTGTTACCACTCTAACTAACCTAACCTGTCCAAGGTAGGTGGCTCAAATTTTCGAGCTCGCTATGCTCGCTCCTACATCGTACATGAGACACCTGGAGGTAGTAGACAAAATAATTGTAGTTACTATTCTAACCCAGCCTGTCCGAGGAGAGTGGCCTCAATTTTCGAGCTCGCTACGCTCGCTTTTACATGAGACACCTGGAAATAGTAAACAAACTAATTGTAGTTACTCTTCTAACCAAGCCTGTCCGAGGTAGGTGCCCAAATTTTCGAGCTCGCTACGCTCGCTCTTACTGTGTGAGATAACTGCAGGTCTAGTAACAAACAAGGATACTTCTAACCTAACCTGTCCAAGGTGGGTGGCCCAAGTTTTCGACTTCTCGTTTGCTGACTCTTAGTCATCAATTTTCATTGCTAAGTTAAGCAATTTTTTTTAATATTTATAAATCCCGGACAAATCAAGCGATGAGTTAGCATGACTGGCTTATAAGAATACCGGTCAAAAATTCATCTGATTTATACTTTTTTTTATACCATTAAGGTGACAAACAAGCATACGGCCCACCTGATGGTAAACGGTTACCATAGCCTATGGACGCTTATAACACCAGGGGTGTCACTCGCGCATTGCCGACACGAAAAACCTCTTAGAGGTTCATGGAGGATTCACTGCGCCGACAGTTTGAAGGAATATTCCTCTTACTGCCAGCACAGCGCATCCTTAGAAGGAGCTCGACATTACTCACTGCAGGAACACAACACATAATAAAGTGTGTTATTTGGCTGCAGTTTTCTGTAATGTGGAGGTACTTCCCAGACTTTCCAGGCAACAATAATAAATTTTATCATCCGTCATCATCCGACGTCCGGTTCTATTTTTTTATGCTGACTCTCCAGGCGTCAATAACCATTGCAGCGTAGAGGAAGAAAACTATTTAATTTGACTCCAGCAAAGTTTAGAGTAGCATGACCGGTTTATAAAAGGATACCGGATAGTCAGAAACTCTAAGAAAAGCTCCGATTCTATTTTTTTTCTCTATGCATCAATTTTTATGAATACCGGAAGAATCGAGTGTTGATCCAGCATTACCGGTTTATAATGCATCAGAGTCATCATCGAAATGTAGAACCGGTGATCGGGTGAATTTCTGACCGATATCCCTATATGCCGGTTATGCTAGCCAATAATTAAGTAGATCTGTAAATAATTTATTATTTATTCATTTTTGTAGAATCGAGCGTTAGGCTAACATGATCGGCTATATAAGCGCACCGCTTAAAATTCATCCGATTTCCAGTTCTAAAATTTGTTGCTGGCTCTAAGCTCGTTCCACGTGGGGTCATAATATAATAGCTACCAACAAATTGACAAAATAATTCGGTTTATCATATTATTTACTCTGATAGTTGTTGTCGATTTTTTCGATGGGTTTGAGCATTTTTTTTTAATTCTGCTTAAATTCGGGGGGGGGGGGGTGTTAAGAAATCCCTCAACTGCCCCCCCCTGGGCCAAAAGCTGGGTACGCCCATGGATATATATACATATATATATAGGATACCTTTAAATTTTTATGACTTTTGTTGTTCAGGCGACTAGATGCTCGTGCGGCAGTGCACAGAACCCCGGCCTCTGTGGTTCTGGGACCACCAAGGAAACAAAGCCTTGAGGACTGCCCATGGCGGAGCATCGACAGGCTGCCGTTTGATTCTTTTGTTCAATGATATCTTGATCTTGATTCTTTTATTATATTAATTAAAGATTTTATTATAAAAGTGTTATTTCTATTTATATTTCGAAATGGGATTTATTGGTAATAGATAATGGTGTTTCTCGGAAGTAAAACTGTTTCAAGTGTTGACTTGAGAAAAGATATCTTACATGTGGAGGAATACCATGTAGCTTCTTATAATACTTTCCATGTACCACACTTTACAAAAATATATGGATTCCAACGGACCAAAGTGGCTGATTGATTAGTCACAATAGAATTACACAACGTGCCATACAAGCAAGGGCGGGTCTCCAGATCTCTGGCTCTCCCTTCCAGGATCCGTCGGTCCAGCCACGTTAAAAGTTCTGTATGGATTTTCATCATCATTAAACTATTAAACTTCCCACTGCTGGGCACATGTCATGTATCCTCTTAGAATCTCCACGCTAGTCTAATAGAAGAAGATAATATTATCTTAGGTTGGTAATAGGCTATACAGTAAGGGCGGGTCGTTATTATTAAATACCTAAGTAGCTTATTGATCCGTCGATCATCCAGTGCTAGTGTGGGGCTCCAGACCAGGACATGTCTCACTTACTGGAGTGCCCGAACTGTCCATGCACCTGCGCCTTCGAGGACTTGATAAACGTAACGGATGCCGCAATGAAGGTGGCCGCCTCCTACTGGGCTCAAACTATATGTATAAATAATACGATTTACCATTGACACGAAAAGAAGAAGAAGAAGTAGCTCATGGTGTCCTTAGGTTTAGCGAAGGTCTCAGGTCTCTCACAATAGAAGATAGAAATATCTTCTTAGCTGTCGCAAGTGTGCCCGCCTTATAATGCCAACTGCTATGGTCGGTTTGTGGGTTAGATTCCCAGGACAATGTTACTTGGTCACGATTTTCAGTCATACATTATTTTCAGGACGTCAAATGAAATCCCTAACCCAAATAGAAATTTTATTAAAAAAACACAACGTCAAATCATTTTGGTTGACAAATTATGTGTGGTAAAATGTCAAAACGATCATGGTGACATAGAAATTAATATTTTTGTGTGAATCAACAAGAAAGTTTAACAAAATTTTAATCCCAATGTTAAATTTCGTTATCAATTATATGAAATTAAAATTTTGTGATGTGGGATTCTTCTCTATGGAGTTTCACCCAAAATGAAGCGTATGAGGTAGGTATATATTGACAGACTTATGAGTACTTAGGTTATGGAAGAGGAGTGGGGGAACCTGAGTCCTGACACTGGTGGTGATCATCATCGTCAACCCATTAAGTGTCCCACTGCTGAGTACGGGTCTCCTCTCAGTATGAGAGGCATAAGGCCATAGTCCACCACGCTGGCCTAATGCGAGTTAGCAGACTTCACGTCGTCGAGAAAATCACTCAGGCATGCGGGTTTCCTCACGATGTTTTCCTTCACCGCTAAAGCGAGTGATAATTACGCACATGATTTCGAAAAGTCAGAGGTGCGAGCAGTCCAGTGGTCATTCCCCTAGGCTATCACTGCTTGATGGTGATCACGATTATAATTTTTTAAAACAACCCTCGCGATCGACTGCCTCGTTGGTCTAGTGGTCCCAAGCGCGACTGCTACGCTAGAGGTCCTGGGTTCGAATCCCGGGTCGAGCAAAGTGTTGTTGGGTTTTTCTGTGAAATTGCCAATAGCAGCTCGGAGTCTGGATTTGTGCCTGGTTGATGGCAATAGGCACTCGTCCCCTATTACATGGGACCCAAACATACCTGTGAAATGTGGATGTACATTAGTACGCCTCTGCCTACCCCTTGGGGGAATACAGGCGTGATGGTATGTGACCCTCGCAATCATGTGTGCGTGTACAAACATAACTGTTCCCATACAGAAACACCTGTTCTGCGGTCTGAAAAATCCTCATGTACCATCTTATATCTGGTGGTAGGGTATATTGGACTCGTACCGACAAAAAACCGCGTTTGCCTTCCCTTGTATAGTCACGGCCATGGGACCGTGGCACACACAAAATCTCCTAGACTCCGAACTAGTAGGTCATACAAATATTTATTTTATTACGCCTAATGTGTGGTCTAACAGCGAAGTTCCTTAACGTAACAAATTGTAATTGTAATTTCCCGAAGGGTAGGCAGAGGTGTACTAATGTAAACCCACAGTGTGGCGGTGTGTGTATTATAAGTTCCCATCGTAATAGGGGCCAGCCTATTGCCATTAATTTCATGCACAAATCAAAACTCCGAGCTCATACTAAAACTTTTATAGAAAAACCCACAACTTCTAGCATAGGAGATGCAATTGCCATATTTTTATATATAAAAATATTGTAAAATATGTAATACTTACTTCATAACAAAGCTTTCAGGTAATATAACTAGCTTACCGCCAGCGGCTTCGCCTGCGTGGTCTTATAAATTACAGCATGTTACTCGGGAAAGATGTGGCTTTCTAATGGTGAAAGAATTTTTTAAATCGGTCGTTGTTTTTGATTTTACTCATTACGAACATACAAATCTTTTCTCTTTTCAACCGACTTCAAAAAAGGGAGGAGGTTCTCAATTCGACTGTATTTTTTGTTTTTATATTAGTATAGATAAACTGAAATTGTAGGTGTTATGAACATTGCAGCTATTCGAGTGGGCGAAGTGCGGAGACGGCGCAATATCAGCATTGCCGACGGTGCTGTGGGCGGCCGGCGCGGCGGCGCTCGCGCAGCGGCTGCTCGCAGCGCTGTTCAGGCGGTTCGTGTTCCGACGTGTACCACTCTGGGAACTGGTCTTACAGGTATAGTTACACCTCTTCATAATATTGTGGGACATTTTACACAGCACCATCTAGACTTAAATTAAGAACTAGTACTATGGATACTAGACAGACTAGACCAATTTTTTTTTGTAAATTCATAGGCACTAAGAAACACCCAACACAAACATTTATTATTAATCACAAGGTGTCAAATCGAATCGAATCACCGACACTAGAAGACATTTTCTACTAGTCGACCTTATGGTACTTAATGTAGAAACAGAAATTGGAAGTTGTAAATATTGTTATCGCAGAAAGAAAAACTGAATTAGTAAACAAGGACGTACCTACCTACGTATTTGGAAACACAAAATTTTGTTAAGTAGGTACCTACAGTTCTTGCCAAACTTATTGTCCGGGTTGAAGTTGGCACTATCTAACTTTAACCCGGCCGTAAAAATCTGAGAAAGAAAAATATTAGATAATAAAAACGAAAGCTCAAGTCGTAATTTGTCGTTTTAAATTATTCTAATCCAATATTTTTCTCTCTCCGATTTTTACGGCCGGGTTAAAGTTAGCTCGTGCCAACTTCAACCCGGACAATAAGTTTGGCGAGAACTGTACTCGTGTGTCTACCTGTACTTTTCATACGGATGGTGAACACTAAAAACCAATGTTGAATGTTTCCAGCACCTACTTTTCATATGGATGGTAATCTACAGCATGCATTTCTGGGTGATGCTCGTCAAAGTCATGAAGACAGTCGTAGAGTATTGTTTCGAAGTAAGTTACCCAAAAGTCTTCTCTTCTCTACGACATATTCTAATTTACGATCTGGAAAGCACAGCATGAGACGGCCTCCAACGAGATGGACCGACGACCTGGCAAAGGTAGCTGGGAGTCGTTGGATCCAGGCGGTCTATGTGGAAGTCTGTGTGGGACGCCTTTGCAGCAATGGACCTCTTCTACCTAACATGATGATGATGATATTCGAATTTCTAATAACTTTATCAGATTTGGCGCAGCTAAGGGGTTACGTGCCTATCTATGCCCGGTTATTGTCAATAGGCTCGCCCCCTAGACTATATTAGATAGGGCCTAAACGCACCGGCTAACTGTAGGTGTACATTAATACACCCCTGCCTAACCATTCTAGGGGAATACAAGCGTGATATTCTGTTACAGGAGGATTCAGTTACACTGTCGGAGGATGATATCGAGAGTCGCAAGATGATGCAGCAGTGGATGATATGGATGTGCGGGGTAGCGCCGCTGGCCATGTACATCCACACGCGGCCGCGGCCAGACATACCCCCCCTCATGATATGGTTCGTAGCCGTGGACAGGTTCTATACTCCAATATTTACTTTTTTATATATCCGTATCCGACATATAACCAGGCCTTGTGGTAGTCTATGGGAGAGGCTTTTGTTTAGTAGTGGACCTCTGTAGGCTGGTATGATGATAATGATACCTATTCCAAGACTGGTTGAAGGATAGACAGTATATATTGAATACTTTTGGGAAATTCGCGGAAATATAAATAGGTATACTACCAACTTAGTATAATAATATTATAAATGAGGACGAAGCTAAATAAGTATGCTAGAAATAGCAAGGGACGGTCTGTAGATTCTGCCTATCCCTATAAGAAAAAGTCGTGAGTGATGTCCATGTAGGTAAGAAGTTATAGAACAAGTTGTTTGTTCGTTTTCAGTAGATAGGTATCTATTTATCTATTACTTAATAGCCTTCAACATGTCCTTCCTTCAATCAGTCACCCAGTATAGGTAGACTGTCGAGGACACAAACCCAGGATTAGGACCGAATCAGAGCTCCTAATAATTCCCTATAAATTTCTTCTCATTTACAACTCGAGTTTGCGAATTTTTATTTTTAATATCGCACATTTATAAAAGCGAACCCGCAAACCGTGGCACATAAATCGAGCTGGTCAGAACTCAGAAGCTATCAAGCGGTCGACACGCTTTTGTTATTTCATGTATGCACATCGACATTACTGAAAGTAGGTCATTGACTTGTATATTCAATGAAGTGGGTTTATAAACTGAATTAGGTACCTGCCCGCAAATGTGTACACGAATTTAATCCTTAATTTGTACCATTGTTCAAAATAGTTTTATTTTCACATAGACCTTATACAGGCACTTATGAAATATCAAAACTAGGTGCACGGTTCCAAATTAGTCGTTTCCTATGGAGAAGAACCGGCAAGAAACTCCATGGTTACTCTTTTTATGTTATGGTTAAATATGATATTAACAGTTTGTGTTGTCCCCCCCTATTCTTTAAAATTATTAAGCTCATATATTCATCTATTATTATTCTACAGGATTACTACCAGCCCGTGGCAACGTCGCGAGATGGGCCCATACGGATATTACCTAAACAGACCTCTGTCCTCCCTGCAGTCCTCCACGAACGTGTCCATCAGACATCAAGCCCTCACCCTCCGGAGAGCCTTCAGCGACTCCAAGATCATCATCAAAGAGCCGCCCAAGAAAAAAAGATATTCCAAATCCATATAACGTGGTTAATTTTTAAGCTAGTCAGAAAATAATCGTCATCTGTGATAAATTTATCATCTTATTACAAGAAATAAAAATGTTGAATCGTTACTATAATGTTGTTTTCTTATTTTGATAACGGTAGAAGTTTTATTTAATGTCTAGGTGTCCACTTTGAATCACAGTAAAAAAAATATAAATTATTACAACTGACACGTTCGTTGCGGTCGTATTCAAATTCCGGGGAAGGAGCCATAAATAGGTATACACTGTGATGATATCAATTTAAATTAGTCTGGTGATAACAACATTCGTTTACATTAACAAATTGACGATGATTCTAATTTCCCGCGATAGAACGTTTTACATGCACCTAGAGATAGATGGTGTCATTTTTAAAAACGTGTTAGATTAATCACCTTATGATTGATAATATAAGAAGTATGAATTAAAGCCATCTAAAAAAATTACAAATAATATTTTACTAATTATTTGTCACGATATAAACAGCAATAATAATAAATAATATGTTTTGTGGTCTAAATAATAAATAATTCTTTTCTTCGTAGGCAACCCGAAAATAATTCCTTTTAATAATAATAGATGTCACTATGCCCCTAAAATTAAAAGTCGGTGTTAAGATTCTCCGGGGCGAGTATATAAGCCCGTGCACTGCTGTCAGGCGTCATACTAACCTTGCGTAGGGTGTACCGTGATCATGAAGGCGGTTGCCCCGGGCGGACTCCGGCCATTGCACTGCGGCCGGGATTAGTCCGTCTGTGACTATCCCAAATAGGGGTACGTCGTACGTGCAATTTTTGGTAGTTGGACTTGCGTTCTGCGCGGTCCTTCATAATAACAAAATCATAACAAAACTAGAACATCGTGAATATGATTAGGTTAGGTCTCTGTGATGTGAATGACATTTTAACCTGTTTATACCACTTGCAAGGACATCTAAATATGCTTCAAATGCATGCTAAAAATTATTTACATTATTTGGGTGATAATTATCTAGAATAGACATTACAAATACTTCAATCAATTGGTTAATTTAAGCCACACGAAATAAGTTAAAAAATTAAAGAGTAACTGAATGGGTGGGAATTATTAGGGGACCATTCGCTGTATTGTTAGCAACAAAAAGTACAAACATTAAACTTATTAACTTCAGGTTTTATACCACTGGTTTCAGTAGAATTCTATAACTTTTGGCATGCGCAGCAAAACAACATGTGGATATTGTTTAAGATAGGTGAATTACTATTAAACTCTATCTGATCTAAAACAAAAAGTAGAAAAAAATATGCCAATCCTTGAAATTCAATTCTATCAAAGAACGAAATGTGGGCTAAAGTGTACCTATATATTTATATATCTAATCTAGCAGCAAGGATGTAACTCAAAAGAAGTACTACCTACTATAAACGCGTGATAGCTTTATGATGATGATAGCGAATGGTTGTGGTTCAGGTTTTTAGCACAGCTGTTTAGGGCATGGATGCATAGAACACATAACTACAGACAGAAACAACACAAACATGTTAGATACCTATGTGATTTTAATTACCTTAACTTTTATACTGTGTAGGGATTTTTAGTATCTGTTATCCCACTAACATTATAAATGCGAAAATTTCGATGGATGGATGTTTGTTACGACCACTCCAAAACGGCTGAACGGATCTGGATGAAATTTGGCACGGAGATAAATTATATTCTGCAATAGCACATAGGCTAAATGCTTTTTATCCCGGGAAAATGTATGGTTCCCGTGGGATAGATTTGTTTTGATAATATCCACACCACGCGGGCGAAGCCGCTGGCGGAGAGAGCTAATGTTTTATATAACAATGGGTATGTTGCAATACTGCCTAAGAGTGATAAATCATTGATTGAGTTATGTATTAGGTGTGTTGGTTGAGTTTTAGTGAGTTATTCCCAGTTGTCACCACCGTCTTCGTCACCACTGGTGACAAATGGGAAAAAAAATCCCATTTGTCACCAGTGGTGACGTCCCCAGTGGTGACAAATGGGAATGGCCACTCTTTTTGTTCCCAGTTGCCACCAGTAGTGACAGATGGGAAAAATAAATAGATACGTCCCCAGTAAGGCGGGGCTAGAGCTGAATATATAGTGATGTGAATTCAATTTTTTGACACGAATTATTTTAATTAGAAGATATATTCTATTATAAAATGTACATTAAAACGAGAGAAATAAAACTTTTACACGTCACTTGGAAGACATAATTATATTTTTATAAATCACAATAATTATAGTAATCGAAATTAAAACTGCATAAGTACAGTTTTTAGTACTACAACTATTACAGATCATATAATTATTTTACGTAAAACGATTTTCTTAGGTTTTCTATCACAGTTTCAACACATGTAATGATGTCTATTTATGTAAATTTGTAATAAAATATCACTTAATGAATACTTAATTACAACACATTTACAATAATTTAATTTCAACTCTGAACAGTGGACTGTTAAATTTAAACGAAATTGATTAATAATATTCATTTATTCAAATTATCAATTTGAATATTATTAAATATTATATGAATATTATTATTTACCAGTTTTTGTATGAGAAAAAAAACATTAAGCTCGTTCTGATACGAAAGGGAAAACTGGCGGCCATTTTTCCCTTTCGTATTGTTGGGAATGTACTGATCAGTGTGACGTCACTGATCTACGAACCGACAACAGCATAGTGGAGCGGGGGTTGATCGGCAGGATGGGAGTGCGAAAAAAAAAATTATTGTAAATGTGTTGTAATTAAGTATTCATTAAGTTATATTTTATTACAAATTTACATAAATAGACATCATTACATGTGTTGAAACTGTGATAGAAAACCTAAGAAAATCGTTTTACGTAAAATAATTATATGATCTGTAATAGTTGTAGTACTAAAAACTGTACTTATGCAGTTTTAATTTCGATTACTATAATTATTGTGATTTATAAAAATATAATTATGTCTTCCAAGTGACGTGTAAAAGTTTTATTTCTCTCGTTTTAATGTACATTTTATAATAGAATATATCTTCTAATTAAAATAATTCGTGTCAAAAAATTGAATTCACATCACTATATATTCAGCTCTAGCCCCGCCTTACTGGGGACGTATCTATTTATTTTTCCCATCTGTCACCACTGGTGGCAACTGGGAACAAAAAGAGTGGCCATTCCCATTTGTCACCACTGGGGACGTCACCACTGGTGACAAATGGGAATTTTTTTCCCATTTGTCACCAGTGGTGACGAAGACGGTGGTGACAACTGGGAATAACCCGTTTTAGTGCACTTTATAGGGTTGGCACTCACTGTGCAATACAATGGTGGACTAGAAATACACTTAGGCCTTTTACCCAGAGATAGGCGGAAAATACAGAACGTCGTCGTCTTCCACAAGCAACATAAGCTTTTTTTATGAGTGCCAACCCTAATACCTCCGGAGCCACACAGCTACAAGGATGACAACATAAATAGAATTGTTATAGTTTTTCTAGGTTTATAACCTTTTTATAGTTTTCGAAAACATGAAACTTGTTCCACATTTTCGTTAAAACCCAGACTTCCTCATAAAAAATAAATAACATAAACCATTTTGATAATAACCATAATTTATTATCATCAATGCTACAGTGTAACATTGACTGTACTAACCGAACTGGTCGTATAGACTAAATAGCTCGTGAAGAACACCGACGCGCACTGTGTGAAAGAAAAACACAACATGAGACATGCTTTATTGGCACTAGGTATAACAGCTGTTACATGTAGCCTGGAACTACGCTCTGCTGACCACTAGCTGATAGCTGAGAGTGTAGACATATTACAGTCGGAATGAAATTGTTTTGAAATACTATTTTTGTCTAATCTCTTCTTTTTTGTCGGACCAAGGTGAAGTTTACCACGCAGAGGTCTAACCAAACATAATTTTTGACCGCATCACCCAATCCTACGACAATTTGTGCGAAAATTACCATAGAATTCTGAGATTGCTATTGCTTCTAGCCGAGAATACGCGCGCAATATCAACGGCGCAACAGTTAAAATATCTCTTATATTTTACTAACGTGTCATACTTTAAATTCACATCTGCAAAATGTAGTTCCAGCCTTAACACAAGTAGATATAAAATCACTGTAATATAAAAACATTTATTCCGAATTGATAGGTCATTTATTTATATAAAAAGTTGTTATCCGTTCGGATACTAACAAAGTGTCTGCTACGTGTCGCCGGCGCTGGTGGCTTTCTTCTTCAAGTCCAAACTCTTCAGGGGATCGTTTTGTCGAGCCTGGAATACATAAGATGACTTGACATTAGTATAGCTTATATCTTTCATCATAATTTTATCCTTGGATATCAATGAAGGTGAATTAAGGATGTGTGTAAAACTTTTTTACGATCTCATGGCACACTGGCGAAGAAGTTGGGGAATAACTCGTATGATATTTCCGAAAAGAATAAATATTTTCGTTTCAGTCTGGTGCAGCGCAGACACCTTTTGTGCGAGTCTGCGGCGCACAAAATCTGCATGGCGCGCAAAAAGTCCGTCGCGGATTTTTCAGACTCGAAGCACATGACGCACATCTTCGATCATTCTGTCGGCAAACTGTAGGGGCGTACACGCTATGGAAGTACAGAGATTGCAATGTATTATTTTATACTTGACGTACAGAAACAGAACGACGACGTCTGCGCTGCACCTTGTGATTGAATATGAATTTTGAATTTGAATCACGAGAAATGCCCCTAAAATTCTTGACTAATGGCAAAATTCATTCATTTTCAAGTTTGATGTGAAAACTGAGAGGGCAGTATGGGATTTATAGGTACACAATCTCTTCAAATATTCCTACAGATAATGATGTATTGTTAAGTTATAGTATTTGTGTCTAACCTGATATTTATGCCTTTTAGCACTTCCATACTGCGCATGCTGTTTCCTCTTCTTCTGTGGCGCGGGCGCAGGTGCTGCCGCACCGTCCTGCTCATCTTCCACCGACTCCTCGTTCCTCAAGGCGGCAGGAAGCAAGTACTCCGGTACGTGAGCTAGGTGGTGTTGTACTTTTACAGTGTGTAAAGCTTTATCTCTTCGCAGAGCTGCTAAATCTGTTGGGTTTTCTTCAAAGTAGCCCTAGGAATAAGCTTAGATAAGTTTCACGAATTTAGTCAAGTATAGGTTGAAGTTCAGGTTTGTAGTCAGAGAGAAGATTAGTCGTTCATCAATGTGTTATGTATACATAGGTGGTCATCATGTGAAGATTTATATATGGCCTGTTTATTTGAATAGTTAAATGTAAAATACTAATATTTCGAAACGATATAATACTTGAGTAAAAACTTTGTGCCCATGCCTCCCATTCCAACTAATACACGGCAACTTGAACAATAACAACTCCTTTATAACAATTTTAATAATATTCCTGTCTCAATACCTGTAATTTTTTGCAATTGAGCAATTCCTGTTTGATCTCCTTGAGCCTGGCCTCCCTCACGGCTATCCTGGTGACTGCGCGCCACGCGTCACGTGACCGGTAGCGGAAACCTTCCACCTCTTCCAAAGCAAACTCGTACTTCCTGAGGAAAATTTGAAGAATTATTTTATTAATTTCAAAGCAGTGTTATGTTTGGGTTTTTCTATAAAATTCTCGATATATCAGCTCGGAGTTTGGATTTGCGCCCGATTCACATTATTCTTTAGCCATTATTGTCCCACTGGGGCAGGCAGGGCAAAGGCCTCCCATACCCTCTTTCCATTCCTCACGGTTCAAGGTTATTTTGGACCAATCCTTCCAGAAGGAATCAATCATCCCTCCATCTCCGTCTGGGCCTTCTGCGCTGTCGTCTACCATTTTATGGGACCCACTCGGTAATATGTTTAGCCCACAGCTCATTTGGCAGACATGCGACCGAAAATGCCCGATTAACATGGGACCTAAAAATTCTGGTAATTGATGTACTTTAGTACACATCTGTCTAACCCATCGGGGAATACAGGCGTGATGGTGTATTACAAAACTTACTGAATGACTGTTGGGGTCTTGAAACCTTTTGACAAATGTGCCTCCACCGCATCCATCAGTGGTTTTTCTCTGATTGACACAAATGATAACACTGATCCCTGTAAACAAGAACAGATATTAATAAATAAGATTTATGTAAAGCAATATTATACTTAGGGCCTGTTTAATACTTTTGGATAGCCACTATAGTCCGAGCTTAACTAGTTGGCCGCGCCTTACGTAGGGACGGGGGTGAGGCGGCGGATTACTGTGAACAAAAACAAGCGCCCCCGCCCCTCCGTTCCACCGCACGCGGGCGACCCCGCCCCTGCGTCCCGCCGCTCACATACCTAAGGCGCAGCCAACTAGGAACTAGTTGGCTGAGAGTTGTTGGTTGGCTGGCAAAGACTATAATACACAGCGAGATAATTTCAAAAATAGAACAAAATTTTTATGAATTTATCTCCCAGGTAATTTAACGGGAACTTAGTATGAGATGTCGTGAAACGGCTAAATTCTGTCAAATAATACTAAATCCATAATGGACTGTGATTATATTTACTGTAACATTAAGACGCCTACCATCCTAGTAACCCATAGCCAACTGTGTCCGATACATGGGGATTAAAACAATATCAATATAACACGATGAAATCCATTTAAGATGACAAGATATTGTATTATGAATGTGGAGGAAGCTAAAGAAGTATGCAATAATCATAGCTAGTGGCGGTCTCAGTAAGAAAAAAGGGTGAATGTATGTATGTAAAAAAAAAGTTATAATTTTTTTTTATTTCTATTACCTGATTTTTACCCCTGGCTGTTCTCCCTGCCCTGTGCACATAAGAGCTGACGTCTAGTGGAAAGTCAAAATTGATGACATTAGACACGTGTTGAAAATCAATGCCACGGGACACTCCTGACTCTTTGTCTTTTTTACGTTTAGATGTTTGCTTTTTCTTCTTTCTTTCTTCTAGAGGTAATATGCCGCCGTCAGGCTTCTCCAGTGCCATTTCATCTGAAGCTACTATGATCTGATACCTTCCTCTGTTGAACTGGTCTACGGATAAACATCTGACTGCAGCTGGAAGCTCTGAGTTTAGAACACATGAGCCTATTTTGAACTGTTCTAGGTATAATTTTAACCTGAAACAAATTTCATGTATAAATTTTATGGTATTACTAGATTTCCGCCAGCGGCTTGGCCCGCGTGGTCTGGTATTTCTTATAACTTTTCTCCCCTATTTCAACCCCCTAACAGTCCTTTTTTCGCATTAATTAGCCTATGTCCTTTCTCAGGCTCTAGACTATCTGTGTACCAAATTTTATTTAAATCGGATCAGTAGTTTTAGCGTGAAAGCGCGACAGACAGACAGAGTTACTTTTGCATTTATAATATTAGTAAGGATGTAATAAGAGAAATAATACTGTTCCACCTAACTGTATTTATCTGTTAAGGTCATGACCATACTGCCTACCATCAAGCAGGTCACATGTTTGTTTGTCACCCTTATGGTATAAAAAAAAACATGATACACATGCATGTGTGTGGCATGCTAGGCACTGGTAAGCTCGCATACCATCTACTGGCATTGTGTCAAAATGATACACATGCCTGTAGCTAGCCTACCAGTTCCTAGAAAAGCTGTAACTGGCAAGCAAGCCTTCCACGCACTTCCCCCCTTGGGGAAAAATCTGAAATATGTATGGTTTTGTGCAAGTAACTAGCATGTGTATCATTAGCTTATTATATCTTCAAGTACTCACTTATAGCATCTGTCTACAGTCCTTACAAAGATGATACTCTTCCCCCTTA
Organism: Acronicta psi; assembly: GCA_946251955.1. Lineage (NCBI taxonomy): Eukaryota > Metazoa > Arthropoda > Insecta > Lepidoptera > Noctuidae > Acronicta > Acronicta psi. The sequence continues at coordinate 12,895,576 of OX276482.1, forward strand.
TTAGGTTTAACTTGAGTAGAGCATACAAGATGGCTGCCTTGTCATCCTCCTCAGCAAACAGATGGTAGTGCTGCAGCTGAGATGAAGGAGCTAGTTCCGGTTCTTCCAATTTTAGTATAACAGGGTTACGAAGTACAATCTTTTTGAGACTCAGCACATCACTAGAAAGCGTTGCTGAAGCAAGTACTGCTTGATAGATCTTGGGTAAATGCCTGTAAATGATGATAAGATTTATTGCAAATTCAAATTATATGGTACTAGTGACCTGCCCTGACTTCGCACAGGTAACAAAGTATATTCAACAATCACTGTCATGGTTCAACGAATTCACACAAGACTTTAAAGGATTATTACACTTAATTTATCCCATGAGTCACTCCATCAATTAGTGAAAACGGTATGATACCTGTTCAGTAGTTTATGAGTTTTTGGCATACAGAAAGATGCGGCATGAGGACTTTGTCTTTTAATATGTTATTAATATTAAATATATCAGGATAATTTACATCAGCTGGTAATAAAGATAAATATTCATAAGCCATCCAATAGAAGCAATAAATTTAGAGTTCCATTCATAAAGAACCATGAAGCAGTTTTTTTCCAAGACTTGCTAAACTTCTTATTTCTGTTGTACATAAATTGAAACTTAAAAAACAAAGTTGCTAAAGAAGTAATAAACAATAAGATAAACCTTGTGAACTTACCCTAACAGTTCTTTAATTTCATCTTCATAACCAAATGAAAATACCAAATCTGCTTCATCAACAATTAGTACAGCCAAGTCTTCCTTCAGTCTCATGTTATTTGCTTTGAGATGTGCTAATGCTCTGGACGGTGTTGCCACAACTATATCTGGTTTATCCGACAGCAAAGCCTTTTGAGTTGGAGTATCCCCACTTGCAGATATGTCTATACATTTTACTTCTCTGGCACATTTTATTGTTAGGTCACCTATTACAGAGGTAATCTGAAATGGTGGACTAGAAAATAAGATTGTATTGTCAATAGATATTCATCATAGAATACATTTGTTTCAGTGTTGACTTAGGTACAGTTCTCACCAAACTTATTGTCCGGGTTGAAGCTGACACAAGCTAACTTTAACCCGGCCGTCAAAAGCTCAAGTAGTAGGTTGTAGTTTTAAATCATTTTAATCCAATATTTTTCTTTCTCCAACTTTTACAGCCGGGTTAAAGTTAGCTCGTGCCAACTTCAACTCTGACAATAAGTTTGGCGACAACTGTAAATGTGTTATGACAAGGTGTGTATGACTATGAAAACCAACTACAAAAATAACACTCACCTGTCCACACAACTCTTTACTAGGCGACAATATAAGAGCCCTGATACACTGATGTGTACTAGTGTTTTTTAAGTTAAGTATCTTCTGAATTACAGGTATCGCAAAGGCTGCAGTTTTGCCAGACCCTGTTCTCGCCCTCATCAACACATCTTTTCCTTCTAGTAACAGTGGTATTGCAGTTTCTTGGATGAGTGTGGGCTCTGGCCATGCAAGCTGTGATATCGCCTGAGGAAGTAAACAGTATGCTGTGTCAAACGCAGATGCGCGCATTTACAAAAAACATGTGTTAAATAATACGATTTTTTATCATAGAAGTTTCTCATTATAGTCCGAGTTTGAGTTAGTAGAGTGTATACCAAGTATTAGTTAGCAAATTCTGAATCTATTACCTTTAAAATGCGATCATCTAATTCCATTTCATGAAACATAACCTTCTTTTCTTCACCCATGTTTTTATCGACTTCACTATTACTGCAGAAATATTATAGTTACAATAGAACAAAATTTTAAACTTTTTTGTGTTATGGAGGGAGCAAAATTAGATCACATAATGTTAAGTATACCAAAATAACAACAGTAAAAATTCACGTGTGTAAATTATACATTACATTTACAGCCACCATTTGCAACATAGACTAATATATTATATGATCAGTGTTGCCAACAGTTATACTAGCTTCCCACCAGATTCAACCTCTAAAACCACCAGAAAACCACTAACAAAAAACGGATGTACTTTAAAAATCACTAAAATTTCCACTATAAAAATTATACAATAAAAAAATAGTAATTAGGTTTCTTTATTATTACGTAAATAATAATTTAAAAAAAAACAACATATTTTAAATATAAATCAACATAAGTACCAATCAACAAGTTAAAGGAAGATGCGCTGTGCTATCTCGGGAAATTAAAATCTTGCTTGCGTTTTTTGCAATTTGCAGGTTTCGAAAATCAGCCAAATCCGCACGAAAGGAGGTCAACAAAATCCGCCTAAATTATGTACCGAATGTTTACTTATTGGGAAAAATACCCTGTAATTCGCTTGTTAAAACTCTATTCGTACTTTTTTTGTATGCTTACTAGGGGATGAGAAAAAATACTTTTAATTTGAATAAAACACACGCCAATTTGAAACATATCATCAATTTCATAGTGTTTTTACAGTAAAACCCATTAGTGTCAGTCTCGGAATGTCAAATGGATGCCATTACGGCACATTATTATCAGTTTTCTAGGGATTTCATGGTAAAAACTATCAACTTGACAGCTGTCATGTACCTCTGGTACAAATTTACAAGAGAGAGTTGTATAGGCTTTTGACGACCTCCTTTGGGCTGAGTTTGATGGGCTTTGTTGACCTCCTTTAATTTAAAAAGCTGATTTTTATGTTTAAAATGATATTAAAACGTATTTATTTTTATCGCATGTCATATTTTGATCAAGATACAACCTGACACTTACCTGCAAATTGCAAAAAACGCAAGAAATTTGAATTTCGCAGGAAAAGAAACATACTTGAATAAAAGAATATTTGAATAGCTTGAAGCCAGTCTTTTAAATGTGTGTCTTGAAGCCAAGAATCCTGTAGTGTATACACAAAACTTTCGTGTATATTGTGGTATGGGCATAATTATTAGTAATTATTACGCTTGTAAAAATTCGCGAGAATAATACGACACACTGAGCAGTCCGCGACCGAGTTCACTCAGTTTTCTAAACTAACTACTACTTTAAAATATTCTATGGGGTATCCCTGCGTATAGTGCAATGAGCGTGATGCGGTGGTTCAGTTTTGCCTAAACAATAAAAGTAAATAGTACTCCTGAAAATTATAATAATAATATATCTCGTAACGTGTTAGTGGTTGAGTGATATCATTTTCAGTAATTAAAACTGAATTCTACTAAACCACTAGAAAAATCCACCAGCCACTAAACACAATATTTCGCCACTAAATGGGGGGTCAAAACCACCAGTTTTAGTGGAAAATCCACTAAGTTGGCAACACTGTATATGATTTGCAATCGTAACTCGCAGTGTTGCCAGTATATATTTTTTAATTTTTTTCTATGATTATTTAAAATTAAATACTCTTTGGCTGTGCTTTGGCCTCATGAAGGTATAGGTAAACATGGAGACCACACTCCGAATACCTACTTGAAGCATAACTTATGTATCGCTATCTCGCTCACCGTGGAGTAACCTTCTCTTTCTAAGTAGGGTAACCTTTGTTTTATTTTACCTAGGATATTACGTAATTGCTTTCCATTTAGTGATTTATTTAATTAATAAATCTACAAAACTATTCACTTCTAAGACTAAGCCCTAGCTTAGGATTGATGAAAGATGTGTATAAGTGGAAGTTGGGATGTTCCTGATTTTTTTAAATTTGGCTGTTTATCATTTTCAATCACGCAAAAAGTCCTAGGTCGTATACGTATGTACAGATTTAATTTTTTTTGCGACCAGGGGTCTGTAGTCTATTGAATGTAATTGTTCAAATTTTCACATAAGTCGGCGCTACTGGAGTGCCCCTGTTTTTTTATAGATTTCTGGGTAAGTCAGTGTAAGTTTTTTACCACTGTGGAAGTTTTAATTTCATGTATTTCTATCTAAATATATCATACGGGGTTATAATAAGAACGGTAATATGTATAAACCCCTAAAAAACCACTTTCAAAATTAAAATAACTTTTAAAAATTTTCAATCAACTCCTATAGGTAGTAGGTACACGTTATGGAATCCGAAATCTGTCTTCTCCCATTACAATTCCGTAGACGCTTCTTAGTCAAAATCATTTGAATGTAGTAAATCTATTACCTTTTTAAACGAATTGTTTGGCATTTTATCTTTATACATACACAGACTTGATGTATATAATAAAAAAAAATGTCTAGAATTGTGGAAGGAATATTTTGATGAGTGTTCCCGGGAGAAAGGTATCTGGTACAAAACGATTCAGCCACAGCCCTTTAAACTGCCTTGAATTGATAAAAGCCCACTTGCCAGATCAGACTTAACTCTTATAATGCGCCTTCGTTCTGGATATATTCCAAAAATGCGAACTTACTGAGTTATAAGTTCGCATTTTTTCATGACTAATTCTAGTTGACTCGCCTAAATTTTTTATTAATAATAAATTGTTTATTTAGAAAAAAGTTCACAAATATTTTATAATAACTATCTTACAATAAAAATAGAGCACAATCTATATGCCTGAACTAAGTTGAACCTGTGTTTCAGGGTAGGGAGTGCAAAGATCTTAGAAATTAACAATTTCAAATAAACTTTTTTTTATAAACTACACTCTACTGCATGTAATGTTATAGAAGACGTTGTTCATATTATGATGGAGTGTGTCCGTAACGAAGATAACGAAAAAAAAGCCTGCTAGTATGTGTATACTAGAATGACTAAGAAACATAATATAATTAATTAAGGTTCTACGGAAAGTCCCAGATATATCCTGAATATGGTCACACTACTTCAGTATAAACAAAAATAAATTAAATTGAACTAAGTCCATGAAATTCAATGTAAAACTATATGGTCTTTACATAGTTCATTAACTAATATGTTAAAATCATTGTTGAATCGTTATATGAAGTGATTAATTGTTACCGTTGTCTAACTGGTCCACACTAAAAAGAGAGGTCGTCCCACAAAGAGTGAGATAGAGATACGTAGGTATTTGACTCAAGCTGTTGTTCCAAGTGTGGCCTCCATGTTTACCTATACCTTCATGTTTGGCCTGTGCTACCTAATTTTTTTGTGTTGGCAATTGACCTACGAAATTTGAAATATCGGAAATATCCATGGAACTATAGTTAACCTTACACTTCGTTTGTTACTATTATACTTACTACCTCTAGGGAAATATCTAACAATCTGAAAATACGCTTGTAAGTTTTACTTACATACAAACAAACTAAGTTAGTTTTTTTAGTAAAACCTCATAGCTTAGAATCTAAGCAATGAAAAAGAATTACTATGTACGCTGGTACGCTGGACTAACCACCCAAATGCACGCATTTCTGACTGAAGTGGCGTTTGAATGCGTTATGGATTGTATAGAAAGGTTATTTGTTTAATGCTCAACCAAACAGTCAACTCGGAATTATAGTCCCGCCGGTTATGCCGCGCATAGCTTGCAAACTGCGTGTGTGTACAATAATCCTAGTCGTCAATATTTTTCGCCACAATAATACAAACATAAATATGCTTTAGCTGTAGTCTTTCGTTGTATCCACTTTAATTAAATCTTTTCCTCAGGTACAACTTTTATATCTGCGGCCAGCTATAATAATGCTTTTAAAGGCTTTTGTTCCTCGAAATAGTAGGGCCCTTCTATTCCCTTTTGCGTCTTCTTATTGAGAGAAAAGAGCACTAGCTTTTTTATTAATTAGTACGCCTACTTATTATGTTGTGCTTCGACAGGTTTTTTTGATCTGGTATACTAGATACAGCGAAGATAGATATAAATTAAAAAAAATACATTTTTGCGTTGAGAACACCAAACGAATGGCCGAGTTGTTTCTGCATTGAATATATTCAATAAAACGGTGTTATTTATATCTATTTTCATTATTCGGTGATTGTTTCAACCTCAACATTTTCGGGTTAGTGTAGTTTCATCTAAAATTGTGTTCGTGGTTTACAAAAATGTTACACCACAACGTCGTTACGGACCGCAGTTCATTGCCTTATGTAAAACTTGAAATAGTGTTTCTTCCGTGAGTGACCGAATTTTATGGTGACTTATGTGTTTAGTGTAATTATCTTAGTTTTGTGGTGATCAAAGTGGCACAATGTCGAATTCTACTGCTCAAGTGCTTATGAAGAAGGGTAAAAGGGGTGCAGCCGCATACATACACGCGGATTGCGAGAATGGTTCCCCACAGCACTTGGGTCCATTGCTGGACGTCCTGCTGAACCCTAGCAAGGCTATAGATGAATGGGAGACCATAGACTGGTGCCGGTGGCTGTTGGCCGGCGGGAGAACGCCGGACGAGTTCGCAACCATAGGTGGGTTCTAGCATCTAACTGTACTCTTCAAAATACGTCTATTATAGTTTGTAGGTTATGAACCAAAGTAATAACAATTTTACTGAACTAATTGCGTAGTTTTTAAGAGTAAACGCTACATAACCTTTCATTGTTTGTTTAGATTCATGATAACTATGTTGTTGATACTTGTAATTTCAAGTCATAAGACTTCATACCCTAATTTCAGTGATTCAAAAAAGAAAATTTTCATATTATTAGTGTTCAAAATATGTTAAACAATTCAAGGCAAAATTTAATTGAATAAAAGAAGTAGAGCAGACATTGACATAATTACATTATTTATGTACAGTGGGCCATTGCTAAGTAAACAGGAGCTTATTATACATATAACATTGGAGTGACATTAAAAGGGGTCACCAATATATAATTAACTTGTGCCTGGTCAAGTTTCAATTGACTGCAGGTGCACAATAACAAAAGATGTCTCTATTATTTTCTGTAATTAGTTGACACTGACTGAAAAACAACATTATGATGAAAATGCACTTCAAATTATTCGTATCAAGTTTGGCTCTATTTGAATTTGGAGGTACCTATAAATATATACATATTTTGTTTGAGAACGTCTGTGGTCTAGTGGTTAGAGTACCAGACTGCTGATCACGAGGTGGTAGGTTCCCATAGGACACAAATATTTATGTGTTGAATATAAATGTTTGTGTTTGTCTGGGTGTTTACAAGAAAAAAAGTATATAAGTATTATATCCATTGTCTAGTACCAATAGTACAAGCTCTGCTTAGTTTGGGACTAGATGGTGCTGTGTAAAACATCCCAGGATATTTATATTTTGAAAAGTTCTTACTGACTTACCTGACAGGCTATAGACACAATGCAAAATCTATTTTTCTTGATCCCTGGGGCCCTTTTGCACTTTGCTGGAATAATCTGTACTGTATAACTTCTGCCCAAAGTTCTTAAATGAAAATTAAATAATACTACTACAAATAAAAAAGCACATAAGATAAGACTGATGTTACAGCTACAAAAAAAAGATAACATAGGTATTAACACTTGTGTGGTGTTGTTGGATTTTTCTACTAGGTATTCTGGGATTTTAAACCCAGTGCCTTATGTTCAGATGGATTATTGAATTTTTAAATTGATGGCATAATTGAACCTACATACAATGCCATCTCACCCAAGTTCGTTTAAACTTTGGGGTAGAAATCCATTCCTAATCAATGATGCCTGGATTGTGTTAAGGCCAATATGATTGTGAGTGGCATTGTGTCGGGTCCTTTTATTCCCTACAACATGATTTAGTCAAACGGCGCCGATACACTTGTCATGCTCATGAACGAGTTCTGTCTGTTATGGCTGGTTGGCTCCTACTGCTACGGCTATCTTTTCAATTCTAATACTTACCTACTCTTTAATCTCTGCATCTACACATCAAGCTGCATCATCCTCATTTACTATTCACAAAAATTGTTACTGTTACCACACTTATTTTTTTAAGTCAATGGAGTTTCTTGCCGGCTCTTCTCCATAAGGCCCACTTTTTTAGAACTGTGCAACTAGTTTACGTTTCAAGCCTACATCTGTCTTAATACTAGTTTTTCTATTGTTGCAACCTTTAAAAGGGTTTTAAAGGGTTATGATTCACAAAAAGGGGCCCATTTTAGCCATGTTACCAACTACTAAACCAATGAACAGGTTCCAATAAAATTTAGGAAGGAGATAGGCTTTTGGGATATAACTTACAAGTAAAACTGCAGACTATAGCTAAGTAATTTCATATAAAACCCAAAGACAGATCAATCAGATATAAATGGTCATACAAACTGACATAAAAGGAAGACAATAATGTCAATACACAACCTCAACAAATCATCATGTTTATCTGCCATGGTCACCATCATTGACCATTTTCGCCCAATGTCACACAGACGCCGTAAAACCTTGTAGGTATATGATTCATAAATACCTATACTTGTGGTACCTATAACAATTTATTGTTGCATTGCGATATGATATTAATAGGTAGATTATCTCATAGTTAGATATTTCCCCTGGCAATGAGCAAGTACTAGGTAGGTCTCATACATACCATCACGCCTGTATTCCCCGAAGGAGTAGGCAGAGGCGTACCAATGTACACCCACAGTTCGCCGGTATGTTTAGGTTCCATGTAATAGAGGGCGAGCCTATTGCCATCAACCGGGCACAAATCCAGACTCCGAGCTGCTACTGAGAATTGCACAGAAAACCCAACTGCTCGACCCGGGGATCGAACCCAGGGCCTCTAGCGTAGCAGTCGCGCTTGGGACCACTAGACCAACGAGCACTAGACAACGAGTAGGTAAGTAGATAGTAATTGTGGAAAATGGTTATAGCCCTGATCAATGGGGCTGCGACTTTGCCGCAAGTATCTCAGATATCAGACTGTAGGTAAGTGCTGTTTTTAGATGGTACCAGTCGTCATATTCAAATTCAAATTCAAAATATTTTATTTCAATTAGACCATATAAATAGACACTTTTGAATTGTCAAACTAGTTGCACGGTTCCAAAAAGTGGGACTTATGGAGATACATACCCTGCCTGTCCAGCTGGATTCATTCGATTTTCCACCCTAAAAAAAACATTTACCGCTAGCGAAGTTTCTATTGGAGCCATAGCCACAGGCCTCCGCTTATCCCGCCCAATTAAAAATTGATGTTGTTTTCACAAATTGTAAAACAATAGCACATTGTGGATGTGGATTCAACGCAACAAGAATTGAAATACTTTTGCCTGAATGCTTGTGTGTCTGACGAGACGTATGAACGTGGAGATTAGTTTCTTTACCAAGATAAGACAAGCGTATGTATGTGGAAGAAGCATAAGAAGTACCTATGCAAGAATAGCAAGTGGCGGTCTCTAGTTTCTGCTTACCCCTGTGGAAAAAAGGCGTGAGTGTATGTATGCTTCTGTTGTTGACGACATTTACTTTGCCTCCATTCGCACGTGTTGCAACGGTGCAGCTTTCTTTGTCCATAAATATGACCCGTTGTATTCGCATACCAATGAGGAGAAATAGACTCGGATCCACTGGGGACCTACGACATGCTAGGCTTTATGATATGACCTAGCTAAGTTAGGTCTCGACCCACGCCGGATTTTCTCTCTTTAGCGCACTATTCAATGTTCTTTTCGGTACATAGGCACCTACTTTAGGGCTCCAGGACGTTATTACGGCGACGTGTGAATGAAGATAGATGATTATTTAATTTGCTAACTGGCTAATCTTTTTGGGTAACTTCCACGGAATGAACTCATTACTTCCTACCCCCATGAAGCCAGAAGAGGAACAATAGGTACCTATATCTTTTTAAAGTTGAATACTTTTCATAAAAAAGGTGTACAAAAAAGTACGAAACGGGGTACCCGGCTATCGAAAAACCGCATCCGCACCGGACAATCATATTGTGTTGAAGCTGTTTCACTGGTGAATCGATTGGTTTACTTTTAGACAAACTCTTATTAGATATTCAGGGAGTCGGGGGTAATATCACTCTTACCACACATTGTTCTTCTATCTACCTAACTGGTGATATCTCTTTCCATGCGCAATCCCACCGAAGAACGTGAACGAAGCAGGCCACTCTCAAACTGGGCTAGCAACTGATGCAAAATAACTATAAACATAAATGAAATATTCAAACATAGCAAAAAGCGTTTTCGGGAACTAGTTAGCATAATCTTGGACGCGGGAACCTTGACCTTGGCGGAGACCTCGGCCGGGTCAAGACGCAAGCCCGTGAAGGCCGAAGTTGGACGAAGCGGGCAGATTGAGTCCGGGGACCTTTATAACATCGCTATTAAATGTTTAAAGCCTTGTTGATTGAAAAGTCTCTTAATTTAGTCATGGTTTGGGAGCTGTGTATGGTTTTAGTTTTGGATTTTAAACCACACGTTATTTGAGATTAAACCCCTTTGATTTAAACAATCTAAGCTAATCCAAGGTTTACAATAATAAATATATTATGCGTCCTTCACTTTCTGATGTAATATTAGATGATAAGGGTCCATTTTTAAACCCTGGTTTGTTCCCTATGAATTTAATGGCTGACTGACCAAGTATTTGTATAAACGCCATGTTATAAGATGAGACATCCTCATCTCATTTGATACACCGATTTATTGTGACATTTCATTAGCTGTTAGCACTTCCACTTGTGCCAAAACAAATATTGTATGGACTATAGTCATCCTATTTCATAAAGACCCTGTGCACCTTGATGTCATTGACATAGAGTACAAATTTCAATAATTTTAACGGATTGAATAAGATAGAATGACTATACAAGGAATATGTGTATCTAGATTGGTGGAAGATTTGTGCTTGTGATAAACTAAATCAAGGAAAGATAACGAAAAATACTTTATGTATTTTGTTTAAGGCACTAATATTCAGAGATGATGCTAAGCGTAAAGTAAAGCTTCCGTATGTCAAATTTGTATTACAATTTGACATACGGAAGCCTAAGTTTTTGCTTAGCATCGTCTCTGAATATAAGGCTGAGTGTTTTAGGGTTGCTTTCTTTTATACCTTTATACATATACTTGCCTGCTGGCTAAGCGAACGCAACAGAGCTGACAATCCGAACACGATGCATTTAGCTCACAATTCTTTTATAATAACGCATACGTAATATAAACTAGCTGTTGCCCACGGGTTCAATCGCATCCTAAGAGACTTCTGATGTAGAGTTCTCGGCTTATTGTCCATCCGTTGTCGATTTTTACGGCCGGGTTGAAGTTAGCTCGTGCCAACTTCAAGCCGGATAATAAGATTGGCGAGAACTGTCCCTACTACCTATAAGTTAGTAGTAAGTAAAGTTTCATGGTTTTTGCGTGAAAGAGTAATTAAACATCCATCCATCCATCCTCGCAAACTTTCACACTAATAATATTAGTAGGGTCTAGTGTCTAGTATTTTTTTTTTATACCACTAAGATAGCAAACAAGCTCACGGCTGGCCTGATGGTAAGCGGTTACCGTACCATAGGCTAGGTAACCGCTTACCAATATCAGGAGTATCACACGGGCATTGCCGACCCTAAAAATCTCTTCGAGGTTTATGGAGGATTTACTGCGCTGACAGTTTGAGGGAATATTCCTTTTGCTGTCGCAACGCAACAAACGCAGCGCATCCTTAGAAGGAGCTCTGGCAACCTTACTCACTGCAGGAACACAACACACTATAAAGTGTGTTATTTGGCTGCAGTTTTCTGTAAGGTGGAGGTACTTACTTCCCTAGACTGCCTCAGACTTGAGCCATAAATGGCTGTGCCCTACCCCTCTTAAATATCGTCAAACTAACATTTCACTCAGCTTTCGGAAAACAAAAAACACAATAAACACTCGTTCAGAGACCACGTCCACAAGATCAGGTGCGCCTGCGGTGAAACGCAAGTTTAAACAGAAAGCAAGAAAAACTATAAAACTAACCGCTTTGTTTGCTAAACGAGATAGGTATTAAATTTAATATCTGCCAAAGAATAGTAACCATTACTTAGGTATACTACAGACTAGGACTGGTTAATGTAAGTGAAATAGATGATGCAATATAATAAAAAGTTTGTACTGCGCCTAATGAGGGCGCCACTGGGCAGTGTTTTTTTGCCACCTGTCTCATTCACCAATGTCATCGCACCTGACTTGCTTGACCTAAATGCCAACTTAAAATACAAACTATAATTATTGCTATAAGCTCTCTTCGTCCACTGGCGACTAACATACCATCACGCTTGTATTTCTTGAAGGGTTTGGCAGAGGTGTACCAAAATACTACAGTTCGCTGGTATGTTTAGGTGAACGACTGAACCTTTATATAGTTTATACTAGCTTTCCGCCAGCGGCTTCGCCCGCGTGGTCTTGATAACCTTTTTAACCCGCTTTTCTGTTGAAATTTTTCCTGAATTTTCTTTGCTATAAACCTCACGGAGCCCGAGACCTTTCCAACGAATGCAAAACCGTGATAATCGGTTCGTGCGTTCTGGAGTTATAGCGTCAGGAAGGAAAACCCGACTTATTTTTATATAGTAGATCAATATTTTTGCACCTAGTTAATCGAACTCAAAAATATTGTAAACACAGGTTTATCATAATCTTTAGAGATTCGACCGTAAACAATAAAAAAACTGTCAAAGCCAGTTTGGGTATACAACATATAGTTGATACGAATACTGCCTGACAGACACTGTTCTGTTCAAAGCGATAATAATGCGACTGTTTTAAAAAACAACGACGCATTTAACCTTGAACTGTTTCCAACAAAATACATCTACAGTCCCGCTAGTCTTCCTCTATACTTGTAAGGGAAGCATGAAAGCTAAGGTGTACCACAGTTCTCTGGTAGTTTTTAGGTTCCATACTTCCATGAGCAAGCTTTCTTGTAGTAATTACAACCGGGCACCAATCCAAATACCGAGCTACTAATGTGAATTTCGTAGAAAAACCTAATAACGCCTGCGAATCGAACTCTGGGCTTCGCGCTCAGCAGTCGTGCTTGAGACTAGAGTACCGATGAGGTAATTTTTTTTATTTAGCTTGAGATAATTTAATCCAGTGGGGGGGTTAGATTCTGTCATAAAATCAGGATCCAAGAAGGAGGAAGCGCATAGGCTACCTTGTCTCAAAAATTGCTGTGCGATGCCAGTGTGATACAGCGGGCAGCACCATCAAACAAAAGATTTTAAATTTATCTTTTGGCACACATCCAATAAAGTTTTTTACCATAGACCCAACGCCTCTGCCTTAGGCATAATAATCACAACACAATCATCGGACCGTCCTACGCGACCTGTGCCAACCTAAAATATTTCGTATACTTTATGAGTTTTATATCGGAATGAGTAATTTCCACAGCTTCTTGGTGTCATGGACATGATTCAGCATTTTAACAACAAATATATCTTCACCTTCAGGTATGATATCTGACGTGTTTTATAAATGCTATCAAAGTTGCAGAAAAGGGGGGATGTCTATTATTAACTTGAGGCGTTTAGGGGGGAAAGGAGGTCAAGCTGAATCTCACCGTGTCACGTTAAGAAGAAGGGGAGGGTAACAGAGGATATCATTTAATTATTTTCTCGCAAAAAACATGTGTAAAATTGCGAGCAAACCTGGGTTAAATTAAGTAAAACATGTGTCTCCAGCTCTACATTATGGTTAAATCCTACACAATCATATTTATGGGTTATGTGAACGCCACAGAGTAGCACTGTAGCTCCTCGATTGTTTAGACGTAACAATCAGAACTTTCTTGGTCTGAGACGAAACACATGAAAATACACATTTTGAAAAATCTCACGTAATGTAATGTTAATCCGAAAATAGTTAATTAGCTAATCTATGATTCCGTATTACTTCAAAATTCATTAAAGTTAGTGTAGCGTTTTGTAATAAGGTCCATAGTTGTATTGTCCGTCCACAGACAAGTCTTTCTAGCTCATTGCAGGACAGTTCTTTGTGGATAGACACTATTAAAATACGACCTCGTTTCATCTATTTATTTTGTTTGAGTCGTTGTCCAGTGGAATCTCCCGGTATCTCGTCATTTTGTTTCATACACATGAGGAAAAATTGTCGTGTTCTCATTCAACTTTATTGCACCTTGCTGAGTCACGCCATGAACTTGCGATTACATGGCTTTAAAGGTGTGTAGTTTGGTATAATATAATGTGATTGTCACAATTTTATTTAATCGGTTACCAGCAAAACTGCCATCTGTGATTTGTCACACTGGTCTTCACACTCGAAACAGTATATTTATTATTATTTACTTAATTAATTAAAAGTTGAATTTATCTATACTTTTCCATAAACACCGCTACGTAAAAGTCGAAAAAAAGTAGATTATTCTTTATTGCACAGCAAAAAAAAGTACGTACACAAATGGTAGCTGGTGAATTAATGGGTACCTACTTACCTATTGTTATTCTGATTTGACATAATAATTACATTATGTGTCGCGTAAGTACTCGTTGCTTCATATAATCTTACATAGTACATGTAGTAGTTAGTAAAATACCTAGCAGATAGATAGAATATACTTTATTGTACAACAAAGAAAAAATAATAAAAGTGACATATAACAGAACAGATACTACATTTGTAACATTATTTCATGTAGGTAATCATGTTCAATAATCTCTAGCTACTTGAGATTTCATAGCAACTCATGCGCATAACTTTTATTTTTGTATTAGTAATTTGTCCTCTCCGGTTCACACGGACGGAGGAGGACGGATATAAATTCCTCTGAAAAGTGCGAGTTGTTACATTTTTGTCTAAGTAAGAACAAGTTCTTGCAGTGTGGTTGCTAAGCAGTTTCAGACTTCGACTTAGTTTTTGTAAAAGTAGTTCTTAATAAAATTAAAAAGATAAGGATACTCCTTAGTAAACTGGTTATTTTAGCAGACGTGGAATCCAATTTAATTAGTGACGTGCCTATTTGATGAGTTAACACATGATTTGCAAGTTAAACACGAATATGCAAAAATACTAAAGGAAGTCTGTATGTCTGTGTGGATATTTCACATTTGTTCGCAAATTGTCGGACGGCTGCGTTGCCAAAGGCAAATATTGGCGGTATAACAGCCTTAATGACCAAAAGGTACAAACGACGTTCATAAAGTTCTTTATAGCCGCAATTGAAACAATTACACCTTCCCAGTATTTCAATTTGAATGTTGTCTGATACCATCTCAAGTTTAAACAAAAAACAAACTACTCAGGAACATCGATATGCGTCCATGCACGCCATCACCAAGTGACTCACGTTGAGAACCAATTTGACAACCATTCGGCACTCACATCTTGTATGCAAGTTCGATTAACCCGCACATTTTGAGACGACCCCAGTTTTCTTAGCAAGAGCATTGACACTGGTGCGTTTCGTATCGGACGGTGTTATTCACCGGCCGTGGCGTTCGTCGACCCCGTCTAACAGCTGATCGCGGTCCAACAGACACGTGCCGTGTTCCTCCCTGTCTGCGTCAAGATAAGCTGCAGCTTTGTTTCTGGTATAATGTGAGACATAAAGCTTCATGAGCTAAGTTGAATTAAACTTCTCGAATTGCGTGGATTGACTTGCAAGACATTTTTGCGTAGTCATTGCGAATTCTGCAGAACTGATCTCGGTTTATTGAACTCTTACAATATTTTTTTGTATGTACTAATCCTCAGTTCGCTTGACGCCTAGATTACGTCATTGCCTATAGGTATTTCCACTACCTACGACTCTTTTTTATGTCAGAAAGGAAGTAGAAAGCACTTCCGGTAATATAGTTTTAGGTGCAAAGTTCTGCTTGAAAATCAATTATAAGATTGAAACTGGTTTACACTACCATACGTGGAAATGCGTAGTTTCAATTATCATTTTCATTTAAATGTTGGCACTTAGGTACTATTTAACTATAGGTATGTTACATCGAGGTACATGTTTGGGTTTTCCAAATATTATTATTGTGAGATTAACATAAAAAAATAAAAATGTTTGCTTAAACTTCCTTTCTACCTCTGATGTCAAGAACCTGTTGCTTAGAATTTTTATCTATGTAATTTATTAATATACGGTCAATACTACTTAGGTTTTTCTATAATGAAATGATGTCAACCCATCAATGTGGCTGCCCAAAGCACCGTCACGGTCAGTTCAATAACCACCTATACATGTACAACGAACGTTGATTCAAACGATCCGTTCGGCGCACGCGCATGCTTCTCGTAATTATCGATGCGTCGCCTTGTTGCAGACGACTAATGTTACGTAATGTTTTATATTCTTGTACTAATTGGTTTTATATTTTACTATCCTCGTTAGGTTTTTTTAAATGTTTTACGGTCGATAGGGCTGTCTAGTTTGAGCTAGGTGTTTGTTTGTCACGTCATCGTGGCATGCTTGAATGGGTCTACCGGTTAACGATATAAAAGCAAGCGTAAATGTCAGTTTGAATATGCAGTTGTTGAATAAGTACTGTTGTTTTCGTCGTAAATGGGCAAAGATATTTTTGAAACATCTACTAAGTATTTAAGAATGTAGATTTTAATCCATGAAATGTTCATGATCAATCGTGCGTCAGCGCAGCACTGACAATACAGATGTTTATATATGTTTGATGTTCCTTTTCGTTACCACCACATCTGTACATTCTGTACCGTATTGGGACTGGAAAGCCAAGAAACATGTCATGAGCCAACACTATCTTAAGTCCTGTAAAAAAGGTAAAAGTGGCGAAAAGTATGCCTATTAAAAATTAAGTAAAGATTCTCTATGGTGCCTTGTTAAACCCATGACACTTAATTTACGCGTACAACGTATAAATATCCTCTACGCCATTAATTAGAGCTACTTTTTGTATCAGTTGATTTATAATGTTTTTTTGTGTCTAATCATATTGTAACTTTGTTATCCGACTCTGTTCTAAGAATGTAGAATTCTGCAGAACTACTGCGCCAACCAAGACAATTATAATAGTGTACAATGTTAAGACTTGTGCCAGATACGTAATTGATTATAATGATGATGAGTTCGTTTACTGTTTGAGAGGCTTGTGGTGTGACAACTAGCTTTTCACCGCAGTTTCGCTCAAGTTTGAACCCCGTTTTAACTGTTGTTCTGTTATTCGGGGTAGTGAAATCCAACAAATCAAAAACCATGAAAATCGGTTTAAAAACCCGACTGTGTTTTATATTATATTAGAAGATGTTAGATGCTGTAGTCCCCGAATTTCTATGATCATCTGCGAGTTACCATAATTAACTTATTGAGGACTTCTATTCGGAAAATGTAACAATGTTGATAACAGCACTTTTTTAGTCTGAATCTGACGTGGTGGAATGACAAATTGCTCCCGTGGTCATAGCACAAACTGGCGAGACAAAACACCCAAATGGTTTTAGTCAGTATCATCATCATCATCAACCGATTAATCGTCCCAATGCTGGGCACGGGTCTCCTCTCAGAATGTGAGGGATTAGGCTTCAATCCCCCACGCTGTATAGTGTGGGTTGGCAGACTCCACCGTGAAGAAAATCTCGCAGACATGCAGGTTTCCTCACGATGTTTTCCTTCACCGTTGTAAGCGAGTGATAATTAAGTAGTTATTAATACGCACATGATTACGAAAAGTCAGCGGTGCGTGCCTTGGGTTGGAACTCGATACCTATGACTTGGTAGTCCAGTCCTCTTATCCCTAGGCTCTCCCTGCTTCCGTCCAAGCGTATTTCCAGTATTTCCACACGTAAAAATAAATATGGTAGAAGCTATGAATTCATAGATACTAGTTTAGATTTTTATCCGATCTCTACATGATAGGATAAGAATCTAGTGATGATGAATATATTTATGGTACTCTTTTAATAGACTCATATCCATCACCGCTTGTAATTGCTGAAGTCATTTCTTTTTGATAATTTGCCAAACGTTTAGAATGTTCTGCCATTTCCCTTGCAATGTTCGATGGTAAACATTTTAGATTTTTAATGTGTTACTAGCGACCCGTGGTGCAGCTTTGCCTGCGTTTCCCTGTTTTTAAATTTTTTCTCGAATTTTTTTTAAGTGTTTCTCTCCATAAAAATACACGGCTTTACAATAAATTGCCTAAACATATAAAAGACCAGAAGTCCATATATACCTTTAAAAAAGCTTTAAAAAAACGCTTTTTTGAGGATTTAAAATAGTAAAACTTTTTCTTTCTATAATTTCGACATGAACTGTCTCGTCGCCCTAACTTATTTATAAATGTTGTTTTCTCATATAAGTGAAATGTATTTCTTTTTGAGAAAATAAAGTTCTTAAACCTTAAACCTTAAAAACCTTCCTAAAACTTTATCAAACACAATAAAAATAAATCAGCCGAATCGGTTCAGCCGTTCTCGAGTTTTGCGCTTTGCGACACATTTAGTGATTCATTTTTATTTATATTAGTCTGGCAACAAATAGGTTCAAATCTTTAGCGGGGTGTTATAGACCCAATCACCTACCTCGTACTTCTATACCTTGACCTCACAGACAGTGACAAAGCCATTGTCACGGCCACCTACAGGTCTGAACTAATTCAATAATGTTTCTTACCGTCGACACGATGAGAAAGATATTTCTGCTACCGCATTCGTCAATGTCAACGCACTTGTTTGACCTTCAGACATTGGGCCATTATCTGGAGATCAAAGATCCATTGGGTTGGGAACTTGACCCCGACTCCTTGTATAAAATCTATCTATCATTTAGAAACACTGGGATCCAAGAATCTCCATAATTTCTGGTAACTTGCCTATAAAATTGTTTAGCTTATGTTATTAGTTCCATCATTTTGACAGTTTATAGCAGATCGGAGTCTGTATTTGTAGCTAATGATCAAATAGACGGGTCTGCACCTAAGTACAATGCCTGACTGACAAATTAGTTATGGTCTCAAAAATATAATAAATCTATTGTAAGAAATACCTGCACGTATGCGTCGTAGAAACTTTAGACAACTTGGAGCTGGCCGAGACGAGGCTCAAAATGGCCGCAATGCACCACTTTTAACTTTATTGTCTCCAGTTACAACTGCGGATTTCCATTGCGGCAGCTGAACAGTCCTGAGGTGACCTAAAAACTTTACAAAAGATTTCCATTGTAATAAAAGGTTAGATTATTATTATTTTATAGACATTTGAAAGATATTTTCTAACAAAGAAACCATCTAAACTGTACTGGTAGTAGTCAATTTGTTCAAAATCGAGCTTATTATTCACTTCTTTGATAGTTTGTCCACATGATGGCGTGTTAAATGGTTATGTTGGTAAAATATTGTTAGTCTTTATTTCATTAACATTAGATTATACTCGTAATTTAAGGCTGCATTCAGTAAAATATAATAATTATGTTATTTATACTAATCAAATAAACCTGCAGGTTTTCCTTATCTTCGGGGAATATTGATTAATTAAGAAAAAACCCGCGTCATATCTAAAATTAGTTCCCTTATGAATTCATGATCACATTCGTATTCCAGGATCTATAGATTCGCTAAACCTTATCTTTTTGAACCGGAATTAAAAGAACGCAATTCTTCGGCATAACTAGGGTAATTTCTATTTAGATACTAGCTGACCCAGCAAACGTTGTTTTGCAATATAGGGGTGGAATACCCCTAACATTTAGGGGTATGAAAAATAGATGTTGGCCGATTCTCAGACCTACCCGATATGCACACAAAATTTCATATGAATCGGTCCAGCCGTTTCGGAGGAGTATGGCAACTAAAACTGTGACACGAGAATTTTATATATTAGATTTAACTGTTTATGGAGCTTATACGTCAGAATTCTTATTAGTTCTTGTAAAAGCTTATAAGTACACTAGCTTTTCGCCAGTGGCATCACCCGCGTGGTCAGGGTATTTCTTATAATTTTCATCCCCTATTTTAACCCCTTGGGCCGGGTTAGAATATAATTCTTCATCACCATTCAGATCGGCATCTCGTAAGAGCGAGAAAAGATGTGACTTGTTTGGTGGTTGGATTTCTTGGTGTTTGACTTTCTGGCAATCCTTATGTCGGAAGCTGCAAAGCGTAAAGTACCATTGTGTGTATTATCACTTTGCGCGTGAGAGCCTGTTCCCATTCTTGGTTGTTGCAGACCGTGGAGGCTTTTATGAGCTGGCAACGCATTAGCAACGCCTTTGGACTTGGAGGTACCAATAGGTGGCTGGTCTGCTCGTTTTAATTCAACATACCATCACACCTGTACGCCCCGAAGGGGTAGGCCGAGGCGTAGTACACCCACATTTCGCTGGTATGTTTAGGTCCCATGTAATAGGGCCGCCTGAATGAGCGAGCCTATTTCCATCACCCGGGCACAAATTAAGACTCCGAGCTGCTACTGGGAACTACTGGGAAAAAAAGAAGTAGCAGTCGCGCTTGGGATCACTAGACCAACGACGACCAACAATTGATTTAAAGCCTAAAAAAATAGCAACTTGCTTCACTATGTCCTAACCGCTGTTATTCTTTGTCCACAGTCCGGAGCTACGACAAGCACGACAAATGCGGCTTGGTGTGGATACCGCGCGTTGTCGCGTACCGGTGTCGCACGTGCGGCATCTCGCCATGCATGTCGATCTGTCGCGAGTGCTTCCACCGCGGCGACCATTCCACCCACGACTTCAATATGTTCCTGTCACAGGCTGGCGGCGCTTGTGACTGTGGCGACAAATCCGTTATGAAGGAAGATGGGTAAGCATCTCTGGTATACTGATTTCTAACACTTACGCGAATACTAGACATTGAAATAAAACTACTTTTTACGGATTTTATCGCGTTATATTGATATTATTTTCTGCGCATTTTCAGCGCAGCCTATCCTTCTCTTCCAGTCATCCCTGTTAGCCGTCACCTGCTCATTCAATCCCTTTTCCATCATATCGACCTGAACGCAATCTATCCAACTTTTCTTTGGCCTTCCTCTAACCCTCAGTCCTACGACATTCAATGTCAATGTTACCATCATAGTTCTAGATCGAGGAAGGAAAGTAACAAAGGAAGTGTAGGAAGTGACTTTTATGTTACTGTGTAAGGACTGGGCACGTCACAATGACACCCCCGAACTTGGTCCCAAAATGGTCTTCTCTAAACCGAAGGAAACTTATTTGCGCCCGGCTCAAAAACGGCGTTTGCCATGCGAATGCGATACTTACAAAGATGGCGTTATGTGTCTGTGTATGGCCATTGCGAACGCGTCTGTCCAGTAAAATGTTCCGATAGCCCTATCTATAATATTTAAATCAATGATGGATAATAAGGCGACTAGGATACTACGCCGACCTCGAGAAAATTAGGACAGCAGCATAATAATACTGCCAAGAAAGTGAATATCTAACTTTTATTGAAAAAAAAAAACGCACACGATTTCTTCTATGAACTCATGTTTGGGGTCAACGGATTTTCTTGAATGTTTGTCCAATATTGACATCATTGAAAGGTTTGGTCTGGTGACTAACATTCTAAAGAAGTGGCAAAACGTAGCTTTGAGGTTTTGATGTTTCATATACGCAACGAAATAAATTAAATGTTAATTATACCACATACGCATCATATGCATGACCTCACAAGCTAAACTACGCGTTACACCACCTTATAACCACTACATAATTATAAATCGAAAGTCCCTGCCTCGTCGGTCTGTTCACGATAAACTCAAAAACTACTGGATTTTAATGCGGTTTTTAACAATAGACAGAGTGATTCTGTAGAAAGTAAGTAAGTAAGAAAGGTTTAGGCGTATAATTTGTTAAGGTTTTGTGTAAATTGGCTGCAGTATGATGATGAAGGTTGAAGATGTCGCTCTGTGCGAAGCTGAGGGACGGGCCGCTCGTAACGTCTAAAATTACCCACATGGAAGGTCGTGTTCTCGATATTTATATCTCGTGAAGACAAAACCGATTCCATTTTATTTGTTCAATATTTAAAATCGACTGCAATTTCGGATATGCACTGAGAAGGCATCAGGGTCAAGGCTGCCGTGTCTCAAGTGAATTGTAAAATTGGAAGTTGTTGTAAATGTCGATATGGCGGCGTCTTTCCGGCGCCAAATACAGATGTCAAAACACACTAAAACCGGGCTTTTAAGTTATTCAGAATATTCAAATTTCGTGACAAAGGATCTATTAAGTACTTATTTTAAACTACACATTGTTCTATTGCCGCGACAAAAAAATGGAGTTTTTTGTGATGTCCTATAAAACACACCGTGACCCACGCTATAGCGAGTAATGCACTAAAAAAGCTCTGAAGAAATACAGAACCATGAAATAAAAGGACTATGATCGCAAAAGTTTTAATATTAAATAATTTATATTTTGGTCAATAATCGCTAAAGAATATCCAGGGTGTAAACTCAAAATTGACTTCAATGGAGAAAAGAACAGTTTTTCTTAGGGGATGTCTCCA
Organism: Acronicta psi; assembly: GCA_946251955.1. Classification (NCBI taxonomy): domain Eukaryota; kingdom Metazoa; phylum Arthropoda; class Insecta; order Lepidoptera; family Noctuidae; genus Acronicta; species Acronicta psi. The sequence continues at coordinate 12,917,876 of OX276482.1, forward strand.
CGAGCGAGCGAATCGCGGCGATATTATCATAATATCGTCCGTGCCACGTATTTCTATACACTCATATATCGTCTAAAAATACGTGATATCGCGGCGATTCGTGGAGACGGCCCTCTAGGCCGGCGAAAACTAGGAGGATAGGAAAGAAATAAATGACGTGTGTGTACTAAGAAAAAAAATTGGCTGGTTGGATGGTTCCAATCCCATTTTCCATTTTTGCTGGGCACATGCTTGTTTCCTATATGAAATTACAGCTGCAAGGAGTAGGAACGACCTGTACCTCAACCATGAGTTCTATCGAATGGCTTTCGATCGGTTTTTTACGTGTCGAAAGGTTGTAATCTTATAGCAGATTTTAGTTCCTTACGTAACCGCTAGGGGCGCTTTCAGGGTTTTCCATACAAATATTTTACTGTGTCGCTAGCGAGTCTAGTTAGAAAAACTCATGGTTGAGGCACTGTTTGTCATATTTTTTACACAAAAGTAATCATTATGATCCGTCAAAGGTTAATCTGCGTATAGTCGTTTAGATAATGCCAATCCGGCAATTAATACTGTTTTGCTTCATTCAAGTTAACTAGTCCATCGTACATTATGTCATAAGCAGGTGTGTGCTGGCCGAATAACCAAAATTTTCCATCAGATTATTAATGACTGTCGATGTTCGTTATACAGACTGGCTTTAGTAGCTAGTATATTATTTTATTTATGAAAGCGCCATTCCAGCTTACGAACAGATATACCAATAAATGTTTCTTCTTCATCAAAACACTTATCTATTGTTATGACAGCCATCCCTAATTTAGAAAACATAAACCGTAATCCAATCCGATCTGCCTCCGGGAAACGTGAGTTTCTTTCTGTTGGGAAAGGAAGCTAGCAACTATTTCTGGAGCATTGTATTATGTAATCATTTTAATAATTATTTATTAATTTAGCCATAGCCATACAATAGGTATACAAATTTATTTGGTATAACTTAATTTATTATGATACTACGCAATTTTTGAGGTAAGTACACTAATAAGGATCTGCTGACTCCCAAACTAGGAAATACTATGTATGGCGATTGTCTTTACAATAAGTGGAGTTATCCAGGGGATAGTGATTAGTGTGACGTTTAGAATTAGTGGAGGATAGAAAGTCATAACGAAGTGTTATACAGCTGGGGGAATAAAAAACGCTAGCCTAGTTCGAATTCAAGCCACACACCTCTGACTTTTCGTAATTATCACTCGCTTTAACGGTGGAGGAAACCTGCATACCTGAGAGATTTTCTCAACGGCATGTCAAGTCTACCAACCCGCATTAGGCTAGCGTGGTGGACTATAGCCTAATGCCTCTAATTCTGAGAGTAGACGCGTCCCCGGCAATGGAACAGTATATGGGTTAATGACTTAAGGAAGAAATTTATGTAAAACGTGGAAGAGAAAGGTCAAGATAAAGTATAGTCGACCATAAAATTGCTTTACCACCCTTAGAGGAAATGTCTTTTGCACATCACAAAACAACAAGGTCTATTTTTGCTTACAAGACCAAGTGACAGATTGATAATGAGCCTTAGTATATTTAATTTTGACGGAAGTTTTTGTCAAAAGGGGTAAAGCAATTTTATGGTCGACTATACAACGAATTTTAGAAAAAGTTGAGGGCCTATCAAAAAGAAGAAGGATGGAGAGCAAGTAGCAATTACTTCACCAACTCTCAACATACGAATTTAAAAGAACAAGAGGGACTTGTATGCTATGCCAATCTATTAGGTAAATCGCGTTTCTAATTAGGTGGCTGTATGTAATAACTAAGCAATGTCTGGCGTCTGTAGACACACAATTATATTGTTATCGCAAACACGTGCTCGTTTACGATGTTTTCTCTAGAGTGCGAAGTAGGCACATTGTTTTGACGAACATGCGAGTCTTGACGCGCCGTCACTTGTATTTAATAGTCCACACCTCAAGGGTATCGTATTAATTAAAATAAATGCCTTGGGACATTTTTATACAGCACCATTTAGTCCCAAACTAAGCAGAGCTTCTACTATGGGTACTAGACAATGGATAAAATACGTATAAACTTTTTTTGTCAATACATACTTATACCTAAGAAACGCCCATAATAATAAATATTTGTTTCCTGTGGGAATCGAACCCACGACCTCGTGTTCAATAGCCCGGTACTCGAACCACTAGACCACAGACATCATCATCAACCCATATACTGTCCTCAGGCACAGATCTCCTCTCAGTATGAGAGGGATTAGGCTATAGTCCATCACGCTAGTATAATACAGGTTGGCAAATTCACATGCCGTCGAGAAAATCTCTCAGGCATGTTTCCTCACGATGTTTTCTTTCACTGTTTAATCGAGTGATAATTACGCACATGATTTTGAAAACTCAAAGGTGTCTTGAATTCGAAATCGAGGCCTTCGACTTGGCAGTCCAGTCGTCGTACCCCCAGGCTATGACTGCATATCGAAAACAATCATCCTTATCACATCAAGCTATTATCTGATGCAGTATGAGCTGGTCTTGCATTGGGTGGTTTTCCGTCAATGAGAAAGGAAGACTATAATGATTTCATATCATAATCATTTGTAACATACCTACCATCACTTCGGGGCATACCCCCGAAGGGTTAGGCAGAGGTGGTGACACTTACACCCCCATTTCGCTGGCATATTTAGGTCTCACGTAATAGGGGGCGAGCATATTGCCATTGCCATCAACCGGGCCCAACTCCAAACTCCGAGCTGTTACTGGGAATTTCACAGAAAAACTCAACAACACTGCTCGACCTGGGCACCGAACTCAGGACCTCGAGCGTAGCGTTCCCGGTTAGGACCATTATCCCACGAGGTATATTTAAGTCAGTATTTCCATGTGCAGCGCACATGCTCTTAAACTGAAGTACAAGTAGGTACCTACGCCATCCTAAAATTCACCAACTATTGATCACACTGATACAAACCGCTTATCACGCCTTATCACTTATACAAACACACGTGTTTTAGATAACAGTGCGTGAAAACAAACTTGCGGAGTCGCTATGAACTTGACCGGGAGCGTCCTAGACCTTCCACGCAAGGTGACCAGGCCATTCTAATGTTAATAGATGTGTGACAATGATAACGAGGAAGATTTGTATGGATCTTAGGTTTATCAATGACTTGAGACGAATAATATCGATTTACGTTCAGCAATAACTTAACAATAGCTTTTGTCCGGAGTTTCGCTCGCGCCATGTTTGGAGCGGAGACAAAGCCAAAACAGATCATAAAACCAACAAGAAACTAAAAATCATTAAAATGATTGCCAAAAATTGATGGCAAACAAATTTAATAGGTACCTGTATGATCTTCGTTTATTGTTTGTTTGGCACCGACTCCAAATTACAAGGTTAGAAATCATAATACCAATAATTTTATGCTTTTTAGTTTTTGGTAGTTTTTTTAAAGATTTTAGTGCATTTTTTTAAGTTGGTTTAACCAAACGGCTTTAGTGATTACAATGAATCTACATTTTGGAAGTTTACGTGGGCAAAACATCGATCTAGCATTCTAGGTCTAATGGAATCTGGGAAAATTCGTATCCTCAATGATTTCACACACAAAATATCAAATGAAGGTAAAAATAAAAAAACAACTTTCAATACAAAATAGATCGAACTAGACGTTTTACATTTGTCCTGAGCTGAGCTCGGTGGCCTAGGTACTTAGTATAATCTAATATGAAACGAGTTACCAGTTTACTTATCGATAAATTAGCATTTCTGTAGATCGATTGTCATTCAACGCGTCACACAAGCAGCTGGCACATTGTTTTGTTGACATTTTAAATAGAAATTAGAATACTTTACATGCATAGAATATCATATGGGGTAGGCAGGCATAACTTAATACCACCTGTCTGATACGGCTCCCTATACGTCTATTTCAAATCGATTTATTGTTTCAATCCATACTATACTTGTTAGTTGTGGCCTTCTAGTTATTTATTTATTTATTTAACAATAAACACCAACTGTATAATCACACAAAGCCTTAGATACTAATGAGTTAACAATGTTTTTTACTTTTTAAAGTAATTACCAGTACCATTAAAGTAGTTACCCTGGTGCTACTATATCTGTGGAGGGACGAGGTCTATCTTCTTTACACTGTGCTTTAATTTCAATACTCTTAGGCTAATATTCAGTCAACGTGACAGATTTCTATTACAATTTGACGTACGTAAGCGAAGTTTTCGTTTAGCGTCGCGGCGTCGTCTCTGAATATTAGCTTTAGATTGGCGTTGAAATTTCCAATGACAATCGTTAGTGGTAGTTTAACTCGCTGAACTGTTCCGTCTCGCGAAGGACAGACTGAAGTTTTCCGAAATGACCAACCTCCAGTAATTGGAGAGGTACTTCGAAGAAGATGTGGTAGTCAGAAGCCCAAATAACCTGACAAATCGAATATCGGTATTGCCCAGAAATTGGGTTGCGGAGGTCTGATGGCAGTCGCTTCGTGTAAAATACTTATATTCAGCCGCATGTGGTTAGACTGGAATCCGAGGGTCGGCTTCCAGTCTAACCACATGGTTGGGAAAAAGGCTAGGAGGATGATTAGCGTTGAAATTTCCGGATCATGCGAGAGCGATTCCCGTGATCCAACCACGGAGTGGTGGTAGTTTTAGTTGGTATGCTGGCTGGATAGCCCGAAACAACCGTTCCGTATCCACGAGCGGGGCGTGCATAAAACACATTTTACCATCCACAAAAAAAATCGCGTTTAGCTGATGTTTATCAATGAATCATTGGCATAATATTGTGACAATACCAAGAATATGTTTCGCCAAAATTTTCCTTATTTTGATCTTAGACTTGTAGGCGTTGTTCCTATTACATATATGATTATACATAATGTTTTGTTTAGTATGTTAATTTTAACTTTTATAATAATTTTTCCTTATTGATATAACTAAGTATCGGATACAAAAAAGAATGTTAGCTCATGAGATCAAATTGCGATTGGTATTTCTCAGGGATCTGTACTTTTTACAACCCTTTTCCTGCTGCATATCAACGATCCGCTCAAACCCGGTATCTATGGGTATGCGGACGACAGCTCCGTTGATCTGTTGTGGAGAGTTACATGTCCAACTCACCAGCCAGTGAGGCAGAAATCCAGTCTCAAAGAGAGGCCATGGCCGAGCGCATGAACCTTACCCTTAAGGCGGTCTCCGAATGGGGCGATGCCAATCTGGTAAAGTTCAATGCGGCCAAGACCCTGACCCTGACCGTCGTACTTTCCGATATGTAATACTGCGCCGTTTTCAGACCATCTTGAGCTCCTTGGTAATTCTCTAACACCAACGCTCTACATTGAGTCTAACGCTCAATTAGCCGGAGAAAAATTGAGTAGTATCTGAAGGGTGTGACGATACTTCACGGAAGAGTTGCTGACACTATACCAAGCACAGTGCGTCGATCATGAGTTTTTCTTACTAGACTCGCTAGCGACGCCGTAAAATATTTGTATGGAAAACCCTCGCAGCGCCTCTAGCGGTTACGTAAGGAACTAAAATCTGCTATGAGATTACAGCGTTTCGATGCGTAAAAAACCTATCGAAAGTCATTCAATAGAACTCATGGTTGAGGGGCAGGTTCGGACGTGCATGGAGTAACAAGCGTAATTGCTTAACATCAGGCGAGTTATAGTCAAGCGCAAGCCTATCTAAGATAGAAAAAAAAGCTATTTTAGTAGCAGCCCTCAGCTGTTTCTGGATGGATAGCAGACACCCGAAGAAGTGAAAGGGTACCGGTTTTATTGTAGGCAATAATTTTGCTATCTAAACTAGTTTGATTTTGATTTTGAAATTACATGGCATTCACAAATATTATCTCGACGTATAATTATTAATTTCTTATTGCCAACTTTAATTAAAATAAGCGGTGAACGCCACAGGATGAAACAATGCACGTGACAGGTGATGATAACGAAGCAATCATCGCATATTGATGGTAAACCAAGATTTCTACGTAGATAAGCGCGATCGTTTCTGATAACACAACGTTATTGCCACTTGAAATATAGATACGCAGACGCTTTATAGAACAGTATTCCTAATTTGTTATCAAAACAGATAGTATCAGTTTAATGAGTTTTTGCAGGAAGAGAAAGCAATTTGTCATACATATTGCTGTGATATATAAACTCAAACTCTAAGAGTACATAATGAAGGCTAAAGATAGAGAACAGAGGAGTTTTCTGACACAATATCTGAGCTCTTTATTAAAGAAGACAAAATAGTAACCCCTTAGATTGTATAATGTATACGCTGAGGCTTGTTATGGTTTTGTGTAAATTGGCTGAAATATAACAGTGAAGTGGAGATGATGCTTCGTGCGAAGAAGGGGGACGGGCCGCTAGTATATATTTTTTTGTTTAAGTGCCTAGAACCATCATTATATTATATTCAGGAATATATATCTATATAGTATTATATATATTTCCTTCTCACTACCTCTCACTTTCAAATCTCTTCCTATCACCTCCTACTTTTACCACCAATCACTCCCAAATGAAAGAGGGGGTGACGTATCACATGCGTTACCCCCTCTTTCCTCTTTATACCACGTACCCAAAAAATAAAACCTTCCTCATGAATCACTCCGTCTATTGCTTAAAACTGCACGATTATCCGAAGGAATCGAATCCGAATCAGATGTTGTTGAGTTTATCGCGAACAGACAGCCACAGAAACCGTCAATAACAACAATTTACATAAAATATCGTGATCGTGAACTTTATCTTTTTTAAAAAAAACATCTCTCTTCAAAAGGTCAGTTCCGTCCTTTCTTGGCAACACTATGAAATTGTAACATCCTATTACTAAACAACATCGGATGAAACAAAACGTCCATCCATTCCCTTCACCGGGACTAAATAAAAACAAACGAATACGCTAACATCCAGACTTAACAAAACAACAATGGACTCAAACGAGACACTGAAAAAACGGCCATCCTTGCCTCCGTAAACAAAGCAGCTAAAACTGGCTCCGAGTTAGAAAGAGACAACGCTGTAGTGACCTTTCCATGACTCAAGCGTCCGTTTGAACTTGCCCCTAGACCTTGACGACCTTGTAAGTGACGTCAGTTCTGTATTACGTCACACATCTCAATGTGATGTTGACATCTGTGACGACACGAAGAACATTATTTAAATGAAAGTATCCATTAGTTTGTGTCTGTGTTTGAATAAATTAATGTTAATGTAGGCTACCAATATAAAATGTAATTTTGAAATGATGTATGGTGATGATACTGTAGAGTGCCGAGATATGAAATGAGAAGATATTTAAAAAAATATATATATAAAAAAAATATCTTGGGACATTTTTTACACAGCACCATCTAGTCCCAAACTAAGCAGAGCTTGTACTATGGGTACTAGACAATGGATATAATACTTATATACTTTTTTTTGTAAATACATACTTATAATACACAGGAAACACCCAGACAAACACAAACATTTAAGTTTATCACAATAAATGTTTTTGTCCTGTGGGAATCGAACCGACGACCTCGTGATCAGCAGTCCGGTACTCAAACCACTAGACCACAGACGTCGTCATATTTATTATGGGCGTTAAAATCAGTACATGATATTGTACATGCACAACATTGAGACCTTCTTGGTCTCCATAGTACCTACTAGATACAATACTCACTGGAATACTTACTGGTCTATTGGTACAAATATGGCTACTAAGGTAATAATTGTCCTGGGTTTGATTTTTAGGTCGAGCGGTGTTGTAATTAGGTTTTCTGTGAAATTGAACAATCGAACACAACGTAACATAGTATCCCGCCACCTGAAACGTTAGATAGAGGTTCGGTGCGGCCAGATGTATTTCAACTGTCAACCCTAATGTAAATAGGCTTACCTATTACACATGGTTCCACTTCTGTGTAACCTTTCAGATGTCTCGTTGCTTTTGAGTACCTACTTATATTAAAATGAAATGAAATGGTATTTATTTCTGTAAGTAGATCCTTTAAACACACTTTTACAAGTCATTTTTTTATACTAGATGGCGCCGGCATTTCCTAACTGACGACCCCTGAGACTACGCCGAAACAAACTCAGAGAATCTTGGTCTCTTTTAAAGTCCAGACAATCGTAGTATATATCGGATATGCGAGTTAAACAATGTAGGGTACAATCTGAAATAGCCTATTATAGAGCCACAGTTTTGAGTTGACCAGTTCTAACTGACGGCACGCATGCAACAGTCATGGTGTAGCTCAACCATTATTAGAGAGGATTATTGATTAGTAACCTAAGGTTCTCCATAGTATTCTTGTTAAGAAATATTTGTTGGTTACAGATTCTGCAGCAACCACGGCAACAAATGTCCCCGCCCCGGAGACGTGCCCGCGGCGCTCATGTGCGTCGCTGAAGCCATGATGCCGCGCCTCATTCTCCGTCTGCTGCAACACTTCAGAGAGAACAGGTAAAGCTCTCGCGATCAGGGTGGAGTTCATACAGTTCTCGCCAAACTTATTGTCCGGCTTGAAGTTGGCACGAGGTAACTTGAACTCGGCCGTAAAAATCGAAGAGAGAAAAATATTAGATTATAATGGTTTAAAACGACAGCCTACGACTTGAGCTTTCGTTTTTATTTTTTACAGTCCAATATTTTTCTTTGTTCGATTTTTACGGCTGTATTCGAACCTAAAAATACAACGAAATGTGGGTGTACATTACTACCCCTCTGCCTACCCCTTCGGGGAATATAGGCGTGATGGTATGAGCGTCAACCGCAGTCCTTGTCAACTTGGTCTCCAAGGAACTAACTCCGGTGAGTTCTATCACCTTAAGTACATAATCCAATATGAACGTTTCGTGTAATCTGCTTAGGTAATACTGAGTTTAACGATCATTTAACCGACCTAGTGATTTCCGAAGCCGCACGTGTGTTCCTAAGGTTTCCGCCACGGCAACCGTGTCGAGTATTTATAGTAAGTTTTATTTATATTCAGCCTATTTACACGTTGACTTTGAATTGGATTCAGGACGTGTAGGCTTAGCCTAAAAATTTAAGGTCTGTAAGGTCACCCATTCACACAATGTCCGTTTTAATAAGTTTGCAGAGAAAGAGTAAACAAAATTCGAAACTTCGTTGGTTTCAGAAGGGTCAGTAAGTTATTTTATTATAGTGTCGTAAGTGCTACTTATACACAGTTCCTGGGTTTCTGGGTTTGTAAATTTCTCTGTAGCAGTTTTGAATTATGCTGGGTTCAATTGGCTCCCCTCTTATGACATGGTACCTAAATATACCGACGAACTATGGAGTGTAGGTGGACAATAGTACACCTCTGCCTAACCCTTCGGGGGAATACAGGCGTGACGGTATCATTTTCAGACTTGGAATAAGCCAAAGTTTAATAATGCCCTGGGTCTACCCGCCCTTGGTGCGAGTTTACTTCACAAAGACGAGGTAAGTAATTATGAAGATTTTAATTTATGGATGGATGCCAACTACCTTAGCCTTCGTGGTAATTTTATTGTCATTTTAATGAGCGATACTTCATTTATAGTCAATAGTATTTAGCACTTCGTCAAACCGCCGATGCTATTGAGATCTCAGACGATCCTCGATAGGATGAAAGGGTCATTAATTAATGATGTTGGTGTTCATTATTATTGTTAAGAATACCAAGACCTCTTTTGTAATTCTTGTGTCTATGGTCAACCTTTAAATACTTTCATTTGATTAAGCGAATTCTTTCGCATGCATGTGCCTTAGTTGGCGTCGCGCAGGGATAATGGTATTTCTGAGGAAACAGTATCCCCCTTCATGTGCTGATAGTCGCCACCGGGGTGGAATTTCCCACACCATAGGCTAATCCCCAAGAAACCGCCAGCCTTTTGAAGGTTTCCCCTCGTGAACAAAAAAGTGCAACAAGACCATCGTGATTGGCTACGCCATTTATTCATTGCCGTGTTAATGTACACCCACAGTTCAGTATGTTTAGGTCCCATGTGGCAGGCGCTCATCCTTACTCCGCGCTGCCGAGAGTGAGAATTCCATAGAAAAACCCTTTGCTCGAACTGGTAACTGAACCTAGAACCTCTAATAGTGTAGCAGTCGCGCTTGCGACAAACCTCCAGTTGTAACCAGTTTATCTTTAAGATTATATTATCTTTGAGATAGGTATTCAGATGGATAGCAGTCACTTCTTGTAAAATACTAATATTCAACCGTTTATACTGAAAGCGATTCGTTTAGGAAAAGGATAAGAGCTAGGAGTGCTAGGGCTATGTTGAAGCGAAAAGGATGCGTCAATTAAGGTTCTTGAAAAACCAAAAACCTATTGCGTGAAAAAACCACATCGCTCCAGTGATGCGGCACACATTTCCATGCCAACTAAAAACAGTTACATGCAAGGATGCAAGTTGATCATGCATGCATGCAAACGAGCGTCTCACTGGCAGGGAGTCAGGGACTTAGGGCCTGTTCCACCGCTTCTGGATAGCCGCTAACTGCGAGATAAATTTAAAAATCGAACAATACATGTATGAAATTATCTGCCAAGTAATTTAGCGGGAACTTACTGGGAGGTGGTGAAACAGGTCCTTAAATTATTGGTATCTTCCATTATCTTTTTTAAAACGATTTTGTAGTTTTGTATTCAGCGATCTTTGAAGGTTATATGCATATTTTTCTCTGCTCTAAAGTCTAAATAATATCAAACTTCGTGACAATAACTACTTTTGCCAACAAAGGCGAATGGCTTGAGTCACGCTGCAGGGTACTCCAACCCCTCAAGAGTCCTCTCCAGTACCCAGAACGTTAATGTTAAGGGAAGTTATAATGAAGAATTTATTGTTTTAATTCCGACACTCACTTTGCTCAAGTCACACTGTTGTTGATGTTGATGCTCTTAGATAAACATTTTTGTTAAGTATATATCTTATCAAGGAATTTACTGCCCTAAAATCATGGTGCTGGTAAAGGAACGATCCCGTAACTTGGAACGTAGTTTTTGTACGACCCTCTTTTGTCTTTGCCCAAGAGATCTTTGATTGAGACCTCTTTTCTAGATATATTTGTTTCGAACCCTGAGTATTGTCGTTGCCTGACAGTTTGTAGACCACCCTGATGGTTGGATGGTTGTTCATAGCCCGTTGTAGCAGATCCTGCCTAGTTCTTAACCAACGTCAAAACAGATTTATATGATCAATTATTTGGTCCCCAGTTGCGGTACACAGACATCGTCAGACGGCTATCGGATCACAGTGCAGGAGTGTGAAGGCTACGTGAAGATGCTCATGGAGTTCAACAACATGGGCGATCTGATGCGCTCCGCCATGACCAAGGCACTCATCAACCCACAGGTTAAAGACCCCTTGAGCTTCACTCGTGTGAGATCCTATCACTACATCACGCCATTTGTTTGGCGTTTTCATTTTATTATAACAATTATTAAACTTATATAATTGCATAGTACCTACTTGTTTCTTTTTTGATAAGTTTTTGGGGTCAAAGAGCAATGCTACTTTTAAAAGTTCATTAACTTTAAAGACTGTGTTCCAAATTATTATTATTGTATTCTTCTAATTCTATGATTTATGATGAATATATATTTAAATGATTTATATAAATATGAATTCGTTTTAACCGTATCTGGCTTCATTGCAAACGAAATGATCATGATCATAAAATTATCTTACACAAATATTTTACGTATTACATCATTTTCTTCTTGTAATTTTTTTAGAGATGGTTTTGAGGCTATAGCATCGCTGCGATCGTACTCGATGTATTGCGATTAATGTTATACAAGAGTCACCTTGCTACCGAAGATACTGTAGCGACATCTACCGCGCTTTATAACAAAAAGAAATTGCCCGCCAAGCAAAACACCCGTTTAGTCCGAGGATCCTTTGGTTGGAGAGGCAACACACTTTGCCCCTCCACAAAACTAACATAGACAGCAACTATAGAGGTCATAGTGGAAATGTTTCTAATCCAGTTTCTTAATAAAACTACTTTTATAACTAAACCTTATTCTTGATTCAGATGTACCGTAACCTGGTGGAGCCGCCATTCCCCGAAACTGAATTCGGCTGTTATATGGTCGAGTCCAACAGGATGTACCAGAGGGCGCTGGAGATGTTCCCTGCACCAGAACCGCCTGACGAGTGAGTTTACATAACAAGAACAACTATTTTTTTTTTGCGAGGACGAGAAATCCTTGAAAAGGCTGCTAATGTTAATCTTACGGTGACTATCTTTAGTGCAATTGATTCCTCCGGGAACTAAATTATAAACGTCTGAGTTGTTGAAAGCTTGTGAAAAGCATCGGAGAGCACGTAAAGCCGTCAGTACCGGTTATTATACACCTATGTCAATCGTTAGTGGTAGTCAGAAGTCCAAAAATACTTATAACCAGTCTATCCTTCGAATATCGGTATTGCCCAAAAATTGGGATGCGGAGGTCCGATGGCAGTCGCTTTTTGTAATATTGATATTCAGCCGCATCTGGTTAGACTGGAAGCCGACCCCATAATGGTTGGGAAAAGGCTAGGAGGATGATGACGTCAATACAAATTGTATTCTTTTCAGGTATCGTCACCTGCCGGCACTGTCACCCCGACTTCAACACAACACACTACTGGACGAGTTCATTTTCTGGACGTTCAAGTATGAGTTTCCGCAGAACGTGGTCTGCTTCCTACTGAATATGCTGCCAGATCAAGACTATAAGGTGACATATTTATTATTACCACTGCTCGAAGAACATTTATCACGTGCTCTCTCACTAACTCTCTGTCAATGCCAATATCCCGCTCACTCCTTGCAGAAGCCACTCGGGACCATAAATATTTAGCATTCTTAACTATTCTCTCGATTATTTATACAATAACAATATTTTATGTGACTGTACCTGCGTGGCATTGCAGAAACGTTTAAGAGAGTTAGGGCCTGTTTCACAGCTTCCTGATAAGTTTCCGTGAAATTAACTGGCAGATATATTGATAAAATGTTATTTCATTTTTTTATCTATCCGGCGGTTAGCGCCTATCCAAGAATATGTACAGAATGTCTGGTTTATTTTTATGTTGGTATTGTATGTTGGCAGTGTTGCCACTGATATTACGTTTAATAATGTTTAATTTATAAGTATAAGGTGTGGTTTGTTGTGCGTCAAACGGAAGAAAATTAAATACTTTTTCTTTCTTTACCAAGAGGTAGTGGAAGAGGCCGTAACCGTCGTATATATTCCCCAGGAGCACCTAACGCGCACGTTCGTGATGCACTACGCGCGCATCCCGCTGGTGCTGGAGGACGCCGCCGACCCCGACACGCTGTCCAACCGCGTCGTGCACATGTCGGTGCAGCTGTTCTCCAACGAGGCGCTGGCCCTCCGCTGCGTCCAGCAGCTGCATCTACTCCACGTGATGGTCCTCTCGCTGCGACTCATGATGGGCAAAATACTAGTGCAGAATACACTGCACGATCCCGACCAGAACTTCCACTACGTGATAGACTGTACGCGGCGAGTTATGAAGGAGCATTGTTATTGGCCGCTGGTGTCCGACTTCAACAATGTACTGTCACACAAGAGCGTCGCGCTACTGTTCCTGCAAGATGACGCGCTTGTTGATATGTGGTTCGAGTTCCTGTCCATGTTGCAAGGTAGGTTTATTATGTACAATTTTTAAAAAAATATAATACATATACCATCATACCTGTATTACCTGAAGGGTCTATGTGACAACGTCGGATAAATATGGCAAGTCCTGGTGTACAACATTTTAGTTTAGGGCTTTTTGGAGTCGATTCTAGACACGAATACCATGTCTTTGTTACCTCGATACTATAGTCTGCGCGGAACTAGTTGGTCGTCTGCACGCGTAGGGACGGAGGGGAGGGAGAGCTTGTTTTCATTCACATTAACCCACCGCCTCACCCCCGTCCCTACCAATTACGCGGCCAACTAGTTCCGCGCAGAGTATAACTGTCAAATTGTGTTGTCATTCATTCTTAGTTCAGAATCCGAACGAATCATCCGTAGGTGATACGGAGTCGGACCCGAAACTACGGACTTCGTGTTTAGGGAGTAGACCCCCAAACACTCGTCCGCCTTGTATATGCTGGGCGATGGACATGTTCATGCGTGAACAGGTCTGGGCCGTTGATGACCTAACTAATACATAGTTATCTTCGTGTGCGTAAACTCCTGTTTAGGCTACATAGTAATGGAATGTTGTCGTGTAGGCATGAACGTAAACATCCGTGAGGTGGGCGGTCACATAGAGTTCGAGCCGTCGTCGTACTACGCGGCGTTCTCGTGCGAGCTGGAGGCGGCGGCGTACCCCATGTGGTCGGTGCTGTCGCACCTGACGGAGGCGGCGCACGCCCCGCTGGCGCGCCGCATCATCGCCGCCGCGCTCACCTACCTGCAGGAGTGGCTCGACGCCGTGCACTTCACCACGCCGCACATGGAGAGGGTGAGCACCACACACCTACCTGTTAGTGTTACACGAGCTGGGGGCGGGGGCGGGCTGGAGTTGGCTGGAGAGAATAAGCACACGATACACTCCCACGTTAAACATTTTTTGTATACTGGCTGATCACGTCCGCCCACTGCATGAACCTTTTCTACTAATCCTTTGGATGAAATTAATTTTTGATTAATAAAAGGAACTAAAAGGTCTGCCTCCGGTCGAGGTCTTAGGCTTGATTCCCAGATCAAGCAGTGTTATTGGATTTTCCATGAAATTCTCAGTAGCAGCTCAAAGTTTGAATTTGTGTCCGATTAGTGGCAATAGACTCGCCTCCTGCTATGTCATGATGATATTAAAGCATCCGAGTAATTAATTAGGATGTGTCGTAGCTATTCGTGGCTGAGTGTGACGTGTTGTCGTTGTACCGGCAGACGGAGGTGATGCACGCGTCGTTCCACTTCCCGCTGCACCGCTACCTGGCGGCGTTCCTGTGCGCCGGCGTGCGCGCCATGGGCGTGCGCGCCGCCGACGTGCTGCCGCCGCCCGACCTGCTGGCGCTGCTCGCCGTGCACCCGCTGCGCGTGCAGGTAAACATTCTCATCATTGCCCCGCAAATTGCTAATGCGCCTGGCCGCCATTTTGGTGACGTCAAAATGACGTAACCGCACTACTTAGACTGCGATTATAAGTGTCAATATGTATAACCACCCGATACTCGATGTCTGTGAAGATTTACCAATGAACATTTTCACCAATGAACGTTTTGAGACTTTCGCGAATATTAGACATTGAAATAAAACTACTTTTACGGATTTTATCGCGTTGTATTATAATTTAATCCCGACGTTTTAGACCCTTTATAGGGTCCATGGTCACGGGGACACTAAGCTGGTAGGTAGGCATCTATCTCGGCTTCATATTACAAACAGTTACCCCCTCCACCACGATTATAAATTTGTAATATTATAACGCGATAAAATCCGTAAAAAGTAGTTTTATTGGACCAATAAATAAATAAAAACATGGCTATTATTGACATTTACCATTTTGCAATGACTACTTCGAAATGCACGTTTGGTTGGTAATAATTAAAGGTGGCTGATTGAATGTCTTGGGGAATTGGTAATCCACTGAATTTTGATTCAGAGTCTATGAGTGTACTTTGTTTTGTGTTAGTTAGATTTTTGTAACATCCTCCACATCGACGGAACTTTAGCGTAGGGCGGAAGCTGTTTTCGCCCTCTCATATTATTGGTCGTGGTAGGCCATGGCCTATAAAAATACCGAATCAAGGCATCAAGCATTTCCTCAAATATCGAATTTTTAACCAGAACTTTCACAGTAAATCTTATTCTTTATTACTCATCGATGCGACCTGCTTAGCCCCTAAGCCTCCGTGGTTCATTAATTGTATATTGAAGATGCAATCCAGAAATATGTATTTGCCCCAACCAGCTCCAGTCAAATGATATTCCTTAAGGATATCATCATCTTTAAAAAACAAGGTAAGTGGTTGTAAAGTACAAGAATAAAACTTGAAATATAGTGCTATTTTTTTGTCTGAATAAATAGGATATTAATAAATAAATAAATATCCTGGGACATTTTACACAGCACCATCTAGTCCCAAACTAAGCAGAGCTTGTAATATGGGTACTAGATAATGGATATAATACTTATATACTTTTTTTTTGTAAATACATACTGATAATATATAAGAAACACCCAGACAAACACAAACACTTAAGTTCATCACATAAATGTTTGTGTCCTGTGGGAATCGAACCCACGACCTCGTGATCAGCAGTCCGGTACTCGAACCACTAGACCACAGACGTCGTCAAAAATATTATTTTGTATAACTAATGATGACGCCGAACACGTTCGAAAAGCACTTTAATAAAAACACAGTAGCAGCCAGAACCCCGTAAAGCCTGACATACAGTTACATTGTCCAGATATTGGATTGCAGGAGTCTAATGGCAGCCCCTTAGTGTGATACCCAATTGGAGAAAGCGAGATCAAGTTCAAATGTTTTATTTTAAATAAACTTTTATAAGCATTTATGAAAAGTTAAATGATTCTAGTTGCACGATTTCAAAGTAAGAGTGATGATGACTTTGTATGCGTATATTTAAAACAGAATACCAAATTATAGTCAAAATCATATTACTCAAGATATATTACTTGCTATACCAAGTTCTAACGAACTTTTTGAAACGTCACTTTTACATTGTATAGCCAGCCCTCAAAACGGCCGTTCACCGTATCTTACTGATTTTGCTGAGAAGAAGAAACAGCTCAACAATCTCCCCATTGTATGTAGCATCGTTGTATTGGGCCATCCCCATACAACGATGCTACATACAATGGGGAGATTGTTGAGCTGTTTCTTCTTCTGGATATGTTATATATATAGGGATCATGTTGTAGCTAGTGTACTGTCGACATAAATAATCCTAAGTACAAAAAAAAACGACAAACGAACAAAGGTACGAAATTATAAAAGAAAAACAAAGCTTCTTATTATTTAATTTTAATTGTTCATATTTCGAATTGTACGTAGACTAGAAATCCGAGATTAGGTCAGTTTAGTTTACATGAAAAAATATCTTCTATTATAAGTAAATCGTGAACTGATTAAAATTTGTTTTGACCAATCCACTTACTACAGATTCACTGAAAAGTTACACGAAACTCACTGAATTTACAAATTGGAAGGAGATACATCTTTAGTTTAAAAATATTGTCATATAAACTCCGCATGTACAATCTCTACACTAACATTCCGAAATAAAACTCACTACAAGACTTAAAAAATACGTATTATCAAAAGTCACAATAAAATTACGCTACATTACAAAATTAAAATGAGTATATGAAATTAAATCGTATTCTAATTGACCATAGGCGTAAATTCGGTTGTTTCCGAGTCTTCGGAAAAGTCTGTTGGAGGTGGTTCAGCCTTGACGTGTTTGGAGTAGTCGTAGGTGACGAGTTTGACGCCTATAAAGCCTCCGGAGCCCCGCGCTCCTCTGTGGAATAGTCCAGCTCCGCTGATCAGTGTGGCGCCTTTAGCGTACAGAGCTGTGGGCAAAAATATATAAAAGTAAATAAGCTAGCATTAAACAAATAGATTGTTTTTTTTTAGGTAGATTTAGACTAATTTTGTATGAAGTGACTCTCACGTTTGCTTGTACATAGGTACTTCATACATATGAAAACCTCAATTCAATACAAATATTGGAAACGAGGAAATCATTGACAAAATTTTAATATAAAACCAAATGTCTAGAAAAGGTCCAAGGCCACAACTCAGAGACTTAATCTTAATGAATCGTTAACAAACAGTGGCTACTATATCTTGGCCTATTTTTTCATATTTGAATTTGTTGTCAGTGTACTAAGATATACTGGGTCTTATTAGCTAATAATTAATTAGGCTAATTGACGTCCCTGAGTGAGTTACATGCTTTATTAAAGTACTTAGGGCCGCCTAAGTACTTTAAAAAAGTATGTAATGGTAATACAACTTTAACGAATTCGTGGCTAGGAGCATATTTTCCATACCTTTGGAAGGCACCACAGGTTGTATGTCGATGAACGGCACTGTACTCTGCGCGGCATCCGCGTCCAAGTCCGAGTGCGTGAACTCAATGTACTGGTCGTGGTGTGAGTCTATGCGCAGCGACGAATGCGCACGCGTTGGGATATCTGGCTGGTACAGGTCTATGCGTGACCTAGAAATAGAAATTAAATTTTAAGATTTTATTTAGTTTCCTTCCTTAGTATAATAAATTAGTTTTCTTTATAGGAACTTAAGGTATCACAAGGCATTCACTCATATTTGGTTTAGGGTTTTTTTAGTTTACGCTTCATCCATTCACCCGTTCTTCAATAACTTCTCACAATCCTCTTCAATCTTTTAAATTCGTTTTCGCACCTCATAACATGCATACTAAAACATCTGAGCTGATTAAATAAATCGTTTTCAGAAAAAGAATTACCTAGGTGTATACGATCCTTCAGTGTTGTCGTTGCTAACCCATTGACTCTTCTCCGGCGCAAGTTTTCCAGTGGTGTAGTTGAACGGAGTAGCGCGGATTTCGAAATGTAGATGGGCACCGATCATTCTGAATCTGTAACACAATTTGGTTATTTTAGTTTTGAATATAACGTAATAATAGTTATAATAATCTTTAAATTTGCTTTTCTTACCTGGCTCCAGTTAAAACATGCCCGACAGGTGACTCCAACTCGTCCAAGTCGATGGCTCTACTTTCGTAAGACAGTGTGTGATAGTCCACACCCTCAGCAACTCCTGCGTGTGACGGGTCGAATTTCTGGACTGGAACCGCCTCTGCTGCCTCAACAAAACCTCTCTCTACCAACTTCCCCTGATATATCTGAATGTGGAACACTTTGCCGTGTTTCACTAACCGCATTCCCGTGACAACTCTAGAACATTAAGGTTATTTTAGGCTAGTTCTAAAGTTAGCGTGAAATTAGACCATAGACCACCCGCACACCCATGCTGTTAACACAAGAATAAAAATAGAAGTTTGGATTGGTCCCGAAACGCTAAACCGAAATTGTAGTTAGATTAACTACATTCTTGAAGTGTCTCTGTAAGCGCTATGTACAAAGAAAGCTAATTAGGTCGCACAGCTCAAAAAGTTAGTAGTTCCTCCGCTTTCCCAAGTACTGACTTGTTCTTCTCAATATCTGCTAACGCTTCTCGCAAGCTGAAGGAACGTTCTGCCATGCTTTCTTCGTCCTCGCATAGACAAAAGCAATATGAGCAGTGGGTAAGAGTCCATCTCCACCAGGAGTCGACCTTTGGAGGAAAAACATTTTTATTATAAACCTAAAAGTTATTTAACTGTCGGAGCAAGTTCGGACTGTCCCTAGAAGTGTGCGGGTGACCCGGACATTTAAGGGACTAACTTGTTTTCGTTGGTGTCTGAAGTAGCTGCTCGGAGACTGAAGTAGCGGTCGGAGCGGGTTGTGTCATCGCAGAGGCACATGCAGTAGGAACAGTGCCAGAACAACCAACGCCACCACGAGTCCACCTGGACATATCCACGGTATTGGTAACGAGCCTCCAAATAATCTGCTCATATGATGCTGTGTGCTCTTATGTGAGTGCCCAATAATTCACCGGTATTCACAATAGTGAAGTTTCGGTGTTAGATGAGAAACTGACTAACAGTCTCACTATTTTAATGAGGATACGCTGCTGAGAGAACTTATAGATTAAAAGTACTATATACAAACTGGCTGCAGATAAAATTAAAAGCATTAGCATTAGAATATAAATAAAATATTAAATCAAAATATGGAAATGCCCGTTGCTTTTGAATAACATTGGTGCGTTATGTTTAAACAACAGTGAGAAATTAAGATGTGACAAACGTCTCATCAACATATCTTTCATTTGAGATCATATTTTTGAAAAATCGCAATACATCGTTCAGTAATCAGAATTACATAATATGTAGGTACGACGTCTTGCTATCGTATTTACGTTCAGATTGGCTTTCTTAATAATCTGACCCCATTAACTACATCAGTGGCAGATAAGCCAAGCAACACTAACTTACTCCTCAAATACACAAATGTTGGTTTAAGGCCAATGCGTAAACGAGATGTCGGTGCAAATATTGATAACCAAATTGATTTTACCTTGGTAGTCCCTAGTCTGCAGCTGCCGACCCTTCCCAAAGTGCGTCCGTTCTCATACTCGATCCATTCGTACCGCCTGTGACTGTTGTAACTCTGAAACGTTCAACATTATATTATTAGGATATACATCAACATTATTTGTTCGATCGTGATGAATTATCGCGGTTAAAACTGTTTGTTTGCAAACGAGGTCACGGCTGCGAACTTTGCAATAAAGCAAACGAATCATTTGATTATAATTTATTTTTGTTTGCGTTCCAAATTGTCTCTGAAACCTCATTTTTATCTTTGTTCAAAAACCACACAACATTAATTATAACTACACTAATCAGGCGCGGAAATTGATATGACTCCGCACCAATTTAAGCAATTTAACTCCGCGTGAGAATTATGTATGGTTTTATCATCTTGAACTTGCGCTTTGTTTGTCGTCAAACAACACATCCGTTGCCAAATAGCATTTCAACAAATATTATTGGCTTTGCATGGATTTTATTTAGCTATTTACCGTTTCCATGATTTGTTGCTCCGTAATTTATGTTTTCGTATTTCTAACTGTTTGCAAACGCGGTAATTTATTAGTTATTTTGAAAGCTATACGACTAAGGCAAGTTCCCCTTTTACATGTTCGTTTTACGATGTAATTCTGAACATGTACTTACAGCAGGGCACACCCACATGTCCGAGTCGACGAACCGACAGTCGATGATTCTACCGTTGCACCTGGACTGCTTGGCACAGAACTGGTCCTTGAAGCAACCGTGGTTTTCTGCCAGTGTGTAGTGCGCGCAGTTCTCCTTGCACGTACCGTCTCCGTTCATGTCCACTTCGTTTTCCACGTAGCCTTGCAGCAATCGCGTCACTTCCGCGTATGTGTCTGGAAATGAGAGAGAGAAAGGGTTATTTTAGTGTTTCTATTGTCTTCTTCTGTAGCTTTCTATCGTCTCTGTAGCTAAATCTTTTTCAAAAATTTGCCAGATCCCTAAATCTTATCCCAAAATCCCAAAAAGTAGCTAGAAGTTAAAAAAAACTAATTATAAAATAGAAATCATAGTTAAATTAAAAGGAAAGTCACTAGATTTTAACTACTTACAACTTTTTTTAAACGTAGCTGACAATGGTACAAAAATCGCTAGATCTAGAGCTATAAAACAGTATATGTTGGCATTAGTGACTCATGTTTGTCTTTTAGATGTGCCAACATGATGATTATAGAATCAATATTTCACTTACCCTCATTGTGTACGGGAGGGTCACATCTGTACAGGACCCGCTTAGCCATGGCCAGGGCAGCTCGCGCCGCGGTGGCTGTCTGTCCTGTCCTCTCGGCGTATCTTTGTCGTGTTAAACTGGCTTCCTGCGTGAAATTGCCTGAAACAAACCACACATAATCATGACACGTGTACACCTTCTCATGGTCTATAGAAATATGTTTCGTATATTTTTCTGTATGTAACATTTGTCTTTAAATGACCGTACGACAGTAGATCAAGAAAGATTATGAGAAATCCTAAATTTTGCCTTCTATAAGTTCGACACAGTTTGAAGAATGTCCTTTTTACTTCTAAAATGTTCTTTGTCTTTATTATTAATTTTATAACCAATAATGGTTCCTAAACATACGGAAACTTATCAAAATAAATCTTATTGTTTACTATATTCAAATGGAATGTACTTAATTATTTGCTTACCAATGAAACAGCGGGCAAAGTATTACAAAATGTATGTAGTTGTTATTGCGATTGAAGTTAACATACCTAATGCCTAGTGGTAGATATAAATAATTAAAAACTAACAGTTTACTGTGGTTACATGACGTGAATAATTTTTCTTCTCGATCTGAAAGCTGAAGTTCAATAAACAACCGATAAAAGCTTACCAAAATCCACATTACAAGAATGATGTATACATACCAAAGTTTTTTTACCAATTGCTGGAGTGAATGCTTAGAGTCCGTGAATATTTATAAATGCCTAACAGAAATTTTAGTCAGTAAACGGGCGAACGAAGATATACTAGAGAGGGGCAACGTTTTACGTAAAATATCGATATTTCCATGGCCAACATTAAATGTTGAATATTTAATATAGTTATTTATGCTTCGTATGGAAATCAATTGTTTTTGTCTCACAGGGCCAAATACTGTGTAATGAAGATCAATATTCATTATTGACTTCCTGCTGCTTTGTTCTCGTTCTTTGCCACATTTACAATACCAATATACACGATATAATGAAGTTTACATGAAGAGGCAACATGATAGCTTAATTAAATGTTTTGCGTATCATATTGTTGATAGCGTGGCGTGTAAATGTACTTCCACTGACGCATGCGCATGCTACTCCGAATGACAAAATCAACTGTGAATCAGCTGACATTTTTAAAATAAGTTTTTTTCACGTGAAATGAGATTTTTATAAAAAATCAAGTGTGTCGAGCTATTTTAAATTATAATAACGGACTTTTTCCGGGAAGTTTCGTATGCCAAAAAATATAGGTAGGTACTGTTCATGTAAATTATTGTAGGTATTAGAATTAGAAGTCACGTTTGTATTTTCTTTTGAATTAAATTGCACTCAATATATTAGCGTAACCGCAGTTATCGAATATGAAGTATAAATCTGGTTATAACTTAATTAATTTTACGGAATTGTTAACAAAATTTTGTTAACAATTCCGTCGTCTTTCCCTTACACACATGCCACCCACAACACTAAATATACATTTTACCCATAATACAATATCGATATAATTACGATATTTAAATTATGGTTCCCTTTATTAAGTAATGGTCTAGCTGTGTAATTTATGTTTAAAAAAAGTTAAAGTTATTTTTAACGGTGCACGCATATGGGACTCCACCTTCAAGCAATTAATTACAGACACTTGAAAATTTATTATTATCCGGTCTTCAAATGGTACTGGAGGTACTAAAGTGTGAAGTCTATCAGTCTAGGCTATGCAGCATAATTGACGTGGTATTATCAGAAAATTGTGTCTTATAGGACTGTTATAAAAGCTAACCTCTTCCGTATATCCTGAGCAGCATCCAGGAGAACTGCATCATGGCGTACCCTTTAATCTCCGTCAGTGCTATGGTGTTGTACATGTCGTAGATCAGCTGGTGGGGGGACATCTGCAGGTCGCACACATCTGAATCTTCCTCCTGAAATAAAAGAGCTACAGGTTAGCTTTTCTTCGTTTATGTTTTCAAATTTTAGGGCGATTCTAGCTCTAAGTTAAATAGAAAATACAATTTTGCTTTTTGGGACTGGCTAAAATACCGCATTATTAAGCGGGCTTTAGCATATTTAGTAGGCCGTTGTGCTATTCAATATTTCTATTACAATCCCACAGTAGGTATGTAATGTAGTGTGTTCTTCAGATTTTCAGGGCTTTTCCTAAAGGAAAACCGAATACAATAACAAATATTTATTATTACAATTATTACTACATATTTACCGTGTACTAGCATTATTAGTACACAATAAATCTGTAATAATAAATATTTAACATTACTTATTCAGATTTGTATGCTATTGACCGAAAATTTGAACAGCAGTATTAATTTGTAATCATCTTCTGTATATTACCTATAATCCCATAAATACTATGTTTAATTTAAGATCTATAAGATGTAAAAGCACGTATACTGGGCATAAACACATTTATGCACCCTGTACTTCATATAGCATCTCTCGCTAATCTACATAGTTATTGTCCCCCTCAGTTCCGAACCACTAACTTGCATTCCTCTATCATGCGGGCGGCATAGATAAAATGCTTTAATAGTCATAAATCATAGGGCAGTAACACCTATACAGTCAACAAGTCTTACGTAAGCATAATTATGTAGGTATCGTACGTAACAGCTAATTGACCGACTAATACGGATTAATTAACAGAACTTATTATTTTCTTTGTCTTGGACATCTGTTGTGTTACAGTATTAATATTTTCATCGACCCTTATGACAGTGACATTGTGTGTATTTACAAGTATTGCCGTAAGGAAGAAACACATAACAGAGAGAATAAAAAAAAAGTATTTTCGTAATCTGTCAAAATACACGGGTTTTCTGATTTTTTAAATAGCTCAGTATACACCGACATGTACGGGCTTTACTGTTATTTCTAAAACTAACGATGTTCATAATTTTGCAATTTTATCATCATCTAATTCAATGCGTTTACAATACAAGACCTCGCAACTTCGTAACGGTTTTATTATAAGTATATAATTTTAACTTTCACGCTTCGTCCTTATAAACAACAATACCGGTGGCATTCCTAAGTCTCTCGAATACTAAAACAAAACAGTGAAAACTTTCAATTTAGGTTTTAATTCGTTCAAGTATGTTCTAATTACTTCGACATTACAACGTTACATATAAAGTGCTCATTTAATGTAATTATTACAAGAAATGTATGTTTTAGGATTTGCTTTAAAATGTTCGTAGCAATAAACAGGCTTGGGTAATGAGGCCATTGCTTCAACGATCGCCAACAAAATACGATTACTCAACTTTATAATACAAACAAGATAGGAACCTAATTGCAACAGTCCCCAAAAATAATGTTATTATAGTTTGTACGTAAACATCCCGATTGTTTAACGTTAAACATTAGGTCACTGACACATTACCAAACATCATGCGTTACTCAAAATTACCATTGTTGTTGTCCATGTACCCTGTATATGGATATTATGAGTCACGTTACCTGCAGAGCTGACCGGAATATATCTCCGTGCTCCAAGAAGCCGTGCAGCTTCCTCACAGCTTGTGACACCGACGTGTTGGGATCCATCAGAACCGATTCGGCCATGTCCAACCACTCCTTCACCGGCGCTGGAACTGTCCCCGGCGAAGCCTGGTGCCTCACGAATTCGATAAAGTTCTTGTAAAACCCATCAATTATTTGCAGCTTCTCGGACACTTTAGTCCATAACCACAATTTGAGCGTCATCCTCCTAGGTCTTGGTATTGACTCGATCTGATCATTCAGAGCGTAGAATGCCTTTGTTAGTTCGACGTCCCCGCCAAGGCCGGAATCCCGCCACATTGGATCTGTCACGTTCCTCCATAGCTCCTCTTCAAGATCATAAAAATTTTGTCGCACTAGGTCCGTCGGTGTAAGCTCAGTGGCTAGACCGATCGCGAACAGCGCAAAGAGCGCTGCGATTTTCATTGTGGCACTGGAAGTGAAACGGCTTGTGACGCGGCACGGAGTTACACTGACTGACGCGAAGTGAGGGGACTGGCGGAACGCAGCGAGTGGGGTCGCTCTAGTGATGTACCGAATTATTTACAATGATAAAGGTCGATAAATCCACTATGATATTTATTTTGTCAAAATGTAAGAAATAAATGTACGTAACAAATATACGTTTTATCCGAATCTCGTGTTAATCGAAACTGAAAATACAAATGCATTCTCGAGACGTTTTATTGTTTCTCTTATCCTCGCGTTGTCCTCAAAAGCGTATTAATGTAATTTGTATTGTTTGTTATCGGAATCACCACGAGTTAAAGGAAACATCTTAATTGTTAATTGCGTCATTGTTTTTATTGTTGATTAGGTATTTTGTTTTAAATGTTAGAAAAATGCTTTGACATAAAAAAAAATCACTTTCTCAATTTATCGTCTTTGAGCGTAACAATAATCAACATCAATTTGCCATTTCAACAAACATTCTAAATCTGTGTATCGATATCGATTAGTTCCGCTTTCGGTGGGTCCATCCCTAACCACCCGCATGTTAATACTGTTAGCCGTGCCAGAATAGATTTACTCTTGTTTTGACTTTTATGTCTAGCAAATAAGATTCAAAATTGGAAATCTGGACTTATAACATTATGTTTGTTACAGAAGCATTGTTATTATTATTTGCTCATTACGTTCGCGGTGTCAGCTGGCAACTCCCGCGCAATATGTTGTCGCATGCGTTAGCTTTATTTTTTACACACACATTGAAATACGAAACTTAATGTTTTCTTTGTCGAGTTCTCTGAATACTGCCAACATAGAAACAGGTTGTCTTGGAAAACTGTACATACGTAAAATCATTTCCTGACTTAGTCATACCAATGTTGATCTTAGTAACACGACAGTTTTTTTTTTATTTATGACTAATAATTGAAGGAGTGGCTTAAAAGATATGTAGATAGAAATAACACAGAGTTGGTAGCAGGATATCGATACCTTGTATTCAAAAAAGAAATGGAACCAAAGCATACCTATTGTCAGTCAAAATATTGGGCTACTTTTTATTTGAAATAAATACCTATGCGGAATTGTTTGTTTTTTGCGGCCAAACGAAACTGATCTCAATTCAAGTTTTGAATTAAGGTCGATCTTAGGTCTCGTGACACACTTTTGTTGTGAATTATAAACTTCGCGCGTTCTAGCACAGAATATTTAGTGTACATCTACGTTATATGATTGTGTACATATTTACTTAAATACTGTTACAACCATCATAAGCTTACAGTTGGTTTCCATATGTTCAATAAAATATCTAACCGTCGTTGTACCAACTAAAATAGATTTAAACTTTGTTTCGTTTCTTTTTGTTTTTTTTAATCTTTGTCATTGTTGTCTTACATTAATGACTTGAAAACCATAAAGATGGCTTTAGATCTTCAACTTCAAGCAGTATCAATTTGGAATGTCAGTTCTTTGTACTGTCGATAAAACCACGATATACATCCCCAGACAGCAGTAGTAAAGCTTACTATTTACTATATCATTCTATATGAGCTTAATTCAGTGCTTACTTACTTCACTTTTGACTTTAAGACTTGATAAATGAATCCTTAATAGAGTGTCCAACAGTGTCCATCGAGTTTTTTGTCGGATTCTTTTCCATTGGTAAACCGTTCAACTAGGGTCATAAATGCTTAGTTAAAATAAAAATATTTGAACTTGAATATCTAGCTAAGTTTATTTAAGTATATTTTAATGATCACTAACAAGTATGCGTAATTGCATTCGTTAATAGTTGCGAACCTATTATGTACGTACATGTTTTAATTTATTTATTTTCCTCGAGACGACAACTCGACCGCAATAATGTATTTAGTCAATGCATGATTTGACCTATGAGAGTAAACTACTAGGTTACTAAAAACTGGTATCTAAACTAAAAAATGGTTTACTTGTCGATAAAACATGTAGCTCAAATATTGTTCCGCGGCCCATCCCTACGCCCTGCGACCCATCAAACATTTTTTCATTGATATGACACCGGTGTAGTGTTGTGCGTTATGAGGAAGCGCCAATTACCTACTGTGTGTTACCGGTCGACTGTGTGTGTGTCTGTTACGATGTGGGTCGTTGCATAAATCCGTGACGTCAGAACAGGCTGGATATAATGAGAACTATACTGTTGTTTTGTCTATGAAAATCGAATGGGTCGAAGAAAGTTGCATAATTAGGTTCTAATAATCACTATCATTACATAGTACTGTGGATGAGTAATGGACATTATTATTGATATTATTATAGGTACTCATAAGATGAAACAAATTAGCTATCTGCGTCTTGTCTGTTTGCGCGCTTAGTACTTTCTTAACTGCGGAAGCAGAACGGATTTCACTATAATTTTAAGAATTACTTACGGAAGCTTTATAAATATTATGCATACATATTATTATCATTGCATCCGTGCCATGGCGGATCGCTAGTTCTGTCAATAAAACATTTGTTTTTGTCTTGATCACCGTCCTACCTTTGATTTTGTCTAAATAAAACAGTTTAAATTTTAAGCTCGTCAGTGTTGTTTCGTTGGCAACAAGGAGAAACCTTTAAATAAATTATTTGACGATAGTTTATTTTGGCTGTAAATACGTAAATAACTACTTACGCAAATTATCATAAAAATTGTGTCTGGTTGCAGGGTTAATTCTATAAAACCCTTCGTAAAATGTTCTATATAAATACCTAACCTTATAAACTGCGCATTTCAGGTTAGGAGACCTAGAACTATGAGTCAGACTAACATTTATATTTAGATAAAATAACGAGCTCAGTAAAAAATGACATCAGTATTTTGCTTCATTTTCCAAGAAAGTAGTACAAACAAAGCTATTGTATCACGTCAGATTACTGTTTATACTGTTTATAGGTAGGTAGCAAGTAGGTACCTAATAACTGGACGAACGTGTCGCAGTCAGGGTCTTGTCTTATCGTGGTCCTATGACGTGTGTCAGGTCCGTCAGTTGGCAAATTAAGATTATTTTCATAGCTTGTTTATTTTATAAATATGACACATCTACGCCAATAGACGAGATAAGTATCAAACGGTCAAACTGAGAAGTATTTTTTTAAGTACGAAGATCTTTTTTTATTTTATTTAGTAAGTATTTGATTTAAGATCTCAATATTATTGCAGTGATTCATAAAATACACTGGCTTTTAAATCAACTTTTCGATGTCGGTGCTAAAACAGGTTTGACTTCAAAACATGAAGTAATGTATAAAAGGAAAAGCTTGGTGCCTTAAACTTGCATTTCTTTTACTTAAAGATGGCTTAGGCTTTGATTTTTTTTATTACATATTTTACCTTAACATTTTATGAACCCAACATTCAATTATGACATCAAAACTATGTAATAATATTATTAATAGTGTCCTTATAAATAAGTAGTTAAGTAGGTACTATTTTCTCTCGAAAGTCCGAAACAAAAGAAAAACAAAAATACGGGCCACGCACTACCAAACCATTTGGTTAATTGATACGTCACTTAGATAACTATTTGACAATAACATAACAATCATTCACTGACATTATGCGTTTTCATGATACCCGGTCAATGTCAGCTTGCTAAAGGAAATAACTTCAGGATACCGTACGGCCTTTATCACATCCTCCACAGCTATATACCACACTTCCATGGTGCATTGTTCACGCCGATATCAATGGACGATTAATTATTTGTGTATTTGTCTGTCTTTGTATTACGTATCCGTCTTTTTCTTCGAATTCATCAAAACTGTTTGAAATCCTTGCTCATTGTTGACATTGAAGCCTCCAAAGAGAGACTAATGTCTAGAACTTCTTACGTAAAGTAAATAATGAGGAATTATTGTTATGTACTTTGCTTGTATGTCAATGTGAGAGTTCAGATCTTGAAAAGTAAAAAACCTTACTGATAATTTCCCAGGTTTCAGTAATCAAGTACAGCATGACCGTCTGACAGCTACCTTATCTTTTTCTACTACCTTCTAAGACCTGCATGACAAAATTCTCACCAGTTATGTAATGTTCAATACATTTCTCACGGTAGAACACGAACGAGAACAAAAACCTCAGTCGTATTTTTTTCCTCCGAAATGACACTGTATGCGTTACATTACATAGCATAGGCATCAAAACACTGGTATTTAATTGTTTTGATAAAAACAAAATATTTTGTTACTGTATTAATATTATCGGTATGGTGCCAATTTAGAATTAATATAAGACAAAACAATAACATGTCCTGTAATTATGTCGTATGATTAATTGTTAAAATATGATTAATTTTTGGTTTTCGTATGAATAACAATGAAAACTTATTTTGCTGTCGTGTTTACCAGTCTTGTTCATAACATTGAAATGAATCATTGTCACCTGTAGCAAACATTCGAATTTTAAACCATAATGTCAATTATTTTCAATGCGCAATGACTTGTAATGAATTTGTCGTAAAATTTTACAGCTAAGCTCGTAAATTAAATAGAAACGACAAATACTGAAAATATAATATATGACCTTTTAAACAAACTTAACTTTATATAAAAGTATGAAACATGAACAATTGAATGTAAAGTATCAGATAAAATTTTAACTTCCTTTCATGGGGGTGATAAGTTCAACTAAAATTGACCGCGGAGTCTAAATTATACTGGTCGTAACTGGTGACAAATGAGGCGGGTGTCAATTGTTTATCAAGGATACAGTTAGTGGGACCAGCTACATAGAGCTCTTCGGCCCAGACAGAGTTGCTTGACCCTTTTATGACTCATCCTTCACTGTTAGCGAATGAACTCCGTGTGTGACAGATGCATAATTTATATTGTATGGTATTTTTGGTTTTTTTTTGCTCATAAGATGGGAAATTATTTGATTTTGAAAGGCCCTATCGTTATAACGTGTAAATCAGACCAAAAATTAAAAATGATTGATTATCTTTTTGTATTTTTTTAAGCATTTTCCATGCTAAGATTACCAGTTATTTTAATCGACTGGCGGGCAGGATTCGAACCCACGTCTTCTGGTTCGGTACACCAGATGCTATGACCGCTTAGCCACTACTGATAATGTAAATACCCAGCAATGTGTATCTTTCACGTCTAGCAATGGTCTTTTGAAAGGTTCAACAATGGCTTCTTTTTCTGAATAGCTTACAGTAATTTTAGTGAGAACATATTTACCGTGAATTTTATTACGATACAAGTACGTTTTTATAATTTACTGTATAAATATATGGAATTATGTAATTTTCGTAATTATTTAAGATATTAACAGTTCTCGCCAAACTTATTGTCTGTGTTGAAGTTGGTACGATCTAACTTTAACCCAGCCGTAAAAATCGGAGAAAGAAAAATACTGAATTAAAATGATTTAAAACGACAGCCTCACTACTTCATCTTTCGTTTTTATTTATTACAAAATTTTCTTTCTCCGATTTTTACGGCCGGGTTAAAGTTAGCTAAGTTCAATGCTAGAGCTTGGTCTAGTTAACCCTAAGCCGACTATCAGCATCAGCTTACGAAGTCGCGATCTTCGACTTCTCCAAGCTAGTAAATACTTTCCGAATATAGGTAGTTAGGTACTTAAGAGCAATTGGTTAAGCAGGATATTCAGAGCTCATTGAGTTGGTCAGACATTATTTTATTGTAAGTGAAAGTACTTGAGACCTTGTCGTCACTTCTCAGTACTACAATCATTCCATTACTGTACCAATCGAAGTCCCTACAATGTGACTGAGTCCATAAAGACTGATATGATATAAATGTGAAAGAGTATTGTCCACGTTAAAAACCGTTGAGTATGCGTCACGCAACAGTTGACATTGAAAACGAAGCCTCTTTAATTTGTGTTACATCTATTGTATGTTCCCGCATCGCCGCTCAATGATGAATCAACTGTTCAAGGCCATATTAAATTCTGTTTAGGGTCATTTTAATATAAATTAGTACTTCAATGTTCTTTGGAAACTATCAACCACAAAAAAATATTTATGACTTATTTCCGTTGGCCTAATGTGCGTACAAACCTTCAAGTCATCCATAAGCAGCTGTAGCACACCTCGTCCTAACAAGTTCTTATGCGGAGGCACAACCAGCGCGTGGACACGCTCCAGCAACCCTGGCAACGCGCCAGGGTCATGAGACACACACCACTCGGCGAAGTCCTGCAAAGTACTCCGTTCCAACTCCTCTTGCAGCCCCACGTACTCCCGCATCTGTCTGTTGGACCACGCGACTCGATTCAACAGGTCCGACATTTCATGTAGTCGCAACTCTAACCTCGTGGGCTTATTACCCTTCTTGGCTAAAACCAACGCTACCGCACCAACTCTCTGCACACTAAGTTCAAGTTTCTCGATCGACCGCGTAACCTGCGCGAGTCGCGCCAAAATCTCCCGCTCCCGTTTTCGGACCACTGGCAGCTCCACGCCGCCGGTGGCATTGAAAGGTTTCCCGAACACATCCCAGGAGTTGAGTACTTCTTCACCTACTTCTTTGCCGAGTCGGATGACGTCGAGGACGTCGTCGACGAGCGCACGCGATGTGTTCGCGAATACGAGTAGAACAAGAAGCACGCGAAAGGTGCGCAAGCGTCGAACGGACATGGCGGCTGACGCGCACCCACTGATGTTGCGCGCTCGAGGTCGTGGGGTTGCCAATATAGAACACAAAATTACCGAAATGACAAAAAATATTTACTACTTAATTGCACTAAGTTATAAGTTCGTGATAAAATTTTAATAAAGCGTTCCTACACGTCTCCCGCGTTAATTAAATAAAACGCTTCTACAATGAATCAGCCTTGTGAGGCCTTAGAACCGACCGAGCAAGTTTCATTTAATTTTACCGTTTCTTTTAACGTTCTCATTGGTCACACGCGTGATCTTTGTTTAGCGCTATGCTCAACGAAGATAAGCGAAAGGAATTATTCATATCTTACAATACTGTATCACTTATTATCATCTTGGTTTCATTTTGTAATCGGCTACAAGTTAATTTAAACATAACTAGTTACTTGTTGATGAAGATTTTAAAAATAGTTATTCGTGTTTAAATTTAATTTGAAATACTTATTTACAATTAACTGAAAGTATAAATCAATGTTAAAAAAAATACTGTCAAGTTTCATAAAATTCCCCTTATATGGTAAATGTTTTACAATACTAGCAACACCGTCAAGTTGCCTAGTATCGTTTACCGCCTCCCTCGTAATGTCAACAAACACTTTTTGGAACACTTTTCATTTCGGTGTTATACTGACCCATTTTTTTTAAACGGTGATAAAGGACTACTTTAGCGGCGGAATTTTTATTAGTAGTAGGTACTAGTATTATGCTAATATTAAAAACATAAACGTCTTAACCCATTATAATACGAGCAGGTAAAGGGTTTTTGTAAGATTTTATTATCTGTGAAACCTTTAGCAATTAGTTATAGTACGCAATTACGTAGGTTAAGAATGATTTACAAATAGAAACCACTTCCAAGATACGGTGTTTGGACCTAGTTGGAGTTCGTTTAGTTTTAAGAAGCCAACTGTCATAGGATTAGGACCTGTCAAATATTATTAGACTTTTCTATACTATCTATACTTCTATATCTATACTAATATTATAAAGAGAAAAGATTTGTATTTTTGTATGTAACGAATAAACTCAAAAAGTACTGGACCGATTTGAAAAATTCTTTCCATGTTAGATAGCCCATTTATCGGGGAAGGCTATAGGCTATATATCATCACGCTACGACTAATAGGAGCGGAGTAGTAATGAAAAATGTTGCAAAAACGGGGGAAAAAATTATAAGACCACGCGGGCGAAGCCGCTGGCGGGAAGCTAGTTAATAATAATTTTATAGTAATGATTATAATAATTGTTTTTCTTGCTTTCTTTCTATATTCAATAAAGGTTGTATATTTTTTAATTCACTGGTTTTAGTGTGTCTGCATTTACTTGGATTACGAGCTTATGACTCGAGTCAACACAATTTAATACTGTGTTATGAGATTCAATTTCAAAGGCGATGTTTTTTTAACATAAATCAAGCTTACTCGTAAATTTCTACGATTAATATACCAAGTTCAAGTTGTTATATCGTAATCAGTCGTCCATTTTATACGTGGTACAGGTACACATAAAGTTATTAAATCAACATAAATCTACGAATGTTTATTATTTTTTTCCGTATTTTGGAAATACGGCGACACATAGCTGTGTCGCCGTATTTCCAAAATACGTTACTGACCGTTTGGCCAAAAATTGGAGTTAGCTGGGATTAACCATAATTCATAACACGATAAAAATATAATATTGGCCAGAGGCCAGAGAGTCGAGACAACAGTTTTTCGAGCTGTTTTGTGTGATAAATTGATCATTTGATAGGTTAAAAGACTTAAGAGGTTTTGAGCCTATACTATAATTGTTCAGTTCTTTTGCTATTTATCACTCATACACTCGTGCCTTTTTCCTATAGGGGTAGGCAGAACAGAACGCCACTTGCTGCGATTCTTGCATAAGTAGTACTTCTTTTGCTTCGTCCACGTTTATATATCTTTTCATTATGATAATATTTAGTGACGATATATTCTAAAAATAATACTAGTCATGACATGACGAATGCGAATTTGCGATAAGCTAGTGCTTACAGCGGACGTCGAAGCATTCATTGTAATCTGAGTTCAAGTCCGGGGCACGATTGGGAATCAGTTATCCTTATCAATTACTGTTATGCGCACTGGAACTCCACTAACACAGCTCCTAACTCCTAACGCATGACTCACACATTATCGTTCTGATAAGTAGAACGTGCTGACAAACACTTGATCCAACGTCATCATCATCATCCTGTCCATTTATGAAACTGTTGGGGTCGGCTTCTTATCTAATCAATGGTTATATCGGAAAGAAGAATTAAGTATACCTAAGTGTCTGCCATTACATCTCCTCAAACTTAAGGATCTTATCTTATCTTATCTTACGGGGGCTGGTACAACCAGCAACACTTCGACCCAATGGGATCTTTTGTGTTGTCCCCATTACCGTATATTCCTTACTCTTTGAAGACGTGGTTTACGAAGGCGGAAAGAAGGCGAAACTTAAGGATAAACTGGTTGAAATTATTTCCGGGTATCTGACTGCCATTAACGATTGTCATGGATGTTGCATGGAGAGGGTAATGAACATAGAAATAGCGAAAGTGGTGTGCCAAGATCGTAGCAAGTGGAAAACTATACTCTCTGCCTACCCCTATGGGAAACAGGCGAGAAGCTATGTATGTACGTATGTATAAGTAGATATTGCTATGACAACCAGATACAATCGAAAGACGTGTTCTCCGAAGCAAAAAGAAGCTGGAAGCTAACAATGTCACCCAGCCATAGGCTGACCGCGGTAAGCGTAGCTTAACCTTGCAGATCGATTGATCAGAGTAGTTACTACTAAGCCACGAGCCCTTCAATTTAGGTAGTAAAGGCGCCTACTAAGTTCCTACGTGTTTAGAAAAAATTACGCTGCTTTAATATTCTGCCTGACCAATAAGTATCATACGAAACGAAGGCATTTTGATGAAAGACAAACAAAAAGTTTACAACGGCATACTTTTACGTGTGTTTACATCCTGGCACGGTGAGGAATGTCTTGTTTACAACCACTGCGCTGCGATTCATGATTATTACATTGAGGTTAATTATTATAAACTTATCAGTTGTAACTGTGAGGTAGTAATGGTAGCATATACAAACCGAGAAGAGAAGAATATTATGTATAAATGTTATTTTTATATGTATGGCGGGCCTACCTAGTTCAGACACCAGTCTCCCATAAAGGATATGCTGCTAATTTGGTTGTTATATCTGATATTATTAATAATCTTTGTGGAAGAGAACAGTAATATATTATAACTTATTATTATTTTCATTTACAGCAGCTAAGTATGCAATTTTATTTTTAATATCAAAATTGGTATAGCCAGACCGTGGCCTCAAGACTGCTAGTTTATTTACTGTGTCAAAATCGTCATTCAATTACTCAAGAATTGTTTATTTTAGACCAAATTATCAGTCCTTGTGTCATTTAATGTTATTGTTACGACCTGATACTTGTACTGATACAATTGAAATAACCCACAAAAGGCCAGTTTCAGCACCTTCTAGTAAGTTCCTGTTAAATAATAAGGTATTAGCAGCATGTTTATCCTGCCAAATTGCATAACAGTTGGTCGGCAGTACCTGGTAGATAATTTCATACCTCTTTTTTTCATTTTTAATCCAGTTAGCGGCTTCTTGGAGGTGGTTTAACAGGCCATTAGGGCCCGTCTTACCAAATTTATATGAAATTATCTCTATCAAATATAAGCAGGACCGAGTCAAATGGCAGTGTTTAAAGAAGGCCTATACTCAGCAGTGAGTTAATGAATACTGTGGGTGATGATGATGAACAATATACAAGCTTCATGAAAGAGAAAGAGTGAGAGAAAGAGACCATAGCGTTTTGAGCATTCAACTTCAAATTAATTGGAATAACACCCAGTGGATTCTATCCGGATTATTGCATTCTAAAATGACCTCTAGAAAGTGGAAGCATAGTCTAAAGTCAATTGCGGCCTGCAAATTCAAAATGAGCGAACAGTCAGTAAATATTGTAGTTTATGGTGCTATTATAAAAAATAAACACCTGTTAAAACCATGTCTGATGACATTTTCTGTACACACACATTCATTAAACATGTTTGAGGATATTTACATAATTATGTTGTTTTTTAGTAAGGTTTACACATATAGTTTATTTATTTATTTATAAAGTTTTGTGTGCGGCGATTGCTCGCCATATTGTTCTTTGATGTCAAAAAAAAAGACATACTGCGCCGACCTCAAGTGAATAGGGATAGGCGCAGGAGGATGATGATGATTATTGTTCTTTGATGTCAAGTGTGACCAATATCACAAACTGGTTTTCATATTTGTCAAGCAATCGATGAATTATTTTCTTAACTTAATGGGACCATAACTAGGAATGAATTATACATTATTTCTTAGCATAGGGAAATAGAAGACTAGTGGGATGAATTACCCTCTTCTCTTAAGTTTTTCATGGCAAAATTAAATAAAAATTTTAGCTCGATCTATATCCTACAAACGCATGCGCAGTACTGAGTGCCCTTTAAATGTACTAGCACATTAATTTGTTTGGTACGAGTATTTTTGTTTACCTATTTACAACCGGCACGTATATAAACAAAGCAAATGGCGCTTGTTAGGATCTGGCGCGTGGCGCTTACTTGTATTCACACATTCACACATTTCTCCTATGAAAAGTATACATCAGTGGCGAACCGAAGGGTTCATTTTGGTCAGAAAGTTTTACTTGGTATTTAAAAAATTAGACACTGGGTACTATTTACGGACATGTACCTATGGAGCCTTCACGACTGGTATAACTATATTCACTAGATAATATTGAAGACATACCATCAGAGCTTGAGCCAGCTTGAATATCCCTTGGTCCAAGAACAGCGGCATGACCACCTTGCGCATATCCTCCATCAGGCCGTTGATGGCCCCGCGGTCATGCGACACTATCCACTGTGCATAGTTGGCCAAGTCTTCAGTGTCGTCGTTCACCAACGACACGTACTTGCTGAGCTGTTGGTCGATCAGCGACACCTGGCTGATGGCGTCCGCCCATTGTATCAACCTCATTTGCAGTAATCCTTTGGCTGAAATTATTATTTTTAATTAATAATAACGCAAATCGTGGACGAGGTCGGCCGAGGACACGTTAAAAAGGTTCACTCTCAGACTATGTTATTGTGTATCCCCTTCAACCTAATAGACCTTGAACACGCGTGACCGTAAGGAAACAGCCTTACAATGAATTTGATCGCTTTTTACCAGCGTGGTATGAGGAGGCCCAGGACAGAAGCTCCTGGACTAAGTTAGGGGAGGCTTTTGCACAGCAATGAGGCACAAAAGAAGCAAAAAATGACTCGTTACTTCAGACTTCTTCCTAGATCGTGTAAAGTATTATTGGGTTATTCTCCGAAATTGTCAGTAATAGGTCGTAGTTTGGATTTGCACTCGGCTAATGGCATTAGACCTCACCCTCTATTACATAAGACCTAAACATGTGTATAGTGTATATTAGTATACCTCTGTCTAACCCTTCGGGTAATACAGACGTGATGGTATGTTATGCATATGGCGAATTGTCAGTGGCAGCGACAGAAGTCGCCCTAGAAGAACATACGGCGATTTTATTGGTGAAGCCCTTCAAATAGGTCAGGTGCGTAGTACTCGCAACCTGCGCGCCTTATAATTTGTTAAAAAAAAAATCTCTAGTTTTTGCCAACGAAAAGGCGTGAAAAAAAAAATTGAAAAGCATTTGTTGTGTCAATCGGAAGTCCTTTAGCCTCTTTGTTATGATCGCTGAATACGATTTAATTTTACAGTAAAACCTTCTACTAAGCAGGCACAATAAACCCATTCACACATTCAGTCAACAGTCTCCAGTCTTTCACATCATAGAAATACCATGAATACTAGGATACTAGGAGAGACGAAAAAGCGTAAGCGCAACGCCATGGCATTCTACTGGTAACTCCAAAATAGAGGAAAATATCAGACTTACCTTTATTCATTAATCTCGCTAAAGAAGGATTTGTCTTTATGAGATTCTCCAGATCCTTCTCCGTGTTCGCCATATACTTGCTATATTTAGTTTGTATTTCTTTTGAACTTATTGTCACTGTATATGCGTAAGAGTCTTGCTCAACAATATCCCCATTGATGTTGACCGCCATAGCGCCAACAAAACATATCAAAAGGAGAATCCTGATACGTCCTGCCATGTTGAAATCTGGAAGTACTAATGAAAAGCAACGATCAACTATCAAATGTAAAACACATTATCGGTTAACGGATGACCTATGAACCTTTATATCTTGCAAAATAAACATTGTTGCTAGGGATGGCTTCCGGGAATTCTACTAATTCCCGGGACCTTTGGTGATTTCGGGTCTTCATAATTTCTTACGAAATATTTGAAAATTTAGTTTCAGGCCAAAATCATAGCGGATACTCATTAATATGAATTGGCACCATTGCGCGAACATCGCGCCATTGGGCTCGATCATCTTCCTAGTAATATTAAGTTCCAACACTAAAGATTTTTGTAGACTCGACGCTTTATGACTACCGAGAAACAGTTGAAGAACTGAGCAACAAATAATAAGCAGTAATAATTAAGTACCTACCTTATGTAAAATTACCAACCTTATATCTAATTACCATTATAAAGTTCTATGTCACACAACTGGCGAGCATGTCGCTATTGAAGACACAAATTATTTATGAATTCCAAACAATGGATATTTTGCTTAAAACAAGTTGTTAATAATTATTTAATTGATTCGTAGGAGGTACCGAATTTCCCGATTTTTCCCGGGATTCCCAGTACTCTTTGAGCGCGGTACCGGAATTTCGAATCTCTTCAGTTCTCGTATTGCAATCCCTAATTTTTACGCACTTGCGATTATTGTGTCGTGCTACGAAAGCGGTTTCTCGAGATTATTTTTATCTAATACGTAGAAGGTACTCATCCTAACTGAAGGAGATAATTACCTATGTACATATTGTAATAATTCTTATTCTTAGATCAGTTAGTTAAGACCGGTAGAAAAATACAAATGTTTATTCTAACAATGATTTCAACTGAAATTCTTATTGTGAAACTCCCAATTGTCCCATCCTTACGGTTTTGGTCGTGATAATCGTAAGGAATAAAGAAATCCAATATATGGAATTATTATTTGCTTCTATAAAACTGCCACTCCTTATAATGCTAAATAAAGTATGTTTCCGTTGGGAAAAAAAAAATAGGGATTATTTAAAGCAATTTTTACCTAATGGCACCAGTTTCTTGCCTTTTGCAATGAGTGATCAGGTTATTCTGAAGGACCATGTAAATTGATACCCTGTCAGTTATAGTCATAGTTACTTCTAATACACACAGAACTGTACTAGCACAACTATATTTGAACAGCATTGCATCAATTTTTGCGGTACTATAACGAGGTTAATCTTCCACAGAGCCTGTTCTACGAGATCCTAGCGGGCGTGTGGGTGCGCAACGGCCTACAGATCAAAGGCCAAGCCATGACGTACATCCAGGCCAACTTCTGCAACTCCATGGTGGATATGGACATCTACTGGCTGCAGGTGTGCGCGGCGCACCTACCCGCAGACCAATTTCTAGATATGTGCATCGACATGTAAGTCTCAATCCGAAGTCTCCGAAAACTTTGAAATTTCCGGGCTGGTCAACTCTTTTATAGCAATATTTACTGTTTAGTGGTTATTTATATATTGAATAAGTCTTACACAACGCAAACTGCACTATTCTCATCGACTATTTAAAACAAACTTTGAAGTCATAATTTCTAAAAGACCCATCCCCATAAGACCCACTTTTTGGAACTTTGCAACTAGTTTTTGGCATTTCTAAAGTCCCTATTTATTTTGTCCAATTGAAATAGAACTTTTATACTTTGACTCAATTTACACGATGGCCCTACTTTAATTAGCAAATCTTAACACACTACTGCGTCGTTTTTTTCATAACTTATTTAAATAGTTGGGTAAACCCCGCCTAGTGACAATTGATAAGATGCTCAAGTGTATGAAGTGTTGCTAGTAAATAAAACAGTCACCCCTTTTTTTTTTGTTTATATCACATAAACAAAAAGTAACTTTGGAGTCTAAAACTCTAGAAACATGACATTTTGGACAAGGATTCCTTATAAGTATAAACCAGGGGTGCACTGAGACCATATTTAGTGAAATGTTGAAAAACCAGAACTTCGCGAATACCATCGAAGGTACATTACACCTGTTTATTGAAATAATATGTTTTTCCGGACATTTTACTAAGCACCGTCTAGTCCCAAACTAAGTAGAGCTTGTACTATGGGTCCCAGACAATGGATATTAACATGAATACTTTTTTGTAAATACATTCTTTTATCAATATAAGAAACACTAAGACAAACACAAACACATATATTTATCACTTAAATATTTGTGTCCTGTGGGAATCTCGTGATCAGCAGTCCGTTACTTGAACCACTAAATCGCAGACGTCGTCTAATAATATTTTTAAGGCTACTTAGTACACATACTTGGTATGAAGAAGTCTAGGATAGAAATGCCTGGACTGACTTAGGGGAGGCATTTGCCTAGCAGTGGGATACAGTACGCATAGCCTAACCTCCTCTCATTCTGAGAAGAACCCCATAGCAGTAATAGTGGCCTAGAACAAAGTTAGTTCATGATGAACAGGCTTTAAACACATGATTACGAAAAGTCAGAGGTGAGTGCCTTGGATTAGAACTCGAGACTTGAC
Source organism: Acronicta psi (assembly GCA_946251955.1). Taxonomy (NCBI): domain Eukaryota; kingdom Metazoa; phylum Arthropoda; class Insecta; order Lepidoptera; family Noctuidae; genus Acronicta; species Acronicta psi. The sequence continues at coordinate 12,958,702 of OX276482.1, forward strand.
CTGAGAGGGCACAGCCATTTATGGCTCAAATCTGGAGCAGCCCGTCTGGGAAAGTACCTCCACCTTACAGAAAACTGCAGCCAAATAACACACTTCAGTGTGTGTTGTGTTCCTGCAGTGAGCAAGGTTGCCATAGCTCCTAAGGATGCGCTGTGCTGGCTGGAATAGGAATATTCCCTTAAACTGTCGGTGCAGTGAATCCTCCATAAACTTCTAAGAGGTTTCTGCAACGCGTGAGTGACGCTTCGGTGTTATTAACGTCCATAGGCTGCGGTAACCGTCTACCATCAAACGGGCCGCATGCCTGTTTGCCACCCTTGCGATATAAAAAAAAACCAACCGGCAACTAGGCAGTCCAGTGTTCATATCCCTAGGGTATCACTGCTTACTAACTCAGTACTTACTAAGTAAAACTTACTTGTCTTTTATAATACTGTATTATTTCACTGTTCACAATTCATACCGACGTTAACTCCAACACGTTCGTTACACAACTAAGTAACGATTTCAATAAAGACCTCCTTGTTTAAATTATTAAATTAAACCACACAGATATTTTTATAACAAAGCTTTGTTCTTCGTTCCGATTGTTTTCCTGAAATGAATATATATATACATTACCGCGAAATTTATTTTAATATGTCTCCGGTATCCAGCACGGATAACGAGATCGGTCGGTGACATCATTCAAATGGTGGCGTACTGGAAAAACAGTACCATAGGCAGTGGCGGAATTGGGAAATTCACTAATGTTAGACTGGTTCAGGCTTAGTAAAAATAGAATGGATTATAAATTGCATACTGAAACAATAATGTATATCGACTACCTAATAAAGTTCTAAGATATTAGCGTTTAAAATTTTTGGTGAGGATTGAGTGGGGATACTCTGTCCCGTTCCCTCTAAGCCGCACGCAGCTTTTGACGTCACTGTCCGATATATTACGCTCTCTGTCTAGCATAAAATTAATAACCTACCTGCTTTAATTAATATCAGTTTCGGGAGTCTTTTCCTGCTACCTACTATATCTTATCGAGTTAAGTTTTTCTGATATTTTTGTTGAAATACCCTGCTTAATTTTTTAGTTTTCGTGATTCTCCACACATAAACTGTATGTATTACGTTTGAATGTTTTGTTCTAGCTTAGCTCGCTAGTGTCTGTAGTTTATTAAATATTAATGTTTTCTCATAGGGAACTTTGTTGTTTTCTTTTGAGTAATAAATATTTAAACACATATAATACTATCTCTATTCCACAGCTAAAAGAGAAAGAGTAACAATTTAATTCTGAAACTGGCAACATTGGGCCAACTATTGTGGTTTATCCCAGAGAAGTAAACTAAGTCTGTGGTTATCCCTATATCTATATATAATGTATAGTATTAATCATACTTATTTACATAATTTTCTGGGAAAAGGTCATCATTAACGTATGCGTGGCGCTCTTATCTTTATAATGACACAAAAATACTTGTAATCAGAATATAATTAAAATTGTAACACTAAGAGCGAACATGCCTTGGCTGTTTACTACTTTGTTGTTAATTTGCGTATTCAAAATTCAAAATTCAAAATATTTTATTTCAAATAGACCATATAAATAGGCACTTTTGAACAGTCAAACTAGTTGCTCGATTCCAAAAAAAGTAGGACTTATGGAGAAGAGCCGGCAAGAAACTCCATAGTTACTCTTTTTTAAAAAAGATAGTGAGACAGTAACATTTTTTTGTTGTGAATAATATGAGTCTAATGCAGTTTGATGTGTAAGGATTAATAAAATAGAAAGGAAAAGAAAATAGCCATAGCAGTAAGAGCTGACCAGTCCCGACAGACAGCACCCGTTCACGAGCATGACGTGTGTATCGGCGCCGTTTGACTCAACCATGTTATAGGGAATAAAAAGACCCGACACACAACGCCACCATCAGCAGAACATTTAAGTGAGCATGACAAGCTCAAACTGCAGGGCATTAGAAAAATATATAAATATATTAATAATGGACTGTCTAGTTGGTGTAATGGCTGTGACTACTCCTGGAATTGGTGTCACTCGGTCGATTCCCAAATCGATAAAATTAAAGAAAGATGGTTTGTAAATATCATCAAATTTATAGCGAGAAACGAAGGTATGCAGGTTACGCTGTGTTGCCTGGGTTTTTACTCGCATAACACGTGACTTTTTACTTGTAAGTCAAATGTAACCTATCTCCTTCTCTCTCCTCTGGATTTCCTTGCCAAATTTTAATTTTTTTGTAGGTACTGAGAGATTTAAAGTGATTTCAAAAAGTGTGGCTCTATCCTGATCTTGCTCTAACAGTGATGATAAGCAAAACATGTCATTTATGTATAAGTTTGTAGAATAATATATGTTTTTCCTACAGGTTCGGCTGTCGCGAGTGGCTGAGTATGCTGCCGATGTCTCCGGCGCAGGCGGCGGAACAGGACGCTATGGTCGAAGGCCTGCTCACCTTCCTTGCCATCCTCGTATCCTCAAGAACTAACCTGGGTTCGTCAATAAAGTAATATTTATAAGTTAAGCTATCAATGTACACTTAGAAGCTGGGTACTTTAGGTCCTTAAAAAATGACAAATATTTAACTGCCTTATTTTTCAAACCTCCCTGACATCTCGAAACTTAGACTGATATTCAGAGACGAGACTAAGCATGAACTTACGTAATACTTGAATTTGTATTACAATATGACATACGGAATATTAGCCTTAGATTTATGGCAAATTGGCCATTACATTAGGTCAGTTTACTCCTATTACTTGAGGTTAAAAACAAATCGGTCATTTTCATTGCACGGAACTAACCAGTACTTTAGTAGACTATGTAGTTCGGTATCGAATCTGTCAAATATTTTGTGTAGGTAACTTGATTAGCGCCTCAAACGGTCATCAGAGGAAATAGCTATTCCCACAGCTCAACTCACAATACCAGTTCACATTATATGAATTCTAAGAGTATAAGAACGATACATTATAATAGTTACTATTAAACGTCCTAAAACTTGTACGTTTTGTATACAGGTAACGATGAGCTTACACAATCGCGACTGGAAGTGAGCACGCTGTTGGCTGCAGGCGACAAGACGCATTCGCAACTCCTGGAGCTGATGCCCGAGAGATCTGGCAACGCACACACCAGAAACTTCGAGACTGTGCTCAAAGAGGTAACAATCAGTCACTCCTTTTGCCTTACCAACTTAGCAATATTCGCTGCTCTATCAACTTTGTTAGCACCTAGCGGCCACCCGAAAAACTACATCCACATAAAATACGAGTATTTGACAGTTTCAGAACTCTTGCATAAGCTATTGTCGCCGAAACTATGGACTTAGTGCTTAGTGAGTGGACCACTCTCAAAGCACGAAATCCGTAGTTTCGGCCTGAGACAGACGCATGATTCGATCGGGGCCCGAACGAAGAACGAATGACAACAGAAATTGACAGTAGTACCTACTCTCGATGAGTTTTAGCCGTCCGAAAAATTTAACCTGACACTTTTAACGGATTGTTATGTTTGGGCTTTTGGACGGCCCCGGTACTTTGTTGACGGAGATAGGGAGTAAACCCCCTAATGCTGGTAGTATCGTGTGCGAGTATTTGACCGTACAAATGCAGTTTCCAAAATTCGGCTAGTTTAGAATTGGTTGTATTGCAGTTGTCAACGTACCGTCCACCTCCAAAAGGCTCCGAGAACTTGGAGCAGGGTCTGTTCGTGCCAAAGCCCATCGTGTGGGAGCAGTACTACGACCCGCTGCACGTGTTGCGGCGCGCCGTACACAGGAGGGACTTCCACGCCTCCATGGAGCGGTTCACAACATAGTCAGTGCAATATGACATAGTGTTTTTACGAAAAATGTTCCTGTAGTTTGGTAGAATTATACTAAAGCGACCTATTTACGTTGTAGAAAGAAAAAAGACTGTATTTTCTACATAGGGCTATAGATTCAATTGATATAATTATGTTATATCGTGTTTGTGTATCAACAAACTGTAGCCGTTGCTTTCTTTATAAACTAGCGTGAAAATTCAGTTCTGATTTCAGGGGCTCCAGGCGATTTTTTCCTTCATTTAAGTAACTAGTAATCTGAGCATGGAAAATGATTAAAAAACTCAAAAAGATAACTCAGTTCTAGATTTGTTTATTCATATTAGAAGCATTCATTTCCCTTTTGTTCCATGGATGTTATTCCAATAGGTTTATTTACTGTACTAACAGTGTCCGTGAGAAGCAGAAAACTGAGGGTGGGGCAGAGGGCCCTTCCAAGACGGGCAGCGGCGTGCTGTGGCCGCCGCTGCGTGCTGCGCGCGCGCCCATGGGCGGGGCGGGCGACCCGCGCGCGCTGTGCGCGTCCGGCGTGCTGCACGGCGCGCTGCTGGGCGTGCTGCACCGCGGCGTGCACCGGCGCGCGCCCGACGCGCCCGCGCCGCACGCGCCGCCCGACCACGTGCTGGCGCTCGCCGTGTACCTGCTGCACGTGGCCGCCGACCTGCACGCCGAGCGCGACACCGACCACCACGTGCGTGCCACTGCCATATCAATATAAATAAATTCCGCAGGCCACATTGCGCACGCGTCATGTATCTGTGTGTGTTGCAGCGCGACGTGATGGTGGCGGAGGGCGGCGCGGGGCGCAGCGGCGTGAGCGGCGTGCCGCTGCTGGGCGCCTTCGCGGGCTCCGCCGTGTGCGACAACGCGCGCACCGTGGTGGGCGCCGTGCCCGCGCGCCCGCCGCACGCGCCGCCGCCGCCCGCCTACCCCGCGCACTACCACCACCACCACCACTCCGACAGTAAGGCCTCACACATACTGCTAACACTATTGTGCGCGCGCGCACCGTGGTGGGCGCCGTGCCCGCGCGCCCGCCGCACGCGCCGCCGCCGCCCGCCTACCCCGCGCACTACCACCACCACCACCACTCCGACAGTAAGGCCTCACACATACTGCTAACACTATTGTGCGCGCGCGCACCGTGGTGGGCGCCGTGCCCGCGCGCCCGCCGCACGCGCCGCCGCCGCCCGCCTACCCCGCGCACTACCACCACCACCACCACTCCGACAGTAAGGCCTCACACATACTGCTAACACTATTGTGCGCGCGCGCACCGTGGTGGGCGCCGTGCATTCAAAGATCCGCACATTTAATGTCAAAACCACACCAATATATAATTTCCCCTTTGAGAACCATGCAAAATCCTAATAAATATCAAAAAACTTCAAAATTTTCTTATTCTATAACATTCGTCCTAGGTGACACAGAGTGGGAGCCGTCGGAGTCTGAGACGGCGCGCATTCCTCTCCTCACAACATCTACGTCACTTCCCGTCACCAGCACTGCGCTCGCCGTGCCCACATCTTTACAGGTACTACAGTGCTGTCATTTCACTTGTACGGTCGGGTGTCAGATTGAATGAAACATCACAAGATATGGTACAAGACTACTCTTTATTATGTTACTACACGAGTTATATATTTGGTTACACACATTGAAATAGTAGGTACATACATATACTACATCACACCTCCCAGGGCAATTAAAAAAAAAAAACTATTCTGTTTTTTTTTTTTTTTTTTTACTTATACCTATGATTACCTTGATTACATATTAATATTATTGTTTTTTTTTTTTTTTTTTTTATACAATTTTTACTTATAGCTATGATTACAAACAATATAAGCAAATAATGTTTGAAATAATACATGTACTTTTTAGCTGGTATAATCTATCCAGTGTAACATGAGCGTATATCATTTTACAGTCACGATCGCAATGTAGGTCAGTAACCTAGGTATTGTTACTATACATAATTATGAGTAATACAACTTCGTTCTGTTTTTATGAATAATATCATTTTTACCATTGATGTTTACCTCTACATTTGGTGATAAATCTCTAATAACAATGTAAGGACCACTATAAAGATTTGAGAGCTTATTACCAGTTTCATTTTTAATCAATATTTTGTCATTTGTTTTATATTTTATAGGTCTTACATATTGATCATATCTGATTTTCCTTTCTAATTTCGAATTAATTAAGTTTTTCCGGGCTTCTGTTTGTGAAACCTGCAATCTATATTTAAGCTCAAGGGGATAATTGTCATAATTGTAGAGTGGGTCTACTGTTTTTAAAAGATTACTTGGTAAGTTACATTTCTTTCCATAGACAAGTTCGAAAGGAGTAAATTTTGTCGATGAATGTACTGTGGTGTTGTATGCAAAGGCCCAAGAAGGTAACCATAAACTCCATGAGTCTGGTCTTTGATTAATGTGTATTCTTAAAAAGGCTCCTAGGGTTTTGTGGGAATTCTCCAAAGCGCCAATGCTCTGATGATGATACGCTGTTGAGTTCAGTTTAGAAATATTGAGAATTGTACATACCGTTTTGAATGTCTCTGGCATAAACTCCGTACCTCTGTCAGTAGCAATTTCCCGAGGCACCCCTTGCACGAGAATGAAGTTGTTGACGAACACACGAGCGACTTCCGCTGATGTTCTACTCACTAGTGGAAAGGCACATACATATTTTGACAGTTCGCACTGAAGTGTTAAAATATATGTGTAGTTATTATAATCTCTATCTAGTGGCCCTACGATATCTAAAAATATTTTTTCAAACGAAGATTGTGCTGTTGTGGTTATAACCATGGGTTCTTTTACCATAACCGTATACTTGTGTTTTTGACAAAAAGAGCATTTTTTAACAAAGTTATTTATATCCTTTTCGAGACCAGGCCAGAAATAATATTTTTTAATGTTGTTAAACATTCTTTTTGTGCCTGCGTGGCCACTTGTGGGTAATAAGTGAAAGTCATTCAAAATGACTCTCCTATCTTCTAAATTATCTATTCTTTCTATATCATTTAAAATACATAACCGTGGCCCTTCCCATTTAGTATATCTTTTAATCTCATTAGTAATTTTTTCTAAAAATACGTTATTGTATTTATTTTTCACAAAATAAATTTCTTGTATATCAATGACCTTGCAGAAATCGCACATCGCTCTCACAAATGCGGCTGGCGTCTTTTGTGATCGAGCAGATGGATTTATATACAAAACCTTTTTTTCATTATCATATGAAAATATATCATTTTCCCTAGATATTCTATTTGTATTTTGTAGCCTGTTTAGGCTTGTTTTATCAATTAATTGCAGCTCTACTGCATTATTAGGTTTATTAATTGTTCCTACAATCCTTGCTTGACTTGAGACACAGTTGTCTGCGGTATCTTCAGGAATATGAGAAGTTTGTTGTAATTTTTTGATTTGTGCTCGTGTCATTACACATAAACATTCGTGTATGCTCTTTAAATCCTTTGACGATATTGGAATTCGAGATAGAGCATCGGCGGCCGCATTTTGTTGACCTTTGACGTATTCAACTAAATAGTCATATTCTTCTAAACATAATCTAAATTTTAGTAGTCTACTTGACGGCTCCTTTAAACTAAATAAATATACCAGTGGTTTGTGGTCGGTTATTATTTTGAATGGACGACCATACAAATAGGGTCTAAAATGTTTTACGGCCCATACTATAGCCAGGAGTTCTTTTTCTATAGTCGGGTAATTCCGTTCAGCTTTGTTTAAACTCCTACTGGCGTAAGCGACTGGCCGACCATTGCTATTGGATAAAACCGCTCCTATCGCGTAACCTGACGCATCTGTTTGTACAATAAACTGATTTTTATCTGATAAATCCGGATATTGTAGAACTGGTGGTGAAGACATACATTTTTTAAGTGTCTGAAATGCCTTTTCTGCGTCACTATTCCAAATAAATTCTACATTTTTCCTACACAAAATATTTAACCTGTTTGCAATTTTTGCAAAATTTGGAATAAATTTGCGATAATAATTGGCTAAGGCTACAAATCGCTTTACTTCGTGTGTGTTTTGAGGAACTGGATAGTTTTGTATAGCACTAATCTTTTCTGGATCGGGTAGCACACCGCTGTCTGTTACGACGTGGCCTAAATAGAGCATTTCCTTTTTAAGAAAGTCGCACTTTATTGGATTTATTTTTAAATTGACACTGCGTAATCTTTCTAACACTTCGATTAAATTTTTGTTATGGTTCAATAAGTCCCGTCCCATTATAATCAAATCGTCTTGATAACATAAACACCTTTCGTAATTAAGGCCCGCCATTGCCATTGTCATCATTCGGGCAAATGAGTTTGGGCTTGTCTTAAGACCCATTGGCATTCTAGTCATTTGAAATTGGCCTGAATGGAAAGCTGTAAATTTTCTACTACTGGGTTCGAGTTCCACGTTATAAAAGCCTTGACTTAAGTCTAAGTGCGTAAAATAAATGCAACCAGATAGTGAGTCTAATATTTCATGAATATTTGGCAGAGGGAATTTATCATTTTGTACACAGTTATTTAGCTTTCGGTAATCAATGACTAGACGCCATTTCTTTTCTCCGTTTGATTTCTTTGGTACTAACAGAACGGGACTAGACCATTCGCTATTACAAGGTTCAATTATACCTTGTTCGAGCATGTGGTCAATTTGATTCTGTATTTCCCCTTTTTGTGAATGTGGGAGCCTGTAAGGTTTGCTGTACATTGGTCTAGTGCCGGGTTGTATAGTTATTGAATGTTTATATATAGTTGTCGTAGTGAGCCGGTCTCCTTCGAGATAAAAAATATCATTATATTTTGCACATATGTTTGTAATACTAATTTGTTCCTCCTTATTTAAATGACCTAATTTTAATAAAGGTATCAATTTTTTGACTCGTTCTGCATTTTTACTAGGCTTGTCAAATATACAAATATTGTAATCACTTGCTTTATGTATACTAGGTCGAAAGTTATGTAAATAAAAATCATTCTCTGTAGTATTCAAGATTCTAATTGGTAGCTTTCCATCCACGGGGTTTGTCAATGTACTTGCTAAAAATATTCCGTTTCCTATTTCCGCCGCGCAGACTACACAGTCCTCCGTTATGTCGGTCGCAATGTAATGCGTACTTTCGGACCTAGCCGGTATAGTTAGCGTCTCATTATGTTTGGTAATCGGCAAACTAATTTCCTTATTATTATTATATAATACCAAAGAGTTATTTCTAAAGTTAATTATCGAATGATATTTGCTCAAAAAGTCTTGGCCTAAAATGCCACTTGCTTTGCAGGGTAAAGATTCAAATACGTAGAATTTATGGTTTAGAATTTGATCACCTGCTCTTAATTCAAGATAAACAAAACCGATCGCTTCAATTTTTCCCCCAATACCATTTACAACAAGCTTCTCTTTTTGATTGGGTACATTCAACTCAGCAATGTGTTTATATTTTATAGCCGATATGGAAGCACCGGTGTCGATTAGCCACGTATATGTAAGATTATTATGTTGAGAGTTTAATGAAATATGATATAAGCTACTACATGACATCATAACGCTTTTATTCACGAAAAAACTCTTCTAAATTATCGTTATTATTTTCAGATTGACTTTCTTGCGGTTTTGCATCTGTCAAAATATGCGTATTTTGTTGCTGTTCCTGGTTATTAGCTTGGTTAAAAAAAATCCTACCTCTAGTTCCATAGTTTGATGCACCACGGCCGCGAGATCTCCATCCACCACGACCTGCTTGTGACATTCGATCATCCCTCCGTTCCGCCGGTGGGATTGCTTGTCCTCGTCCTCGTGACACCCCTTGACCTCTGGAATTCCTATATTGGTAATAGTGGTTATTACGACGCATAAATAAAATATCACCTGAAGTGGACGGTGTTGAAACCTCCTCATCGATGGCTGCTTGTATGGCATCACCTAAAGATGTAAATTGTCGTGCTGCTATTATAATGCTTAGCCGACGATTTCTCAATCCGTCGGCAAAACTTGTAATGGCTAATTTTTCGTTTATAGGCTTCAATATACCAAAGTTAGACTCATTGCCTTCAGATTGGGAAATCGTCAAGTCAACAAACAACTCTGTTATTTTCTTACCGTAGTCATCTATAGAAAGATCATTTTGTTTCAAATTGTATAATTTGTGTTGCAGGGCCGTTGCCGATTTTTTAGGTAACAAGCATGTTTTCATAGCCTTGATTAGCTCATTTACATTGTCATATTTTGTATTAAGTTTGAGTTTAGCAGATTGAGAAAGTCGACTTTTTAAAACAAAATTTATTAATTTAATTTGACTGTCTGAGTCAAGTTCCGTTTGATAGTACTCTATCCCATCAATAAGTTGTTTTGTATTTGTGCCGTCGTCATTTAAAACTGGTAATAAGCTCAAGGCGATCTTTAAATCAAATTTCGCCATATTTAGTTCTAATATCGATCCTTCAGTCGATGAACTATTACACAAATCTAAAATATTTTCATACAAGCTAACAAAATCTTTGTGTAATTTATTAAATTTACATAACTCCTCGTCTTTTAACCTGGTTTTAAGCAAACTTAAATGGTCTAAATTCTCATTGAAAGTACTCAGTAAATTATCGGCCTCTTTTAGCTTTTTCAAAACAATTTCACCTCTTCGCCTACTTGGCCCTATTTTTATTAAATATATTCTTATCTTACCAAGGTCATTGTATATCTGTAATAACTCCTCATACATAACTGTTCATAATTTTATAGTTCATATACCTAAATCGCGATTATGATTCCACTGCTTACACACACGCGTACACTGTCCGTATTAGAATTGCCGCACTTTTACACATTTATTAGGCCACAGAACTCACAAGAACACTAGCCGAATTGTATCATTTGTTGTACGCCTCTGTGTTGTGTTGTGTTGTGTTGTCAGGGACCCTTGTTTGAAGCATGGACCCGACATTCCTCGCTTGCAGACATGCCACAAGCACCGCCGCGGTACTTTCTGGATCTATCCAAAGAACGCCTTAAGACATGTCTCGTTATCTGCTCTCGCGCCCAAGACTCATGACATCTCTTGTAAATTTTGTACATCAAGTATAGCGCACCAAGGAATAAAATCGTGCAAATGATTGTTAACACGATACTTATGGCTGACAAATGAAATTTGAATTCCTCCACCGTCGCGGTGTTTTTAGCGGCGCTATTTTGATTGAGAAATACCTCTTCATTAGTTACTTTTGAGTTACACATGATTGAAAGTCACTTTTACTGTATCTCTCACTTAAACAGTTGTCTCGCAGCGCAAAGTCTACACTAATCGCGCACATGATTCAAATCCTGGCAGGGTCGCCATGTACGGTCGGGTGTCAGATTGAATGAAACATCACAAGATATGGTACAAGACTACTCTTTATTATGTTACTACACGAGTTATATATTTGGTTACACACATTGAAATAGTAGGTACATACATATACTACATCACACACTATTTTGGAGGAGAAAATTCTATAACTTAGCTACAGCATTAACTAGGCAAATAGAGACTTACTCTGACTAAATCATAGGTGAAATAGGCCCTAAAACGCAAGACTATCTAATATAAAAAAAACACTCCTCTTAAACACAAATTCTGCTAAATTTGTTATGCGACTGGAAATCGGATTCGTCATTCTACAAAATATAATATTAGTAACAGTAACTTCACACAAACTCGGATCCAGAATCCCGCAATAAACTTGCTCGGATCGTAGACACTATCCGATTAAAAGGAGATCCGACATAACTTGACGGCGCTGTGTAAACGCACTGTTAATCGTGACTTGCAGACTCCCAAGTTCTATTTAACTGGGAGCACAGCTTTCCAGCTTCCAGCCTTAAAGAACAGCTTTCCCTAGCAGTACATATGATAAAGGAGGAAGCATAATTTCTATGAAGTACCTATCTATTATAAAAAACGGAACACCACGCTGCGCTCTAAAACGGGCATAGTGGACGTGGGCAAAAAGGCAGCCAAGCTTAAGTGGGATTGGGCTGGTCACGTCAGCCGCATGCACAGCGACCGTTGGGCGAGTCTCCACACAGTGGGTGCCTGTAGCTAGTAAGCGCCGCCGAGGCCGGCCTAGAAAGAGGTGGCGGGACTCGATCTAGACGCATACCGCGAGGACTGGTTCGAGGCGGCACGAGATAAGAGTACATGGAAAGACCTGGGGTAGGCCTTTGCCCAGCAGTGGGACAGCAACGGCAAAAATAAAAAATCTGTTGTATCATCACGAAGTAATATTTCATTCTAATCATAAGGTGGCGAGAGGCGATTCTATGACGGACGACCAGTCAGACGGCGGCGGGGACGCGCCACAAATACGGGCATTAGAGGTACTTACTTTACACTATTGATATGTTGAGCTTTAGTTTTAATTGGCAATGTGTAAGTCAGTAATGGACTAAGCTATGGGAGGCCTTTGCTCAGCAGTGGCACACAAAAAGAGGCTACAGAAAAAATGTAAATCTATAAAACATTGAGGAACTACTTACATAGTTTTTACCTTTTCAAAAGTACCTCTTTATAATAGGTCTAATTGAAATAAAACATTTTACTTAGACTTTATGGCAATTCTATTTGCGGTAATCTATACTAATTGTATAAATGCAAAAGTAACTCGTTTTTCTGATGCAAAAGTAACTCGTTTTTCTGATGCAAAAGTAACTAGTTTTTCGGTCTAAACCGCTGTACAGACTTTGATAAATTGCTCTTTTGTGTTGTTTAAAATTTAATTTAGTGGACTAAGCAACAGTGTTCAGTAATATGTGTATGGTATAAAGGTGTTTTATTATATTGTTCTTCTTTATTGTCTTTATTGTGTTAATAACAGGATGTGACAGACGATAGCCAAGCGTTAGCGCTACAAACCTTCGACGACGAGATGAGTCTTGCCATCGCCACTTCATCAGACCTGGACACGCCTCCTGTACCCATAGAATATGGTGAGTTTACGTCTAGTATCATAAACGTATCGTGAAGTGTAAACGTCATAATTGAAGTTTATAAGTAAGAGAAAGATAGCGATATTTAACCTGTAGAGTGGCATCTCACTCTAACAGTATAAAAATAATTGCGTGGCGCAGAATTGTATTCAGGAGACCGTTCCACGCTTGTTTATTGTATTAATCTATACTAATATTATAAAGAGGAAAGATTTGTTTGTTTGTTTGTTTGTAATGAATAGGTTCCGCAACTACTGGACCGATTTCAAAAACTCTTTCACCTTTGGAAAGCTACATTATCCCCGAGTAACATAGGCTACGACTAATAGGAGCGGAGTAGTAATGAAAAATGATGCAAAAACGGGGAAAAAAATTATAAGACCACGCGGGCGAAACCGCTGGCGGGAAGCTAGTATTAAATAAATTAGTATTTATCATGACTTCTGTTTTGTATGGCATCCAATGTATGCTTTTGCATTGTCCGTTTTTTCCGTATTTAACTGGAATATTTCCTCTGGTATCTTGTACTGTATACAGGATAAATGAGAGTATTGTTGGTGAAAACTGTATGTATAATACATATATTTAAGCATTATACAAACAGTTTGACTCGACACGGATACGTTGAATCGAATCAGCGACGTCCAGTAGAACTGTAAGTAATGTCCGTACTGCCCGCAGACATGGAGGGCGGCGAGTGGGCGCTGTCGGTGCGGGCGCCCGCGCTGCCCGCGCCGCCCGCGCAGCCCTCCACCAGCAACCAGGTCAGTCACTCCTCACACTCACATACACTTCGTCCACAATCTTTTCTCAACTATGTTAGTGTTTACTTGCAGTTTAACCAGTTTTTTTTTGCATTGCAATACAACATGCGATGCAAAACCGACAACCGACGGATAACAAGCAGATTTTAGTAAAGTTTTTTAACACACTAAAATGTATGGTTTTAATGTTTTATCAATACCATATCAAGTCATTTTAGTACCAATAATACGTTTAAATAAGAAAATCATACGACTGTTTTTGTTATAGGTGCAACTACATACACAATCAGAAGACTCGATCCCTGTGAACGAGTCGATAATATCGCTGCTACTAAAACTGCACTCACAACTGTCCGGCAGACTGGACTCCTTCTCACTGGACGAGCCTGCCCCTGATACAGACGAACCCATCGGTAAGTTTTTTTATATGTTACATTGGCAACCGAGCAGGCACCTGATTTATTAATTTAATACATGGAGAACTTACAGCTAATAAAAATAGACAAAAAGGAACTCATGGTATGTAGTCATCTTCGCCCATGGACATGCAACCCCTACAGACTGCAAAGCACGTTACGTGCAAAAGTCGAAACACGCAAATATGCTTTCCGACGGTGGTCGGCAGCCAGTCAAACCCCAAGAGGCCCTACCACCGAGCAAGTTAGATATTTTCCCACCTCTTGCGAGATGCCGATCCGAGTTACATAAAGGAATAATATTCTGGAATAATATTCTGGCCTGTTACCACACGGGAAAAAATTGTCAACAATGTCAAAATTTCATTATTTGATCTTTGTACTAATATACACCCACAGTTCGCCGGCATGCTTTAGGTCCCATATAATAGTGGGCGTGTTAAAATAGAGACACTACTACTAGTAAAAAACCAGCTACCTGTGCTTCCACAAACATGACCGTTCTGACAAATGAACGATCATTATTATTACTTGTGTCTTCTTTTTGGATTTCTTTGCATGCCTCTCGGGAGGAAGATATCCGGCCCTTTGGTTAGCTTGCGCGAGGACAGGTCCAACGCGTAGAGGTTTTGGAGCTTTGATCTAATATATATGTATGTGTAATAAAGACTCCGATCTGGGCTAATCTATAACTGTATTATGAGAATACAGTTACAGACTATCCCAGGTAAGAGCAGGAGCTATTGAAAAGTATAGAAGTTAAAGCTGGTTTATGAATGTGAGTGTTGCCAACAGCCAGTGGGTGGAAGTCTAGGTGTATTAAGAGACGGTGACAGGCCAACTCAATAAATGGCCCCCCTCTGAAAAGCTGCCAGTACAGGAAGAAGGGGGGAACAGCAGTGTGAGGTTGTGAGCCGGTTTCACCGTCGCGAATTTTAAAGAGACCCGGATTGGGTATTCCCGCTATTATGCCATTAGACACCACCCCTATAGCTCTTGCGGCTGAGATTCCTGCGGGCGCAGTTGCATTTTCACTCTAGCTATCCAATAGGGCAAACGGAAGACGAGGTCCTGACCAACTCTCTAGGAAAATAAGGACTAGTGTGGGCACTCACCATCAGCTCGCCACAATATAGATTGTATATCCCCGCAGGCGACGGGCCGTACTTCATCGGGCGCGTGCTGCGCAAGCTGGCGGCGCTGGACGCGCGCTGCGCCGGCGCCGTGGCGCACGTGCGGCACTCGCTGTGGCCGCACCAGCGCGAGCGCCAGGCCGAGCAGCGCGCCAGGTACTAACTGCTTACACACTCTATATATACCGACACGAATCTCACAAAACATCCATGATTAGAAACTTTTCTGCCACATTCCAAATGAGTAAACTTTATAGCTTGCGAGATTTCATGCGTAATCAGTGACTAAATTGTGTATTAAATACTACCATTATAATGGTAATACTCGCTGTTTCCCGCTTAGTCGCGTTCTTAATTTTTTTCCCAATTCTGTGGAAATTACCCAAAATCCTTTCTCAGCGGCGATGCCTACGTGATAATAATTCTATGTGCCAAATTTCAGCATAATCCGTTCAATGGTTTTTGAGCTGCGTTGATAGATTACTAAGTTAGTCAGACACTTTTTCCGTTTATAAACAGATTTCTTCATACACAGCATATTAATGGTATGATTTCAGGCCTTTGTCCAACAGTTAACCTCTTTTGGCTGATAATATGATGATACACACTTACCTATTTCCTTAGCTTCGCAAAAGATCACCAAGTAATGCAAAATAACAATCTCTCATCAGAGAAAGGCGAGAAAAGGAAGAACGCTCACGACGTGCGCGCGAAAGGCAACAGCAGTTGATGCGCGAATTTGCGCGTCGTCAACAACAGTTTATATCCGCCATGCAGAACCTGGACGGCACGGAGGCGGGCGCCATGGAGTGGGAGGAGGAGGTGGCCGTGGAGAGGGACTACGACTGCGTCATATGTAACACTACCGCGCCCACTACTCCCGCCGACCCCATCGGCCTGGTCGTATTACTACAGGTGAGTTATTTTTACATTATTTAACACAAAATTACAAAGTACCCCATAAGATTTCTGGAAGAGGCTAGTATCTAAGATACAGGATCGGCCTAGTTTAAATACTTGCAATAACATTGATATAATGTTAACTTAAAACAATAATTTAGCTAAACATGTTAAATAATAAAAAGCTTAGAAATTGTTCGTAAAAAAAAATGTTCTTAGTTTTAGTGGTCGTACTTCACCATTCTGTTTGCTACGTAGATGTGAATTCTTTACATACCCAGTATTCCAACAGGTCTTCTCTCGCAGCTCTACTTACTGTAAGAGATTTCTATAGGAATCGCCAGTACCTTTGTAGTAGTTCTCATTATTTTTAACTCTCAGTTTTGTCCAGTGTGTACATAACTAATATCCTTACTATCCTTACTTCCTTACTAATATTATAAATGCGAAAGTAGCTCGAAAGTCTGTCTGTCTGTCTTGTCGCGCTTTTACGCCAAAACTACTGAACCAATTTAAATTTCATTTAAATGGGTACACAGATAGTTTAGAGCCTGGGAAAGGACATAGGCTACTTTTTAATGCAAAAAAAGGGCTGTAAGGTGTTGAAATAGGGGATGAAAGTTATAAGAAATACCCGGACCATGCGAGCGAAGCCGCTGGCGCAAAGCTAGTAACAAATAAATAACTTTCCGACTGCTGGGACTGGTATAATAAAAAGCTACTCCATGTATTTTCTTCTGAGATAGCTAGGTCACTTCTTATTATATTTTGTTCCATGGGTTAGGTCATAGGCCACCACGTCGGTCTAGTGTGGGTTGGCAGGCTTCACACGCCGTCGAGAAAATCTCTCAGGCATGCAGGTGTCCTCACGATGTTTTTCTTTACCGTTGTAAGCATGTGATAAATCATTAATATAATTCAAACATTATTACGCAAAGTCAGGGTTGCGTGGCTTGGATTCTAATTCGAGACCTTACGCATTTTTCAAGTTACGTGATAAAGCCAAATGGGGCGATAAAAGCATAGAATAAATAAAAGAGTTCACAAAATATTTGATACACATTTAAAAACAATAGATTTTCCTTATGGGTTTCCGTATGTTATGGAAAATCCTGTGACAATGTTTCCCACAATAACAGTATAAATAGCTTCTGATGTCAAAATAATAAATAAAAATTGACAAATAATTTCACAAATAAATCCAAAGCCTGGCATGCCAGTAAGGCTAATATTCAGAGACGATGCTCAGCGTAAAGTAAGGCTTCCGTATGTCAAATTTGTATTACAATTTGACATACGGAAGCGTAAGTTCATGCTGAGTTTCGTTTCTGAATATCAGCCTAAGTCTCCACAATGTATCCAGTCCTTGAGACATTTCTAACGTTTTAAGGAACAGTTGATAGTAAAGTCACCCTTGGGAGCAGCTAGTCTGTTGGATGCTATGAATCAGGGGGTGAATATTTCAAGTACAATACTAGCTATAGATATTGAGACAGATCTTGTTATATGATGGTCTCAGCATGGAACAACTCAAGCATGCTGGTGGTTGTCTCCTTCCTAGAGAACTTTCATTGCCATTAATTTGTGCTTAAATCACTCACACCTACCTACAGTCCTAATGCAAACTCAACTCATGAAACTTAAACAGAAATTGGATGCTAGACAACCAACTATTCGGCGCCCAACTATCAAAACAACGACTTAAAAGTCGGCACAGTTTCCTAAAATCGGCAGAAGCCTTATCCGGTTAACTGTCGTTGGAGACATCTCCACCTTCTACTTATTACCTACCACCAAGCGGGCACCTCCCCCTAAGATGTAACCTTCCTTGGCACATTTGGAAGTCACTAAACCGACTCCGAACTCGAGTGGGGAGGTGTAATTCAAATCTGGTGAAGTGTGAATATCTCGATAAAACGGCTGTAGGGTGCGGTTGTGGAACTGTGCCGCAAACAATGGTGCACCTCCTATCCTGTCCTTTGTGCCCCACAACCTGCAGTCAAAGCGTCTGCGCTGCCACTGACGATGCTGTGGAAGTGGTGAAGTTTTGGGCACACCAAATTTAATTTTAAAAAGTCGTACCATCGACACGACGAAGAAGAACATCTCATGAAAACTTGTAATCGGTTTTATGTTTCCTACGACAAATAAAATGTTTAATTTGACACTTGTTAGTATGTTCATGATTTAGCAGTTGATTTTGGTATCTGTATAATAATGTATGTGTGCAGTCGACGTCAGTGCTGGGGCACCGGCGGCGCGCGGGCGGCGGCGACGCGCGCCTGGCGCTGAGCGAGGCCGAGCGCGCGCGTCTGCAGGCGCAGCACGACGCCACCGCCGCCGCGCACCACTACCGCCTGCACGACGACCTGCACCAACACTTCGACCAGGTAACCACACATAATATATGTGTGCAAAAGGGACACAGAGCCTTTTGTCCTGCAGTAACACAATACAAGCTAAATAACGCTAACAAGGCAAACGAGTGGATCAGTCATTTGATGGTGAATAGCCATTGCCACCAACCTTTTAAAGCTCCTACTGTACAGCAACCGATATGGACCTATTTGAGCGCCCAAAAGTCTGAATACACAGAGATGCTTTACTGCAGACTGATGTAATCCAGACTGCTAAATTCCGCGAGGTCCTATACTATCGAGTATGTTAACTTTGTGTTCCGATATCTAAATGGCGTGTGTGTGTGCGCAGGAGTCGTGGCTGGTGTCGGTGTCGGTGGGGTGGGAGGGCGGCGTGCACGTGCAGGGCTGCGGGCACCACCTGCACCTGCGCTGCCTGCACGCCTACCTGCGCGCGCTGGCGGCGCCGCAGCGGCCGCACAACCTGCACGTGGAGCGCGGCGAGTTCCTGTGCCCCGTGTGCCGCCAGCTGGCCAACGCCGTGCTGCCGCTGGCGCCGCTGCCCGCGCCCGCGCCGCCGCGCGCGCCGCCGCGCACCTACCACCAGAGCGCGCTGCTCGTGCAGGACATGCTCGAGAAGGACCACCCACCACCGGTGAGCTCACTAACTATATCAACAATCAAATACACTCATTTTCAATTCCTCGCCTCATCCCTCGAGTATATAACCTTACCTGCTTCCATTAAAATCTTAGCAACTTTATATTTTTTTTTACAAAAATGTGCTATTGAACCACCATAAAACTTTTAATTTATGATATCGCATTCATAGCAAACATACGTACGTGACGAAAGTTGATATAATTTACGAAATTCCTCAATCCGTCATAATATCATTATGTATATAAATTACACAAGTATGATTCATTCAATATGGTAATATAAGATAGATCCTATTTCATTTCCGGAAAGCCGCTAAGGCGCTAACCGTCAGAAATAAAAAAATGGAACTAAGTTATCTACCAAAGTAATTTAACGGGAACTTACTAGGTGATGAAATAGGCCCGAAATGGTCAAGCACTATTAACTTTTACCATATCTAAGGCGCCAAGTCGACTATCGGAAGCGATGGCCAAAGCGATGGAGGACATGACGGCGACGGCGGGCGGCAAGCTGAAGCAGCGCTACGGCTCGTCGCCGGCCGCCATCTTCACGTTCGTGGCGTCGCTGGTGCGCACCAACCTGGAGTGCGAGCTGGTGCAGCGCGGCGGCACGCTGCAGACCTGCACCGCGCCGCGGTACAAGCTGCGCAACGAATGCATAGGTACCCGCACACTGGTTACAATTCCGTCAATCTTATTGTCCGGCTTGAAGTTGGCACGAGCTAACTTCAAGCCGGCCGTAAAAATCTGTGATAGAAAAATATTGGACATTAATAAATAAAAATAAAAACTCAAGTCGTAGGTTATAGTTTTAAATCATTTTAATCAAATCTTTTTTCTCCGGTTTTTACGGCCGGGTTGAAGTTAGCTCGTGTCAACTTCAAGCCGGACAATAAGTTTGGCGACAACTGTACAGAACTGGTAAACTTGTTGTGTAGGTCATGTTGACATGAATTTTGATAGAAAAAGAAAATATGGTATTGATGATTTTATTCATCTCGTAGTAATGATGTGTATCTGTTGTGTCATTAGTGCCGCTGATGGTGGTGGCGGGCGCGCACTCGCGAGTGCTGAGCAGCGCGGGCGCAGGGCTGGGCGCGGCCGCCGCGTGGCGCGCGCTGCTGCCGGGCGCGGCGGGCGCGGAGGGCACGGAGGGCGCGGGCGCGGGCGCGGCGGTGCCCAGCGCTGCAGCGGCTGCGCGCCCCGTGCCGCTGCTGCTGCGGGACCCGCTGGCGCTGCTCATGCAGTTCTTGCTGCTCGCGCCGCCCACGCCGCCATACCTCGACATGCGTCAGTTACACTTATGTTACTATATCTATATTACTACTTCACACATTAGTTCAATAATATTCTATCACATTTATGTATTCAAGTTTAATATATATAAAGGCGGAACGTCTTTATCAGAAGCAGCCATTTTATGCTTGGGTTTGCGGGCGAGGAGTATAGTAGTCCATAAAACGTCCAAGGGTACACAACACAAATATTGTAATAGACTTCCACAATAATAATTAACTCTAGTAACTTGTAAATAATCACTCAAATCAGAAGAACTATATAGAACGACGTTTCACCGAGTACGTGGGGTGCGAGCGCTCACTTAATCAGCCAGTAAATTAGATTTTCGATTACCTTCTCCGATCGATCGCAATCATATCCACAACAAAAGCTGTAATAATGACAGGCCGCCTCCCCAGTACCCGGTGTTACGTCAAGTTGACAGATGTCAACTTCGTTTGGGAATCAACATCATTGGCGTCGCCGAACCAATTCTTCCGACGCGCCGTCATATATTTACCTTGAAAATAACAAATGTAATGTTTACAAAATAATATAAAAAAAATGTAAAAAATATTTTTACATTTTATGCGTTTATATGCTGAAATTTCGGCCTTTTCTGGTTTCGTGCAGCGATATTTTTTTTTTTTTTTCCTGAATTCCTGTTCCGGAACCTGTATAAAAAGTTTTTTTTTTATTTACAACCATGGTTTTTATGCAAGCTCAATTGATATTTTTTATTGTTCCTCTAAAATATAAGTTTCCATGTATGTTTCCAGAGGAGTTTACGTGCATAGTGCGCGCGCTGTACGCGCTGAGCTACTACCAAGTGGTGTGCCAGTTCATCGCGAGCGGCAGCGCGGAGGGGCGCGCGGCGCTGGCGGGCGCGGCGCGGGTGGGGGAGCCGGCCGGCCTGCGCGCCGCCGCCAAGCTGCTGCTGGCCGCGCTGGCCGGCTCCGACCTCTTCACCGAGGACGGGCCGCCCGCGCCCGGCGACCACGCGCTGCCAGACCTCGCCACCATGGAGAAACAGGTCTCGTAAATAACACTCATTAATACCTCCAAGGATCTAGTATCCAATAATGTTATTATAGTATTATTATACATATAAGCACACTAGCAGCTGGATAAGCTGATGCGTGTGTGTCATTTAGATTTGAAAATTTTGTCTAGTCTATTTTTAAAGCAATTCAAAGTAGGTGCCATAATGACACTTTCAAGGAGTTTGTTCCATTCTGTGACTATACAGTTTGGTAAGAAGTGTTTCAAAGGATTTGCATTAGATGACGTCCTCCATAGTTTCAATGAGTGTCCTCGTAGATGTGTATTGTCATTTCTTGTGTAAAGAATCTCAATTCCGGGAACATTGTAATATCCAGTGAGTATTTTATAAGTTTTAATAAAACTTCCCCTCTGTGTACGACTTTCAAGAAAAGTGAGCCCAAAGTTATGCAGTCATTGCTCATAAGGTTTGTTCTTTAGTATGCTAGCCATTTTTGTGGCTCTGCATTTTTAAAGTGTAATGTGTACAGCGAAATATTGGAAAGTTATCAATTGTTACAAGTTCGACATGTGCGTTCTTATACATATTCACTTAATTTCGATAATATATTATAAATTGCATTATCGATTAATGGCTACAGTCTACTATATACAACTTTAAAAAATTCCAAATTACAGACACATAGTTTAAAAAGACATCAAAAACATATCTCAAACTAGGTGAGATTGTGTTCCCCACAGTTACAAGAGTTGTTGCTGCCGTTCCTGCGCATCGCGGCGCTGCTGCGGCACCACCTGTACGGCGGCGCGCTGCCCGAGGTGGGCTCGCCGCGCCAGGAGTTCGTGCGGCTGGCGTACTACCTGGAGCTGGTGACGGACGGCATGCAGTGGAGCGAGTGGGCCGCCGCGCGCGCGCTGCCGCCCGACGCCGCCGCGCCCGCGCGCGCCTGGGCCCGACAGCTCGGCGCCGCCGCCGCCAGGGGGCAGCTCGCGGTCAGTTCCTATTCCATTCGTACATAGATACCGCTAGAGAAACCAACATTAAAATTTTCTTAGATTCGAATCAAATACAAATGTTAAAATACTGTGTACTGTCGTTTCAAAGCCATGGAAAATTCGCTTTGAACGGCAGCGACTGCGACTGCGACTGCGACCAACATGCAGCGGTAGGAACAAATGTACTAAAATGTATGAAGCATGCCGCGGAGCGCGCGAATTTTGCCGTCGGGATCTCTGTAGGGATGAGCGGCGCGAAGCGCGACGGAAACAAATGCTGCTACGTATTGAACGTCGACTGGAGTAAATAAAATAATGTAGATGATTAGGTAATCACGGAATTCACCATGTTTATACCGCATTGCAAGCAATGCAACTTTATTCAAACTATACAAGTATGCACTCCTTTCCTCATATTTAAAATAACATCGTGTTTAAAATACGAACTAGTGTCAACGCAAAGAAACGCCATTTCAGATTTTGAATAACGTACACACTACTGTCCGTGGCATACTGTGGCATACGCTGCGCTTCGAACCGCGCCGCTGTAAGTCGTGGCTTTCGCCGTAGGAGTGCATTTGATTTAAATCCAACATATTCTTTATCTGTCCATCCAGTTATTGAGTTGCTGGGATCTAGTAATCATAGGCAACGGCCTTTTTAGTCTAGTAGGGTGTGTCAGCCATTACTATAAAAGAGGCTCCTACTTATATGTCTATTGATCGTTCAGGTGCGCCGGCTGCTGCGGTCGATGGCGGTGGAGTGGTGCCAGCCGGCGCTGCTCGCGCTGCCGCGGGACTACGACCGGCTGTTCACGTACTACCACGAGCGCGTGTGCCTGCAGTGCGGCGCCGTGCCCAAGGAGGCCAGCGTCTGCCTGCTCTGCGGCACGCTCGTCTGCCTCAAGCAGCCCTGCTGCAGGCAGCACCAGGTCGCTGAGGCTGTGCAGGTGAGCCAACCACTACAACGGTTCACAAACCACGTGGCGTGAGACCGCTAACTTAAGCACTGCAGCTTCTTCGCATCGTGAGAGAATGGGAGACCAGTAACTCGAGGTACTGGTCTAAACTCGCTAGCGACGCCGTAAAATATTTGTATGGAAAACCCTGCAACGCCTCTAGCGGTTACGTAAGGAACTAAATCGGCTATGAGAAGAATAGCGTTTCGATGCGTAAAAAACCTATCGAATCCAATTCGGTAGAACTCATGGTTGAGGTACAGTTCCCTTATATTAGCGACGAGATAGACAAACTTATTGTTGCAACAGAAGCATCGAAAGACAAGCAAGACTCGAACTCAACACATACATTTATTGTGAAATGAATTGATATTTATTTCTGCAAATAGATAGGTCTTTCAAGGACACTTTTACAAATCACGTTTTAAATTTTTTTTTCTAAACCATATGGCGCTGGCATTTCCTAACTGACGACCTCTGAGAAGAAACGCCAAAACAATCTGAGAGAATCATGGTCTCAAGTCCAAACATAATAACATTGTATAGGGATATGTCTGAGAAAGAGCCATTGCGGCTTTGAGACGAGTCCCTCTGACCGGTCGCAAGCATCAATCATTGTGTAGCTCAACTATATTATGTCAACTAGAATATCATGTTATTTAAATTAAGTTTATTTTAATAAATATTTCTTGTACATCGTGAGTCGTAACTTATTTTGCAGCACGCGATGGAATGCGGCGGCGGCACGGGCATCTTCCTGGTAGTGACGTCCACGTACATCATCGTGATCCGCGGCCGCCGCGCCTGCCTGTGGGGCTCGCTGTACCTCGACGACTACGACGAGGAGGACCGCGATCTCAAGTCAGTCACTCATATTTATAACATCATCATGTCACCACGTAAACGTCACTCTTATTGTAAAATGCTTACCAAGAAATTAGTTATATTTCTAGATCCGTCTCACTTCAATGCAAGTTGCAATGCAATGCTTGTTGGATATTGCAAAACGTTAACACCAATAGCTGTGGCTCAGTATTAGAATGATCCGGAAACCATTGTTATAATCCTTGCAAATTGATGATGTGCCTGGCGGCCATCTTGGTGACGTAAAAATTACGTAGCCGCGCTCAGTACGTGTTAACAGCTGGCAAGTATGGCGGATGACGTCATGTAAAGTTTAATTTGACAAGGTTCCAGCCCATTCGTAACTTGCGGGACTTATAGATTGTCAGGTTTTGGAAACAGTTCAAATACATGTTTGTCCACAGGCGCGGCAAGCCCCTGTACCTAAGCCAAGACCGGCTGGAGCTGCTGCAGGCGCAGTGGCTGGCGCACCGGTTCGACCACACCAAGCGCACGTGGGTGTGGCACCGCGACTCGCTGTGAGCTGCGCCTGCGCCGCCCCGCGCCGCCCTGTGCCGCGGGAAGCCTACACAACGAACTATAACAACCACTCAATTTAAAAATTCGCCTGTTATATTTTTACGACTAGTGGGAATACTTTTTAGACAAAAATTCACTTGTAAAAGCTCCTTTATGAAATGCCCTGAGCTATATTTTGTAGAACCAATATTATCGTCGAACGTTAAATTCCAGCACTAAACTAAAGTGAAAACTAAAGTGGAAATGGTATTTAGTGTCGTGCAAATCTGTCATAATTTATTTAGGCGATTTTTATTCAATGATTCGAGTTCAAATCGAATGAGTTGAGCGTGGTAATCGATAAAAATATGGCCGAGTTCGGGTCAGGAGTTAAATAAATACGATTGATTCTGTAGACGGTCAGTCCTACTTGTCAGTCGTAGAAAACTTGCCTTAAGTTATCGCTAATAGGGATAGAGTAACTAAATTGTCTGTTAGGTCAATTTTAGTTCCTTTAAAATATGATAAAAAAAGAAATGGTTCCGTTTTTTCAAAGCTTGTTAACGCCACTATGAATGTCGTTTACAGTAAAAACATTTTATTTTGTGCACATGCATGTTTTTAAGTTTCTACTAATGTTGAATACATTCACACGACAATGGTTTACATTGCAGTACGGCTATGAAAAAACGGACTTTGTCTAGCTATCATCAAATTCAAGCAATAACTAAGAAATTTTTCGTAAAATAAGTTTCGTTATTATATATTAAAAATTAAAAAATTGCATGGTTGCGTCAATTGAGCCTTATTCTAACACCAATAGCTGTGGTATTAACAAATTTTAATATTTATCTAAAAAAATATTCAAAATTAGCCCTGTTTATAATACACGTTCAGTCATAGATTAAAAAATATTCCCTCTGAACGCGTATTTTAAACTGTGCATAGTTAAATAAGGTATATATCAAATCAAAAAAGTATCGGTGCAAATGAGCAATTTAGTTGCATATTGTTAAATATAAGCAATAACACTAAAATACTACTTTAACGTAGGTATAACAAACAGGCGATTAAATTGCTCCGCCTAAATAGAACCTCACTATCTTATATCCAAATATTACAATAACAGTAGCAAAATATTTTCTTAGAGGTATTTAGCTTGCCGCTAACCCAAGTTTAGACGCTAGAGCATTTGGCCTATAGAAATATTTAACTGTACATGATTAACGTATACATGAAGGTTAACGCTTGCTAAACGCATGTTTTCATAGTAAAACGTTTAGTCATTTGTTTAGAAGTATTTTTTGTTTAGTGTTGTAACAGCAATGTTAGTGTGTATCGTGTATTAGCGAACATTTTAATAACGGTATACTAATATATTGTCCTCGTTAATTTTAATGTAACAACTTTTTAACACATAATTATTTCATTTATTTTTGCAAGATAACTATGTTAAAGATTAGCAAAGATGCACAATGAATTAATGTTTACTGCAAACTTTTGAGAATACACGCATATTCGGTAATACATTCAAAATTGAACCTTATCGTTGAACTAAGCAATAACTAGTTAATATCGATTATAAAGATCTATTTACTATAATCTTATTTGCAATATGAAATTGTTGAATGTATTTTATTATTAAATTTGTGATCATTACAAGCGACGTGATGGTCTAGTAACTATTCGCTACATTATAATACACCAATCGAAGTATGCCTTATGAGAAGATAACAGTTATTTACATAATGTACAATAGGAACATAACTTCAGTACATATTATATTAAAATTATTACTTGTTTGGATATAGTAATATGTTATAGAAGTAAATTTTATCTAGCGTGTTAGCTGTATTTTGATAATTGGGAGTGTGGTCAGTGGAAATTTAAGATCTTGCCAGCGCTAAAATTTTAAATGCTGAATATAATTTTCATAAATATCAATCTAATAAAACAAGGATGTTTTCTCTATGTGATAAAATAAAATAAAAAACGTTTTGAATGCGACTAAACACAGGATTTTTAATTGACTTTTTCCTGGCCACGCTCAGTGTGTGAGATTTGTTGGATTATAAGGTCTATTATGCTGTGTCTAATGTTTGATCAAACTTAACCCAGTGTGTTTAGTTTTGAATTAAATATTTATAATTATAATGCCTTCACTTGTATGAACTTAGCGCACTGCTAAACTTATGAAATCTTATATTTTGCAGCCCAAATGTTTGGTCAAACATTTGAAATGTGTTGCCAAGAAAGAAAGATAATACTTGTCTTGTTTACGATCAACACCGATGATTAAAAGCATACTTTGTGATCAGATCTGGGTGGGTAGGACACAGCCTGAACGAAAAAAATGGCTGTGTGTAAACAAGACAAAATAAATAAACATTGTAAATAATTATAACCTTCGACTTCATTAGGGATGTCCAATGGGTGTTGTTAGGGCTGTGAATACGTATATTTTAAATTTTACTCGCTCCTCTGTTGACACGGTT
The DNA here is from genome assembly GCA_946251955.1 of Acronicta psi. Classification (NCBI taxonomy): domain Eukaryota; kingdom Metazoa; phylum Arthropoda; class Insecta; order Lepidoptera; family Noctuidae; genus Acronicta; species Acronicta psi. The sequence goes on from OX276482.1 coordinate 12,985,858, forward strand.
GACGAATCACTTTAGATTTTAAAGACGATTAAATTATTATTTTATTTTTCATATTTTTATATAGGAGATATAAATACTGAGTATGATATAGCCAGTAGCCGCTTGCGGACTTTCCATACCTTGCAACGATTCTATTACCTACTTCCCACATTTCTTCCAGATAAAAGCAATACTTGAAAATTTGTTAGGTATATTCTGATTAAATACTTCAGTATTTTGGACCTTTCGTCTGACAGTTGACGAAAGATATCGTTCGCTTACAACAATATAAGACAATAATATAATGTATACAATATTCAAACGAACTATCATTATTGAGGTATGGTGCCCATGTTTTACGTTTTCCCCCCTTGTGTGCAATTTGGATGCTTTTGTTTTATTTCTTGTATATTATTTTCTAAGTCCTCAAAAAGTACATTTTTCTGTTTTATTAAAATTAGTGTTTGTATCTAGTTGTAGTGTTAACTAAATTGTAGTATTTTTTTATAATTTAGTTACTATCATTAAATAAAAATTCATAATCACAACGAATTGATTCTTTAATGGAATTACGAAGTAGAAGTGTTCAAAATTTATAGTTTGAGATGTCAGATGTTTACAATGATTTTTACTGTTTATGATTTAAATATTTTGTCACGTGAAAGCGACAGCTAGCGAAACCTAAAGATACCTCTGTTGTCGACAAAATGTGACATCTTAGTAATTTTTGTTATTGTACTAATCCTTAGCTACTATATTTACATGCTCATATAGTCCATACTACATTAACGGTGATGAAATACTTGTCGGTATTGTCACACCGCGTCCAGAGCCCGCACCGCTCCAGATAATAATATTGTTAAACTTGTGTATGTATATTGTTCTTGTATATATTCAATCATTAAAGTTGTTGATATTTCTATTGTTGTTTATTTCCCAATTTTTTATTTTTCAACGAATTAATAGGTCATTTTACTTGCATTTCTCAAATAAGGATGCTTGTGCGTATATGTATAAATCCATTAGCAAAAAGGCCACATGCTCCAAGACCTTTGCGCCTACTAGTGTTTTTAATTTAACAAGGTTTTATGTAAATAAAAGATACAAGTTCTGTTAAAAGTTTATAATATTGTACATCAACTATGATTTGTTTAGAGGTAGAACATCCTACTCTTAAATTAACGGCTAACGTGATTACAATAAAATAGTTAATTTTCCATATCGCCGCGTTAATATCATTTATAGGCGGAGTGAGTAACCGAAACAACGTAAAATACTTAATTGTGAGCCGGTGCTGTTTCAAACATGTCCAGTCTTACGCAAATATTGTACTGCAGAAACGAGCAATAAATTACGTATATATTCTGTTATTCTAATTGACCAAAACTAACTTGCAAACCAAAATTAGGACCAATATGGGGTTTAAAATCATCTTAGAACCCTATATTATATTTTTGTAAATATCCTGCAACATCAGACCTGATGATATCTAAACAATACACTGCTTGACAAACTTGCACCAGCCCGAAAGTTATAATAAAATTATTATTGTTAATATAAAAAAAATATAATCATAAATAGTTGCTTCAAATGCGTCGTTTATCTTACACTTAACGTACATACAACATTGCAAATCAACTATCTGTTTATTAACCTTTATACATATACTATTTGCAACGACATATTTGAAGGATCTATTTAATAAAAAAAATATACAAAGTACATCATTTTGTCATTGTCGAAAAATAAAATGTTTTTTTCTTTTTTTTATCACAGAAAACAATAAATACTATCAAACAATATAAGATGGCAACTAATGGCAAATAAATATATGCACCTCATTGTTTATTATGTGGGGTATCAAAGAATATGCAATAAAAAAAATAGATTATGTCATTGCGAAAGTGTCCTAGTACTACTTAATAATAAATGGACTATCATGTTCTTTACTATTTGCATTTCGAAAATTTACACTTCTAAAACAAGATTATTTATTTATTAAAAACCAGATAAGCAAAGGACACTTTCTAAATAACACATGTTCTGCAGGATACTTTAATAAACAGAATATTACATATTGTTATTTATCTAAACATTCAAAACTACTGTTGCTGTAAAGACGAATCTACAGCAATAATTGTATATATAAAATATCAGAAAAAGACCCTGCCTACAAAACGTAAACAGTTCAAATTCCTGGAAATATAAAATACTTTGTATCGCACCATATAAACAAAATGTATCCTGCATTATAACCATAATATTATACTCTTGTTTAGTTAGTTGAGGAAATCTTAAATTAAAAGTACAACGCTTTGTTAAATTAAAAATTAGCAAAACAATCCATTGATATGGATTTCATTGAAAATACTGACGGACTCGCTAGTCGATTTGTTGTATAACCTAAAACTGATACCTCATACATTGATTGCCAGCAGCAGAACCTCTGACAAAGTCCAAGTATCCGTTAATATATTGTTTAGCAAAAATACTCAAACAAACGTTCTATACAATAGATGTCGATGTTGGAGGAATGTTTAACCAATAATTATGTAACATAATGTTTTTGTAAGTAAACGAAACTAATTGAATATTTATCATCTACAGGTTTAACACTGACCACATTCAACCACAAGAACAATGACATATCTCGGTTGGACCACAACTAAACCTTGGGCACACGACCATAATATGATAAGAGCCTATTATAGCAAAAACAATATTCAAATTTCAAGGTAAATCCACTGAATATTATGTCATCGAATTCTTAGTTATAGGACTTAGATATTTCGTACTTTGTATAGTTGATGTAAAAGTTGTTTTGTAAAATTAAATGAATTTAAATAAATTCATTTACACTATTGTAGAAAAAATTATCATATGACAATGATTTCTCTTTACAGGAGAATATATACAAATGTCTTATTTGCATTGTGATAAATACATAGGTACACCATTTATAAGGAACTTTCTGCTAATTTCATTTTACTACTCTATATAGATTAATGATGTTCATTTGATATTCAGTTGCTATGATAGCAGTCCAACCGTCATTGACTCTCACAGATACATAATGCTCACATATTTTCGCCAGTACATAAGACAATGCATCCAAGCTTGAATATATAAACAACTTATACATAAATAATCTACAAATATGTGAGCACTTATATTATAAAAATTCGTGGCTCTCGCACTATCAATATAAACGGGTAAAAATGTTACAATACATAACATCCAAGGTTTTTCAGTTAATATTAAAATAATTACTACTATATACACATACTAATGTTAATCGTGTATGTTGGTACAACTTCTAAAAAACTTTTTGAACACATTTTTCAATAAGATATGGGACAGTTTATTTTTTCAATTTTAATTCTAAGTGTTCAATGCCATCCTTCAACCCACGCTATTATGGCACAAAAATACGTATTTGCACCTTAGAACATAAACTAAAATGTATCATTAAAATTTAGGCAAGCAGAACCTAATCGTGCATAGTTTGAATACTTTTTGTTATAAAACAATTTGTAACATTTCTTAACAATTCATAACATTTTTCTCAATATAATTATTAAGTAACCCCATTACCAAATATATATTAATCTATATACTATGTATATGTATATTATGTACTTTTATGTCAACTACCATTAAGACATATAACAGCTGGCAACCTTTCAACCAAGTGCTGCCAGTTGTAATATTTGCCTCTCAAATTGTTTTACAACAAACAATACCACACAGTATGCACCATAAAACAATTATTTATCAATAGGCCGATATACGATTCCCTAAAAAAGCAATATTTACGTATATACGTGTGACTTCATATTAAATACATCAATAGTTACATAATATTTTATATTTAAATTATAAATTCGTACAGACTAACTCATATTTATTTTTTATGTTTTTTTAACTAAATGTAACTAATACTACATTATGCACAGTTAAATTATAAAATATTAGCACACTATAATAATGTTATATATTTTTAATTATAATAATATATTATACTGGTCATTCTGAGATCTGTTCGTCACCAATCTGGCTCCAATACTGTCATAATTTTATTACATCGTCCGTTTATATTAAATATGCTACCTTCAGTGAAAATATTGCATAAAGTGATTCATACATTATTTTTATTATTCGAAGAACCAATAAAACTGAAATCTAGTCAATAGAAGTGATCTGTATATGTCACACGTTATGTATAAGCCCCCGCAAATTGATTATGTGCCTGGCGGCCATCTTGGTGACGCAAAAATGACGTAACCGCACTCAGTACGCGTTAGCACCACTAGCCGGCAAGTACGGCGGATGACGTCACTTTGAGCTTAATTAGACAAGGTTCCAGCCAATTATCATGTTGCGGGACTTATAATATGATGAACAAAGAGAGCCTGCGTGCTCATGTCAACCTCACAAATTTTTATCTTTACATTACATGACGTTTATACAGCGGCAAAATATTTTTTTTTAAGGTGAACGCACGCTTATCCGAGCCGAGCTCGCTGAACGAAACGAATTTTAGATTTTATATATATGAAATCCTATGAAACCTCGCACACCTTCCCGTGTCGAATAGTTTGAGGATTTCATATTAAATTATGAAGAATTCTAAAATTCGTTTCATTCGGCGCGTTCGGCTCGGATAAGTGTGCGGACTGAGCTACATATTATCAGAACGATACGCAATATTTTTTTAACGTTAAATTGGTTTTACATTTCAGATTCACAATTACTGTATTGTATATTCCTGTGTACTAAAAGTACTTTTAAATACTGGGTTCTTTTTATTGTGAAAGTAGCATAATTAAATTATCCTTTCTGTGCAACAAGCCAACCATAACGCTTGCACTATGGTCCATGAAATCCCCGTTACATAGCGCGTATAAAACGCTTATATAACAAATACAACAAGTTTCTTGTCTAGGTAACTACGCCTACACTATATATTATATACGTAATTCGACAGATATGTTGCTGATCTGATAATTACATTCTATTGTCGGAAGAGCCATTTGGTTGGTCAGACTGACTGTAAGATGGACACTGGCTAATATATAGAGACGACGCTCAGCGTAAAGTAATGCTTCCGTATGTCAAATTTGGATTACAATTTGACATACGGAAGCGCAAGTTTACGCTTAGTGTCGTCTCTGAATAGTAGCCTAAGGAACATCATAAGCGCGCTAAGCCGATGGGAATAAGGCAGGTTCTCCGAGGCCCGGAAAGATCAAGCGCAACTTAACGTTATGGATCGAAAGATTAGTTTTATTACTTAGATATAAATACAGGAGAATATAAAGACATCATAATGAAATCATCAGTCGGTCCTGTCCTTCCAACGAATCGCTCTTCCTACAAAAATGTCTTCTGATAATTTTCTCTGTAAGTTTCTGTTACAAAAGTCTCCAATATACGTACATCGTTTACGTTTTAATTGGGGTACATTAAATTTTTCGACATGGTAGCGATGGACATAAAGGGTATATAAGATGTATACTGGAGTGTATTTCTTTATTTGAAGTACTTAGATACATTTTTTTGTAACATGAACTGTTCCGAGTTTATCCAAGAAAAAGTAAGATAATAAATAGTATGTCCTCTTTATTAGTTCATCGTCTACCAGTCAAGTATATAAACTTCAAAACGTGTCAAAAATGGCAAGCTTCATTCGAACACATTACCTAATCCCTAGCTATTTACTTCATCAAGCTAACTTTTCAATCCAAACAAGCAAAATTTATTCTGACCAAGTTTTTATAACAAGTTATAATTCTATAAGGATTATATTTAATTAAGTTATTAGTGTTTCATAACATACCTTTAAAACTTGATCAAAACTTTTGCGAACAATCCATAACACCTATTCCATGCTTACTTTAATATTTTGCTCTTACACTATGTCAAGTTTCATTAAGTATACTCGAACGCAACGTCAAGAATGGACGTTTTAAAAAGCTACAATAGACTGAAGAAAACAATTGACGTGGAAATAAATCGTGATATGAAGAATTGGATCAACCAAATACATGAAGATGTGAATAGTGGACTCACTGTGTGTGTGCGCGTGCGTTCGGATGTTATAAAATCTCGGAGTGCCAGTAGGGCAGCGGCGCGTAGGGCGCGGCCACGGCGGCGGCGGGCGCGGGCGCGGGCGCGGCCGGGCCCGGCGCCGCGTCCGGCTCTTCGGCGGGGCAGTCGCACTCGTAGCGCGTCACCACGAAGTTGCCGTAGTCGTCCGTCAGCGAGCTGTGCCGCAGCGCGCCGCACACGTGCCGCCGCGCTGCCTCGCACCACGACCGCTCTGCGACAAAACACCGCTATCAATACCGTGTACCGACACAAAAACCCTCCCCAAGGCGCTGTGCCCACCGAAGCACGCGACAGAAACGGGATTATCCTGTGGCACGTAGCATGAATCTGGCACGACATTCGATGGACCCGTAACATGTCAGAGTACAAAGGCATTCGAGACTATGTCGTTGACTGATGAAGATCAAGATGCTGTTGCTTATTTACAAATTTTAAATATTCAACATGTACGAAGATGCTACTGGTCAGCTGCATCCTATGTGGAAAGAGAAATTGAAAACTGGTGGCTCATACGTCAAACAAATCTTTACCAGATAGACTCCAGAAAATATGGATACATTATACTCACCACTGCTGATATCCACGTCAGTTATCAACTCCTCGTTCATGAGAGCTGACAGTGCGTCGTCTGTGTGCTTTGAATCTGTAAATAAATAACTATATAAATACTTCATTGAAACTGCAATTTTAATCGGAATTTCTACATATTACACTTATAGTTCTCGCCAATCTTATTGTCCGGGTTTTGTTGGCATGAGCTAACTTCAACCAGCCGGGCTAACATGCACGCCGCAAGAACATTTTGTCGACGCTTATGTCGTGCTTTTGTCTCGTTTTCGCACGAGGAAGAGCGAGACAAAAGAGTAGACAAAATTTTGTCGTGGCGTGCATGTTAGCCTGGCAGGTCGTAAAAATCGGAGATAGAAAATTATTGGACTATAATAAATAAAAACGAAAGCTCAAGTCGTAGGCTGTTGTTTAAAATGATTTTAATCCAATATTTTTCACTCAACATTTTTTATCAAGACGCCCCAATAAGATTGGCGAGAACTGTACAAAAGATATAAACAAAGTAATGTGATCATAGGTAAAAAGTCCCTCAGTATTATTACCTGGCTCCTCTTTGATAATAGGTTCCTCTTTAATAGCCCCAGGCACAGTGGGAGATGTAGGGGTAGTAGGGGTGGTGGGAGTGGCGGGCGGCGTGGGCGCAGCGTCCGCGGAGGCCGGCACGCCGCCCGCCTCACCACTGCTGTTGGAACTGCACTCTGGACTGTAAGGCGCCATCTGCAAGTCAACAATACTCTTATAGCCTTACATACAGTCTGCTTAAGAAACCTTTTTTTGTAATACTAGCGGCCCGTGCTTCGTGCCCGCAGCTTTCCCGGTGCTTTTAAAGAATAAATCTTACATCTTGCACCTTGTTTGGACAATAACAAACACAGCAAAAAAAGAATTATCCAATTTGGTGCAGTCGTTTGAAAGTTATGCGCGTACAAACATTTCGGTAATTCATTTTTATTTCTAAAGATAGATGTCGCAACTTTAGTGGCTCCAATGACATAATTTTGACACTAACAACTATAAAAATATATAGAATGACCAAATACAAGTATTTTCGCGGATTTCGTGAGTTGACAACACTACAGAATGGCTTTCACTTTCATTCTCATCAACATCAAAATTGAAACAAATCTTTCGGTCTATGAAGTATTTTTACAGCATGTTTTTAGTCATAGCAAAAGTATGATGATGGTTCAGCACTTCAGAATTTACCCTAAGACTTCTTCGTCGTCTGGGTGCGACCTCCGCCATTTTGTAGCTGGTGTCCATCGCCCAGTATGAACCTTTGCCCGGGTCGTCTTTACTTCGAGCCACTTTCATGAAGCATTTGTTCAATGATAAATTGTGCCTTATTGAGTTCTGAAAAATTAAAACACATATGTGTAAATGACACCAGAGATTATTAGACACCAAATATAGCATTTCATTATACATTTTTGTTTTTTCAAGCAAGCCTTCAGTATGCTTCAGTGAATTAAGCAAGTTAGAACTTTGTCGTTGACAAATTTACATCTAGTCTATTTGTCGTACAATAGATTCTTTTTTTAAGGTAGATAGCATATTGCAAAGGTTACAGATTAGAAATCTCAAAAAAGCGCACATGACATAGCAGATATGGTTTGACAATGAAAACATGTAAGATATTGAAGATGTAGTATGATTAGCCACCTAGAAACAGTCAATAACACCTGGGTAATGATAAAAAATATGGCTATTGTGTATATAACTCACCATCCATCCTTTGCCAGCTTCCTTATAGTATGGAAAAGCATTGCATATGTATGTGTATATTTCGTTCAGCGTCATCTTTCCGTTGGGTGAACTGCTGATGGCTAGTCTGATCATGCTGGCATAACTGGAAGACAAGAGTACAAATTGTATTTCTTTTTTTATTGTAGTAGGGATGGCCATCCCTCGGGCAGATAGCACTCATTGAATGTTTTCTGTAGTGGTTAAGGTTTTTGACACTACCGAAGCAATGAGTATCATGGTTTCAGTTCCCACCCAATGTAAATATTTTGTGTGATAACATTGATTTATTTAGTCTAGGTGTGTATTATCTATAAACTATAATATGTTTGTAAAGTGTAAATATGAGAATTCGGAGATTTTTAGCATGCAATATTAGCATTTAGGCATTATTAATCTGCTGAAATATCACAAACCTATTTACAGCACAATAAACTCTGCCTATCAGATAGCTTGCATTATAATCTTATGGATAATACTTCTGCGTCACAGTAGTATAATCTAACATTTAATACTCCTTTATCTGATGGTTTGCAATGATGATAACAAAATACATGTCAAGAAAATACTTTTATAGTGGTGATATTAATCTTTATTCTTTGAAAATGCTAGATTAAGGAATTTATACCAGTTACTGGCCAGTTAAAATGATAACATTTCAAAGAATTTAAAAAATATTTTTTGGCTCCTGGATAATCCTGTCTATTTGCCTAGATTTAATACAGTATTATAGGTATTATACCACAGAATATACTGAATGTGATTATACTGAATGAGTGACTATGACTAAATAATAAGTTGTAGTTTAAGTGCCAGCAGTAATGGGATGCTTAAATCAACTTTTTTTTTATAAATCAATATAAAGGAATTTACTACCGAAGAAGTTGTGTGGTTTTATTATGTTACTGAGAAGGCCAATGACCTGGTACATCTAGTAAATAATTATGTAGTTTTCCTTATAGGCAGAAAAGTATACATGTTAGGTAGCTAACAAGAACATTAATAACAAGTATTAGGAAGATTGAACTTAGAGCTTCTCTATGGACTTAAAAAAAGTGATTTGCTAGATTTACTGAAGGTAGTTCCCAATAACATGGAGGTTGTCAAATTAATGTTTTTTTGTTGTTGCTGTATGTTATCTGATATAGTAATATGTAATTCTTAGTTGATCCCATATAAATTTGATTGGGATTTGACCATTAATTATGAAAAATAGCTGACAATGTTTGATGTTGGGTTTCTAGTCTTAGGGCCTGTATCACTACCTCCTGATAAGTTCCCGATAAATTACTTTGCAGATAATTTCAAACAAATTTTGTTCAATTATTTATTTTATGCAGCGATTAACAGCGGTCCAGAGGTGGGGAAACAGACCCTCAAAAGTTAATTTTTTTATAGGACAATCCTATAGGACAATAAGGATCACAGTAGACCCAACTATGACCCGTTGTATTCACACTCAGTCATGAGGCAGCAACTAGAAGAGAAGAAGAAGACCCAAATGGTAGATACCATCTTGTAGCCTGCTTTACTAAATTGAGTTAGTATTGGTACGAAGTTAAATTGTATCAAATTACTCAGCAAATGAGCCTCGGCTACTAATAAATAATTTCTTAATGCTGGATATTATATTTAATGGTTATCATCAAGTAGGTTGTACTCTTATTGATGGTGCCTAGTGTTATCACCATGCCTTATTGTGGAATGAAAAAGATGCAAGACTAAATTCTATGTTTCATTTTAGAAAAAAATATTACCTGACAGTAAATGTATATCGTTTATGTGTATAGAAACAAATATGAGACTTTATTTCCTCAATGTCTTTACTAATAACCTTATTGACTTCTCAGAATTTTAATATTCAAACATCAGTGCTTTAGCAACTAGGTCTGATTTGTAATTCTTGTGTCAGCATTCTGAATAATATTGCCTACCTCATGAAACCTTCATTTACATACATTTCCTTACTCATCAATTTAAGGGTCACCTACAAATGACGCATTCACACGTATTAGGAAATCTTTGAATGTTCAACATTAGAAAAATCGTTTACCTGTACGCGGGCTTTGCGTGCTTGATTTTGTTCGTGTTCTCTTTTTGGTCAGCCTCTTTATTATTGTTCTCCTGCTGCAGGCCGAGAGGCTGCACATCTTCATACAAGAACCGCGGGATAGGGCCCAGCGGACTGTGGCGTGGCGGGCCTGGGCTGAACGCAGGAAGCCACTCCACGCCTGGGGAGTCGCTCATTGTCCCATCAATATACGCGCACTTTCACCACACTTCGCGTTCTCATCACCATATGACCACAAAAACATAGGCTTTATCCTCACACTGTGGGCGTAACGCTCTTGCTACCTTTTATGAAGATGATCCTCATTGTAGGACATTGAGAATCCTTGAAATGACGACTAACTTGAACTACTGTCACGAGAATACTTCGTACGAAACAGCCCAGTTTGAAAACTTATAAAAACATTAATACGTTGCAAAACACTTAAATTAATCTATCGAATAACTTAAAAAATTAAAGAAAATTCAATTTTACATGAAAATTGAAATTATTATGACATTTGAGGCACCTACAACAAGGAAAATGGCGGCGTTTTGGGTGTGCTCAGTTCAGAAACTTGTATTTTCGAGTTAGTTAAACTTAGTTAATGAAATGTAATAATTTTTATAAAATGAATTAATTATTTGTTTTCTAATGTCTAAGCCATTTTGAAATACAATACAGCCCTTTTGCAAGTAATAAATGAAAATGCACTAATATTAAACGTTCTATTTATGCAATTCGACATGTTTGGTTAACTTTTATACTGCGGCAACATTGAGTAAGGCAATGACAGTCTGACAGACTGACAGGTGACAATTGACAGCTTGAAAGAAATTTAAAAAATTGTCAGTTTGAACAAAGTGTCGGGGAGGAGAGTTGTGTTTTTTGTTCCTTATTTTTAACGGTTTGTTGACAATAATTATTGTACGTAATAAATTTTCAAGTTATACAGTGTGCAAACATTTACTCTGTTGTTGTGGTGGATTGCAAAGTGAGTTGTAAACGATGGCGATGCAGCCAGAAGTCGGTGTACCCGACTTTGTCCTGCTGGACAATTTGACCGCCGATACCTTTATCCAAAATTTGCATTTGAGGTGAGTTATTTCTACTGTTATCGTCATCAACCTTTACTTAGACACTACATAATGTTAACATTAATGTATTACAAAATCGGATACATGGTATGTACGTGGTTACGTTTTGTGTAATTCCTTAGGTGAATAAAAACTAAAAATTCAGGTTGTTGCTAGAGTCCAAGTCCAGCCAGCCCGTTTTTATTTTATTAGGTACTAGGCGCTATAAATGTTTGATCATATATTTAAATCAACAACCACATCTATAAGTGTAGCTTCTTGGGGGTAATATCTGTAAATAAACATTTCTAAGTGAAATTGTAACTCATTAAATGTTGCTAATGTACTACCATACAGGTTGACCTTGCATTTTCACACCTGTTCCAACAGGGACATGTTTGTTTCTAAGTAAAACAATTGATATAATTTTACTCATGTTCAATAACTTTGTAAGGTTTGTCTCTTGTTAGATATATTTTTTTTCCTATGTTAATAAAAAAACAGTTATCCTTCAGGGGGTCGAAACATTATTATTGTTCTATTTTGGCTACCTACTAATTGATTAAATCTAAGTTTAAATTGGAACTAGGTACTAGAATTTAAATGTACTTAGTGAAAAAAAAATTTTTGTGTGTCACCCGCCTGGTTTAGTAATCCACTTATACATTTTATTATTTCTGTTTGTGTTGAACTGCTGAAACTATATTATTATTAAGTATGACATTATACAATCTTTTTTTTAATCAATCTTACCTAAGTATGCTGAAAAAAATATATAAGGAAATAACTTAAGTATTAATTAGCTTAAAGATAGTGAAATAATCTAATTAGCTTCTCATCAAAGTCATATATTTTTTATTAGAATTTAACTGTTATAAATTTATATTAATATAATGTATAAAAGTAACTGTTTATAAATGATTGCATAACTAAGTTACTAAGTAAAAATTTATTAATAATTATACTTCTGAATTTATTAGTTGACTCTAAGATAACAATAACTATGACATCATAACTTGTGACTCACAGTTGAGGAACTTTATTAGCATAGGCTTATTATTTATTTAAGTATGTGTTAGTGTCCATTTTTTTTTAAATGCAGTTTTTATATTGTGAGACAAGCACACTGACCGTGAATAACTAGGTACCTGTAGGTCATGGGGCATTGCACCTGTGACATCTGGCTTAGAAGCCTACTGCTTCAACGTTACACAATCATGTCATCAAAACATATTGCTTCTTCTGTTATCATGTCAGTATGAGCTAAATTAAGCATAGTTCTGAAATAGTAAACAAGTCTATAGAGACCGCATTATTATAAGAAAAAAAAAAAAGAGCAAGAATAGCAAGTGGTGGTCTTCAGTGCCTATCTACCATTTTAGGATTTTTTTCTAAGTAAAGAAAAAAAATAAAGCTAAGTTTTTTAAATGATAGAAAGCAAAGTTATGTTCAAGAGTCAACTGGAGAAAAACAGTATAGTTTATTTAATCATATTAAATAGAATAAAATAAAATATTATACTCTAAGTAATTGCATCTAATTAGCCTTGTTGGATATTAATTCTGATTTTTTTTCTACTTGGCTGTACATTTTCTAATAAAATTATACTATGAGTGAGTTTTTGCTCAGTGAAAAGGTTAAATAGCGCATACAAAATATAATGATAATTTTATAACTACTCTACTATAAGTAATTAGGTAAATGGTCTTAATAAACCCGGGCCTTGACCACAGTATCACATCCTAGTTAGTCTCTTAGGCTAACATTCAGAGACGATGCTCAGCGTAAAGTAAGGCTTCCGTATGTCAAATTTGTATTACAATTTGACATACAGAAGCGTAAGCTCATGCTGAGTCTCTTCTCTGAATCTCAGCCTTACCATCCATAAAGCCATTACCATTTTAACATTAACAAATCTTAAAACAAAAGATAATGCATACTCACCTAATTTTGTGTTGTAGACACCAAGCGCCCGATGAGTTATTTGTTCTAATTATCCACTATTACTGTTAAGTATGTAAGCAATTATCTTATGCAGTCATTGGTAAAGTAAGAATTTAAGTCTTTGTTCCTCCGTTCCCATAGAATAGTTTTTACAGTAATGTTGAATACAGATTTTTAAATTGTTGCACAAATTATTTCTATTGTCTGAAGAGGTGTTTGTATTACTATTAATATATCTACCTGTATCATACAATTTGTACCTACTTATCTTGATAGAGATTGATGGTTAGCCCAGTGATGCTCAATCTTTTTATATTCGACACACTTTAGTGTCTTAGGTATGAAAATTCACCAAACAATACCTCGATCTGCAGTTACAACTCACTAGTAGAGTATTATTAGGTAAATAAACAAATAAATAAATACCTTTGGACATTTTACACAGCACCATCTAGTCCCAAACTAAGCAGAGCTTGTACTATGGGTACTAGACAATGGATATAATACTTATATACTTTTTTTTTGTAAATACATACTTATTATACATAGGAAACACCCAGACAAACACAAATACTTATATTCATCACATAAATATTATAAATATAATTATAGGTACCTACACCTATAATTATATTTCGCGGTTTGCCTAATTTTTACCAATACCTACTTATTGTTTGTACCAATACTCAGCTCACACAAAAGTTGACTCACATAGATATGAATGGTGTACATGAAATCTTGAGATATGACATGTAAATATCTCTGGTTAGCCATGAGCCAATTAATCTGACGGATATTAATTAAAAGCTTGCTATGTCAGTGTTCAGAAAAACTTGTCTGGATTCAGGAGAGGCGATAAATTAATACGCTGTTTAGCACATTGGCTATTAGACGCGCAACCAAAGTCATATTCTGGAATTTTGGGCCCTATAGTCCGCGCGGAACTAGTTGGCCGTGCCTTAGGTAGGCACGGGGGTGAGGCGGCGGGTTGCTGTGAATGAAAACAAGCGCTCCCGCCCCTCAGTCCCGCCGCTCACATACATAAGGCGCGGCCAACTAGTTCCGCACAATTTATCCGTTTCCGCTTATCGATTTGTCTGTTACAATTTCTCTTTAAATCCCTGAACAGATTTCGATAACATTTGGCAAGAAAAAAGGACGAGGACATAAGTCTCTTGTCTCGAAATTTAAAATCCTTATCCTTACCTACTAATATTATAAATGCGAAAGTAACTCTGTCTGTCTGTCTGTCGCGCTTACACGCAAAAACTACTAAACCGATTTAAATGAAATTTGGTACGGAGATAGTCTAAAGCCTGAGAAAAGACATAGGCTACTTTTTAATGCGAAAACAGGCCGGTAAGAGGATGAAAGTTGTAAGAAATACCGAGATCACGCTGGCGAAGCCGGTGGCGGAAAGCTAGTGTGTGTTTATGCATACTAACAAGTGACCAAGACATAAGAATAACAAATTAATAATACCCAACAAAACATGATCTAACCTTGTCTAAAATAAATGCATCACAGTGTTTGTTTAAGTTAAATACGGCATCATGTTCCTCGAATGGGAGCCGCGATTCGGCTGCATGCGACAAAAATAAATAATGAAATAATAAGGCGTGAAACAATCTGTGTCATAGCTATTTTGGTTAGTACAATTTGTGAAGTTCCTTACGATCAGACACTCTCCTTGGAGGTACTTATTTTTGGCGATTACTTATGCTGTGATCTGAGTGATTAGTACAAACCATAATAATACCATCCTAGTATGCGACGCGTAGCATAACTTACCCGAACAGAAGTTAGCCGTTTGGTTGCGCAGTATACAATTAATGACCTAAACAATCCATTGCGCATTCCAATGGCTAACTTCAGTCGGACCAAGTCATGTCGCGCGCATTAGAACACTATCACGCTTACATTCTCCGCAAAGTTAGGCAAAGGTGGAGATGAGACCAGGGGCCTTAATATGAAGTGTTAAGGCCATCATTGTTACGTTGCAAAAAAGAGATGGTGCTACCCAACTTGTATAGCACCATCTCGCTCTACTGGAACGACAATGGCTCTAAAGTTTCTTAATACGGGACAGTAGGCAGTATCTAACCAGACTGTAGCTTCCCGTAAATGGGCATAAATCCACACCACCTACTAAAGATTTCCTAGTATAAAAACTCTATATCATTTCGCTTCACTCGGAAATTCAGAACTTCTGACTAGCCACGCTTGACTGCTTGACCAAACAATGATTTCCGTATTCTAACAATTCCTTTACCTTTGATTTTTGACACGGCTTTTCAGGAACTAGAACTTCTAAGAACTGCTGATCATAGGGCTACCATTTTGAATTTTTTAGGTCTCCTGTTCACTTACGGTTTCTTTACGGTACGGTCGTCACAGAAAGCGAAGCCCTCGGACCTATGCTATCGTGTCCAGTAAAAAAGTGCAATATTGCTCCATGACCATACAACACTGACGACTGTGGCGAATACACGGACCGTACATACCGTAAAG
Source organism: Acronicta psi (assembly GCA_946251955.1). NCBI lineage: Eukaryota > Metazoa > Arthropoda > Insecta > Lepidoptera > Noctuidae > Acronicta > Acronicta psi. Next base: position 13,001,842 of record OX276482.1, read on the forward strand.
AAACCGTGCGAGGGCAACTCAAAATGATCTGCGTTTTTGCTATGTTGATAGCAACCGTGGAAGGAAAGAAAGAAAGAAAAATGATATATTTGGATACATTTTCCAGACACAAACTGACAATAAACTTAGGAACCTAACATAATTTATTGCTATCTTTAATTTATTAAGATAGGCCTCTTGTTGGTGCGGATCACTCACAACCGTGACTCCCTGCAACCTGCAGGCAACACTAAGCTGCTAGGACAGGACTTTTGATTAAAAAAACCACCTAACTCAGTCTAACATGCTTGTAAAGTATTCACTTCACGTTTTTCGTTGCATCCAAGTAACGCTTTTATTTACACTTATTACGATAGACGCCTGAAGCCTAAGATGACACAGAGTTCTGATGTCATCGCTCAAGGTGCCGTCTGAGTGGCCTTTCATCATGTTTTCCTTGTATTAGTGTTTGTATAATACCTCTTTATTATGCTACAAAAGAACGGAGTACATTTGTAGTAGCAAAAAAAGTAGCGTGAGTTATAATGCGATGCTTGTACTCAATTGATAAAGGAATAAACATCTTTACCAACCGACCACTTCGACATTAAGTGTTATCATGAAAAAACCATTCAAAATAGGTAGTTCATCAAGTTCCAATAGACAGTAAGAGTTTGTCAGACAAACAAAATATTATTATGGGTTTTCATTTTTTCAAATATCCTCCTCCTTGAGTTGTATTCCTCAGTGCTGAGGGTCCTACCTTATGCATCACTTTCTCCCGTACCATCTTTCTCCAGCTGTGTCTATCTCTGGCGTTGTGGAGGGCGTTGTGGACTGCCAAGTCTAGGGCGGTGCGGGTCTGGTCAGACCAACGTATTGGGCTGCGTCCACGCGGTCTTTTCCCTGTACTTTGCCGGTCACAATAAGTTCTCAAATATGCGCAAGAATGGAATACCTCCTAACAATAAGCTTTAGAAATTATAATAATGCCGTTGACTTCAAACAAAACTACTCAAAAGTCATAAGCTACACTGCGGACAAAAGCGTCAAATTATATCAACTTTCATAAACTTACCGCAAAACAAAATCGGAAGCTATTCGGGCTCAGCTTACTGACGTCTCAATCAGTTTCTCGGCACACCGCAGATTCATCCGCTCATATACTAAGCACTCGACGTTTGAATTTGAATCAACAACTTCATTTTCTTCTCAAAACTGTTTGCTGGTTTTGTTTTACGGCTTCCTTTGAAATGCTGCCGATGCAATTTAATTAAAGTGTGCTGCAAAAGATTTTATGCCTTGGTAATACATGCCTTTCCGCATTTCGTCCGACTGAAGATAGAGGCTGTAAGGTATAGTTTTAAAAGAAAGGCCACCTAATGGATTTATTTTACTAGCTACCTAGCTTTCCGCCAGCTGCTTCGCTCGCGTGGTCTGGGTATTTGTTATAACTTTCATCCCCTATTTCAACCCCTTACAGCCATTTTTTCACACTAGCATTTCCTTTCTCAGGCTCTAGACTATCTGTGTACCAAATTTCATTTAAATCGGTTCAGTAGTTTTGGCGTGAAAGCGTGACAGTCAGACAGAGTTACTTTCGCATTTTTTATATTAGTAAGGATGGTGGAGTGGTACCTCCGTAACATATCATTCAGTGTATCTGTTTGTTAAGCTCAGGGAATAATCTTGTTAATCTAATATATAAAATTCTCGTGTCACAGTTTTAGTTGCCATACTCCTCCGAAACGGCTGGACCGATTTGTATGAAATTTTGTGTGCTTATCCGGTATCTATGAGAATCGGCCAACATCTATTTTTCATCCCCCTAAAATGACCAACCCCTATATGGCAAAACAACGTTTGCCGGGACAGCTAGTAGCTCTATACATTTATGTAATAGTCCATGAAAGTATTTAGCACCCTAAGTTTTTATTATATCGAAAAAGATAGCGTCAATGTGGACAGTATCTTAATTCGTTATTTTAGAAGCCTGACCACATTTTTTATCGGCATTACAAAGTGATCAGCTTAGTTATAAAGATTAATGGCTTTAGCTCCAAATCGATCTATTTACTAACCAATATGCATAATTGGTAACCGGTTTAACTTGATGTTGCGTGCCGAAATCAGTTCCGGTCGTGGGCCCAGACGGAACGGACTCGTTCGTGATAACCATACAATTTTGTGAGGAAATTTACAAAAAGAAACCCACTTAAGGTCGTCTTTGTCACTCTATGTATGGATGACATTTTAAGAGAACAAGAGAACCTGGAGAAGTTGAACCTTCGAGCCCAGTTGTCATACCGTAACTTGCAACTTGCAATAATCGGCGACGTCTGTGGTCTAGTGGTTCGAGTACCGGACTGCTGATCACGAGGTCGTCGTCGAGGGTTCGATTCCCGCAAGACACAAACATTTATGTGATAAACATAGGTGTTTGTGTTTGTCTGGGTGTTTATATATTATAAGTATGTATTTACAAAAAAAGTATATAAGTATTATATATATCCATTGTCTAGTACCCATAGTACAAGCTCTGCTTAGTTTGGGACTAGATGGTGCTGTGTAAAAATGTCCCAAGATATTTATTTATTTATTATTTAATTATTAATAATCTAGATACTTCTAAGGTAGTCAAAAGTGCAAAAAGCTCGACCTGTTGTTCTCCAGAAATTACGTTGCAGTGGAGGTCTAATGGCCGTTGATTCTTGTAAAATACTGATTCAATATTCAGTCGCAACCGCAGACTTCAATATTTTTGAGAAAGGCTAGAATAATGATGATGAGCATTGCAATGCAGGAGTTCACTATAGTTATATCAAATTGGTATACTTTCTGTTTTTATCTGTTCCGTTGGCTTTGTATCTACCTGGTTTTCTCATGCTTAATTCAACTGGTAGACGTTGCGTTCCCGTGAGAGCTTCTAAATTACCCCACGAGGTGTCGGCTGAAAAACATTTCCTTCCCAACGTATACCTGACTTATTTAAATCGGCACGTATAGTCCACGCGGAACTAGTTGGCCGCGCCTTAGGTAGGGACGGGGGTGAGGGCGGGTTACTCTGAATAAAAGCAGGCGACCCCGCCCCTCCGTCCTAAGGCGCGGCCAACTAGTTCCGCGCAGACTATAGTTGCCAGTGCGCAATTAACTCCCATTAAATTAAGAACACATTAAATTCCACTCAATATTTACTTGTTGCATATCTAGGCCAACAGTCCAACACCACAACAAACTGCTCATAAGATGTCACATTAACCAAAAAGTACTTGTCAAATACTTTCACGGCGCATACGCATATTAACGAAATAGGTCGCATGAGTTTAATGGTTTATTAATAAAGCATTTGTTGCGTACATGACGGAATGCAGTATTGAATGAGTGGAGCGCTTGTTAATCGGTATGTGGAAAAGCCAATGGGTTCAAAAGTAATGGCTGTAGGTGACTTTAGTGTTGATGATACTAATGGCCGAATACCTCATTATGAGAGCAGTGCACCTGGCCATGTAAATAATTATATGATTGAGTTTGAACTATTTAAAAAAGACTGCATAGGGGTCGGCTTCCAGTCTAACCAGATGCGGCTGAATATTAGTATTTTACACGAAGCGACAGCCATCAGACTCCGCAAACCAATTTCTGGACAATACCGATATTCGAAGGATAGACTGGTTGTCAGACTTTTTGACTTCTGACTACCACTAACGATTATCATAATAGGTGTTCGTATGACAACCGAGACCGGCTTTACGTGCTCTCTTCGGCACGGAGGGATCTCGATGTGTTAAGAATGATAATCCATCCACAGACTGACCTCGGCAAGCCTAGCTTAACCTTGCAGATCAGTTGATCAGCGTTGCTATAACTTAGCCGCGAGCCTTAAAAGGTGTTCCGTCAAAGGTTGATCTAAGACAAATTATCAATCATATCATCAGCCAAAAGAGGTCCACTGCTGAACAAAGGCCCTAAAGCCCCAAAGGATCTAAGACGAATGATAATACTATATTTGTGCAGACATTTTGACGTTTTCGCTTTTCAAGCTGCGTATTGCGCAAGTTTCATATTGCACTAATAATAATCGACCATTTAGTAATAACAGCTAAATCACTAGCTTGTAACAACAAAATTCCTTGGAACGTAACTATTTAGTTATTTACTATCAACAACAGTGTTTAGTGTAAAGTTTAACTACGTCCTAACAATAACCGCAGACGGCACACGTCTTTAACGCTAACTGGCTGCTAATTGACCAGCTACTAATTAAGGACAATAGGCCCAGTCAGCCAGTTAGCATGTGCTGCATATTTGCATAACTGCATTTGAATATTATATCCGTTTTACGATCAGTGCATGCGCTGGTTTTATGTTGTACTAGTAGAGAGGTTTATTTTGTGTGTCCGTTTGTGTTGGCTTGTCGCCACAATAACGTTTAAGAAACTAAACGTTAATGAATCGTTACCAAACAGTGGCAACTATATCTTGGCCTATTTTTCCATATTTGAGTTTGTTATCAGTGTACTAAGATATACTGGATTAGCTAATGATTCATTACGCTAAGTGAAGTCTCTATGTTCAACAGTATTTGAGTTTAATCTCGATATAAATCAGTTGGCTTCCGATTCCTAAAAATATTTACCTCAGGTTTTAAAGATATGTGCATACTTTGTGGCCATTGAGTCTCAATCTTAATTTATTTTTGTCGTTTTTAATGACTTCACCTTCAGTAATTACCGCACCTATCACAGTAAAACTAAAAGTATGTAGATAAAAACATATGCGGTCACGTTTCTAATGCGCCTTAGCTGTTAACCAACGTTAATTATCTTAACAAAAAATGTGGGAATGCGACTTCGTTTATGATGTCATATAGTTACGTTTGAAAAGAGGATTTTAGCATACATTAACATAGATATAATTATCAATTCCCACGTAATTTTGAGTTGGCAATATCTCGATGAACTGTGGATGTGTTGATGAATGGAAATAGAAAAAAAGTTTTCTTAGTACAGTCACCCAACGTGAACTTGTGGGTGGAGTCCACAAGAATATTGCGCACTATTAGTATTTTATTTAGACTGCCTCGTTGGTCTAGTGGTCCCAATTCCCATCAGGCGAGTTGTGGTCAAGCGCAAGCCTGAGATAAAAAATAGCGTGACTGCTACGCTAGAGGTCTTGGGTTCGTTTCCCAGTATGTGTCCCGTGTCGAGCTAAGTTGTTTTGGGTTTCTCTGTGAAATTTCCAGTAGCAGCTCGGAGTCTGGATTTCTGCCCTGTTCCCTATCACATGGGATCTAAAAATACCGGCGAACGATGGCTGTACATTGGTACACTTCTGACTAACCTTTCGGGGAATACAGGCGTGATAGTATTTTATGTTAATAGCCGAACTTGTCCCACCCACGGTTGAGCAACAGCCCATAATTCCGACCAAACCTGTATATTTTCAATCGATTTCTGTCCCCATACGTTATCATAAACTTTTCTCACACCTACATTATAATACTACTACTAGTAAGTAGTACTATTACTTTGTGCCTAACTATTCTGCTAAAGTGTGAATGGCACAAATACGGAACGCCTTTCTTGACGCCCTTTCCACTTCAGCACCTAACAGTACAATGAACTTTTCACGTGACATTTATGTCTACAATAACATAGTATAGTACGGCCGTCGTCACAAGTGTTCCGATCTTTTTCGTGCACAAGTGTTTTTATGCTCTGATTCATCACAAAAGGTCAGTGCGACCCGTAATGTGGGCGACGGTCGTGACGAACCATTTGTAAGTAATCATTGGCATCATATCCAAAGAACAGAAAACCTTTTTTCCGTCATTACTAAAAACAGATCGGTTTGTTAATGCAATAGTGACATCAGTTTCTGCTTTGAGACCGGTTGCAGGATAGATCTTCTATCGTTCTGACTACAGAAGAATACCTCGGTAAGGGCTTACAAACAGCGCGTCCATCATATTATGGGGAGGATCGGCTACACAGCCAATCATCAACGCATAATATTATCCCACTGCTGGACACGGGTCTCCTCTCTGTATGAGAGGGATTAGGCTATAGTCCACCACGCTAACCTAATGCAGGTTGACAGACTTCACATGCCGTCGAGAAAATCTCTTAGGCATGCAGGGTTTCCTCACGATGTTCTTCTTCACTGTTAAAGCAAGTGATAATTAAGCACTTGATTTCGATAAGTCAGAGTTGAGGCGTGCCTTAGATTCAGACTCGAGACCTTTGACTTGGCAGTCCAATGGTCATACCCCTAGGCTATCACTGCCAAGATACATAATTCTACCATCAGGTGACTGATGAACTGCTTGCTCGTTTGCTCCCTATACAAATTTATTACCTGCTTCTACATTTTAGATGTGATGAATAATAAAATATCCTTCTTTTACGTCAAACGTTCATACATAATAGACGTCATAAACTGTTTGTTTGATGTTATTCAATTATAAATTACATTCAGGAAAACAGACTGATTAGGTAGTGTAGACGTTTGTCATCTCCCGGATGAGCAAATAATAAATAATTAAATTATTATTAATGCATTCAGCGAGCTATGGAAAGAGCTATGATTGTTATTTTTCTAAGCGATCGAATCAGAATTGAGGAGACCCGTAGAAGAACAAAAGTTGCCGACGTAGCTGAAAGACTTAGCAAACTTAAGTGGCAGTGGGCATGGCACATAGCTCGTAGAACTGATGACCGCTGGGGCAGAAAGTTTCTTGAATGGAGACTACCCACCGGAAAGCGACGTGTAGTATCGGCCTCCAACGAGATGGACAGAAGACTAGTAAAGGTCGCCGGGTGTCCTAGGATGCAGACCGGCCCTTGTGGAAGTCTTTGGGGGAGGCCCCATCCCGCCATCTGCGTCTGGACCTGCCGCGTTGCCATTTGCCTGTAGGCGCCGCATGTCAAACGATCCCACCCACATAGTTAAATATTACATTGCAGTCTGACTTGAGTGGTCTGATTCATAGACCCTTACATAAAAGATAGACAAATATTATGCGATAATTATATTATGTTTCAATGTCACTCGGCTGTGCCACTTTTCTGTGCTTTTATCGTTATCGTAAGATAACTATATCGATTAGGTATCGACGGGTGTGTTTGGAAATATCAAGCCTAATCTGATAAATATAATGGCTTTTAGCACATTTTGAAATGTGTTCTGTATATGAATGAGTTATTTACATACAATTTAAATATACATACATAGACCGTCGGGTCTGAATAATTCTCATGAAAAATTCATATTATAATTTGGATGCGGAAAATTAGACAAACATTTTTTTAAATTTCAAATAAATGAAATGGTAAAGAGGATTTATCTGCGTAGTAACGGTTATTTTATTTTATAGTTCAGGCCATTATTATCGATGCGCCTGCGCCAGTTAGTTAAACGCATTTATGATTTAGAATCGATTAACAATAGCCCCAAGAAACAGATAAAACTCTTCTATTATTTCACGGAAACACTTGTCTGTAAAGTTCTGATTGCATAATTATGCTGGTAGTTAATAACTTGGTAACTAGTAATAAACTAACGGACAATAAATAACTACTCTGACAATAATATTTACTATCCTAGACTGCTAATTAGCCACAGATCTTGGACCAATATGGCCTGTAGACCAGTCGAAATTTAACCTTCGAATCGACAAACAAAACATAATGTGTGGAAATGACATTAACTTTCGACAAACTAGTCGTAGATCATTTTGCAACTTGTCTAGGCCCCATCTCCGCTATTTAAGACTTCTAAAATAAGGACGTCCGCGCACGATCGTTTCGTAGTCACAAATCTCTTGGACTTGCGAATTGTCGCTCGTCCGCCACTCACGTGTCGGCGTAATGAACAATAAGTGCTCGAGACATTAGCCGGGTCGCTGACCTGGGCATAAGCTAAGGTGTGAGCGTAAACTGAACGGAGTGATACAATAAAGCGGGCATTTTGAATTGTACTAATTCCACTTATGTAATGGGTCGACTATAGTTTAGTAATATGTCACTCTGAACCGAACGAGTGTCACAGCACCCCTATGCTGTGACACTCGTCAAATTTGTCCGATGTAACTTCGATCAAATATTGGATGACATTTTATGATTTCATCGAAATAAACGAGCTTTCTTGACAACTGTCAAAGAAACTTCATCAGCTATTAGATTGAGATATTGGATAGAGACAGTCAGTTGATTTGTAGGAAAACCCTAAACCCACAGTTAGAAAAAGTTCTCCTGTATAGGCTATGCCAAGAAAATAAATGACAACATAAAAAGTTAGTTCATCACATAAAACCTTCATTAGCAGTAAACCTTCAAGCGGTGTCAGTTGGTGTTCGCTGCGCTTGCGATCGCACCTCGCCTATAAATTGCTCTATGATTGCGAATACTCACTGACAGTATTATGCAGGGTTGTCGAAGAACTCACTTTTTTGCTAAACCCGGCAACTTGTTGAGAAGTGAGAATTAATGTTCTTACGGTACTCAACGACTTCGTTGAATGTGTTGTGATGGAATTGCTTCATCTCGTTCACGCTTACTGACTTGTTCGTGGCTTATGACTTCGGATTAGTGTCGACTGGAACTTGCCCCCGTCGAAGGCCTTAAAGGGTACGGACAGAGCAGGGAGTATTTCTTTAATAACACTGTTTAGTTAGACAATAACGTCATGAGATTGTTGTTATCTTTTTGTAATTATTTTAAGCATTTTCCATGCTAAGATTAAAAGTTATTTTAATGAAGGAAAAAATCGGCTAGCGGGCTGGATTCGAACCTGCGTCTTCTGGTTCGGCACACCAGAGGCTTTGACCGCTAAGCTACCGCGAGCCCCGCTCGCCAGTCGAAATCGAGATTGTTGTTATTATGTTGTTTTGTAGTTTCTGCGTACTCCAATGGGAAGAAGGCATATAGGTGTATGTATTTATGTTAAACAATGGTACAGTAGATACAAAGACCTACCTTACTGCCAGTCTCCTCCACGTTGGTATCATTCTAAAAAGTAAGAACCGAAAGGACTTATCGAATTAACTCAGGAAAAAAGGACAGCAGAATTATGAGGTGGAATTAAATGGCGAACATTACTTAAACCTGTGTCTACGTTGAATAGTATTCTCGATCAAAATCGGTTCAGGGAAATAACTGAAAAAATTCCAACCAACAACATCCGTTTTGCCGATTTATGATCAAAATATACCTACATCAGTTCCCACTGGAATGAGAAGTTATCAACATCAACGCAATCCGTCCTTCCTTCTTTTAAATGTAGGCTACACTGCGATTCCATAAATCGATTAATTTTATAAAGTAATATTCCTTTGAGTACATTGCTACGACGTTCTTGAGACCTAGGGGTCTAGAGCCTACCCAAGTTGCAATCTAACTTTCGGATCGACAAACGAATAGAAACAAAATGTATGGGAATGACATAAGCTTTCGACAAATCTGACGTTTACAAATATCATTACCATACATTTTATTTCTATTCGTTTGTCGATTCGAACGTTAGATTGCAACGTGGAAGGAATTAAAGCTTTTTACATACATATTATCACGCCTGTTTTTTCCCGAAGGGCAATGCAGAGGGACCTCTGTTAATGGGTTTTTCAATAAAATCCTCGGTAGCAGCTCAGAGTTTGATTTATTTAATCATTTAGGTTTACCAGACTTTGTTGTTATCGCACTGCACATAGTCGTGCAGTGCGGTTAGTGGCAACTGGCAATAAAATTACCCTTTATTACATGGATGGGACCTAAATACACCGGCCAACTATGGATGTACGTGATGTACCTAAGTAAACCTCTGCCTAATCCATTGGGGAGTATAGACATGATGGTATGATGTGTTATGTTTCTCATCATACATTTGTCCAAAAGTTTTGATACAATTTAAGCATTTGTAGGTTTTGCCGTGACAATGATGTATTTTTTTTCTATATCCTCTGTTTCTTCGTCTGTGGCAAGCGATAGAGGCTACGCAAAGCAAACCGCAAGATGACGAAGCCCAATGGCAATGGAGGGCCATGGAATGTTATGTCAACGTGTGGTTTTGTATTTGTTTGCTTATAGGAAGTGGGTGTGATGTGAGAAGCTCGACATATTTGGTTACTAGTCGTTTATTCGAATTCCGTTATATAAGTGTCTTGGTTAGGTTAAGTGCAGCCGCTTCGTGTATAATACTGAGATTCCTCACCTGCGGGCCTAGCCAAGTTGCAATCTAACGTTCGGATCCACGAACGAATAGAATAGACACAAAACATATGGTAATGACATTTCTAAACGTCAGATTTGTCTAATGTCATTCCCATCCCATACATTTTTTTCTATTTGTTCGTCGATTCCGAACGTTACATTGCAAATCAGACGTAAAAATATTTTAGGCCATCCTAAAATAAATACTATAATCCTTGAGAACGTGCTATAGAAGAAAAGAGGATGATTATATTTATAAACATTATGACATCTACATACAGATGGGTTTCACAAGCATCACGCTTGGAATAGTTTATAGATGAAACGCCACTCCAAAAATAGACACACGGCTTTGACATAAAGTAATGTTTTGTGTAAAGCAGTGATGGGCTAGGGGTATGGCCACTGGAGTGCCAAGTCAAATGTTTTGAATCCAAGGTACCTCGTACTTTTCGAAATCATGTGCGTAATTATCACTCGCTTTAAAGGTGAAGGAAAGCATCGTGAGGAAACCTGCATGCCTGAGAGATTATCTCGATGGCATGCGAAGTCTGCCAACCCGCATTAGGTTAGCGTGGTAGACTATAGCCTAATCCCTCTTATACTGAGAGGAGACCCGTGCCCAGCAGTGGGACAGTTTATGGGTTGTTGTTAATGATGATGAATGTTTTGTATGAAAACTACTTTTGTTTTCTTTAAAAATGTTACATCTAATTGTGACCCTAATGATGATTTAAACAAAACAAGAGGATTGCCCTCTTAAATTTGAAATGAGGGCAAACTCCCATCCCAATACGTCACGAGATATTTGATTGAAACCTAGGTCTCGCAAAAACCATGTGCGATGTAAAATACTTCTAGTAGGACTGTGGATTATTTTGCACCTGCGTCTTTCCATATAGTATCGATTGATGATCATATTGGGTACTCAGTGTTCATATCAGACCAGTACATCGGGTGCTACAGAATGTTTCCCGTACATGTTACCTGTAGCTATACTAGCCCCAAAATTAGAAAAGTCATTACTTCAGCAAAATGTGAAGACAAACACGAGACAGTTAATTCGTACGCAATCACCGCTGTAGTAGTGACCTAACTATACAACAAAGGATGATTAAACTATGAATCACGCGAGGAAAATGAGCTATCTTTTATAAGAAGCCGCCCTTGTTAGAATATCAGGAACCCTACATTTTCCGCGGCAAGGACGCCCGAAGCGCAGCGGAAGTGATGCCTACACACACAACGAAGACGCAACGCTATTTCCGCCTCAAAGAAAGTGATCTCCTAATTGTAAATGTGTGCGTGTGTGTATACGTGGGTTGCATGTGTGTCGGTGACCTGGAGAATTTGAATTAGTGTCCCAATTCTATTCACGTCTCTGTCATAATGTTCGGTTTTGTTTTTGAAGCTCCATTGCGAGTTGTCAATGCCGTGTTGAATAGTTATAAAAGGTATGGTAGCAATGTGTGTTGCCTTATTAGTAAACTCCTGTTTTTAGTTCAAGATTCCAAAGCATGGTCGTCAAACTAAACCAAATTGCTAAGAGAGAACTTGTTAACACCCGATGTGGATGTGATTCAGGTTAGGCTCATAGATCCTGTGAGTGGTTTGGAGACATACAATAAACAGGGTTCGAAACTTTATTATAAGTTTAAAAAAGAAAAAGTAACTCTGTCTGTTTATCTAACTTTAAATAACACAAGGATTTTATCCTAAGAAGATATGATACAAAGGCTTTCCTTATGTCTCCAAAATTCCTTTGAGGTGCAATTGAAGCCGCGTAAGAGCAATATATCTATCAGTTAGCTTTCCGCCAGCAGCTTCGTCGCAGTAAAATTTACTGGGATAAAAAGCCTATTCCTAATTTATCTCTGTGCCAAATTTCATCCAGATCTGTTCAGTAGTTTTTGCGTGAAAGAGTAACAAACATCCATCCATACATCCAAACTTTCACATTTATAATATTAGTAGAATAAGTAGGATTTTAGTTCTATATTCACGTCGAAAAGAATACTGAGCCATCGATGACTTGAGCAGGTTTCTACTATTTATGGGAAGCCCATCAAGATTGCCAAATCATGATGTAGGACCGAATGAACGAACGTACATATATTATGTATTAAGTTCGTCTACATGGATCGTCTCAATATGTTATCGATTGTTGTCTGTGACGGATAGATTGATGAGTTCAATGTGTTGCTACATCGGCCAAGTAATATTGGTGCAGTAAGAAATTGCTTTATGTTACAATGAAATTACTTCTGGTTGGAATTTTTGGATAGATAAAAGCCAATGTTATAGTGTGAACGAGAACGCGATGATTTTTAGGTTGTAAGAGAGGGATGGCGCTCTATTATGAAAAAGGTCCATCCCTTTCTCAAACCTTAAACAGAAAAGAATCACAATCTTACTATCGGTAGCAAACTATTCAAGGCATTCACAGAAAAGCAAAATGGCCAGATGTTTATACTCATTCATCAAGACATGGTCGTAATAAGTAAATTTAGCTACATACGTATATACATGCAAATGTGTTCATGAATCACACACAAAACGTGACGTAATTCTACCTAATAATTATAACAACAATCTTCCATAGATGACCATAACTGTATATATATATGTATTTTCAATGATTCGGGTATACGAATTTGTGATTATAATTTTTGTGGAATGACTAATTTGGCCTACTAACGTGGTGTTTATTTATAAATGTTATGTTATCGCTATTTTTCCTTCATGTTAATAAAAATCTATTTATGTAAATAAATAATGTTCCGTGTATCCCACTTAAGATACTTAGTTAATTTTGTTATGTATTAAAGTCGGGATCGCGATAAGATAGATAGCACAGCTTCATAAGAAAGATAATATTATATCATGGAGAAGAACAGACAAGAAAGTAGAAATGCCTTTTAAGTGAATAAGCAATGTTAATTAAAAAAATAAATATTGATCCATCGATACGAACGATGGAGATAGTAAGTTGAAGCTATCCAAGATTATGTAAGAATTTACAGTTCTATAATAGTGTAATAACGACAACAGTCAACAAAGCCCGATACGTGAACTCCTAGCTATTGTTCTGGCAGTGCTTAGGTGCTTACTTATATAGAAACTATTTGCTAATCCGCACATGCACGATTTATTCTTGTGAATCCTTCCTCATCTGATCATATGGTATCAGTGTGGAACAGAACCTGTGTGGTCGAAGGTCCACGTGCGCGATGACACGCTTTCTCCCTTCAACGCCAACTGCGTTTGTATGCGTGACCCGTGCCTTGCATTGCTTAACCAGCTACTACCAAGACTGATCGTCACCGTACTGTAGTCATCAGCATCAGAGTTGTGGGAAGAGATTTAAAATAATATTGTGAACACCAGCACTAGGGTAGTGCTCCTACAAGAATAGCCAGGGGGCCTAGCCAAGTTGCAATCTCACAAAATGTATGGGAATGACAGAAGCTTTCGATAAATCTGACGTTTACAAATGTCACTCCCATACATTTTGTTTCTATCCGAACATTAGATTGCGACTTGGCTAAGAACCCAGAACAGATCTTCAAACTATGAAAATAAAATTTCATTTGTTCATTGATTTCCGTCATGCGACATCCTTAGGAATAGGATGTGGGGTGCGGTGTTCTATTCTTGGAAGAGATCTCACACCAAGGCGAAATATAGAACAATTTGGTAAACAGATGCATAACAACTTTGACAATCATTCTACTGTTCTAGAAGACCTAAATCCGTTGTTTACAAAAAAGACCGAAGTATGTAAACAACATACAAATTCTACAAATTGACCATATCGGCATGGTTTTATTCAAATGTTTTTTGATACGGGCTATGCAGTGATTCATTAATGTTTTTTACCATTTAATGTAGTTGACGTGAGGTTGACAAATAAGGTTAATCAGTTTCGTCGACTTTTCCTGTGTTTACGGTTAGGTACCCGACATAAAACTCGACAAAATACCATCGTTATTACCGGCTTCGATGAAAGCGTTTCATTTATCGTCTGATAATTCAACAGTTGATAAACAGTGATAATTCGCGATAGCAGTTTTACGAGACATGAGTCATTGTAAGCAAATAGTCAATAATGCATGCGCACAGGAATTACGTAAGCGTTTGAGTAAATGTTTGTAGGCGATGTGGTCACTACAGGTGTTTCAAGTCTACAGAGGCTACTCTCTGCCTTCTGCTGCTACAAATATTTGTGGTTTGTGAATTGTGACGTCACTTTACACAGTTTCTTCTCGGTCACTCTGGCTCTGGCGGCCACTGGTTTTTAGTGAACATACAATTCTGAAATACACCAACTAAATGTCCTTGAAGATTGCATAGTTAAAACAATTGAAATGTGAATTCTAATGAAATTGACATCAGGAACAAGCTAACCTCTATTTTGACTAAATTATAATGAATTAATGTAGCACCTATCCTGGTGCTATAATTTAGTCATTTCATGCACTTGGTACTACTTTCAAGTGTTTATTGTTTACAAGTCTTGAGTAACGCCACCATCTGGATTTCCTAAGGACCCTTGGTTGAAAGCCACTTAATTTCAATGTTACACTGATAAACTAAGAACCTTGATGGTTCAGTTATCTGATTAACATGTCCTTTACCTATTAGCACGTCTATCGAATCTAAAATAAAAACTATATCTGATGAGTTAATTATGGTCGAAAGTAAATATAAATCGGACCAAACATCGTTAGAAGTATCACCACTTTTAGAATACAAATGTTTCGTGCACTTCTAAATTCAAACATGGGGTGTAAGGTCTTGTTATCCCCGCGCGAACGCTTTGTGCATGAGTCAGCCGGGGGAAATCCTGCCCTATTTATTCGTAGGCCAGAACACGTAATTCAATATTATTAGTATTTAAATAAATCATCAACCTCAACAATTGCAATGGTTGTTCTTTCTGCATTAATAAACGTCATATGGTGGTTGCGTACTTTTTGAGCCTCAAAACCAATAGGATGCTCCTAAAAGAGACCATACTACAAGAAAGCCAATACTAGAAATGTTACTGATTTTTTCTCTTCAGGTTGTGCTAGTAGGGATTCTTAGTAATCTAACGTTTGCTCTCGGATCTATGAAGTTTCTTGCAGGTTCTTCTTAAAGCCAACTTTTTGGAACCATGAATAGGAAATACTAGTAATATTTGACTTTCCAAAAGTAGGTACCGCTTGTTATATAGTCTTTGATCTAATTTAATTGATATAATACACTTTGTCTTTGAACCATTACTATATTCTTTACAAATCCTTCAAAACTAGTGTTATTCCAAGACGCTTCTGTAAACAGCGTGCAAATTACGAACTAATTATGGGAACCATTTTGAATTCCTTTAGTTACTAATTACGTACACTTTACTGACACTATTATAGTTGTATTACAGTGTTTACACCCAAGTTAGTCATACCACCCGTAGGTACCTAGTATTATATCATTCTTTGATGCATGACAGACTAGCCGATGAGGCGATGAGTCAACTAATCTGTAAGAAAATATATTAGGTGTCTATCGATGATTTTAGAATTGTTTAATCATACCCAAGCATGATATTATATTTTATTTGCTTATCGTGATGAAGAACTGTTTCGAGATGAATTAGGGAAACTGGCAGGACAGGTTTTCAGTCATAAACCTTCTTTTCTTTTCTCTATTAACAATAAAATACTATACATTTATCTCATATTTTGTAATTATCAGGAAAGTTCTGAATGTAGAAAGTACACAAGTAATACAAGTAGGGTAGTTTATGGAAGGATGGAGACTAAAGAAAAGATAGATGTTGATAAAATATGTTATGGTTGCAAAGAAAGTAACTGATGAGATTACGGTTCATAAACATGTTTGGATGAAAAAGACAAACTGAATTGACCTCAAATTAATTAGGTTGGGATAAGAACAGGAGGATAATGACTGATTATATAATAATTTCGTCTTTTGAATGAAAATTAAAACTATAAATTCGCATCGTATCGTTAGTAATAGAGAATAGTGTGCATTCAATTGAGAGATAGAGGCGCAAGATTTTATGATTAGCTTGTAAATGTTCTATTAGCTATTCCATAGTCGATTAGTTTGCTAATGAAATTAATTTGTTATTATTGATTGCATTCATTTCATTGCAAACATTCCCTATTAGGACGCAAGTGTCCGATGATAGCTCGTAAAAATCTTCTGCTCTGCAATTTACTTGTTTTAACACGTACAGATTACCTATGTTGTCTCCAAGCCCATAAGGCCTACGTTCTTAGTAACATTAGCATACAATGCCAGTTTCTAAATGGGGTGAGTGTGTACGTACGTCCTTCTCGGGAGGTTCAAGGTGTCGGCAGGTGTCCTGTCACATTCTAACTGCAAATAATTAATTGGAAGATGTATTAGACCTCCAAGGTCCAGGACCTTGTTTGGAGCTGTGAATTTTAGATGACCCTGGTGAATCATGACCACTATACTATGGGTAGTAGACACGTCGTTCTGTCCTTATTCTTTTCTTTCTTGTTTGTTTGGCTATCGTCTATATTCGTCTCTTTCTCGCCGTTTCCTTGTATTTCCTATTTAAGATTACATTGAAACAGACTAACATTAGTTTTATTAATAGGCTTCAAAATTAGCACATCTTGGAAGCTATGCTCTTTTACTATCTACATGACTTGAATACACAAATTAATCAGGAGTTTAATAGTATCATTGGTTAGCGCGATTGTCGGGAATGTGGTGTATGTGCTAAGATCATGGCAGAGCTGACCTCGGTCTCTGCTCTTGAACTAAAAACCGGCCTGCGAGGCGCTCGGGCGGCGGTCGCGCGCGCCGTTGACGTCACCTTGCGCGCACGTCGAGCTTTACACGCTTGGATTTGTTTTGGTAGTGTGCTGTGCTTTCGTAACTTAACGGAGTCCGCTTGATTCTGATATGAGCTTGTCTCGCGTGCGCCCATTCTTGTGAGAGCAGATTGTTGCTCTCTCTTTCTTTTGCAAGAAATTTAATGGTAAATAGAGGTCTTTCCATTCCTGCTCTGTAATTAATGGCCATATGACCCCCATTGTCATTAACACTTACGAAAACTTACAGACTGTTGTTTTTAGATTATAAATGTCTGTCTGTTGTCCATTATATAGGAATTTGAATTTGCCTCCTCCGGTAGATTGATCACACAGACATAATTATTATCTTTTTCCCGTCATATATATAAGTAGATCATAAATTCTTAGCTCAATAACGCCAATATTTTTTCTTCAGGAAGCTTTTATATTTCAAGGCAATATCGTTATTATTTATTTATATTAGACTAGCAAATGATCTCTCGTGCATGTGTTAGCCTACTTACTAAATATTCATGTATCGTATCGATCGGCATCTCGTTTTGTATGACTCATGCATGATCTTATTCTCCAAGATTTTGTAAAGCACTGAGTTGTTTATTTATATTGTTTTAGTTTTCTTGTGTAATGTGCTATCGTTTCTTAATCTTACACAGATGTTTCTTAATTTTCCTCTTCAGTCTATTATTAATGTTTCAACTCTCTGTGAATGAGATTAAGCCGTGAATTATGAAATGAAGAAATCATTTAATTATCTCTTTAATTATTAATGTGGTAGCTACAACTTTGTCTTTAACCTCGGCATCGTCAGTACAGTTTCTTTCACTATCAGTGCAGGCAGTTCCGTCTTTTCTTAGGTAACAGGGGTCTTCTTTGGGAACAGGGTTTCTTTTGTTGTCATTCTTTTTAAAGTTTAAAGAAGGCCCCAAAAGTCTCTTATTATGTCCAGGGCCCCCAGACTCTCCTTCGCACAACGGCTCCTGGATGGCCTAAGACGACCCTGATTTTAGGGGTTAATGGAGTGATAAACTTCATCAATGCAGTCTTAAATCAGGCTTCCAATGTGTAAGGTAGATGCTGAGCGGCAAGTGCTGTTTGAGTAGGTAATCCACCCAGTTATTAGCTATACCACAAGCCCATCTGTCTCCTCTTACAAAGAAGTAACATTACATAACCAACAGATTACAAACACAGAATTATATATTTTTATTATAGCAGTAATGTTGACGGTTATTACGCTTCGCATCTGGCTTCGCCATTGTCGCGTGCATCAGGTCGACGACCTAATAACCCCGGAGGTTATGAATTTCGGCACGAAATGCTTTGTATTCAAATCGCTGAAAGCTCTACTGTTGCGAATGACTTTATGATTTGTTAGAAGGCTACATCACGGCAATTTTCTTGAAATTGGTACTTGAAATGGGAATTGGGATTAATAATACAAACTTTACTTTCTATTTTTAAGAGAAAATCATGCAAATGGTGCATCGTGGTGGTTGTCACAGTTGTCCGATATAAAACTAAAGAATAACCCTGATATCAAAACGTTTTATGCTAGAAAACGGCTTAAATCCGCAAAACCATGTGACTATTTGTAAACAATGGCTTTATTGATAAGAAAAATAAGGTAATGTGATGCAAATTAATGCAAATTCTAAGTTACATAATTTAGTTGTTGTTCTGTTAGCTCAATTTTTGGTAAAAAAAAACGACTCGATGGAATACAGCTCAACAATTTGCTTAACGAGCCATGTTAAAATCTTAATCGAGCCAATGAGCCGCGACTAATGCAGTATTGAGAGATTTTCTACTTCATTTGTCGTTATTATTAATTGATTTTAAAGTATTTGTCACGTCCTTTAATGTAAGTGGAGATTTTGTGTATTATGACGTCATGGTTAACATAGACGTTCGCAAATCAATCGATCTACAACGTTAAGCATCGCTTGCCGCGGTTAATCTATAGATGGGTGACTATTAGTAGCACATGGAGATCCCACCAAATTCAGTGCCTAAAGACGAAATGACGTCATCAAGCCGTTAGTGCTATTCAAGAATAAAAAGTCTGTTAGAGGTTGCTTTGTGTAAAATACTGATAAAAAATATTTAAGTTTCAATTTAGGGTACTCTCTATTTGCCTCTTATAAGTAGTTCTTCTTTCTTGGATACTTATGTTATACCAGCTATTTAACACGAATTAGTCAATGACTGAATCATGCACTACATCGATAAGTCTTCTCGGCCGACTTCAACCTGAAGCCGGAAGATTTTAGGTTCCTTCGTGTTAGTGGGTTAGCCGCCTTTATGAACCACGTCTTTAAAGAGTAAGGAATATACGGTAATGGGGACAACACAAAAGATCCTATGGGGTCGAAGTGTTGCTGGTTGTACCAGCCCCAATAGCAAGATAAGATAAGAACGATGCACTAGTTTGAAGTGGCATGAGAAAAGAGTATCTATAGAGAAGGACCAGAGGTCTTTACCCAGCAGTTGGACAGCAATGGCTAAAAAAAGGTCAATGACAACATTGACAAAACACTTGTGGTGTAGTACAATCTTGTTTGCTACATACACTTTTAAATGAACCGGTTTATTTTGAAGTCACTTATGTGTAGTATTGACAAATGGCCACGCCTATATATCATACTAGCTTCCCGCCAGCGGCTTCGCCCGCGTGGTCTTATAATTTTTTCCCCCGTTTTCGCAACATTTTTCATTACTACTCCGCTCCTATTAGTCGTAGCGTGATGATATATAGCCTATAGCCTTCCCCGATAAATGGGGTATCTAACATGGAAAGAATTTTTCAAATCGGTCCAGTACTTTTTGAGTTTATTCGTTACATACAAAAATACAAATCTTTCCTCTTTATAATATTAGTGTAGATAGTGTAGATGTAGATATCTATTTCTGTTTAAGTGTTTTCGCGCCATAGACGTATTTGATAATGACAGCTTGCTGCCTACGCCGCATCGTTAGTTCAAGACAACGAGTATGTGGTTTTATTGTCTTTGGTTCAAGGTTAAGTTCAGACGATACCTTGGCCTCTATGTGGAACATCTGATGACAATCTATCTAAACATTAAACAATTTTTCTTGTTCTTCTGTCGTGTATATGTTAGAACCAGAGGCCGGAAGGGTATTTATTTACTAGAATTGCGTGCTCGATGGTACACCTGCTCGTGCTCTTCATCAAGTAAAAAATAGATAAAACTTATTCATGACAACAATAAAAATATACAAATAATAGATAGTTCTGCGAACTGTATGTATGTATGTATGTATCTTTATTAAAACTTTCAAAATTACATAGTTAAATGTGTGCATGTCGATCAACAAATTTATTGAAATTTATTCATTTTTGCATAATTATCAACTTTTTATGTTCTGATGTTTAAATAATATCGTAGTACTACGGAAGGTAAATTAACTTCCCCTCTTTTGATAATTATGATACGTAAAGGGTCCTAATGATGGAAGTACTACCGTTATAGTCCCTTCCCATCTTTGTCATCTCACATTGCTTTGTTTCGCAGATATTCAAAGTTGTCTAAACATAGCGATAACCAAATATTTGCAGCAAGGCTGGGCCGTGCCTATTTACCACCATAATCTATAACGGACAGCTGAAACCGCTGGGTCTAGCTAGAAGCATTGAATTTTGCACAAAATAATGTTCCTTAAATGACGTAGGACGTGCACTAAGAAAGGGTTTTTAGAAAATTCCCACGGATTTAGGAAAAAAGTGATGAAAGCTAGTAACACCTCAGGATACAGCTAGTGCCACCATAATATTCCATCATTCATTTACATACTTTCTTTCTTGCCTCCAGGTTTCAACACAACAAAATCTACACATACATCGGCGAGGTGTTGGTGTCCGTGAACCCGTACAAAAGCCTGGACATCTATGGCATGCAGCACATGGCGCAGTATAGAGGGCGGGAGATGTTCGAGGTGTCACCACACGTGTACGCCGTCGCGGACGCCTGCCAGAGGGTGCTTAGACAACAGGTAGGACATCCGACATAGAGACAGGACAAAAGTCATATGTGACAAGCAGCACGTTAAAGAAAAGATGAACAAGTAACGTGTATCCTAAGGATGACTTGGTTTACCTAAGTGGAGACTACGTACCGGAAAGCGCAGCGCAGGACAGCCTCCAACGAGATGGACGGATGACCTGATAAACGTCGCTGGGAGTTGTTGGATGCAGGTGGCATATAACCGGTCCTTGTGGAAGTCTATATGGGCCTTTGTTCAGCAGTGGACATGGGTAGGCTGTTATAATGATGATGACCTAAGTATGAAGTTCACGTTCATCTGTTGATGTTTTGATAATGGTGATGAAACGCAACTTCATTCACATTCTTGAGGGATGTGGATCGCTAATACACTATGTGCTCATCTAGGGAAACATATTATAAGCCCAGATAAATTAAGCCTCTAAGCAAATCCTTTTAGAATAGGTGCTAGGTTAACTGGTGAATTTCATTGAGTGGTCACATAGACTAACTCTAAGTTAATATCCTAAGATTGCGCAAAGTAATCGTGACCGAAGACAGTGTAAGGTCTCTCGCATCAGCTCCGTCCTACGCATTGGTATAGGGATTCAGGGTATCTGTGTGTTTTGGTTTGAACATGATTTGATTAAAATACCGTGATACAGTAGCGAAAATGCGGTCGAAGAATTGGTTGAGACAAGCAATTTCTCCATAATACTCTGTGTAAAACGTACATTTTACTAGGATGTCATAAACTACCAACATGATCACTCAACATCTCCGGAAAGTGGCCATTACACCTGCATAGTCAACTAAATTGTAACCATATACGAGCAGTCGCGTCGTCGTGCGAGGTCGTAAAAAGGTTTTTACTGTTGTCTGCTAGGCCACCCAGTGTTACAGGTTACGGCCTGTTAAACATTTCCATTATGGTGTACCTGACACTGCCTGTCTGACACGGGTGGCGAAGATTGCGGGCCAACAATCAGTCTCGCTATCTGTTTCGACGATTTCTAGACTGGCGGCAAATTGGCCCATATCTGTACTCTGCTTTGAAATTGCAGATTTTGGGCTGCTAATATATGACTTAGATATACCAAATATATCGGTCATATATATATACAATAGGCTTTAAGGCTGGCCTATTGGTGGTTGAAAAATTTAACATTCCATCGAGAAAATCTCTCAGTCATAAAGGTTTCATCATAGACATACAAATATTATTTATTGTTTCAGGGTAGAGATACGTGTGTGTTAATCTCTGGCGAGTCAGGTTCCGGTAAGACGGAAGCATCCAAGTTCATAATGAAGTACATAGCCGCTAACACAACACAAGTTCACAGGGATTATATTGATAGGTAAGTTACAAATCAACCCTGCTCCCTGACTCACCGATTTCATTTCTTCATCAATCCTCATACCAACCAGATATTTGGCGTGCGGTTTTGCCTTAGGAAGAACGGAAGACGGCAAGAATACAAAAGTTCTGCACGCTGGTAGGAAATTAAGTTATCAAAGTCTTGCTCGCTTGAATTCCAAGCTGCTTGATGGTGGGCTGCAGTGATTCGCCTGGATGAATAATAAAAAAACGATTTTAGTAGTATTTTTTCCCATGGAAACGCGCGATATGGATAAATACTGGTCAATGTCAATACACCATCCTATTGTCAGAGCTCCTTCTAAGGATTCGTTGCGCTGGCAGCAAGAGGAATATTCCCTTAAACTGTTGGCGCAGTTAATCCGCAGTTAAACCTTTGCTTTTGCAGAGTCGGCAACGCGTGAGTGAAGCTTCAGTATTATTAACGTCCATAGGCTGCGGTAACCGTCTACCATCAAACGGGTCGCATGCTTGTTTGCCACCCTTGTGGTATAAAAAAATGTGCTAATCTAGGGTTTAAGCTATCCCCATTCTCAATTCCAGCCATGTCCGTTCAGCCGTTGCAGCTTGATAACATCCAAACATTAAATTAATCAAAACTACCGTCCTTTACAGGGTAAAAAACGTACTGATCCAGTCAAATTCCATATTAGAAACGTTTGGAAACGCAAAGACGAATCGCAACGACAACTCTTCGCGGTTCGGCAAGTACATGGACATCCACTTCGACTACAAGGGGGATCCTGTGGGGGGTCACATCAGCAACTACCTGCTGGAGAAGAGCAGGGTGGTGGCCTTGCAACCGGGGGAGAGGAACTTCCACTCCTTTTATCAGGTAAGCAGTAATATTAACACGCATTTGATGTTATCAACAAAGGAGTTGAATGATGAGATGACGGCTAATCCTTACTTCCTTACTAATATTAGAAATGCGAAAGTAACTCTGTCTGTCGCGCTTTCACGCCAAAATTACTGAATCGATTTAAATGACATTTGGTGCACAGATAGTCTAGAGCCTGAGAAAGGACATAGGCTTAGGATATAGGACTTTTTAATGCGAAAAAAGGGCTGTAAGGGTTGTAATAGGAGATGAAAGTTATAAGAAATACCCAGAAGACGCGGTCCCAGTGAATTGGGATAAGGGCAGGAGGATGATGATTTGATTTATCAACATTATTTCACACTCATTGGTCTAGTAGTCGCAATCGCAGTTGCAAGCGTTTCCTTGTTTGATTCCCCGGCCGAGCAGTGTTATTAGGGGTTTTCTATAACATTCCCAGTGGTTTTATATGCGCTCTATTAAAATTAATAAGCGGTAAAAGCTAGTATCCTTCTAATATTATAAATGTGAAAGTTTGTGAGAATCGATTTATGGATGGATGGATGGATGTTTGTTACTCTTTCACGCCAAAACTACTGAACAGATATCGATAAAACTTTACAGTATTATTGTTTATGCATCAGAATTTCTAACAAGATTTTACATATAAACAAAAACAAACCGCCTCCAAAAAACACATAGGAACTAAAAAGCAAAATTTGGAGGCGGTGCCAAACTACTAATTTAATTTAAATATGACTTTCGTTGATCGTTTGTTTGGTACCGCCTTCAAATTAGTTAGAAATCATAATGTAAATATGTTATTTATTGCTTTTTAGTTCCTATGTGTTTTTTGGACACGGTTTATTTTTGTTTAAAAATTATTTGAAGACGGTTGAAAAAAGTATACAATAAGTATTATATCCATTGTCTAGTATCCATAGTACAAGCTCTGCTGAGTTTGGGACTAGATGGTGCTGTGTAAAAATGTCCCAAGATATATTTATTATGTCGGGAAAAAAAATGATGGACGCACCGCAGGTAAAGGCTAGTAATTATAATAATTACACAACAACTATAGACACTGGTTGGACAATAGTCGAAAACGACGTCACCTAACAATCAATGTGGTGCCGGTGATATAATACCGCTTGTTTATAAATATTGCACCTAATAGAGTGGTCTATTGTCATGTCTCTGTTACGATATGATTGCGAGTAGCTCCTCACCCCAGTGGCACAGTGTTCGCATTTCCTCATGTTAAATTAAAAAAAAACCTGAACGTACTTTATCAAATGTATCTTTGAGAGGCGGCAGATGTATGGCGATATGACGGATGACCTACGGGTGCTTCTGAGAATTTCCTAGTTTTTTCTAAATATTTTTATGTAGTATGTAAAAAATCACTGCCAAGGTGTCGACTGCCAAATGGTTATAATATACGTTCGATCCCTATTGCTTATTACAGTTGTCGTCAGCAGAAAAAAAATGAGAGTAAAAGAGTGGATTAAAATAAATAAAAACGACAGAACGAATTCTTATTTGCTTAATTTTACTGACTAGTATGCTATTACCTATTACGCTTCAAACCGAAACACAATAGCATTACTAGCGATCCGCTCTCGCTTCGCTGAGGGTACTTTTATTATAATTTTACGTAAAATATTAAAAAACTTATCTCAAATAAAAGTAGCCTATGTTACTCCTTATAACATTAGCTATCTGCGAGTGAAAGTCTCGTCAAAATCGGTCCAGCCGTTTCAGAGATTAGTCGGACCAAACAGACAGACAAAAGTTAAAAATATGAATTTTTGATGTAAGTACCGTAGGTAGGTATATACTTTTATATGCATTTACTTAGTGAAAAGCTTTTAATTTGAAATTACGACCAGATACTTCAATTTTATTTATTTTTATAGATTGTAGCCATCGAGTGTTATATAGTCTTTGATTGTAGCGTACCACGGTCCACGCCTCCAAACCAGCATCACAAAATCATTAAGTACTCCTTCCCCAGTGCCCGAGTTATAGTTTGTTATGTAATTCTAACTAGCGGCCATGTAATTAACAATAACAATACAATACTACCTAATGTTTAGTAAACAAAGTACACAGATGATTGTCAAACAGTAAATATCATCGTGTTTGAGATTGTTTACGACTGGCTTAGGTTTGAATACAACACTAGTGACAGATAGTGCCGACATTCTGTAATGTGAAAGGAAGCCGTAACTGATTGAGAGACAGATCTATCGTCTTCTCTATCGTTTTCTCACTAAACTCGCTAACGACGCCGTAAAATATTTGTATGGAAAACCCTCCAAAGCATCTAAAAGCGGTTACGTAAGGAACTAAAATCGGCTATGAGATTACAGCGCTTCGATGCGTAAAAAACCAATCGAAAACAATTCGATAGAATTCATGGTTGAGGTACTGGTCCCGCAATGGATTATTGAGCTCCCTATGATAGGGTTAAGTCATACAATGACTGATGCGTGCGTGCCGTAGGCAGGGACTGGTCTCAAAGCCGTAAAGGCCCTTTCTTGAAAAGGCATATCCCTGTATTGGGACACAAACATAGTTGTACCTGTTGTACGATATGTGAATGAATATGAATGGCAACACTGTGAACAATGTCGCCTCCTAGATAATTAACTTCAATTAATTATAAAACACGTAGTAATTAATACAAATACATTATAAAATACAATTAAACCATTTGATAATTAAGTGATATTGTTAGCAGAGTACAAAAATAGTGTTGTGATACTGTAAATCCAAAATTAGTATTGACTTAGTGTTTGTAAACAAAACAGTGCAAAAACTATAAACGTGAACTAAAAATACAAAAAAGTGGCATTTATCCTTCCTAATAAAGACATTCTATGTGCATAAGGCCACAAATGTGTTAAAATAGTTAGTTATTGTGAAAAAACATTAAAAGTGGTCGTTAATTTTCTAAAACATTTGAAATTCCTCCCACTTATCGCTTATCAGATGAGCGCGTTCCATATCCTATGTGTATATCGCCACATTTCTAGCATAACGCAGTACATCAACGCCATCTAGTGTCGAGTAGCTGAACCTAGTTTGTGACGATCGATAATGCAGCGTTCCAGGTACAGATAATCATACAAAATTGAACATCACCTGAACTCGCTTAAAAACATTCCATTCCAGTTAAAATAGGATACTGAGCATAACATTTGCTTGCATTATTTTGGATGAATAAGAAATTAATTGATTTAGAGATGGCGCTCTGTGCCGGCTGTAAACAAAAAATACCAAGTAAAAAATATCTAACTTGTTCAACATGTAAGAAATATTACGACCTTGACTGTGCAAATATTACAGAAGTACAATACACCCGAATGAACTGCGCTGTTAAACCCGAATGTAAATTGGTTTGGGAATGCCCAGAATGCATGTGTAAAAAACCTAAAATTAATAATACAAATACACCTGTCAAATTGCAAACTATAGACATAAGCTTTAACGGAACAATGGACACAAATGTTACTCTAAGACGGAAACAAAGCCAAAACATGCAAAACGAGAGTGTTTGTTCAGAGGACACAAGTATATTTGGCGACACAATAGATAAATATACAGAGACAAACACGAAAGCTGAACTTACACTACACAACCTGAGCGAAATAATATCTATAAAACTAAAAGAAAACAATATATCCATCGTATTAGAAATAAAAAATATAATACAAACAGAAATAAATAAAGCTATTTCTAAATTAAGGGAAGACGTGAAACAAGATACCGACATATTGTTCTTACAAAACGAATATCGAAAGACTGAAATTGAAGAGATTAACAATAGAATAGAACAACTAAAAAAAGACACTGAACGACTTCAAATCGAAATAGAAAATTTTACAAGTTATAAGACGCCTTCGGTGGAAAATTATTTACCAGAAACAAATATAAAGAAAATTGTGTTATACGGACTATCAGAAATTTACAAGGAACATGAGCAGGATCTACACGATAGAATAAAATGCGTATTTTGGGATATTCTAGGAGTGGACCTAACAGGCTACATTGAAGACAGCTACAGAATAGGACGATACAACAACCGTACTAGACCTTTAGTTATTGAACTACTAAGCAAAAAAATGGCGAAATATATAAAAGAAAATAGCCGATACTTCCAAAAAACCGGTCTAAATGTTTCAGAATTTTTAGATGAAGAAGCAAGAAATGAGAGGAAGATATTGCGAGATAAAATGCTCATAGCACGAAATAAAGGACAAAAGGCTGTAATCCGAAATAATAAACTTTTCATAGATGGAGAACTCGTTATAAATCATAAAGAAAACACAACAAACAATACGCAACAATCATACGTAACTCACCATGAACAAAGGTATACTCTGAATACCGACAGAAGAAGCGAATCCTCCGAAAATCGTACTTTTCGAGAAAACAAAGAGGTTCAGCCATTTCGCTAACACAGACCACAATTTCAAAATGTTGTTCCAGAACATCCAAAGTCTATTTAATAAACAACACATAATGGAAGCATTCCTCAATGAAAACCCGACATACCAAGCTATTTGTATTACCGAGACCTGGCTATCACAAGATAAATTAAACATGATAAACTTCAGTGGTTACAAAATTGCAGCATCTTTCTGTCGGAAAGCACGCGGAGGTGGAGGAGTCTGCATTTTGCTAGAAGAACACAAAGAGCACATAGAAAGAGGCGATATAGCAGATATGTCACTGGAATATATTTTAGAAGTTTGTGCGACTGAACTACCTAATGAAAATATATTACTAATAGGAATCTATTGGAACAGAAGAGAAGAAGGTGTTTTCTATGAGCAACTAAACAAAATATTAACTTATGTAAACAAAAAATACTCAAAGCTTAACATAATACTAGGTGGAGACTTAAATATAGATATTTTAAAGAATAATTTAAAAACAAACACATTTTTAGATACTATGTCGGAATATAAGTACACACAACATATAAAACTAGCCACACACATAACACCAACTACTTCAACATGTTTAGACCTAATTTTTACAAATTTCAATAGTAATGATTTACGTACATCTGTAGAAGAACTTGGTTTCTCTGATCATTGTGGTACAATCATAAACTTTAAAATACCACAACAACGAAAGCAAACAATTTGGCACATAGAAAAACGGGTTTACAACCAAAACAATATAGATTCTTTTAAATCAACATTAAAATCTGTTAACTGGAACGATATCATATTAGAAAATAACGATGTAAATAAAAATTATAATGCTTTTAATAAAACTCTAGTTGACATTTTAAACCAGACTATACCATTGACAACAATGAAATTAAAAACTCATTACAAAAAATATTGGTTAACTAAGGGCATTAAGCAGTCGTGCACGAATAAAAGGCTATTAAAAACATTATGTTTAAAATCAGACAATCCAATCATAAAGAAATATTATAGGAAATACGAAAAAATATTAAAAAAGGTAGTCATAACATCTAAAAAACAACAATATATTAAAAAAATTGAATTGTCTCACAATAAAGTTAAAGCCATGTGGAATATAATAAACGAACGTACTAACAAAAAAAGACCCACAGAAAAATATAATATACAATTAAAAATCCAAAACTCTTTAGTTTCGGATCCTAAACAAGTTGTAAATAAATTTAATATTTTTTTTGCATCGATTGGCGAAGAGAATTTACGTAGTGTAGCACATAGTCGTCCTCCGGTGCTCCATCCCACGGAAAATACATTCTTTTTGAGACCGCTTGACTTTCAAGAAACTTATAAAATTATTAAAAACTTAAAAAACAAAAAAAGTCACGGAATCGACGAACTACCTCCTTCACTAATTATTCACTGTGCGGACGAACTTACTGTGCCCCTTTGCGTGTTGATAAACCAGTCTTTTGAAAATGGTATATTTCCTGATCAATTGAAAAAGGCAATTATAAAACCACTGTTTAAGAAAAATTCAAAAGAAGACCCTAACAACTATCGACCTATTGCCCTTTTACCCACTGTCTCTAAAATCTATGAAAGAGCTATGTGCGATCGAGTGTACAGTTTCTGCGAAAGATATAATATTTTTAACGAAGGACAAAATGGTTTTCGAAAACATCGATCAACAACTCTAGCGGTTTATAAGTACATTCAAGAAGTTATTAATATTCTAAACGACAAAAAATACGCGGTAGGAATACTCTTGGATATGACGAAGGCATATGACAAAGTGCAGTTTAAAATCTTATTAGATAAGTTATATGGTATCGGAATCCGTGGAACACCACATAAATGGTTTGAATCTTATCTAAAAGATAGAGAGCAATACGTGGAAATAGAACATTTTAACCATGATCTAAAACAAATAGTACATATCAGATCTGACAAAATAATCATAAATTCATCAATTCCACAGGGAAGTGTCATAGGGTGCCTTCTATTTATTATCTATATCAACGACCTACCTAAAATCATGAAAGAACCGTGTATTTTATTCGCAGATGACATTTCTATACTTACTTCATGCCAAAACAATAGTAATATAAACGAAAAACTAAATTTAATTCTAAACAAAACAACAGAATGGATGAATGAGCACAATCTTGAAATTAATTATAAAAAAACCAAACTTATGACTTTCTATCCTTATCAAAAATCTCCTTTATTATTCAACTTTACAACAAACGGTACAAACATTGAAATAGTAAATGATTTCACATTATTAGGACTTACAATAGATACCCACATTTCCTGGAAATCTCATATCAACAATATTAGGTCAAAAATTTCTAGATTCAGCTATGCACTTCGCGAAGTTAAAAAAACCACCGACCTTCAGACTGCACTTACTACCTACTATGCATATGCATATGCTTGGTTAAACTACGGCATTATAATGTGGGGAAACAGTACGGACGCACCTACACTTTTCATTGCACAAAAGAAATTAATTCGTATAATTGCTAACATAGATCAAACAGATAGCTGTAAGCCATTCTTTATAAAATATAATATTCTTACTCTTCCTTCCATCTACATCCTAGAAATTTGCAAATTTGTTAAAAAATATACAACATTCTTTACAACCCGCGGAGACAAACACAAAAACCGTTCACTTAGACATAAGAATATGTTAATGTTACCCACTTCCCGTATGACACTACATTCAAACAGTCCCTATGTCATGTGTATTAAAGTATTTAACAAGCTGCCTGACTCTATAAAAAAAAGAAACTAGCGATACTAAATTTAAAAATAAACTTAAACAAATACTTGTCAAAAAAGCTTATTACACTTTACAAGAATATATGAATGATAAACAAATAAAATAAATAATAATAAACTAAGTATATATTCTACACCTTACACTCTATTTTTATTATACATTAATGTTGTGATACTAAAATAATCATAATAATATTTAATATAATAAGTACTATTATTCATATATTACATATTTAATTAGAATAATATAAAATATACTTAATAATCTATGTGTAAAACTTTAAATATAGTTAGAATAGGAACTATAAATTATAAAAATATAATAATCTGTGTGTAAAATTATAAAATTGTTAAAAAATTGTAATACGCAGGGATCTCATTTATTAATTTAATATTATATCTATTAATGTATCCTCACCCAACTTCCGAAGGAAGGATACTAATTTGTTATTTATATTTTGCTGTGCCCTACAGGGTCCATGATTGTTACAAGCTTTAAGCATTGAATCTACCACCTAAGTCTACATTGTGGAATGCAAATAAATAATATGAATATGAATATGAATATGAATACCTATAATGTTATTATGTCTGGACTTGAAGAGACCATGATTCTCTGAGTTTGTTTCGGCGTTTTTGTATTGCCCAGAAATTGTGTTGCGGAGGTCTGATGGCAGTCGCTCCGTGTAAAATACTGATATTCAGCCGCATCTGGTTAGACTGGAAGCCGACCCCAAAGTGGTTGGGAAAAAGGCTAGGAGGATGATTTATTTCAGGTTTGTCTTTCTAGTAATAAAAACATTATTTTCAGCTTTTAAGTACAAACAACCCACTTACGAAGAAGTATGGGCTCGCGTCGAGCGCTGTGTACCAGATCCTGGGCAGCGAGCGGGCCACCGCGCAGGACTCGAAGCTGTTCTCAGTGACAAACAGCGCGTTCAATGCACTCGCCTTCTCGCAGTCTGTCGTCGACGATATTTGGAGCATCGTGGCTGGAGTTATTCTGCTGGTAAGTTCTACCTACATCTTAGTTTATTTAGCTAATAAGGTATCAGAATAGGTATGAGTTATGACTTCTTGGGCCATTGACCAAAATTATGATTAAAACATTGTTGCGGTTTAAAAAATCATGAATTGAGAAGAATATGTGGAAAAAGGCCTTTAAATAGTAGACAATAAATTAACATTTCAGTAGTGTCACCATCATTGCTTCATTCATTTAGACCTCTGTTGTCTAGTCCTAGTAGTTTGAATAACGGACTGCTGATCACGAGGCCGTGGATTCGAATTCAATTTCAAACAAGTGTTTGTCTGGGTGTATCTTAAGTATGTATTTACAAATAAATAGTTTATATATAAGTATTATATTCATCGTCTAGTACCCATAGTACAAGCTCCGCTTAGTTGGGAATAGATGGTGCTGTGTAAAAATGTCCCAAGATAGTTATTTATTTATTATAACCGATATTTTTTATGTCCACACATCACCGCTCTTAAAGTCCAATCACCGTCGTGAATAAACAATAAGTATATAAATATTTTCTAATATACCCCTTTACTTTCTCCTAGGGCGAACTAACCTTCACAGAAACACAAGACGGCCAGCTAATCATCGGGGGTCCTGTCAAGCAGTGCGTGAACGCGCTAGGAGTGACGGAGCAAGGTCTGCGCTCTGCCATGGCGGGCAGGGTGCTGTCTGCGGGAGGGGACCTGGTCAACAAGGAGCACTCGTTGATGGACGTCAACTATACTAGACTGGCGTTGGCGAAGGCTGCATACGATAGGCTGTTCACGTGGATTGTTCAACAGGTACCTTACGAACAGTGTAACTTCTCTTAGAGCAACTTGTCGTTTTCTTCTCCGCTCCTTATTCATCCAATGGTTGTATAGAAGAAATTGCTCTTAGACATAATACCGCCAATTGTAATCTCGTAATGTTTATTTTTTTTCTATGTGGCTTGTTCTTCGGTGTACAATAAAGTATATTAGGTATTCTATTCGTTTGAAACTGGCCTCATCGCAATATTAAACAGTTGCGCAAGATGATTTCTCAAATCTCTTTTCAATAGCTATTAAACCGGTCATCTTGCCAAAGTTTCCTATATAAAGAACTTAAAACTTAAAAAAAACCTTATATTAACAGATTGAACCCTAATTTACATGGCATAAGCTTTATTTTCCCATTTAAGATAAAATACCTATGCAATTAGACATAAATAGTCTAGAAACATAACTGTATTTATCTGTTTTTGAGACGGGATTTTGAGAAATTCTCACAAGATGAGGAAACAAGATCGTCGCGATTCCTATTCCTAGATAAAAATAACAAATATTGTATTTCAGATCAACAAAGCGATTGAAGCGCCCCACGCGACTTACAAGAGCACTCTGATCGGAGTGTTAGACATTTACGGATTCGAGATCTTCGAGACGAACAGCTTCGAACAATTCTGTATCAACTACTGTAACGAGAAGCTGCAACAACTTTTTATAGGTATGCAATTTGAACCATAAATATACACTTATAAGATATTTTTTACGAGACGAGGGTGGTGTTTCAATCTGACTGTCTCATCTTAGGAGACACGCCACTGAACTGCTTTTTTGGTCTCGTGGTCGCATTACGGTGTCTGTGTGAAGTTCTGGGATTGAATTCCAAAGTGACCGAAGTGTTCTTGAGATTACCATTAAAAAATTCGCAGTAGTAAATACCGATAATTAAAAAACTTACAGGCAACATAGTTTTTTTATTAGCTTTCCGCCAGCGGCTGCGCCCGCTGGGTGTTTCTTATAAATTATAGCCTATATTACTCGGACAAGATGTAGCTTTATAATGATAAAAATATTTTTAAAATCGATCGAGTAGTTTTTTATTTAAATCGTAACAAAAAAAAATAGTTTAGATAGTTTATAATGCCGTTTATCTTGTTGCAGAACTGGTGCTGAAGCAGGAACAAGAGGAGTACGCTCGCGAGGGCATCCAGTGGACGCCCATCAAGTACTTCAACAACCGCGTCATCTGCGAGCTCGTGGACGCGCCGCACCAGGGACTCATCGCCATCATGGATGAGGCCTGCCTCAACCCCACTAAGGTTAGATACCATCATATCACCACGACTCCACAGTGCTGACTTGCGGAAGGCAGCTGGCAGTGACTGAATGAAGAAAGTCGAAGATCGGGATCTGTGGCGTTCACCAGGAGAGCACATCCAGCAGTGGACTCTTTACAGTGATAATTTTCATGTTTTTGGATACTTTGACAACTTGTTTGATAAAAAATATTATTTTGACCACAAAACACAACAAACCAAAGGTCATCGAAATCGGCCCAAATGATGTACCGAAGGTATACCTATTGGAAAAAATACTCTGTATTACTGGTTAAAACTTTTGTCGTATTTTTTGTGTTGACTGGGGGATGAGAAAAAAACATTAAATTTGAGAAAAATCACGCTATTTTGGCACACTATTATCTGTTTCGTTATGGTTTCATAGTAAAAACTGTCGGAATGTCAAACGCACCCCAATACGGCAGATTATTATTAGTTTTATAATGATTTCATGGTATATACTATCAACTCCTCTGGTACAAATTTGGGCTGAGTTGTTTGGGCTTTTGATGACCTCCTTTAAAATTCCATAAACTATGAGTTATATTTCTAGTTTTCCTTATAGATATCAGACCAGCAGCTGCTCGAGGCAATGGACAGACGACTTAACGGACACAAACACTACACGTCGCGACAGCTCGCGCCCACAGATAAGAAACTCAAACACGGAGTCGACTTCAGAATTACGTGAGTACTAAAAGAGGGATAGAGGAAGGCCAAAGATAAGATGGATGGATTGTGTTAAGGTCGATATGATGGAAAAGGGAGTGTATGAGCAGGTGACGGCTAATAGGGATGAATGGAGGAAAAGGATAGGCTGCGCCGACCCCGGATGAAGATGATGATGAGTACATAATTTATTTACCTAAACCTTGTTTTCTCCCTTAAAAATAATAATTATTCATTATTCCGTGTCCAATTTAGCTATTTATAAATCGTAATTCGTCAGTGAAACGATTAATAAAGAAGGTAAAATAATAAAAAGTCCTTCATTCAGCAGTAGACGTATTTTGACTGATTTACGTTGATGACAATGAAAAAAAAAATTACCCCTTACATAATGATCCGGGTTACAAACATTCCCAACGGTTATTATTCTCAGATAGTTTCTATAATAAATACGTCGACGTCACAGCGCTAGTAAAGATTCCACCATTGCCAATATTACAAAAATAATAAAACCTTTTTGTCTCCAGTCACTACGCTGGCGAAGTGACGTACGCGATAACAGGCTTTATGGACAAGAACAAGGATTCTTTATGGCAGGATCTTAAGCGATTGCTTCACTCCTCCAACAACAAGTCTCTGTCGCAGATGTGGCCAGAAGGTGGCACTAATATACAGAAGGTAAGACTAAATTGCGAATATTGAATCGATCTCAAGATCCGAAGCTCTTTTGTGGTAGATAAAGTGTTATCCGTTGGCCGATATTTCGTAGTAGCAGTGTAGTAGGGTGAAATGATGCGATTGTAATTGACATTGCCCTAGATATTCATTTGTCAATACCAATAATTTTCTCAGAATATCATATCATCACACCTGTATTCCCTGAAGAGTAGAGGCCATGGAAGGCGCCCTAAGAATATTTATTAATCTTTATTGGTAAATAGCATAATTATGATGAGTTTCCCCGCAGACGTCGAAGCGCCCCCCGTCGGCGGCGACGCTGTTCCGCAGCTCGATGGCGGCGCTGGTGGCGGGGCTGCACACCAAGGAGCCCTTCTACGTGCGCTGCGTCAAGCCCAACCCGCTGCAGGCGCCCAACTCCTGGGACGACCAGCTCGTAACTATATACTCTACTTATTACATACAAAATGGTGTTAGGGTCTTGTGATCCCCACATGTAAGACTGTAAACATTTAAAGGGAAGGGAGGTTAGAGAAGGGAGGAGTTAATTACTCGCTCCGCCCACCTTCCTGCCTCCAGATTAATTTGAATGAATTTGTTAAATCCAAAAGTGAAAGTAAAGTCTATTTCTCTCTACTGATGATAAAAAAGATCTTAGATATTTTGTAGACAGATTGAATACTGAAACTCATTTACGTCATCCTCATCAATTATGGCCTTTAAATTCTCAACATTTCTTTCTTATTCCCCTTAGGTCCGTCACCAAGTAGCATACCTCGGTCTAGTGGAGAACGTCCGCGTCCGTCGTGCGGGGTTCGCGTCCCGGCAGCGGTACGACCGCTTCCTCAAGCGCTACAAGATGCTGTCGCAGTACACGTGGCCCAACTTCCGCGGCAACTCCGACAAGGACGCCGTCATGGTGCTGCTGAGGGACTTGCACATCACCGACGTGCAGTTCGGACATACTAAGCTGTTCATCAGGTCGGTACATCAAGACAATAACTCTCGTACCGGCAACGGTACGATTGGTATGTACCGACAGCGGTGCGACTGGCTCTTCATACCGGCAGCGGTATTTTTTTATACTTTTAACATGGCATACAAGCGGTGACCGCAAGTTGAGCAACATCATAGTTATTTCTCGCTCACTTATTTTTCCAGTAATGTCACTGGATATTATTACCGAGAACACAATATCGAGAGCACAATATTGCTACAGATTAACTCAGTAGCAGAGACTACACAAATCATCTATAGGAGTATGACTAATGCAATGCCTTAAAAGTAACGGTCGGCTTTCGTCGTTGTCCAGGAGCGCCAAGACTCTGCACGGTCTGGAGGTGGCCCGCGCCGAGCTAATCCCGTCCATCGTGATCCTGCTGCAGAAGCTGTGGCGCGGCACTGTGGCGCGCATGCGCTATAGGAAGATGAAGGCCGCACTCACCATATTCAATGCTTGGAAGTAAGTACATAACGTAACGTTATATAATGTATCCTTAAATAATAAGGTAAAGGTGAACGAAGGTGCATTTTTGTAATTCTGCAGTTAATATTTTCTGGCTTTTAAAAGAGTTATATTTCACAGCATAAGAAAATAGCTACTAAGAATTTCTTTGTTTTTTTAAGTATTATAGTGTCTGTTGCTGAACAAAGCCTTTTCATGGATTTTCACAAGGAGCGATTATATTATTGCTTACATCGAATGACTCCTATAAGACCGTCGACCGTCGCCGGCCGTCAGGTCGTCTGTCCATCTCGTTAGAGACCGCTCCACGTTTTCTGATGCATGTTCTCCATTTGAGAACCTTTCTGCCCCAGTGATTGTGTGTGATAGTGAGTTTGTTGCTTCACAGTAGTATAAGTTCCGTAAATTGATAATGTGCTTGGCCATCTTGCGGACGTAAAAATGACGTAACCGCTCTCAGTACGACTTTGTGGAGGGACGAGATGTGGTGTCCCTCGCACCAAAGGGAGGATCCTCCGACCATGCGGGTGTTATGCCGTGCGGGCCACTGCCCGACGGTTGATGTCGGGCGGTTGTATATATGCAAGTTGCACGGTAAACTTCATTTACGTGATATAAGATTTGTTGCTTCGTATAAGTTCTTATGTAGCTCGATAGATGTCATGTCATGTGTTAATAAGATAAAGTTCCAGGCCATTAGCAACTTGCGGGACTTCTTCGAAGGGCCTCTCAATTTGTGGAGGTTGGTTGTCATTTCGGAAAATTTTAGTCTGTCTTTCGCGAGACGGAACAGTTCAGCGGCGCTGTTGGTCCACTCGCAAAGATTCCGCTACCACGACTTTCGCTTTCGGCCTACTGACCTTTTTCATCCACTTTGCCGGAGTTATAATACAATATGCTATCCCCAGACGGTACCGCTGCCGGCGCTACATAGGCGAGCTGCAAGCGGAGCTGCAGCGCAACCGCGGCGTGATGAAGCGCTGGGCGGCGCCCCCGCGCGGCGTGGCGGCGGGCGTGCTGCAGGCGGCGTACCGGCGCTGGCGCGCGTGGCTCACGCTGGCGCCCGTGCCGCGCGCGCAGTGGCCGCAGCTCAAGGTCAAGATCTGCGCCGCCAGCGCGCTGCGCGCCCGCCGCGCCGCCTGGGGGCAGCACCGCCACTGGCGCGGGGACTACCTCGCTGATACCAGCTACAATGCTAAGGCTGGTCAGTATGCTTATATACTTCCTTTTTTTGTTCTATGATAAAGAAATGTATCCCAATTTTCTATTAGGACACAACTATTCTTTTGGTATTAAGCACTAGAAATAAAGGCAAGTAAAGAATATTCTATCCATCAATTGTTAATAGTTACACATTCGGAGACATAACAACATGAAATAAAAGGTGACACTCAATACATACAATCACACCTGTAATTCTAAAGTACACCCACAGTTCGTCGTCAGTATATTTAGGTATCTTAAAACCGGGCACAGATCCAAACTACCACTGAGAATTTCATAGAAAAATCTAGTAACAGTGCTAGTCCAAATCGAACCCAAAACCTCAAGACCACAATAAGAGATTTTTTACTAGCCATTGCTGTCCCGCTGCTGAACAAAGACCTCCTCTAGGTAATTCCATGTAGTCTTTTCTCATGCCTTATCTAAATTATCATTAAAATATTAATAAAATTTATGTTTGTTTCAGCGGCGTATCAGTCCCAGGTATCGTCCCTACAGAAGTCGCAGCAGATCGGCCGGCCGCTGTTCTCATGCCGCATCCACAAGTTCAACAGGTACAACAAGCTGGCCGAGCGCTGCCTGCTCATCACTGAGTCCGCCATATACAAGTTGGATGCCAACACCTTCAAGCCGCTGAAGAAACCCACCGCCATTACGGAGGTAAGATTTCTAATCTTTTCATTCATCCACCTATCTATCGATCTATGCATACGTCCATCAGTCCAACCATTCAGACATCCATCCATCTCTCCATACGTCTCTCTATCCATTTACCCATCCATCAACCCATCCATACGTTTCTCCATCCATTTATCCATCCATCCATCCATCCATCCATCCATACGTCTTTCCATTTATTTATCCATCCATTCATACGTCTATCCATCAATCCATCCATCTATCTATCTATCCATCCATCCATCCATCCATCCATCCATCCATCCATACTGCAGCCCAGTGACCTATCGCTTGGCCACTGTGTGGATCTCAGTATCTCTTTCGGCTATTGTTTGCTATCATAAATCTTTTTCATAGGTTGGCGCGATTCGCATAATGAGCACGGACGTACAATTGGTGGTGATCAGTATCCCTTCAGCTAAGAACGACCTGGTGGTAGGTCTGGTGGCTCCGCAGACGCAAGGCTCCGCCCCAAGCGATCTGGTCGGAGAACTACTCGGAGTATTGGCGAACAGATATAACATGTAAGTATAAGAAAATAGTGTTACCATTATTATTAGATAGGTAGAGAGCATTTGTTTCCAGCAATAGGTGCAACCAAGAAATCGACGACTTCGATATAATAATATCGAAATTAATAGTTTTTATCTGTCAAATAGTTTATTGACAGCTCGTATGTAGATGAAAAATGACGTTGTAGTAGGTTTGGAGAGATTTCAGTAGGATTAGAAAATAGGTCATTACTTTCAAGACGAAATAGTTCCATGCTGAACACTGTCTTTGTTATCTAGGTTGACCGGGCAAGAGTTGTCAGTGGAGGTGGAGAGCGGCGCCACGACGCGCTGCATCCTGGGCGGCAAGGCGCGCGCGCTGCAGCTGCCGGCGCCCGCGCCCGCGCCTGCGCAGGACAGCGCCGCGCTGCCGCCCTTCACGCATGCGCACAACGTCATCACCTACCACCCCGCGTCCGCGCGCGCATAGGGGCACGCGCCGGCGGCCAGACAAGGGTACAACATCAAACTTTATAGCACTATGTAAACACTACTTGTTACATTTCATGAACGTACGTCGTGTGACATAGACATGAGGTTCAAATTCAAATAAAACACGTGCGCTCTTGAATTTTGAAGTACCTGTAGAAGTGAAAAAACTGTTTCAAATAAATGATACAAATATTTCTTTGTGATATAGAGAAAAAATATATAGATACAAACTGTTTTAGCTGATATTTAATTGTTTTAAATACTGTAGCACAGATTTACTGCTATTTTATATACGTTAAATGCTACTTAAAATTATAGTGCCTTTTATGCTCTGTAAG
The DNA here is from genome assembly GCA_946251955.1 of Acronicta psi. Classification (NCBI taxonomy): domain Eukaryota; kingdom Metazoa; phylum Arthropoda; class Insecta; order Lepidoptera; family Noctuidae; genus Acronicta; species Acronicta psi. Next base: position 13,041,459 of record OX276482.1, read on the forward strand.
GTAGAGCTATATTATAGTATGTATATACAATCATACACAATAAAAAAATATAAACAAAAAAGCATTAGTGCTACACGTAATTTATGAAATCCAGTAGTAACACTTATACGAACTTTTAGAATCGACTGTAAAATATAAGCTATAATAAAATAATATTTGCGATTATAAAAAAAATGTTTTATAAAAAATACATGTAGAAGTTCAATCGTTTAGGGTTTGAATTCGCGACTTCTCGATCGCCAGACAAAGCCTAAGCTGTTGACGAGGCCTTAGATTGTGCCGTCCTAGGGAAAATGGACTTAACTGACATAATACGACTATAGTAAATCAAAATACGCCTTTTTCTTAGCTAAGAATAAGGTTGAAATGTGTGATTTTATAAAAATGAAAAGTTTAAAATAACCTGTGCAGGGCACGGGCCTCCTCTTAAATTGAGAGGGATTAAGGCTAGTCCTAGATGGGAAAATAAAAAACATAAATAAATGATTGACTGAAATATGGCATTTGAAGTAGCGGCCTTATGTAATATAGACGTAAGCTTATGTACCTTATTAACTTATTCGAGAAATATTAACTATAATTTTTATCTAGGCTAATAGAATAGTTTGTTATATTTTTTGTTTTCAATGATAATGACAACACTGTCTGACTGTCAGCTTTTGAAGTGATTAATGTATTCTTAAGGTTGGTAACACATTTATTTTTAATAGAAATCCTGATTACAGACAGTTTTTGAAGTGCCTATGATATAATAATGTTATATCTTATAATTTTGTTACATAACGCAGTAGATATTGTTGTCGTTATCAAGTATTTTATTATAATACGTGCCTTAAAATTTACGTTAATTATTTTTTGATGATTTTTGAAATTATTATAAAGACATCACATTGTATACATAATTGTAAATATTTTTAATAATCATTACAACGCACTTACATAATTATGAAATAATAAAAATTGTACAGTCAGTAATTAATGTTGAACAATTAATTTTGGTACTAAAATAATTGTTAATTGTTAGATAACAGCTTGAAGTTTCTCCCCCTCTGAATTAGAATGGATTTTGTAGTAATGGTAGTTTAATATTAATTGATGAGTATAGTCAGTGTTTATAACGCACAAACAAAAATGGCTGCCATGTTGTTGGCAATGTGGTTTACGAATCCTCTTCGTCATCAGCAATCTTTAGCAAGTTTTAGACCTATGCTAGGTATGGTGTAGAATAGGATCTATTACGCAAACAAAATGTTGAATTGTTACTTGCTAGACGCCAGTAGCACTGTTAGCTATTTATCGTTTTTAAATTAAAGTGTTGCCTACATAAGTATTTCTACCGTATTGTGGGTGTTTTCAAACATAAATTCTCATACAATAGTACCCAGACCAGATTACATACCATTTTGTTTGGATCTTATTAAGAACTTAAGATCCATGATCAAATGTCGTCATTGGCGTCATTGGCGTCCTTCTTTAGGGCTACGTGACTTACTAGGTCTAAACAAAATACCATTGCATCGTATATTTTGCACAAATATGCGAAGATCAAACCGTCGTCGCCAAACTCAACAATAAAGAAACTTAGGGCCTGTTTCACAACATACTGATAAGTTCCCGTTAAATTACTTAGTAGATAATTTGATACAAGGATTGTTCCATATTTTAATTTATCCTGCGGTTAGGCTATCGAGAGGTGGTTAAACAGGCCCTTAATGTTATGAGCCGATTTTTGCTTATCAATTTCAATATGCTTTTGTACAACGTCGTTTGAGAATAGATCAAAAATGTATTTATTTATATCAATCTTGTGTGTAGACAACTGAGATGGTTGGATCTGTTAGTTAATTTACATTCTCGCCTGTGTACAGTCAGCAACGAAAGTCGCTGAACACAATGAAATCTTCAAAATGCTTTAACATCTTTAATATTCAGAATTTACTGACTCTAGAAGGTAGTACAAGTGCTCTTATTAGAGGACAATTATATGTTTTACCTTAGTCAAAATCTAATGAATAGTTTTGGTACATTGATGTTTTTAAATATTGCTTGTGTTTTTCGACTTTCGTTGTTGACTGTACATACTAATGAATTAACCCTATACATTTACCCAATATTAATAATTTAAATTTAGCACCAACAACTTATTTTTTAGATAATAATGTTGAAAACGAGAACGATACGGTAAGGTTGTGTTGTTTAAATTGTTGTTAGTTGTTTATGGTCATATTTTAGTGTTAGTGTGGCGGGAATGTAAAAAAAAACAAATGTGTAGTGTAATGTCAATAGAACTGTCTTGGTTTACGCTTAGCATTAAATTATCCAATCCAAATCTAACTTGATCCAATGCCTGTTAAACTTCAGCTAAGTCAATGATGTCGTTTCTGATTAAGACTGCGTTTCCACCAGAGTTGTGCGAGCAAGCCAACCGGTGCGAAAAAAAATCTGCTGCATTGTCACCAAAACAAATGCAGTCTATGGGTGGATATTTTACTCGCACATCTGTGGTGGTATCGCAGCCTAAGGCACTGTGCAAACGTGGACACTTTTGTCTTGCGTCGGATACAAAACTGATGCGTTTGCGCAACGCCTTAAACCGATGTCTTCGAGTCACAGTCGTCTACCATAATATCTAACAAATGTGATGAATTTAACGCACAGTGATGTATTTTATTTATTAATTTAGTTCAGTATTAAATTAGCATAAAATAAAAGGTTTGAAGGTGATTTGTAACAGAATTTCAACAAACACTCCCCCGTGGACTCGGTTTGTTTTATTATTATTGATTAATAATAAAAACTAACGAAACGATTTTTTTTAAATAACGAATCGAAATTTTTAAAAATATCCCTTCCACAACTGGAAAAAAGTGTATCTCTCATGTCCGCTTTTTATTTCTTACTTATCAGGTAAAATTGGTTGTTGAATATAAAGTAAATCTGAAGGTTTGCAACTAAAATAATTAATGTACTTGATATCAAGTGTTTTGTTGTAGTTTATTTTATTGTTTCCAAATTACATATAAAACATCAAAGTTACATAAAGCATCTGCAAGTCATTTTTTCGTTTCGCGTTGGTTGTCATGTGGTTTCTAATTTTTAATATAATTCAACCGTGTTTTTTTTAAATTGAAATGAGAAAATATGCTACAGTTAAACTGTCATACATCAGTAAAGAGCCAGCTTTTACAAACTACCCGCGCATGTTAAAGTTCTGTCATAAATAACCTTAATAAACACCTTACAACGTTAACAGCGAGTTATTCTAGTTATTCCGTATGTATATAGATGTTATTATAATTTGTAACGAGTGATCGTACGTGCCTTGTTGTGGTGCCATGAGATTCGCAATGTGTTGATTAAAATAATTTTACAATTCATGAGCTTTTTTTTTTAATTTTAATTTTGAGTAAGTTAATCGTTTGAATATCGAAGTTTATTCACATAATAGGTATACAAATAACAAATGTTAATCCAAATAATTTATTGGGTAAAGTAAAACCTGTTCGTGGAATTATTCTCTCCGGGTCCTAAAAATCCGAAAATCAGACTACAATTTATTTCGACTCCCAGACAATCGATTGTGTAAATTGTTTGTGCTCTTGCATCACTATTACAAGAAGAAATGACCAAGTATGAATTAAAATTTTCAGTCAACGCTAGTGGTGTATATCGAGTCAGATTTTGTCACTCGAGAGACTCGAGCATTTAAAATTCACTCGAGTATCCCTCGAGTGGTCATTTGGGTGATTTTCTGAAAAATGATAGCTCATATTCGTCAGTTCAATAAAAAAATCATGAATATAATATGAGAGAGTACAGGGACTGGAATTTTACTTTTACTTTTGTTATTTTTAAAATTACTCGAGTGCTTGGGCTTGAGTGCTCGAGTCACTGTCACTCGAGTAAATCGATTAAAACTGTACTCGTGCCCATCATTATTCAACGCAGCTGTCATATTTTTTCGGCTGTCAATGTCAGTTTCACGTTTTACCTGAGCGATATATTTTGGATTGGATTGAATTTCAATAAGAATTGAGGATTGGAAACACATTTACGATTAAACTAGTCTGCACAAAATAGCAAAGTCTAGTGATTAGTTTAAAACATTGTTTCAGTTACGAGTCCAAGTAATGTGTGAGTAGGTTAGGTGGTTACATTGGATTTTGAAAATGTCCTTCCCGGGTGATAATATGATGGGGAATTACGAAAACGTGCGCGGTCTTGAAGACCGTGGCTACACAGTGAGGCGAGCATATGAAGAAGGTAAGTTTTTACAAAATTACACCAGCTATCATAGATCAAATTGTGGTACTGGTAACTGCTGCAGTTATTCAGTATTACTGTTGACTGAATTACTGTATATTCATGACGTGGCTAAGGAAATTAAAAGAAATCTAGAGTTCTTGAAAATTTTATTAGTAAATGTGCTAGTATTTTTTTTTATTTCAAATTTTTATCAAAATATTTAATACCTCCTTAGAACTGAGTATAACAACTCAATATTTATAATAATAGTCATAATGTTATTTATTTATAATATTCAATACTTATATCATTCACTTATTTGCTTGAATTGTTACTTAAGAGAGTCAAAAACTACCTAGACATATTTCACTAGTAGTATTTTTTTTTAATATAGGGTCCAGGCACAAGTATAGGCTGTCTGATCATCTGGCACACCATGTGCAGTAGCAACACTAGTAGCACACTGGTTAACTAATGGCTGGCAACTAATTATTTATCTAATTATACTATTATTTATCTAGTTATATTACTTACAGTCTAAGCCGTGTACTGGGCCTACCCAGGCAGAGATCATTTCTCTAGTGGCTAGAGAAAAAGCTGCCTAAAGCTGTGGGGTCCTCTGAGTAATGTAAGCCCTGTAGGTTAGGGCCAGTCACCTACTTTGCCTTTACCCTGCCCTGCTTCCCAATACAATAGAAGAAGAACAAGGCTTCAGTATATTTAATATTTCCAGTTGGACAAGTACAAAATATTAGGTATATTCATTGATAGTTTTTACATATTTACTCAAGCCCTTCTTCCAAACTCCAGATTATTTCTCAAACTATAAGAGATATCCAGAAATTTTATTAATTTTAAAGACTTGCATGTCTTGCTTATGAAAAACACCTCTTCTATAAAGTATGTTGCTTTTCAAATGTTTTACCAATATTTTGATTGAGTATGAGAATTTATTTTACATCACATATCCATATGTCATCATCATGGAGAACCCACTTCTGTGTGTGGGTTTGGTTTCTGCACTTAGTCCTTAAGCGGAACATTGTATGTATGCCGTGGGGCTGTTATTCTCTAACCAGCCTAACTCCCTTCAGAAGCAGATTAGATTTCTCAGCCTACTCAGTGTGTCAATCACATCCATACATTATCAATGCCAAAGTAACTCAGTTTATTTGTCATGTTGTGTATCACGAGAAAAGTTATTAGCTATTTTATGTCTAAAATAAAATGAGTATATGTGGGTGGTTCCACAAAAGTTGGGTAACTTTCTGACAAATTTTGCCATAGCTGTTATTAGATACTAGTTCGAAAACTTTTAGTAAAGTGCATTACTTATAATGGTTTACTTTTTATATCCAAAGAGACCAGTCACTTTATTGAGAAAATTAAGTTTTTTGGAATATGTGTTCTAGGGACTGACGGGCTGTGATAGGGACTGACACTTTACATTGTTAGTACAATAAAATCACATGTATATCTTATATAATCAGCATTTATTTAGTAATTCTTACTATAATCTTATTAATTGACATATTTATTGCAAAATCAAATTCAATTTATAGACAAAGCAGTCTTTAGTAAAGTATTTGTAGCTAGATACTTTCTTACATGTTTTTTTGCCTGTTCTGATATTTTTTTTGCTTTTTCTTCATTAGACAACGGTATTTTCTTTCGAGGCGCCATATTCTACAACAAACAGAATTGTTTTCAATTGGCGAATCTATTTAAACTATTATGAACGCCAGGCCCTAGCCATGGCATCAGTCCCTGGTCACATGTATAACCGGGGCCTGATGGCCTAGGGACTGACGAATCAGAACTAAATCACTCTTAGTCTACTCTTAAAAAGAAATACCGAAACTTGTAGATAGCTATAACATCAGAACAAACAAATCGCATATACACGCAAACAAAAGAGAATAGTAACTAATTAAGTTTTTATAAAACAAGTTATCTAGGGGCTGACAGAGTGACTGGCACAGCACGTGTTTCCTCAGCGTCGAAGTAGGGATGTTGAAAAAATATCGATATATCGATATTATTTTTTCAATATATCGATATTTTTGAGCGATATTTAATATTTCGATATATCGATGTATCGATATAAAATTCCAAGTATCGAAAAGATATCAAAATCGATATTTTTATTTGTAATCTTTTAAAAATTTAAGTAAAAAGATTACAAATGACCTTTTTTTTTTTTTTTGGCTGTTTTATAATTTAGTTTTAAGTTGGCCGATATATCGATATATCGATATTTTTTGAAAATATAAATATCGATATTGATATTTTTTTTTAAAAATATCGATACGATATATATCGATATTTTTTAAATTTCCGACATCCCTACGTCGAAGCCAACCGCACTGATGTCAAGATGGCCGACGCGGAACAGCCCACGTGTATGGCTAACTTCACGTCGTTACTTCAGAACGCAACAGTTTTAAAACGCTGGTTTTGTTCGGTTGCCGCGGATTTTTGAAATTACTGAGTGGCTAGGGCCTGACTTTAACTATCGATGACACTACTTTTCTTATATAAAAAGATATGAAAATAATTAATATTGTTCACTAAATCGTTTCGGTGATTAAGACAATGTAATTTTTATTGTGTTTAAGTCAAATAAAGTTCAAATATCATCTAGACATACTAAAACCGGACGAATGAAAGCAGTATTTTGGAAATGTGACATGGCTAGGGACTGATATAAAGGAGAGAAAACTAAATTTTTTGTGTTAAAAAAGTATATGAGTAAGGCTAAATTGAGTGACATAATAAAAAGTCGGTTGTTTCATGTGCCAGACATTTTTAATATTGGGTGATTAATAGAAATTTATATAAAAATCCACTGGAACACAAAGTTACCCAACTTTTGTGGAACCACCCATGTATAGAACATATTCTTTATTGCACACCAAAACCGAATGTAAGGAACAATCTTATTATCCTTACTAATATTATAAATATGAAAGTAACTCTGTCTGTCTGTCTGTCTGTCGCGCTTTTACGCCAAAATTACTGAACCGATTGAAATCAAATTTGGTACACAGATAGTCTAAAGCTTAAGAAAGTACATAGGTTACTTTTTAATGCGAAAAAAGGGCTGTAAGGGGTTGAAATAGGGGATGAAAGTTATAAGAAATAATCAGACCACACGGGCGAAGCTGCTGTAAGTATAAATGCTTATGGTTATATTATATACTTAGTCTACTTATGGGCCAGAATCCTATACATAGCTGTATTACATTGTTTTTCGAATCTGCTAATTAATAATAATTATCATCTCATGCACTTATCAGTTCAAAGTATTCCTTTTTAATAGTTGAGAGATTTGTACTCAATGAAGCACTTTGTTTCATTGAGATGTACTTAGGTAACTGTCCTGTATGAATAAATATTGTTTGTATGTCTTTATCTAATTAATTGTACCTGATATGTACAGGCTGTTTGCTTGAATAGAGCTTGGGTAAGGTTATGGAAACTTACTTGAGTACTCAATGTTCATAATTTTGGAATCATACTGAGAATATCATCAGTCTATAGTCAACGGCTGTTGGCCAACATGCTCTCTGTGTTCTGTAATTCTGCCTATGTTTATGTAGAATCAGATTATATGTATATAGGTAAAGGAAAAGGTCTGGTGTTGCTAAAGGGACCCCGCAGCCAGGAGGTAGGAAACAGGGCAGTATCTTCAAGACTTCATTGCCTTAGGTATCAAGTTCAAACCTTCACCCATTAGTTAGTTTAGGGGCTAAAAGGAATAAATGTAATGTGCTGTTGAATTGTACCTAATATTGTCGAATGGCCTGACTTTCACAGTCCCGTAATAATATTCATTCTTCTGACAATAATGAATCAGTCAAGTGTGAAAATGAAAATAAAAATATACATTCTACTTTCACATAACTTATTTATGGTATATAATACTTTCACTTTAGAGGCAAAAATTGTTAACATTGTATTTGCAGTAAATAACATACTATTTTCAGGCTGTAGGTTTAAGAGACATGATGGTACGCAATAACCTGCATTCCACATAAGTCGTTTGTGACGAGCGAGACAACAAACTTGCCTGCTAAGAGGTCTTCAGTACGATTGCTTTCAATAGCAGTCTGACTGAAGTTTGGATTTATGTTATACCTGGTAACATATTTCTTGGTAACATCATCCGCAGCCTTCATTATCCCTCTGCTGGGTATAGGCCTCCATCAAACATTGCCATTTGCATCGATCCTGCTCTACTCGCATCCAGATTGGACCCGCGACTTTTATTGTCGTCGACCCATCTTGGTACAGGACGACCGACGCCCCGTTATATGTACATTGTACGCCCGTTATATGTATACCTACTTAGAGTTAATCTGAAAACGAGGCGTGAATGGCCACACCACCCCAGAAACAAATCGAAAATGTATTTAGGTATTTTGTATTTAATTATTAAAAGAAACAAAAATGTATTGCAGGCGGGACAAGTAAAGAAACAATTTTGTTTATGAACGAACAGCTTGTCCCGCCTGCAATAAATTTTCCAACATCACAGATCTTGTTTTTAGATTTTTAGTTAGTACTTTTGAGGCAGTCGGGTTTTTTGTTTCTTTTAATAATTGATTTTATTTCCTTCTTTTTAGTTTATAAATCATCATAGAATCACTAGGTTCAATCCTTAAAATATAAATTAATACAACTAAAGATAGTTTTCAAAATCAGTTCGCACATTAAAGCGTATAAAATTCGCCATATTGTTTTTTTTTTAAATTTCATGTACCCAGTGACAGTCGTGCTATCAAGACGAATCTAATGAGGTGTCATTTATCTAAATCGGTTGAGCCGTTAAGTAGTTACGACCGGACATAGGAACGGACATACATACATACATACGCGTCAAACACATAACCCTCCTCCTTCGGCAGTCGGGTAAAAAGTCGCCAAAAATAAGTCAACGATCGATACATCCCATATACCGTATAATTCTCGGGTCAAATGAGCAATATTCAATAAGGCCAACATTCTGTATCAATTGGTGTGTCGCGTATTGATATTATCTTAATGTCTGTGCCATCAATTGACGAGTATTCGCCTATAGACCAGTTCTGGCTGAACACAACAGTCTCGTAGAGTTGTTTCTGTGCTGTAGTTGTCGAATATGTGGGTCCTGTTACTTCTGCTGTGTAAGTGATTTTAGATATGTTTTCTTTAAGTTTCCACTGGTAGTAGCTAGTTTTATAACAGGCAACTAAGGGTCGGCAGCGCGCGAGTGATACCGAGCATGTTGCAGGCATAGGCATAGGCTACGGTAACCAGTCACTATCAGGCGGGCCGAATGCTTGTTTTCCACCTTAGTGGTTAAAAAAAACAAAGCACAATCGAAACCAGCACCTATCGTAAGCGCGACTTGCTAAACTATAGTGAAGCAGTAATTAAGATCGTTGTAAACAGTCATTTTTTTTCTAGCACACGAGATCTTAGCCACATAAAATCTTGGACAATATTGTTTTAATAGAGTTGAAGGTACCCGAGGTCGGCCGTGCTGAATGTGTGCCCCATGGTCTCCTGGCCTAACTTCCATAGAGTAAGGTGAGGCAAGTGGAGTTTTTAAGCGATGCAAGGGCGTTTTAGTTACCTATGTAAAAGTTAACATACTTACATACTTAATATTGCGTCATTCGCACTACTATGCAATTCATTAGCAAAAATAAAAAGTAGTAAAGTTAAGAATAACATGTCGCATAGCAATAAGAACAGTATCAGTTTGCATGCATGTAATGTTTTGAACGAAAATAAACAAAATATACATTCGTTTTCGATAATCCTCGTAGGTACCGTTTTCCTCAAGGATAGCAGATAACGTTTAGGGCCCTTTTCGTCTCACCCGGATTTGTGCATGCAAACGGGTTTAGAGCCCTCCCCGCTCACCCCTGCTACCCAGGGTTCACGGACGATAAGGGTAGCGTTGAAATTGCCGAAAAAAACAATTGCATTTAGCGATAAGACCGCCAATTGTACTCTTAAGTTACGTCTGAAATGTTTATTTTAATTTCTCCTCTGGTGTACAATAAAGAATATTCTATCTATCTATCTATCCTTTTTTTTCACGAAAATAAAAAATTTTAAGAAACTGGAAAGTTAGGATAAGTTTCCCGTTTCTTTCATATCTTTCGGGTTTATTTCAGTTTTATTGAAAATAATCATGAAATATATACTGTCAAATTTTCCTCAAACTTTCTAATGAAACATTGAAAAAAAACCGGGAATTTTTCCCGCTTTTTTCCGAGGGTTCCCGCCAAACCCGCCAATATCAACCAAAACAGTCATCGTCTTTGATTTGATGTGTTTGCGAATTGTAAGATGCAAACCAAGCATAGTAAATTTCTTCTCTAAGCTCTTTATTTGCAGTTATACATATTTGTAACATAGGCACAATTTACTTGTACTTCGATCTATATTTCTGCGAGAGTAAGCAGATATTGACAGTTTACACTAGTCATGACGACAGGTTTCTAGCTTTAGTTCAATCTAGGTCTAGCATTTTACAGTCAATCATTGTGTGTGTATTTAATTAAATAGTTTTAACTCTTATTTGGAAGTTATCTATATTGTGTGTTAATTATAATTAGTATAAATAATTGTGTGTACTCTCCGTAAATTATTAATAATAAAAACTATTAAAGAAAAGAGATATTTGAGATTAAAAGTGTTGATTTGACTTCGTACCACCTAAAAACCAAAACCAAAACCAATTTGCGGATTTAAAATTAGGTTAAATTAAAAACAGTTCTTATAAAGCCAAAACTAAACGATCTTTGAATTATGCCCCAAATACATCCGTTTTTAAGTGGTCGGTACAATTGGTAGTAGTTTTTATCACTGTCATCCAGTTTTACTCGCGAAGAGCTAATGAATAGCCACTTCAATGGCGGGCGTCATTTTATTAGGCATTGGTATGTATCTTATTTTTATTTATTGTTTATCTATACTAATATTATAAAGAGGAAAGATTTGTTTGTTTGTTTGTAATGAATAGGCTCCGAAATTACTGGAGCGATTTCAAAAATTCTTTCACCTTTGGAAAGCTACATTATCCCCGAGTAACATAGGCTATATATCATCACGCTACGACTAATAGGAGCGGAGTAGTAATGAAAAATGTAGCAAAAACGGGGAAAAATTTATAAGACCACGCGGGCGAAGCCGCCGGCGGGAAGCTAGTTAACCTATAAAGAAGGCTATGTAATGTTAAATAAGTATATTTATTGATACACTAAATACTTGGTTGATTCAATCAAAGAAAAAGTTGCGTTCGAACCTGCAGTTGGGTTAAGTTATTTTACAACTACCCTACGGTTGTTGATTTTTGTTTTTAGTTGAACACCGCGAGTTCTCATGTGAGTGAGTTTTTGTAGAAATCAAAATGTTTCAGACCTTATTTTTTTATATTTATAGATGTTTGAATCTTAGCGTTATTCTCGATCAGGTCAAGTGATGCGTTGGTAATGTTCTATCATTTTATTTGTTAAAGTAGTTCGTTTGGTTTGGTGTGGTATTGCTGCATTGCCAAATATTGTGCCGCTAAGCAATAATGTGCTAACATTATTGCGTTCCGGTTTGAATGGCAATGTATCCAGAGAAATTACATGTCTAAAGATGACGCTAGTGATATCACTGGTGTTGCTCCGCCTACAGGCTGCGGTTGCCGCTACCTACCCTCTGTCGTGATAGTTTCTCATCATATTTATAATAATAATAATAATAATAATAAATGCTTTATTGAAAACAAAGTAAGTACACAGTTACATAAAAGCCCTGCCTCCTGAACTAGGGTGTTAGCCTGTATCTCAGGAGACAGTTCCTTCCAGTATACATAATTACACAAATCTTACAGCGTTCTCAAATAATAATTGGTAAAAAAACAAGAAAGCCAGGAAGATTAATAAATTTAAAAAAAAGGTAGTTGGCACCATTAATATGTGTGTTCGGGTTAGTGATAGTCTAGTATATGGTTGTGTATGGGTATGTGTGTGTGTGTGTGTATGTGTGTATGTGTGTGTGTGTGTGTGTGTATGTGTGTATAGGAGTGTATGCGAAATATGCGTGGGTATTTTGTTTGCGATTATAGTTAGGTACTGTCACTTCAAATATTGGTTGAGAGTAGGCTTTCCACTTGCTCATAATCTAGATTGGCAAGCCAATCGAGAATACTTTTTCCGAAGTCATGGTTATTTAAGCGATGGCAGTCCTTTATTTTTAGTTTGTTGTAGATGCGAGGCGCGACGGAGGTGTAGTGTCGTTTTGCAAAAGTAGATTTGTTTTTATTCTTTCTGTTCGCAGGCGGTCTTAAAGCAGGCGCGACACGCGTGGCAAGAATCGCGTATGGCGTCCTCTCTCGTCGTAAGGCGGCGGAGGAGGGAGCGGCCCGGCTGGCCCGAGTCCTATCGGCCCTCGACCTGACCGCCTTAGGGGTCGGCAGTACCCTTGGAGTTGGTGTCTACGTGCTCGCTGGTGACGTGGCCAAGAACTACGCAGGGCCTGCGGTTATACTGTCGTTCTTATTGGCTGCGGTTGCTAGTGTTTTTGCGGGTGAGTTTTTCCTCCTTCGTACACAAAGTGGGGAAACGTGAATTCATTTTTTTGAAAAAGTATAATCGTATCTAACATAGTGTTATCGCTAACTACGTTAACAAGCTATGCGTCGTAACTATAAACTTCAAATGATAAAAATGTATTAATTTCACATCTACATACCATCACGGCTGTACTCCAGAAGGGTCAGACAGAGGCGTACTAATGTACACCTACAGTTCGCCGGCATGTTTCCCATTAACTAATAGAGGACGAGCTTATTGCCATTGATTTGGGCCTGGTTGATGGGAATAGGCTCGCCCCCGATTACATGAGACCTCAAAACACGAGTAGCGAATTGTAGACGTACAGTTCTCGCCAAACTTATTGTCCGGGTTGGAGTTGGCGCTCGCTAACTTTAAGCCGGCTGTAAAAATTGGAGAAAGAAAAATAATTGATTAGAATGCTTTAAAAGGACAGCCTACGACTTGAACTTTCGTTTCTATTTATTAAAATCTTATAATATTGTTTCTCCGATTTTTACGGCCGGGTTAAAGTTAGCTCGTGCCAACTTCAAAACGGACAATAAGTTTGGCGAGAACTCTACATTAACACACCTCTGCCGGGGAATACAGAAGTGATTGGTATGCACTTATGTTATTTACATAAAAAAATAACTTTTTTATAGTGTTGATCTGGTTAGTAACTTATCTAGCAGGGACATAATTACGTCATAATAATAAATTATATAATTTGGTTTAGAATTATATGTAGACTAGCTTCCCGCCAGCGGCTTCGCCCGCGTGGTCTTATAATTTTTCCCCGTTTTTGCTACATTTTTCATTACTACTCCGCTCCTATTAGTCGTAGCGTGATGATATATAGCCTATGTTACTCGGGGATAATGTAGCTTTCCAAAGGTGAAAGAATTTTTGAAATCGGTCCAGTAGTTTCGGAGCCTATTCATTACAAACAAACAAACAAACAAACAAACAAACAAATCTTTCCTCTTTATAATATTAGTATAGATAAGGGAGTAATATAATACATGAACATGAATTCTAGTATAAAAAAAAAGTGAAATGAAGGAATTGGGTAATAATATATTTACCTATGGCTATTTAAAAGTACGAAGAAAGAAAGAATTGTACGAACGGCTGAACAAACAATTGACGAAAAGTGTTTGCAAATCACCGAATTAATTTAACGTGCATTTGAAATCTCTTCGTTGAACATAACTACGGCGCAGTTGTGGGTAAGATTCCAAACAAAGAATTGTCACCCATCCACACGCATACCGCGGTAAGCGCAACCTAATATCCCAAGTTTGAGCGATTTGTTGCAATTTTGTTCAGTGTCCCGTCTATAGCTAGTAATTATTCAATGTCTTTGCTTAGCTGGTATCTAAATACAAGGTGGAAGGGACATCGACGCACCTCCGAATAGCATGAGTTCCTCATGTACTGCGTTTAAAATTTCCATAACTTTTTTCATCAATTTTTTTTGCTGTATTTTTTTTACTTGAACGTGAAAAAAAAACTTTATTTCTATTTTCATAAAACTCGGATCGCACGCGCGATAATAATCACCGCGGAGCGTTATAATCGCGTTTTTTGCCACACACCGCGCGCTGAAAAATGACAATATCCGAAATAACCGATCATTTTCTACAATGAATTACCTAGGTAATTTTATTTGTGACCTAGAGTGATACCTTGTCACGAGATTTGTGCTTCGATGTCCCTTCCACCTTGTATGGAAATGCTTGCTTTGCTAAATGCTTATCTCTTGTTTAAGGATTATGTTACGCGGAATTCGGCGCTCGTGTGCCGAAAGCGGGCTCTGCGTACGTCTACAGTTACGTGTGTGTCGGCGAGTTCATAGCGTTCATCATCGGCTGGAATCTCATACTTGAATATATTATAGGTGAGTTTACATTTAGAAGTCAATTGTTGCTCAACTTGCTCACATTGCTCGACCCGGGGATCGAACCCAGGACCTCTAGCGTAGCAGTCGCGGTTGAGACCACTAGACCAACGAGGCAGTCCATAAACTTATCCATAAAGTTATAAGTAAAAAAACTTTTCAACACTCTTAACGTACTAATTCGACCACCATGTTAAAGTTTTACAACCCCCTATCAGTCAACGTTCGTTTGTTTTTTTATACCTTTAAGCGCCATATAAAATTTTAAAAAAAGCACCTCTGACTTTTCGAAATCATGTGCGTAATTGGACGTAGATAAGCAAAAAGGATCCAACCCACAACATGACCGAAAATGAGTTAAGTATACCAAACTGCCCGTCAAGGTCTATATTTTCGATTAGCAAAAACAATCGAAGTAAAATACGAATATTTTGACATTAAAATGGCACTGGGAACCAAGCCACATGTATGGTGGACCCCTATTTTAGTTTCGTAAAAACGATCCATTCTTCTTGGATCATATTGTAAAACGGTCAGTCTATTAAACTAACACAAAACTAAAATGTTAAAAAAAATCCAAAGCATGTGGATCCTTTTAGATTATAATGTTTTCTTCAAATCTATGCAAAAGATAAATCACTAAAAAGATTCAGAAAGCATGAATCTTTTTTGTTAAACTAAATTTTTACTTAAATATGCACTGGTTAAATCACAAAAACGATTCAGAACATTTGGATCTCTTTTGTTAAACTAAATTTTCATTTAAAAAATGCACTGGTAAATCACAAAAACGATTCAGAAGGTAGAGCGGCGCATCGTCATACGGATGAAAGGAAATCCCAAAAACTACCCGAATGAGTCGGGATAACATAAGGCTGTAGGAATTGCAACAGGACACTGTGGCCTCAACAGACACCTGACAATCATGAAAATAAAAGAAGACCCCATTGCCCAGCATGCGGGGAAGCAGAAGAAACAAGCTTCTATCATCGTCGTATGGGAGGCACCGCAACTGAGGCGGGCCGAAGAAGAGTGCCGACTCTTCTCCAGCCGCGACAGCCGCAGTGTTGCTCTGCACAACACTGCAACCTACAATGGCCGCTCCAATCCGGGCTTGCTGGCTGACGGGCTTAGCTAGCCAGGAGCAGGCCCTCCCTGAGGTTCTTCTTGGCTTCACCGTGGGGCAAGTTGGACCTGCCTAGCTGGACGATTTGTCCTAGATAGACACACTCGTCAACAACTTTAAGAGCAGAGCTCCCAACGGATATTGGGATGGGCGTGTGACATAACTTTCGTCTTGCAAGTATCAGAAAACGACTTCACATTAATGATAAAAAAGAAATACCACAAGCAAATTTAGACGATTTGGAGTTAATCTTTGACTATACTACCTATTCTATTTCTATTTATCTTCGGGGACGCCTGCAGGCACCAGGCGGGCGATCAGTCCTCTTGTTGGGATTATTTCGCCCAGTTCCCCATTTTTGGTGGATCCCTTCATTGGTTACT
Organism: Acronicta psi; assembly: GCA_946251955.1. Taxonomy (NCBI): domain Eukaryota; kingdom Metazoa; phylum Arthropoda; class Insecta; order Lepidoptera; family Noctuidae; genus Acronicta; species Acronicta psi. The sequence continues at coordinate 13,057,695 of OX276482.1, forward strand.
GGCGCTCGGCGTCGCGAATCTTCTGATTGCTTTGCAGAAGCCCAACAGTTGTTTGATTTTTCTGCAAGTTGCTCTTCGTTTACTTCATTAGTTCCTAGTATTTCCCATCTGAGTAGTGCATACATTTTGCATTCTGCTACTAGATGGAAGCTTGTTTCTTCTGCTTCCCCTAATGCTGGGCAATGGGGTCTTCTTTTATTTTCATGATTGTCAGGTGTCTGTTGAGGCCACAGTGTCCTGTTGCAATTCCTACAGCCTTATGTTATCCCGACTCATTCGGGTAGTTTTTGGGATTTCCTTTCATCATATGACTTTACGAAGACTTTTGACTGTCGATAACCTTCGGTTGTGTGCCATCTTTTAGTCGACTCTCTTATCATTATTCTATGGATGATTCCTTTTGTGATGTTGTATGGGATCGGTAGCCGTGGTTCTGGTTTCATCTGCTCCTTTTCTGGCTAGTTCGTCCGCTTTTTCATTTCTTTCGTGTCCTTGATGTCCAGGGAGCCATGCTAGCATGACTTCTGCTTTCTCCGCTAGTTTGTTGAGTGCTTCTTTGACTATATACCTAAAGACTGCCTGGATTTCTATAAATCTTTAAGGGGCAATCCGAGTCTTCATGACGATATGGATGGGTTTGGCGGTGAACCGGACTTCGCACAGGAAGAAGAGTAAATTGGATTGATGTTTTATATAAAAAATAAACTAAATTTTAGAAAGATAGTTGTTTTATGAACAATTTCAATGATTTAAGTGGAAATTAGCTACTTTGGATCGTTTTTGCGAAATGAAAATGAGCTTAACATAATTGAAAATAGCTTTTATCAAAAAGGATCCTAACACACATTTAGGTGAATATCTCAAGAAATAAAACTAAACTCAATAAAATTTATTTGTATGAATAAAATATACATTGACACACACATATTTTCTTAAGAAACAATAAACGCAAGCAAGTCTATTAATGAGCAAACACAGGTTAAACTTCAATCTTCAATAACTCAAAAGTGACATTTTGTGGGTTGGATCCTTTTTGCTTATCTACGGCCAATTATCACTCGCTTTAACGGTGAAGGAAAACATCGTGAGGAAACCTACATGTCTGAGAGATTTTCTCAACGGCATGTGAAGTCTGCCAATCCGCATTAGGCCAGCGTGGTGGACTATAGCCTTATCCCTCTCATACTGAGAGGAGACTCGTGCCCAGCTATGGAACAGTATATGGGTTGATTTATTTATTTATTTAAGCGCCATATTAGTCATACGTTTAGACATCCGTAAGTGCGACTGCTACGCAAGTGGTTCTGGGTTCGATTTACAGGTGGAACAAACTGTCATCAGGATTTTCTATGAAATTCTTAGTAGCAGCTGTGGAGTTCATGATCGCACCCGGTTTATGGCATTAGGGTTGAGGCCTCTAGGCCCCCTATAGTATACTTTTACCTTATTCTTCGGGGAATACCGTCGTGACGGTACTTATGATATGTTTAACCGAACAAGTTATACATAGATGGTAAGATTCAGAATCGACACGAATTTTTTTTGTCGGATTAATCCAACTTGGGTGTTTATAGGGTGTAAAGTAAAACAACAGAATCATTTAAAAAGCTATTTGATCATCCTAGCTCTGTTATGGTCGGCTTTCAATAAACCAAATGTGTAACACAGGTGCGGCCTCAGTAGTGAAGGCTCTGAGTGAGTACCTGGACTCGCTGCTGAACAAGGCGATCTCCACGCACCTGGAGGCAGCCATGCCGCTGGACACGCCGCACCTGGCGCGCTACCCCGACGTGTTCGCATTCGGCGTCATCATGGCCTTCTCCGGTCAGTATATTATAAAAAATATCCTGTGACATTTTTACATAGCACCATCTAGTCCCAAACTAAGCAGAGCTTGTACTATGGGTACTAGACACTGGATATAATACTTACAATGTACCTTTTTCAACCGACTTCGAAGAAAGGAGGAGGTTCTCAATTCGGCTGTTATTTTTATGTTTTATAGCTCCACAGAACTTTAGATCTGCCGTATTTGATGACGTCTGTGGTCTAGTGGTTCGAGTACCGAACTGCCGATCACGAGGTCGTGTGTTCGATTCCCACCGGACACAAATATTTATGTGATATATATAAGTGTTTGTGTTTGTGTGGGTGTTTCTTATGTATTTACAACAAAAAACGATACATATAAGAATGATATCCATTGTCTAGCCATGGCCATAGTACAAGCTCTGCTTAGCTTGGGACTAGATGGTGCTGTGTAAAAATGTCCAAAAATGTTTATTAATATTATTAATATAGATATAACTTTTTACCAGTTGTTTTTTGTTTGCAGTGGCGCTAGCGTTCGGCGTGAAGGAATCGACCAAGTTCAACAACTTCTGCACAGGAGTCAACCTGTGTGTTGTCCTGTTCGTCATTATATCTGGATCATTCAAAGGTGACAAGTTTAAAAAAAACATGACATCAGACTTATGCTGGACTCCGATTGATTATTTTTTTCTCAGTTTTACCACTTGCCTGTTTTTGTGTAAGAAAATAAAAATAAAAGGTTTGGCAAAGGTACTACACCCACAGTTCGCCGGCAAAAAAAATGAGGAGCGAACGGAAATTTCACTATAAAACCCAGTAGGTAGCACTTTTTTCGTCTCGGATCCTCTCTACCAAAAAATATACAGGGTGGCCGGAGAAGTGACGTCCAAAAACAAAATTTAGATACCTCTAATCAAGGGGCATCCGAGGCACATGTATGTTCTGCGATTTTCAGTTGTTTAGAAGTTATCATGTTTTCAATGATTTTTTAACAATTTCTCTCTGACATTGAGTTTTTGTGTTTTTTCTTTTACTACGATTATAAATGTTTTTTTTTATGGTAAGGGATAACTATAATGTCAACTACTTCCCCTAAAAAAATGTTACACCTAGGCCTGATGAAACATGACCAAAATTGAGTTTAAAGTTCAAAATTTCTGCTCAAAGATTTTAGTCACAAAAGTTCAACTTAGTTTTTTTTGTTTGAATAGTGCCATGGGCTTCAGAGTATTTTTTAAAACTGCCACGTATCTTGAAGATAAAAATTCATTCAAAAAATCTAGAGCTCAATCGGGGTTTATTTCCTGTAAATTGCCTTGCTGTAAATAGTCTTGCTTCTGTAGGTACTCTGTGTTTGAAACTTAAGCCAAAATATATATATATTATGTAATTGTTAACCTTTTCGTTTTATCAATATTTCTTTGACGTAATACAGCGGACACGAAGAACTGGCGGATCCCAGCAGAGGAGGTTCCTAAGTCGGAGCATAAAGACTTCGGCACGGGCGGGTTCGCGCCCTACGGGTTCGCTGGCATCATCAAGGGTGCTGCCGTCTGCTTCTATGGGTTCATAGGTAAGAGCTGATTTCTTACTAAAGAACTGACTTTACAACACGACTAAAGGCCTTGTTTCACAGCTCACTGATAAGTTCCCGTTAAATTATCTGGCAGACAATTTCATAAAAAAATCTTCTATATTTTAATTTATCTGGTGGTTAGCGGCTATCCAGAGGTGGTGAAACAGGCCCTAATTCTTCGTTTTAGAACCAATTTTTTTACACAAGACAGAGCATTTTTTTTTTGCAAATAATTTCATGATAAAATTGTGTTAATATTTAATTTACTTTTTACGAACTAATTCGCAAATTTCGCTACTCTAACTTTCACTTATGAAAAAAATCGTAAGCTTTGGAAATCTACATCAGAAATCGACATAAGTTGCGTTGAGGCTGTTAAAATTACGTAGTATTCTGTATTACATAGTGTAAAACTTGTATTCTTAAAAAAATGATTTTGGCTTCGCAAAAAGATTTTGCTACTTCGTAGCTGTGACACTAAGGCCTTAGCCACAAGTGTAGGGCTAATATTCAGAGATGACACTAAGCGTAAATTTACGCTTCCGTATGTCAAATTGTAATACAAATTTGACATACCGAAGTGTTTCTTTAGGCTTAGCGTCATTTCTGAATATTAGCCCTACAGTTGTGCATTTGACACAGTTACTTCTTTAATAATATTATAAGAGAAAATATTTTTTTATATTTTTATGTTGGTAATGAGTAAAATAAAAACTAATGGATCGATTTCAACATTCACATTTCACCATTAGAAAGTTACATATTTCCCGAGTAAAAAGCTAGTGCAAATAAATATAACTGCTTAAGGAAAATCTGCAGCGATCATTACTTCATATGATGTGGTATATTATACAGCGTGGAACACGGCGATAGTTGGGGTTATTTGCAAACTCAAATAGCCATAACTTTTAAGGAAATCAAATTAGAGTTCTGCCCCGGTGAAATTTTTTATTGCAAATAACCCCTGTCAGCGAGGACATAAGGTGTAATTGAAATTCGAAGATGATGGTACAACGATGTATATTATAAAAAATAAGTACAATATGTGCGTAACGAAGAGACAATGATACGTCCGGCTTAGCTTGAAGAATGAAGTGAGTGAGACGACGGCCGTGTTGGCAGATCATGCGCCGCTCCTCCGGCAATCGGTCCAAGGAGCATGATGACGTAGGCGCGAACAACCCCAACTATCGCCCTGTTTCGTTTGATCCACGATTTTCTGGCCACGCTGTATACGCAGTAACCTGTTGGTGCAGGCTTCGACTGCGTGGCGACGGCGGGCGAGGAGGCGCGGCGGCCGCAGAAGACGATCCCGTTCGCGGTGGTGGCGTCGCTGCTGGTGGTGTTCCTCGCCTACTGCGGCGTCTCCTCCGTGCTCACCCTCATGCTGCCCTACTACATGCAGGTCTGTGCTCCGCAACATCACATACGACACTTCTGCAGCCTGTATCTAGAGCTCTTCTAGTATTTTTTTCTTTTAAAAATACAGCTATCGCACTAGGGAACAAACCCCGTGACGCAGGGAACTTCACAAACACAATAAACGGACACAAAGTACATTTGGACTAGAAACAAATATCCGTGGAACGCATAAATATTTCGGAATCGAATTTCCACCCCAGCCACAAAAGAAGGCGATGTGACCACCATAACAACTACATGTAACGTGCAATCACCGATGTTTAAAGGAAATGTATCCATCTATTTACCAACGTTACCGTTAGGAGGTTCTTTCTGTAATAAATTATTATTATTATCAGCACGGTTGGTCCCACTGCAAAGGCCAAAATTTTATTTTTTAGGACTGGAAGTAGGGTAGGGAGGTACCCTACTTCCAGTCCTATAAAATAAAATCTTGGGACATTTTTACACAGCACCTTCTAGTCCCTAACTAAGCAGAGCTTGTACTATGGGTACTGGACAATGGATATAATACTTATATACCTTTTTTTTGGAAATACATACATATAATACATAAGAAACACCCAGACAAACACAAATACTTATATTCATCACGGCTTAATGCAAATAAATAATTAGGATTATTATTGTTATGTATTTAAAACACTTTATGTATTGGTTATAGGACGAGAAAGCCCCGTTCCCGTTCGTGTACGACCAGCTGGGCTGGCCGTGGGCCAAGTATGCCGTCAGCGTCGGCGCCATCTGCGCTCTATGCTCCAGGTTACTTCCTCTCTAAATTATTGCCCGGGCTTGATAACCCATCCGTCAATTGTGTTTCCTACTAGAGATAGAAATTTTACATTATATGTCCCGCAAGTTGCTAATGGGCCGGTACCTTGTCTTAATTAACCTCCATGTGACGTCACCTACCGGCTAGTGGTGCTAACGCGTACTGAGAGCGGTTACGTCATTTTTACGTCACCAAGATGGCCGCCAGCCTAATTATCAATTTGCGGGGCTTATATTTCTGAAGCCGACACCAGCAAAAAATATAAGGCTAGCAGGATAACAAATGTACAGTTGTAGTAGTCAAAAGTTCGGGCGAGTCGCAAGTGTTTATTTTTAACTAGCTTCCCGCCAGCGGCTTCGCCCGCGTGGTCTTATAATTTTTTCCCCGTTTTTGCTACATTTTTAATTACTACTCCGCTCCTATTAGTCGTAGCGTGATGATATATAGCCTATGTTACTCGGGGATAATGTAGCTTTCCAAAGGTGAAAGAATTTTTGAAATCGGTCCAGTAGTTTCGGAGCCTATTCATTACAAACAAACAAACAAACAAACAAATCTTTCCTCTTTATAATATTAGTATAGATAATTTCCTGGTCGAAATATGCGATTGCATACACAATTTTGCATTCTGTGCAACGGTTTGCGCCAACTTCAGCCCGGCCAAAAAGATTGGAAGCTACTAAACTTGCCTTATACAATACTAGCTTTCCGCCAGCGGCTCCGCCCGCGTGGTGTGGGTAATTCTAATAAATTATTTCATGTTGACGACGTAATTGTCTATAATCAACTTAAAACAAATCTATCCCACGGGAGCCATACATTTTACCGGGATACAAATTAGCCTATGTGCTATTCCAGACTATAATCTATCTCTGTGCCAAATTTTATCCAGATCCGTTCACATCCATCCATCCACCTATTAAAATTTATATTATTTTATTGAATTGATATTGCTCTTTGCCTTTGTGTAATTGGTCGTTATGTTGGCAGTTTGTTGGGCGCGGTGTTTCCCCTGCCACGTATTATCTACGCGATGTCATCTGATGGACTCCTCTTCCGCTTCATGGGGCAGGTCAGCGAGCGCTTCCAGACCCCGCTCATAGGCACCATGATTGCTGGACTCTTCACAGGTACCTAACATTCTGGAACCTACGACAATGATTTTGTAGTTTGTAAGACAGAGATGGCGCTAGTTAATGTGTAGAGTGGCATTCCTCTGTCTCTCAATCGCAAAAACATGTGGTACGACCTTTGTAGTCATTCCTGTAGAAGTTTAGGGTTTGTAATTCAAGATTTTAACTAATTCGCAAATAAGCATTGACATCTTAATGATATTTATGACCATTGGACTGGCAAGACAAGACAAGCAGGTCTCCTCTGACTTTCGTTGTGTGCCGTTACGTGTGTTTACCTCCGTATATAAGGGCAAGCCTATTGCCAAATCCTAACTCACGAGTTGCTACTGAGAATTTTATAGAAAACCCAATAGCAACTGCTCGAATCGAACCCAGCCAGGCTAACATGCGCGCCACGACAAAATTTTGTCTACTCTTTTGTCTCGCTCTTTCTTGTGCAAAAACGAAACAAAAGCATGACATAAGCGGAGACAAAATGTTCTCGCGGCGTGCATGTTAGCCCGGCTGGACATCGAGCGTAGCAGTTGCTCTCTCGGCCACTAGACTACTTCGACCAGAGCTTCCTAAAGAAGTGAGTACCAGCGACAATTTACGTCTCTTTTTCTTCATTAATACCGACAGGCGAGTTAGATGTTTCTTGGGAAAGTACTGACTCGGACAACTATGATAATCTAATATTGGTGTACAGGCACGTTGGCGATGATCTTCAGGCTGGAACAGCTGATTCATATGATGTCCATCGGGACGTTACTAGCGTACTCCATGGTCGCATCCTGCGTGCTGTTACTTAGGTGAGATATCTCTTAAATGAGTTTTTATTGATAACAATATTCATTATCATCATCATAATACCAGGCAAAATAGGTCCAACGCTAAGCAAAAGCCTCTTCACTACTAATACATAATCACCACCTAGATCCCCCCGTTCCTCATCATCAATAATAAGCAAAGCTAAGGCTAATATTCAGAGACGATGCTAAGCATAAACTTAGGCTTCCGTATGTCAAATTGTAATATAAATTTGACATACGGAAGCATTACTTTACGCTTAGCATCGTCTCTGAATATTAGCCTTAGACTCCTCTACGTCCCTTTGGTGCCTAACTGATACTAGAATGGCTCCTTGGATAGTTCAACATTTGGTTTCTTATTTCTTCTATACTATATATACCCCAGATACGAGTACAGCCAGCCAGCGCATCGAACCCAAGAGCCTTTGAACTTCTCGTACCGCAACGCGCTGCGCCAGGTAGTCAACGCGGATGCGCACGCGCTGCCCACCAAGCTCAGCTCCATGACTGTGTCCGTACTCGTCACATTATATGGTATGTTCCTCATCATCATCCTATTTCTCACCAGGTTGACAAGAATTATTTGATTTTTCAACCAATTAAAAAAATCAGGATGTTCTATGTTTGACTGTTTATTTTATATTTCGCTTTTCAGTGACATAAATCCTTACTAATATTATAAATGCGAAAGTAATTCTGTCTGTCTGTCGCGCTTTCATGCTAAAACTTCTGAACCGATTTAAATTTTGGTACACAGACAGTCAAGAGCCTGAGAAAGGACTGCGAAAAAAGGGGTTTAAACAGGGGATGAAAGTTATATAGGAAATACATAGACCACGCGGGCGTAGCCGCTGGTATTCTATAAAGAATTAAGTGGTAACTCAGTGTTTGGATTTGTACACGGTTAATGGCATTAGGCTCACCCCCTATTACATGGAACCTAAACATACCGGCTATGGTATGTTCTGCTATAATTTATTCCTCTTCTCTATCACAGGGGTGTGGTGCTTCATAATGATGACTAGCATCAACCAGTACGGGGACGCCATCCTGGCCGGGCACACCGGCGCCGTGGCCATGCTGGCGGTGGGCACAGTCCTCGTCGTAGCCACGCTCATCGCCATCTCCAGGCAACCAGTGTCGGACAAAAAGCTGGCTTTCTCTGTGAGTATCATCTTACCAGCTACTGAATGCCCCCGTGGAGGGACGAGGTGTGATACCCCTCAAACCAAAAGGAGGATCCTCCGACCAGGCGGGTGTTATGCCTGGCGGGCCACTGCCCGACAGTTGATGTCGAGTGGTTGTGTATACGCAAGTTGCACGGTAATTAATTTCTTGGATCAAGAAAAAATCTTAATATCCTTTCCTGTACTTAATACATATTTTAATTGCTAAGAAAATTGGTGATATTCGTATGGCAGACAGATCACAAATGTCTCGCTGTAAGGGTGAATTTTATATATCAAATGCACTTAGCCCTATATTAAACAATATGGTATGGTCTATGATGTGGTTAAAGCTTATCGTGTCCAGTATAAGGCTGTGTTTCGACCAAAGATGTGCGCAAATCCACCAATAGACTGCGTTTGCTTCTTTTTTAAACACATCCGATTGGTAGAATTTTTCCTCTTTCGAATCCCTGGTGGAATCGCAGCCTAAGTGAACCTTACACTGTATGGAAAGCTATATACTGGATATGTTTTACTACAGCTTCCTCAAAAGGCCATATATGGCGTTAGAAATCATATTCGTTAGTACAAAGCTTTGGAGATCAAGCGATCTATTCATGTGCTGTTTGTGTCAGGTGCCTCTGGTGCCATGGCTGCCCGGCATCAGCATCCTGATCAACGTGTACCTCATGCTGAACCTGGACTACATGACCTGGGTGCGGTTCGGGGTCTGGATCGCTGCCGGTAAGTCAATTTGCACATTATTTTACTAACTAAATAAAGTAATATTTTGCTAAAATCTCTGCACACACCGCGATGACTAGTACAGTCAGCAGCAACAAGAGTCCCTGAACAAGATGAAATGTTGAAAATGCCTTATTATCTTTAATATTTAGAATTTACTGACCCTAGAATCGAGGACAATTATATGCTTTACCTTACGTCAAAATCTTAGTAATAGTTTTGGCACTGTGATGTTTTAAAACATTGCTTGTGTTCATCGACTTTCGTTGCTTGCTTGCAACTGACTGACTGTTCAAAAATTACGTAGTAAGTTTTTCTCACTAGACTCGTTAGCGACGCTGTAAAATATTTGTATGGAAAACTCTTGCAGCGCCTCTAGCGGTTACTTAAGGAACTAAAATCTGCTGTTCAAAAATTACCTAAATCGAAAATATGGTATAAATATAGGTTAAAACCGCCGCGCCTTGACATCTCATCAATCTTGATGAATACATATGATGTTATGACGCTAAATTCTGGCTTCCGCTAAATTCCAAGGGCAATCCTGGGTGCTTGAGAGGAAAGGGAAACGTAATGTATGGTACACGTAATTGATTACGTCTGCGGTTTAGTGGTTCGAGTACTGGACTGATCTGTGCCTCAAGCATGAGTTTTTCTCACTAGACTCGTTAGGGGGCGTTCATAAAATACGTGAGATGTTTAAGGGGTGGAGGGGTCGAGTCAAATCTCATTTAATCTTACGTTGGAGAGAGGGGGGGGGGGGGGTCTCGGCAAATAATAATAATAATAATAATCATTTATTTCAGATAAAACATCCATATTTGTTAGTACAATTGTGAGCTTACAAACTAGTGTTAGTAATGATAATAACATATCACGCAATTTTTTTTTATTGAAACAAAATAAATAATATTTTTATTACACTTATAATTAAACTTTCAGCAATATTGAGTACTAGTCTTAACTAGTCGTAAATAAAAGCACGAAGCAATTTTTTTTCTTTTTACAATAACAATCAAACGCGTTTACGTAAGAAACCCACATTTTAAAAAAATTCACGTGAGATTGGGGGAGGGGGTTGAATAAAATCTGACGACATCTCACCAGGGGGGGAGGGAGGGATAGAAAATTAAAAAAAACACCTCACGTAATTTATGAACGCCCCCTTAGCGACGCTGTAAAATATTTGTATGGAAAACTCTTGCAGCGCCTCTAGCGGTTACTTAAGGAACTAAAATCTGCTTTGAGATTACAGCGTTTCGATGCGTAAAAAACCTATTGAAAGCCATTCGATAGAACTCATGGTTGAGGTATGGATCACGAGGTCACACAAATATTTATGTGATGAATTATTATTTGTTTGAAGAATGTTTCCCAGTGTTTCTTATGTATATTAAGTATGTTTATACAAAAAATATATACAAGTATTTATATCCATTGTCTAGTACCCATAGTAGAAGCTCTGCTTAGTTTGGGACAATATGGTGGTGTCTAAAAATGTCCAGAATATTTATTTATTTATTTTATTTATCCTAGTACACGACCGTGGCTTTAGACATTAAAATGAACATAAAACTATTTACAGTACGCCCGCTATAACTTGGCCGGACGGAAGTTAGCCGTTTGAATGCGCAATGGAATATTTATTTTATAAATTTGTAGATTGCGCAACCAAATGGATACCTTCAGTTTGGCCAACGGAACTGTACTTAAATACATAAAGTTGCATAATTATCATAATTATATCTTTATTGTATTGCCTTTAAAAATATACACTGACTCATTTCATTATGTAAATAACCTAGCATTTTAGTTATACTATTATATGAAATATAGCCTATGTTACTCAGCAATATAATAATAATCGACCCATATACTGTCCCACTGTTGGGCACGGGTTTCCTCTCAGCATTAGAAGGATTAGGCTATAGTCCACTACGCTAGTGCGGGTAGGTACACTTCACATGCCGTCGAGAAAATCTCTCAGGCTTGCAGGTTTCCTCGCGCTGTTTTCCTTCACTGTTAAAGCGAGTGAAAATTACGCACATAATTTCGAAAAGTCAGAGGTGCGTGCCTTGGATTCGAACTCGAGACTTTGGCTCTAAGGCTAATAATCGGAGACGAAGCTAAGCGTAAAGTAACGCTTCCATATGACATACGGAAGCGTAAGTTCATGCTAAGTCTCGTCTCTGAATATCAGCCTAAGTGGTCTTATCCCTAGTCGACTTGTCTTACTATTACAAAATCATGTTTAAAATATGTGTATGGATATCTAACATGACGTTAAAAACATATACATAATCGTGTCTAAAATATGTACCTAGGTTGTAAAAATTCTAACATAGTTTAACATAATTGGAATTTGTGACCCATTAGCTATTTAGTGATGTCTATGTAAATACATATCTTTTAAAAAAACATGTTTTAAATAATTAAAATTCTATGGTTTCCTCGAATCATATCAGTAGATTTTTTTTGTATCATTTTGTTTTAGTCTTGGCGATAAAAAAAAAAAAAAATTAGCATGGCATATTGTTTTTATGGTCCGAAGCATGACTGCCGTGTTTTCTTGATTTGAGAGCAATAGAACCGCTGCCTATTACTTCAATTATCTCAAAGAAAATTGTATCCTATGCTTAAATTTGACGTTGCATTTTATTAAGTTGCTAGGACTACGTCTAACATAGCCTTATTAGTTTTCATCATCATCATCATCAACCAATATATTGTCCCCCTTCTTGGCTCCCGTTAATGGTGGCATTAGTGTGATATCTTACCTTTCCATGTAGTCCAGGCTGTGTTCACAGTCACACACATCGGATTAGCAAAATTTAGTTTTGTCACTAATCGAGTAAAAGATTTCTTGATTTGACAATCACTCGTTTAAATACACAACTTTAGTATTATGTCCCAAAATTTCGAATGTCACATCATGTATATTTATGCAAAAGCCTAAATATATGCGGGAACATTGTCTTGTGGGTATTCCTTCCCCAGACGTAATCAACGTGGTTGAAAGCGTCATTCTCCATCACCCTGTACTCCACGACATTTGGCAGACGCTTCCGAAGCAGTGCGACATCTTCAATTGTAGATATTTGATCGTTCTTCGCGACAAACAAAGCGATTTTCATTGTCACTTTACTCAAGTCATATTCTGGTGGTGTTAGTCTCTTGTATATGATCATGTTGTGGATAAATCCGTAATTGTAGTTCTCAAATTTTCTCGAGTGACCTATTTGCACCAAATGGTTCAAATTCTTTCTGGAAGTTCCCGTTGGGAAGTGTCCTATTATAATAGGATAGAATTCCGGCTCTATTTCGTCAGGATTTGATCCAGTTAAAAGGAATATACCGTTTAATAGGCACCTGCGGTATCCTGTGTTGTTATGGACACAAAATTCATCAATAACCGACCTTGCTATCGAGTTGTGACCTATAATTTCATTGCTATGTATTGCTTTTAATCCCAAATTCAAATAAGGCCCCAGTTGCAAAAGAAGGTTCATGAAAGATCTTGTGTTGTGAATATAACATATTGGTGCCAAGGATATTAAAACTTTGATTTTATCATTATACTCCGGCCGTGTTGCACCCATGATGTACATTGTCACTGTCCCCTCTGAATACCCGATCACACTTAATTTTTGTTCGCCAGTTTTGTCCAAGATAAAGTCTATAGTAGCAGGTATGTCATAATACCCAATTTCGTGTGCACTAAAATCCCAGTACGCTGGATCTGAATCGGGATTCATTTTGGCGTGTCGGCGTGAGTATGTGTTGCCTCGGTAATTCATCGCCCATATGTCGTATTTTTCTCTGGCTGCTGCGATGGCCAGCGAAGTGTTCCCTCTTAAGATGAAGCTGTCAGAGGAATCTACTGCACCATGTATTAAGAGAAGCGGTCGGCTGATATCTCCAGGAATACGGAAGACCTTTAAAATGTATCCATCTTCAGATGTGATGTCATATTCTTCTGTTTCGTGTCCGTATTTTTTTGCAATTCCACTGAAGTTCATAGTGGCTTCTTCTGGTATGTTGGTGGTGGTCTGGGACAGAACCCCACTTGTGAGGACGATGGTCAAAAGTGATAAAAGTATCCGGTACATTGTGAAATTTAAAATATTTTTTAATACACAGTTCCGTCACGGTCACTTTGCACGATAAAGTAAAGGCGAGCTTGTATGCTCCGCGTCTTATATACCTACAAGTTTTTTTATTTAACAAATAGATATTTACTGATTGTTTATGACGTCGTTTTTGATAACAAATGATTGTGTTTCAAATATTTCGCTTATATTTGGGTCTTTAGCATGTCATCCAAAAGAAGTCCACTACTGAACAAAGGCCATAGACTTCCGGTCCCGGTTGAATATTACTTAATAAATATTTGACGAGTTGATTATCTTTGTTTTTTTTTCATTATATGATCATCATTTTTCATTATGAATAATTTTAATTATTATTATTCATAATACGCCTACGCTTGACCGCCAGTTCGCCCGATGTTTTAAATAATTAACCGATTTGTAAACCTAATTAATACCTATTATTTATGTACATTTACCAGTTGCTCGGAGTTTATTGAATTTGTCTAGTGGTACTGAATTCGATTCCCAGGTCGAGCAGTATTATTGGGTTGTTTACACCGCTGTACTTACTGTACTTATCGACTTCGCTTAACACATGACATGTAAATCGGTCTTAAGACTAACTTATACTATCTTGACCACCAAACAAATTGGTATATCTTGACCAACTGGACCAACAAAGAAAATTAATAATACACCTGCGAAACACGAATTGTGAGATTTTTATCATAAACTTTGTTATAATCTTGTTGAGTTGAATGCAATCTACTTTCCGAATTAATTATAGCGTACAACACAGACTAGTGTCCTTTGCGTTTACGCGTTTCGAGTTCAAGGTATTCATCCATGTAATAAGGGCGCTCTCACATTAGGACGTTAGGACTAAAGCCAGCGTGAGTCGCGCGACCGCCTCCCAATCAGATTTTCATCTCTAATTATAAAACAAAGTCGGGTTTGTTTTATATATTAGAGATGAAACACATATAACTCACGTTGTCACACATTCGAAAACAGCTGGACCGATTTTCATGCTTTTTGATTTGTTGGATTTGTCTCCGCCCCGAATAACAGACTAACAATTAAAACATCAAAACTATGTAATGAGGTCCAAACAAGGTTAACATTCGGGGGAAAAAATATATACCATTGCCTAATTGTGAAAGTGTCTTTAAAAGCTCTATTTGCAGAAATATATATATTTTATCAATATGTAGGCTCTGGGCGTATAGAATAATTTATGAACAACAACAATTCTCATTTTACAGGTCTCATAATCTACGCGACATACGGAGCGTGGCACAGCTCGGAGCGCCGGCGCAAGCTGGACGGCGTGCAAATGGCGGAACTGCACAGCGACAGCCAAACCGCCCTGCTGAACAACGGACTGGCGCACGCGCTCGGCTGACAAACGCGGAGAACTGACACCAACACCGACGACAGGGTCGTCAGTCCGTCAAGTACTGTAGTGTCTTTTATATCTAGCATTTAATATCTATTTATGGCATTTAACAACTGATTCTGACAACAATTGAAACTGAAATAGGAGTAAGGTAAGTAGTGATTTTTATAAAAATTAATGACATTACAACAAATGTCTCAGGAGTTTAAGCCGTGGCTTAGACATCTTTTTTTTTTTAATTAACGGGTTAATAAATATAATTCTGAGAAATTTTGACATTAATCATAAATTATACCATTGAATCGATTTAGTTTGAATGAATACCATAGATAGTACGCAATGTGTCAGTCAAAATATTAGGCAATGAAGACTGAAAATTCCTAAGAAAAATAAGTTAATTCATTGTCAAATATTCCCTCAATTTGACTTAAATACAAACAAGATCAAGGTCGGTACTTGATAACGTATAATCATTTACGTACGTAACCATAACTTATAACCCAAGGCTTGATGTAATACTTGCACCGAGTTGCTTCTGTAGCAGAAAATTCTATCACACGTTTACAAATTGATATTAATTTTTCAAGGTCAAGGTCGATTATGAAACAATAGTATACTTGTACTTAATAGAATTTGCGCAAGAAATATGAACATAGTATACAGAATATTATCTTGAAGTTCGTTTTAATATTTTTAGACAGTTATCAACATTAATTTCTTAGAAATGTTGAAATTAAATGTTTTATTTAATACTGTAATTGTAATTAAGTGTCGTATTTGCTGTTTTACAGTTTACACTTTATAGTATTTTTTATATATTGATAATCAGATAATCAATTTATCAAATAATTTGCATATGGTTAGATCTATCAATAAATGTTCTATGCTTAAATGTAAGAACTCTTATGTATTTATTTAGTACTTAAGGTCAAATAAGTATTAACTTAATTTTTGGTGATAATTTATCCATCAATAGACCATTTTTAAAGTGGTCATTTCGATGTTTTAGATCACTTCAGCATTTTTGTTAAAACATTTTCATTTAAAAAATACTCGAACCTCAATACTAACAATAACAATAGTATCGTATTTATGGTGATAGTATCGTTCAGTTTGTGAGGGTTTATCCTTTAGATAAAGTACGCTCTTAAGTTTAGATAAAGAAAATATGAGCTGATGAGGTAGATTCGATGTACAAGAGTAATGTATTAATACGTATTTCTAATTGCTATATCATTAGGCTTCAACACTAGCTCTCACAAACAATTGGGGAGCCAGTTAGAATAAATTTAGAATCTTGAAGGTTCCTATTATGTATTGCGCCAAAGTATTTTAATTTCGTTGCTAGTATTTTTATTTAGTTCTGTAGCTCGTGTTTTACATATATTCTTTGTTCCTACATATATTTCTTTTACATATATTTTTTGTTCCTACTTCCAAAAAGGCATTGATGATACTTAATGTAGGATTGGCTACAGCTTGACTCGAAGACAATGTATATTCGATTAAGTGTATATATCTAACTTAAATGATGTCTGCTTTTAGTGTGCGCGCATATAAAGTATGATCAATAATAATAATAATATCAATCACAGAACGTTTATAATTTTTTGATGCATCATCGGCCGATCTCATGCTATTTCTCGTTAGTACAGTACGGTATTTTGCACTGTGCACGAGAATGCCAGTTGTTTTATACACCCATAATTATTATCCTTTATTGCTGCGAAATTTATAATAATCCTCGAATCATTAGGAACTAAAGAAGAATAAGTACTACCTTTGATAATCTTGTAGTTAGTTCGTTTCGTATTTGTGTTGACTTAGATTAATAGTTTTTATTGGTTACTAATAAGTAAACTAGTTTTTATGAAAATTTGTGTTATAACTAAAAATAATAGTTATCGTTAGTTACTAATAAGCAAACATTGGTCTTTATGAAATTGGCATGTTACTTGCATTCAAGGTCAAGGTTATCATAGAGAATTTTGAAATTCCAATAAAATCAGTTGAAATAGTTTTAGATGCTTTAAGGCTTATTGGCTGTGAAACAGCGAGTTAAATGTATTAGTTATTTATGAAAATAAATTATGCGTTGAATTTCTGTTTATTTTAGTATTTAAGAAATAAGCTGCGGCAATCCATTCGCATCATGGTCTACCAGGCCCTTCTGCAGGTCGTTCACCTGGTCCCGGGGGCGTCCAGCTTACTAGACTGGTTTCCAGTTCAGGGACCCCAATATGAAGCTTTAGTGCCATTGTCATTCCACGCGAGAGAGAGATGGTGCTATACAAGTTGGGTAGCACCATCTCTTTTTTGCAACGTAACAATGATGGCCTTAGCACTTCATAATACGGCCCCAGAACTCGCTTGTTGCAGTTATCAATCTTCCAAGAACCCAGCTTATCCTTAGGTATAGTTGGTTAACGGTTCATAATATTGTTGCATGTCTGTGCATGTAACGGTAAAAGGTTTAAAATGATAATAATCTAATGTAGGCAAGTTGTAATCATTTAATCGTTCCCTCAAAATAATAATTAAGTCGACTCATTCAATAAATCACAGTTTGTTAATGCTTAAATCTACGTATTACATAATAAGTTAATTTTATCTATTGGTCACTTATAAACATTGCTCTATTTAACTATTTAATTATTAGATTTTTATTACATGTAGAACGGGGTCACCAGAGGGTCTAAGTTCCCAGAGTTGCAACAATTATTTATTTATTTAAAAAGCAACTATTTTTCCTTAATAAAATCTTATCATGGCATTAATTTTGTTTTGTCATAAAACGATGCTTATAAATGACCAAGTATATATATCTATCTCTTGTCCATCACACATGTATCACAACACAGTTTATTTGAATTATATTATTATCTATGAATTATTATATTCTATTTATAATTTATCTATTACCGATTTTATCGTATAAATAACCATTTTGAACTTTTATATTTATATCAGCTTTGTTACAGGCAACAAACATTACCTATAAGGCTGGCAACACGAATTCTATACGTCATTATTTTTTTAAATATTTTAGTGCGAAGCAAAAATAACTGAACCATTTAGAAATTATGTAGATAGATCAAAAAAAGTTAAAAAGTCGTTATTTGTAACTTTTCTTAACGCATAGCAATAACGTTATTTTGTTGTAAATCTATTCATAAATGGAATGTCGGAATTCTATATAAAGGGCTTTATAGTATTTTAACAAAAAAATCCCTTTCACAATTTTCTTACTAAATATAGCATCATAGTGTTCTAACTAATGTACTAAAATCTGACACTTATGTGATGTTGCATAAACTTAATCTTAATTGCGGATCTATGGTATATACTTTCTACAAAAAGCAATGGGTCTATTGAAACTAAACAATATATATGTAGGCTGCCAGTTACAAAAGATTACCTATTTATAAAATAAGTACACTTTGCTATTTAAATCGGAATGTCTGACGTCACGTTACTGCATTTAATTATGTTATTACATTGCGACAAACTTATCTGAACCGGTGACCATTATTCGAACTAAAGATTTAGGACTCTACACACCAAAGCCGTTGCATCGCCGCATTGGCTTTGCGACCTTATCTGTCAGCAAATAAGATCGCAAACGCGAATGTCACACCAATTTGTCCCGGTGGCGTGTTGGTGTGTAAAGTCTATAAAATTACATTTTAGCGAAAAAGAAATACCATTTCGGCCAAGGTATGTCATTAAAAATATTAAGAAATTGTTAATGCCAAATATTTAAACCACAAATAAAATAACTACGGTCGCTTTGAAAGTCGCCGTTTTGACTAATAGTCAGTCTCAAAGTGTTTCCATTTTTTACGTTTTGTACGTTATGTTAAAACCACAACAAAATAACCCTCTTCCGCAGTCGGGTAATAATATTAGTAGGTATGTTAATATCTTTTTTGTTTTGAATAAATCATTTTGGGCCTGAATTTCTATAAAAAAACATATAAAATTGAAAAATTAAACGTAATTGGGGACGTAGTCACCGAGTTAGATAAGTTTCTTGCTTAATTATTATGTAATTCCTAATAATATTATAATCTGTCCTATCAAAACCCTGTAATTTGCACGCGGACCCTATCCATTAATATTCACATCAAAACTTATAATCTATTCTAAGCTAACGGAAAGTTTGAATTGCCGATCGTTTAATTTTGATGTTTTTAATTTACCAAGGTGTATTTGGCGTTCCAGCGCCAATAAGCACAACCATGTGTTGCTAAACTTAAAAAAGTATTTATTTCTTTAATGTGTCATTAAAAAAAATTCTAATGTCAAACCTAACGTCGACTTTTTAATCCGGCAATTTTTATACGGTACGATCGGCAAAGTCAAGCGAATCTATAACACGTTTACGTCATAGCTTTTTAAGCATTTTTTATTACTCCTAGTCAAAAAACAAACATTATCGTGAACAATCAATTTCTGTCACGTACTAAATATCTATCACTACACATAAATTAGCAAACTATTTCTCACCTACTAACATTCGGAAATTAATCCATTCTTACATTTCTGACTCCGAATTAGGCTACAATTATCTGTTACTTGTCTAAAGGTGGCTAGAGACTTAACTTCATACCCCACTAGTATTCTTGCATTTCTAGCTTTCACGTGTAATTAGTAATCGCCAATAAGATTGGATTTAAATGAATAAAAACGAAAGCCTACGACTCGAGAATTCCTTTCGAATCCAATTATTCAAATTCAATATGATTTCCTCTCCCATTTCACCAACCGGGCCAGAAGTTATTGGAGATTATTGTGCGTGTTTCAGTATTTTTATCTATCTACAGCTTGATTTCTGCAATAACGTATAGATATATATATAGATATTACAAACAAAAACAAAATTATAACAGTATTTTTGTGTGTTATAACCCAAATTACTTGTTATAGCATACAGAAATCAAACTTGTAACTAGTAAGCCAGTAGGGGAGTCATTGAGGCAATCGGAGTACATGAGAATGATTAGCAATATCGTTATCGCTTAAAGTCCAAGTATACTTGTCAAGTGTGTAGCCACGTGTGTGACCGGCATAAGTATTAAAGTTTGTACACTAATATGGCTAAACAGTTACTATATATGTCTGTTAGAACTTGGTGGTGATCACCTGTCGCTTCTCTTCGATCACGCCGTTTGTAGCAGTCTCCGTTTTACTATTGACGCGTAGAGAACTATTTCTGATACCGTAGAGGAAGTAGATCGCGTAGCCTGGAAAATATAAATTAAGTTTGTTTAGTTTTAGTTTATATACGATATTTGAAGTCAACAAGTCATATTTTCTCCGATTATTTGGTCCATGGCAGAAAAGTTGAAAGAAAATCATTTGTTCTTGTTATGGGTACGAGATAAGAAGGGACAAAACGCATGTGACTTTAGAATAGTGATTAATATGAATGTGGAATGGAGAAGTAGAGTGAGATCAAAGAAGGGGACTGATATCACATGACGACTAAAAAGCATAAGTGTAAGAAAAGGACATACTGCGCCGACCCTAAATAGATTGGGACGAGGGCATCAAGATGATGTTAGTTTTCCGATCAAATGTGTCGCTTGTTGTACGAAGATCGCGCTACTGTGTCTGATGCATGCCTATGCCGCAACTGAACTATGTGCGGATGTATGTCCGAATATTATTGCCATCCTTCTCGTTTCTCTAGATGTGAAACTAGAGCAAGAAAAACATAGTTTTCGACTTGTCACGGTTAAAAAAATTGCTATAAAAACGGATCCCCAGAAGCGTGGTACACAGACAGGCTATTTTGACGTCGCGCTCCTGGAGATTGATTTACAGTCAAAGGCGTGACCAATGAATGCTCTTACCAATGACGAGCCATATGATGAACCGCACCCAGGTCTGGTAGTCGAGCTGCACCATCAGGTACACGTTCATGCACACGCTGAGGTACGGCACCAGCGGTACCAGAGGCACCTGGAAAATAAACGACAAGTATTATTGTTTCTTTTTTTTCTTGATAGCAAATAAATAAAAAATAAATATCCTGGGACATTTTACACAACACCATCCAGTCCCAAACTAAGCATTGCATGTACTATGGGTACTAGATTATGAATATAATACTTTTTTTTTTTTAAATACATACATACATAAGAAACACCCAAACAAATACAAACATTTCTAAACATCACATACCTAAATATTTGTGTTCTGTCGAGCCACTAGACCACGGACGTTCTTCATTGTTAACTCTCCTCCACTGGAGGAGCAGGTAGTGGCGATGTGTGCGTAAAGTATGAATGAAGGTAAACTTACGGTGAAGGAGAGGTCCTGCGTGCTGTTCCGCGGCTGCCGGTACAGCACGAGCAGCAGCAGCACCAGCGCGGCGCCCAGCGCGCCCAGCGCCGCGCCCGCGCGCTCCCAGCGCAGCAGCGCGCACGTCACCAGGCACACGCCGACTGCACAGCGGACATACACGGCCATGTATAGTCGACCATCAAATTGCTTTAACACCCTTAGAGTGAATGTCGTTTGCACATCACAAAACAATAAGGTTTATTTTTGCTTACAAGACCAAGTGACAGATTGATAGTGAGCCTCATAAATTTAACTTGGGACGGAGGTTTTTGTCAAAAGTGGTAAAGCATTTTTTTTTGCCGACTATACAAAACTATAACCATTTTAAGTCCAGTATGTTTGGAGCTAAGGTATAATTACAGAATATAATTTTTGAGTTGACTGTTTATTTTTATGGTCTAATGAAAAAGTTGATGATAAATACAGCCGATTATCAAAACAAAATTAGGTTATTGTTTTTTTTTATTTTATGCTAGACAGAGAACGTACTATATCTTACTGTGACGTCAAAAGCCGCGTGCGGCTATAAGAAGAGAAAGGGACAGAGGTCCCCCCTCAATCCCCACCAAAACTTATATCTTAAAACTGTTAGTCGATTTAAATTATTGTTTCGATAAAGAATTTATAATTCATTATATTTTTACTAAAAAAATAAGAGATTTTTAACAAGTCAACTACCATATCGCAGATTTTAAAATCCTACTACTTAACCACTTACAGAATATAAAGATGGTGGTCTTAGCGATAGTGTATGACAGCTGCGTGGGGTACTTGAGTCCTAACAGGTTGAACAACTGCTTGAACACGCCGAACGGAGTCTCCGGCGCTGGTTTTGTGGCATGCAGCTGTAGTGACGACTCTTCTTCGTATCTGCAAGAAGAATATTCGATATTAATCCAAAGAAAGGTTGTATCTACCTTATTAGTCTTGTAACGACATCTACCGTGCTACTTATAAGACTTGTACGAAGCAAATCCTGAATCGCGCAAGTGAAGTTTACCGTGCAATTTGTATACACAACCGCTCGATATCAACCGTCGGGCAGTGGCCCGCCAGGTATAGGTAACACCCGCCTGGTCGGAGGATCCTCCTTTTGGTGCGAGGGACATCACACCTCGTTCATCTATAGCCTAGTGATCAGAAGCGACGATTATAGGTGAAGTTTATATTCGATCTTCAGGTCGAGTAGTTCTAGAAAGTCTATTACCAAATTCTCAATGACAGCTTTAAATTTGGATTTGTTACGGGAAACATATCCGGAATTGTAGGTATAGACCAGAAAATCCTGCCTATTTCCTTCGGGGATATAGGCGTCATGGTATCTTTGGTCAGGTCAGGTCATTTTGTCTGTGATATGTAAGTGCCCAGATATAGTGTAGTGTAGTGTATTTTAATGGCCCATCTACAACACTCCGTCCTATCTGAGAGATATCAGATAAGCATCTGCGTGTGGACGCCGTGGACGGTAAGACTTAGCTCGCGCAGTCCCAAATAAATAAATATCTTGGGACATTTTTACACAGCACCATATAGTCCCAAACTAAGCAGAGCTTGTACTATGGGTACTAGACAATGGATATAATACTTATATACTTTTTTTTTGTAAATACATACTTATAATACATAAGAAACACGCAGCCAAACAAAAACACTTAAGTTACAAAGTCATCATCACAATAAATGTTTGTGTCTTGTGGGAATCGAGCCCACATCGACATCGTAATCAGCAGTCCGGTACTCGAACCACTAGACCACAGACGTCGTCTGCGTCAAATGTTCTGTCTTATTGTATAGTTATGACTCCACAGGCCTGGGCTGTACAGGCGAGACAGTACCGTGTAGCAGGATCATTAGGATAGTCTTTACCTGAGGATAAGTACACTAGTGGCGACGATGGTGTACGCAAGCAGGGTACCAATGGACATCATGTCGATCAGCTGGTTCAGGTTGAACAGCGCCGCCATTATAGCTGAAAACAAACACAATGAAACAATAAGTAAAACAATGTGTTTTGTTACAACGCTCAATCTTTGCAAACTCAAAATTTGCAGTAACCTAGAATTTGATTATTATATTTTTGGTTAGTACCGCGAGAGTAACAAAATTGAGTTCATATTAAGTATCGTTAATTTTATAATTCTTGGTGGGTCATATTAATAGTTTTAGTCCTTAGTCAAACACTAACCAGATAACAAGCCGCTGAGGGCCGTAGCAATGAGCGGCGTCTGTGTCTTCTTGTGTATAGCGGCGAGAGGACGGAACAGCACGCCGTCGCTGGCCATCGCGTACAGCACGCGCGGCAGCGGGAACATGGCGCCCAGCAGGCTCGTGCACAGCGCGAAGATGGCGCCGATCGTCACGATCCACTTCACCACCGGCAGCCCCGCCTCCGTGAACACGTGCGGGAACGGCGCCTCCGCGTCCTAACACCGACAGACATCGAGGTTACGACCAATCAGGGCACGGAACTTATGATATTTTAAAAAAAGCTGCCGCTGGAAGAGAATCTCTGGTCCCTCGCCTGGTGGACCACGAATATCTAAGCATCTACAACTACTTTAAAAATAAATCAGAAATAATAACATCTCACTAGGTATTTCTCGCCTTCTTCATTAACAACAGTTTTTTTAAGTCTTTTTTCAAAGTTTTTAGCAACAAAGTTTTACTTGATTTTCAAAGATGTCAGGTGTGATTTCAGACGTATTTGAAAAGTTAACTGGAAGCTAACGTATTTTTATTATGAAATGAATACAAAAATGGTTTGTGACTGAAATTGTTGCTGTAATTTCGCCCCACTACTGAAAATTCATTTAGTAAAACTTTAAACCAGCTTACTTGTAAGTAGTAAGGCAGCATCATCGTCAATACAGTTGAAATACTGAAGTACGACACAAAGATCACGACTAGAGACAGCACGATGGACAGGGGGATGTCTCTCTTGGGGTTCTTGGCCTCCTCGCCGGTGGTGGCGACGCAGTCGAAGCCCACGAAGCCAAAGAAGCACTTGGCAGCGCCGGCCATGATGCCGGCGATGCCCCACGGCGCAAAGCCTCCCTCGCCCGCTTTACTCTTGTATTCTTCTGGCACATCTTCGATCGCAATCCTCCAATTGGCTGGATCACCTGTAGGATTCATGGATTTAAGTAAAATGTCCCTTTTGACACCGGTCTAGTAGTATGAGGACCCGGGTTCGTAGATCAAGCAAAAATGTTAATGAAGTTTCAAATTAGTTTAGTAATTGATTCGTACGGGACCAAATATTCCTCATGACTTAGCAGGTGCATTATCTTATCAGAATTCCTTGAATTGACTGACCACTCAATTTACAAACAAATTTTAACCAAAGTTTCACTTTCAATTCCTTCCTTTTGCGTCGATGTGAATTGATACAAATTAACTACTTGAAGCCGTGTCTATTACCTACCTACCTACTTACAATTTATAACGTGTCAAGGAGTCTTATCTAGCCTAGTCTTACTAACATGTTGCTAATAAGGAGCACTCACAAGCTTTCCCCCGTACCTACTACTTTCACTTGTCAACTAACCCCACAAACTGGAAGAGCTATGCAGTGCAAGTTTGTAACTAGCAATTTTAGGTTGACTTATCTACGTACATAGATGTTTGTAGAAATCGCGTTTTTATATCTTAGAAACATCTACAACATACCATTGTCGACAATTCACATGACCGCTGTGCCTTGGGGTAAAATAAGTTCCTCTGTTGTACCCGGTTTAATGGATTTAATGTGTACCTACACATTTTCCAAACTTTTTAGGGACACAGATGTGATTGTATGTGGATGTTAAGATTTTTAACACAAGGCTGCATGCTGTATGTACGAGCATCGTCACACGATTTTAATTGTTTTGCTTTTTAACTTAGTGTACTGTTTTGTCATTCTGCTGAATAAGCAATCACACCTTTACGGCGTGACCTACTTACAACTTATTGTTATATTTTATTTGTTGTTTTTAACTTCAGTATATTAAATACTCTCACCGATTACGGATACAAACCCAGGACTTTTATTTCTGTGAACATCCCGTCGTCGGTGACAACAAACACAACACAACACAACTCACATCAACATCAACATCAACAACTAACACATCTCAGTGTACGGGCAAACTGCTCATACACTGTACTTAGTCGGGAAAAGCTGCAGTGTGATCCGATTCCTTCGCGGAAAGCCCAAAGGATATATAATTTCGCAAAGTTATTGGTTTCTGCCATCTGACATTTCGATTCTAACACCTATCCTGGCTGACCGCAGTAAGAGCCGCTAATAAAAGACTTATCAACGAATTCATTATCAACCGATAAAATGTCTACTTGCAACACTCGAGTCTTAATCCTTCAAACATAATTCACGATAATTATCTACATGCAATCTAAGTATATTTATTTATAATTATGTTAACTTCTTCACTTCATTTGATCTATTTAAATTCAAGTGTGTAATTAAGTTATGTGATAGGTATATCTATAATTAAGTTCTTGAAACCGCTGATTGCGAGGAGGTAGGTATCCAATAAACACGTGTTTTTTTTTATTATAAATATGAGTAGGTCCGTTTGGCAGCACCTCTCCTGATGGTAAGTGACGGATGTAGCACGCAAATTCAAATAATACCTATCTATTCACTCTTACCTTGAATCGTCGTCATATTTCTCAGAATCACTCCGTCTATCGATGGAAAGCGTACAAAAATCCGCTCCTTATAAGTTACCTATTGCAGGGTCTGCAGGACCCGAAAATGTTTATCTGGGGAATCGATCCCACGATCCGTGGCACAGAAAGCAATAAGCTAAGCAACTGTGCCAATCTTTGTTTTCTTTTTAAAACACAGTGCTAGTCAGAATCAGTATACGATATTTCTTAGTCCCCTTCGTACCTTCAAGTCAAGTTCCGCAAATCATTGCGGTCTATTAATACAATGGCGGGCAGTGTACCATATTTCTCAATTGAGTCTTATTCCGTGGGAGACGTTATAAATAGCTGACGGGATCGCGGTGGATATTGCTCAGTGAACACACGTGGACTTAAATGACCACAAGTAGATATTCCTGCTGCAGGAAGCATGTGTTACCGTTAAAATAAAATTGTTGTTGATAAATAGGACATACAGGTTAAGCAGAGGTGTACACCCATAATACGCCGGTATGTTTTCGCCGGTGTGATCGGTCCCAAACGAGCGAGCCTATTGCCATTAACCGGGCACGAATTCAAACTCCGAGCTGCTACTGGGATAAACCCAACAACACATCTCGACCTACTAGTAATTGGACCCTAGCATATCTGTCGCGTTGACGTCCTTAGGCTCATGGGATGGTAATGGTTTGAATAATTTAAATCTATACTAATATTATAAAGAGGAAAGATTTGATTGTTTGTCTATTTGAATTGAATAGGCTCCGAAACTACTGGATCGATCTGAAAGATTCTTTCACAGTTGGGAAGCTACGCTATCTCCGGGTGACATAGGGTATAATTAATTAAATATAAGAAATACCCAAAACACGCACGCACCTCCAACTTTTCTAAATCATGTGCGTAATTATCACTCGCTTTAACGGTGAAGGCAAACATCGTGAGGAAACTTGCATGCTTGAGAGATTTTCTCGACGGCTTGTGAACTCTGCCAACCTGCATTAGGCCAGCGTGGTGGACTATGGCCTAATCCCTCTCCAACTGAGAGGAGACCCGTGCCCAGCAGTGGGATAGTTAATGAGTGATGATGACACAGGCAACGCGGGCGAAGCCGCTGGCGGAAAGCTAGTTAATTATAAATGTATGCGTAGGTACTTACTCTTAACGGCTCCGGCGATAACGACGACGATGACAGTGATCAGGTTGAGCGCTGTGAACACATTGTTGAGCTTCGTCGACTCCTTCACACCGATACCCAGCAGCGCTGGAATAATATCACTTTTGTCAGTAATTGCTATGAGGAAACATGCATGCTTGACAGATTTCCTTGACGCGTGAAGTCTGTCAACCTGTTTTAACCCAGCCTAGTCCATGGTCGACTGTAGCCTAATCCTAATATGGGTAGATGATGATGAAGTACTTGTTAACATGATAGACTGGTGGACTGTAGCCATAATCCCACTCATTCTAAGAGCAGACCTGTGTCCAACATAGTAGACGTAATTATGGGTTGATAATTATGATGAAGTATGTACAACAAGTACATACAATCATGATAAAAAAAGAAAATGGTAGATGGCAGTTAAGTCGCACGAAGTTATTTAATAGACCAACATTTAGTCTATTTAACTACCTATACAAAATTAAAAAAGAAATTAGACTGGGGCTATTCAAACAGTTGCAAAGTTTGGCAAGGTTTTGGGGCAGTGGGCAGGACCACTGCCCCAGGTTTGATGGCGATTAGGATAAAAGACGGTCCATATGGTAATTTACAGGGGAGGCCTTTGTTTAGCAGGGCACGTCCTTTGGCTGAAAATAACGACCTAAAACTAACTCACCAGTAATAAGCAGCACCAGAGCAAACGCAAAGAAGTCCGGATACTCCGCCATGAAGGATATGTTGATAGGGGCAGCTTCTGTCATAGCTGCGGCCATGGAATTGTTGCATAGGCTGTCTATGTACAAGGCCATGCCTTTGGCCACGCTGGCCGTGCCGATGACGTACTCCAGGATGAGGTTCCAGCCGATGGTGAAGGCGATGAACTCGCCCACGCTGACATAGCTGTACACGTACGCTGAACCGGCTTTCGGCACGCGGGCAGCGAATTCTGCGTAGCAGAGTCCTAGAAAAAAAAAATAGTTTTGAAACTCGGTAAAGAGGCTTTTAGCAGGACCAATTTCAATAGTAGTAACTTATTGGCCTGTTTCACCACTTAGTAAGTTCCCGTTAAATTACTTGGCAGATAATTTCATGACACAATTTGATCATTTTTTTTGTTTAACCGGCGGTTAGCTATCCAGAGGTTGTGAAACAGGCCCTATCTTTAATTTCTAGAATTATTTTTATCGGATGTTACTTCTTCAGAGTTTATTTTAAAAAATCTCGAAAGTTTTCCAAGGTCTAGTGGTCGCGAGAGTTTAAAGATTTGGGTTCGGTTCCTAAATGCCTAATTGACCTAATTCTTCAAGCATAGAGCCTAAAGTTCTTTTTTTTTAGTTTTTAAATAGTAAGAGATTATTAGAATAGCGAACTTCAACGTAATAAAACATCTACTGAATCTACCTATATAATTATCAATATATATTATCTATTTACACGGTGAAGCTTTGTTAATTATAGGTACCTATATCTACATACAATGTACCTAAGTGTCACACTTGAGTTTTCCAAGATCATAAAACATTGATATCTATTTTTCAGCGAAAGTATATCATGTACTATCAATCTCTACAGTCTACTTGAGACTAACTATTTATCAAACTTCTCTACAAAGTATATACATAACTACTGGTGAAGCGTGCCTACTTAGAAATAGACGTTATTGCAAATCATTGACGTTGTTCACTAGATAAAAGGATATAGATAGACTCGTAGTTAAGTAAGCGTGTACCTATCTATTTACTTAAAAGTTGCAAACGAACAGACGAGCTGATGTTGTGGTCAGCGCCATTCATGAATACCTGCAACACCCGAATTACTGATGCGCATATGCATCCAACCTTTCAAGAGCTCTGTACTAGGTGTTTCTGTATTATATACAAGGTGGAAGGGTCATCGCACAAACATCGTGACAAGGTTTCACTTAAGGTCAAAAATAAAATGATCTACGTCATTAATATAAAAAATGATCGGTTATTACAGATATTGATATTTTTAAGCGCGCAGTGTATTGTTAAAAACACGATTATAACGCTCCGCGGTGAACGTTATCGCGCGCGCGATCCGAAATAATTGAAATAATGATGTTTTAATTATAAATCTAATTTGGGTAAATAGAAATAATGTTTTTTTACACCTTCAAGTAAAAAAAGCTGCAGAAAAAAATGAAAATTTGATGAAAAAAGTTACGGAAAATTTCAACGCAGGGGGTCCAGAATCATGTACTGAACTCATGGTATTCGGATGTGCGTCGATGTCCCTTCCACCTTGTATTATCGCCATTTAAAGAACCCCATGTCATAGCGTCGTTGCGTAGTTATATATAACTACAGCATGATTACTTCTAATAGAAAATTAATATCTAAAATATTATAATTAAAAATAAAGTATTTTTTTTCTTGTATGAATGGTTAAGGAATATCTCTGTCAAATCTAACCAAATCAAAAGAATTTCAGATTTTACAACTAGGTATGTTAGGAAACCCAAAATTTTCTTAATTAGTATATAAATCAAAAAAAATTGTAGGTACCTTTCATATTAAGTATCACAATAATGTTATACCTAGATTAATACTAAAAAAAATTGACATTAGTTGTTGTAGAGGTAACTGAACTCCAAATAGCCATTATTATACCTACCTATACATATTATAAGTTAGGTACTAGGTCTTAGAAAACGTTTACCGTGAAACTGGCATGTTTAACGTGTGTTAGTAAAATTAACTGCAATGTTTAATTAATAAAAATCTTAACTACGAGGAAGTGGACTCGTCTGATATCCTCAACCGTCATTCGATATTCCGACGTGTTTTCGTGTCACTCACAATGGCTGGCCTTCAGAAGGGAGCCGTTCACCGTTGCGTGTGCGCACTGACAACGTTATTATAGAACCTTGTATAGAGTGCCAAGTTATTTAACGATTATTGTGTTATGTAGCATTTTTGGTACTGCATTCATAATAGAAGGTTATAGTGGAATTGCCACTAATTCTATTCAGTAATTGCTTTAGGAAGTACCTAAGGCAATTTTAACTTGTGAGCTCGACTATTTGCGAACGCGAATTTTTTTTTATTGCCTACCGTGGCAGACGAGCAGGTGGCCCACCTGATGGTAAGGTAACCGCCGCACATGGACTTCAGCAACGTTGGGGACAGATCTGAGCCGCAGCCTACTCTGTGTGGTAGAGAACTATGTATTTTTAGGCCTAGTATAAAGAAGGACATGTCATAGCGCACGGGAAACACCGCAGCAGGTAGTTCATTCCAGAGCCTGCTAGTGCAGGGTAGAAATGATCTTTGGAAGCGGACTGACATAAAATTGGCATCACTTTTTTAAGTACCTATAATCGCAACGCCTGTGACTCGTACTCGCTCATTGGCGTAACTACGGCTATTTTCTAGGGTGAACTTGGTTCTTGAGTCTGGTGACGACGGTTCCACGATGGTAAGATAAAAACTGAAGCAGCAAGAAGGCGTACCGTGGCTTACTGTTTTGCAACTGACAGAAGACACGAGGTTCAGATTCGTCAGTGCCATCTCTAAATTCTAGGTTTTAGATTCATTTATTTACGTGGTTTTGGAGATGGAGACCAGGCCTGTCTGGGATGGGGACTGCGGCATACAATCTTTCAAGGTTAAGCCACTTATTTCCTATTTACATTATTATATAGTCTAGGTACCTAGATTATTGAGTATCTAGAGTCTAGATACTCAATAATCTAGATTCTAGACTTTTGATTCAGGATAAAACAACATACTGAAAGATAAAGGGACGTCATCATCACAGTCTACTCTTAACATTCGTGTTGTATAAAATCTTTTAAACTCACCTGCAAAAGCTGATGCAACAGCAGCAACAAGGAAGCTGATACAGACAGCGGGACCGGCGACGGTCTTCGCGACCGCCCCAGCCAGCACGTAGACGCCCAAACCCAGCGTGCTGCCGACGCCGAGCGCGGTCAGGTCGACTAGGCCGAGGCACCGCGACAGCTGGGTGGAAGTGTCCCCGTCTTCTAGCTGCTTACAGCGACGTAACGCGTTGAACATCCGACCGCACGCCATCTGGAATGAGGAAATTCAGAGGTCAAAGTCAACGATATTTATTGCGTAAAACTGTGTACATAATGGTGTTTTAAAATTTTTGGTAGGTTTCAACAGTCTACCCAATCGGGTGTAGCAATGTAAAAATGTTAAAATCTAAACAATAATGTCTATTTTTAATGAAGGAAAAAATCGGCGGGTGGGCAGGATTCGAACCTGCGCCTTCTGGTTCGGTACACCAGACGCTCTGACCACTAAGCCACCGCTCGCCCTGCTCGCCAGTCGAAATCTTCCTCCACATTCTAATTTACATCTTAAGGTGACGTAGCGCCATCTATTGTCAAGAATACTTCAACAACCGACACGACTAACTTTACAGCTAGTTCAATGTCGTATGACGAGCAGGGCGAGCGGTGGCTTAGTGGTCAGAGCGTCTGGTGTACCGAACCAGAAGGCGCAGGTTCGAATCCTGCCCGCCCGCCGATTTTTTCCTTCATTAAAAATAACTTGAAATCTTAGCATGGAAAATGCTTAAAAAAAATACAAAAAGATAGTTAATAGGTAAGGCGTTATCATACGACATTGAACTAGCTGTAAAGTTAGTCGTGTCGGTTGTTGAAGTATTCTTGACAATAGATGGCGCTACGTCACCTTAAGATGTAAATTAGAATGTGGAGGAAGATTTCGACTGGCGAGCAGGGCGAGCGGTGGCTTAGTGGTCAGAGCGTCTGGTGTACCGAACCAGAAGGCGCAGGTTCGAATCCTGCCCGCCCGCCGATTTTTTCCTTCATTAAAAATAACTTGAAATCTTAGCATGGAAAATGCTTAAAAAAAATACAAAAAGATAATAATGTCTATGCTAACAATCATAAAAACAATTTTGTAAACATTATTGTATGAATTACGTCCTTGGCCGTTGGGTAGGAGTTTTAAAAAAGGCAATTTTTGTCCTTTACAAGAATTTAATTACTTTAACAATTAATAAAACTTAAATCTAATTATTCTATGAAGCACAACCTCTAGCTACGACGATTTAGCGAGATTACTTGGTCGTTACCCGTCCGATTGTCCCACGGTACTTTTGGTATCGTCAGCACTTCTCAAGTTCCCACGATAACTCACTAGGTACACAGGTGCACAGGTGCACAGGTAAGTACATAATACAAATGGGCGTATGTCCATAGGTAACACCTCCCCTCCCGGATGAGCAACTATTTGCGCAAGTTTAACGCAAATATTGCGGCTTGACGATTCTGCAGATCCTCTTCTTGAAGATGGTCTGAAGATGAGGAATGGATTCCGATAGGTGCTTCTATTCCAGGCTCAGGCTGCAGGGATGACTGCTTTTCAATTGTGAAGCGGCGGCGACGGCGGCGCACGATGTACAGAATGATAAGTGCAGATGCACTTAGTAAGATTATTCCATATAGAGGTATTGAGGTGTGGTAAATTGTACTGAGGTTCATAGTGTTTAATTTTGAAGGGTTTTCTGAAAGTACTTGGTGCTGGATGTCATGCAGTTTATCCAGATCGATTGTTGTGAGATTGTAACGGGGTGATTCAATCTCCGGGCTTGGTGATGAATTTTTCGGGATTGACATCAGCTCAACAGCGTTTCCGAGAACTCTATCGTTGGTATTAGCGATAGTAAATTCCGTAGTCTTTATGGTGCAATCTCGAGGTACTGTTGCGAAGTAGCTGCCGTTCAGTAATCGATGTTCTTCCTGTCCACATTTGATTTGAATTTTTGTGGGTTTCGGGAACGTTATAATGTAGTGTTGACTGTCCAGTTCCAAGAGCGCTTCCTTGATGAGTGAGACGGTAGTAGTATGGCATAACTTTTCCGTTTCTAGCTGATGTAGTAGGTGAAATATACAATCTCGATGTGTACGCCTTTGATGAGAGACTTTTTGTTGGCAGATATACCAGTTGTCGATCTTCGGGCATTCAGCCTCCATGTACGCATATTCCTTGGAGTCAGTTGCTATGTAAGGGAATGGTGGCAGGATAATTTGGGAATATTTGTTGGGAACAGGACATAGTCTATATAGGTTATAGATTGTTGGCGATAAAATTGGGAATTTAAGGACAATCACTATCTTATCATTAGTGTAATATGATCCTAAACTAATCAGATTATAATAATACCTTATATCTATCTCTAATACTTTGTCCGAATCGTATAAAGTTTTCAATATGCTTAACATAGTGTTCAGTTGTTGAACAGTTATAATAGAATGGTGCATAGAATTAGTGCGACTAAAAGCTAAAATATTCTCTAATCTAATTATTTCTAGATAAAGGTTCTGGATATTATTGCCTATTACGCTAAAGAGTTGGGACAAGCGAATGTATTGGATAACGTGATTATCGCTAGTAACATTTAATAGGTATGTGATAGTTTTTGAAAGTTGCTGCTGGTTGGTGCTCAAACTATTTAATACTCGCGTTTGGTGAATTGTCATGTCCTTGAATAGACTTATATGTTTGTTGAAACTGACTGACAACGCGTTGTCGTTTTTCTCTAAAATTTTGATTGCATTTTCGAATCGCAGAGCGTCGGTATGGTCAAGGTTACCTGTAACACTTTTTATTAAAGATCCCAAGGGATCGATAAGGCCTCGCTTAATTCTATTAGGTTCGAATGTTTCTAGGCGGGATGTAATTTCGTCTAAAGTTCTAGATAGATGAAAAACTTGGTATTTGAACATAGACGCATTTTGTTTGGTAAGATTAACAGTTGAGTCGCTAAGCTGGGTTCTTAGTACATTAATTTGGTGTTGTATTTCACTGATGTTTATTTCTTGTAAGAAGGTATGGTCATGGGAAATTATTCTGGATTTTCCTAAATTGAATGGCAGTATTCCTGGTCCGTCAGATAAGTCGTCAAGTCGGATGGTTTTGCTTGTCAGGCTGTCGGCTAGTGCTCGGTCCAGGGTCATGGTGAGGATCATTATTCTGCAACAATGTCGGTTTCTTAGTTAATTTAGATCTTTTTATTCTAGTTTTAGCAACTGGTCCGGATTTTTTAGACGTATATATGTGTATAGGTAGGTTTGAAGTGACTTTATCTTGAGTGTACCGAGACGCGAGCTTTTGTCTTTGCGCTATCGGGTTTCTAACGTATACGACCTGACCTTGCTTATAATCTGTTTCAGGTTCTCGGTCAAGGTTACGTCGATCCATTATAGCCTTTCGTTCAGTGTAAGATGAGTCATGTATTATCTTATATACTACGTCCATTCTATCACGGTGGTCTTGCAAGTATTGTTGAAATATTTGTTGCGTCAAGTCTAAGTCTGTGGGGTCTCTGGGGTCAAAATGTCCAGTAATGAGGTCAAGGGGCCTGCATTTTGTTATGCTATGTATTGAACTATTGTATGCAATTAGTGCGTAAGGAACTAGATTTTGAGCGGCTTCGTTTCTACGTTGCAATTTTAATATACGTAAGTGTTCTAATAATGTGCTGTGAAAACGTTCGATCATGCCGTTTTCATGTGGCGCATCAGCTGCAATAAGGTGATGCTGGATTTTATGTAGTTTAAAAAATTCTGCTACTACTTGATTTGTAAATTCGGTTCCTCTATCAGTTGTTAGAGTTAATGGGAAGCCATGGTGTGTGCAATAGCTCAATAGAGACTTCACTATGTTGGGGGCCGTGCAATCAGACATACGATATGCCTGAGCATATTTGGAGAATGCGTCGATTATAGTTAGGTATTTTTCTTGTTCTATTGTCAGGACGTCTGCATGTGCAAGAGCAAAAGGTCTGGATGGGGGTGGAACAATTTGAAATTCAGTGCGTGGGGGTACTCTATCATATTTGGCGCGATTGCAAATGATGCACTCGTTAATGAAGTAAGTTATTTGTTCTTTAAGTTTCGGCCAGAAATATTTTTGTGACAGGGACAGGTAGGTCTCGTTGATACCCCTATGATTTGTTTTTCCTGTGTGATATTTCGATATTATGTCTTGCTGTTCAAGATAGTCTGAAACATTCTGAATTTCACGTTTTACTAGGATTATATTGATTGAATCACTTTTGAGGTTTTGCTGAAGAATAGGAACGATGGTGTACATTTTTTCAACCGGTTGTACTAAAATTGCAGTACGGAGCTTGGGATCGATAAACTTTTGAACTATCGATACAATTTCTTGATTTATGGTGTTTTCAGAAATTTCGACAATTGTTTTCCTGAAAGTTTCAAATGGGGTTGTGATTTTTGGTTTAGTACCCGAGGGCCCGTTGATACATTTTATTACTAGTTGTCGCTTAAATTTGTTTAAGGGTTCGTCTGAGGTGGGTATTTCTAGGATAGGATTTTCATGTGACGTATGTATTGTTTCAGTGTCAGGTAGATCTAATTCAGGGGTTGGACTACTTAACGCTCTAATAGTATGTGCGGTGTCAGTTGAGGAACTACTGATAATAGGTCTGTCATCAGGTGCTGTAACGGTGGATTCTGAGTCGGAGATATTAACAATCATTGAGCGTATTTCTTCGTTATGGATTTCTATCCGCGATAAAGCGTCGGCGTTTGTGTTAGCCTTCCCTTTTTTGTAAATTACTTTATAATTGTATTCTGACAATTTAAGTTTCCATCTAGTAAGGCGTGAACTTGGTTCCTTGAGGTTCACGAGCCATTGTAGTGGTTTGTGATCAGTGACTATAAAAAATTTCCTGCCGAAAAGGTAGGGCCTAAAATATTTTACAGCCCATACGATGGCTAGAAGTTCTTTTTCAACTGTCGAATAGTTTATTTCGCTGTCATTTAATGTTCTTGAGGCATAAGCAATCGGTCTATCGGAACCTATCTCACCTTGAGACAGAATAGCTCCTAGCGCGACGTTAGAGGCGTCTGTCGTGAGTACGAAATCCTTGGAGAAATCCGGATATTGTAAAATAGGATCGTTAGTGAGTAAAGTTTTACAGTGTTCAAAGCATTTGATGTATTCGGGGGTGAGATTAATTTTTGCACCTTTTTTTAAGCATGAGGTTAATGGCTTTGATACACGTGCGAAATTTGGAATGAAGCGTCTATAATACCCAATTAAGCCTAGAAATCCTTTTATTTGTTTTTGAGTTTTCGGGATTGGATATTTTAAAATTGCAGAAATTTTCTCGGGGTTTGGTTTGACTCCTTCCGTTGTAATGATGTGACCAAGATAAGGGGTTTCGTGTTTTAGAAATTCAGATTTATCGAGTTGTAATTTAAAGTTCGATTCCCTAAGTCGGTTAAAAATTTTACGCAAATTAACTATGTGTTCTTGTAGAGATGTCGAGAAGCATAAAATGTCATCTTGGTACACGATGCATATTTCATGCTGCAAGCCTCTCAGGATATTGTCCATGACACGCTGAAATGTGGCTGGACTGTTCTTGAGTCCCATGGGCATTCGAAGAAACTCATAGTGACCATTTCCGTCAGCTACGCTAAAACCTGTTTTATGGATATCAGCTGGGTCCAGTTCTACCTGATAAAAACCGCTAGCCAGGTCCAAGGTCGTGAAGTACTGGCAACGTCCTAATTTATCTAAAATGTCTGTGATGTTAGGGATGGGGTACTTGTCATCTATTGTTTTGTCATTTAGTTTGCGGAAATCGATAACCAGTCTCCATTTAGTTTTACCCGATGCATCAGATTTTTTGGGGACTATCCAAATGGGTGCGCTCCATGCTGATGTTGAGGGTCTAATAATACCTTGTTCCAGCATTTTTTTTATTTGGTCCTGTACCTCCTGCCTATGTATATAAGGATATCTGTACGTTTTAGAATGAACAGGGGTTTCATCAGTAGTGTTAATTTTATGTTTAATTTGATTTGTGAAGGTCAGAGGCTCGTTTTCTAGATAGAAAATGTCCGAAAATTCTTTACATAGTAAAATTAGATTTTCTTTTTCCTCAGGGTTAAGATGATCTGTACGAAGACGCGATGAAATTTCTTGGAACCTTGCATTTTCTGAACCGTTAGTGGGTATTAATTGTTCGTTAAATATTTGGGCACATATTGGTTTTTCTAAACTAAAAATGATATCATTATGAGTGGGATTAGAAATCTCTACATGACACTTACTATTTTGAGCAGCGGAAAGACACTCTGTTATGTTACAATTATTGATGGATTGCTGGCTAATCATGACGTCACCTTGAGAAATGTTAATAGGTACCTTAATTAACTGAGTGGACAGTGCAGGAATAATTGTTTCAAACAAGTTTAGAGTTTGAGAATCATACATCTGAATTTTATTGCAGGTTAATTGTGTATTTAATGTGCATGTTTGAAGGTCTATTTTGGCTTTCCAGTGTTCCAAAAGGTTCCATCCAATTAGGCCATCGAAATAATTATGAAATTTGTAAACGAAAAATTTGATTGGGTCGTGTCCTTGAAATTCTGGGAAACAAGGGATTATTATAGAGTACTCGTTTCGGCTAGATGCATGAATATTTGACACGATAAATGGATCTTCATACACTGGCAAATGGGAGAAATACTTATCGACTATGTCAGGGCTGATAAACGATTGATTAGCGCCAGTATCAATAAGTAATTTTAACGGTGGATTTTTAATCTGAATGTAGGGAAGTTGTCTTTTACCTTGTAAATTTAGTTCTATTCTGGGGAATTCGAATCCTGATCGTCCTGAAAATTTCCATTATCATTCAGTTGAGCGTTTTCAGTTACGTCATAAGGTGTACAGTCATCTGTTATGTATTGGGAGTTGTCGATGTCACAAGGTTGGTCATAGTTGTAATAGTCATCTATTTCATTAATGTTAACTTGTCTTTGATCAGGCTGTCCTGTTAAAGGTAAATTACGAGCTACGGGGTGACTGATGCCACTCATAGGTACGGGTAAGTTTGGTCGGCCTTGCTGAAAATTACCACGAGGCGAAATTTTGAAACCAGTGGACATGTCCGAACGAGGTAAGGCTCTCATAGCCTGTTGAGTCCTTGAAGGTCCTTGAAATTGAGGTCTGAACATAGATGAAGCTTGTGGTGTAAAGTTTGCATTGTAAGAACTTTGATTGGGATATGGGGTATTGTTAAAATTTAAATTGGGCTTATAATTAGGGAAGTTAGTTCTAATTTGATTATTTGGGGGCTGAGGGAAATTCCTCTGTTGTGAATTATTAAACTTTTGGTAATTGGCTGGTACACCAAACATGTTTCTGGAATTGCCTAATTGATAGTTTTTATTCTGTAAGTATGCTACATTGATTTCCTCTTGTGCAAATTCAAGAGCCTTTTCTAACGTTTCCGGGCGCATGCACCTAACGCGTGATCCGATCGGTTCATGCAACCCTCGCGTGAAGGTTTTTAACGCTAATTTGTTGTACAATTGTCTCTTAGCTTCTACGGTGGTGGAGACAGAATCGTGCAGTTGAACATAAGCCATGATTATGCTAAGCATATTCTGCACTTTTTCATAGAACACGCTAGCCGTATCGTTACCTTGGGTTATTTGAGATAAGTCTGTGTAAAGAGAAGATTCATCTCTGTGATCCGAAAAGCTGTTCACTAATGCGTTGCGTATTCCTTTCCAGTTGTCTGGGATACCATTGGTAGCTAGAGTCCGGGCAGCTTTTCCGGTAATTTTATTAATAATACCGTTCAATAAAGCTGAGCTGACTAATTGATTGTCTGGTCGCACATATTCTAATACTAAATTGTCACAGATGTGTAAAAATCTTACTAGAACGTGCGAGTTTCCGTCAAATTCTGGTACTAACCTAAGGGCTTTCCAGATTCTATCAATCTTAGTACTATTTTCGGCTTGAGCCATTTCAGGTTCCTGCTGCATTTCGGATATGCTAATTAGTCTTAAACTATCTACTAAAATATGCCGTTGATTCGGCTTAATGTCCTTTCTTTTCTCGGGAGAAAAAATCTTGACAGTTAATAACTAAACTTAAAAGATAGGGATGAATGGATGATCTATTACCAAGGTCGGGAATAGCAACCGATAGGAATATTACGTAATTAAAATTCACTTACAGTAGATTCTGCATTTGAGGTCTCATCGAAGTTTGGATGAAGTAGACTCCGTCAACGGCACTGCTCGTAGGTTTCGTAGCGATAGTCGACCCGTCGGCGACGACTGACAGGCGCGAATCGAAGTTGGACTACACGCACTGATTCGACTATCCTACCGACTGCGCCAATTACGTCCTTGGCCGTTGGGTAGGAGTTTTAAAAAAGGCAATTTTTGTCCTTTACAAGAATTTAATTACTTTAACAATTAATAAAACTTAAATCTAATTATTCTATGAAGCACAACCTCTAGCTACGACGATTTAGCGAGATTACTTGGTCGTTACCCGTCCGATTGTCCCACGGTACTTTTGGTATCGTCAGCACTTCTCAAGTTCCCACGATAACTCACTAGGTACACAGGTGCACAGGTGCACAGGTAAGTACATAATACAAATGGGCGTATGTCCATAGGTAACATATGTAATAATGATTACATAATATTATATGTAATCATTATTTTTTGGCAAAATATTCATGCATATTGTAAAATACATTTTTAGTTAATTTATATACATAAACTACATGTAGTCTAGTGGTTCTACGCGACTTCTACAGGTTTCGGTGTGATTCGGTTTTTCTATGAAAATCTGTACGTAACAGCTCGGATGGATTTGTGCCCGGTTAATGGCTAGCGCCTTATTACCCATGGAACCTATAAACATACCGGCAGCCTGTGGGTGTATGTACAGCAGCGATGGTTCATTTCAAACTTAACGCGGCTCGGAACATGAGGCGAGTCACTGCGCAGTAAAGAAATTATGTGACAGCGGGGGTTTGAGGTGGGGAACTGCGCAGCGAGTACGTCTCAGCCGCTAATTGGATTACGGTCGAATTGGCAAGGGATATTGCTGCCTTTTTCTCAAAAAGTTCTTTAAGATGGTTATGAAACCGTGGTTACAGATACTAATAGGAATAAGTATATATATAAAGGCATAGCAAAGTAAGCCTATGGGCTGGGCTGCTGAAAAATTATAACATGGAGCGCTAGCTAATTAATAAACTAAAAACTAATCGACCATAATCATAAAAGATAATAGGTTCTTAGTTGCTTGATCTTTTTTGCGAAGTCCGGTTAAAGGTTTTTTTATAGGCTCCACCTAACTTACTATGTTCACAGATAAAGATCTTGATTGGCATAGCACCAACATAATACTTAGGTATTTACGTAGTCGTAATTTATCCATCATAGTATTTTACACATGTGTTTTACAAAAACATGTATACACTAACGAAAGTGGAAAATGGATTTTATCCTAAGGTACTAATAGAACTTTTGTAACATTAAGAACACAGTATTTACGAACCAACGCTAGTGACATTGGTGTTATTAAAAAGTTGCTATAAAATTCACAGGCAGTGGTCTAGGAGGCTTAGCTGGCTAAAGCAGGTTCGAACCGGAATTAGAAATATTTTTATATAAGTAGGTAAATAGATATCTTCAATACCTATAAAACCATAGCAAAATATTTGGACTCGGTCAGTTTCAATACAAATTGTATCGTCACGACTCACGACTGATGGCGCGAAAATTGTTTTTTTTTTCCGCGAATGTAAAGGTGTTTTGTTATAAATCCTCTATGCAAAAAGGTTATTCAAACGAAGGAGTAATAAGAATACGGCGTAAATTACAACGTTCTTTTGTAGTTTTAGACATGTCTTAGCATTTTACATTGTTAGCATAATCGTTAACACGTGTTAAATAATTTGTTAAGTTCGTTTTTATTAGCACTCCCACGTTTAAAATATATTTTCCTTGTTATGTTTTCGTATTTTTTTTTCTGTGATAGTGGAAAATCTTTCGCTTTTCGATCAGTTTTCCATAGTTAGACAGGTAGAGAAATAAAACTTAATCTATAATATAAAAATGAATCACTAAATGTGTTGCTAAGCGCAAAACTCGAGAACGGCTGAACCGATATAGCTTATTTCTTTTTTGTTGTGTTTGATGAAGTTTGAGGAAGGTTCTTATGGAGAGAAAAAACCAAAAAAATACGAAGAAAAAGTAAAACCAACAATTTTCTTTTCCCATACAAACCACGTTGGCTGTCAAACATTTGACGTCAATCAAAACAAAACAACGTTAGGAAGAAATAGAAATGATATGCAACGTCTAATCAACCTGAAGGCATACCAAAGATAATTCTAACGGGGCAGAACAAGGTCTGCCGGGAAAGCTAGTTAGAAATAAATCACACTGTCCCAATGGACTGTGATTTATGAGGAAGTTTAAACACTCAATCGATTTTCATAAGGTTTTCAACAATTTGAAAACCTTATGAAAATCGATTGAGTGTTCAGACCCACGGCTACTGCGTAAAATATTGATTGATTTTTAGTTCCAGAGTTTTATTCTTAAAGGTTGCTCGTATCGCAATTTACTACAAGTTTATAGGGGGCATCTACCTACGTATTGTGTTGAAATAGTCTACAGTACTTAACTTCCTACATGTTGTTCCATGTCATTACTCCAATAACTATACAAAGTATGTACCTGAAGTGTTCCTAATCCATTAGCCACGAGCATGAGACTGGCATGTGCGACTCGCCCTTGACCGTGACGTATCGTTGACATTGTCAACTTTATGCATCATTGAAAATCACTAAACATTGTACAAAATGAGTACTGAAGCGTGATCTACTATGCTATTGATCCCCATTGGTCCATTCGAAACAATTGCCTGTGAGTTTTTAATAATAGATAGCGAATACCTACAACCAGCTACACAGGTCATTTGGGCTTCTTCTGCCTCCCCCTAATATAATCCTTACTTCTATACTAATATTATAAAGAGGAAAGATTTGTTTGTTTGTTTGTTTGTAATGAATAGGCTCCGAAACTACTGGACCGATTTCAAAAATTCTTTCACTTTTGGAAAGCTACATTATCCCCGAGTAACATAGGCTATATATCATCACGCTACGACGAATAGGAGCGGAGTAGTAATGAAAAATGTAGCAAAAACGGGGAAAAAATTATAAGACCACGCGGGCGAAGCCGCTGGCGAGAAGCTAGTATATTATAAATGTGAAAGTAACTCTGTCTGTCTGTCGCGCTTTCACGCCAAAACTACTGAACCGATTTAAATGAATTGTACACAGATAGTCTACAGATAGTCTAGAGCCTGAGAAAGGACATAGGCTAGTTTTTAATGCGAAAAAAGGACTGTAAGGGGTTGAAAGTTATAAGAAATATCAAGACCACGCGGGCGAAGCCGCTGGCGGCAAGCTAGTTTATTATAATTATTGTAAGTAACTATTGAGTATGGCAACTAAAAACTGCTACATTTATTATGGTTATTCCAGACATTAGTAGTCTAGACCTTATCTTAAAATAAAAGGGATTATGATTAGGTAGGTACTCGAGTTTGTTTTGGCGTTTTTGTTTCAAAAGTAGGAAATGCAGTTCTAAAAACACTGTTTCGTAAAAGTTTACTTTAAATGGAGTCG
This sequence comes from Acronicta psi, assembly GCA_946251955.1. NCBI lineage: Eukaryota > Metazoa > Arthropoda > Insecta > Lepidoptera > Noctuidae > Acronicta > Acronicta psi. Next base: position 13,100,292 of record OX276482.1, read on the forward strand.
ATGATATATTATAACAATGTGATTCAATCTAAATTATTTAAAACCTATTCAAAGGCAGAGTTTTTGAGCCAATCAATCCATTACTTTTCGAGTATTGCGAGAAAAAACCTACGCAGGTTGAATTTTTATACATAAATATTTAGTTAACGAGTGGATGCGTTGACCTTAAGGGTATGTCCCTAGTGGTCGTGACGTATACAAAAATAAAACAGAATGTTTAAGGAAAAATATTTACCGACTCAACAAACCGCGTAATGCTCACGGTAAAACAAGCAAAGGTATTTGATTGAAATCCAGCGTTTCGGATCAATGTCATCATGCCGTGAGAGCCGTGACGATGGTAATGAAGCACCAACGGTAATGAGTTGACCACGGTAATGACAACGATGGCAATGAACTAATCACGGTGCGGGGCTCGGAGCGTGACAGACAGCTTGTCATGCTGTCATGTCATGTACTCATGTATGTACGATATAATTTCCTAAACTAAGTATATAATTTTTGTGACCGTTTGTAGTTCACGCGGTAATATCGTGGATTTGGCCTCCCATTATTTTTATTCTTCTTGATTAAATTATTGTTTCCCATACTAGCTAAATTTAAACGTAAGGTTATGTAAATAAGTAATGTTTCAGTCCAAAAACTCTATTAAGTCATTAAAGAACCGTGTCTCCAAAGCCTCTTAATAAAGAAGAAAAAGAAAACAGATTTATTTCGTCGCAAAATCACTAATATTACTTACACAAGAACTAAAATTAAAAAACTAAATACCTACGTGAGATTTGTGACAAAAAGATAAATTTTTCTAATATGTCTGCTATTGTTCTTTGATTTATGTTGTATCTAACCAATACGATAATGATAGTCGTGTGCATGACAATATAGTATGAAGTGGAAGAAGAACTATGCAATAATCCTAGTTTCTAGTTTCTGCCCATGCCCATGTTCAGTAGGTAGGTACATGATTCTGGACCCCCTGCGTTAAGTTTGATGATTGTATGCAGTTTTTTTACTTGAACGTGTAAAAAATCATTATTTCTATCTACCCAAATCTGATGTATAATTTAAAAAATATTATTTCATTTATTTCGGATCGCGCGTGCGATAAAATTCACCGCGGAGCGTTATAATCGCGTTATTAGCACTATTATAAACTGCGCGCCCAAAAATGTCAATATCTGTAATAACCGATCATTTTGTACATGAATGACCCAGGTCATTTTATTTTTGAACTTGAGTGAAACCTTGTCACGACGTTTGTGCGTCGATGTCCCTTCCACCTTGTATAATCCATATACCTATACACCGACTCATTATTAATCACACAGTGCGTAAGTAATTATACCATCCTATTGTTCTGACGTATAAGATAACATCTAAAGCATATTATTCAATAACGAACGGTGACCCTCTAGAGGTTTGTAACAATTCCTTTTCATTGTAGGAAACACAATGAAAGGTAACTAATCATGTTGGAAACTATCACGTAGGATCTACACATGAATGCCTGTCAAAGATACATAAAGATTTGAAAAATTGGCAGGCAAAACTATCTATCTAATGTTCACAATTCCAATTTTGAAGTCAGACTTCTGCAGCCGGACCGAAAATTGTATGAAGCTGACACTTAAAAAACGCCCGATGTGTCGAGGGAAGAGAGAAGGATACGGTGGGATCAGAGGATTGATTTTAATAGCAGACAGCTGCCAGATTGCCACACGCGCTGATCTAACCGAATTCCAAAGTAAATTCCATACAAAAATTGCAGTGTGAAATGAGCTCTGGCGCGGCCCGGTTGGTGGAAATCGTACTTAAGTAGAGTCTGTAATTAGCAGAACCAACAATGATTTTATATACTCTTTAAGGCATTGCAATGTCTACAGTTATATATTGTGACAAATCGCCATCCATCCAGAAAGTATGTTAGCTCTTATATGACATTTACAATAGTTTTAATAATACATATTCTACACGTGTTTATGAATAACATTAATAATAAAACTAAGCCATTTTGTTGCGCAAATGTTATATAATGTACTTATTATTTAATATGCTTGTAATAATATTACAGACTAGCTTTCCGCCAGCGGGTTTCGCCCGCGTGGTCTTATGCATTATAGCCTATGTTACTCGGGAAATAAGTGGCTTTGTAATGGTGAAAGAATTTTTGAAATCGGTCCAGTAGTTTGAGTTTACAAACACACAAAAATATTAATCTTTTCTGTCTTTATTATTAGTGTAGATCTTTAACATATATGTAAATGGTATAGATATAGATTTATAGAGGTAGTCTTAGTGTCAGCCTATCATGCAGGATTGTCTGAATTTGAAATCTACTTTTATATTAAGAAGAATCCCATGACATATATGACGATTTTTAGGCAAGAATAAAGAATATTGAAACGGAAAAGGAAAATGATCTAGATACTTGCGCGATAATTATGATTAATGTTGCCAGTAAACAATAGATGATTAATAAAAAGCCTATACACAAAACTGCGTGTTTATGTGCGAAAAATTTAAAGAATTTTAGATAGCGTCATTAAGACAACCGATGTTATCTTTTTGTAATAACAAAACTTGGCCTTTAGACATAAAATCTACTCATCAAGATTTGGTGTAAGTCAAATCTAGTGTTTAATGGAGTCTCGTCTATTTTTACCCAACGACACGACAAAAAAGCCGAAAGAAGGGTTTTATATTAAGCAGTCTATGTATCTTCCTATTTACGTATGTTCCACTACAGCGCCTAAATGAGGTGTCAAACGATTCGTTATTATGGTCTCGGTAACAATGGCTACATTTTACATAAACAAAACCAATACGACGAATGATTCATGCAAAAAAAAGAGCGAAATTTTTAAATAAAATTTTCTATCCTATCGAGTGGCATATCAAACGAAAGGGGAGAAAATTCTGAGTTTAGAAATACCTATACTAATATCATGAAATTGTAAAATTTGTGAGTTTGTTAGTTTGTAATTTTTTGTGACATGATATTAGAAAATGATGGATGTTGGATATTTAAATAAATATAAAGTACCTAATAATTATTCGTAAGCACATCACTTGAGAATGGCTGGACCGATTTGACAAATGGTCGAAAAATCCGAATAAGCTGTTTAGGGAAAGTAAAATTGGAAAATATGGGAAAAGCTGGAGTAGCTTTATTTAATCGAATTATGACAGGACAACGTCTGTCGGGTCAGCTAGTACTTATTTCTTAAAATTCATTTCTTAAAATCAGAAGAGAGAGAAAATCCATTCACAAATTGGTAGGAGTAAAAACCTGACAACGACAACTTTCACAAATGTAAACATTTGAAATCAAGAGGAAGCCTTTCTCTTTCATATAATTTAGATCATCTTTCAAAACCTGGTAATCCTATAAATACCTATAGGTATTGACGTAACATACAAGGATTCATTCTGTCAAAGATAAACTTAAAACAATGTTTATCATGCAGACAATAAACTTCAGATTAAAACAATAATTACACTTGATCTTGGGATTATCTAACCACTTGTAATTTATCTAAGTTAAATATTTTTCAAGTTCAAATGCTTTGTCACAAGAAATAAAAATAGATAAATAATGATGTACAAGTTGTAACAGTTTTATTTCTTTTGCCTATAAAGTATAGGATCCTGCGAGTTCCCAAAGTTTTTAAACGGAATAAGAAAGACCTACTAGTATATTTAGTCAGGATTTATCTGTGGTATTCGGTATAGATGGCAATAGGTATTGCTGGCAACCTAGAAACTAACCAAGAAGATCCGCAAAAAATAACTACTAATTTATGATTAATAAACAGGTATCTATGAACCAACAATAATGACCAGGTATAACCGGTTATGCACCCGAAAAAACAGACGCGACGCGAGACAAGATAATAACAGCAGAAAAAACTAAAATAATCCTCCATAATTTTTGGCACTCAATAAAATATTAAAATAAGAAATACAATTACGTACTTTTACAGTTTTTATCGCGAGATATAAATATATTATTTCGACCCGAGATTTTGGACCAGGTTCCATCCGAATACCAATTTAAGTCCACGTTCAAAAATTTGAATTTAAACGTAGCGTAATAAATATAATGTTCCATTTTCAAAAGACAAAAAAGAACTCACCAAAGAGAATTTACTAATTAAAAACAAAACTGCTTGAAACCGCGTTCCTTCGCGCCAAATAATGACGAAGTAAAATGAGAAACAGCAATGTTTCGCCTCGGTATCTCTGTTATCAGTGACTGCTATAATCTGTGCGCAAACTGAAGCGACTTGCAAATGTCTTGGCGAATGAGTTGTGCGTTTGTCTGTGATTCCAAGTCGGAAGGAAGTTTGAGAAGAGTTTACACAAAATGCTGATAAATTACTGTCAATCTGTTTTGTTGTAAATTTTTAGTGTTGGTTATACTTAACATGTACTTGGGAATTGAAAGTTGTAAAGGAGAACCATGACGACCGAGGGAATAGTTTAAGTGACGTATTTACCCTGCAATGGAATGGTGATGGATAAACAAACAATCTTCAGTCATGTAATAATCATAAGTTTCAGAGAATTCTCTGGGTCAGAGCGGTCAGCTGATGTGATTCTAAAAGTCCGTTTTGCTTATTTCGTCCAAACCAAAAACAACTTTCATTTTTCCAATATTAAATGTGATGTGGCAACACCAATCTCATCAATACAACAACAATCGTGATGTTGCAATTCTATCTTCAGTATAACTTTTCGCAATTAAAGACATTGCAAAAATGGTCTTTAAAAAATTGGATCGCGTGTCAACTCTATTCAGTCGGCAAAGTAGTTCAATAATACCGACATGTTTTAACGACTAATAAACAATTTACTGCTCAAGTATGACGCAGCCTTCACCCGTTCTACTTGTCCATAGTATTATTAAAATGCAACAACGTTAAGCACTATTGAATGATCTCTTTTTGATCATTTTGTTATACATAATTTTCAATGTTCTACTTGTAACATTTATTTATCACGGAAAGTTATTATTGTTATAAGAAAGATTGTGAGCATAAATGTGGATTAGATATAAGGAAAGAGCTCTCTCTTTCCTATCATGATGGTGTAAAAGTTATTACTTTTTACTGAAAAATACACCTAGAACTAGCTTTTGCAACGGAGTTAGGAACTTTGAACCCGTTTCCCGTAGGAACTTTGAATTTTTCAGGATTAAAATGTAGTATGTCTTAGATAGTGCTTACCAACAGGAAGAACTAGAGTCACACGTTAATCATTCCAGTAAAAAATAAAAAATGTCTAGGTACTCTAAAACTAACAAGTGACCTTATTGTTTTTATCACGTTACGAAAAATGGAAATGTATGGGATTGACACGTCGACCCAACTGGTCGATTATAGCGTGCAAAAATGTGAATTGGGATGCCTACCATTCTGTCGTTTCGTGTCGTGTTCACGTCATTAGAATGCCGTCTAGGGGGACTGCTACCACTTTGAAATGTTCTCGAAAAACTAGTTTCAATTTACATAGCAACATGCTGGTCAGGTGACGACTTTTGCATCGTCCGGAAATTCCTGGGAATACCGAAATTATATAAAAATATATTATAGGCTCAAACTTGTCCTGCCCAAAACTCATCAACGCGGACTGCATATTGCTGATGTGACCATTTGATCCTTGCGTGAACATATGGGGCAAGCAAGATGGAAGATGGCCCATGGGTAATGAAGGGCAGAAGCGCTATGTACCCCTATTTGTGGAGATTTTCTTTACTATACCCACCCTGGGTTCGGGATTTGTTAAGAATTTTCCATGGCCACGGCAATGTGTGCCCACGTTAGCCTTGCCAATTCATCGTCATCATGTCAGCCAAAAGAGGTGCACTGCTGAACAAAGGCCTCCCCCATTGACTTCCACAGGGACCGGACGCATGCTACCTGCATCCAGCCACTTCCAGCGACCTTTACCAGGTCACCGGTCCATCTCGTTGGAGGCCGTCCCACGCTGCGCTTTCCGGTGCGTGGTCTCCACTCGAGAACCCTTCTGCCCCAGCGGCCATCAGTTCTTCGAGCTATGTGTTGCCAATTGCCAAAGGCGATTTTGGGGCATTAAAGAAATCAGGCGCATAAGCGACGACAAAATAATTGAACATACAGGAAAAATCGTACACGAAACCATGTGATTACAATCTAATTTGTGCAACATTTGGAGAACAAGTTGCGTAAGCGCACCAGTTAGACATAACATAACAACATTTGTAATGTGAATGTCTCAAGAATTTATTTCCGTCACAGGATTAAAGGTATGAATAACAAACTTACTATTTAAATCTGCAACCTAATGGTTAAAGAAACTTGATACTTAAGTACATAGACATACTACTTAGTTTTATATACATAAAACTTTAATGGTTTTACCTAATTATGGCTATGGCTTGAAACATTAATAATATTTTTCGGCGATATTATAAAGTGTTGCAAAATTAAAATAGATACGGATAAAATCACAAGAAAACCCGTGCATTTATATTAGTGTATACAATCATAAGCTGTACATGCCTTCAAACAATGACGGAGATGACAATATGACAAAGAATTGTTTTATCACTGTTTGAAGAGATTTGGAGGATTCCAGAAATATGTTGATCATTGCAGTGACAGGACCATTGACCTTACTTCACTAGTTCAGTATTTTTTGACAAAAGTGATGTAGTTACTGATACTGTTTAAAGCTGATAAACTGCAAAGGAGGTCAGCAAAAGCCCATACAACTCAGCCCAAATTTGTACCGTAGGTACATGACAGCTGTCAAATTGATAGTTTTTAGCATGAAATCACTATGAAACTCGATGAAAGTGATAATAATCTGCCGTAATGGCGTGCGTTTGACATCCCAAAACTGGCACTGAAAGTTTTTACTATGAAATCATTACGAAACAGATAATAGTGTGCCAAAATGGCGTGATTTTTCTCAAATTAAAAGTTTTTTTTTTCATACCCCAGTCAACATTAAAAAAAGTACGACTAGAGTTTTAACCAGCGAAATACAGGGTACCTATTTTTTCTAATACGTGTACCTTCGTTACACCATTTGGGCCGAATCCGATGACCTTTATATCTATAAATATATTTAGCATTTTAGCAGTTAGTGCTAAATAACAAATAACTAGAATAGTTATTATTCTTAACTAGAATAGGTAGATGTTATTCTTACATCCACGTTTTTCTATACAGATATTATGTTATCTTAAAACTATACAATTTTATTACGTGTCATATTAAAGTTGATGGTTCATTGTTTTATTTTCCTATACTACCTACTTTCCGAGACGTCGTATCTATTATTAGTTGCATACCTTTTAAAACAAACATCATAGGTTAAGTTATTTGTTATCAAATCATTCACGTTAATCATTTTTATTGAACAACTTCATCATAATATAAGGTATGTAGTTAAAAAGGTACGCATGTAACATAATGTTGTTTGTTCAAATAAAAATTAAAGATGTCGAAAATCCGATGGTCTCAATATATATTGGCTTGGTTTGGTTTTAAATAACGTACAGATAACACCGACAATGGTAATGACATCCTTGGCTTATCCTCAAAGGTATTTATTTCTATGCCACAAGGGTGGAAAACAAGCATGCGGCCCGCTTGATAACACCGAGGCAGCATTCACGTGTTGCCGAACTGTAAAAATCTGTTTACTCTATTCGTGAAGAACCCTACATATAGGACCTTTTCACTATCACCTAGTAAGTTGCCGTTAAATGATCTGGGAGATAATTTCACAAAAATTTCGTTCCAGCGGTTATTAAATTAACTGTTTCATTACTTCTGTATACCCGCTAATCGCCGGATAAATACAAACATGGAACAAAATTTGTATGAAATTATCTGCCAGCTAGTTTAACGGGAACTTATCAGTAAGCTGTGAAACAGACCCTTACACTTGAAATCTCAAAAGTTTTTTTTTTGTAAGTTCTACAAAGTAATGAAAAAGGAGGTAATGATGTGACAAGTCAGCTGAGAAGGACATAAATTGGGGTCATTAATTCAAGCAAGGTATTGCTAAATTGTTTACAAAAGATACCATATAGGGTCATGTAGCATCGGTGTTGAGGATATCAAGTATACCTAAATAATATTACAATATTATTCACCAAACAAGTCGAAACGACCTTAAAACATATGCGTAAAAGGTTGGCGACCTACAATATTTAGGATGTTATTGCAATGATAATTTGGTTGGTTGGAGAAACCGCTAAATTTAATTGCCATTAAGTTATTTTGAGGATTCAAGTTTTTGGTTTTAATTCAGATCTTGATCTTATATTACAACGTCATTTTGCTGTATGCTGATGTAATATTGTTGTATTTAGAGTCGGACGGCACATATAATACTTATGAGTTAGACATACATGCCTGTATTCCCCAAAGGGTTAGGCAGCTGTCAGCCACCCATATCCACGATTCCACGGGCACAGTTTACCAATACTAGGTATTATCTTTAAAAGTCGTTTATATGTTTAGCATTGGTCAATGCCAAATATTCTAATAAAAAAAATATTGTGGTCGTTTTCGACCCGAAATACGAGAGAAATTTTAATGTGAGCGAATAAAAAAAAGAATACTATTCCGGTTTTTTAATAAAAAAAGATGGCCAGTTTTTATTATAGGTACTAAATAAGTTTGACTCCAAATCGCCAATTTTGTGCGTGTTTTTATGGGCTGTTTATACAACAAAATTGTTTTTTCTTATTCAGGTGTAATGTGCGGACATTATACATTTATACAGGTAACTGTTTATTTCTTAAATAAAAAAAAACCGAACAGTCTTGTACGTTTTTTTTAATTCGATCTATTCCCTAAATAGGAATTATTTTTAATCACTCTTACTGCTACGCTGCTTATACGAATAATACTTAGAATTCTCCTCACTGCGCAAGCGAAACTGTTCGTGACGATATTTTACATGAACTCGGATAACATCGAAAAATGCGAAATGCTACATCACTAGACGTGTGCTTACAATACCAAGTGCCGAAAATATACATTGTACATTCGTTCACCGTGCAAAATGACCATAAGTGAAAGTTACGGCCAATGAGTGGTCGCGAATGACAAATATGTTTTTTGTATATCATGTCCTTATGTAATATTGTTAGATTAGTAATAACAATCAGCAATACCAGTATATTACGTGGATAATAAATGTGCTAGACTAACTAAACTCAATAGCGAAAGTTAAAAAATCATCGAGTTGGGTTGACCATGCCATCGTCTTCACCAATTTTACAGCATCATTGATTACTGAATAGATATGATAGCATTTCATCATACTTCATCATCATCTGCTTCCTGCGCTTGTCCCAATTTATTTGGTGTCGGCGCAGCCTATCCATTCATTCCTGTTAACCGTCATCTCCTCGTTCACTCCCTATTCCATCACATCCATCTTTTCTTTGGCCTTCTTCTACACCTCCGTCCTTCAACATTCAATGTCATCACTGTTTTAGTCACATAAGTTTCATCCCTTCTCATCGCGTGCCCATACGAAGACAAATGATTTCCCTTCAACCTATCCGTCACTGGCGCCACTTTCAAACTTTTTTCACACACCTCTAGTAATTAATTTTTGAAAATAAAGTTGTTTTGCTGACTAGTCAAGTAGTTAGATTAATGCGGAAATAATAACGACATTTAGGTATTTGTGTACCGAAACGTGTAGTTATTCGAAATATTGTATGTTTGAAATTTAATCGTGTATTTTTTATCGTAATTAATTAGGTATACAGTTTACGGTAGTGATTTACGTATGATGGCTTTTTAATTTAGAATTTTATTGGTTTTTAATTTGCGCTTTGTAGTTATTTTAATGGCAAAGTCAATTTACGCAATTTTAGACTGAAAAGCGTGATATTAAGATTTAAAACCGCTTGCAGCATCATTTTCTTAGTCGAATACATAACTTTCTTTTCTTACGATCTCCAAATACTTAATGTAAAATTAGAACTCTAATCAAAGAGTGTCACCCTAGGTTTTGGTGTAAGACCTAAAGGTTTGATACCCAAGTCGAGAAAAGTGATATGGGGATTGAGGAAATTCTGGAATTGCCCGAAGCCTTCTACACGATTGTTTTTTTTTTCAAGGCTTAATGACCGGCCGGAACCTGTGTCCGCTTTTTCTATTTTTAAGCCTGGTAACCCTACTTGTATTACTCGTCTCTTACCTAACACTATTCATCATTACATTACAAATGTCTTATTCACAAGACGTCATATAAAAAATTATATATTATTATTAATCTCTAGGTAGCTTTTAACAATGGGTGTCGTAGGTAACTGCCTATTGTTCCAACGAACAATATTTTTTCAACATTGTCTCAGTAGATTATGATTGGTTTGATGGTACAAATTATAAGTGCAAATATTTTTTTATTTTTTTTATTAGTAGTCTTTGACTGACGGTCATTTTTACCCGACTACTACTACTACTGACGGATTTAGGTTTGGGTCTGGCTGAAGGGAAGAAAGAAAAAAAAAAGAAGATTCAGATAAAGTAGGATAATTTATAGGGTAATTTAGGGGTGAATCCTAATGCTTAACAAACTTACACACTTACTTTATCTTTTTGTATTTTTTAAGCATTTTCCATGCTAAGATTACAAGTTATTTTTAATGAAGGAAAAAATCATGCCCGCCAGCCGAATTTTCCTTCATAAAAAAAATAATAAAAATAACTTACACACTTACTTCTTATACAATCTTAAGGCAGCAAGCAGTAGCAAGTACTCCCGTAAAATGTTTTAAGTAGGTAGCCAAACAAAACGTCGCCCCTTGTTTGATGAAATGCCTATAAGTATTTCATTTTATGGTCAAACATTTTATTAAAATTGGTTCTTAACGAAAGTTTATGGGAGAGGCCTTTTGCCTGGCCTGATATAATAATAATAATAACTATGAATAGCCGCGGTTATCTAGTAGTCGCAAGAGCGGCTACAGAGTCATGGGGTCAATTTCCAAGTTTAATTAGATTTTTATAAGCGCGATGATGCGTCAGTAACAAGAGGCGGCCTCTGGTTTCTAACTACCCCTGTGGGAAAAAGTCGTGAGGGTATATATAATGCGTGACGTGAGTACTGTGTAGTGTACCAAATTAAAACTCTTTGCATGCAAAAATGTAGAAAAACGGTACAAACACGGTAAAGCAGACAAACCTCTTGTACCGTAGGCAAATCCAGTCCTTATCTCTTTGCAACTAAGCAGAGAATTCCATGAGTGTCTTCTGGGGATTTACATTTATCTGATTCACCGGTCTTTTACTCTTATTTATTGACATTTTAACTATTTGCAAGGGTTAAACAAAAGATAAATTGAATATTGTTCTTTTGTTTGGTATTTATTATGATAAGATTGAAGTTGTCCTCGACTGGACAAGTGGACATTCCCAATGCAAAAATAACGAAGACCAAGGCATTTTAATTATATGCTAGAAAGACCGCACTATACTGACAAAGGGACGACAAACCGTGCGTGCGCTATACAAATTCTATAGTAACACTCGCTTTGCGGGAAAGGGACAAAGCATCCCCTTTCCATCCTCACCAGAAAATTTTAAAATACTTATATAATAAAAATGGTTCTAATATTTTTTTAATACATTTTTTTATATACAATTTATATTAATGTTTTTAATTGCCAAGTAGCAGATTTTGAAAAAACAAACTTTATAGTTCACTAACCTATTGTAGGTAGGTATGTCCTTTTTGCATAAACTAAAACCCTGAGTAGTGTGCCATAAGTCGTTTTTCTACTATTTTGGTGTGCACATAAATTTACATTTAAGTATATTTAATTAAACCCGTTCTGCCATTAACGACGTGTGCATTATATAAAAACTGGAAATTAAACTTATAATTGGCCTTTGAGATTCCCATGACACCCAATTTGCAACGACGCAAATGTAGAAGGAAAACCTTGTGATGAAACTAGATTTAGAATTAAACATCTTGACTTGCATAAAAATTGAGATGTAAGTTACGGCAAATATTTCCCTGTTCAAAAAGCTAAGCGATCAAAGTTGAAGCCAATCGATCGTCCTCTCTTAATTTTTATAGATTTCATAACAGGAAAAGAAGTTGGGGGTTATTCCTCGAAGCGCACCATCTTTTTTTAACCTTACTAAATGTATTCTTTGAAACGCACCACTCAAGTGTGCTGCGGAAATATATTAGAGCTATCCTAATTCTATTCCTTGAAACAACGACCATAGAGGGAGCATCAAACTTTTTAATAAATTAAATCGTATTAACATTCAACTGAACTATTTATTTATTATTTATTTATTTAAACTTTATGTACATAAAATGGTACACAAGGCTACTATTGATTATTCATTAAAACTAACTTACACCAGGGAAGTAGGAATTGTTATTTTCATACAATATTAAATTTTTCATGTTGAGGGGCTCGTGGCCAAGTTGTAACTACGCTGATCGACCGATCTGCAAGGTTAAACTACACTTGCCGCGGTCAGTCTGTGGATGGGTAACCATTCTTAACATATCGAGACCCCTCCGTGCCTCGGAAAGCACGTAAAGCCGTCGGTCCCGGTTGTCATACCAACACCTATGACAATCGTTAGTGGTAGTCAGAGGCCTAAAAAGCCTGACAACCAGTCTTTCCTTCGAATATCGGTATTGCCCAGAAATTGGGTTGCGGAGGTCTGATGGCAGTCGCTTCGTGTAAAATACTGATATTCAGTCGCATCCTGCTTAGACTGGAAGCCGACCCCAACATGGTTGGGAAAAGGCTAGGAGGAAGGAGGAAGAAGATTAAATTGTTCATGTTAAGCTCTCCGTACATATCCTGTTAGTAATTTATAGCCGGACTTGTAATAAACTCATTAGACGTAAGAAAAAAAAATACCATTATAATTACTTACCGTGTATTTACTATCTGTAGCCATCTAAATATTATACCACGTTCCTCTCTAGCGGCTTTTATGAGCAAATTGAAGAGCAAACATAAATTAAATAAGTAATTATCATGTATTAAAAATTTTAGTTATAAATAGTTGAGCATGCTCAATAAAGTAAAGAAAACAGGATTTCCGTGCACATTTCCCAACATCTTATATCTTTTGTTGTTAATGAATAAGTTCTATGAACATCGTGGTTCTAAGGAAGCTAGGAAGCTTGTGTCCTTCCGCAGGACAGATTTATCTCATTGGCAAATTTTACAAACATAGGTAGGTAGGTACAGTCAGACAGATTCATTTTCGCATTATTTATTTTATGGTTTAAATTTTAAGCTGGCAAACGAGTAGATGAGTCATGTGTATGTCATGAGAAGATGGTACAGTTCTCGCCAATCTTATTGTCCGGCTTGAAGTTGGCACGAGCTAACTCCAACCAGGCCGTAAAAATCGAAGAAAGAAAAATATTCGACTATTTAAAATAAAAACGAAAGAAAGCTCAAGTCGTAGTATATTTTCTCTCAACGATTTTTACGGCCGGGTTAAAGTTAGCTTGTGCCAACTTCAAGTCAGACAATAAGATTGTGCGAAAACTGTAAGAAGTCATTGGCGCTTTTTGGTGTAAATTTTATTCTCCGCACAATAAATATAAAAAAGGTTTTAATTTTGAACCTCCGACGTTTTTGCGTCGATAAAAAAAAGAATCGCGAGGAAACCTGCGTTCCTGAGAGATTTTCTCGACGGCGGCGGCGGTGTGTGAAGTCTGCTAACCCGCACTAGGCCAGTACACACATGGTGTACAGCCGAACCCCTATTATTGTGAGAAGAGAAAATATCGGTCCCACCGGTGGGCACGGGGCCCACCAGTGGGACCGATATTTTTTAGGCGTAGTATAGTAATTAACAGTCATACGTAGGTGTTATTAGCACGCTTGGATAATTATAACTTGTTACGAATGCCAGTGCATATACCTACTCACATATCGCTTAAGATTGTGGTCCAGTTATTGAATAGATCCAAGGTTTTTACCTACTCACGCGATTCTTATATTGAACAACTCAAATAGATTTGATAAACTGCGTGGTAGGGAAAAACCAGCAATGATGTTTTTCTTTCTTATTCTATCACACTTGTATACTCGAGGTGTTTGGCAGAGATGATGTAGATTGAATTATAGTCCGCGCGGAACTAGTTCGCCGCGCCTTACGTGTGTGAGCGGTGGGACGGAGGGGCCGGGCGCTTGTTTTTGTTCACAGTAAGCCGCCGCCTCACCCCCGTCCCTAAGCGCGGACTATAATTCAATTCGTTCCTGAACTCGAAGCCATCGTGAGGGACCATTTCATCAACTACGACTATATAGCAATGATAGCCTAGGGGTATGACCACTGGACTGCCAAGTCAAAGGTCTCGAGTTCAAATCTAAGGCACGCACCTCTCACTTTTCGAAATCATGTGCGTAATTATCACTTGCTTTAACGGTGAAGGAAAACATTGTGAGGAAACCTGAATGCTTGGGAGATTTTCTTGACGGCATGTGAAGTCTGCTAACGCGCATTAAGTAGGCTAGCGTGGTGGACTATAGCCTAATCCCTCTCATACTGAGAAGAGACAGTATATGGGTTAATTATTATATGACGTACATACAATCAGGTAGAAACAACAGAACGCCGCTTGCATGATTCCTGCATACTTCGTCCACATTCTTGATAAATGTCATACATATTTCATCAATTTATTACACAACCATTTCCGATCGATAGTTGGTTACAAATATTTTATTATGGTGAGCTAAACTACATACAAATGCTTGCGCCCGCGCCGTCTCAAGGCTGTGCACTTCAGAGTAAGGTCATCAATGAAAGGTTTTCCTCGACAAGCACGTGTTTTTTCATTGTTTGATTCAATTGATTGAAACTAGAGATTTTGTTTGTATTGTACAATATTGTTTTTTTTAAAGATGGGATTTGTCTGTCGATTGTCGTCTGTCGACAGTGACAATTTAAAACGGACCTATTTGTACATTTATTTATAAAAAAATCATATCATCTAGCCTGTACTCATTTAGAGATGAGAATATTTACAACCACAATTTGCGGTGTAGGTCCCATTTAATAAGGGCGAGCCTATTGCATGTTAATGCTCACCCCTATAAGGGCACAATTAGAAACTTCGAGAATTTCATATAAAATGCCAGTAACACTGCTCGACCTAGGAATTAAACTCCAGACCTCTAGCGAAGCAATACTCATAGACTATGATATATTCATTGGACAACTACAATACAATTTAATTCCCGTGCATAATGTAGTATATAAACGCGAGACCATAATATGTATATCAACAATGATAAATAAATAAAAATCAATTGCTGTATGTATGAAAGATCATCACGAGCGACCGGCCGATTTGGCTACATTTTTGTGTTTGTGTATGGTATGTATGAGTTTGTGTTTATAAATATGCCTACGATACCCGAGAGTATTCTAAATAATAAATAAATACTTGGAACATTTCTTCACAGCACCATCTAGTCCCAAACTAAGCTAAGCTTGTATCTATGCCCTAATTTCACAAACTAAAAACTCCGAAATAAAACTCCTTATTTCAGATTTTATCGATATAAGTATTATTTAATTCCGTTTCCGATTCTTTGTAGCTTTCACGTGATTTATGATGTCAAGGGTGGTTTAAGACTTCCTTACAGAATGAGAGTTGTTAGTTTACCTATGCCTAGGCCTACGCCTAGCCTATGCCTTCTATAATTATAGTCAAATACATACAAGGTGTGGTATGTGATAAATTACTGGGCAAAACCTGGTTAATGGCAATGTAACTTAAAACAAGCGAGCAAAATGTGGGTGTATATTTGTACAGACATATTTTGCTGGCTTAACCCTTCCCTTAGTTAAATTATTTGAGATTAGTTCATACAAGATTTGTTTATTTTTTTAATTTAGCGGTTGTTAGCGGCTATCCTGGTGTATAGGTAATCTATAATAAAAATACATTAATTGCCATGCATTAGGTATCCAAAAACTCTAACACTCAGTTCACTTAGCATACAAGCTTCAGGAACACAACTTTACAAGGTAAACGCCTTTTGAAGAAGCTGCATTTAAAAAAAATATCTTTTAAGGACATTCCAATTTCTATTTGTATTCGTAAATGTTAAAGAAACTGGTTTCACAATCGAATTAGAACATTCTAAGTTACCGCGTGATCGTTTGACATCGAACTAAGTTGGGCAATACCCAAAATATATCTACACTTAGGTATTAACTTTTTGGAAAAGGAAAATAGACTTTAAATAATGATTACATGCCTACATTGTCTTTGGAATTGACAAAGAAACTAAAAATAATCATGATCCAACGAGTATATCTTTGCCATGATCAATTGATCTGCAATAAATTGGTCTTACTACGGCAATCGGAAACTGGGCGAAATAATCCCAACAAGAGGACATATCGCCCGCGTGGTATCTGGTGTCTCCGAATATAGAGTAGAATACTACTGTCAATCTGCGGATGGGTGTCCACCTTAGCATACCGAGATGCCTCCGTGCCTCGGAGAGAATGTGAAACCGTTAGTTTCATATAAATATTTAGGACTGAATTTTTTTTGTAGTGAGATTGCCGAAAAGCCTGCTTACCAGTTTATTTTAATTGTATTATGAAATTGGGATTTGGAGGTTTTATAGCAGTTGATTCATACCCTAAACCAACGAGCATGGAGCAGGTTGATGAACATAGATGAAGCGAAAGTCGTGTGCCAGGATCGTAGCAAGTGGAAAGCTATCTCTGCCTACCCCTATCGGATACAGGCGTAAAGCTATGTATGTATGATTCATGGTTGGGAATAATGGTAAAATGATTAAAAAAACTTTACCTCTTTTTGGAATCCGCTGCAGATTACTGATCGAATCAACGTCCTTTAAAATACTCTAAACATATTACCATAACTACTTTCTAGCACTCGTAAGGCCGGCTACAAACAAGTATAACCTGTACATTTTAGCACTAATGAACGGACACTGTGTTAACATTCGTTTGCTAATTTCCTAACGCGGCAAGAAATCTTGTTTTTCGTATATACCTAAAGTAATCTTAACATACATATATTCTTTGGATTTCTCTAGTGATTGACCCGTTATTTTAGATTATTAAGTATCATAGAAAACCGGTATTTTATTCGCAATACTTTACTAGACTGATATAAAAATTGCTCAAGTGAGTGAGGTCAGACGACTAAGGAGTGTCAGATTGCCTGAGACAGACAAAACCTCAGCTTTGTTATCGTGGAAATAACTTCGAAAAATAATGTATATTTTGATAAAAATAAATATTTGTATGTTTCTTTTTGTTACAATTCTATCAGAATCGTATATAGGTACTTTCGTCTCCTAAGAAACATCTTATATACAGATTATATTATATACAGATTAAACACCGCGGTGTACTTATAATCTGAATAACAATTTGTAAAACATAACGTTTTAAATGTCAGTTTTTTAGCTACATATCTGTATAACATTTTACATAAATGATATTTCATCTTATTATTTATGTATTTAGATTATACACCGTGGTGTATAATCTGTATAACATAACATTTTAAATGTCTGTTTTTTAGCAACATATCTGTATAAGATGTTATTTTTAATGAAGGAAAAAATCAGCTGGCGGGCAGGATTCGAACCTGCGTCTTCTGGTTCGGTACATCAGACGCTCTGCCAACTGAGCTACTGCGAGCCCCGCTCGCCAGTCGAAATCTTCCTTCACATTCTAATTTACGTCTTAAAGGTGACGTAGCGACATCTATTGTGAATGTTTCGCAGGTTCGAATCCTGCCCGCCAGCCGATTTTTTCCTTCATTAAAAATAACTTGTAATCTTAGCATGGAAAATGCTTAAAAAAATACAAAAAGATAGTGTATAAGATGTTACATAAATTATATTTTTCCGTCACTACGAATGACAGATTGATCATGACGGATATAAAAATTCGGGCACAATCTTATTTGATAGTTAATACAAACGTAAGCCAGTCAGCAAAGTTATAATAAGGCTAACTACACATATTACATAAATACCTAACAATCATTGATACTCGAGGCTCGTAATAACAGACAGGTTCAGTTAATCCGTCATTTTTTCAATCGTATTTTTTGTCATAAGTTTTTATGCAAAATACCACCAAGGATTACCGAGCTGGTTCGGAATTCGTCCCACGCATGTCATTCAAAACACGTGATACAAAAAGTTTAGCTTGCTAGTAAAAAATATATGATAATTTATGATTAAATACTGTTAGATCGATATCATTTTAATAGGCATATATGTATACAGGGTAAGACGTAAAGGCGAAGATATTAATGGCATGTTTCACCACCTTCTAGTAAACACCCGTGAAATTATTTGGCAGATAAATTCATAAAATTTTTGCAATTTTTTTTAAATTTATTCGTCAGTTAGCAGCTATCCAGATGTGATAAAACAGGCACTAAGTATCTCAAAGTTCTAAAACTAGAGTTGGTTCGTAGTTCATCTTAGGTACTAAATAACCTCTTTTCGGACCAGTCTACCTTTCCGAATAACCCAGAAACTGTTGAATTGAAGAACATCATCATGGAGAACCCACTTCTGTGTGGGTTCGGTTTCCGCAATTAGTCCTGCAGTGGACCATTGGACGTGTGAAGCACAGCCAAAGCTATAATAACTATATGATTGACGATAGACGATAGCCCGAGATAGTTAAATATTTTCTTGCGGTTCCAACCGAGTAAAATTCTCGATAAAAAATTACCATTGTGTAAATCCACTTGCTCCATTCTCCCCAGCAGGGATAAAATATCTATATTCCAAATTTCAGCCGAGTCTGTCGTGCCGTTACCAGACTAAAAGGAATTCCCACGATGTTAGGAAGACGACATGGAGGCGGGCGTCACCGCACGTCACGGCTAGTATTACACAAACACAGTAATATGAACTGGACACTTTGTGTGTGTAGTGCAATGTTGTGTGTCACGCAGTCAATTGTTTCACGGAGCCATTCAGTCGCGCGAAATGAAATAACAGTTATGCGAGCTAGATACGTAGACATGAATGTATTGTATCGTCGCCCACTAAAAGATGTATATACAAAAGTGAAGTTTCGTCTGTTTTAGAAGCACCGTAGACCAATATTCTGCCCCTAAGTAATAGTCTATAATCCTTACTTATAATAATTATAAATGTGAAAGTATCTGTCGCATTTTCACGCGAAAACTACTGAAGCGATTTAAGGTACACCGATAGTCTAGAGCCTGAGAAAGGACATAGGCTACTTTTTAATGCGAAAAAAGGGCTGCAAGGGGTTGAAATAGGGGATGAAAGTTATAAATACCCAGACCACGCGGGCGAAGCCGCCGGCGGAAAGCTAGTAATATTATAAAGAGGAAAGATTTAATTGTTTGTTTGCATTGAATAGGCTCCGAAACTACTAGAGCGAATTGAAAAATTCTTTCACCAATAGAAAGCTACATATTTACCGAGTAGCATAGGCTATAATTTATAAGAAATAGCCAGAGAACGCGGGCAAAGCCACTGACGAAAAGCTAGTGTGATATCATTTTGTTCCGGTTTGAGGGGCGAATGTAATTTAACAACTGACGTCTCAACACGACACCGTACTAGTGGAACCACTTGTGTTGTTGGCAACACCAGACGGTCCTATAATTTGTTTGTCAATTTAAAACAATAAGGAAATACTTTAATAACAAATTCAATAATTAGGTGTTAATATTAACAAAATAATAAATAAAAATAAAAACCAAACTTTCCGCACCTAGGCGTCAAAGTACTCCTCATCGCTGTCATCTGGTAACGTGCCCAGAAGACTGGCAGCATTGCCACGTTGAATGGCAATTTTATAACTAAGTTTTGCCCGCGACTTCCTCTGCGTGTCCCCCATTCGAACTTTCATCCCCTCCTTCAACCCCTTCAAGCCTTTTTTCGCGATACAAGGGAACACGCTCGCGCATATTCGCGATAAAGGTAGAAGTATATCTGTCCCAAATTTTATCAAATTCGGTTAAGCGGATTACGCGTGAAAGCATAACAGATAAACTGACAGACAGATTACTAAACTACTATTTGGCATATTTTCGCATTCATAATAGGATTATGAAATCTTGTGACAAAGACGTGAAGAAAAGTACCTACGGTTGTTTAGAGCTGAATAACGAATACCTGTAGGTACCTGTTTTATAAATTTCGCGCATAAAAGGCTTGAACACAATAATTTCCCCATGCTTATCGAAAGAGCAACAGTTTGCTAAACACACCGTGTAAATTAAAGTGAGCGGAAACACTCGATTTCTTTGTATTGCTGCCAAGTGCCATGCGACCAACTCACGTGACCAAAACACAACGTTACAAATGGCGTTAGATTACCATCAAGCTTTTGAATTCCCGCACAGGCTAAAAATTTGTCCCGCGAAAGTAATCTCTGACACACAAATAGGGAATAATTTGCCTGGTAAGAATCGAACCCAACCCACGCCATTCGGCGCAATGGTAGCGGCGGCGGCGGGGCAACACTCTTAGAGGCAAACTTTCGTAATTTAACAACAAAAAAATCTAAAAACGTTAATTTATGATAAGGCTTAAATAATGCCATTTATTTCGAAATAGGGAATTCTAAAAACGGTAATTTATGATTAGGCTAATAGGCTTAAATAATGGCAGTTATTTTTAAATCAATAAACCGAAGGAAGTTACCTTTTTTTGTATATTTTTTAAGCATTTTCCATGCTAAGATATCCAGTTTTTTTTTATGAAGGGATAAATCTACTGGCGGGCAGGATTTGAAGGAAGTTTAAAAAAAATACAAGATGAAGAAATTAAAACTTCGTCTATGATACAACATACCATCTCGCCTGTATTCCTTCAAG
The DNA here is from genome assembly GCA_946251955.1 of Acronicta psi. Classification (NCBI taxonomy): domain Eukaryota; kingdom Metazoa; phylum Arthropoda; class Insecta; order Lepidoptera; family Noctuidae; genus Acronicta; species Acronicta psi. The sequence goes on from OX276482.1 coordinate 13,121,190, forward strand.
GGGTAGGATAAGATGTACATTGTAGGTACATGTACTTAGGTACGTACACCTACAATTCGTCGGTATTTTTAGGTCCCTAGTAATAGGGGGCGAGCCAGGCCAGTCTCAAATCCAATCTAACAGTTACTGAGAACTATCTTTTTATCAGGAGCGGTGGCTTAGTGGTCAGAGCGTCTGGTGTACCGAATCAGAAGACGCAGGTTCGAATCCTGCCCGCCAGCCGATTTTTTCCTTCATTATTAAAAATAACTATCTTTTTGTATTTTTTTAAGCATTTTCCATGCTAATATTACAAGATATTTTTAATGAAGGAATAAAAAAACTGGCGGGCAGGATTCGAACCTGCGTCTTATTTTGAATTAGATATTGAGAATTTCAATATTAGTTATTGAGAATTTCATAGAAAAACCCAACTTGCCATCCCACTTTGCTCGACCTGGGAATCAAAGCAGTGTGTTTGGGTGCCTAGCTTGTCTCGCCCCCTATTATAGCCGCCTCGCCCCTCGAGCATAGCAGTCGCTTAGCACCACTGGGCTAAGTGAGTGAGTCAGTTCGTCTATAAGTTAATTAATAATAGATTAATACTTGTTAATGAAAAAAGTACTAATGATGCTATGATTAAAAGGATGGATCCGTGGTTGAAGTGCGCACATTAGTGTTGTTCTCATCAGTTCACCTCGGCGCGGGCGCATTGCGTGTGCGCATAAGTTGCCCGTTTTTATGTCAATGTCACTTACTATAAGCAAGTACGCTTCTCGATTACCGTAATATCGGTGTTGTGATAAGCCTACTAGCAAAATTAATAATGTACATACATACCATCACGCTTATATTCCCCGAAGGGGTAGGCAGAGACGTACTAAATGTACACCCACATTTCGCCAGTATGTTTAGGTTCCATTGTAATAGGGGGCGAGCCTATTGCCATCAACCAGGCACAAACTCAGACTCGAGCGGCTACTGGGAATTTCACAGAAAACCCGCCAAAACTGCTCGACACGGGTATCGAACCTAGGACCTCTAGCGTAGCAGTCGCGCTTGGGACCACTAGACCAACGAGGCAGTTAATAATGTGTTTATAGTATAAGCAGAGGTACAGGTTGAAAGATTCTTGAGAAGATGGTTTGAGCGTCAACGATGCCCAGCAGGCCGAGCATATATAGGAACATAACGGTGGTCTAGTACTTTAGTGGTTCTAGGTTCAATTCCCAGGTCGGTCACAGGATTATTCGGTTTTACGGATAATTACTGCAGTGATCTAATAGTAGTTAGTGACCATGGTAAGTAGATTTACCAGTACCTACATACGTACATACATAGTGTCAAGCCTTGTCTCCCAATTCCATAAAAAAGCCCAATAAAAACAGCTCGACCTGAGAATCGAACCCATGACTTTAAGCGTAGCAGTCGTGCTTAGGACCATTGCACTAGGCTATAGTGTCATGCCTTGTCTCCCAATTTCGTAGAAAAACCCAATAACAACAGCTCGACCTGAGAATCGAACCCATGACTTTAAGTCGTGCTTAGGACCATTGCACTAGGCTACTGAGTTAGTTGATGTACGATTATATGTTATTATTTTATATTATTACGATATGATTTCATTAATTTGTTTAAAAATCTAAAGTTAGTACCTATGATTTGATAACCCAAAGTACAAATAAAAAGGTTTCTTTTCACGGAAATTGAACCCCATAGCCCGCAGTTCTCATACACACTATTTGAAACGATTTTTGAAACCATTTGAAACGTCCCCGACGGTAAAAAAAAATCAAAGTACACCCCAGTCTTTCAAATTCTAAAACATTGAACTAGGTTCGAGTTTTTATCAAATTAAACGATTTGACAAGCTTATGGTTTGAGTATAATAATATTATGCTCGAATTCATTACAAAAATTGCTAAAGAATACAAATACATTCTTTGTTTCTTACCTACCTATATTTAAAATAAATCAAACTATTTTGTGCAGCTTGATCTGATAAATATGTAATTAGGACTACCCGCAGATTTGTTAAACAGCCCATTAAATTAATCTTCAAATACTTGTCCCTGTGTAATATTAATATAGATAATTGCTACAAGCATAGATAGGATAGGACCAAATATTTGACAGACGCGTTCGACATACCTAATTACCTATACAGGGGGGCTAGACAAGTTGCATTTTGACATTCGAATCGACAAACAAAATGTATGTAAATGATATTAGTGACAGCCCGATTTGTCGAAAGCTTGTGTCATTTACATATATTTTGTTTGTCGATTCGAATGTCAAAATGCAACTTGTCTAGCCCCCCAGATACACTAACCCCACCTTTGTTAGTATCGCATGGCATTTGTTTTTTTAACCGATCGCGGATTAATTACTATACCCTGGTGACAAATATTGCCAGTTGCTTTATATAATATATTTTTTATATTAGCTTCACGCTTTTTAAATGGGAGAACTCTCTAGACATGTATTTCAAGCCTAGCTGTATCCTATTTATCTTTTAAAATGTAATCTGTAATATATTTCGCAAACATTTCTAGATTGTTATTTTTAATGAAGGAAAAAATCGGCGGGCGGGCAGGATTCGAACCTGCGCCTTCTGGTTCGGTACACCAGACGCTCTGACCACTGACTGGCTCTGACTCTGGCCGATTTTTTCCTTCATTAAAAATAACTTGTAATCTTAGCATGGAAAATGCTTAAAAAATACAAAGAGATAATTTCTAGATTGTTTTCTCATATTGTAAGTATCCATATATTATTGTAGCAGATATTGTAAAAAACCAAAATTTAAAAGAGTAGGTAACCATGGATTTTCTTGCCGGTTCTTCTCCATAGGAAACGACTAATTTGGAACCGTGCACCTAGTTTCGACATTTCATAAGTGCCTGCATAAGGTCTATGTGAAAATAAAACTATTTTGATTTTGATTAGTTCACTTCGGTTAAGAGGAGACCATTTTGGGACCAAGTTCGTGTGTCATTGTAACATGTGGTCCGCCCATTTCTTACGCAGTAATATTTAAGTTCAAGCTTCAGGATTTTTTGATCTCGGGGATTACCATCCATGTTTACATATTGCACTCTCTTTTTATACAATGATACATTAATTTCAATTATTATTGTATAATACGAGTAAAACGCCTCTGCTGCCTCGTTGGTCAATAAGTGACTGCTACGCTAGAGGTCCTGGGTTCGATCCCCGGATCAAGCAGTGTTGTTGGGTTTTTCTATTAAATTACCAGTTGCAGCTCGTAGTCTGGATTTGTGCCCGGTTGATGGCAATGGGCTCGCCCCTTATTACGTGGGACCTAAACATAAGTACCAGCTAACTGTGGGTGTACATTAGTACACCTCTGCCTATGAATACAGGCGTGATGGTATAATAAAAATAATTATTAAAATTGTTGTATTATTTGTATCTCAAAAATCGCTAAAATCTTTTCTGAAGTCTCACATCGCATAAACCGCAAGAAATATTTTAATAATATTTAATATATAACATAAGTATACCTTAAACAGCCTATTATTTTAACCCTTCTCATTTATCTTAGGTACGTAAAAATAACAACAATACCAATCAATTAGCCCATAATCTTCTGAGATTTTCTATTGCGTTCACAGAATTCAATCAACCGTAACAACTAGCCAAAAAAATTTGCCTACCGTCAAGAAAAGAAAAAATCACTCACCTTTTAAATTTTCTTAAATATCAAATCAAATATCCTCAAAAACACACACACAGCACACAACACAGTAATACACAAATAAATAGGTACTTGTAATAGGAACACGAATGATCGATGTATTGCGATCGATTCCCGCGCAACGGACCGCGCGTGCGCACCTAATGACCACTGATCGCGAACTGACAGCGAAGAAAAATTTCGTTCTACCTGTTATGAAAAAGGTTAGTATATTTTTTAGTGATAAATCGTATGTTTGTCGTCAGTAGTAGTCATTTAATACTCAATGACGTATTTGTGAAAGTCCGCAGAATAAGGATTGATGCAGGATGGTTGATAGTGACGTATAATTTGTTTCATGGTTACTCATCAGGGAAAGACGAATAGTATTTATCTGACAACGTTTGTGCTCTGTTTCGAGTACCGGACTGCTGATCACGAGGTCGTGGGTTCGATTCCCACAGGACACAAACATTTATGTAATGCACCTAAGTGTTTGTGTTTGTCTGGGACTCTGGGTGTTTCTTATTATAAGTATGTTTTTACAAAAAAAGTATATAAGTATAATATTCATTGTCTAGTACCCATAGTACAAGCTCTGCTTAGTTTGGGACTAGATGGTGCTGTGTGTCCCAGGATATTTATTTACTAGCTTCCCGCCAGCGGCTTCGCCCGCGTGGTATTATAATTTTTTCCCCGTTTTTGCTACATTTTTCATTACTACTCCGCTCCTATTAGTCGTAGCGTGATGATATATAGCCTATGTTACTCGGGGATAATGTAGCTTTCCAAAGGTGAAAGAATTTTTGAAATCGGTCCAGTAGTTTCGGAGCCTATTCATTACAAACAAACAAACAAACAAATCTTTCCTCTTTATAATATTAGTATAGAAGTATAGATTATCTATTTCGGCCAGTAACAGCTAGGTTCGAGTTTTAGGACAGTACATTATGGAAGTTGTGAGAAACTTTGTGTTATAAAAACTGCCTTATTGGTTGTAAACTTGACACTGGAGGTAGGTTCGATTTCCAGGTCAAGAAAAGTGTTACCTTATTGTGTTTGTCTATGAAATTCTCAGTATCAGTTCGGAGTTTGGCTTTGTGGATTTGTTTCCCAGTTACTGGAAATAGGGTTGTCTCTATTAAATGCATTAAATGGAACTAGAGATGGGCAACGAGGTCGGCATTTTGGGCATAAATTTATTAAACGGGCAAAATATTGTAGCTTCTGCCCCCTTTCTTCCTTTTGGCCTATATGCCAAATTACTGGCGAATTGTGGGTACGGGGGTTAGGCAGTACCTTTAATGTTAGTAGCGTTCTTCTATTGAAAATTTAGAATAGAAAACTTATTGTTTACGCGGAACATAAAAACTTCGTTTGTTTCAAAATAGACAGTAGATTTAATTGGATTTGCTTCTTGCCAGAAAACAGGGAACAAAAAATGAATGTGTAGAGATGTGTAAGAGATGAGTGAAGCGTGTGGAGTGTTAGGCTCGATATAAAATAAAACTAATGTTGTGGCAGCACTGTCGACAGGTGGTGAAAAACCGGCGTCGACACTTATAAACGCGTTGGAAAATTATAAAATACTACCACTCTTTACCCTTGGTAGATGCGTTGTATAAAACAATTAGGTATCTAGTTATATTCCTACATAAACCACAGGCGGAGGTAACTGGGTACTTCTTTTGTTACATGTTACAACATTTGAGAGGGCTTCAAGGATAATTGCGAGGCTTATATTCTTAGGCACGTGACCGCGTAGGTCACTTGTGTGTATTCATAGAGGAAAAAAACAAATATCCTGTATTTACGCAATAATATAGTGGGATTTCGACAGTGACGTCGGTGGAGTACAATCATTAAGCAAATACTTACTGTTAATAAGTTAATATTATAAAAGAGGTTTTGTGAGGTTGTAGGTAATCTCTGGATCTACTGAACCGATTTTGAAAATGATTTCTCTGATAGAAAGGTATTTTACTTAGTGCTATACACTTACTACTAATTACTACTTTTTACATCAAATTATAATAATAGTACCCAAAGCGAAGCGAGGGCGAAACGCTAGTCATCCTTACATAGTATAAAACAAAGTCGCTATCCGCCGTCTGTCTGTCCCTATGTATGCTTAGATCTTTAAAACTACGCAACAGATTTTAATGCGGTTTTTTTTTATAGATAGAGTGATTCTTAAGGAAGGTTTATATGTATAATAACATACCACGCGGGCGAAGCCGCTGGCGGGAAGCTAGTATATAATAAGTTGACATCTATACCGGCGTACTGTAGGTGTACTTTAGAACTCTGCAATCCCTTCGGTAAATACAGGCTTACAGGAAATACAGGACTTATATATAGACCTCTCTATTGGTAACACTGCACATCTTGTCGTATTTTAAAAGAGTGTTCCACGGAGTTTCTTGCCGGGTTGTTCTCCATAGGATAGGATCAACTTTTTGTGAACGCGTGCATTGTTATATTTCATTTCAAATACCTATGAATAAAACATTTGAACTTGAATTTTCATTCAGGAAAATATTGATCCTGAATTGATTTCTCTTTGTCATATTAAACTCATTGAATTGAAAATATTGAAGCAATTAAAACAACTAATGAAATGATGTTTCAGCATAAACTTAGGTAACATTACCTTACGCTTAGCATCGTCTCTGAATATTAGCCTTAGTTTCTTACCGGTTTTTATCCATTTGAACAAGTTAATTTAACGCTTTCATCATCATCTTTAACGATGATGATTATGACGTACCTATATAAATTAGGTACCTTTTAAACAGCTCATTTATGAATCATCATAAAATGGGATTTTAGAGGAAAGTCATTGTTTTAGCCGCTGTTTCAGTAAATTCACAACAGTAAAGCCTCTATCTTCCTTATTTTCTTCACCAATTATTATTTTCCCTTTTCGTCACGTTTTAAGTGGAACAAAGTCATCGTCATCAGGGGGCAGAACTGCGTAATTTGAAAAAAAAAAAATACATGATCTATCACACTTTCTGATATAGTACAAACTCATCGAGCTGTAAGTTTCCAGTATAAGCTGACCTCTCATTATAAGAAAAGCCTATACAACGTGAGGTCAGCTGAAACTGGAAATGTGACTACCCTCCTAACCCTACCCTTACATGTGAGATAACCGTCAAACAGTTTTATTGTGTTCTGCTGTGATTCGTCGTGTGTATGTGAGAACCGGAAAAGGAGGAAGAGGAACTCATTTCAGACCTTTTGTGCATTTTATTTGGAAAAACTAGAATCAAAAGTATTCAACAGGCTACAAGACTGTTTATTTATTACTCTTATAAAAAGCTTGTTAATAAGTAGAGTCGATTGACAAAATTAAAATTGTTTAAAGTAAGAAAAGTTAATTATGCTAGACAGAGAACGTATTATAGCGACCTGTGACGTCATATCTCGCGTGTGCTATACAAATTGTATACCAACACTCGTTTCGCGGGAAAGGGACAGAGCATCTTCTTTCAATCCTCACCAAAAAATAAAACTTAGAACTGTATTAGTCGATTTAAATTATTTTACCAGAATACAATTAATATATTTTTTAAGTCAACAACCCTATTCAAAAACATTTCTATTCAACTATTCAAAAAAATATTATTTCTTTTCTCCTCGGAAAACTAGGAGGAATTTAGTCTTGACTACAAAAGAATAATTGTAAAAAACACATGCAGGTAAATTAATTATTAACCATATTTTTATTTATTCATGTGTTTAACAGCTGATTCTACAAGTGTTCAAGACTAGACATCCTGAGTATTTGTTCGTCCGAACTTCTCGTTGGTAATGCGAGTATCATGAGACTACTTAGGTACTTGACAATTTCATTAATCATTATCTTCTACAAGGTAAAAACGTTCTGTATGTTCCGGAGTTCCGGCCTTGCAGAGTTTATCAAACATAACATATTTTTTTTATTTATTTTTATTTATATTTTAAGGACCAACAGGAGACATACATAAATCTTGCATTGTCCATCACCACAGGTACAGAGAAAAGTGCTCATACATGACATTGTATACATAAATTAAAAATTAAATTAAATTAAAAACAATTAAATGAAATACAATATTAACATTAACGGACAAGGCATTTAAAATATTTTGCTACCAAAAAATATTAATTATTAGCGGAATCGTACATAGTATCAATAGTTTAGAACTTTAGAATGTATTAGTAACCTATAATATTAAGAATAGTCTATGGTAGTGGTATGGTAGTTATAATAGTAGGTACATATGTGTAATAATTATAATTACTACGTGACCGATATAGCCGAGGATTAGCAAGCTGAAGTAGCAGTGGGCTGGGCACATAGCTCGTAGAACTGATGGCCGCTGGGGCAGAAAGGTTCTTGAGTGGAGACCACGCACCAGAAAGTACAGTGTGGTACGGCCTCCAACGAAATGGACCGAGGACCACGGTGGCATACGACCGGTACCGGTGGAAGTCAGCAATTGGGGAGGCCTTTGCTCAGCAGTGGACCTCTTTTGGCTGATATGACGATGATGATGATGATAATGAATAGGTACGTAAACTACCTACCAAAATATCTATACTAATATTAATTATAAAGAGGAAAGATTTGATTGTTTGTTTGTTGGTATTGAATAGGCTCCGAAACTACTGGACCGATTTGAAAAATTCTTTCAGTGTTAGATAGCCCATATATCGGAGAGAAGGTTATAAGAGTATCAATGAAAAATATTGCAAAAACTGGGAAAAACATTATAAGACCACGCGGGGAAGCCGCTCGCGGAAAGCTAGAAAATATTGTCTTAAACTTTTTTATAGTCACATCTTCTGGATCAAGATATGAAACACAATATGCTTAAAAAACTGACTACGTAGGCACGTTGACGACGTCCTTGGTCCAGTGGTTGGAGTACCGGACTGTTGATCACGGAGTAGTGGGTTCGATTCCCACAGGACACCAATATTTATGTGATGAATATAAGTGTTTGTGTTCGTCTCGGTGTTTCTTATGTATAATAAGTATGTATTTACAAAAAATTCTTACTAATATTATAAATGCGAAAGTGAATCTGGCTGTCTGTCTGTTTCCCGAGCTTTCACGCCAAAACTACTGAACCGATTTGGTACTGAGATAGTCTAGAGTTTGAAAAAGCACATTTTATTGCGAAAAAAGGGCTGTAATGGCTTGAAATAGGGGATGAAACTTATAAGACCACGCGGGCGAAAACTAGTAAGTATATATATTACCATTGTCTAGTATCCATAGTACAAGCTCTGCTTAGTTTGAGACCTGGGTGCTGTGTAAAAATATCCCAGAATATTTACCTAAGTATATGTTGCATGTCAAGTGTTTCAGTTGTTGTCAAACTAAGGTGAAAGTAGGGTTTGCTGTTCACAATATCGGTGATGTCATATTATAACAGTATTTCTTACATTTATTTTCCTTTAAATATGTAAACTCAATGTAAATTTTGACACAGATGGAACTTGTTTGGCATTTAGTAATCACGCAAAAAGGGCACATGGCGTTAATGAATTTTAATTAACGATAATTATTAATAGGTGGTAAATTAACGTTGTACCGAGTCTGATATTATTGTTTGGAATTTTAAAGAGTACCCAATGACATTATAAATAGTTAAAGAGTACCTATGTAATAAATGAATAATAAATATCTTGGGACATTTTTACACAGCACCATCTAGTCCCAAACTAAGCAGAGCTTGTACTATGGGTACTAGACAATATATATAATACTTTTTTTTTGTAAATACATACTTATAATACATAGAAAACACCCAGACAAACGCAAACACTTAAGTTCATCACAATAAATGTTAGTGTCCTGTAGGAATCGAACCCACGACCTCGTGATCAGCAGTCCGGTACTCGTACCACTAGACCACAGACGTCGTCATCCATAATATTATGCTTTCATCACGCCTGTATTCTACGAAGGGTTAGCAGAGGTGTACCCATTTATAATTGCACTAGTTTTCCGCCAGCGGCATCGCCCGCGTGTTCTGGATATTCCTTATAACTTTCATCCCCTATTTCAACCCCTTACAGCCCCTTTTTCGCATTAAAAAGTAGCCTATGTCCTTTCTCAGGTTCTAGATTACCTATCTATATACCAAATTTCATTAAAATCGGCTCAGTAGTTTCGGTGTGAAAGCGCGACAGACAGACAGAGTTACTATAATACTACTATACTATATATAAGGTAAACGTCCCAATAACCGTTAAGTTTTGAACTTCGCTGACTTTGCAGGTCTGCTGTGCTAAAACCAGTAGACTTACAACAATGATATTTACATGTATGGATAGGTAATTTATTCTAGTCTTTTGTGATTACTTTTTTCTAAATGAATATAAACGTTAATATACAATAATACAACAAGATAATTAAAAAGGGCCATTTGTACCAGTATCCGGTAGATTTGTACCAGTAATCGGTTTATTGTCCCAGAATCCGGTAATTTTTACCGCGAATATGAACTCTATTGCTTGACTTTAAGGTTCACAGAAATAAGTTTTATTATTGCATTTTTGTGATTAAAAATAAATAGGGTAAAAATAGGGATTATGTGTATCCAAAGAAAAGACATTATTTCTAATTAAATATTATGTTCTTGAAACATATTAATAATTAATTAATTACTTAGTTATAGGTATAAATTGTAACCATCAAATATTTTTTATGAAACTTCTATATATTGACTTGCCTATAATTTTAAATCAAATTATTTTTGAAAAGTACTTAAAGTTATATTTATTGAATTTACTTGGGAAGTACCTTGTAGGTGGAAGGGGCATCGACGCACATCCGAATGACATGATTACTAGTACACGATTCTGGACCCCCCTGCGTTGAAGTTTACCGTAATTTTTTCATCAATTTTTCATTTTTTTCTGCAGTTTTTTTTACTTCAACGTGTAAAATAACATTATTTCTATCTATCCAAATTAGATTTATAATAAAAAAAACAATATTTCATTTATTTTGGATCGCGCGCGCGATTATATTCACCGCGGAGCGTTATAATCGCATTTTTAACAATACACGGCGCAATCATTTTCTGCATGAATGACCTAGGTCATTTTATTTTTGACCTTGAGTGAAACCTCGGCGTTTGCGCATCGATGTCCCTTCCACCTTGTATTTAACTAACCCCTATAATTTTGAATACAAACATAATTCGAACCTAAAAGAGAGAGAGAGGGATTAGTATTAATACCAAGAACACAATTAAATCTACATTAATACACATACAGAAAAATGGCATAATTATATATATACCCAACGTATTCGTTACCCTTTATTTATTGTGTGAAAATCCTCATGGATATTGGATAACCTCCGTCTCCCATAAGGGAAGCCAGAGAGTTATTTCAGACTCGTAAACAAGATATAAAAAGATTAGAAGCCTTTGAGATGTGGTGCTGGAGAAGGATGGAAGGAATCAGTTGGACAGAGAAAATAACAAATGAAGAAGTTCTACAAAAAATAAAAGAAAAAAGGTGGTTCCTACAAGACATAGACACCAGAAGGGGTAAAATGATAGGCCACGATGACTTCATAAAAAATATCATAGAAGGAAAGACAGAGGGAAGCAGAGACGGGGTAGGCCAAGAATGAGCTACATAACACAGATAAAAGAGAAACTGAAAGTCGCAACGTTATAAGGAGGTCCAGGAGTTGGCTCTCAACAGAGAGCAGTGAAAGACGCTGCACCGACAAGAGCGTAGCTCTTAAATAGAAGAAGAGACCGACTAAAAACACACGGTCAACTATGGAGGGGGCTCCGAGATCTCTGATGAACGCACCGGTGGCCCTGCTGTGCTTTGCCTTTGTCACGATGACGCCACTTGACGATGTCAAAACTTACGCCAACGCTACTCCACTCCGAGACACCGTCTGTTCCGACAGCAAGCGAACGCGTAAGATGGTGACCAGTTGTTCACCGTAGAGCGCCGCTGCTGAAAGCCGTACAGCTAGGTCTGGGCCGACGCGTGACTTCTGCGTAGCTTCTGCAATGTCCTTTTGGAGCATCTTTGTGGCTGCCCAGTATGCCGCATAAGTCAGGTTTATCTCGTCGGTTATAGCTCAACGTCGCTGCCGGGTGCGCGAATACCGCCCGCCATCAAGACCTTAAGCATACTTGACTCAGCTGTGTCTTCTGACCACCAATACACTGACCGAAGCTTTGCGCACCCTACCCTAAGCATCGATGTATTGCATTACTCCCTATACCAGGCTGCGTCCATTTCCGGATCGGGCAGGATACATTTGGTGTTCGATTCTGTTGGCCACGCAGCGACAAAGGCAGCTGCGACGACTAAATCTCAGACGAGCTGCTTGATTCAATTGATCAGGACTGGATCAGGACATCGAAAATTATAACGGTAGTTGGATAATGTGACCACCTCATACGCTACTTTCCACACAGGCACTAAACGGGACGCATTAGGTCTCGCCCATGATAAATCGAATCCCCTTGCCATCGGACGCATGTTGCGACAGATCCCTGATTGAGAAGACTAAGATTAAGTCCAACCGCTTCTTGTAGCATCCTTTCCCTAGTTCGCGTCGCTGTTTCCCCGCTCTCTGGAGTGAGTATATTATATTATAGGTGTTCGGATTTACGTGCTCTCCGAGGCACGGAGGGGTTTCGATGGGTTAAGAATGGTCACCCATCCATGAACTGACCGCGGCAAGCGTAGCTTATCGGTTGATCAGCGTATTAATAAGTTAGCCACAAGCCTCTCTAAGACGACCTTCAGCTGAGTCTTTATTAAAATACCCCCATTTTAAAATGTCAGCTTGTAGCACTACCTTGTACGAAAGGGTCCCAGTGTACAGCCGTATGCTGCGTGGCGTGGTAAGTACATGGAATATAGTTGTTATAGGCGTAATCGATTAGAAATAATACAGAAAAACGAACAAACCAATTAAATCCACGTGGTTTTAAAATAAAGTCATCATCATCATCATGTCAGCCAAAAGAGGTCCACTGCTGAACAAAGGCCTCCCCCATTGACTTCCACAGGGACCGGACGCATGCTACCTGCATCCAGCGACTTCCAGCGACCTTTACCAGGTCATCGGTCCATCTCGTTGGAGGCCGTCCCACGCTGCGCTTTCCGGTGCGTGGTCTCCATTCGAGAACCTTTCTGCCCCAGCGGCCATCGGTTCTACGAGCTATGTGCCCCGCCCACTGCCACTTTAGCTTGCTAATCCTTTCAGCTATGTCGGTCACTTTGGTTCTTCTACGGATCTCCTCATTTCTGATTTGATCGCGTAGAGAAACACCAAGCATAGCTCGTTCCATAGCTCGCTGAGTGACCTTGAGCTTTCTTATGAGGCCCATAGTGAGTGACCACGTCTCTGTGCCATATGTCATCACTGGTAACACACACTGGTTGAAGACTTTTGTCTTGAGGCACTGTGGTATAGATGACGAAAAGACATTGCGAAGTTTCCCGAACGCTGCCCAGCCGAGTCGGATTCGACGAGTGACCTCTTTCTCGAAGTTGGACCTACCTAGCTGGACGGTTTGTCCTAGATAGACATACTCGTCGACAACTTCGAGAGCAGAGCTCCCAAGGGATATTTGGATAGGCATGACATGGGCGTTTGACATGACTTTCGTCTTGTCCATGTTCATTTTAAGACCCACCTGCTGGGAAACTCTGTTGAGGTCATTGAGCATTGTGCTGAGCTCTTGCAGCGATTCTGCCATGACTACGATATCGTCGGCAAATCGAAGATGAGTGATATACTCGCCATTGATGTTGATGCCGAATCCTTTCCACTTCAGTAGCTTGAAGGCATCTTCCATTGCGGTGGTGAACAGTTTCGGGGAAATGACATCCCCCTGTCTAACACCTCTTTGCAATGGAATTGCTCCCGTACACTGTTCCTGTACTCGGACCGACATATTGGCGTTTTTGTATAAGCACTTTAACGCTTCGATATACCGATAGTCAATGTGGCACCGCTGCAGAGATTGCAGCACCGCCCAAGTTTCAATCGAATCGAAGGCTTTCTCATAGTCCACAAACGCTAAGCAAAGTGGCAGGTTATACTCCTCGGTTTTCTGTATAATCTGCCGTAGCGTATGGATGTGGTCTATGGTACTAAAACCTTTTCGGAAACCGGCTTGTTCGGGAGGCTGGAAGTCATCAAACCTGCGCTCGAGACGATTCGTGATGACCCTTGAAAACAACTTGTAGATATGGCTCAGAAGCGAGATGGGTCTATAGTTCTTCAATAAGGTGTTATCTCCTTTTTTGAAGAAAAGCACCACCACGCTTCTGTTCCATGCCTCTGGCGTTGTGCCCTCGAGTATAACAGAGTTAAATAGCTTCTGAAGGACTTTAAGTATCGGTGTTCCACCCGCTTTCAGAAGCTCCGTTGTAATTCCGTCGTTACCCGGCGCCTTGTTGTTTTTCAGCTGTTTCAAGGCCATCCTAATCTCGTACAGGCTGATGTCCGGGATATCTTCGGTATAGTGTCGGGTTAATTTGGCTCGGGGGTCTGTTGGCGAGCCAATAGTAGGTTTAGTTGCCGAGGTACTCGTATACAACTGTCGGTAGAACTTCTCGACTTCTTCCAAAATCTCTGGCTTAGTCGACGCTACACTGCCGTCTTCAGTCTTCAGCTTCATAATACGACTTTGCCCAATAGACATGGTTCTTGCGAAAACTTTGGAGCCCTTGTTCCGCTCAATGGTCTCTTTAACACTGTTAGTATTAAAGGTGCGGATATCGTGACGTAAGGACTTCCAAATTTGTTTATTGAGCAGCCTGTATGCTTCAGCATCATAAGAAGACTGGAGCGTCATAGCGCGTCGTACTGCCATAAGATTGAGGGTATGGTCGGAGAGCTTTTTTGGTCTACCTTTACGGTGGTTCTTAAAGAACTTAGACCCAACCGTTTGGACAGTTTCTACCAACCTACTATTTATGTCGTCCACAGAAACGCAATGTTCTAGGCACTCGAAGCGATTTTGGAGTTCGAGCTGAAAGCTCCCGGGGTTTTGGATATGAGCACTAGAGGGCCGGAGCGTAGACTTCATTAGACGGGACCTCTCAACTTTGAGATTTATATTCAATGTGCCTCTTACCATTCGGTGATCGCTGCCGGTTTTCACCCTGTGGATCACAGAGACATCATTGAATATTTGTCTTTTATTGGTCATAATGAAGTCTATCTCATTCTTCGTAAAACCATCGGGACTCATCCAGGTCCACTTCCTGTGAAGCGGCTTCTGGAAAAAGGAGTTCATCATAAAGAGTCCCTCCTTTTCCAGAAAATCGGCCAGCTTCTGTCCCCTGGGGTTCCGTTGCCCATAACCAAATTGCCCCACTCTCAGCTCACCATCGCATCGTGTGCCCAGCTTTGCGTTGAAGTCCCCCATAACAACTGTGAAGTGTGTTTTGGTGGTATGTATGGCCCTACTGATGTCCTCATACATACTCTCCACTTCATCATCTGGGTGTGTCGAGGTCGGTGCGTACACCTGTATGACCTTCAAGGAATACCTCTTAGATATTCTGAGTATAAGGTATGCAACCCTGCTCGACACACTTTCGATGGTAATGATATTGTTGATGAGGGACCTGCGGACGAGGAACCCGACACCACCTTGGGACTGATGGTCGCCCTCCCGGTAGTAGAAAAGATTGCCAGATCTCAGGGTTATCGTGTCCTCGCCCTCTCTTCGGACTTCTGACAGACCCATGACATCCCAGTGCATCTTTTCTATTTCTTCTTCCAGCTCAAAAATCTTTCCGTCTGCCCTCAGTGTGCGTACGTTGTAGGTTACCAGGGCCAAAAGTCGTTTGTGTTGGTAGCTGGATCTCTGCCGGAGATTCTTAGCACCCCCTGCCTCGCCGCTACCATGGCTGCTACCAGAACCTGGAACAGCGAGGCCGCCGGGGACTAGGGGCCGGTTATTTGTTTGTGTCGTCATTTGAGGGGTAATTGCCGGTACTCACCACGCTTGGCAGGCGGGTTGGTGAGCGCAGTAGGGGTGTTGTTCCACAGAAAAGGATGCTGCTGCCCATCCTTCTGGTCTACGATTTGGCATTTAGTTCATGCCCCGATAAAAAGATTAGCCAGTCAGCATGTTGATATATCGAGGCTGACTGCCCAGGATGCGCCGGACGATCAATTATGTATCGTCACACGTGGAGGCTCTTTTTACGCACCCCTGGAGGCTCTTTTTACGCACCCCAAAATAAAGTACAGTTTTAAAATTAAGTCAAAGGAAAATAAGTCCTAATTTAAGGTAATAAGAATCATTATGCAACTATTAGTCTACGTTGTAGTACCCGGCAGATCTTTATACCCCAGTATCAAAGGAAAATGAGACCTATTCCAAGGCAATAAGGATACAATAACGGGCATCGGTACAATGGTCATTGTGTGCACCAATATCCGGCAAAAAATGCCGGGTTTTAGGTCAGGTCGGGATTAGTGTGTACCAATAGATGTGAAATGCAAAAATAAATACTTTTCAATTAGATTCATCTTATTTTATAGGTTATATCGATATATAGTTTACTTAAATATTTTAATAAAATAACCCCTTTACCGTATGGTCATCCGTAGCAGCACGGCAAGCTCAACAATACGAAGGGGTGATCTCATAGTTCAGGGACAAAACTTAGAATTTTTTCAATATTTTCGCAGAGCACACTTTTGTTGTTGCACAGTTTTGCTACCATTAAACTTTTTGGTCAGTTTTGCTATTATAACGGTACAAAATATTAGCAAGAATGTGTTACTGCTTACAAACTTTAATTTGTTATTGATAGGAAGGTAGAAAACAAAAAAAACTGACTGGTTACCGGGTACTGGGACACTGCCGGAAATAGGGACGTTTACCTTACTCGCATTTATAATATTATATACCAAGTAAGGTTGGCCACAGTTTTTTTTATCGTTGATGGTTTGCTCGTTTAGGTTTCAATAGGGGGCGAGTCAAATGTCATAAACCGGGCACAATTTCAATCTCCGATCTGCTATTAAGATATTTCTAGAAAAACTCCATAAATCTTGGCTTCACCTGGACATCGAACCCAGGATCTCAAGCTGGGAAGCCGCACTTGTCCTATTAGACCGTTAGAATTCTCAACACAAGATTCAATCAAGGAATCTCAAGATTGTGACGGCCATGGTCGCGCCGCTACTGCAAAGCAAACATTATTCAAATGGCATTGGTATTTAGTTAGTTACGATATTTCCTGTTCTCTTCAATCATGTCTGCATTCAATTATGTTATGTTGTTAGGTACCTATATAATTCTAACCCAGTCTTTCTCAAAGTGATTTCAAAGATTTGTGCCCCTTACGTCCCCTTATCTTTGATTTTCAATTGTTTTTATGGTTTGCAACAGATGGGAAGTAAAAAAAAATTGGGGAACTATAAAGAAGCTTATTTATTTTAAAAGGGCATACATATTTACATAATGTACTTGAACTCCAATTTTTTAAAAAAATTGGCAGCTACACGTCAAAGTACCTACTTCTCATAGCTGTCATCTGCTAACGTGCCCAAGTGTAGATCGCAGGCGGCAAATTAAAAACATGTTCGGAACTATGGGAGAACATCTGCATAATTTATCAATGTTTACTCCAAGATTCCAAAATGATTAGAATTAAGCGCCTGAATTGTTAAAAACGTCAAGTGCATAATGTGCAATGTGCACATTGCTAATTGTATTTAATCAGGCGTTTTTTGTGAACTCACCGCACTAGGATTTTCTACTGTGTGATATAAGAGAAAATCCCCGGGTTCGTTTACAAACAAAAATTCTCAGGCACAACTACCTGTAGGCCTTACAAATGTTTATATCGTGCGGGAGTCGAACGCGCGAGCGAGACCCAAAATACGACTACTTACATAAATCAAGCTGAATATTTTGTAAGCTGACCTCTTATTGTACGGAAAGTCTACAGAAATAAAGGTCAGATCATACTGTAAATTTATAGTTATAAGCAGTGTGTATGTAGTACATAAACCTATCAAACTTTCACAATGTAGAGACTGAGCGATATTAACGCCATCTAGAGACATAAATCAGAACCAAATGTAATACAAATAGGTTTACTATTGTGCTAAAAATGTGTCATAATTAAAAAGTGACAAATTAAATTACCTATATGCGTGTAGATAGCTTATCTACAAGATGATCGGTGATTATTATCAGATAATTATGGTATCCGGCCTGAATATGACTTGTGGTAAACTGTTCACTGACAAGCTAACGCAGATGTTTTCAAAATCCTGTCTAAAAATTATTATGTGCACAAGACATTTTATTTATTAATTCTGGTTTAAAGCGTACTGCAATTATTTTTATACCTGCAGTCTGTGGGCTTAGTTTACTCTAAAATCATTTGACGCCCTCTGCGTCCAGTTCATTCAGTAATGCGTTCAGGGTGTTGATGGGGTTGCCCCGTTTCTGCAGCGCTTCGGGGATGTTTGCAGAAGCCCACGTTGACTGCTTTTATACAGTAATACGGAAGAGATGCGCATCTCTGGTGCGAAGGGTGCGGGCCAGCACCAACAGCATCCTGAACATGATAGCAAGCAGACTAGATTGCCTGTATGTTAATCGCTGCTGCAAGGTTTCCGCTGAGGGTAGCCTTGCAGCAGTGAGACATAATTAAATATCTAACATAGTTTGTAAGTAACTAACAACCATAAGAGTCCTGATATATGAAAATAAAAATTTATTATTATTACTATTAAAAATATATTAGTGTGTAACAGATAAAATACCATCAAGCGTGTATACCCAATTGGTTAGGCAAGAATGTACCTACTAATCCACATTTCACCGGTATGTTTTTAGTTCAAATAACTTTGCCTGGGAATCGAACACAAGACCTCTAGCGTAGTAGCATTAAATACATAATATCTAGTAACAAGAATACTTGTCTAGTGTTTGTTTATGTTATGTTTTGTCGTTATCGTATTTGATTTTGGTATATAATAACCGATCTATTAAGTTTCTTTGTAAGTGTGTGCGCAGGTATAAATCCCAACTTTAATAAACACTTCAGAATGAATCGTACCCAGGAGCCTATGTCCAGCCAGATCCAATCCAGTGAGATAGACATATTATTAGGTTTTTCAAAACACCAGCATATAACTGGTTCGGTCTGAGGATCCCAGATCCCGGAGCCTGAGTGCCTAAGCCACCCTACACACCATTTATTTTACATTCATTTTGATATCTTACAAGTCTGTACCGGACTACATAAAAAAATAATAAAAACACGTGCGTTTTTAAATGCAACATCAAAGTCAAAATTTCATATTGAAAATCTTTTGGAGATTTCGAGATTTTGAATAAAGATTAATTTATATAGAAGAGATATTATGAAGTATACAATATAATAATATGGCTGGCTTTCCGCCAGCGGCTTCGCCCGCGTGCTCTGGGTATTTCTTATAACTTTCAACCTTACAGACCCCTTTTCGCATTAAAAAGTAGCCTATGTCCTTTCTCCGGCTCTAGACTATCTGTGTACCAAATTTCATTTAAATCGCTTCAGTAGCTTTGGCGTGAAAGCGCGACACACAGACAGACAGAGTTACTTTCGCATTTATAATATATATGTAAGGAGTAAGGAAGAAAGGATAAGGGTTAATCACACCCTACTGCCTTTTACACACAAGTTTCTTGTACTACAATAAACTGAATCCTAATTATTTACGACTGTTTATATAAGGGTGTCACCTGACGAATCAAACACGCATAACACACGATATACAGCGTTCCGCCAATTTGCCGATGTGTACACACTAAAACATAGATAGTGGCGCCCACTAATCGCCTCACTATCAGATAATATCAGTGTACCAGCGACTTTCATGCCAAACACCGCATTTTTTGTGGAGAAAAAGTACCAGAAAATGAGCTAGTGACAGTTTCGAAGTGAAAATAGTGCCATTTAGTGACAGTTGTGAATTTTCGTGTACGTTTTGTTTGGAAAGATTTGTAAGGTAATGTTTTTAAGGATTTGGGCGTGGTATGTCATGTGTATATCTTAAATATTCCTTTATGTAGTTGTTAAGGGCACTGCACTAATGTCTAGACGGTTTTTTTAATCGATACGAGACATCGTTACAATGGATACTTCCACCACTTTTCTTGTATCACTGCAGCCCTAAGTCTGCTGTACCTACCTACAAAATTATCTACAATTTTTGTCACCCACCAAAAAAGCGCCGAAACTCTCGAGACGAGAAAATTTCAGACTTGCTCGTTGGTAGGATCTTATGGTTTCTGACTGGATTGCGACAAGTCGGAGTCTGTCGTAAAGCCTATGTGCGTGTTCCGACTATGCATGAGAGCCAGGTTCCCCTCTCGATTGCTTTGCAGTCGGTAGTCGCATCAACGCATCAACAACGCTTCTGGTGTCCATGGGCAGCGATGACTACTTACATACTTAAAAAACAGCATGTAATCTATATATAAATAAAAAGGAATTGCAATTCTGTTAGTCTCGTTAAAACTCGAGAACGGCTGAACCGATTTGGCTAATTTCAGTCTTGAAATATTCGTGGAAGTCCAGGGAAGGTTTTAACGGTAAGAAAACTTTTATTGGCGGTACGAAATTCGCTGGGTCACTGAAATTGTCAGAAATCAGTTCGCTTGGTCAGCTAGTCTATGTATACTAATATTATAAAGAGCAAAGATTTGATTGTTTGTTTGTATTGAATAGGCTCCGAAACTACTGGACCGATTTGAAAAATCTTTCAGTGTTAGATTGCCCATTTATTGGGGGAGGCTATATACCATCACGCTACGACTAATAGAAGCGGAGTAGCAATGAGAATTGTTGCAAAAACGGGGGAAAAGTTATCAAGACACGCGAGCGAAGCCGCGGCGAGAAGCTAGTACTTTATACTTTAACCAGATAAAAGTAGAAGTAGGATATTTACCTACATTCTACATTAAATCAGTTTTCAGGACCTAAGCTAGCTTTAAATACCTAGATGTTGCAGGCTTTGTTAGGGTCAACGTGAATATGCCACCATACCATAAGTTCGTAGGCCTAAGGAAGTCCAGAGGTTTTAGGAAGTCTGGAGGTAGTTTTAGCAACTAGTTGTGGGCAATTCAAGAGGATTGTCCACATTATTGCCTACGGTTTCAGTGGCGCAACAAAGACAAGAAGATTATAGACTTCCTCAGGATTCTTGGCAAATTGTATGTACTCTTGCATTATAATATTGATAATGACTGGATCAACCGTATTATTATGCACTTGAGACCGAATCTAATCGGTTTCTGACCAGCTGTTTCCCAGACCAGCCGTTTTACTTTTGGGTAGATACTTGTGGCCAAAAAAAATGAAGAATTCTTTTATACGTTTTGATGCTTTCATGGTTCATACCAACCGATACCAACAGAATATCGCTTCCCTACGGGAGGTTGACAGAATAATAGCTAAATAATTGACTGTGAAAATAGTGCTTACACTAAAAGCAATGAGTAGGTACCAGAATAGGTGATGCCCTGGACATGGTTATCCAGGGCATCACCTATTCTGGTACCTAGTGCTTCGACGAAAATTTGTTACAAGATTTCTCATTGTTAAGAACATCAATAAATAATATCTAGTATAAAATCTGGATCCCACATACACTAGGATTCCTTGTTGGCAGATAAATGTAACACTAGGTTGCTAATAACAAAAAATAAAAATAAAATCGGATAAAACTTACACCTGTTACTTCGGCGTGGGCTATAAGCTTCCTTTTCCTTGGCTTCCTTAAGCCCTCTCAATTTATGAGAATCCATGCCCAGCAGTGGGTCAATGATGTGTTGATTACCAATTTCACACTTGAAAAAATAAAACTAATTTTAAGAATTAGGTATATCGCGATAAAGGTAATCCCGACATTCCAGATTTATTGCATCTACGGTCTCACCAATGTTTGTTTTGTATTTTATTATTTGTTTTATTGTTTACATTGTTATTTCAGAAAATACTAGAGTAAACACTTATTTTACGATTTAATTTCATTTTAAACAATTGACTATTTGTGTGCAAATAGCCGTGCAATTTTAATAACACTCTCACTACTATAAAAATAGTTATGAATAAAGAAACTGAATGATGAATAAGTGAATGGAATTACCTACTTAGTAACAAGTCTCTCTGCCTCTCGCTACTAGAGAGTAGTCTGTTCCTTGCTCCTTGCGAACGAGGTTTTTAGGTTGGAGAAAATACTTGTGCGCATATGAAGCGCACAGGCAGTTTCTCCAGCCTAAAAAATGACTTATAAATTAAACTACACCCCATATTTCATTCATACATAGTTCATATTATACACGAATGAGGGAGGTGCGGGAATCGAACCCTCGTGATTAGCACTCCGGTACTCGAACACCACAGACTTCGTCAAAATGGACGTCGACCGAATAGGATTGCGTTTTTCATCCAATCTTATTTATGTTCGTATCTAATATTAGCTAGAAAAATACGTAAGCGGCATTTTTCAGTGGTATGACTAAATACTTATCTTTTGATAAGGGCAATTCGCTCACAATATTAGTGTACATCTCTTAGATGGCACCATTTTACAGTTCTAACCAAACTTATTGTCCGGATTGAAGTTGGCACGAGCTAACTTTAACCCGGCCGTAAAAATCAGAGATAGAAAAATATTGGATTAGAATGATTTAAAAACGACAGCCTACGACTTGAACTTTCGTTTTTATTTATTACAATCCAATATTTTTGTTTCTCCGATTTTTACGGCCGGGTTAAAGTTAGCTCGTGCTAACTTCAACCCATGAATTGTTTTATAATAATTTTAAGAATTCATTCATAAATTTCATGTTCTGATTTCTGACACTTACGCGAATACTAGACATTGAAATAAAACTACTTTTTACGGATTTTATCGTGTTATATTGATATTATTTTAATCCAAACAATTAACAAAAATGTAGGGTAGCTGTAATGTGATTTCTGACACTTACGCGAATACTTACTGTATTCGCGTAAGTGTCAGAAATCAGCATATTTAGGCTGTGGTTAGAGAAAATAGAAAAATCTAAATATAAGTTATGGTAACTTAATTAGTTGTAGTCGTTTTAGTTACCATCCTTTTGTTGATGGTGCTACCAAACAGTAGTAGTAGAAATTAGAATTATTTGCAGACATACCAACTCATGTAAGTAGTACCTACCTACACAGATGGCAAGCGCCTAAATAGACTCGTTTATTATAGCATCGCCATACACCGTATACCTAAGTGTTAGCGAGAGATGTACTGCTGTTCACCTTATCAAACCAAAATTCGCGGTATGATTAGGTCCTTCCTAATAGGAGGCGAGCCTATTGCTATTAACCGGGCAAAAATCCGGTCTCCAAACTGCGAATTTCACAGATTACCGAACAACACTTCGCTCGACCCGGAAATCGAACTAGGATCTCTAGATTAGCAGTCACGCTTACAAATATTATACCAATGAGACAGTCTAAATTGACTGCAAAAATATCCATATAAGAAGTCTCCATTTTGTCTGTGAGTAAAATAATATCAGTCTTCAGTTTTCTTCTCCCGTAGATAAAGACGTCTAACTATGTCGTTTTAGATAGATAAACCATACCGTTTCTATAGTAAGTATCTCGCATGAACAAGTTAAAAAGATCTTCCGATTATTTTTTTATCTTATCTCAAGAACCTTATTGTTATCTACTGTTTAGTTACGCGGTGTGCGCGCGCGCAGTGTCACGTTAACGGTCTATAATTAAGAAAATGTTCGAAGATATATGAAGAATTTGGGGTGAGTTGGGGAGGTGGGTAAATCGTAAAATGGGGTTCTCTTCGTAGCTAGTTTTTTTGTATAAATAGTACAGTTTTATGCAACAAGTGCAATTGATAATATAGTGTAAATTATCAAGGTTTTTTTGATAAATGTGCGAAAAGACGAGTCAACATAGTCGGTAAACTGCTTCCTGATGATGATAAGCTCTGGGTCGTGGAAAATGTGCAAGACAGTCATGAGACAGCCTATGGAAATTAAGTAAAGGCAATTTTAAAGAAAATAAAGACCACAAACATGCATTTCTTTAAGTTATACTTCATCACCGTGACTATACATTATTGTGCGAAAAACAAAGTCTTGTGATAACTCTATAAATAATTAAAAATTAGTAGATATGTTTGTCCTCCGTAAACTTTTCATCCGATTATAATGAAACATTGGTGACTTGCTCTGCAAGCCCGCGAAAATCGAAATAATTTCAAACAAGAGATAAACTGTTACGCATCTCGGTCACCGTTAGTATTTAATATAAATCATTTTATTCCCTTTCAAAACGTGGGGAGCACTCACATTTGCGGAACTGATCTGCAAAACTGATAGTTCAACCTAATGGCAAATGTACACAAAGGTAGCTGGAAACCCAGACAGACATGCTGAAAATCTTACAGGTTTCTAGCTTCCTAGATTCCTCTAGGCAGGACATTATTTCTATTCAAAACTTTTTTCTTACGAACCATTGTATTGTTCTTATAGGTTTTACATAGAAAATGCATTTATAGTATATTCTATTTCTATTTATCTTCGGGGACGCCTGCAGGCACCAGGCGGGCGATCAGTCCTCTTGTTGGGATTATTTCGCCCAGGTCCCCATTTTTTTGGTGGATCCCTTCATGGGTTACTGGCGCTCGGCGTCGCGAATCTCCTAGTGGCTCTGCAGAAGCCCACCAGTTGTCTGATGGATATTTCTGCAAATTGCTCTTCGTTTGCTTCGTTTATTTATAGTATATGCAATGTTACCAAATGTAAATTACTCGAGTTAATGATAGAAAAGTAAGAAGTAATTGCAATACCAACGATGTTTCATAGAAACATGCGTACCATACGAGTGCACACGTGAATAACATAACCTATCTTTTGGTGGAGTCGAGTTCCCCTAGCTATTTAGTATTTGTTTTGAAAACCCTTTTTCTTTTCATAACAGAGGGGCAAACGAACATGCGGCTCACCTGATGGTACGTTACTACCGCCGCCCATTAGCGACATTTTAGTTGTCACCAATGCGTTGCCGGCCTTTACATTTGTGTATGCTCTTTTCTTGAAGGTCCGCATGTCGTACTTGGTTTCTATTTTAAGAAAAAAAAACAATGCAATTTCGTCATGTTTTTTTTATATCACTACGGTGGAAAACAAGCGTACGGCTCGCCTGGTAAGCGGTTTCCGTAGCCTATGGACGCTTGCAACACCAGGGGTATCACAAGCGCGTTGCCGACCCTAAAAACCTCTAAAAGGTTTATGGAGGATTCACTGCACCTTGCTGCCAGCGCAGCGCATCCTTAGAAGGAACTCTGGCAACCTTACTCACTGCAGGAGCACAACACACGATAAAGTGTGACGATGATGCGGATGTCAATGTGTTTAATAACGAACTTTGCTTACCCGGTAACTAAAAACGTAACAATGTGTAAGACAAACAGATAGTGCAAGTGCGTAATCTTGGTACACATAATCTGAGATGTTATCTCGCGGTTAGCTCGCGGTAACCTTACGTTCCACAACGTTTCACAAAACTGATAGCCAGTTAAGTTATCAACAGTTAAAGAATCGGCTTAATCTCTATACACGGTAAGAAATAACTGAAAGAATTTGTTATCACGATTAATCATGCCTACACAGTATTTTTATACAGTGTGGGCTTAGGTTTGACCACTACTTAGATTTGTGACCAGTTCCGTTTCTTCCACAAAATATATCAAACATTTGTATTTAGTAAAAAATATAATAATATTCTATGTCTGCCCCTTTTACAACCTTATTGGTGTAGTAGTCGTAAGTGCGACAGCTAAGCTCGAGGAGATTCGCCATGTCACCGCTAAACCCAATCATTGTGATAGGAAGACCTGAAGAAATGGAAGACCCGTAAATAATATTAAAATATTTTTGACGGTAAAACAGAATCCTGGTGAATTTATGTAACACAGAATGTGAGCTTGTATACATAGTTTACATCAATTCGGCTGTTATTTTGTTTGTAACTCTGTATAGTGATGACTTATGGAGTAAAACCTTTGCACAGTCTTACGTTAAAAAACCTCTTTTTGATGAACTCTAATTCTTCTATCAAAACTGACAAACAGCTGTACGATTGAACGGTTGACATTTTAATTCTCAAAGTGATTGCATCAGCTGATTTGATTGTTGTCATATTGTGCTTATTACTATTATTTTAAAGAGTGACCTTTACTTCTGCATGTACCCGTGGAGTTCAATGAATAGAAACAGATCTTTCTTTCTTTCTTCTTGTGTTTTAGATCTTGGGTGAAATAAACTGCCATGGAATAACAGGTCGCTATACATCATCGTCCAATCACCCCAAATTGTTTGGGCTCTATGCAACGTATGTCCATTTCTTCAGTTTGTTTGTATCAGTAGCTCATTGTATACTTGCTATCTTGACGACATCATCGTGGGAAAACGGCTAAGAACACAAACTTCCTTTTTAAACGGCTTTTCCCCATGTGGGGTTAGAATACAATTCCTCATTGCCATTCAGATAGGCATCTCTTAAGAGGCGAGAAAAGATTTGACTTGCTCGGTAGAATCTCTTGGGGTCTGACTGACTGGCGAACACTTATACCTCGGAGTCTGTCGTAAAGTCAAATTCAAAAATATTTTATTTCAAATAGACCATATAAATAGGCACTTTTGAACAGTCAAACTAGAGTAGGACTTATGGAGAAGAGCCGACAGGAAACTCCATAGTCACTCTTTTAAAAAAAGATAGTGAGACAGTAACAATTTTTTGTTGTTGTGAATAATATGAATCTATTGCAGTTTGATGTGTAAGGATTAATAAAATAGAAAAGAAAAGAAAATAGCTATAGCAGTAAGAGCTGATCAGTCCCGACAGACAGCACCCGTTCACGAGCATGACGTGTGTATCGACGCTGTTTGTCTCAACCATGTTATAAAGTACTTTTGCGCGTGAGAGTCAGTCCTTCCTCTTGGTTGCTTTGCAGTCGGTAGGGGCTTTTAGCGGAGGAGTTGCAGATGTCACTAGGCAATAGGCAGGTAATGATTGTTTGCCACCAGGTGGCATGTCTGCTCCTTTACCGTCTATCCCAATTAAGGGTAGTAGTAGTTGTACGTGCAATTTGGTAGTTGGACTTGCGTTCTGCGCGGTCCTTTTATACTCAATCGTTTTATTGCACTCCATAATCATGTTCGATGTTAAAATATCACAATAGGTACATTATGGACCCTGCAGGGCACATCAACTTGGAAGACGCCAGGTCATGTATCATTACAAAACTAGAACATTGTGAATAGATTATTATAGGTATGTGTGAATGACATTTCACGGACTATCTACTTTATGTGCATGATCGCCACATCCAGTGTACATGCGGCATCTCCCCGCAGACAATGGCCCATCTTTCATCTTGCCCCACATGTCCCATTAACTGCACACGTGAAGGCCTGATGGTCGCATCTATAAACGCAGTCGCGTTGCTGAGTTTTGGGCCAGACAAGTGTGAGCTCACAATGTGAATTATTATTATCTGCCATCGACACGCTAAGAAGAAGATCTACTTTATGCGGAGAATCTTCAATGCATTTACAATATTTGTCTAGGCAGTCCAATGGTCATATCATTAAGCTATCACTTTTTTTCTCCACCCCTTTGCATATTCGTACCATACTCTTACGATATGATTTAATGACCGGTGCCACTTTCCGTCATAAATTGACAACTGAGTAAAAGAGATGTTACTATTGTCCAGGTGTTTGGCGTGAGTCCAGATGTGGCAGAGAAGGTACACCCTGATCAATGGCTGAGGGGAAGTGGCGGAACATCTGCAGGGTCGTGTACAGGAGACGAGTGTTCGAGCCGGAGCGGGTGGAGAGCGGCAGTTTGAGAAGGTGAGACTGTCTTCATGTGCGTGTGTGATTAAAAGTATATAATTGTGATACTTGCGATATACGAACCGCCTTGGCTTCAAACGGGTTTATAAATTAAAGCCTTACTAGCAATGACATTAGCTAAATAGCTATATAATTTCATTGTCATAATCTCTCTTTCTATTGGTGAAAATCGTATGAAAATCAGTCTATTCGTTTCTGAGATAAGCTTGAATAAACACAGGCCTAACGCGGTCGACGACTTTAAATTACAATAGTGTTAATAAAAATGAATTGCCGCAAAATCGGCTTATTCCATAAATCTTAACTAACTTTTAAGTCGGTTTCGCTTATTTTTTTAATCGTCGGTACGGTAATAAAGCATCAGGCACTCTTGTCATTAGCAGAACTCATTTGGAGGCTAAAAACATTATGGATTATTGATATTAAACATACCTGTATGCGCCGTCATCAGATGCCTGAACTGCTGGGACCTGACGTCGCTGGGCGTGGGCAGCACGCTGGGCATCGGCGTGTATGTGCTGGTGGGGGCTGTGGCGCTGAAGACAGCCGGCCCATCCATCTTGCTGTCCTTCCTCATCGCTGCTGTCACATCGCTGTTTGCAGGTAACGTGGTTTAGACTATGGGCGGTATTATCAATCAATTTACTGTTCACTACTGGGCATGAATCTCGTCTCAGAATGAGAATGGGGAGGTGAGGCTATAGGCCACCACGCTGGCCTGGTGCGCGTTCACGCGCTAAAGAACATTACCCAGGCACTTTTCCTCACGATTTTTCTTTCACTGTTTATAATATCTGAGTTAGGTAAATTATTCACTTGTTTTACACCTCTATATCATCATCCCCCTAATCTTTTCCTAACTATGTTGTGGAAGCCTTAAAGTCTAATCAGAGGCTGAAGCGACTGCCATCGGGCCTCTGCATACCAATTTATGGGCATTACCAATATTGGAAGTATAGAGTGGATGTCAGGATTTTTGAGTTTTCACTAACGATTGTCATATATGACACGCATGACAACCGGGACTGACGCTTTACATGTTCTCCAAGGCAAGGAGGGGTCTTCATGTGACCTCTAATTTCCTCAGTAAATTTGATGTAAAAGTTGTTAACCAACCCAAACCACACACAAAGTAATATTTGTGTAAAATTTCCGTATGACACTCGAATCTCGTCACAGCTTTGGAATTACTGTTATCTGACAATTATTATCGATTTGATTGTTTGACTATCATAAACAGACCGAAAACATTATAAGTACATACCTATTCTGTGTATCTAAGTCAGATTATATATTATACCTATATTTGTGTACTATACCTAATATTGTTGGCAATAAACATTTAAATGAAACAAAAATATTGTTATCATGTGTGTCACTTTAAGGATGGAAAGTACGGGTAAAACCCTTTACCGCTTGATTAATATAGCAGGTATTTATCATATTCTGATCGCTTGCCGCAGTCAGTCTAAAGATGAGTGGGCAATTTAAAAAAAAATTACCCCTTCGTGCCTCAGAAAGTACATTAATCCGTCGGTCCCGGTTGTCATATAAACACCTATGAGTTTATTAGTTAGAAATTGATTAGTTTGTTAGTAAAACCTCCTGAAACTGGGTCGCGGAGGTGAATATTCATTCCATCGTCTATCAATTATTTAATATATGATTGTCACTGATTAGAAAATTTGTAAAGAAAAACACATTTGTATAATAAGCCGAGATTTATTAATAAATAATCTGTTATAATGATTGCTTAGTATGTAAGCTGACAAACGACCATTAGTCAGCATTTTTTAATGACTGAAAGATCAAACTCCACCACACATGAATAAATACTCGTTTTAAGAAGTACTTTGAAGAAGAAGATGAAGAATAAGTAAAACAATAAGTCAATGAATAACAACAAGAACGAAAAGGAAAAAAAATACATTATTTTGTATCCTCACAAGATGAAACATACCTACTTCTAAATAAAACAAACAAGACTGCAAACTAAGTAACGTTTACAGGCCAAAATATATACCTGTCTCAGGTGATTACGTCACTAACTTCCAGGATCGTCTTTAACGCATTGGATGCCTTAGGTACTTCACCTATTACTATGACAGAGCAGTGATTCCCAAATTTGACTCGACCGCGACCCACTATCAGAAACTTTCAACTCGCATCTTCGTTCATGAAGAAAAATAGGAACAAAATTAGTAGGAATCTGGGGGGCCTTGGGGATTCTGGATGGGCTTTATGAACTCTGAGCTCCAAGTCTGCTATTTGAATTGTAAGTATTGCAGATAATCGTTCAAAAAGAACAAGAGAGAGAATCAAATGACATAAGAACTGAATTAAAATTTGGTAAAGAAAACTATCAAAAATATACAATTTTGCAATCACTGAATATTAATTTTGACACAATAACGGTGTGGCATGCTGACTATTCTAGCTTTGTATGCATCGTATTCTTTGGTGTTCCAGGCCTATGCTACGCCGAGCTCGGTGCCAGGGTACCACTAGCGGGTTCCGCGTTCATCTACACATACGTCACCGTCGGAGAACTAGTCGCTTTTATGGTCGGGTGGAACAACATACTTGAGTTCATCTTCGGTAAGTTAAAGTTCTTCAGTGAGGAACCATATTTTTTCTTCGATAAGAATATTTAACTATTATATCATTATTTCCTATTTACAATTTTACATACATTACATACTTTTGTAGAATTAAATGGGGAAAATGCTATAAAGCAATATTACTTCTGTGAAGCGGATATCGGGTACTTATCACTTCGTTTGTCACATTATAGCGGGTCTAATTATTTGAAGGAGCAGAAAAAAAAAATAGTGCATGCAGCTTCATGATAAGACAATTATTTTCCAAGATTTGTGTAAATCTTGTTCCACACTAGGGTTTTTCCCTCTAGTGTGGGTTGGTCACAGATTCTGACATACACAATCATCCAGACCCCAAATAATCATTACGTTTGTTACTACTACTCTTGCAGGCTCAGCGAGCGTGGCCAGAGGACTGAGCGCATACATCGACACGGTAGCCAACCACTCTATGTCTAGCTGGTTCGAGCAGACGATGCCGGTGCCGGTGGAGTACGGCATCTCAACATACTTCGATCTCTTCGCCTTCATTTTCGTTTTGGGAATGGGCAGTAAGTAAATGAGCCTGAAGTTTTTCTATTGCGCTGAACTGTAACTCTGTGCGTATAGGTATTAGGTATTTTTGGGCACACAAAAAGAACACGGAATTCCACCTCAATATTGAATAACTTCAGTCAAAATTTGTGTTAGGTTAGGGTTAAGGTTTCAAAACTGCTGAACTAATTTCTATACATATCGTAACAGTATTTTTGCGATGTCTTTCTTTGTTCTTAGATCTGTAGGGATTTGAGTGATGATAAGGCTAAGGGGATACTGCTAAATATGTTTGTGTTTGTGCAGTGTAACTGTTGAAAATGATGCATTCAAATTCTTGCCCTTTCAAATGTCACTCGATACCTAATACTCGCTTTCCACTGTAAGCGTAGCATGCGCTGATTGAACTGCAGTTGACGAAACATTTTTATAACTTCCTTATTTGTGAACCAGTTTTAGTTTTGTTTTTGTTGTTTGGCTCTATTATGGTCATCTTTTTCATGAGTCAATAAAAATAATCAGTCAACTTGCCTTTTATCTAAGGTGAAGCGATAGTGAGCGATTACAATGTCCTTTTCAATCACTGAACTAATTTAATATTGAAATTCAATTCAGGCATTTATATGTATAGGTATTGCAGGATCTTAGTATTCATTATTCGTTTGCTGTTTTCCCGGTGTAATCTCGAAATCATCATCATCATCATCACTTGCCACCGCAAGCTGGTGTAAAACTTGGATGTATGCAGACATGTCATTCATGCCGGATGGATTTCATTCATGTATTGAGTTAGTGTATAAATATAGAGCATTCTTCCTAGAAGACACTTTACAATTTGCTACTTTCTTTCTCATTTATTGTTGCCAATTATGTCGATATCTGATCATGATCTGTCTTTTATAGACACTTCTACAAGTCAATATTTTAAATCTTCGGACAGAAAATGGTTGGAGCTTGCCACTCACTGCACGATTCAATCATAATATAATTCAAACGCATTGTATATGTTACAAAGCAAATACTTCGAAGAAAGTAAGCTTTTTTTCTCCAATCCTTAGCAACTGCTCGCTCTTACACAATGGAAAGCCTGTTTTAGTTGTTGCACCGTGCCACTTCATTGAATGCATCACCCTGTTTATTCAATTAACAATAGTCAATAGTGTTTACTTTGCGCAGTCTTGCTGGCGCTCGGCGTGCGCGAGTCGTCCACAGTCAACAACGTTTTCTCATGCATCAACGTCATCGTCATCATCTTCATTGTCATCGCTGGAGCGTTTAAAGGTATGTACTATTTATTACATTTATTTTAGTTAGTTTTTGATATAGTTAGCTCAACCCGTCTATGAGAACCAGTCTATCCTTCGAATATCGGTATTGACAAGTAATTGTGTTGCGGTGGTCTGATGGCAATCGCTTTGCGTAAAATACTAATAATTATTTTTGATGATTGATTGCCGTATCTGATTAGACTGGAAGGCGACCCCAAGATGGTTGCGAAAAAGGCTAAGAAGATAAAGTTTACGGAAGCAACATTTTTATATAATTATAATTTGATAGAACTGAAAGCCACCTCCGGCTTTCACAGGCTGCTGAGTGGATGTGATGTTGAGTGTTGGAGTACATCCAAAAAAACAGCATTTAAAACCATATCAGAAAACTCTTTAATTCCCTTTCTGATCGAGGCTGTGTTTTTCAGGTCATTAATCCATTTATTGTATGGTAACATTTTTTATAATTTCGAAATAATTTATTTTACAGTGGACCCTAGCAACTGGGAAATACCCGCGGAGCAGGTGCCTCCCGGCTATGGGTCGGGGGGTTTCTTCCCGTACGGTGTGTGGGGTACGCTCAAAGGGGCCGCCATCTGCTTCTATGGCTTCGTCGGTTTTGATGTAGTTAACGCTTCGGGAGAGGAGGTGAGTGCTGTTTGTAATGTTTTCACGTAGGTATAAAGTTTTTTGTGGGCCGTAAAAATATTACGGGGATCAAATTGGGCTATTCTTTGCGACAAATTTGGAATTCCTTTGAAATCCACGTCAAAAACAACGCGCCAAATTTACATTTTGTAAAGATGTTTTAACGGAATTGATTTGAAACACACATTAGAAATCACAATTGAATCTGAACTTTATAACGATACATTTAGCAGTGTTTTATGTATTTCAGGTAAAAGAACCAAAAAAGACGATACCTATAGCGATCCTGTCGATTCTGTTCATAGTGTTCGCCGCGTACGCCGCCGTGAGCATCACAGTGACTATGATGGTGCCGTATTATGAAATGGTGAGTTCATCATTTTCTGGTAAATGCATCATGTCTATATTCCTCAAAGGGCTAAGGCAGAGTGTACAGCTATACACCTACAGTACGCGGGTATGTTTACGTGCAATGTAATAGGGCACAAACTAATTGCCATCAACCGGGCAGGAGGCAGTCTTCAGTCCAGTCTCCATTCAAAAATAAAGATCGAGGAACGGTTGACAATTATATTTCTAGTAAAGAATCCACCACTTGACAGTATAAGTGGTTGAACAATCCTTATTCTTGTTAATAAGGGTAACGAGTGCCTTGGGAAATTGATGGAAAAGGTTTTAACAGTGAATGATGATGATGAAAGTCGACAAGTTGAAGTAGTAGGTACAATATTAAAAATCATATAAATGCTGGGTTTCAAATTCGGAACCTGGTTTTTATTAAATGTGTTTCAAAATCTGTAAACTACGAAATCCACTTTCACCCTCATTAATACGACTTATTTTTATTTGGAATAATTCCAGACTGCTGTTGCTTCAGTGTCGGCGGCGTTTAGTCACGTGGGATGGGACTGGGCACGGTGGATAGTCACCATTGGTGCTGTCTTTGGTATTTCCACTAGGTAAGGTATACTGCAGGGTCATGTTAGACATGCCTGTCCTATGTTCCACTAGTCCTCAAAGTAAACGTAGGTACTTCCGACTTCTCTTTTAAATTGTCAATATTGTCTGCTATTGCCTAATATTAAGTCAATCTAAGCATTTTTGCCCTGGCGTTCCTGTAAGCAAAATTGATCTGCCACTGCTGACTCTTCAAATTATCCTTATCGAAGTTCTTTTAGGCCCAAATGTCACTTTAAATACGTTGAACCGCAGCTTGTCACGTTGGTGGCGACTGTGACATCCCATGGCACTTGTCGACAATATGGCCAGTGAAGGCAAGTGCGGTTTTAAGTCAATACGAGTTTGACATGTCACCTCCCCAGGCGGCGAAAGATCCATGAAGATTTTTCCTCCTTAAAAAGGCTCTGTTAATATAAGTAACGTCTTTTTTTTCAGTTTGTTCGGTGCGCTGTTTCCCCTGCCTCGGTTGCTGTACTCCATGGCCTCTGACGGGCTGTTTATACACTGGTTCGCTAAAGTCAGCGCCACCAGACGATCACCCATCGTGGCCACAGTCATACCAACTGCGCTTATTTGTGAGTTTGAGTTAGCAAATGTGTATCGATACTTCAAATACTTGGTCCCATCCAATAAAAGCATATTAAGTATTATTCAAAAGCATATTGCAAGTAACATTTGTAAAGGGCGACATTATGTCAAACATTTTGTATAGTATTCTTCTTCTTCTTTTCGTGTCAATGGTAAATCAATGTGTCGAGTCAATTTCGTCATAGTGTATAGTATTGAAATATAAGCAAGTGGTTTAAAACCAAAAGGAATGCTAAAATCAGATAAAATCATTCGGTATTACAACTTCTTCCTACATCTGCCTTAGCGTGTAATCTCTCACAATCATAGCAGCTATATTTGCTAGAAGTTAGATTTGGGCTTAGTTTACTACGGTCTAAAATACTTAGTTATAAAACCTAGAACAAAGGTTATCGGCAAGATAAACTGTTTCCCATTATTTTGATTACCAATTTAAATGTCAGTTGTCTGTCAGCCTTTTGATGCAGTACGCGGCAATATTTTTAATTAAGAACGAAGTTCTCGTCTATGGCGCAAGCACCACTGCTTTCATCACCTGCTTTCTGTTTAACTTCTTGTTAATCGCTATTAATTTAGGTGTTTAATTGCTATGTTTTAGCAATGTTGGCGGCTTTCCTGGATTTGGAGCAGCTGGTACTGATGATGTGCATTGGAACACTCTGCTCCTACACTATCGTCGCCACGTGCGTTGTATTGCTTAGGTAGGCGATAACTTTTTTTATATTTTACATTGTTTTGAACAAAGGAATCACACGCGGCACAAATTGTTGGCACGTTATTGTCAAATATTTTGGCGACTCTCACGATGCCACTATTCCTATTTTAGTCTAGTTCGTTACATTCACGATACAATGTTAAAAGTTAAAATTAACATGTCCATCATTAGCAATGTTGGGTGATGAGCCGAAATGAGACAATGACGTTATTTATTTTTGGAGATAGGTATATGCTTTAAAGTTCTTTTCTTTTGTTATTGTTTTGTTTAACTGGGTGCGGTATTTGAAAGCGACTACCGCCTTACCTCCAATACTTAATTTAAATAAATAAAAAAAAACTCGGAAACTTTCGACTGCCCGATCAGTCTAGCGGCGCGGGGGCTGAGCCGGAGGCTTTGATTCCTAGGTCGAGCAAAATTTTATTGAATTTTACCATCATAAACCAGCAAACATAACGGCAGCCTTTGCCAAACCTTTTGAGGATTATAGACATGACAAGTTACATTCGGAGCAAGCAAAGTGCTACTGTTTCCTAAGAATTAACACTATTATACCTAAGATTTATATTTTTCTGGACTCCTTTCCAGATACCGTTCAAACTACGAGCCAGAAGTGACGTCGAGCTACATGAAGTTAATCATCGGAAAAGGACAAAAGAAAGCTTCGCGGGCCTCCTCAAAGGTCATCAATGTAGCCATGATTGTGTACAGTAAGTAAAATTCGAGTTAGTTCATTGTTTTACTACAAATAGGGTATGAATAGAACTGTATTATATGAGGCTTCACCCGCGCGGTGTAGGTATTCCTTATAACTTTCATCCCCTATTTCAACCCCTAACAGCCCTTTTATTTGCGATAAAAATTACCTATGTCCTTTCTTAGGCTCTAGACTATCTCTGTACCAAATTTCATTTAATTGTAGTAATTTATTTGTGTCTTGTTATAATGTATGTTATTTATTTATTTATTTTATTTATTAAACTTTATGCACAGATGGTACAAAGGCGGTCTTAATGCCATTAGGCATTTTCTGCCAGACAACCTTAGGGTGATGCAGAGATAATAAATGTTAGTGTACAATAAAGAAAATTCTATCTATCTAATTTTTTGTTTCAGTATTCATGTGCCTTATAATAGCCCTCGTGGTAGTCAACGTGCCGGAGCCTCTGATTCCTGTGGTTGTCCTGCACGTGTTTACCATCTTCATCGTCATTGTCATAGCGCTGCAGCCGGCCAGCGATGAGAAACTGTCTTTTAAGGTAATAGCGACATGAATGCATGTGCTTTGCAAACAAAGGCTAGCTTACACATTGATCAGAGAATCAGCATTACCATACAATGTGGTAATGCAGTCAGCACCCTTCTTACCTCTTCTGGGTACCCTTCTAGCTAATGGCACTACAGGTTGTTTGCTGCCTTTTTAAATTTTCTGGTTTTATTATGTATATCCCAGTTTACGTTTACTTAGTTAAAAAAAAATGATCATTCTATTGAGATATCACCCATTTTCAAGTCTTAGAAAATCCAGTTTTAGTGGTTACTGGAAGATTTTATGATAATAGAGTCATTTATTATAAGTGAAAGCTTTTTGATATGCTAGATTACTAGTTACTATTATCGATACATGACACGCCTTTCATCAATTCTAATTTAATAGATTTTTATTTTATCTGAAGATTGATCTTGACCTTGTTCATTAATAAATAACTTTTTTGCTTTTTGCAGACACCGCTTGTCCCATTCATTCCGTGTCTCAGCATATACGCTAACATCCACTTAATGGTTGTCATAAACTTACACACATGGATCAGAGTTTTTATATGGATTTTAATGGGTACGTACTATATGAAGATGGAGTTTAAGGGTAATTTAGGTGAAGAGAGTTCCTTGTTTCAAAGATTCAGGTTAAATAACATTTGAATAATGTCGAATAGTACATGTGTCAAGCACGCAGAAGAATTGCCTCGCCTTAGAAAATTGCAATAACGGTTATTTTTTCATTAAGATATGGAATACGGTAATCACCCAATGTTTTATTTA
This sequence comes from Acronicta psi, assembly GCA_946251955.1. Lineage (NCBI taxonomy): Eukaryota > Metazoa > Arthropoda > Insecta > Lepidoptera > Noctuidae > Acronicta > Acronicta psi. The sequence continues at coordinate 13,158,179 of OX276482.1, forward strand.
TTTCAGGTTATTGCATGTTGCCACAAAATGGGCGAGAAACTCTCTTACCGTGTGAATTTTTGTTTTTTATGTAATTATCGATTGATTCCATTACAATTCTGTTTTCAGGAGTTCCAATTTATTTTATATGCATATGCTGCTACACGCAACATGCGGGTAAACAACCAAAAGATTCAAGTAAAGCATACAACAATAAAAATGAAAAATCACCGGTTACTGTGCAAATCGTTGTGGAATCACCTTCACCTCCCCGTACATTGACCAGATTTAATGAAACCATAGAAGACGACAATGCCAATAAAAAAGAGCAAGAACCAGAAAATAATGATGTAAGCCCGACAAAAGATGAAGAAATAACGACACAAGAAATCCAAGTCGAAAATAATGAAGAAAAAGAAGCAAAAATAATAGATTTACTAGATCAAGTATTGCAAGCTGAAGAAGACACTTACAGTGAAGTTATAAGCCTCAAAGAAAGCAAAGAAGATGATAATGTTTCAGATAAAAACGGAATACCTCATAGAAAGTCTTTGAGCGAACTCTCGGATGCAGGGTCGGACGCGTCATTAGGTAATCAAGTATTATCTAAATACGACGTGATTGCTCAAGTACATAGAGAAGATTTGCAGATATTGAGCGAAGAAGACGAAAGGTTAGATAGTAATGAGGACATTCACGACGAAGAAGATGAAGACATAACAGCATTTAACGAAAGTGATACAAATTCAAGAACAGATGAGTCTGGGTATTCCGACACAATTGATAGACCTGTGCTAATTCAATCAGTGGAGGAAGACATGGATATTTCGACAATTCCAGTACCACCACCACCGCCATTAGACGAAAACTATTTTAGTACCCCTAACTTTAATAAATTTCATACAGTAACTTCGAGACATACGAAAAAAGAACCACTGGAAACCAGTGAAGACGAGGAGGATAGTGAACCTAGACTAAGCATACAGTCAAATAATTCTCAGGGCGATGCTAACATGAGATTTGGTAGCGACAGACAAATTAAATTCATGTCCAAATTGAACGATATATTCCAAAAATCTATCGCTCCGGCTGAAGACGAAGATGAACCTAGAAGAAGATCCCAATCAACGGGGAACGTAGCTGATCCAGCATTATCAGTAATGCGAGACCGGCCATCAATGTTTTTAGATTTAAAAAAGGAATTGTTGACTGGAGAGGCAGCACAAAATTTGCGCCCTGTTAACGTAGATGACAAACCTGACAGACAGACAGACAGACAGCATGAATCCGAATCATCTGACCCTGAAGAAGTAGAAGATAAGTCTATGAGTAGAGAAGATTTAAAGCACAAATTAGAAAATATATTTGCATTAGGCGGTCCACAGCTGATGAAACCAAGGCTTATGAAGTCAAACCCACCAACGCCAGAGGAATCGTACCACACAGATCATTCTAGTTCAGAAAGTATACCAAGAATATCAAAGGTTGACAAAAATGATACTTTGAAGAGACAGAGGGAGAAATTCGGTAGTGTATTAAACTCATTCCGTTTAAGTATGAACAAGGATGACGAAGTGTAGTGTTGTAAGAAAGTGATATTAAGTGAAACAGTACAAGCAAGCAAGCAGTTGTTTGGACTAATTGTTGATCAAAGTGTTTTAATATTACATTTTGTATTGAAATGATTGAGCCCAAGTTTGATATTTCTACTTCAAGTTGTACTTTTGAATGGCTTCAGTTGATTGTAAATGATTTAAACTCAATATGTTATTCGGGTACCTAGTCGTATGGTAAGTGCCTAATGTGTAGATATGTAACAATACATGAAGGAATTCATAACTAAATATCCTTTGTTTGTAACATAAACTTGCTTAAACATGTCAAGCCATAGAATGTACCCTGCATTCTATTTTTATACAGAAATCAGTCGAACTTTTTGATTGATTCTAATATAATGATACATTATTTAAATTGCCAGAAAAAAATTGCTCCAGCAGTACTCATTTGCAAGTTAAAATAATTGTACATAAAGTAAACAATTTCTAAACTCAATATAACCTGTTTTAGGGTAACAATTTTTTACATGTTTTTTGGACCATGCGATCAATTATCATTTTTTTAAATAATATCTTTTATTTGTACAGTGATCATAATAATAATTGTAGTCGATAATACGGATACGAATTTTAGTTTATAAGTAGTGCGTCTTCGAAATATATAAATCATGATCAGTAAGACTGATAAAACCATTGTAGATTACGTTTCGATAAATTCAACTGTGTTCCAAGAGTGTATGTAGTCGCAAGTTTTAATAAAATACTAATTTAAGTTTGAATTTTGTTTTATTTTTCGCTTCTCGTTTTGAGAAGCCAGCTTTGTACCCAGATTCACACAAATTCTGAACTATATCACGTTCACTAAAAGACCAGGTTAAGAGCACCCTTAACCGATGATCACATATAAAGAGTAAAAATAATGAAAGAAGATGAAGCGGTGTGCTAGGATCGTACACTCATAATAGGAGTAAATGGAAATGTAATGACTCTGTCTACTCCATTCAAACAAGCTCGCGATTAATGTTTCTATACCTAGTTATTAAGTTATCAATGATGAAATATGACGTATTAGTATAATGTTGAACGACGTCAGTGGTCTAGTGGTTCGAGTACCGGACTGCTGATCATGTGGTTGTGGGTTCCACAAGACACAAATATTTATGAGATGATGAATATAAGTATTTTGTGTTTGTCTGGGTGTTTCCTATGTATAATAATTAGGAATAAAAAAAAGTATATAAATAAGTATTATATCCATTGTCTAGTACCCATAGTACAAGCTCTGCTTAGTTTGGGACTAGATGGTGCTGTGTAAAAATGTCCCCAAAAAATATTCCTTAAATAGTATTGGAAATTAAAAAGTTGTGAAAATTTTAATCAACATAACTATCTATAGTTACACAAGTAAGTAAAAAGACGATGACTACAGATTGAAATGAAAGTAGGCCTTTAACCAGCAGTGAATGATTTTGGGCTGAGATGATGATAACAAAAGCAAAAACAAAACTACGACAAAGAAAGAAGACGCATATGTTCTCTACGTTACCGATTATTCTTAATGCATTGTACAAATTATTATTACTACTTTATTGACTACCAAACACAGCTGTATTTACAAATAAAAGAAACGATAAAGGAAAACAAATGTATTACAAATAACAAGGCATATCAAATTCACACTGGGCACAAATATTCGTCTATCTCTGTCCTGCACGTGTGCAGTTAAATCAACGTCTCTCTTTTGAACAGTTCTTGCAACAGATCCCTTAGTTCCATTTCCTTCATGCACCCTGATAGCAGTTCGTCGATTATTTGCTCTGAAACACTGAGAAGAATCATGATTCAGATATATGGCCCATATTTCCTTTATTAAAAGGTGACAAAGTATGACTTGAAACTAATTAATCTAACCTCATTTTAATTGTATCGAAATAAAATTACAATACGAAATAACGTCTACGATATTTTCTTATTGTCGACGAATTTTGATCACAAAATTTGATCAGTTTAATTAGTCATCATCAACACATTTTCCGACCCATTATTGGGCACAAGACTCGTCTCAGGATAAGAGGTTTTAACTCTATAGTCTACTAGCTTTTATGTTGCTTAATAGTTAGCTGCCTATTTACCCTAGTGGTCCTAAGCGCGACTGCTACGCTTGAGGTCCTAGGTTAGCATTGTTATTGAGTTTTTCTATGACAGCTCGGAATTTGGATTTATGTATACCGGAGAATTGGTACACCTTTGCCTAACTCTTCGGGGAAGTGGTGGTACCTTATGTTAGCTTATGCTTATAGGATTATTAAACTCACTGACCGGCACAAACAGCGAGGTTTCGGGGTAAACCATAATATCATCTATGTATACATTTTTTTAAATTTTCGTCGATATTTTTACAACCGCTCACCGGATTACGAAAAAATTTTTATGGGACCAATCTGTAAGGACCAGCTTTCGAATAGAAAAGAATCATCAAAATCGGTTCACCCAGTCGAAAGTTCTGAGGTAACAAACATAAAAAAAAATACAGTCGAATTGAGAACCTCCTCCTTATTTTGAAGTCGGTTGAAAACAGACTAGGCTGATTTACGATGTCGGTGTAGTCGTATGGGGAACAATAAATTCAGCGATACCAATTAAACAAATTTTCACAGTGAAGACATGTTATGACGACACAAACACAAACATTCTCCAAATGCGAGGGGATAAGGGCAGACAGTATAGGTGATGTCATCCGTCGTTCCCTATTGTCACGTCACGTCTTGCCATTATTGGGTGTTTTATGACATGCACATGGATTTATGTACTGTTTCCTCTTATTCCAAAATGCTCAGTACCTAAAACGAATTGTATAATATCTCGTGCTGTCTCTATTTTACTATATGAGAATGACAGACATACATTTTAAGTTAATAGAGTTTTAAGAATACGTGATTCGTCATTTTGTAGTGGCGGCCATTTTGGACCAATTTTCATCAAACATAGGGTAGAACACACCCGACTAATTCATCTTTCAAACAAAAAAAACAATATCAGAATTGATACAAAAAAAAATACAAAAACAATATCGAGCGGTGGCTTAGTGGACAGAGCGTCTAGTGTACCGAACCAGAAGACGCAGGTTCGAATCCTGCCCGCCAGCCGATTTTTTCCTTCATTATTAAAAATAATATCAGAATTGTTTCATCCGTTCGGGAGCTAAAAATGATAAAGCACAATTTACCTGCCAATCATTTCCCAGGGTTTCCCAACAGCGCTGTTGGCGTACATGGCGCTGGTGAGCATGTGCTGCACGAACTTGGTGCGGTACTGGAACAGGCTGTCGGCGGTCTTGTCCGCGATGTTGAACACCAGCCGGTAGCGGTCGGGGCCGCGCGCCGACGATGGCTTCTTGAACAGAGGCTTCGGCACTTTCTTCTGTATTGTCTCTTCCAGAATCTGTATGTGGTGCAAAAGTATCGTCGCTCTTTGAACAGTACAGAACAAAATAGCGGAGGATTTTGAGTGAAACTGTATGATTTGAGGGTTATAATAAAGAAAAGACTGAGGGCTATAGAAAAACAATGGTCCATCAGGTCCATCGCTTCTAACTTAGCCCATTGCTAGAGAGTACAAAAGAATGTCGCTTCTAAATAAGCTTAAAATTAATCTATTTTTTATGGGACTGCTTCCTATGGTGAGGTAGTAAACAAGACGATCACATTTGGTATGAGAGAATGCCGTTTCGCCCATCATACCTGGATTGTCCTTAAATGTCATTTAGTTTAAGAAAGATCTGTAATAAATATTGTTCTTTAAAAAAACTAATTATACAGATTGATTTGTGCAATACAGATCTACGTTTTGCAGTTATTTATTAGGTGGGATTATTACACTGGTCTACTCTATAGGTCTTGGTTGCTATACCAATATTCCTGGTTGACATTTGTTGACTTGACAAGACTGTCATTTGTTTCGAGCCTCAGACCCAAAACTGCTGAGTTTAAATGGTTGGTTTTCCCTATACGGTCTGCTTGTAGAAGTGCATCTTATCGGAGATACGTCATTTTTCAGATTATATTAGATGAATAACAAAACTTTAATATTCTACTAACCCGAAGTAGTTGTGGCGTGCTTGGCTGTCGTGGACTGCCGCTACTGTTTACATACAACAACTGAGCATTCTTGGCGCCAGTGATGCGTTCAGCCCTAAAACGAAATAGATCAATTTACTATCGACAAAAATAAAAAGAAGAGAAGATGGTGTTTTTCAAGCCTACAAGATAAAGATATCAAAGGAAGATATCAAGTGACACGAAATGTATAGTGCCTAATTGCGAAAATAGTGCGAATTTTTACAGAAGTAAACAATATTTTTTGGTCTAGTAACATTAATCTAGACTAAGATTGGCGTAATATTGCTTACTAGTAGAAATTCGCAATTTCGGATTATCCCCATTTTCGCTATTACCCCCAAAGCACCTTATCGGATTCACATTTGCATAGGTTACAGTTCTGGCAAAATTTATTAGCCGTAAAAATCGGAGAAAGAAAAATATTGGACTATAGTTAATAAAAGCGAAAGTTCAATTCGTAGGCTGTCGTTCTAAATAATTTTAATCTAATATTTTTCTCTCCGATTTTTACGGCTGGGTTGAAGTTAGCTCATGCCAACTTCAAGCCGGACAATAAGTTTGGCGAGAATTGTACATTTATTTGTTATAGGCTATATTTGCTGTCATCATAGTATCCGTGGCTATAAACGTACACAGGATGTCAATTGTATTGAGACGGAAAGTCTCAAAACATACAATTTGATAGAGATGTCATTTGTGGTCCTATTCTAGGTAGAATCTTTGGATTCATATGACCGTTCCTTGTGGAAGTCTTTTGGTTGATAATGATGATGACGAATCAGTCAGAACCTCACTATTTCAGAAAGAAATATTACCAGTAGCAGCAATGGAAACGGCTGTTAGGATTGGAATGATAAAAATAAAATAATATTCCTGTAGTTACAATGACTAATTAGGAAGAACGTTACAAAGGTAATAAAATGATGTTGGTAGTGATGTGAAACTAAATACTTTATGATAGAGATCCTTAAAATCCCATCATGTAATTATGTGGGTGTACACACGTCTCGTGTTACTTCTCAACTCGAGGATTTGATTGTTGGAGCAGTGATGATTGTTAATGACTGCTTTTGTCACACCTATAGGTACTAATATTATAAAGTTGAAGAATTTGTTTATTTGCTTAAACGTGCTAATCTCAGGAACTAATTATCTATTTTAAAAAATCCTTTTTGTATTCCACCTATATGTCACTGTAGAAATAAGGCTAGCAATTAAGAGTAATATTGTGGAGAAAAATAAACAATTATTATTATTATTAGATAGCCCGTTTTTCGAGAAAGGTCATCATGCAACGACCAATAGGAGCGGAGTATCAATTAAAAATGTTGCAAAAACGGGGGGAAAAACAACTTTTATGTGAACGAAGTCACGGACAAAGGCTTGTTGAAACATGAAACAGTTTAATGTGAGTTGGATTTCTTCTACTGAGGAAGTGAGGATACGTTTTAAAGATTAGGGTTATGCTAATCATAAATCTTAATATAACATTTAAGAAAACTACTAAGTACCTACTAAATATTAATTTATTAATCAAAACGACGCCTGAATGTGCTCTGTTAAGTGCGTAGGGAACAAATTGATGTAGTAAGAATATCGCCATGTTCATAATTTGGCTGTGCAGTGCAGTTTATAGAATAATATAGATGAATAGATCAAAATAGTTAGGTACTACATCACCACGAGAATTCAATTAAGTACTCCAATTCCATAAAAACTCCATTAGCAGCGGCTATAAGTAAGTTGACTGACCTATTCGCTTATTGGTCGCAAGCGCGACTGCTACGCTTGAGGTCCTGGATTCGATTCCCAGGTCAGGCAAAATATTATCGATAATTTTCTATGAAACTCTCATTAACAGCTCGAAGTTGAGATATGTTGTGCTCGGTTAATGACAATAGTATCTTCATCTATTACATGGGACTTAAACATAGCGGCGAACTATGGGTATAAACTGTTATACCTCTGCCTAATCCTTCGGGGAATACAGGCGTGATTACCCTACAAAAGAAACTTATTAGAATTTTAGTCAATATTGAAGAAACAGATACTTGTAAACCACACTTCCAAAAACTAAATATTTTAACCCTGCCATGCATCTACATTTTAGAATTATGTAAATTTGTGCGAAAACACCCTGAACTTTATAGTAGACGAGAAAATATCCAAACTAAAATAGAACTTAGGCATAAAAACCGCCTAAATCTACCAACTTCCCGACTAGAAATGCATTCCTCAAGCCCTTTAGTAATGTCCATAAAAATATTTAACAAATTACCAGAACCCATAAAAAATGAAAGTAGGTTTAACACATTTTGTAATAAATTGAAACACTTTCTTATAAGGAAAAGCTACTACACTATAAAAGAATACCTTGAAGATAAACTATAAATAGGTACATTGGTATATTTAAAGATCTATTTGCTTAATAATAGAAATAAAACTGTCCAACTTAAAAAATAAAATAAAAATAAATAAATAATCACAATACAATATTTAATATTATAATCAATAACTGTACTACTATATAACTATACTATAATAACAATTTACGAAAATAAAATAATAAAAGAAATAAAAACAATCAATCAATAAAATACAAAATGGTAAATATATATTAAAAATATAATAAAATAAGTGCAATAATTACAATACCAAAAACAATAATATAAACTTGATTCCTTTAAATAATAAATGATTATAATTATATATAATTATACAAAATAATAATATTTCAATAGGTAATTTTAAATAATAAATAGTGCAATGTATAAACTATAGTTAGGGAATATAATTTAAACTCAACTATTCAATTAATATTAAAATATGTATAAGTACATCTCCCTCTCTTATATTGAAATTTTGCTGTGCCCTACAGGGTCCATAATTGATCCTTAGCTTTAAACCTACCATCTGTTTATTTGTATGTACATTATGGATTGCAATAAAGATTTGAATTTGAATTTGAATTTGTGATGTTATGTTTTAACAACGTTAACTATAATTAAGTTAGACCACTAGGACATCAGAAGGGCATAGCAGCGTGTCACATGATGTATGGGAGGGAGACACCCCAGAGTGCCGTCACCGCCGTCTAGACGCCCACATTAAAACATTGTTCTATGCGACACGGACCGTGCTTTGAAAGTTCACCCTTCAAACATGGATAGTTTACCCTCACTCATGTATCCAGAAAGGTTACGTGAAGGTCTGATTTTATACGTTCCATGCAAAAAATGGGCTAGGCCAATGCTGTATATTTAACTCAATAAACTTTTTGTATTTTTTTGTTGTTCTTTGGAAACGTTATTTATCAAGTGCCCAAAATACAGTTTTATTGTTTTATCTTCAATAATTATGGACTTTCATACAAACTTTCATCACCTATTTCAAAATCTTCAAGCCTTTTCGTTACAAAAGCCCCAAGTCCTTTTTCAGGGTAGTTTTTTTCTCATCCCCCAGTCAACATTAAAAAAGAACGATTCGTTTTAACCAGCGTAATACAGCCCAGGGTATTTTTTTCTAATAAGTGTACCTTCGGTACATCATTTGGGCCGATTTCGATGACCTCCTTTAAATTTAATAAAATTAAATTTCATTAAGATCGGATCAGCGGTTTATGCGTGAAAGGGACTTTTGCATTTATTACATTATTAGATATGTTGATTTAATGAACTTGGAAATTTTCAAATTGGTCTTCAATGTAGTTCTATTGGCTTCTTCACGTGTCTCACGTTTTGATTCACGTTTTCGGACGAAACATTTATTTGTAAGTATCCAGCTTTTGTTCGCGAAAAAACGTAAACTCTTAAACGTCATGTTCATTAAAGGTCACGTTACATGACCTTTAATCTATTAATGAACTTGGAAATTCTCAAATTGGTCTTCAATGTAGTTCTATTGGCTTCTTCACGTGTCTCACGTTTTGATTCACGTTCCCGGACGAAACATTTATTGTATCCAGCTTTTGCTCGCGACTTCATCCGCCTGAAGTAGTTATTTCGACTTTCCCTTTTTATTTCAACCTCTTTAAGCCTTTTTTGTGTGTGTCAACGAATCTACGATTCAGAGAGCATTTTAGTCTGTGCCTCGACCATGAGTTTTTCTCACTAGACTCGCTAGCGACGCCGTAAAATATTTGTATGGAAAACCCTCGCAGCGCCTCTAGCGGTTACGTAATGAACTAAAATCTGCTATGAGATTACAGCGTTTTGATGCGTAAAAAACCTATCGAAAGTATTCGATAAAACTTATGGTTGATATACTGGGCACATCCCTGTACTTTACCTTTGCCAACTGCCTGCTACAACTACAGAAGCAGGCGTTTTACAACTGTGTGCGTAAAAAGATAGTGTTGCTTTTGTGTCCATACGATTGTATGTGTGGATATTATCTAAGCGTTTGTAATTTTGAAATATTGTAACAATTTTATCGTGTGCTTCAGTGGTAAATGTTGTGTATACTTGTAATTGGCATATGTATCAGACCTTTTCTATGTACCTTTTTTATTGATTGTAAAAATATATATGCTGTTGGTGTAGCTATTTAAATAAATAAATAAAAATAAATAAGCGTCAACGATGACGTCTATGGTCTAGGGGTTTGTTTGAGCACCGCAGCACAGGACTGCTGATCACGAACTCGTGGGTTCGATTCCCACAGGACACAAATATATGTGGTAAATATAAGTGTTTGTGTTCGTCTGGGTGTTTCATATGTATATAAGTTTTTTTGTAAATACATATTACAAAAAAAGTATATAAGTATTATATCCATTGTCTAGTACCCATAGTACAAGCTCGGCTTAGTTTGGGACTAGATGGTGCTGTGTAAAAATGACCGTAGAATATTTTTCTAGATTCGGGTCCGCTGACGGAAGTTTTAGAGGCAATAAACACTACAACGAAGTGCGAGGAGTGGTCGGGTATCTAAAAGGATGGGCGGGAATGGCCGTTCTGTTACTATTATTTATTCTACTTTAAAGGGTAAGTTACTCCATTCAACAGTTTCAACTTATCCTATATAAAAATCTAAAAAGTAAAACATGAAACCTATCTGTATTTTACACCTTCGCGTGCTACCCAGCCTGTACCACTCTGTTCCTGGCCCCGAATTCAGCCCCACCACGTTTCCCTGTTTATCTCCCAAGGTCAAGGTCGAACTTTCGAGATCGATGCGATTTGCGTTTGTTTTTAGCTAGCGCTCGTGACACGCCTGTATTTATCATAGACTGTCATTAATCCGTTGCGTTGTTGGCAATTTCTTATCTGTTTTGAATAGTCAGAACTAGTAGTTAGAACTTTTTCTTTGGTTTTACCTCAGTAGTACGGAAAATTAGATGGGTTGCATGAGATAACGCCAAGAAAACATTGAATCTATCTCCATAGCAACAGTTTTTCCACGCGGATTTTTTCCGGAACATAAATAACCCATTACAATTTTCCAATCTGACAATCTTTTCATGTACGATAACGGAAAATAAATCGCCCATTAGAATTTTCCAATCTGATGTTCTGTAGAGCTATAAAAGCATCAGTTTTGGTAATAAAACAGTTAGCTGCAAACCGGTGACATCAGCTCCCAAGGTCATCTCAATCAAGTGCAACGAATGAGCGTTTATCTCATCATAGTCGCAGATAACTGTCTTGGAGGAATCTGGCTTGTTATGATATGTGTGCAGTACACCCACAGGGGTAATTTAATTATAATACTAGATGTGGTATTCACGTTATTTCCCAACGTTTTGGCAATTTCTCTGAATCCTTTTTAGCGGGGATAACTGTGTTTATATTTAGCTAAGCTGACCTGACCTTTATAAGGGTTGACAAAATGAGATACTCTAAGGAAACCTGCATGAAGGATTCCTCAGAGCATTTTCTTCCCCGTTTAAAGCGAGTGACCAATTGACCATTTATTATTACATAATATGATTAACAAACAGTGCCTTAAAACTGGGCTGGACACATCTGCCGCATGTCTGATAAACTGTTGGCAAAAACCACGACAGTGTGGATGCCCCAGGACAGTAAAGACGTCGCGGCAGACCCAGAACGAGATGGCAGGATGAACTTGACTCATTCTGCAAGGTTTGGATGCAGAAGGCTCTCAATAGAGAAGACTGGGAGGAGGAAAGGAGGCCTTTGCCTTGCAGTAGCACGATCACGGCTGAAATAATAATAATAATAATGATTAACAAACATAGAGGTGTGCCCTATAGATTCAAACTCGAGTTCTCTCCTGCTTATTAAGAGTCCTAAATGAACCATTATTGCGTAGGTAATAATGATTGTTTTATGGCCATACCTCATTAGCTAAGTAGCCGACCTAGTAGCATGCAATGAGACAGGTTCGTCCTTCAACCGGGAGTAAACAGTGTCGTTTGCATACGTCGTAGCGGTAGGTACCGCAGCGGCATCAGTAATTGGGTGCAGCGCGCAGAGTGACCTAATCGCACGTGAGACACGACCGTAAAGCGACCGGTGAATGTTTTAATTAAATTATAAATATGTAAAAATTGCTCGTGGCTAGCTTATAAATAAGTACAAAATTCTGACGTTGGGAATCGAATAATGGCAGCCAAATGGAGTGGGGCGGGAAACCAGGCAAGACAAGGCAAGGCAGGTGGAGTATGCGGAAGCCTCGGACTATGGCGCAGCACATGGTCGTCGCTCGCAGAGCAGCGCTGTGTTCTTTGCAGAGATCGGTAGAGACCTCTCGCTTTCGGCTGTTGTCTTCAGCATGGTCTGAAGTGAGAGCTTTTTGAGAGGAGTTTTTTGCGAAGTCAGCGCTTGCTACACTACTAAAAAACCGTGGAAAGGTAAAAAAGACTGCTAATCCGCACAGGACCATCAATGCACTGATCGGGGCGCAGAGGAATGAATGATATGATATATACCACTAATCTACAAAATCGAAGTTTTAATCCAATTCGTATCGTGAGCGTATGATTATAGCTTGCTTACAGCGGTGAAGAAAAACATCGTGAGGTAACCTGGCCTACCTGGACACTAGGCCGTTGTGGTGGACTAGAGACTAGCTTCATTCTGATAGGAGACTCAGCAGTGGAACAATTAATGCATTGATGATGAAATAATCTCAAGTTCAGTGTATCTGTGGCAGCATTACTCTCGGAACAATGGGATGTATTGGCTTTAGTTGTGGTCACATTAACCGTCGGGAATGGCGGCGGTGGCCATATTACATTAACGGTACGTGACACCCCATAGCGTGGCTATCTTAAGGCCATCGCGAAGCCTTCGTGATCTCACCGGGGTACGGGAGTAATGGTAATGTGTTTTATGAAATTAATATGTTTAGCTGCATATATTTGGCTCTTTCTAAGGATGCGCTGCGCTTGCAGCAAAAGGGACATTTCCTTAAACTGTCGGCGCATTGAATCCTCCTTAAACCTCTGGTTAGAGGTTTTTGCAGGGTCGGCAACGCGTGAGTGACGCTTCGGTGTTGTAAACGTCCATAGGCTGCGGTAACTGTCTACCATCAAATGGGACGCACGCTAGTTTGCCCCCTTGTGGTTTAAAAATATATATATTATACAAAACATACCATCACACACACAGTTCACCGGTATGTTAAGTCCCATGTAATAGGGGGCGAGCCTATTGCTATTTAAAGGGCACAAATCTAGATTCCGAGCTTATACTAGGAATTTCACAGAAAAACCCAGTAAAACTTTGTTCAATAATAATAATAATATAATAATAATAAAATTTAATTCAGGCAAAGTAAACCCATATACACAAATTATTAACAGATACATAAAAAAGACAGAAAATTATACAGAATTTTTTTTAAATAAGGTCTGAAGAACATAAACAGCTAAAAATATTTTTTTTTTACTACTACTACTTTGGCGTTTAATTTCAAATTAAAACTTTCGCTGCGACAGTTGCACCATTATATGTTTGTCGCAGCAATGCCTTATGATGTAGCAGTCAAGCCTGCTCGCAATCATCTTTAGGATGGTGTTAGCGCTCGCCCGCACTCTGCGTACCAGTGACATGGCACGCTTTCGCATGGTCGCGTAAAAGCAGTCCGTGCGCGCGTCTGCGAACATGCCAGAGGCACTACAGAAACGCGGGAGCCTCAACACCACCCTAAACGCATTATTGTATTGGACGCGGAGGTATTATTGTATTATTCAATGCCCCGGGAATCGAACCCAGAATTGAACTCGACCTCTAGCGTAGCAGTCGCGCTTGTTACTACTAGACCAATGTAGGCCGTCCGTAGAAGAAAATATCATTATTTATTTTTATTATCTGCCCGGTTGTTCCCTTTGCAGGACTAAAGCCTCCTAATCATCCTTAGGTTAGTTAACACCGAGTATTAAGGACTTTTTGAAGGACTTCAATGTCTTTGTAGGACATATTCTTCCACACCATCCAGCTTATTCTGAAGCTCCGACTACTAAGTACCTGACCTTTTTAAGGGCCACACCAAGAAGTATATCTCTTTAGGACGTTTTCTTCCATGCCATATGCCATTCAGTTTAATCGTCGGCTTCGAGAACTAAGCACATAAACTTTTTGAAGGACGTTACGAGGAAGTATGTCTTGCTAGGACGTTTTCTTCCACGCCATTCATTTTAATCTTCAGGTCCGAGTACTAAGCACTTACAACTTTTTGAAGGACCTCACCTAGAAGTATGCCATCCAGTTTAAGCACAAGGCGCAGCTGACCTCTTCAAAGTTTTGCCACCTCCAGTCTTGTCGAGTTTCAAATAGCAAACTTTGCGGTATCCTCCACCCCGGTACGGTTAATTTACTTTTCTGGACTTTTGTTCCAAGATTAGATAAATAGTTATAAAAAATCACAAAAAAAGTAATTTCGAGAATTATCAGATCCTACAAGTATATTACGTATTACATATGTCTATCGATATTTCTGAGAAAGTGCACCGATAACGATTGATAATAACTTGCTTGCGTATAATGCCACTAGCATAACTTTGAATTTAAGATATTACTTAGTATGTTTGACCACCATGATGTATAATAAAAAAAATATACATTTCTATATTTTGTAGCTAATATCTAAGGAATTACTTAAATAACTTTAGTAAAAAATCAGTAGATAAAAATCAATTATCCTTTATTTTTTCTACACTCATGGATAAATATTTCTTTCTTTAAATAGGACCACCTCGAGAGTATACCTACTCTTTCAAATAAAAAAATATTTTTTACATACCTACATAAAAATATAAAAACATACAAAATGATAACCTCCTCGGTTTTTCATCGGTTGTTTTGTATAAATATACAAATATCGGTTGTTTTGTATATAAGATTTTAATATACTATGTAAAGAGTTTTCATTCGACCCATTTATTACTAAAAGCTGTACGGTACGCAACAGACTAAACCTTAACTTTTTCCAGTAGGTGATTTTGTCAAGTTTGAGATACATTGATACTATTTGAGCTTATTAGTGATTGTTAAAATTTCAGTTATCTATTCAGTCACTATCCGTGAGAACCTGTAATTGGCTTAGTGTAGCTTAAGCTAGATATTAACATTTTTTGTATAGCTGTTGGTTTTCCTGTATAAAATAAATAAATAAATAAATAAAAGTCGGTCTAGTGGACGCAAGTTTGACTAGCATGAGGTCCAGGATTTGATTCTCAGGCCTTATTGGGTTTTGCTATGAAATTCTCAATAGGATTTCAGAGTTGTGATTTAACGTTACGTTACAATTATTATTTTTATACATATATTGATTTGAATATAATGTGTTTTTATGGTAGAACTTTAGTAATAGGCTACTTTTACCACTTTCTATTATGCGGGCTGTCAGTGTGACATCTAGATAGTGTTTAAAAAACATGTACTTAATTTCTATTTTCTATCGTAAAACCTCTTTCTATAGAAAAGGAGTTTCTTTAAGTCAGTATTCATGATTTTGTTGACGCCGTAAGTTGTGGTGGTTCTTCATCAAAGTGTAAATTAGGGTAAATTTTACGACTAAAGTAAAATAAAGACACGAAATTGAAATGCAAATACGTAATTGTCGTAAACAATATGATGTATTCAAGTGTTGCCATAAAACGGCATCCACTTTAATCAAGTGTGTTAAGTCCAACTGCAGATAACAATCAACACTATGATATCAAAAGATATAACATTCAGGTCAACAAACATCCTTGGACGGAAAGTAATAAAAAAGGTCAAGTTCACAGCATATGTGCTCATACCATCATTATCTGATTAAGGCACCTTGTCGAACAAATAACCCAATTTAAAAAATGATGTAGTTCATCATTGAGGTATTAAGTATATAACGTTGTACTCGTGTCGTACTATAAATTCCATCACGCTTGTGATACCTGAAGAGTTAGGCAGAGGTGTATTGATGTACAATCACAGTTCCCTTTTCAGGTTTCATGTGAGCAAGCCTATTGTTGTTAACCGGGAGCAACTCCAAATTGCGAGCTGTTACTGGGAATTTCATAGAAAAAACAACTTATTACACTGCTCGACCTGGGAATTGACCCTAACATCTACTAGACAATAAAGCAGTCAAGCAAGTCAGTTTTACTGAAGAAGTCGTAAAGTTTCGTGTTACAAACTATTTTCAGATTGAGATGAGTTTTTCGAAGAGCTTCTGAATTCAAACAGCAGTCCAAGAGTTCTAACTGCTACTTATACTAATCGCATTATTACCTACAACGTTTTTTTAATAATATTAAAAAGTAAGATTAGATTAGCTAGTACCTAGTATTAAAATAACAAGACACTACATTCTTGAATTTTGTTCAGTTGAAATGATCTCATCATTGAGTTGAGGCTCTGTCTCCACAACTCTCAAGCCAAAAACATTTCGCAGTCATCTAAGGATATAAAAACTCAATGACTATTAATGGAATTTACCGTGTATAACCGCGTATCTAAGGATTTGTGGATTATCGCTATAGATACAAAACAAATGAATTCCAAGGAAATGTTATTAGAATGTTGTAACGCTGAATCATATCAGTTTGTCATTATTTTATTATAATAAACGATTGTGTAGGGTTAAAGAATGACCAGAAGAATCTTGGTGAATAAAAGATAATAAAGAAACTTTTTTATATAAGTGACTCGCACGTGGTATGAGTTGTATATTTGCCTATAATATTTATTTTATTTATTTATTTTAGGAAAGCTTACAGACTAATAACAAAGGTAAAAAACTATATAATACTTATACAAATTGCTAATAACAAGCTTCCACATTTGTATTACATGTTAGTACCTAAATTTGAAAAAAAAAGGACTTGAAAATTAAAGAGAAGGAAGAGTATAAGAATAAGAAAGAAGAGATTATAAACGTAACTAACATATTAATAACATATATTTTCAATACTTTTCTAAGATCTGTTTATCAAAGACGTAAGTACCAGGGTACATCCCAGGCAATTATTGACACCGGATATTTAAAGTAAAAAGAGAAAATGTCTAATGGCATTGAGACCACCTTTGTACCAATAGTGCATAAATCTATACTCTATACTAATATTATAAAGAGGAAAGACTTGATTGTTTGTATTGAATAGGCTCCGAAACTACTGGACCGATTTGAAAAATTCTTTCAGTGTTAGATAGCCCATTCATATACCATCCCACTACGATTAATAGGAGCGGAGTAGCAATGCAAAATGTTGCAAAAACGGTGGAAAAAAGTTATCAAGATCACGCATATAATAAATACATAAATAAAATGTCTCACATTTCCGTGTCGCAACAAATTTTTGGTTGACCGTACTTTCCCAAAAGTTAACTTTGTTTATGTCGTTTGTGGTCTTAAATTACTACTCAAAAATAATTATTGTATTTTTAGGTGGAATCCTGGACCGCAGTCCCCGTCGCGAAAGTCCCACGACCCCGTAAAACAAAAGATAACCGTTATAATGTAGGTCATCCGCATCCTCCTAACCTTATTCCCAACCATGTTGGGGTCGGCTTCCAGTCTAACCAGATTCGGCTGAATATCAATATTATACACGAAGCGACTGCCATCAGACCTCCGCAACATAATTTCTGAGCAATACCAATATTTAAAGGATATACTGGTTGTCAGGCTTTTTGGAATTTTGACTACCACTAACGATTGTCATAGGTGTTCGTATAAAAACCGGGACAGACGGCTTTATGTGCTCTCCAAGGCACGCTCGATGTGTTAAGAATGGTCAACCATCCACAGATTTACTAACTAGATAACTTAGTCACGAGCCACGAGCCGATATAATATAGGTGCTTGTCACAAAGCTAGTATAAACTCGACGTCGCGTCGGATATAAAACGCTGTAGGCGTAGTTTGTCATGTCCTAAGTACTCATTTTGACTGGATCAGCCCACACCATCACAATTACTTTTTATTTGGATAAAGTGATTTCCGTAAAAACTGCGTTCACTGTCCGATAGCACTTAGGTTCCGTCGCTTTTTATTTTAATCATAATCCGTGTTAACTACTGGTTTAGCGGTACTAAGATCTAAATTGCATTGATCAGCAGTGAAGATGCGTACGCATCAACTCTCATTTCCGTATGCATCCAGCAGCGTTATTTTCAGTAGACACATTGTGAATCAGGCTGAATGAGAGTGTAGTTTAAGCTTCATATTAAACCATAGCTCATGTAATGACCCTTATGCTCACTCCTGGTCCAGCCAAATATAAATTCACATGGCACTTGTAAAATTGTAAAGCGGACCTAGGCTTTATCTGTGACCTACTAAGGATAAACACTAACACCTGAGATACAGGAAATATCCTAGTTCAGGTGTTAGGATTTTAAATAAAATGAGCATTTGTGTCTAGCCTAATCCTAATAGATGATCCATGCCTTACACTCTAAGAACAACTGTATACAGCTCTATCTCTTCTATTATATTATGCTTATTGTGAATAAATAAAAATTATTATTAAAAAAATATTATTATTATTATTAACGGGTTAAGAACTCAAGACCTAGGGTAGGGTTGAACGCATGTTGTAAAAGTCAACAAAACCCAACACGCTTGGTGGTAGAAACTAATGATAAGTTTGTACTGTGTTTGTAGTGTTGGGAGTTTGTGAGTCAGATACCTAAAAGATATTTACTTGACAAGCTCGGAGTTTGGTGTTGTACTCGGAAAACGGGAATAGGCTCGCTTCTATTACATCGAACAAGGGGGTGCATTGAGTTCACCTTTGCACCGTTCGGGGAATACTGGCGTGATGGCAGTTTTTCACCAAATCGTATTGTTTCAAGGGAACCCCAAGCAATAATTCTTGACCAAATTTAGTGTGTACGACCAACTCTCAGTGTTACACCTCATCCCATCAGGTTGTAATTAGTCACACCGCCCGATATGGTCTCAATGTGGGTGTGGCAAGCCACTTAAACTTTTGATATAATTCTGTCCTTGTCTTATTGATGGGAAAAGAAAGAGAGGACGGAATTTGCGCCCGTTACTCGACGCTTAGTTAATGAAAGCCCGAATAAAGGTATCACGATTGAATGATTCAATTAATTGTTTCAAGATAGTTTGTTTGATAATTTTTGGTATTAACGCATTAATATTTTATGTAAGTATACTGATTTTTATTTTATTTTATAGGTACAGAAACAGACAACAGATTAATTATCACATAATAGCATTATGAGAGTAATATATTTACAATACATATATAGGTATGTAGGCTGAGTTAATTAACACAAAAACACTGTTTATAAAATGTTAACAATAAATCTGCTATCAATATTTTTTTCATCCCACCATCTCGGAAAGTGTATTTTACTCTTCGATATCTGAGTGCAAAAGTCGTTTTTATCCTCTAGAGAGACAAAGTAAATTGAATTTAGAACATCGTGCTTTTACCCCCCTGGCGCCGAATTTATCATACAACTTTTTTTTAATTTGTTAAAAACTTAGACTTGGAACCTTCCCTAGGTTCCGAGTCTAAACGCAACAAAGTATCGATATATGTCGAATCGATATTTTTTGAAAATATCAGTATCGATATTGATATTTTTATTTAAAAATATCGATATATGGGCGATATATCTTAAAAACCAAATTAAAAAACAACAAATCAAGTCGACCAAAAACAAAAAATACATTAAATATAATTTGTTAAAAAGATGTTAGTATAAAAAAAGTATTCCTTTTTGGGATTTTATAATCTTAAAACTTATAAATGTTTATTGGTGTGTAAAAAATATAGATTTTTATACCTTTTCGATAATTTGAATTTTATATCTAAATATTAAATATCGCTCAAAAATAACGATACATTAAAAAAATAATATCGATATATCGATGTATCGATATTTTTTCAACAAGCCTACCGGAACTTTCTTGGTGTACTTTTTTAAGTCACTAACACCAACATTACAATACCTAACAAAAATATTACACTCAAGTAATCGTAGCAACGTTACTTTCAATTTCTCTAGTATTACATACCTACCAACTAATGTACACATTATGGAATGCAATTAAGTATTGAGTATTGAGTATTGAGTATTGAGTATTGAGTATTGAGTATTGAGTATTGAGTATTGAGTATTGAGTATTGAGTATTGAGTATTGAGTATTGAGTATTGAGTATTGAGTATTGAGTATTGAGTATTGAGTATTGAGTATTGAGTATTGAGTATTGAGTATTGAGTATTGAGTATTGAGTATTGAGTATTGAGTATTGAGTATTGAGTATTGAGTATTGAGTATTGAGTATTGAGTATTGAGTATTGAGTATTGAGTATTGAGTATTGAGTATTGAGTATTGAGTATTGAGTATTGAGTATTGAGTATTGAGTATTGAGTATTGAGTATTGAGTATTGAGTATTGAGTATTGAGTATTGAGTATTGAGTATTGAGTATTGAGTATTGAGTATTGAGTATTGAGTATTGAGTATTATTTGCTATAATTTAAAGAATAGGTATTCTGTAAAACTTACTTATCATATAGTATTTAATACCTAAACTGAAATAAAAGTATCTTGTGGTTGTAAATGTTTTTTTTGTCATTTCCTCGCTGAGGTGGGATGAAAAGTTACGTGTTGCACTCGAGTGCAAAGATTTTTCACCTTGTGCTCTTTTAATTCCCTCGCTAACGCTCAGGATTCTAATTTTTGAATCACTCGCTCCGCTCGTGATTCAATTTTAGAATCCTTCGCTTGCTCGGTCATCAAAATTGAGCACGCGGTTAAAAAGCAACTTTGCACTCTTGTATAACAAATAACTATTAATTAATAACCATTGGGTTTGTTTTTAATGATCTCTGGAAAAGTTTACCTTATTAGAGTTTACAATAATAATGACAAAACATACTTTCACGATCTTCTTCACATTCATCTTTTGATTGATCAGTATTATACAATAAGATTTACAGAACAACGCTCAGTAAACCTTTATTAAGGACTAGATTCTAGGACTAATATTATGGACTAGATTCTGAAACCCGTGAACCCGGAATTTCCCAAAATAATTTATTATTGGATGCCTACGTCATACTAACTACCTGTGTACCAAAATGTGCAATATTAATTTCATGGCTTGAGCTGTTCGTTGATGGATCAATAAAGTCAGTCAGTCACCTTTTTCCTATTATATTATATCCCGCTAAATGTCGTTTGTACACTAAGTGTACAAAAAATTTGGCGATTTTCTTTAACCATGGAAATTCGTAAATCTATATTTTTCCTGCCCTAATTTGCAAAAATTGTAGGGAAACGACAAGGATGGCAATAATTTATTTATTTATTAAGGTAGGAAAACCAACAGCTACAAAATGTATCATAAAGAAATAGAATAAGCATTAGGAAGCCAATTACAGGTTTTCACGGGTAGTAGTGGAGATTACTACTGAAATTCAATGAACACTCAATAGCAGACCATAATGGTCATATATGCTCCCGCATACAGCACATTTTTGCATAGGTTGCACCCATTATTGGAAAGAATATACAGATGTATGGACGCTATATAACGTTTCTGTTATATCCATATAAGGTGTAAACAATACTGCGGATAAAACCCATTTCATCTATCTTAGCTAATGAAAGATTTGGAATAAAGGGGTAGGTTGTATACCTATATTTTCTACTTTTTTTCTTAGAGGTCGTCAGTTAGGAAATGCCGACGCCATCTAGCACAACACCGCAAAACATTGACTTGTAAAAGTGTTAAAGATCTATTTGCAGAACAAAAATACCCCTTTAGGCGGATTAGGCAGTGATAGTCTAGGGGTATGACCACTGGACTGCCAAGTCAAAGGTCTCGAGTTCGAATTCAAGGCACGCACCTCTGAGTTTTCGAAATCATGTGCGTAATTGTCACTCGCTTTAACTGTGAAGGAAAACATCGTGGGGAAACCTGCATGCCTGAGAGATTTTCTCGACGGCATGTGAAGTTTGCCTACCCGCGTTAGGCTAGCGTGGTGGACTATAGCCTGATCCTCTTATACTGAGAGGAGACTCGTGCCCAGCAGTGGGACAGTATATGGGTTAATTATTATTATTAGGCGGATTAGTCGGATTTTCGAAGAGCAGCAGAGTATAGAGATTTATCCTCAGCCGGCAGCTATACAAAATTACGTATGATTACCATGACAGTCCATAAGTCACATCCGTTTCCTACTATTTACCTTGTTAGATAAACTAAATTACTAATACATGATTACGCTCGTAATCTGCAGGGTCGGGCAGTAGGGTGGGTCTAATCATTGCTCTGTCATCCATATCTAATAAAATTCTAATGTTGTTTGTGTTGTCGTCTTCTTATAAATAAAATTCATGACAGAAAGTAAAGTTGTACTACTAAACATGGGGTTTTCAATAAACAATTGTATCAATAATCCCAAGAAGGTTTTGAGGCCAAAAAGATTCAGGATTGTATGAGAGATGATATGGTCTCAAAAACAGGAGAATGATGACGATATATGGTTAAGGGCTTGGTGAGCCTATCAGCAACCACAAATTTAAAAGGAAAACAACCATTTTCTTTTTCTTCAATAAGCTCGATCCAAAACACCAAGCGCTAGTTAAGTTTCTACTATGACATCCGTAGTGTTTAGACTATTTGGTTATGAAGAAAAAATTAATAATAAAAGCTAAATTTACTTACCCTGAAGCGTCCCCACTGCAAAGCTGTTTGAGTAGCCTCGTTACTTCACATCGATCGGGAACCAAGTTGGTCATCTGAGAACAAAATACATATTTGATAGCTAGCTTGAACATTTGTCATCAGGCTGTATTTATACAAACAGTAAGTAAAGAGAGAGCACATAGTGCACAATCAAAAGGCGCGTTTTCTTATATTATCAATACGAGAACCTTCATCGTAACAAAATTACTGCATAATGACAAACAAAAGTAACAAAACCATTCAGTCTCCACTTCACATACTTAATCACCTTCACCATAAAACAACAACCCCATACAAAAGGTCCCATTAAACTCCTAAATGATCCAATTTCTTCGACAATATCGGGCACACATCGCACAGGCCGAGCGTGCAGTCCGAATGCAAGAATTACGTCATGGCGCGATAACAGGCTGGTATTGGCGACGCGGGCTCCGGCGGCCGGCTCCAGTCCCCTACGACACTCCGCACTGGACAGACGTTGTGTGAACGCGCAAACATGGTAAGTGTTTATAAACTTTTGCACTTACGTCTTATTTTTTTATTTCAACAATAACAACATTAGCCAATTGTTTGGTATTTATGGTGATAGTTTGAGGAATTTCGCTGAAGTTTATGAGGTAAATGTCCAAGATTAGACAAGACACCGGGTCTTGGGAGAATGTATGAAATTTGAGCAGTCGTGTGTTTTAAGATGTTTATAGGTTGACGTATCGAATATATGTTTTGATAGAGTTGGTTTATTATGTGCTATTTTTCAGGAAAAATGTATTACTAGCAACTACTATTAGCAACAAGTGTACGCGTTTTATTATTGTTTCTAATTTAGATATTTATTGTAAGGAGGAAGCATATATCTTCCAAAGCAATAAACATATTTAATCCAGACATAAACTAATAAATTAATTTATTTTTAACTTTACAAAGATCAGTTCAAGAAAGAAACAAAAACTCGTATTTTAAATCTGTTATTAGATCATACTTAAAATTATCATGATTATCAACATTATCACTACCTATAAGAACCTTTCAATTTAACAAGACAAACAGACAATAACTTTTAGAAAACTCTTGAAAACAGGAAACATAAAGTGAGCCATTTTAGAAAGATTAAAATAAATAGTTTATTTCCAAGTAAATAGCATATCTGGAACCAATCAGTGTGTAATTGAGAGGAATGTGCATCTAATCAGTGGGATGCTATCGACATCTGTTTCGCTACTTCAATGTGACGATACACATAGTAGCTAATGATATCGACCACCAAGTGGACACTTTATGTGTTGAAATACCAGAATTGACTAGCACTGTTGACGTTCAAACGTATCCGGATAGGCTAGATGGCAAATGTAACATAGTTGATGAAGTAAAACATGATGATACATAAAGATTTGATAAAAACTTATCGAAGAGTCCCATATATATCATATTAGTAGAGCATTAACATATAGAATGTTTACAAAGGAGTCTGATATTTCAAATAATATTTTATATGGTGTCGTTATTGTTTTGAATTCTATGTATGTCGTGTACTATGGTGGTATTCAATAATTAATTTACTCTTCCCTGCGTTACTTTGAAGGAACTTTTCAAATCAATACGCAGCATTACTAATACAAAAAAGAAGAATGTTACGTCATCAAAATTTATCAATAGGAAAAGCGTCATTTTAATCGGTGCCAAATCCCAAATTGTCACGATTAGATTTGTCGCGTAATAATGTACGACAATTGCGCTATTGCGTTTTATCACTTTGTACTTATTTCCATGTGAACCATCATCATATAAGACAGCGTATAAAGCTCTACATATCAGATTTGAAGGCCGAAACGATAAACTGTAGAAGCACAACAATAATGAACATCAAAATAGGTAGTTATAAATACATAATGTTTATGAGTCGCTAGTGGAAATCCTTCTAAATAATTTGAAATAACTAGCATCTGCTTTAACAACTATAATACCCAGATACACTTGTTCTAGTGAATTTTCACGTTCCAAATAAAATAAATAATGTTTTGAGTCCGTTTTAAAATTGGGGCAAGTCTGTAGGTTGACATTTTTGACGGACATTTTAGTGTGTTATAAAACTTGTTTAATAATGGACACTGGAACAGCTGTTGTTGTAATTCCGAGAAAGTTTTCAGGTTGTGGAAAAATTACAGGAAAATTGGTGCTTTAGCTATTTTCGATGGCGTAATGTTTTTCCAAAAATTAGTTCATGTGGAATTTCATGTTTCAATACGGGAGTGTGACACTTGTGATAGCTTTGTTCACAAACATCTTACAGGCTTGATTTATACTAGTTTATGACTTGTGAAAGCTATTTTTTTAAAAGCTATTTTTTAAAGAATGATGTAGTTTTTTTTTCTTCTATTTTCTTTACTACCTCAATTTGTTTTTCTGAACTTTTCTTTCAATGTATATTGTATTAATGATTATTTTATTAGTTCATCATAGATGTTTAAATTGTTTAATGCTTTTACCATTATTACCTCAGATTGCAACTGTTTAATGTGTGTGATAACACACTTGTAGTTATCACACACATAAAAAAATATATGTTTATTAGTCAAAGACAGGGAAAATAACATATTACAAGGCGTCGGTCAAACACGCATGATTCAGCAGCTATTCCTGAGAGATAAACTCGATTCCGAGTATTTGTAATGTTTCAGTATAATCAAAACAAACTGCTCACCTGTTTCGATGTTTATTAAGTGATTTATGATGATGTTGTGATAGGTATTATGTGGTGAATTATATCAAGAGAACCAATCAACGTGAGCTAAACATTTGTAGGGCTTTCGTTATTTAAGCATACATGTCATGTAAGGATACATGTCAATTTTTATTTGAGTAAATAAAACAACGGCTGCTGATAAGTTAAAATTTTAAGGGGCTGGAAATTATCTGTCTAGTAATTTAGAGAGGCTGGTGGTTAAGTTATAACTACGCTGATCAATCAATCTGCAAGGTTAAGCTGCACTTGCCGCGGTCAGTCTGTGGATTGTGGGTGACCATTCTTAACACATCAAAACCCCTTCGTGCCTCGGAGAGCATGTAAATCCGTCGGTCCTATACGAATACCTATGACAATCTTTAGTGGTAGTCAGAAGCCCAAACAGCCTATCCTTCCAATATTGGTATTGGCCAGAAATCGGGTTGCGGAGGTCTTATGGCAATCGCTTCGTGTAAAATACTGATATTCAGCCGTATCTGGTTAAGACTGGAAGCTGACCCCATGGTTGGGAAAAGGCTAGGAAGAAGAAGAAGAATTCAACAGGTAGGAGTGAAACAGGCCTTGAGGGATGTGTGTGTGATTGCAACACATCATCACGTTTACTTACAACGAGCTCTGTGTATCACTAACGTCGTTATCGCTCATAGATGAAATCGTAAGTTTCAGAAATTTTATAGCATTGAGTTCGCTTGTGCATAGAATTAAACAAATAAATTTTAGTACTAACTGAAACTAATTTTAAAACTATTAAAACTAGTAAGATGTCCTCAAAGGATTTTACTTTCTAACATTTACCGACGTTTCTAAGGCCATCAAAAAGAATTATAGACTTTACAAGCGTGTCGAGATCTCATAGTCTAATTAATTATAGCACAAAATTGCGCTAATGTCAGAAATCAATAGTGTGCGTTATTCATTATTCCACGTGGGTGTCCCGCAGGGTACGATCGTAGGTCACGTGTCAACGCGAGTCGTGACCTTCGACAGGTTGTCTGGACGTCTACCAAGGGGCGTTTCCGCCTTGTATCTAAGCAAAGGTGTAACAATATTTGCTTAAACTGTTTTACAATGTACATACATATTCTTTGGAAGCAGCTGTATTGATTTCATTTCATATTAATATCTACTCGTTATTTAAAAGCTTATTTGCAAAATAATTCTATAAAAAGTTCTGTACTGGGAGTATTATGATATGTTAATCCTATCGTATTTTGAGCAATTATACAACAGATATAACTTAGTTAACTTTTGATAAAGAAACCCCTGATATTATATGTAATAACTAACTGTAGTTATTTTTAGGGCTTGTTTCCTCAACTCCTAGTAAGTTCTCGTTTCATACAAATTTTGTTCCATTTTCTAATTATCTACTGTCCATACGTAGTGAAACTGGCCCTTACTATACTATCATATCTGACTAACATTGTATATTAATATAAATGCAAATAGTTATAATATTTTACCAGTAACCTACGGCTTTTGACGGTTAGTCACTTGTATTTTAATACAGAACATCTCTATAGTCAGTCGCGTCCCACTCGGCTTGTTTCACATTCGTTTCACAAATTTATTGCTGTTGCAAAATTTCTCCACCATTAGGACTACACATACCAAGTGTATTAACGGAGATTATCATATTTATTCATTAAAATATATGTTTTCTTAGTTTAGTGGCCCTAAGCATGATTGTTATTGGGTTTTTCTATAAAATTCTCAGTAGCAGCTGATAGTTTGGATTTGTGCCCGGTTAATAAAAATAGGCCCTTTATCACATAGGATATTGGCGAACTATGGGGGCACATCAGTAAACGTCTGCCTTACCCTTCGGAAATACAGGTATGATGGTATGTTCACTAAAATAAACGATAATAACAAAAAACTGTGCAATTGATTGAGTCCTGTTCCGTGTAATTTTTTTTTTTGGAATTTCACTTTTTTTCATAAAGCGCTACATATAATACAGATGATATAAACACAGTGCATCAAACTAAAATAACAATACCAATCCGTTACTTCATATAATATCAACACAAAATCATTGATCATCATAGTATTATCGATGTCAACACATTTCAATGTGAAGGTTACATGAATGCATTCAACACTGTTTGTGTACGTCAATTTAGCGCTCACGATTTTCTTCCTGTGTAAACTATGGAACTAAATCTGTAAACAATGACATGTTAATGTTAATATAGACTTGGAACTGTTATTTCTAGTAGACTGAAAATACTGATATTCAGCCGAATCTGGTTAGACTGGAAGCCGGCCCCAACAATGTTGGGAATAGGCTATTATAGAACCAAGATATTCTATAATAGCCTATTCCCAACATTGTTGGGGCCGGCTTCCAGTCTAACCAGATTCGGCTGAATATCAGTATTTTACATGAAACGACTGCCATTAAAGTTCCGCATACCGAGCGCAAGCGGGCAATACCGATATTCGAAGGATAGACTAAGCTTTAAGTACCAGCCAGATGCAATTTGATGTGAAAAGCTAAGGTTCTAGTATCTTATCCTTCTTCGTAAAATGGACCAATCTATAAAAGCTAGACTGGTTGTCACAATTTCGGCTCTCCTAACTGTACCAGAAACTCTCATTTTATTATCATAACCCAATATACACATTCCTAAGATTTGGAAGAGGTCCCAAAATGGACCCCTGCGGAATCCCATTATTTATAATTTTGCAATAGATTGGGTTTTATAAAAGGCGGACAAAACGGCAGAAACGATTTGTAATAATGCTACTACAAATACCACTTGACTAAATGCAAATTTAATGGGAGTTATAATTTTTTTTAGATTCGATACATAATATAAAAAAGTTTTGAAGTTTGAAAGGGCTAGAAAACTTATCAGGTTGCGGAACGATACTGACTTGTCCTCGTATTAGTTGTGTTTTTTAACCAATGACAACGATAACATACGACACAGACAAGAAAATGTTAACAGAAGATATTTAAAGGATCCTCCTTTTACAAATAATACTACTGGATGACCTACTTTAAAATTTGGCAAATCCAGCAGACACCTGGAATCAACCTATCTAACCTTACAGAAATATCTGTCCGGGCAGTGTTGACACGCTACGGTCATTGTGCTTAGCACCTACATTTTACAATATATTGCACGTATAAGCAATACTGTGATGATAAATGACCAGGTGTCGGCGCGAGTGCCAAACGATGAACGTGATGAAGCGTTCGGAGTAGGTGATACGATAACTTTGTTGGGAGAAATGGGTCAATGTGTCCTCATGCGATTTTGATGGGTTTATTAATGAAATGTTAAGGCTAAACGATACATCCAAGATCATTAATTTGAATTTTATAACCCTCACGCCTGTATTGTTTGAAGGGTTAGGTTAGTAACTAATGTACAGCCACAATTCGCCGGTATGTTAAGGTCCCATGTAATAAGGGGCGAGCCTATTGTCATTTGTCAATCCAAACTCCTGAGCTGCTTCTGAGAACTTAGAATAAACCAATAACACTTTGCTTGACCTGGAAACTGAACCAGCGTAGCAGTATAATTCTCACCTGAGAAATAAATTGTGAACTGCTGAATTATTATTATTATTATCTTTTTATTTCGGACAAAATCCAATCCATTATACATTATGTAAGTTAGTTATACTGGAGCTCCTTGTATTGCTTGGCGCGGGACAGTGATGTAAGTGGTTAGGATTTTGTTGTTTTGTTTTCAAGGACATGATACAGTATTGCAAGTAGGAAACTATTGAACGTTATCACTTTATGACGAGTGAGATTTATCATCACGTAGGGCTCGTTTGTGGTGGACGTGACAGCTGTCACATCAGTCAAACAGTAAGCAAGTTTCCTTTATGAAATAATTAAAAAAATATATTGGACTTTGCTACATTACAAAAAGCTTTTTAGATTGAGCGACTACGGTGGGTGGAAAACCGATACGGGTACCGAAAGTATAGAGATTTTATTTTAACCAATAATTCCATGATACATTCAGGTGTTGGCGGGATTGCCAACACTACGGCATGACTAAGTGTTGTACAAATCCGCGGCCGGCGTGATGCGTATCTATTATTGTTACAATTGTGTTCCATTGGTGTCGTGTGTAGCTCGCTTTATTCTGGAATAGATTCTGCTTACACATTCGTTCACACGTAATCTGGTTGACATTCACTGTCTACTTGACCTTTCGAGAAAGGTATGATGTTCAATGAACTTTTGTTTATTTTTGTCGTAGCCTCAGTCTGATAAGGTAGTTGTTATAGGTAATCGAAAAGCGAAACAGCTAGTTGAATCTTAGGAAATCGATATAGAATATTTACTAATAATGATAGATGCTTCATGAAAGTATTCGGTATTCAGTAAAATTTGAGACTGGAATTCTTCAATCATAAGGTTGGGTAAGAGTCAGATTAGACTTGATCAAGATTGTAAACAGGCTATAGGCTATGCACCTCTACAATTATACGAAAATAAAGAAGAAGAAGAGAAAAGAATGGAGGACTACAAAGTCCTCTAAGCTGTAATCTAAAATACAATGAATCAAGTACAAGTCAGGATAAAATAAATCGGAGACGCAAGGGTGTATGAATAGGTTAATGAACAAAACGAACCCAAACAAGATTCCTATGAGATTATTAGAAATTCATAACAAAATTTACCATCGCAATAATGTTCCTATAAACGATCATCTGACGATTTGTTTATAGCTTTAAATAAATATTTACCAACGGTTCGCGCTCATAATACCCGTAATCTTAGTTGCAATCCCAAACGGAGCTTTGGAAAATGGATAATCTATACAGCTAAATGTTATGTAGGTAATTATTACAATAATATAGAAGAATAGCGAAAACCAGTGGTGTTTAAGTAATACACCAAATTCGGTAGTGGTAAGACAAATGCTGGGCAGTTTTTTAAGAGGGCTAGAGGTCAATCTGTGAAAACATAAAACGACTGAAAATAAACGAGATAAAAAATGAAATGTAAACTCCGTAAGAAGAAAAGTTTGTGAAGTGCTACACTAGAATTTATGATTGAATATACCTAAGACAATAACACAGACAATAATACAGTAAATACATTTCTTTTATAACTAACATACCGGCAAACTATGGGTGTATATTAATACATCTTTGCCCAATTTTTCAGGGAATACAAGAGTGATGGCATGTTTGATATGTGAAGAACTAAAAAATAAATAATCACCACTAACCGGTTAACATAACAAAACGAAACTTTGGCAGAAAACCGGGAATCAGAAATTGCTATGAAGAAATATAAACATATTATGAAATATTTTCACCTAAGCAGCTAAAATTCCCACGTCTACGTAACGTGGGATGTTTTATAAGTTTAGTATAGAACCACAGACAAATAGCATCGCAATTATCTAAGAGTATTTCTGTAAAACAAAAAAGAAAACATAGTATTTCATTTCTAATGAGCGAATGTTTATTTTCTACAGTGTAAGTGAAATTTTCGTTCACCACAAATATAATAAAGATAATAAAATCTATAAATACGGAACTGTTGTCGCTAGTGATGGGATAAGCTCGATGAGTTTAGTTTCATTATTTTGTCTTTGTTGATATTAAAATGCACATGATCATTTGATAATTATGTTGTTGGTGTTAGAGCTAGAGCTTACAACTTATAATATTATATTATAACTACTTCATGTTATATTTTTACCCGACTGCCGAAGGAGGAGGGTTATGTGTTTGACGCGTATGTATGTATGTATATATGTATGTATGTCCGTTCCTATGTCCGGTCGTAACTACTCAACGGCTCAACCGATTTAGACAAATGACACCTCATTAGATTGGTCTTGATGGCAGAAGTGTCACTGGGTACATGAAATTATAAAATATATATATATGGGGGAGGCCTTTGCCCAGCAGTGGGACAGTAATGGCTAATAAAAAAAAATAAAAAAAATATGGCGGATTTTATACGCTTTAATGTGCGACCTGATTTTGAAAATGATCTTAAGTTGTATCAATATACATTTTAAATTATCATTTAGGATGTATCTAGTCATTCTATGATGATTTATTAACTAAAAAGAAGGAAATAAAATCAATTATTAAATGCAACAAGCGGGACAAGCTGTTTGTTCAATAACAAAATTGTTTCTTTGCTTGTCCCGCCTGCAATACATTTTCCAACATCACAGAACTTGTTTTTAGATTTTTAGTTAGTACTTTTTACGCAGTCGGGTTTTTTTGTTTCATTTAATAATTAACTATCTCTTCCCCGCGGTGTTACTCGCGGTCAATTTTTTTTTAAATAAATGAATAACAGGCAGAGCGGCATGGAAGGAGAGAAGGGAGGCCTTTGCCCAGCAGAGGGACAGAGTCGGCTAGTAAAAAAAAAACTAACATAAAAACACTACGTTACTCTTTATAACATTAGCTATCTGCGAAATCTTTTTATGTAAGTACCTAATATACTTTCATATGCATTTAGTTGTTAATTTGAAATCACAAACAGGCACTTTATATTTATTTATTTGTTTATTGATTGTAATGAGATGACAAACTAGCATGCGGGCCGCCAAGACAAGTTTTCAACCGACTTCTAACAAAAAACAAATCGCCTTCAAAAAACACCTAGGTAATTTAATTAGCAATCATAATATAATACATATCTGTTATTTTTTGCTTTTTACTTCCTAGGTGTTTTTGAAGGCGGTTTGTTTTTTGAGTTTGTGAGGTTTAGGGGGTAATTTCTTTTGAATAGATTTTGAAAATTCTTTCACTGTTAGAAAGGTACATTATCCCTGAGTGCTTTTTACATAAAATTTTAATAATAGTAACCGCAGCGAAATAAGGCCGGATCGCTAGTTAAACAATAAAAGGAAAATTATAATAATTTAATAACATAATACGAAATATTTTCCTGCAAAAATGTAATGCAGGTATAGACATATTGTTTGAGGAGTATTTACTCTCGTAAAATACATTGTAAATAAGACTTCGATGTAAATGAGACCGAAAAATAAGTGTATTCTAAAGGCTGGCATTACTGACAATGGCAGTGTGGGAAAACATTTGTGAACTTCAACAAAAAAAGTTGCTCATCACGGCGGATTTCTCCCACATCGTGGGGTTTTCAAAGTTGTATGAACTTTCAAGGCAAAATGAAAATGGGCAATCCCCCTGGCCAAGTTGCAATCTATAGTTTGGAAATGTATGGAAATGACATAACACATAACTTTCGACAAATTGGGCTGTCTGTCGGCTGTCACTAATGCCATTTCCATACATTTTGTTTCTATTCGTACGTCGATACAAACTAACTTGCCTAGGGGGGCTGGCCATATACGCAGACTAGAAAACACAATAAGGTCAAAGTGAGCAACAGAAGGGATACCATTAGACAAGAAACGACAACAGGGAAGCAAGAAAAAGGTAGAGGGACATCTTCACCCAACGATGCGGGCCTGAATGGATGAGGATAGCGAGGGAGAAGAAAGTATTTAGGGATTTGGGAAGGTCTGATGGTCCGGTCCTACGCCGCTGAGGCGACTACTGTGGAAGGACTAGATACATAAATTCTTTAGTGTTTTTAAACAGTAGAAAATAAAGGCTTTTTTATTTTATGAACTTTCAAGGTTGATGAAAGCGGGAAATCAAGGAGTAACAAAAACATATAACACATAATTAATATGATACAATTCCCAGGTTATTTATTACTTCAAGGATGATGGCAGCGGGAAAACAAACAATAACAACAATATATAATACAATAATGCTTAATTAATATGATACAAATCCCAGGTTATGAATGGTTCATAAGGATGGTAGTTTGAGTAATTAAGACACCTACATTATATGTTTTTAGGAGCATTAGTCATACAAAAAGCCATTAAATTAATGGTTATATTGATTGGATGATACAGTCGCCGCACTTTAATTTAAACATAAGGTTATTTGTAGATATGATTTCCGAAATAGATCATTATTGTAGAACAAAAACGGTATTCCCCTCCAAAACCATCATAAAGTAATAAAACAATCAATATTATTTTTAATTTATTATTCCTTTCTATTGATAAAGCACTGGTATTATGCACTTGCAATCTGAAATATTATAAAGAGCGTGTGAAAACTGTTTAAAGAATCTGTAACAGATTAAAATATAAAGATCTAGATCTGTTTCCCGAGGTATTTCTAGTGTTTATCTAATTTGTCACAATCCCGTAGACATTTCCCAAAATCTTCATACGTAATCCGTTCATTTATTTATACAGATTGAATAACGTTTCATAATAAAATTTCAATTAATAAATGATATCACCTTGTTCAGATAGCGAACACGCGTCATAAATAGTTAAATAATCATACACTGATATTAACATAAAAATAGCATGTTATTAAAAATTTTACCTTGTTGGGTTGCGAGCGCTACATTAGAAATGATTCACTAATTTTATTTAACATACATTTGCATAAACAACCAGTTTTTGAACACTAATGTGTGAAACATAATGTGAATAATATATGATTATGTTTATATTAAACATTGATAGTCATATAAATATTGGTTATTACCACTTTATTGTATTCTGTGTGATGAAATTATTTTATGGTTGAGTTATTAGATGAGTAATAGAAAAAAAAATTGAGTTCCACTGAAGTGGAAGCTCCAGCTAATGTGTCATCGATATAGGCGCGTGCGCATTGATATGCAATTTTTGAAAGGGGTATTTTTATGTATTCTCATGCACACTGCTTCTTTAAGAAGCGATTTACAAATAGGCTGGGAGCAGAATCATGTAACAAATTATTAAATACTTTTAGTTTTTTAAGTTTAAATTAGGATAACGGTATTTGACAGATTCAACAAGTTAGTTTGCTGCACTGAAGCTATATTAAAAAACAACAATAGTTCAATGTTTTTTTGTATATCTGAAATAAGTAATAGAAATTTAAACGAGTCGCGTAATTTCCTCATTTCATTACGTTCTTATCAGTTCTGGAGTTTTTTTCGTATCACAATGCAGCCCACGCGCAGTCTATTTTAAATTTTGTATGACGTTCCGTGCAGCGATGCAATTGTCCGCTGTCTACTCAAATTTATACAACAAAATTAAGTATAAATTTACCGATAATGTGAAAATAGAAATAAGATAATCATATTGGATTTTATAACGTGATAGACAATAGTCTGAAAGTTTGTAGATTATGTTACAAAACGAAAATGGCACTATTCGTTAGCTTCATAATTTTAATCATATATTATTTATTTATTTATTTTATTCTTTATTGTACACCAGAAATACAAATATACAATAACTTAACATACTTAACTAAGAACATGTACAATGGGCGGCCTTATCGCTTAAAGCGATTTCTTCCAGGCAACCAAAGTGATATTATGAGCACTGGACAAGAAAAACGGGCATATTCATTGAGCTATATACAGGTGTATATAGCTCAATGAATCTCATAGCTCATATAGTTCCTATCTTAATTTTAGAAGCTTTTAAGCATTGTAGAGATAAAGGAGCCACACCTTATAAAATGATACGACAAAACATACGACGCAATACAATATCTATCCATTAATAAGTATGTTTGCTTCAAAGAATAGGTATTATCTACGATTGAATTTAGCCCACCCATAAAGTATTCCTAATAAATTTCATAAGCGCGAATCATAAATGATAAGCAGTTTTATAAGCGCCACGCATCATTACGTTGGACATCACTATTCCGAGTGAGGTCGGCGTTTACAATGCGGCCCACGCGCGAACTATTTCAGATTTTAGAGTAGCCCCGCTTGATTGCAGGGCTGGATGCAGAAGGCCGGCTATTTAAACGTGATTGACGGGCAATGCAATTTGTTGTGATGTTGTCAGTTGAACTGGGATTTCTTGATGAAATGGTGTTGGTATGAAAGATTAATGTGTGAATTTTGTCACTATTTATATCAGAATGAGCATCAAGCTATTCTGATAACTAAGCTAGCTAAGCAATCTGTTCACCAGGTTATGTGTTTGAATATTTGTAGTTATAAAGGCATCCATAGACGAGACAGGAGAAAACTTTAGTATGGAGCAGTACTTTATAAAAATATTTTTTCTGAATTTCTGTCACTTACGCGATTATTAGACATTGAAGTACAAGGTTTTTTTTACGGATTTTATCTCGTTATATTGATACTATTTTAAACCCGATGTTTCGAACCCTTTACAGCGTCCATGGTCACGGGTGACAAAGGTGGTACTGGTAGGCGTCTTTACGTTATAAAAATATTTGTCAAGAATTAAAAACGTCTAACAATAGCTTTGTTGATAAATAAAACGTGCCAGTTAAACGAAATGAGTAATAAATCGGACAGAAATATATTCAGCTTTCCACCTTTCTAAGACGGAGTAGATAAATTCTAAAAAGATTTAGGGAATCTAAGAGAACAGGAACGTGAACGTGGGTAGACCCGCCCGGTCGCGAAAGTTATAAAAAAAAACGTCTAAATAAAACTACGCGAGTACATGTAGGTATAACATCATTCTCTGTAAGAATTGAATACGAAAAGATGGAGCCGGTCTAATAATGCAGGTTTATTATAGTCACACTACATAGCAACCTGTGCGCAGCTTCGCCTGCATTTTACATTCCAATTTTAAAACAAAATCTATCGACGACCGTTGTCCTGACAATATTACGAACACAAAAAAGCCCAAGTCGAATACAAAAAAGGCCAAGTCGAATACAAAAAAGGCCAAGTCGAAAACAAAAAAGGCCAAGTCGGTCGAGCCTTTCTCTCAAGTGATGATCTTTCTCATACACGCGGAAATCTCTTGGCTCGCCTCGGACGACCGACGTGACGCGAAGTCGGGACTTCGGCGTTTACACACCTAGGGGGCTAGACAATTTACCATTCGACATTCGAAATCGATTCGAATGTCGATGAAAAATTGCAACTTGTCTACAAGCCCTTTTCTGTTTTCTGAGCGGTTTAAGCCGATTTCGCGGTGGTAAGTGTGTGGACACCCCCTAATGTCCTAGATATCGAACTGTGGTGTCACACGGAACCAATAAAGCTAACAGCTAGTCAACAAACCGATAGATAGATAGCAAAGATTAGCTATTATCTATTAGTCCTTATCTAGCCAGTTATTAATATGTTTTCGTGGAAAGTTTTTGTTTATTACTATTGTTTGGACCTATTCTTATCAAACCATGTAACCTACTTCATTATTTCTATAAATATTTTAATAAATTATTTATTGGAGTTTTACTAAAAAGTTTCACTGAGCTATTTCTGTACCAGTATCGTATACAGGAGTTTCGAGTGATAGACGCTAGCGTGTCTTTATTTTGCGACTTTAGTTCATCAGTTGACAGCTAGAGCTCGTTATAGCGGTTTCGCACTATCCGAATCCTACATAAGTATCAAATTGAAAAAAAATAAACAATAAACGTCTTTTTCCCGCAGGGTGACAGTGAAGTCGAGAATTAAATTAAATTTGGAAAGCCTAAGAGCGGCTCTGCACTACGTCCGATCCGAATCCGTGAAAATACGGTCCGGTGTTGTCGAAGAACTATTTGTAGGTACCTAAGTATAGTAGTTTACAGAGTTCCATCGTCTGATTTCTCTATACAAATAGTTTTACGTCTACTCCGGACCATATTTTCACGGATTCGGATCGGACGTAGTGCAGAGCCGCTCTTAGGCCATTATTATTACCATGCGGGAAAAAGACGTTAATTGTTTATTTTTTTTCAATTTGATACTTATGTAGAATTATGAAGTGCGATGCGTGTAGGTATGTGTATCACAATCCATGAGGTAGGTATATTAAATTGCAAGGCTAACCTAACCACCACCTACCTAGTAATTTAAGACGACGCATTGAAGATTTGGGGGTCATGGATCTTAATATTTCTCAGCCATTACAAAACATACGGATCTGATTTTTACATATGTCATTATTCATGTCTTTAGCTATAAATTTGTAGTACAGAAACACGATCGGTTAAACTTTACTGCAGAGAAAAAAAATTTGAAGACAGCTCTTCAAAAACATGGATTCGCATTTTATGAAGAAACGGAACGGATTTAAATCTTCAAATTTTCACTATAGATAAGTTTCAACAGACTCTTTGAAATGGTAATTGGATTTTTTAAAATACATTTTAGATTAGATTTTAAACGAGAAAAACCGTTTTGGCGCATACGACTTTCCACTATAAGCTAGTTTGCACTTGTTTTTGTATGGAGAATGCCTCCTGTCAGTCCGCCACGGACTGTTATCAGCGCCGGGTCTGTGTCAGATGAGCTCCCACCACCAGTATAAGCTGACCTTTCAGCGTACGGGAAGCCTATACAATGTAAATGCTTATTAGACTGGACTTTATAAATTGACAATCGGTAAAATAGAACAAAGCTAAATGGAGTCGTCTTTGGACTTATGCGAATATAAAAAAATATTATCACATTTAATATATTTTCAATGTATTTCAGGTAACCAGGTCTATAAATCAACATACAATAACGTAAAAAAAATCAAAATTAAATCTAAAAAATTAAGCGACTGGGAAATTTCATGGAAAATGCTGCCTTATCCCTTTGAGATATAAAAAAATAATGTATGGTAGAATTGTTCCTTTTTGATAGGCCTATAAAAAAGTTCCCGATACCATAAGTGTATCTTTTAAAAATAGCTTACTATACCCATTCTAATATTTTTAAAAATGGTTACATTATTTAATGTGGTCTATCTTTAAACCATTGAGGGTTTTCTTAGACTGTCTTCCGTCTCCATCATCAGGTCACCTTTAGATGTCCATTATGTTGTAAGGTCATTAGGACTACATAACTGTGCTAAGTTTCATCACAATCGGTGCTCAGTAAACATTTGAAAGAATTCATTTCAAGGGTAGTAAAAACATACAATTATGAATATACAGACGAATATAAAATCTGCTCCGGTTCTTCATCGGTTAAAAAAATTAATGCATACCTATATGCTCTGCTGTCTGTGCAAAGCTGGGCAGGTCGTTATTCGCTTATAAATAATAATATAAACTAGAAGGTACAAGTAAGTACCTGGGCTTGCGAGCTCTGCCTGGACGAAAGTTGGTTAAGACCGGACCAAACGTTAGCCCGAATTCCACGCATTTATTAAATTTACATAAATAACACGGCATCTTCCCAGACATTAAAAAAAATAACATAAGTTTAAGCTCTGGTAACTCTGATAAAAACTATTTCTATACACTTTTACACACTACAACTAAGCCTATTAAGTAATATAAATTTCTAATAACAATGTGTGATCCTAATAGGAATGGTAGACCATTTTGTCTTATTCTGGTTTACATAGGAAGAAAAAATACCGAATACCGACACCAATTTTCATATATTCTTCTTCTTAGTCGTACACTCTTGGCAGAGTGGTCGTGGTTATGGG
Organism: Acronicta psi; assembly: GCA_946251955.1. NCBI lineage: Eukaryota > Metazoa > Arthropoda > Insecta > Lepidoptera > Noctuidae > Acronicta > Acronicta psi. The sequence continues at coordinate 13,197,127 of OX276482.1, forward strand.
TTGTCTTGATCCATCAAGGTTGCGGTTTTGGCAAGATTTCATCTTTCTCTATTGGCGGCTCTACGTGTACACTCTGTGTCTTTCATATATTACTTAACATAATATCACGTCCGCGCCTGTATTCGTCAAGGGCTATGGCGATAAACTGAGATATACTAATGTAACTAAAACTTTGCTGGTATGTGTAGGCCCTATGTAAGAGGTGGTGAACCATTTGCCATCAAATTATTACCTACCTACAAACCCAACCTTAGGATGTACCTAGTACATCCTAAGCTTGGCTTTGTGACTGATTACATAAAACGACTGAATGATCATCGTCTTAGCTTTTTCTCAATTATGTAGGTAAAGGCTTCCAATGTAACCAATGCCGCAGAATACCAATATTTTACACGAACACGAAGTGACTGCAGTCAGACATATATGCTTCTAAATTTCTGGGCAGTACCAATATTCGAAGGATATTCGAAGTTGTCAGGCTTTCTTGGGCTTTTGACCACCACTAACGATTGTCATAGTTGTCTGTATTCGTTCGTTCGTTGGGGACATTTTATACAGCACCATCAGTCCCAAAATTAGTAGAGCACTAGACAATAGAAATAATACTTAAATAGTTTTTTTATATATATTTATAAATACTTAAGAAATACCCAGACCAACACAAACCATTATTTTCATCACACATATTTGTGTCTTGTAGGAATCTAGCCCTTGACAACAGGGAAAGAGCGCTTTACGACGTGCTCACCGAGGCACGGAGGGGTCTCGGTATGTTAAAAATGGTCACCAGTATAATTATACACGCACATCATCACACAAAACGGCTCATAACTCAGATATGAGCCCCAGAAAGGACTATATGTGTTGCCATATTTAAAATTTTATAATTTTTGTTTAAAAATCTTTTGTAGATAGCAGCAGTATGACAACCATGAAAATTGTAAACCATTTTATATTATCGACTTATCAATTTATTAGCATGCTATTTTGACATGTTACCTTTAATTAGAAATCTTAAAATATACATTTAATATTAGGTACATAATAATTTAATTATGTAATTTTTAATTCCTAGCGGTCCGTCCCGACTTCACACGGGTAGACATTACCGGGACTAGCATACAACTACTACCGTACTATAGTAGCTCCTTAGTACCACGTTCCTACATCCATTTTTAAAACGCAGACATACTTAATTGAATATTTATCAATATTTTTTGTTCTCAAAATATATGTAAGAAGCCTATAGACCGTCGGTAAACAAGTGATGGGTGCGTGATTCTTGGGTTCCTGATGAATACCTACGCGACGCCGCGCCGCCGCCGAGCGCTTTCTTTATCGCGGCCATGTTTGAGTTAGTAATAAACCAGCCTTACATTAGACGCACTCCATTCATATTAGTTCCGCAGTACTACCATACTTATGAAGCGGATGGGTAACTTCAATAGTTGAGAATAGGAAGGTGGTAGCGTCCCAGATTCTAAGGGTGACTGGAATTGAGACGCCAAGCGAGCATGTGAAGTACGTAGCCATTTTAACCAAAAATTGTTCTGTCCATCTGATCCTGGAGCTAATTATTATTATTATATAATCGTTGACCTCTGGGAACAACCCCTTAAAATATCCATTTAACATTACACAAAATAATTGTTCAAATTAATATTCTTGCAACAAAAATAAAGATAGTAAGCGCGACTCTATGACGTCTCTGTTCCACAGCGCGAGCCTACGATCGCAAACCACGAAGTATTTGCGGGGTGTAAGCGGATGGCGCGGTGCGGGGGTCCGATTTCAGATTCATAGTTTGTCAATGCCTCGCCTTAATCATTCCCATATAGCGATGGAAAACCACACTGTTTTTAAAATAAAACCATTTGATTAAACATGTCCTTGTTTGTGGCGTGTACTAACACATTTTCCTTGTAAAGTTTCCTATAAACAAAACGAATCTATTTTATATCGTTTGAAATCAATGTAAACGTTGTAATTTACTAAAACAAATAGATAATTATTATGATAGATTATCAGCCACACTCTAAAAATGTATTATTAACTATAATGATACAACAATTATCTTTACCTAATCATCACTTGACGGTTTAACCCTTCAAGTCGATAAAGCCATCTTTGTAGACATTACACGTACATTTGAAGCGTATAGAGAGGGAAAGAATTTATTTTATTTTATATTAGCCCATTTCAGACTTTTATATCAGACTAGCTTTCCGCCAGCGGCTTCGCCCGCGTGGTCTTATAATTTTTTCCCCGTTTTTGCTACATTTTTCATTACTACTCCGCTCCTATTAGTCGTAGCGTGATGATATATAGCCTATGTTACTCGGGGATAATGTAGCTTTCCAAAGGTGAAAGAATTTTTGAAATCGGTCCAGTAGTTTCGGAGCCTATTCATTACAAACAAACAAACAAACAAATCTTTCCTCTTTATAATATTAGTATAGATACAACAAACGACGTGCGAAAGAAGTAAAATGCGCCTGTCAGAAAGAATTTGACGCTTTGACTCTGCGCTAGTATGAATAAAGGTTACAGCTCATTAGAACCACCCGGCGCCCTAATCCGCACCGCACCGCCTCGCCTCGTGCGGCTATCCCGCCAGACTGTTCCACTCAATCTTAGGCTAATATTCAGAGACGATGCTAAGCGTAAAGTAATGCTTCCGTATGTCAAATTTGTATGACAATTTGACATACGGAAGCCTAAGTTTATGCTTAGCATCGTCTCTGAATATTAGCCTTAGAGGTGTCCCGTGCCTACCAGTGGGACAGCATCATTTTTTAATGATGATGATGATATCCAGATACTATTGCTGGTGTTCTAATTACGTTAGTAGGTAAGTTAAAGTGTGCGATAAGAGGATTAGCTGTTCGAAGTGTTTAACTACGTGTTAATGATAGTAAACCTGCTCAAGTTGTTTATAAACAATGCCGCTATTATACACTCAATTAGCAAAGTAATTAATAAAGTGACCGATATGACCTAACTCGGATAAATTATTAATAATGTGAATTTATTACTTAACACATTAATTCATTACAGGTTAGGCTCGCCCTTATTACGTGATAGTATTTATAGTATACTTCTGCCTAACCTTTGGGAATACTGTCGTGATGATTTATTATATTTATCGTTTTTACCGACAAAAAATATTAACGCATATATTCTCCCTACAGAAAAACAATAAAATGTTAATAGGTACGTTAAATTTAAGTGTTGTCAGCCAAGGAGAAAGATTTTTAATAGAATTTCTGTAAGATAGTTATAAAATTAGGGACTCAATTAAATCAAGGCCAAACCCATTAGCCTGGTTCCCTTTGCAGTAAATAACACTTAATCGTACAGGTAATCAGAAAATAGTCTATTAAATGGAGTACATTTTTCTTTCACAGAGGTGATGTATTTTTATCAACTATCTTACATACATGTCGCGTATTCAAACCAATTAGTTTGACGTTTGACAACTCGCAAGACGTAGATCCATTTAATGCCACCAGGTGGCACTGTCGTCTCAAAGATCCAAATCAGCGCCGTAATAATGAATTCTTTGATATACATTCACGCCTTTTTCCCGTGTGGTAGGTAAACACCAGAACCCCACCTCCTAAGACTCTTGCATACTTCTTTTACTTCGCCAAAACATCTATACATACACAAAATTACCAACTCAAAATACATGCCAGCATTCCTCTATTCTAAACAAGTATCCGAACAAACGTCCTCGGTCCTTACAAGGGCTGTCACCGACGAAAATAGTCGTCTGACAAGGAAAGCATAAACAAAAGAAATTGTGTGACGTGTACAGACGTGCGCCCTAAAAACACGCCACAATTAACCGACGCCTTGACCTTGTGAGCGCCCTACATCCCAAGTTAAATGACGTTTGGTGCAAGAGAAGACAGGACAGCGAGTTAGTTCGAGCTTTGAATAAAAAAGACATACAAAATATGTAACTTTTATTTAATTAAGAAAAAATCTCTAGGATAACGGAATTTATGCATATGACATTGAAGCTTCTTCTACCAATAGCACCATTTTTGCCAAACCAAATTGTCATAGAAAATTTGGAAGAGATTTCTATAGAAATAAGCAGTACCTTTGTACTATAGTCCTAATTTTTTTTACTTTCTGGTTTAGTGTGTACATAAATAAATAAATAAATAAATAGAATTAAGTATCTATTCGATAATACAAGATCAAAACGATATTTTTTCATCATCCGGTCATGAAAGATTTTCATCTTATTGCTGACATTTTAGATAAAAATTGACACCTATATAAATGACGGTCTCGATATACCGTCATTTATATAGGTGGTAGGTAGGTAGGTAGGTAGGTAATCGGTACACGATAGGCTGTTTCATATCCATAAAAACACTCTACCTACGTGCAATGATGAACTATACAGTCCTTATTTAATGGAATAGCTTGGAAATGGAACGGACAATCCGGAGAACTATTTTTGATTAGGTACATAATGCTAGTAATGAACTGGCTTTAAGTCTAATTATTGACCCCGTGAGGACTAATCGTGCGCCGCCCGCTATCAGTCAATAACTTGTACAATAAAAAGCGCGTATTGTTCCCGCGCTTCCGAACTCGACTGTGACACAGTTGTGTGACATTGTACGTCTGATTAGCCGGTGTTTGTGGGGCTGGCATGCGTGCGATATTTGTTTTGATTGAAGACCACGACCTAACATGTCCTGTAACAAGTTATGAGCGGGAGGATCTAGAAATATTACCGTTGTATGTTAGGTATATGCAGGTGCATGGGCTAGGTAAAAGTAAAGAGTAACCACTCGATCAGGGGGGCTAGACAAGTTGCATTTTGACATTCGAATTAATAAACAAAATGTATGGAAATAATGACTAATGTCTAATAATGATAATATTGCAAAAGATTTATCAAAGTTCTTGGAGACGAGACCCCTTGACAAGTACCTAACATAAATTGGCGATCCCCCAGGTCCATGAGAAAATATTGCTTTGCTTTTGACTTATATAATCTGCATAGCGAGGGTGATGACCTTGACTAAGAACTGGTGACGCCTTTCGGTGTCCCCCGTCCCCTGGAAACTGAACTGTTGACGTTCTAGCTCCCCCGGGAACCCACAGGCTGAAAAACACTGACAAAGAGTGCCTTGAAACTATTTTGATCGCTTGAATGTTTTTGACCCAATTAACTAGTGAAAAATATGATTATATTTATACTTACGTGCCTTCTACTCCGTAGATATTCGGCATCTATTTGCTGTCGTCTTTCGGCTTACTTCTACAACATACTACTACGAGTTTAAACATAATATAGCGTCACCTATATTCCCTCAAGGGTTAGAGTTGTACTAATATAAGGTAGATAGAGGTAAGTAGAGGGTAAGTAAGTTAAGGAGGTACTGAACATCCGCAGTTAACCGGTATATTTTATAGGTCCTATCATCCTACGTTATAGGCAACGGGCCTATTATCCGGGCACAAACACCGAAATTTTGAGATTCTATTAAGTAGGGATGTTGAAAAAATATCGATATATCGATATTATTTTTTCAATGTATCGATATTTTTTAAGGGTATTTAATATTTCGATATATCGATGTATCGATATAAAATTCCAAGTATCGAAACGGTATCAAAATCGATATTTTTTTCAGACCAATAAACATTTTTAACTTAAAAGATTAAAGAATCCCTTTTTTTTGGCTGTTTTATAGTTTGGTTTTTAAGTTAGCCGATATTGATTTATTTTTTAAATATCGATATATCGATAATTTTTGAATTTCCGACATCCCTAATATTAAGAATTTCATAGAATACTCTAATACCATTTGGCTCAATATGGAAATCTACGGCATCCTTCACGCTCAGTAGCCGCAATTATGATCACTAGTACTAGACCATTGAAGCAGCAGATTTAAAGCTTTGCAATTTTTTTCTGTCAAACCTCATCGACTTATTTGACAATGACAATGAACCATGACATTCATAGCTTCGAGCTTAAAGTATTCCATACACGGTATTGGTCGCGTACGTTACATAAGTCTTGTAAGTGTGACTAATAATGACAATGTGACACTGACAAGTAGACTCGCCCACTTCTTCCCGTAAGGCCTTGAATCCACTGGCGGCACGGCACGGCAAGGAATCGTTATACAACAAAATATTATGTTATTAAAGTTAGTGAAACATAAACGATCCATCAATCTATCAAATTTATCCGTAATGACGCCTAGGAAGGTAGGGAGTCCTTTGCCCCGCAGCGGGACCAACTGGGCTGATAATTATAATAATAATGACGCCTGCTAAGCATAAAATGTACTGCTTACCGCACTAAAATTTCCTCTTGAAAGAGCTTTGCATCAGACAAAGATTTGTGTATGTAATCCTCAAGATGTTTGGAAACATCATCCGCAACGAAAGCTTGATGGAACGATTAGTAGTGCAAGGGTGAATGCAAAGAAGACAACATATGACCACGACTACTTTGTCAAGAGTGTAAATAAAGTTGAAATATTTAATACAATAACCGTACCTAAACAACTTATACAAATAAAACCAAATATTAAAAATGTACCTTTATTTTGTATGCATAACATTAAGTTATATTATCGTCCGCCTCTTAAAATCCTTTGCCGTGCCGTCCAACCAGTGTGCGCCGGGCCTATCCTCCATTCTGTTCCCATTTTGTGAATTCGCAATGCCAATTACACATTAACATGTATGAACAATTTTTTTATGAGAGCCAAAGTACCATAGTCTGATGACGTCACTAGATGTATTCTTGCAAATCACTGATTATAGTATTAGTAAACTACATAGTTTTCTACCGGCTTTCCTATTAAGTAAAGTGAAGTCAAAGTCAAAATTTTTTATTTAGATAAAACCATTAAAGCCCTGTATCACCACTTCCTAGTAAGTTCTCGTTAAATTACAGCTCAATTTTTTTAATTTATCCAGCAGATATCGGTTATTCATACATGGTGAAATAGGCCTTGAAAATCTTCATGTCACAATAATAGAACCTATTGTTACGACCTTCATACATACATAGCTTCATGCCTGTTTCCCATAGGGGTAGGCAGAGACCACAGCTATATAGTTAGTTTGAATATACTTACGACGTTCAAAAGGTTAATAAACAGAGAGAGTGTCATAGCAAGTAAGAGTATATAAAAGGTACCAAAATGGTTATTTTTGGTTCTGGCCTCCTTTTTACCAAAATTGACCCTAAACAGTTTATATCCGATCAAAATATGCGTTTTAGTGAAACCGAGGCTATTAAGAATAAAACGTACCTTAATTTCTTGTCGTTGTTCGTTGCAAAAAGGTTTCTCGTGTAGAGATATAGCCTAAAACGGGTAATTCAGATGGGACTTCTGAGTTCTCAGTCGAGATAACCCTAACTTACAGATTGTTAATGATCTTCAATAAATAATTGATAAAAGAAATAAACACGATAAAATTTCCAAAAGAGAACGATTAAACAGCTACAAAAATCGAGGTTCGAGGTCCAAAAAGAGTGCTTACTTTTTTAAACAAAGCAATTTATTTTCTAACCTCAAGATATAATCTATACCTCTCGATACGTTCGTTCGCGTATGAGACAGAAAAAGGTATCGGACAAACTGACAGAGTTTATTTTAGATTAATTAGTAAAGTATCTAAACTATTGAATTTGAGTATCAATAATGTCAGCATCCAATACTTCAGGAACCTTATTTGCACACATTTATGAGCCAAAGAACATCATCGTTGCAAATTGTATCGATGATTTTATATTGGCGATCCAAAATCCAGTTTCTTATCCACGATATTCCTTCGGTGTGATTCAGAATATAAATTGAAAATACTGAAGATAAAAAAAAATAAATGTTTAAAGTATTTTTGATTCACTCGAAGAAAAAGTTACAATTTGACATCTACACAAATGATAGACTAGACTTTTTCAGTTCTTAAAATAAAAATGTGCTCACATCGTCCAGTAATGTGTTCTGCGTTTCTTTTTAAAATCATTGTAATTCTTTTTTAAATCGTGTCGTCAAACTGCCGTGCTTTATCAAACTGCCTTAGTAGTCTAGTGATCGCAATTGTTGCTGCTGCGTGAGAGATTCTGAGGTCGATTCACAGGTGGAACAAAGAACCTTCTTGGTCAAGGTGTATGTTATGGATCCCATGGACATGACATAAAGAAGGGAAGTGCGGTTTATAGTCGATAGGAGCCTGAGATACCTGTCGTCTCCCCGGGAGACAGGGATCCATAAGGATTTTCCGCATAAAAAAGACAAAGAATCATTATTACTTTTTCCATGAACGAGTTGAGATTTGTGCCTGGTACAACTCTATTACTTCTTCCTCCTAACCTTTTTCCAATCATGTTGGGTTCAGCTTCCAGACTAACCAGGATGCGGCTGAATATCAGTATTTTACACGGAGCGACTGCCATAAGATCTCCGCAACCCAATTTCTAGGCAATACCGATATTCGAAGGAAAGACTGGTTGTCAGGCTTTTTTTTAGGCTTCTGACTACCGATAACGATTGTCATATGTGTTCGTATGACAACCGGGACCGACGGCTTTACGTGCTCTCTGAGGCACAGAGGGGTCTCCATATGTTAAGAATGGTCACCCATCCACAGACTGACCGTGGCAAGTGTAGCTTAACATTGCAGATCAGTCGATCAACGTAGTTACAACTAGGCCACGAGCCCCTCTGGTACAACTCTATTACATGGGACCTAAACCAATACCGTTGAACTGTGTGTATTCACATCTCTGCCTTATTATTCAAGGTAAAAAACCGTGATAGTAATTGTTTTATTATCTAATTTATGCTCTTTTTATATCCCAATTTATAAATGGCACCGGATATAGGCGTCGCTTTATATGTGCGGGACGCGCTGATGCCCAAATAGAGAAAGTACGAGTTGGGACGAATGTAATTTTTTTATTGACTGTGGTATGATGTCATATCTTAATTTTAATCAAACGGTATCATAGTTATCGCTGTTTATCGGCTTGCCTCTGCATTGAGCGTTCAAGGTGAATGTCAAGTGAACATGTATTAGGTATATTAGTATACAATCTTGAATATTAAATCTATATAAATCGAACTCACATAACTTCCGAACAACTGCATCAAATTGAATATTTCTTTTTTGTTGTGTTCATTGTTGTCAGGATAAGGTTTGTGTGTATTTTTTTTTAATCTACGCAGGCGGCGCTGCGCACGCGTCGCTAGTATTAAATAAATAACAACAGACAGACATTGTAACGGAACATAGTCCTTCTTGCTTCTTCCCAGCCTTTTCCCAACCATGTTGTGGTCGGTTTCAGTGTCGAAGCGACTTCCATCAGACCTCCTTAACACAATTTCTGGGCAATACCGATATTTGAAGGATAGACTGATTGTCAGGCTTTTTGGGCTTCTGACTACCACTAACGATTGTCATAATACACATATGTATTCGTATGACAGCCGGAATCGATGTGTTAAGAAAACTTAATAGCTTTAACACTATCACCGAATACCAAACTATTTGGCTAGATCGAATTATGTTACATTATTGTCCAAGATTATAACATACCTAGTATGTACTTACTTGTATATTATATACTTAATGTATTTTTTTTTGTTACAGTCGACCAAAGTAGAAAACCCCGCTGTGTGCAACAGCTGCAATTCAATCATCAATGGAAGAGTAAGTATTTTTTTAATTACTTTTTCTCTCTATTCAAAAATTAGACTATTTTATTTTAAAAGAATTGGATCCAATATAATTATAGTGTGGTACATTACTCATTGGTCTATTGGTCGTAAGAGAGCTTGCAGAGCTTGCGGTTCTAGGTTCGATTCCCAGGTTGATCAGAGTTATTCTGATTTTCTATGAAATCCTATCTGCAGCTCACGAGTTCTGGATAGCGGCAAACAATTCTTACACCATTAGAAAACTACATCTTTACAGAGTAACATCCTTACTAATATTATAAATGCGAAAGTAACTCTGTCTGTCTGTCTCACTTTCACGCCAAAACTACTGACCCGATTTAAATGAAATTTGGTACAGAGATAGCCTAGAGCCTGAGAAAGGATATAGTAGACATTTTAATGCGTAAAAAGGGCTGTAAGGGGTTGAAATAGGGGGTGAAAGTTATAAAAATACCTAGACGCGGGCGAAGCCACTGGCGGAAAGCTAATAAGTATATTTCTACCAGTCTTAATGTATAAACTAGGCATTTTATAGCACCTAGATTTAGTGTACACTTTAGTGCACTTAGCAAGCTGTTTATCATCTTGAACGCCAGCTAATGTAATGGTCCACTATCAGTGATAACTGATAAGTTCTGATACGACTCTATAGTGTTACACGACACGTTTGCTTATTGGAAATTGATAGCACTGATCCGGTTATAAATATTACGTGGTTCACTTAATATGATCCGCGCATTTATACATTTTCATTGGCTTGGGGCGTGTTAAGATTTAATTAGGCTGCTACACCGTGTATGTCATCACGTCTGTACTTCGCGAAGGGTTAGCCAAATAAATGCTTTGCAACACCCTACAGGGTCTCTGTATACGCTGATTAAGTAGGTACTTAGGTAGGTTTATTTGTATTTTCTGTAAAATAAAATATAGTGCAACAAATAAAAGTGAGGGGCTCGTGGCCAAGTTGCATCTACGCTGATCAACCGATCGGCAAGGTTAAGCTACATTTGCCGCGGTCAGTCTGTGGATGGGTGACCATTCTTAACATATCGAGACCCCTCCGTGCCTCGGAGAGCACGTAAAGCCGTCGGTCCCGGTTGTCGTAGGAACACCTATGACAATCGTTAGTGGTAGTCAAAAGCCTAAAAAGCCTGACAACCAGTCTTTCCTTCGAATATCGGTATTGCCTAGAAATTGGGTTGCGGAGGTCTAATGGCAGTCGCTCCGTGTAAAATACTGATATTCAGCCGCATCCTGGATAGACTGGAAGTCGACCCCAACATGGTTGGGAAAAGGCTGGGAGGAGGAAGGAGGAAGAAATAAATGTATACCTACTAATGTACGCTAACAGTTTGTATATGTTAAGGTCCCACGTATAATAAGAAAGGAAGAAGAACAGCAAGACAAAGACATAACCTACTTACTAAGAAAACAAAACTAGTGTAGTCAGTAAAATGCATTATACCTCACAGTTGCGCTGAAAGGGATCTGGTTCAGCATAATATGCCAGACAGATTACTTTGGGCTGGTTTTCAGACAGACTGGAATCAGGCCCGGAGTGTGTCCAGGACGCCAAACCAGATATAGGCTATAAGGGGGAACCTATTGCTACCAACCAGGTACAAATCCAATCCAGTGGTAGAGGGAACCCTCGGCATTATTGGTCAGAAAAACGTTCAGCTGTAAGTGTTTATCCCAAATAATAGGTACTAATACTATGTAAGTATGTAGTAAAATGTACATAGTAAAGCTAAACAAACTCTATTACACCAAAACCGCATGCTTGTATAAAATAATGTGGTCAGTCCGGTCAAGGCGCGCAGGACGCTCACACCTAGCTGTAATTAGCTGGCAAGCGAACACAAACGATAATGTAAACTTGATGATGGATTAGATATATGCGAAAACATTGTAAGAACGTAATGTCTATATTTGGGATAGGTAGCATGTGGACAGAAATAAAGAGTTTAGACTTTGGTTTTGAACATAGAGTTAGGAATAAAATCTAGTCAATATTTCTTCACTCGAATACATTATTTTCTATTTCACTTGAGTCACTTTTATAAATAGTCGACTTGAGTCGCATCACTGATTAAAAAGATTAGATTATTTAAGGATTAGCTTTCCAGCAGCGGCTTCGCCTGCGTGATCTGGATATTTCTTATAAAAGCTTATGTTACTCGGTAAAGATGTAGGTTTCTAATGGTGAAGGAATTTTTCAAATCGGTTCAGTAGTTTCGGGGCCTATTCAATTCAAACAAACAAACAATCAAATCTTACTTCTTTATGATATTAGTAGGTATAGTTATACGAGCTCGGGAGGCCCAGACGGACTTCTTCCTACCTATAAGATTAGGCTCATAAACCGTGAGGAGAGGAAGAATTGTAGGGAGGTCTTCACTCTTTGCCCCGCAGTGGGACCAACCGGGTTAATAATATATGAACCGAATGCTTTGATGGTTATATAGGTTTGAACATGCTAGAGTTACGACCCTTATTCTTCTTATGAGGTCATCATCATATCGACTCGTTTTTCAAAAAAGACAAGCTAACGAAAACTGAATCGTACTTAGAAGAAGCTCAGAGAAGAACTAAAATAAAACCGCAGTGCAAAGACAAAAAAAAAACTTTCAAAGTAAAGAAAAATGCTGTAAAATGTGGAATTCTAAAAAAAACGCAAAGTTCACGGTGTATAGACATCGATATAAATACTCGAGCCACGTGGTCAAGCGCGAGCGTTAAAATAGACACGCGTTACGCAATGTAAGTAAACAAAACGTGTTGTTAGCGCGCTTGAGAGATAGATGGAAAGAGAAATTTTCTTCTTTCAGCGAAGAATATTAAACTTTCAATAGAATAATTAATTAATGCACTTGTTTTAATAAACAATGTTTTTGAATTGGCAATAAATATTTGTATTAAACATTGACTTAGGTATATATAACTGCGTATTTAATTTATATCAATGGTATTAGGTAGATAGATGGAGAAAAAATCTAAAGTGAAGAAGTTACAATCAAAAACAAGACTTTGATAAAGATGCGTAAAGTATAAAGCATGATATTCATCGTAGAGTAGGTAACTGATAAGACTGGAAGCTGACCCTAATGTAATTGAATAAACCTTAAGATTGAGATGATGCTGATGATGTGACCAACTAAATTATATTTATCTTATAAACTACTAGCTTTCTGCCAGCGCCTTCGCTCGCGTGGCCAAAAACTTAACAAAATACTAAAGCCTTCTGAGGACCACTTTATCCATTGGTGAAAACAGCATGAAAATCTGTGCAGTAGTTTGAGTTTATCGCGAACACACAGACGCGGCGGAGGACTTTATTTGTTTTATAATCTGTAGTGATATTGCATGCTTTCAACAAACTTTACAACCAGTCGATCCTTCGAATGTCGGTATTGCCCAGAAATTGGGTTGCGGAGGTCTGATGGCAGTCGCTTCATGTAAAATACTGATATTCAGCCGCATCTGGTTAGACTGGAAGCCGATCCCGAAATGGTTGGGAAAAAGGCTAGGAAGATGAAGTGATGTTGCATGCTTTAAATAAGAAGGACGAGTTCGAGAATTCTAAACTCGAAGCTAAAAGAAAGCTCGCTTCAAGCTAGAATAGTTTGAACTCAAGACTAACTTTACTGAATGACTGAAACCAAACCATAACATAAACCATATGGGAACCATATGGGACATTCTAAGCCAACCACAGTATAAGGAAATAGCGGTTAGCCCGCTGGAATTTTATATTACGAGACAATTTTCTGGGGATTCTGAACTAGTTTTAAGAATACCAGTTCTTATAAGGAAAACCACATTAAATATTGATGAAACTGAAACAAATGCAGGTCGGTAGCTATATTTAACAACTTCTGCTGCGCTGAGGTAATTTTTATACATTTAGTCATACGGAGTTGTTTCCACTTGTATGTATATTTCATGGCGAGGTTCTCCATAAGGGTGAGATGCGAAGTTCTCACAATCAGCGCGCGGATATGACCAGATGTACGCAAGTATGAACGTGGAAGAAGCCAAAGATTGAAAAGAATTGGTTTTTATGTACCCTTAACAGAACAGCTTAATGGGGCATGTGCTGAATGAGGAGACCCGAAAGAACGACCTTGGTAGCCTTTAATAGATAAATACACATACAGTAGGGAACGAATAAGGGCTGATGATGATGAAGCACAACGATAGGCACCACTCTTAGGATGGTTGATGTCGGGCGGTTGTATAATTGCAACTTTCACGGTAAACTTTGCTTGCGCGATTCAGGATTTTTTTGCTCCGTACAAGTTCTTATGTAGCCCGATAGATGTCGCTACAAATACACTAATAATTATGTTGTAAAACGTATTTTTACATTGTATAATGTCTGATCTTCCACAGATAGTGACAGCGTTAAATAAGAAGTGGCACCCGGAGCACTTCACGTGCAATACGTGCCGCAAGCCGATAGATGGCGCCAAGTTCCACCAGCACGACGGCGGCGTGCACTGCGTGCCGTGCTTCGCAGCACACCACAGCCCCAGGTGCCATGGATGCGGCGAGCCTATCACTGACGTGAGTATACTAGACTATGAAGGCCCACTTAAACATCGAAAGTTTGTTTCACGGTTCCAAAAAATTGCCAGATTCAAAATCACATCTTCGTACTTTGGATATTTTCACAGGTGATTCAGGGATAATTTAAGTTCTATAGTCTAAAATATTCAATCCGACCAAGCTTCCTGTAACAGCCCATTTTGAAGTTAAGTTGGTCACTCTTGAGCACTATAGTCAGTGGCTTATTATTTATATCCTAGATCCGACCTATAAATCTACACCATTTAAAGATAAATCATAATCTCTATACCCTTAGATGCTTTGAGCACCAATTATAATAAGATAATCTTGCTACCACGGCGACTATAACATCATCTAATTATATTATCAATCCTTACCACATATAGCTGGCGATATCCGAAAATAAACGTCCATTTTCAAGAAAATAAAAGTGATCATTTAAACCGTGTATCGGACATTAGTATTACATAGTCGTAATAAATAGACCGACCATCATAAATACCGGAGTTACACACGTTTCCGTTGTACTAATACTTTGAAGATAACGCGAACGGTGACTAAAATACGTTTGTAGTATTTGGCAAATTAGATGACGTACAGTTCTCGCTAATCTTATTGTCTGGGTTGAAGTTGGTACGAGCTAACTTCAAACCGGCCGTAAAAATCGGAGAAAGAAAAATATTGGATTTTATTAAATAAAAACGAGACCTCAAGGCTGTCGTTATAAATTATTTTAATCCAATAATTTTAGTTTTTACGGCCGGGTTGAAGTTAGCCCGTGCCAACTTCAAGCCGGACAATAAGTTTGGCGAGAACTGTACTGACAAAGGTGGACAGATCTCTTCTAGGAATAAGAAGGGTTATGTTGTTTTGCATCACGCTGGGGCGTGTTGGCAGACTTCACACGCCGCCAAGAAAATCTGTCTGGCATGCAGGTTTCCTTACGATATTTCTTTCTACCATTGAAGCAAATGATAATTTATTGTTTATACGCACATCGTTTGGGTATGTTGGCGTACTTTTGATTTGAACTTTAGAAGTATGGAGCAAGGCATGGTCATATCATCAGGCTTATGATATGCTTCTATAATTCACTGCATTATGCGAGCATCTCTTGTCAAGACAATTTCTTTGGGCTGTCAACATTATTATCAGCATGCTAACTGTCCACGGTATAAAATATTGTAATAGCTCATGCCAACGCACCAAAAAATAATTGAGGATAAACAGAATAATTCGTATGCATTCGTAATTTCAGAAATTACATCATAGTTTACACGCTACCAAATATTAGATGACTCCTTACATACAATCAATTAATCTGTAACACAACTGCAATACATCTTGTTCTTAATACCAATGACCGCATATTTATTAGACGCATCTTCTGGATCCCCAGCGGGTGATGACTGGGAGATGACGTCACAGCCGCCATATTTGGCCAATTAGTAAGTGAGGAGGCTCGCCCACGGCTCGGTAAAACAGACATAGGCGAATCAGTTTGGTTTGGAGCCGTAAAAATATGAAGAGTTGACGTTAATGACTCAATAATGGTTTTGCGCTCCAGTTATAAGCAGGTGATTCATGGTAACACATACGTAGGCAAACACCGGGTGTGAATTACTAATGTTATAGTTTCGTTTTGCTTAGTGGGTGGGATTTCACGTGATCGTAATTTTGTATGTATTGGAACTTCGGTTTTTGCCTTATTTGTCATATTTGTGAACAAGTGCCGGACTATATTCAGCTCTTATATGCCATGGTAATAAGCCGTATTATTTAATTTTTTTCCGATCTATCCTTCTGTTAGCAAAGAAGAGACAGATCGAATTTTATTAACTCTTAACGGTTTCCCTATCATTGTTAGACATATAGATAAAACTTTTTATTCCTGTTTGTCTAATAATATTGAAACTCAGTCTACGGAATTACTGAATGGTTCTACAGTTCTATCCGATGTAAACCCGCAGTCGTAACCCTTATTACAACAGCTATTCTGAGTAATGCTTAGAAAACTATACCTCTATGATTTGTTTCACATTTGGCAGATAATTTAATACAAATTTTGTTCCATTTTTAAATTTATCCGGCCGATAGCGGACTTGACTTCGCTCCCGCAGAAGTTGATTACTTCACCCGTTTTTAACCCCCGACGCAAAAACGACGGGGTGTTATAAGTTTGACGTGTCTGTGTGTGTGTGTGTGTGTGTGTGTGTGTGTGTGTGTGTGTGTGTGTGTGTGTGTGTGTGTGTGTGTGTGTGTGTGTGTGTGTGTGTGTGTGTGTGTGTGTGTGTGTGTGTGTGTGTGTGTGTGTGTGTGTGTGTGTGTGTGTGTGTGTGTGTGTGTGTGTGTGTGTGTGTGTGTGTGTGTGTGTGTGTGTGTGTGTGTGTGTGTGTGTGTGTGTGTGTGTGTGTGTGTGTGTGTGTGTGTGTGTGTGTGTGTGTGTGTGTGTGTGTGTGTGTGTGTGTGTGTGTGTGTGTGTGTGTGTGTGTGTGTGTGTGTGTGTGTGTGTGTGTGTGTGTGTGTGTGTGTGTGTGTGTGTGTGTGTGTGTGTGTGTGTGTGTGTGTGTGTGTGTGTGTGTGTGTGTGTGTGTGTGTGTGTGTGTGTGTGTGTGTGTGTGTGTGTGTGTGTGTGTGTGTGTGTGTGTGTGTGTGTGTGTGTGTGTGTGTGTGTGTGTGTGTGTGTGTGTGTGTGTGTGTGTGTGTGTGTGTGTGTGTGTGTGTGTGTGTGTGTGTGTGTGTGTGTGTGTGTGTGTGTGTGTGTGTGTGTGTGTGTGTGTGTGTGTGTGTGTGTGTGTGTGTGTGTGTGTGTGTGTGTGTGTGTGTGTGTGTGTGTGTGTGTGTGTGTGTGTGTGTGTGTGTGTGTGTGTGTGTGTGTGTGTGTGTGTGTGTGTGTGTGTGTGTGTGTGTGTGTGTGTGTGTGTGTGTGTGTGTGTGTGTGTGTGTGTGTGTGTGTGTGTGTGTGTGTGTGTGTGTGTGTGTGTGTCTGTGGCATCGTAGCTCCCGAACGGATGAACCGATTTTGATTTTGATTTTTTTATTTGAAAGGTGAAATAGTCGAGAGTGTTCTTAGCTATGTTTGATGCCGCCGCCACAAAATAATGAATTACATATTTTTTCACAACGCCCTCAATATGGGTATCAAATGAAAGGGCTTAACTAGGAGAATACAACACACTATGATAAATTTCAATCCAAGATGGCCGCCGCCACAAAATGACAAATTAGATTTTTTCGTGTCGGGGGTTTTCTTGCAACATTTTTAATTGATACTCCGCTTTTATTGGCTTAGTACTGTGAGAGGAAGGTATGAAAGTGTTTTTTATCTTCTTTTATTTACTTTGCTTTGTTTTGTAGATTTTAATAAATTTTGTTTTTTTTAGTGGATCCGTAGTTATTAATTAAGTACCTAAATAAATAAATGTTATATAGCCTATAGCCTGCCTCATTTCTGTCTGCATATCTATATCTGCATATCTATGATGTCTTGCATATCTATGCTTCAAAACACAAGCAATAAACATTGTAATTTTACCAGCCTGGCCCACCAAAACATTCAAGGAATTAATAATAAAGAGTTAGAAATTGAGTTGTTTATGAATTGTAATAAAATAGATATTCTTTGTATCACAGAACATTGGTTGAAAAGTCACCAGTTAATGTTTAACTTTAATAATCACCAGGTTGGTAGTTCGTTTTGCAGAGAGAATGCTATCCATGGTGGTTCCTTAATCCTAGTTAATAATCAGTACAGGTTTAAAGAACGTAGGGACATTGTGGGCCTCTCTGTTGAACGAACAATTGAAATAGCCTGCGTGGAATTGGAACGGTTTGTTGTTTTAAGTGTATACAGACCTCCATCAGGGTTGTATGATTGTTTTGAAAGGGTGATGGAGGATGTACTTCATAAGATCTGTAAGTCAAACAAATCCATCATCATATCTGGGGACTTTAATGTTAATTTATTAGAAAATTCAAGTACCTGTACCAAATTAAAAAATCTTTTTCTGTCATACAATCTGGCTAACTTGTTTCTGGAGCCTACTAGAATTACTGCATCTACTGCCACATGTTTAGATAATATTTTTACCAGCATAACACCACACCATAAAGAAGTTATTAATTTATTAGATTCTGACCACTGTGGGCAGCTAATTACTGTTTATAATCAAAATGAAATTATCGCCAAAAAATGTATCACTGTAAACCCAAAAACTGCAAATCGCTTGGAATTATTTAAAAACAAACTTAATAATAAATTACCTACATTGTCGTACAATAATGATCCAAACAAACTTTATGCTACCTTTTTTAATACTTATTGTACGGAATTTGATTCTACTTTTACCCCCAAGACGATCACAGTTAACGGTAAAGCATCCTTCAGTGAATGGGCCACTGTTGGTATCCATAAAAGCAGGAAAAGACTTTATGAGCTATACAGTGAGCGAACATATGTTAACACGCCAGAATTTAATAATTATGTCAAAAATTACTCAAAAATATTTAAGAAAATTTGTTGTATTGCCAAGTCGCGTTATTTAAGTCTTAAAATTAAAAACAGCAGTAATGTTATTAAAATGACTTGGAATATTATCAACAGTGAAACAGGAAGGGCTCGTAAACAAAGTAGTGATTATAGTCTTAATATTGGCGATAGTATAATTAAATCAGATTTAGAAGTAGCCACAGCATTCGAAAAGTTTTTCTCGGACATTCCTGTTTCAACAACTAAATTCTTAAACTCATCACCCACTGTTGCAGAATCTATACTTATGGAAAATGTAAAAGCTAGTGATGATGAATTCCAATTTAATCATGTAAACTGTAAGGATATAATTAAAGCATTCAATATGTTAAATGTGAAGAAAACTTCAGACCTCTGGGGTAATTCTGTTGACGTTACCAAATCAATCATTGACATTGTGGCACCTACCCTAACCGTTATTTTTAATGATTGTATTGACGTTGGTAAATTTCCTGATCTTATGAAAAACAGCAAGATAATACCTTTGTTTAAATCAGGCAGCACAACTGACCCCACTAATTTTAGACCAATATCCGTGCTGCCTACTTTTAGTAAAATTTTCGAAAAGCTCTTATTAGAACAAATGCAAAGGTTCTTTAACAAAAATAAAATGTTACATTCTAAACAGTTCGGTTTCACGAGGGGTCGTTCAACTACCGATGCCGGAGTTGAACTTTTAGGTCATATATTTGACATGTGGGAGGAATCATGCGATGCCTTGGGCATTTTTTGCGATTTATCTAAAGCCTTTGATTGCGTGGTTCACGAAACATTGATCAGGAAGTTACACCACTATGGCGTTAAAAACACTTCTCTGAATCTTCTTATCTCATACCTGGGTAATAGGATTCAGAGAGTGGACGTTAACGGAAATCGATCTTCCGGGTCTGTAGTTACTATGGGAGTGCCGCAGGGCTCAATTCTTGGCCCCTTTTTATTTTTAGTTTATATAAACGACTTACCTTATCTAATTAGGGATAATCATGAGATAGTCCTGTTTGCTGATGATACATCACTATTGTTTAAATTCAAACGTCAACAAATGGTTAGCGACGATGTAAACAGTGCTCTCTCTAAAGTAGTACACTGGTTTAATGCTAATAACTTACTTTTAAATGAAAATAAAACGAAATGTATTAAGTTTACAACACCTAACGTAAAACAGGTGAAAACCAGTGTACTTATAAATGGCAAAGAATTGGAGCTTGTGGACACTGCTGTATTTTTAGGCATCACTTTAGATTCAAAACTTCAGTGGGGCCCACATATAGATAAGTTGTCGAAAAGGCTCAGTTCTGCAGCATACGCAGTCAAAAAAATACGTTGCTTAACTGACGTAGATACTGCGCGCCTAGTTTATTTCAGTTATTTTCATAGTGTGATGTCGTACGGTATTTTGTTGTGGGGAAATGCGGCCGACATACAAACTATTTTTGTACTGCAGAAAAGAGCTATTCGGTCAATTTATAATTTAAGTCCCAGATATTCACTGAGGGATAAATTTAAGGAGATTAATGTTATGACTGTTCCATCACAGTACATTTATGAAAATTTATTGTATGCTCATAAGAACATTAATCTTTTTAAAAAACGTAGTGATACACATAATATTAATACAAGGAATAAAAATAAATTTATTGTTCCTTCAACTAGGCTCCAGAAGATAAGTAATTCGTTCAAGTGCCAGTGTATACGCTTGTACAATAAAATCCCAAGCAATATTCAAAATCTAAGCTTGAACAAATTTAAATCTGTTGTCAAGCAGAAGCTATGTCTTAAAGGTTTTTACACAGTGAAAGATTATATAGACGACAAAAATGCTTGGGATTGAACTGTTCCAATGAACCGGGCTATTGACTCCATAATTACAACATTTCAGGCTGACATATATTTTTATTTTATTATTACTATTTGACATTGCAATAATTTATAACTTGACATTGCAATAATTATACCAATTAATTATATCTTATATTGTAACATTTAATTTTTTACCTGCGAACTTTTAAATTGAGATATATTTTAACCGTAAATCTTTTATTATTGAGAAATTAACAATATGAACTGTAAAGTATGAGTACTCTGCAGGCTTAGATGTTACATAAATATAACTAGCCCCGCAGTCTGAGCCTGTCATTCTCACTTAAATGTCCTGCTGATGGTGGCGTTGTGTGTCGGGTCGTTTTATTCCCTGCAACATGGTTGAGTCAAACGGCGCCGATACACACGTCATGCTCGTGAACGAGTGCTGTCTGTCGGGACTGGTCGGCTCTAATTGCTATGGAACTAATTTCAAACGTACTCTTTAATCTCTGAATTTACACATCAAACTGCATCATCCTCATTACTATTCACAACAATTGTTACTGTTACCACACATATTTTTTTAAAAAAGAGTATCTATGGAGTTTCTTGCCGGCTCTTCTCCATAAGACCCACTTTTTTTGGAACCGTGCAACTAGTTTAACGTTTCAAAAGTACCTATTTATATGGTCTAATTGAAATAAAATATTTTGAATTTGAATTTGAATTCATTAAATAGGCTATCTAACACTGAAATAACGATTCAAATGGGAACAGTAGTTTCTGAGATTAGCGCGTTTAGCCAAACAAACAAACTCTTCAGCTTTAACATATTAGTATAGATGAATAGCTTGAAATATTGTAGTGTAAACATAGGCTTTAGTTATTATGCTTCCATCTTTTTTTGTGGATCCGAGTTCTTTAGATACATGACCATATTAACTTCAATGTACGAGTCGGCCCTTATATTGTTTTTTTTTATCAATATCTAAATAAGTCCGCTCTCCAAGGTCACGGGAATACTTATTTTTTTATAACAGGTCTTTGGATGACTCAGATACCTGCTTTGTTGACGACTTCGTTTTGTTTCAGTTGCGTAACATTTAATTGATTTTAATTAGTTCGGCTTTTCAATTGATTCTCGTTACACGTACAAAGTATACTAAGACCTTTAGGGTCTTATTATCTGGGTAATATGTAAATAAAATAATGTTAATGCATTAATTGTGTTTGCCTGGTTGGGTGAGTGGTGCCAAGCGCGACAGTTGTTGGGTTTACCGTCGAAATTTCCACAAACCGGGCACAAATAAAAACTCGATATGAACATCCAATCACGATGAAAACTTACTTCCTGAGAATCGAACCCTCACGCCTACTGGTAACTAGGTGCCTAGATCATTGATTCTATCTCCTTCTACATCATACAAGTAAAAGCTAAAAACAACTCACTCGCTCACTTATAATTAAGCATGAAAACTCAAAAACATTAGGGCTGTAGCTCAAGCACCAGTTACTGTAGTAATAGATTAGTTAACGAAAATTCTTACTATTGGATAACAATGACCAGCCTTCGAGTGTCACGATACTTTAACTTTACTATCTGTCAGAAACCTGCTCTGCGTTTCTCATAGAATTACGTAACTAACAACTCTATAACTATTCGAATACTCAACTTCAAAAACTTATGCTAGCACTTTTTTAGTACCCTTGACATCCGCCGCAGCGCTTATCAGAGTTCCATACAAAATAATTCGAACTCGATCTGAATTTGGAACTTGGAAACCCTGATACAGGTATAAATAATACATCCAATAAAAAAGGATTTTAGGAACTTCTAACGGGATTGACTGATGAACGCAAGTAACATCGCAGTGTACACCATGTATAGTTATGTAACAAGTTATTGTAAAACATAAATATTCAGTTACGTGTAAGTGGGCACGGTAAATGTTTGTTATACCTCTTAATTAACTAATAAGGAAGTTGATTTACACTAAGTAGCAATTGTCATAGACATCTCTATTCTATCGTCATTAATCATTCAGATTAATATTTATTATTGTGACGCAGTATACAAGGTGGAAGGGACATCGACGCAAGACGAAACATTGTTTCTATCTACCCAAATTAGAATTATAATTAAAAATCAGTATTTCGGATCGCGCGCGCGATCACATTCACCGCGAAACGATATGAAGATGTTTTTAGCAATACACTGCGCGCTTAAAAATGGCAATATCTGTAATGTCATTTTATTTTTGACCTTGAGTGAAACCTTGTCCGACGTTTGTGCGTCGATGTCCCTTCCACCTTGTATGTTATAGTAGCGGCTTGTAACGGCTTCGCATGGATGGAAATTAATAATCATTTTCCTGCCCTTATCTCAATTTATTTGGGGTCGGATCGTCATTAATAAAAACACATTTTTTGCTCGATACCCTTAGTCTTCCGCTTACTTATCACTTAATTACTCTGCCGCCAAAATAGGTACTGTCGTTTCGGGGATTGGCCGAAATAAAATTAACTTTTTGTTATAATTTCGTATACAAGGTGGAAGGGACATTGACGCACATCCGAATACCATGAGTTCAGTTAATGATTCTGGACCCCCTGCGTTGAAATATTCCGTATCATAACGTATTAATGTCACGGCGTTTGTGCGTCGATGTCCCTTCCACCTCGTATACTTTCATATAAAAAGCTGATATTTTGACACCAAAAACAGACATGCACGCGCAGATTTATCTGTATACAACATAGAACCTAACTACAGTAGCTAGGTAGCTTAACAATTTAGACGAACACTTAAATGTTAACTTACGAAAAACTACGCCCCTGAAAAACTGAATTAACTATTAGTAACTTTTTGTTGTACCTACTTGGCAAATACTAAACATCTTCGAGGATATAAATTTTAGCAAAAAAGTGGCTAAATGGTTTAATGTAACCGGAGGGACACAGGTTCGAGCCCTGTCTGAGATTTAATATACTCATCATTAATCCTCCTCCTGTTCTTATCCCAATTCTTCTTCTATTTTAAGAGCTACATTCTTGTCGGGTGCAGCATCTTCCACCTTATCTCTGCTAAGAGCCAACTCCCGGACCTCCTTTTTCAGACGTGGCGACTTTAAGTTTCTCTTTAATTTGTGTTATGTAGCTCATTTTTGGCCTACTCTTTCCTCTTCTTTCTTCTATCTTTCCTTCTATGTTATTTTATTTCTAATTCATTGAGATTAAATTATTATTGCAAATTTTATTCGATGTAGTAGGCTTTCAATTAAACAATTAGCCTTAAACACGTTCCATCAAGGTATAGTTTCAATTGCATTCAATACTAATTACTCGAGATAAAATCTGTAGGCTATTTCGCAAATCAATTAACACGTATCATTATAAAGCCGTAGTTTTCCTACGGTTCGCATCTAATTGATAATTAATTGCTATCATTGCAGCCGACTTGTGTACACACGACGTAAAATTACAGTTTGCCTTTTAGATTTCCCCTATTCCGTCGCAATAGAGGCGATTTTAGTATAACTTTACGAATTGTCGTCTGTACTCTATTTATATCGTCGGTACAATCAATTTATTGTTTTCATTGCGGTTACTTCAACAAGCTCGATACCATGTTGCGGTTTGATTTATTAAGCTTTTATGTGTCTAGTAGGACAAATAAAGGGATGAATCACTATCATAATATTGTCTAAAGTGGGACAGCAATCTAGGCAGTGATAGGTCACAAGTCCAGTAGATAAAGAACCTGTGACATCATACCTATAACCGATGTATGTGTAGCAGTGCACGTAGGCTCTATGGTGATGCTTCCACCTTATGCGAATCTCTAGCTAGATCAGTGGTTCTCAACCGTTTTTTGACGTAAGACCACTTTGTTGTTACACCCCAGGCCGGGACCACAAAGATTAAAAAAACTGAGGTGTCTATCTGAAATTAAACTTAAATCCAAAACTTTTAAAATAAAAAGCTGCCTACAAGAAATGACTAAAGCAATCGTTATTTACATCATAATTTTACCGGCTTTCTGACTGATTCGCTGGTCAAGTGGTAGCAAGTGTGGGTCCTAAGTGCAAGGGGTTCAAAAGACTCGAAATTCAGAGTTGATTCGCCTTAAATTTTATTCAAACACGAAACAAGCTTAGCATTTTTACCATTTATAATAATAATTTAGTAAATTACCTCGCAGATAATCACATACAAATGTTGTTCTATTTATTTATATATCCACCGGTTAGCGGGTATCTAGAGATGTTGAAACAGGCCCTTAAGTATATTAATGTAATCATAAACGTGTATAAGCAGTTGGATCACGTGCTAAATTCCTTAAACACCTCTTTAGCATAATTTAATATTTGCATTGGCCGACAATAACAAAATACTACGCACTCATCTGACCATTTGAAGGACCTCCTTAAAACGGACAGTGCACTTCCTTCTATGGTAGCGTATTACAACCTGTGGCCGGCTGCCAATAATATGCATTTGACCTTTTGAAGGATACATACCCGTGACCATAGACAGTAAAATATCAGCCGCGTCAGGATTTAATAAGGTCACTTGGAACGCTTTATATGGGAGAAAAGTTGAAAAATGTTTCCAGCTGTAAGAATGGCGCTAGCGTAGATAAAGGGCATACATAGCCTTACCTATGGTAAAAATGTAGCAGTTAGTTGTAGACGGACTCAAGTGTGAAGTGTGCCGAGTTAAAAACAAAAACTTTTGGTGACTTGATTTGTTAGTGATTACAGAACAGTATACAAAAAAAATATTTTTGATAGCATCAATCATTTAGCCAGTTTTACGTTATCCTAAAACTGTTTAAAAATTTACTCTGATGCTATTGTGGCGCCACCCTATAAACATTTTAACAATTTAATTTGAATTTGACGAGCTAAATGAACGTCTACAGCCTGTTACATTGCTTCAGTCCCAAAAACAATAATTAAAACGTCATTTTTATTAATGTAAATACATATTATATGTAATATTATACTGGCACGGAATGATAAAGGCCAAATGATTCACACTACACCGGTCACGGTCTTCCGTAAACCCTAACATGGTAACTCTCGAGTAGCGAAAGCATATGTGTGTCATCTTACACCACCCACGACGGTGGGCTTCGCTATGAAATGTATTAGGATATAATTGCCTTATTGGGTTGACGAGGCCATGGGCTAACTAATGTGCTTTGATATTAAAATTAATTAGTTAGGATTGATCCCTCTTTACGGCTTACAGTGTAATAAGTATTTATCGATCTGTGATTTTAGTAGAAACGCCACAGGCAAGCAAGCATAACTGACAAAGTTCTTTTCTTCAAATTCGAATTATTACGAAAAATGTAAACTGCAGGCTCATCAGCCTAGCGGTCTAAAGCACGACTGCTACGCTCGACTTCCTAAGTTCGGTTCCCAGGTCAAATTAAGTGCTATTGAGTTTTTCCTATGAAATTCGGAGTTTGGATTTTTACAAAGTTAATGGCAACAGGGTCGCCTGAAAACCATAAAAGTAAAGTTCAGAACCTAACCTTATCAGCGAAAATCTGTAATTGGCTTTCTGTATCCCAGCTGTTGCTATTTAATATATGCATAGCTGTAGATTTTCCGTAAAATAAATTCATCATCAACCTATTAATTGTCCCACTGCTGGGCACGGGTCTCCTCTCAGTATGAGGGGGATTAGACCATAGTCCACCACGCTGGCCTAATGCGGGTTGGCAGACTCAGACATGCAGTTTTCCTCACGATGTTTTCCTTCACCGTTAAAGCGAGTGATAATTACGCACATTATTTCGAAAAGTCAGAGGTGCGTGGTTTGACTTTGCAGTCCAGTGGTCATTACCCTAGGCTGTCACTGCTTCTTGTAAAATAAATAAAAACACAGGTGCACCGTGGATGTGTATTAATGCACCTCTGCCTTACCCTTCGGGGAATACAGGTCGAGCCTATTACCATTAACCGGGCACAAATATAGACTCAAAGCTGCTATTGAGAATTTGAAAGAAAACCTAACAAAACTTAGCGTACAGGCCCGCTTGGGACCACTACACAAACGAGGCAGTCACACAATTTGTAGTAGCGGATATAAGATAGCTACTTTGCCAAATTATCGACGCATCACGCTCATTAGTGCCTAGAACGAGTCACCGACAGACCACTCACTCCCGCAGGTCACTGTACCTAGCTACTGCGTAATTGTTTTTATAAAAAACTCTAATTGCGTTTACGTAATTTATTTAGTAAGTCATTGTAAGTGTTAAAGTACAGTCCATATTGTTTTTTAAAAGATATCCGGGATTATAATTTGGTTCGACTCCGCTTTTCCTTAGCTGCCTCGTGACGTGAGTCTAGTGGTCCTAAGCGCGACTGCTACGCCTGGGTTCGATTCTCGGGTCGAGCAGTTTTGTTGGGTGTTTCTATGATAGATTCAGTAGCAGCTTGGAGTTTGGAGATGTGCCCCGTGAATTCTCCGAAGGGTTAGCTTGCGCTGGCAGCAAGAGGAATATTCCCTCAAACTGTCGGCGCAGTGAATCGTCCATAAACCTCTAAGAGGTTTTTCAGGTCGGCAACGCGCGAGTGATACCCCTGGTGTTGCAAGCGTATATAGGCTACGGTAACCGCTTACCATCAGGCTGGCCGTATGCTTGTTTGCCACCTTAGTGGTATAAAAAAAAACCCATGTAATAGTGGACTCAACTCGGTAATCGAACCTAGGACTTTTAGCAGTAGTCATGCTTGCGACCATTAGACCGATGAGACTGTTCAGCTATACAACTCATTCTTGACTTCTACAGTCTCCCGTTTCCCTTATATCCATCCATATACATGCTTAAAAAACCCCTAGTAAAATGCCTCTATACTTTTTTTTTTCTGCCGTCAGCGGTTGCTGCAGCTGCACTTTGAGCAGATTTGTTGTAGGCTGCATGTCACGTTTCGAGTGCACCCTCCAGTGGGGACATCTACTCATCATTAGGAAATAATATCTTTCCTTTTTAGCCGCTTATGATAAGAGCGTGTTGTCAGCCCAGCAGCCAGCTTATTAGGGTGGACCTTCAGTATACCTCGGTATTTTTCAGTAGCCATAAGAATTTCTTGCTTGAGTGTGCTCATCTGTAGTTCCTGGTGTTCCTGGAATTGCTGACAACCCATGGTACAATACACATTGATCAGTATCACATTTTGCATTCTTTGCAAAATGGAGATATTAGTGTTACTTTACACTTAAAAGCAAATAGAGACCAAAGTACGGTTTCACGGTTTTAGAGCACAACGTATCGGCAATCTCCAGATCAAAAAAAGTTTAAAACTGCAACCTAAATTTAACCTCTGACTGCTTATCTGGAAACCGGTCGGTATGGTGGAGGGGGGAGAGGCTTGGGCCACAAAAACAATAGCCCATCATTCAATGGCCGCCATGCCACGGTGACATCATCATGAGAAACAACGCCATAATATCATTTACTCTGTGTTATAATTGGTTCAGATTTTTTATCTGTCTTAGTAATGAAGTATTTATGACACATTATTTTTTTAAAGGAACTTTTTCAACGTAGTTATGTACATGTAGATGTGTACTTCAAGATGTTTGACATTATCTGATGTGAATGAAATGAATCCTACTGTATGATAACACTAGCTTGTTCTCGCAGTTTGGCTCGGGTCAAGTTTAAACCCCTTTACACACCTTTAGTTTTTTCGGGAAATTTTGATTCTGTTATTAGGGGTTGAAACGAATCTAGAAAATCAACAACCATGAAAATAGGTCGGTAGTTCTCGAGTTACAAGTGTTGTAACAAACTCGACTTTGTTTTTAGTATATTTTATTTCAGAATAGGCGGGACAAGCTATTCGAGCAATACTTATAAATAATGTGTCTTTCCGTAATGTCCCGTCCCGATTGCAATAAATTTTCCAACGTTACAGACGCTGTTTATAGATTTTTAGTTGGTACTTTTAACGCAGTCAGGTTTTTTATTAATTAATTTTATTCATAAATACTCCGCTCCAATTGAGCATAGCGTAATGGTACATCCAAAATAATGATTAATATTTGTAATGTTATTGTTTCAGCGCGTGATTCAAGCGCTGGGCGTGTCGTGGCACGCGCACCACTTCGTCTGCGGCGGCTGCAGGAAGGAGCTCGGCGGTGGCGGGTTTATGGAACAGGTAACTTTTACTTTTTTATACTATCACTCGAGGAGAGTTGAGCAAAAATCTACTAATGTACTCTTACAGTTCGCAGCACGGAGTATAACACTCACATACAGTTCGCGCCAAACTTATTGTCCGGGTTGAAGTTGGCACGAGCTAACTTTAACCCGGACAATAAGTTTGGCGCGAACTGTAATTGCTATCACTATGGACTGGCCTTTAAGAGAGATATTGTTACTTTGAGTTGGTTTTGCTGTTTCTTCTCAGAGGTTATCAGTTACTAAATGTCGGCACCATCTTGTTAAATATTACTCGTAGTGTTTTCATCTATACAAACATTATACAGAAGAAAGATTTGATTGTTTGTTTGCATTGCATTCATAAGAATAGGTTGCGAAACTACTGGACCTATTTGAAAGCTAGATACATCTTTACCGAGTAACATAGGCTATTTATCTAGACAACGCGGGCGAAGCCACTGGTGGAAAGCTAGTCAGTCTTACTAATCCTACTAATATTATAAATGTGAAAATTTGTGAAGATTGATGGATGTTTGTTACTCTTTTACGCAAAAACGATAGAACGGATTTCAATGAAACTTTACAGTTTTATTGTTTATACACCAGAATTAATTATAGGCTTTAATTTATAACGAGATTTTGGGAAATTCCCACGGGAAACAGCTAGTAATATATAATTGTGATTATTTGCAGGCTGGCAGACCGTATTGCTCGTCGTGCTATGCTGACAAGTTTGCGGCTCGCTGCAACGGCTGCGGTAGCCCCATCACTGACAAGGCCATCATCGCCCTCGACGCCAAGTGGCACCGTGACTGCTTCACTTGCATGGTAACTATCATACTAATATTAAACCAGTTTCATCATCATCATCATAAGCCCCGCAAAATGATAATGTGCCTGTCGTGTACAGGTGGTCAGCTTAAATTTAATGAAACAATTATGGACCATGTCGGGCACAACAGCATAGTTTGGTAGGAGAGAGGAAGGGACTGAAGCCTTTTTTCAACTATGTTGACGTCGCGTCGGCTTGCAGTCTAACCTGCATATATTTTACTCGCAACGACTACCATCAAACCGCAAGTCCGCAACCCAATATCTGGGGCATACGACTAGGCATCTTTAAGATACACATACACTGGCTGTAAGGATTGTCATAGTAGTTTGTATGGTAGCCTTAGGTGCTCTACGGGCATGCAGGGGTCATGACAATGATCACCCATACAAACACTGACCGTGGGAAGCGCAACTTAAGCTTGAAGATCAATTGATCAGCGGTCTTATCTAAAGCCAGGAGCCTCTCCGCTAAGTTGACTTATTAATTAATATATTCTTTAAAATGATTAAGAAAGTTATATAAATAAATATGTACCACCAGCCTTTTCAAAGGATAGGTACCTAATTGTTTTCTTCAGAGGAATTAAATATCTATAACAGCCATTGCCATAATGATTTTAAAGAACCTAGTTGTTTAAAAACTCTTTTGTAATGTTCCAGAAATGCAGAAACCCGGTGACAGATTCTACCTTCTCGGTGATGGACAACAAACCTCTTTGCGGCAAATGCGCCTAAACACACACATTGGCATAATACACACACAACCATATACACTACATTATATCTACACACCCATCGAGTAGCCATGAGTACGGTACATTATAGCTTATCTAGTGATTCTCAAAGATCGTGGAAATCCTTTAAATCTAAATAGCAAGTTACATTGGAATCTATTTTTTTTTTTTATAAAAGTACGGATTTTATTTTTTTAACATCGTGTTCAAACGAATATAACCTTTATTCCTTAGACGCAAGATATTTATTGTATTGAATTTCTTACTAATTTATGTCTAGTATGAATTATTCGTTGTCTTGATATGATTCTATGGGCATTACATTTTTACGATCTTTGAGGGCACAAATTACATGCTAAAATATTATAATAATAAATTACTTAGGTTTTATTATGATACAAAAAATAATAATAAAAGGATACAGCAGTTATATGACAGTATTTTTAAGGAAATATAATACATTTTGTTCGTAAGAATAATGTATTTTTTAAGGAATGTATGAAAAAGTCACACGTGCTGAACAACTTTTACGAAGTAAAATGTTGTTATAGCACATTCAAATTAACGTTTTCTTCTATGTGTCATTTCGGCCATATTGTTATTGAGACTAGCAGTGCCATCTAGTGGAATGGGAAGAAACAAAAATGAAATATGGATTCCATGTGATAATACGGATCTATATTTTCACTTATTTTTATAATAAAAATAGATGTTTTGATGTACAACGATTTCAGTAAGAAACTGTTGTATGATAAAATCATCATATTCATAAAACTAATGGTCGAAGTACGCATAGTTTAACTACACAAATATGACTGCACAAACTAAGCTACTTTTAATATACTTAAGTTTTAAACTTTAATTTAAACTTTGAAAATTGTTGTAAATAATCGTATTTAAATTTTAAAAAGTCGCTGTGATGCTTTTGGGCTTTGTATTGTATTTATTCGACTATATATTTACGTATTAAAATGTTATAATGAGCTAGATTATTATTATTTTGTACGCTTTTCCGAAATGGTTAATTTTCCAATAAATTATTAAATTTTTGTTTTTGACGATATCATTCTTTTATTTATATACTTTCAGTTTTTCAGTTTTTATATGCTGAAATCTTGAAGAAGTCCCAAAAACTGTTAATTAAATAAATAGCTCGTAGAAAAAATATATTTAAATCAATATTTTAAAAATTATAATCAAATTATTTTAATTTTGAAAAGTAATAATTTTTAAATAGCTAAGTAATATCAAAAAATAATAATAATGTGAAATGTAATAAAAAATGTAAACAACATAATAATATTTACGCTGGTCCAGCATAATAAAATTAGTTCTTGTTGCTGGGAAGTATTTTGATACAGGTATGTTAAATATAACCAAAGATAAACTTACCTTACTCCTCTCTCGATCCTTCTTCTCATTCGCCTCGTCCCGCTTTCGAGAAGGTGACACCGACTTTTTTGGGGAGGAACCCCCCCTACTGCTTTCCCCATACTTGGGCATGTCGTCGGCCTCGTAGTCTTTTTTCTTGGCACACTGTATCTTGGAGACCGGCGTAATTTGTGTGGGATCCTGGTCAAAGTTCAAATCGCTTTATCAATTTGAAAGGTATAGATTAGCGGTAGAAATTAATGTCTGTGAAGAACCTATGTGCATGAGTAGTGATAGCCTAGGTATGACCACTGGACTGCCAAGTCAAAGGTCTCGAGTTAGAATCCAAGACACGCACCTCTGACTTTTTGAAATCATGTGCGTAATTAACACTTGCTTTACGGTGAAGGAAAACATCGTGAAGAAACCTGCATGCTGAGAAATTTTCTCGACGGTATGTGAAGTCTGCCAACCCGCATGAGGCCAGAGTGGTGGACTAATCTCTGTATGAGAGGATACGGAGATTAGACCCGTGCCCAGCAGTGGGACAGTTAATGAGTTGATGTTGAAGTACCTAGAGAGTCCTAGTGTGAGGAAAAGTTTTTTAAGAGAATAAAAAACACACAACACTCCATCACACCTATATTCACTGAAAGGTGTAAGAGGTGTACCTACTAAAATACACCCACAACAATTGGCATTCACATCCAATATTTAAGTCCCATGATATAGGAGCCGAGTCTACTGCCATTATTCGAGCTCAAACCCAAACTTCCGAACTGCCACTGAAAATTTTCCGACATGGGAGATCGAAATCGAAGAGCAGATAAAAGAGGCAGTTCCAAAAGAAATGAAGGAAACACCATTATTATCTTACCTTATTCTTATCTCGATCCTTCCTATCACTTGCATCGTCACGAATTCTGGTTGGAGATGTAGTTTTCTTCGGGGAGTATTCCTTCCTACTGGACATGGACCCATGTTTAGCCCCGTCACCAACCTCGAAGTCTTTCTTGATGGCGCACTGTATCTTACAAACTGGCGTCACTTGGGTAATGTCTGAGGTGTCCGGTTCAGTCTTCATGCTGCTCAGGGTGGTTCTAATAGTGCTGGGCGCCTTCGGGCTTTGTGCACGGGTTCTGTGTTTCGTGGGGGAATATTCGGTAGAATGTCTCGAGTTCAGCGGTTGCGGTTGATTTCTCCTTTTGGAAAAGAATATGGATGAAGAGAAATCGAAAGCTAAAATTGGAAACACGTAATACAACGTTAAAGCAGGTGTCAGCACCTCTGATTGCAACAACCAATAAAAACCTTTGGGGGCTTTTTGAGGGCAGCGCGTTGGCGGAGCGCGGCGCGGGGTGCGCGGGGTGCGCGTGCGCGCGGCGCGGCGTGCTGCCGCGGGGCGCGCGCGGGGACGCCTCGCGGCTGATGTGGCGACGTGCACTGCACAACTACAGGTGTAGGTACCTAGCGGGCGGCGAGGGCAGCGCGTTGGCGGAGCGCGGCGCGGAGTGCGCGGGGTGCGCGGGGTGCGCATGCGCGCGGCGCGGCGTGCTGCCGCGGGGCGCGCGCGGGGACGCCTCGCGGCTGATGTGGCGACGTGCACTGCACAACTACAGGTGTAGGTACCTAGCGGGCGGCGAGGGCAGCGCGTTGGTGGAGCGCGGCGCGGAGTGCGCGGGGTGCGCGGGGTGCGCATGCGCGCGGCGCGGCGTGCTGCCGCGAGGCGCGCGCGGGGACGCCTCGCGGCTGATGTGGCTCGACGTGCACTGCGGAAAACACACCATCACTAGCCTGTCCCCACACTCTATTAAGCTGTCAGATGAGAATCTTTTAGATGTACGTAAAACTAAGAAGCTCAAAAACTGCCACTTTTCATGTGTAGGTGCGGTTGCGCACCTTGTTGTATATTGCCAGTACGTGCGTGTGCGCAATTCATATTATAATTAAGCAAAAGTGGGCATTATACGCTCCCAAAGGTAAATAGGAAACTATATTTAATAAAACTGGTTGTCAGGCTTTTCAGGTTTCACTATCACTAACGATTATCAGTATTGGAAGTATTAATTGTTTATATGAAAACTAAGTCGGTCTTATCCAACTTGTCACGTTACAACTTAAGACTTCAATAAATACATGATGGTAGAAAACACCTTTAAATATGAATGTCAGCTGGTACAGTCAGCACCAAAAGTCGATGAACAGAATCAACTTAACAAAACACCTGTTCACAATAAAATGCCATAAGTTATAGTCGCAACTAGTAAACAAAATAGCCTGTACACCAGAAATTTACAAAAGTCGTTAAACACGAGTATTTCAAAAGTACATGTGCACTAGTATTCCTAAAGTCGCTGTACACCATCAATCCAAATGTCGCTGAACATCATTGTATCAAAAGTCACTAAACAGCAGTAAAGACAAAATTAGGTTAACAAAGTATATTTTTAATGTTGTCGTGCGTTAATATACTTTTGACGCTTATGTTGTTCAGCTACTTTTGGGACAGTACTTGCTTGACCTTAATAATGTATGTTAACATGTTAGTATCTATTTCAATACTTATTTACAAAGCAATTATATTTTATTGTCAGTAATCATACTAATCTATAATATGAAATAACTCTAATGATCTACGAAGCGATTATTGTGACGGTACTTGTAATTTACTTTGCGCGAATCTTACAAAACGATACCTTCCTTTAATTTTTAATTTATTATTTCTATTCACATGACTTGTGATAATTTTAGTCTAGCGTATGATTGTCGTAGTCTGAAGTAATTGAAACGTTGTGTAAATGCATAATTGTTTATTTATATTATTGAGATACATCAATCGATAAATATCACAATAATGCCGTATAATGTGCATATTACGGAGCATGAACGTTTTTGATCGATTTTATGTAAATATATCAAATAAATAAATGTTATTTATTATTGATTTAAAATTAAAACGGTTTAATTGTTAAAATGTTTTAGAAATAATGCACACTTTATTTGTTTTGATTTATTACAAGTACCGTCACAATAATCGCTTCGTAGATCATTAGAGTTATGATTATGTTATTTCATATTATAGATTAGTATGATTACTGACAATAAAATATAATTGCTTTGTAAATAAGTATTGAAATAGATACTAACATGTTAACATACATTATTAAGGTCAAGCAAGTACTGTCCCAAAAGTAGCTGAACAACATAAGCGTCAAAAGTATATTAACGCACGACAACATTGAAAATATACTTTTCATCCCACCATCTCGGAAAGACTATTTTTACTCTTCGATATCTGAGTGCAAAAGTCGTTTTTATCCTCTAGAGAGACAAAGTAAATTGAATTTAGAACATCGTGCTTTTACCCCCCTGGCGCCGAATTTATCATACAACTTTTTTTTAATTTGTTAAAAACTCAGACTTAGAACCTTCTCTAGGTTCCGAGTCTAAACGCAACAAAGTATCGATATATGTCGAATCGATATTTTTTGAAAATATCAGTATCGATACTGATATTTTTATTTAATAATATCCATATATGGGCGATATATCTTAAAAACCAAATTATAAAACAACAAATCAAGTCGACCAAAAAGAAAAAAATCATTAAATATAATTTGTTAAAAAGATGTTAGTATAAAAAAAGTATTCCTTTTTGGGATTTTATAATCTTAAAACTTATAAATGTTTATTGGTCTGTAAAAAATATAGATACCTTTTCGATATTTTGAATTTTATATCAAGCAGCCTATCGGAAACAACAAGCCTATCGGAACTTTCTTGGTGTACTTTTTTAAGTCACTAACACCGACATTACAATACCTAACAAAAATATTACACTCAAGTACAGTTCTCGCCAAACTTATTGTCCGGGTTGAAGTTGGCGCTAGCTAACTTTATCCCGGCCGTAAAAATCGAGGAAAGAAAAATATTAGATTGTAATAAATAAAAACGAAAGCTCAAGTCCTAATCTGTCGTTTTAAATTATTCTAATCCAATATTTTTCTTTCTCCGATTTTTACGGCCGGGTTAAAGTTACCTCGAGCCAACTTCAACCCGGACAATAAGTTTGGCGCGAACTGTAATTGTAGCAAGGTTACTTTCAATTTCTCTTAATTATACCTAGTATTATTTGTTATAATTTCAAGAATAGGTATTCTGTAAAACTTACCTATCATATAGTATTTAATACCTATAATGAAATAAAAGTATCTTGTGATTGTAAATGTTTTTTTTAGTCATTTCCTCGCTGAGGTGGGATGAAAAGTTACGTGTTGCACTCGAGTGCAAAGATTTTTCACCTTGTGCTCTTTTAATTCCCTCGCTGACGCTCAGGATTCTAATTATTGAATCACTCGCTCCGCTCGTGATTCAATTTTAGAATCCTTCGCTTGCTCGGTCATCAAAATTGAGCACGCGGTTAAAAAGCAACTTTGCACTCTTGTATAACAAATAACTATTTCATCCCACCATCTCGGAAAGTCTATTTTTACTCTTCGATATCTGAGTGCAAAAGTCGTTTTTATCCTCTAGAGAGACAAAGTAAATTGAATTTAGAACATCGTGCTTTTACCCCCCTGGCGCCGAATTTATCATACAACTTTTTTTTAATTTGTTAAAAACTCAGACTTGGAACCTTCCCTAGGTTCCAAGTCTAAACGCAACAAAGTATCGATAATGTCGAATCGATATTTTTTGAAAATATCAGTATCGATACTGATTTTTTTAATTAAAAATATCGATATATGGGCGATATATCTTAGAAACCAAATTATAAAACAACAAATCAAGTCGACCAAAAACAAAAAATACATTAAATATAATTTGTTAAAAAGATGTTAGTAAAAAAAAAGCATTCCTTTTTGGGATTTTATAATCTTAAAACTTATAGATGTTTATTAGATTTTTATACCTTTTTGATACTTTGAATTTTATATCGAAATATTAAATATCGCTCAAAAATGTCGATACATTAAAAAAATAATATCGATATATCGATGTATCGATATTTTTTCAACAAGCCTACCGGAACTTTCTTGGTGTACTTTTTTAAGTCACTAACACCAACATTACAATATCTAACAAAAATATTACACTCAAGTAATTGTAGCAACGTTACTTTCAATTTCTCTTAATTATACCTAGTATTATTTGTTATAATTTAAAGAATAGGTATTCTGTAAAACTTACCTATCATATAGTATTTAATACCTAAAATGAAATAAAAGTATCTTGTGGTTGTAAATGTTTTTTTTAGTCATTTCCTCGCTGAGGTGGGATGAAAAGTTACGTGTTGCACTCGAGTGCAAAGATTTTTCACCTTGTGCTCTTTTAATTCCCTCGCTGACGCTCAGGATTCTAATTTTTGAATCACTCGCTCCGCTCGTGATTCAATTTTAGAATCCTTCGCTTGCTCGGTCATCAAAATTGAGCACGCGGTTAAAAAGCAACTTTGCACTCTTGTATAACAAATAACTATTGTTAACCTAATTTTGTCTTTACTGCTGTTTAGTGACTTTTGATACAATGATGTTCAGCGACATTTGGATTGATGGTGTACAGCGACTTTAGGAATACTAGTGCACATGTACTTTTGAAATACTCGTGTTTAACGACTTTTGTAAATTTCTGGTGTACAGGCTATTTTGTTTCCTAGTTGCGACTATAACTTATGGCATTTTATTGTGAACAGGTGTTTTGTTAAGTTGATTCTGTTCATCGACTTTTGGTGCTGACTGTACATACAGTTCCAACAGCTTCGACCATAGTGCGGATGTCCGTCTCCCGCGTGGGGCGCGGCGCGCGCGGCCGGCCCGCGTGCGGGTCGCGCATCAGCGGCCGCCGGGACCTTATACACACAACATACATTACACCCTGCATACAGTAGCGACATCTATCACGCTATATAAGAACTTCTACGAAGCAAAAATCCTGAATCGCGCAAGTAAAATTTACCGTTTAACTTGCATTTGTTCATCCACCCGACATCAATGTTATGCCTGGCAGTGGCCCGTCAGGCATAACATCCGCCTGGTTGTTAAAACACAACCTCGAATTGAGGGAACATAAACGGTATCCAAGGTGTTATCAGGCAGAGATCTGTCATGCTTTTCGAGGGTGTACAGGATTCTCTGGTGTATCTACAAAAACGACTTACCAAATTGCTAGCTTGGAACTATTTTAATAAACAAAAAAATAGTGACTCATCAAGAGGGACAGAAGTTAGAGGGCATCAAGATATATGGAGGTTTTACTACCTGCAAAATAGTTTAGACCACCATTCCTCGTAAAAAGCATTGAAAGATATGCCTAGTTAAAGAGAAAGAAAACAATACTGAAAGCCCGGAGACCTCCGCTGACTTTTGGGCGGCTCGGCGTTCTTTTCTCCTTGTCCTCGCTTCAGGTTGCTACCCGCGTTGTTCCCGCCGCGCATCTTTGACATACTGTGGACATACCTCCATATAAAAATGTGAAAGAATAATTGGATTTGCTCCCGGAGCTAAATTTAAAATATCTATTCTATAGCAACAGATTTATATTGAAGTGTTTTATCTATTGCCACACCTGTGACACTCCATACAAACTTTTTGATACCGCTGCAATACCAAATATCAAACTTGTCAAAATTACGTGTGTACACGTGCAAATGTGTGCGTGACGGTGCGTAGGGTTTGTTGGCAGTCCGGCAACAACACCGGCAGGATGCGGGGGACCTGAGGTATCTGACGTTAGGGAGAGGCGGAGAGTGGCCATTATGTTAATAATTATTTATTCTGTACTATTGCCTGTATTTAAAGCTCATTGGGAATTTCCATCACGAGGGTTACTATCGGTTTTGACAGTCATTAACCTCTGTTTAGGGGATCCAAAAAATCCTCATGGATTCCCGCTACCTGGGGAGGCAGCAGGGTATGTCAGACTCATACCGACTACAACAGCATTTGCCATCACTTGCCCTTTGCATCATGGCCATGGGATCAGGAACATTCAACACGACCATGACGGGGTGTGGTTCAGTGCAACCACCGGACTCTTATCAGGGCGAGACCCTTTCTCGCCTCCTACCTAAGACACGAGTGAACTACCACGCGCCGCCAACAGGGACCGTCATTATTCCAACCATTTCCTAGATAACCTTAAAAACCCCTTATCGTCTATACTATTTCAAAATTCTTTCACCATTAGAAAGCTACATCTTTCCAGAGTAACAGGCTATAATTTATAAGACCACGCGGGCGAAGCCACTGGCAAAAGCTATTGTAAATAAAAGGAACCCGTACCTCAGTTGTGTGTCTTTGGAGCTGCAAGACTTTGTGTTCAGATTGAGTCGCAACGTGTCCAAAGAATACATGGACAGTCGAGCTTCAGCGTCAGCAACTTGAAAAAGAAAAATATTGAAGTGATTGTAGTAAAAGAAATCATCATTATTATTAAATACCTTTTTGGTTTGATTTATATGTTAGTGAAGTCTTTGGCAAATTGTTGTTATCATAGAAATTAGAGGTTCCTCCGGTGGCCGCTAGAGGGCACTCCAAAACAGCAAAATATCAACGACGCAAGATATAGAATACATATCACTGACTGAACTCTTAGTTAAGCTTCTACTTACCATTCTTTGGGGTATTTCTAGTCCAGGGCGCGAAAGATCTCTTCTTTGGTTTATTCTTCACAACTTTCTTTGAATAAGCAATATTCTGTGACGTATAAAGAAAAATGCTATTAATATTTAAGGCGAAGGCAGATGTTTCTTGATAAAATTTCAGTGTCTTCACAAATACTCACCACACTTTCGAAGCTGTTCAGAAACTCTTCGCATCTGATGGCGTACTCGCTGACGAAATCGTCCACTTTGTCACATGTTACCAACATTTCCTAAAAAAAATATCAATTTTGGAGAATGGTTCGCTGAGGAAGATGAGGGGAACAAGTATGAGTAGCCCATAGTACTGACGTCTTTGTAGAGGTCGGCTGCAGCGGTGAAGTCCTTGGGCGCGCGCACGTGGCGGCACGCGTGCGAGGCGTCGCGCGCGGCCGCCAGCAGCGCGCCCAGCGCCGCCGCGCTCTCGCGCACGCAGCACGTCTGCTCGAACGACTTGTGCAGCACCTACACAACACTAGCATCTAGCACCATCGACTCGGCTGTGCAATGTACTAAGGACACGTTTATGCGCGCCAAGAAAACTGGTATAGGTAGTATATCCTAGGCAACAACGTTTAGAGCCTATTTTACCACCTCCGGATAGTCGCTATCCACCAAATAAATTAAAAAATAGAACATTGTGATACAGGTCCTAAAAATCTACAATATAATGTAAGTGCGTGGTCCGTGATGATCACGATTTTAAGCTTTGTTGCCTAGGAAATACAGGTAAGATTAACAACGACGAATTCTAGGATTTTACCCTGAAGGTCGCCGTTGTCAACAACATTGTAGGGGAAGAATTTATTCAAAGGCAAGAATGTTTTGTGTTGTTGAACTAAGATTTCCATACATGACAAGTAAAACGTAACATTATATTTGTACGGTCTGCAAGTAGTTGTTTGAGGTCTGCGCATTTGAATGAAAAACACGAAAAGATTAGGTTGGAAGGTACGTTTAAAAAATCTTTAGGCTCTTGTAATTTAGTCCTTTACCGCTACTAGTCATGAGAGCCTCAACGAAGATAGAGAGAAATAAGGTTAGAAAATATTAAGACGGTTTAGTGCTTCAATCTGACTCCCTATACGTAAGTAAGTGATACCTAATGCTGCGAAGTTTCTGATATAAAAATGGACATTCACTTACCTGAAATGATTGCAGTAAGTTCTGATGCAGCGACACGATCCTTACCATCTGCGACTGAAACTGTGTGTGCTTCGCGAATGGCAGACTGACACTGTTGTTGCGTTTAATGTCGTGAATCTGTTTAGATAGACCAATATCCAGAATTTTGTATATCATATTCCTTCGAAAAACCACGGGAAAATGATTAACCAGGGTCCTGGGTACGTTTATAGTTCCGGACCACAGTCTGAAGTGGTCG
The DNA here is from genome assembly GCA_946251955.1 of Acronicta psi. Lineage (NCBI taxonomy): Eukaryota > Metazoa > Arthropoda > Insecta > Lepidoptera > Noctuidae > Acronicta > Acronicta psi. Next base: position 13,237,899 of record OX276482.1, read on the forward strand.
TGACTATAGGGAAAGGTAAAACTTTACCCAGTTTGACGAACTCGACGACTCTGGCCTTCAGTCGGTACATGTCTGACATAACCAACCACCTCCCCTGGATGCCAGAAAATCTACGAGAATTTACTGTAGGTACTAGAAAAGTTTGACCGTTTAATGAGTTTAAAAATCACAATAACATGTCATGACATAAAATGCACACTAGTTTAGAAGAGTTGAAACGCGATTTCGATATAGTTTCATGACTACAGTTTGAAATCATAATCAAATTGACCTGTTTGCTAAATGTGAACACTCACCTGTCTTTGCAGCTGGTACAAGTATATCCTGTTGAATCGTGTACAGAATTCTGCTGAACGCTTGACCATGCGACCGATGTTCTCCGGTTCAGCGGACAGTATGTCGCGACGATCTAGAGATGTCCTGCAATAACAAGATTCTTACTATATGAGTTAAGCCACTGTTACACTAGGACTATTTCTCGTATGCGATTCTCTCCTAAGGTATGACCAAAACTGTCACTTATGCGATAATCTTATTCGTATTACTTATGCGATAACAGGATTCGAGTGTCGAAGGCGAGACTCGCCCTATGCAGTGGTTACACTACAGGCAAGTATTTGAACGGCGATACACGCATACGAAACTCTCCTAGTGTAATTGGCGCTCTAGTCATTTTCTGCCTCACTTGGTCTAGATATCTGTTTGGATTTGTACCCAGCTAATGAAAATAATGGATCGAGGCGGCTTTTAATAAAAAAAAATATGACAGTCAATGGGGCAGGCCTTTGTTCAGTAGTGGACCTCTTAAGTCTGATATGATGATGATGATGAATCGCAATAATGAAGTACTACATAAGTTCGTGAATTTACTAAATTAGGTATCAATGCAAAAAAAAGCAAGGGGAAACTAAGTATCTCGGTAAAGGTAACTTAAAATAATGAATGAAAGGGTCTCAATCAAGGTGCAAGGTTGAAGGGACAAGCACATGGTAAATACTTACATCAGCGCTATTAACTCCTCATTGATTTTCATCCTCAGGTCCTTCACTTTGGCGCAGTAGATGCTGCTCTCAATCACATTCGTGACGTTCTCAGACGATTTACCTTTTACACAGGATCTTTATCAAATGATATAATATAATAAAGGATATATAAGAACTTCACCTGTTGACATTTCTGAACTACTTAAAGCCAAATTCCAGGGCTGAAATCGCAAAAATTTACGAAGTCATCGTGAACAACTTCAACAATAAGACCATAGCCAGATATACAGAAAAAAAATCTATACAAATCTACATGTACTACTATTGCACCATACAATGTTACTACATAATGTATGGAACAGCTGATATCATCTAGTATCGTGCATCTTACTGGATGTTTTATCAATGCTGTGAGGTCGTTCTGGCGATTGATTCTCGGAGGCATCTTCCCCTTGTTTCTCGCGCACTGTGGACGGACTCATTGAGCCATTCAGGACTTCGTCTTCGTTTCCTGATAAATGAAACCATATTGATAGACAGCTCTAACAATGAGTATATTGTTCTCTGTTCTTAATTATTCTAATTTTATCTTTCTAGGCTTCTTTAGATTATCATGGTCTGAGACAATAGTAATATATAGCCTTATTTAACGCTAACAAAACTAAGCTAACTGACAAAAAAATCTGGGAACTTGGCAGTAAAAGTAGTAAAGTAGTTGTAAAGTTTTTTATTTCGTAACACTGAAGTAGGCAAAACGTGAATCTAGTATTTCACTAATACTTGGAACAATTTAACATTTTTTTTTCTCTATTTTATAAGGGACTTTTGTTCTATAAGAACATGTCAGTCTTTAACTTATTATTATTATTTAGACCTTGAAAAAGTAGGGCAGTTCTTGATAGCAATTAACATTATATGACATACCTGATTGCTCATCATCGAATATGTGGAACATGTCGCAGTCATCCTTGTCTATATCATCGGCGAAGGTCACCACACAAGTGTGCTGGCTATCGTCACCGGGAGCATTGTCGCCGTTGCCTTGTTGAGCTAGCTCCTATATCCAAGTCCAAGTCATAAGACGTTAGGTAAAGGTACTTACTGTAACTAATTAAGTAAAAGAGGAGTGACTTATGTAGCGAATTAGGAATCAAAGATTCTTCAAATGAACCTCAGTTTTGCAATCTTTCTCTTAGATATTGAAACTTACTAGTTATAACCATAATTAAGTAGCATTTCCCAAAACATAAGGCTCGATTTTCGTTTTAAGGCCTATTATATTGACCAATTAGACATATTTAAATAAAGTAGTCCTGTTTGAATAAGTGCTTACCTTTGCCCTTGCCTCTTCTTCAGTATTTTCCTGCGCCATTTTCTGCATTTCTGTATCCATTATTTCTTTTAAACAAGATTCTGGCAGTTCATCCAGAAATTGGTACGGGTCATCTGTTGAAACATAAAATTTTAAGATTCGAATGGGCACAAAAGGGTTTGTATAACTTTTTTAAGAACTTTTCCGAAAAATTTAAAGAAGTTTGTTATAAACTGCTGAGTCCAAAACAAATAAATACATTGGAGTCTAGTTTCTTTTGGAGTTACGATGTCAAAGTTTATGAATATTTTTAACGGACACACGAGACAGTTAATGGTAGTAGTAATCGCAGACTATGGGGATCTGCTACACCAGAGGCGTTGCTCATGCGTTGCCAACCCTTAGGCTGAAGCCGCTTCTGTTTGCAAACCAACCAAGAGGTGCAATTCACTCTAACGCGCAAAAGTCAGACCATGTAAAAAACTGGTTTACGACAGACAATTAGAACCCAAGAGATCCTTCCACCGAGTTATTAATTTTCTTCTCACCTCTTACGACATCGGCGATCTGAATGTCAATAACGGCGCTCGCACATTTTAGAAAAGCCACCGGGCCTTTGCAAGATTTATCTTACTTATGTACATTTCGTGCCTACATCCGACAAAATTGTTGTCGTGTACACAGTTCATGTGTAGAAGCGACACGAATTCTTGCATGTGTCCGGCGACTTTTTTAGCGGTACTAGCCAGCCTAAGGTTTATATTCGATATTTGTATTCATATCCAGGACGTAGGCCTCTTCAAATGAATACCTCAGTCACCACCAGCTACATTCCGCAAGTTAGTGCTCCATAACTCCATAGTAATATTATTTGTTGAAATCATACCAATGCAGACATCCTGGACGACATCTTTTTCTTTCACAAACTCGTCCCAAATCTTTTGCTCGCGTTGTTTCATACGTTCCCTCCGCGTACTCCGCCACGCCCTCTCTAGTTCACCACCTTCAATATACTAAAAGTACCAAAATCAGTCAACAGATGGCATGGCGTTTCAGTTTATAAAAATGCCAGAAGTTTATAATAATATACTTTATATACTATTGAGGCATTTTAATAATTATTACCTTAAAATATAATTATACATACATATAACACATAATGTTAATTATAAATTCTAAGATATATTTTAAGGTAGCTGCGTGGCCGTGTGGGAAAGGGAAGGACATTATTTACTATTCACGCCTAAACAAACTAAGTTGTGACATTGTTTATGACATAAATCATAGATGGCGCTAATACCAATTAACATGAGTAATATGATAAAACCCAGAGTACTGATATTTTCATAGTAGGTAAGTAAAAAGCAATGTAACAAGCAAATACTGAGATACCTTACTGAGTTTCTCTACCACATAACACAGTTCACAAAAGTTAGAAACAAAACTGCACAAACCTGCAAATCTACCAATTCAACTTGGTTATCTGACATAAAAGAAAATCCTCGAACGCACGTCTCCATACTGGTTCACTACTTTTTAAGCTCACACCAAACAAAAGCACAAAAATACCGTATATATTTGCCAGAAAATCCTAATTATTAGCTTCTATTCGCCATTACGAAAATTGTGTAAACAAAACATTTGAATTTGACAAGTCAAACAGGAAGTTCAGCATGTCAACAGAATGACATTAATAAAAATAAAAATTCATACCATTTTAAAATTAATATATTACCATAGAAGGTTAGTCCCTTAGTAATTTATCGAAAAGTTTTTTTTGTATGTTTATATATTAAAATAATTATTTTAAGTAAATTAACTGATAGGACTGTGAATGACTAAAATGTAATTCTAAATAGTGTGATGATGCGTCACGATATATTGCCGTTGCTAGGCAACGCTTTGTTTGTTTTACATCAACAAAAAGTAAACTGAAATCCATATTTTAATTTATTGCGCAATGTTAAAAAGTATGCCATACTTATAATTAAAATTTTTGGATTATTAATTAGGACGTTATTTATTTGTTTAAAAATGGAACATTCGGAGCTTATGCGCTAGTGGTAGATGCAAACTTTGAATCTTTGGTAGTGAGGTGAACAGTTTGTTGTGACTTTTTGAGCTTGTAACTCGTGCGTGGGTTCGGTAGCAGGTGTTCGTTATGTTATTAAGCGCGCAACCGTTGTCTGACATGGGGGCCCCTCCGCTGCCGGCCCCCCAGCCACAATCAAGGCATTTTCCACAGTGGAGCAGAACAGCGATTTTAACACTATCCACAGTTTCTGAAGATGATGTCATTCCAGAGGTGGGTCAAAAATTAACTTTATTGGCATGATGTACATGAGGTTTGTTTTAGATTAAATAGTAGGTAGGAAACAGCTGGGAACTGATGGAGGATTAAAGGAGGTCTTAGATGTTATGGAGTCGGACATTCTCAAGTAGGTAAGAAAATAATTAAGATGGGCTACATGCAGGAAGTATTTCGAGTTCTACCTATTAAATACCTACATTATTAACGTAAAATACTTAACGTAAAAACGCGTTTCAAGAATGAAAAACCAGATGATTTACCAAGTACCTACAATTTTTTTGGAAACCAGACCTTCATGGTCTATATGGTATGTATGGATAGACTGTAGGGTTTAACGAACGAAGACTAGCTGTAAGCTTTTGTTTTTTCCAAGTGATACAAGGTGGAAGGGACATCGACGCACAAACGTCGTGACAAGGTTTCACTCAAGGTCAAAAATAAAATGACCTAGGTCATCCATGTAGAAAATGATCGGATATTACAGATATTGACATTTTTGAGCGCGTAGTGTATTGCTAAAACGCGATTATAGCGCTCCGCGGTGAATGTTATCGCGCGCGCGATACGAAATAAATGAAATAATGATTTATAATTTTTTAATTATAAATCTAATTTGGGTAGATAGAAATAATTATTTTTTACATGTTCAAGTAAAAAAAGCAGCAGAAAAAATCGAAAATTTTATAGAAAAAGTTACGGGAGATTTTAACGCAGGGGCGTCCAGAATCATGTACCTACTGAACTCCTGGTATTCGGATGTGCGTCGATGTCCCTTCCACCTTGTATGCTCTGACCTTATGTATTTACGAAAGTACCTATTTACAGTAGATACCTAATAATATTTATACCTACATTTTATCGTCCCTTTATATTATATTCGTTTAGTTTGGGCATGTTGAAATACTATAAAGTTTAACGATTGAACCCGGCGTTGGCTAGTCACGCACCACTGATTTATATATGACCATTGTCCTCAAACCTATGGCTGTAGGTACTTAGTTTTGTAGATAACTTTTAGTTTTTTTTTGGTTTTGTTGGCAAAGAGCATATGAGCCGAGCCACCCATTGACAGTGGACACCAGGCATTCCTGATGCATTGCCGATGCTTTAAAGCACCTGCAGACTGCCAAGCAATCGAGTATGCTCTCTTGGGCAAAAGTCGAAACACACACAGATGATTTGAAGATGAAGTCCTAAATGTACGAGGAAGGAAATGCCTCTGAAACCGTTTGATATGCGATCAAATTCCACGACCTTCCTAGGAAAAAGTTCATAAAGATTTCCATGTAAAGAAACAAACGTTTAATCAGAGCTTATATCCCAAAATATTCTACATGATCCACGAATACCTAATCGAGTGGTCGGGCATAAAGGGCAATGTAGGGGTTAATTAGTTACAGGTCGCTTAACGGACCCGTGACCGCGAGCCGTGAGCACCCTCTGCTATAAAATAAAAAAATAATGCTATAAAATGTAACGTTTTCTGGCTTTGCGCAGATACTGTTACGCCGTCATGGTTTGCAGTTATGTGTATTAATAATTACAACTGTAAGAAACGTGTAGGTATTAAATAACTACGTTTTTACGTAAAAGAATTGCTCTGATGCAAACATTAAAAAGATTTGCTCATACGTTCTACCTGGCATTGCCTCGACTTCAGTAGTTACTGACATAACAGCAGATAGAATGATTCCCCCGAGTGACTGGTATGGATTTTTATCAGGAAATATACCTACTGTTTTAAATGCCGAGCTGGAATATTATAACATTCACAATCAAAGTGTTTTATTCAAAACATGCGAGCAAAAAGCATTCCTTTCTTAAAGTATTTTGTCACTGTCGCCTTTAATCCTTTAGTTTCTGCGGAAATTACCTACTATTTAATTTTCGATTGTATCAAATAATTAGTTAAAGGGCCTCTTGGCTAAGTTAAAGCTACGCTGATCAAGCGATCGCTCGCCGCGGTCAGTCTGTGGCCATTCTTAACACATCGAAACCCCTCCGTGCCTCGGATAGCACGTAAAGCCGTCGGTCCTGGTTATCATACAAACACCAGGTAGTCAGAAGCCTAAAAAGCCAGACAACCAGACTATCCTTCGAATATCGATATTGCCCAGAAATTGGGTTGCGGAGGTCTGATGGCAGTCGCTTCGTGTAAAATACTGATATTGAGCCGCACCTTGTTAGACTGGAAGCCGACCCCAACAATTTAGGAGAATGAAAATGATTAAATAAATACATATTTACTTATCAAATTAAAAAGGTAGCCTGCATAATACTTACAAAGAATTATGTCAGAGTAACTTCGTAATTCAATCAAAATCAAGCAACAGACAGCGCTCGCGCTCGTACCTCACAAACTTTGCAATTCATAGAAATGGTTGCATGTCTGCTGTAATATTGCAGGTACATTAAATTAATAACATGGAACGCTCGCTCCAAATTGTAATATAGTTGTTTGTAACACCGAAGGGGTTTATCATGATGAACTGACCTGATAGATATAAATTATATAGAGTTATATAGCTATAATAGACAGGTAGTGCAGTGCACTATAGAAATCTGATGCAAAAATTATGATGAATGCATTAGAAATTAATCCCGACGTAGGTTTTAACAGTTTGAAAGGGGTACTTAGGTTTTAACAGTTTGAAAGGGATACTTTTGTAAGAATATAGGAATAAAGAGAAAAACAACAATTTAAGAATACGTTTAGGATAAAGGAATCCTTTCATAAACATAAAATACCTGCCTAAGGACCCCTAAAAAATAAAGAGACATGGTCAAGGCGTTTTCCTCAAAGACAAAGAATCGTGAGTTTTTCAAGGATATCCTCTTACAACGCGACAGGAATGGAACAACAAATAAGGACGAACGGTTTGTAATAACACGATCAGTAGTTAATATGTTGTTTCACAGAAAATAGAAGCTTCACAATAAGTATGAGATATGACTATCTATTAAGATAAAGAAAAAAAGAAAAAGGCTGCATAGGAACGATGTGAAAATGTTAATCACTCGTACCGTATTTGAATGCGACAATACCCAATTTTGGAGTTATGCTTGTAAAAGTACAATAAATCTTGAACCCTGAAGCAGAATAGATTCCTACAAAGTAAATTTTAAAGGAAACATTCATCATCATCAATGGCTATAAGGCTAATATCATCAATGGCTATAAGGCTATAGCCATGAATGGTATAGTCATAAGGCTATACCATTAATGGCTAGGCATCTCTGTAGGATCAGACAAAAGGTGCACTTCATTGGCATGCAGGTTTTCTCACAATGTTATAATAAATGATTATGTAGATGGTGAATAATAACAAAAATGCACTAATTTGTCTATTCGTCAATAGAAATTCTGTTGATCCTTGCGCTGAGTGTTAGTAAATATTTACAATGCAAGATTTTAACTCATATGACGTTATCATTGTGCCAACTGTTTAATGTTCCATAAGTTTTCGAAAGTTCGCACTTTCTCCGGTCATTAAAAATATTTTTATTGTATCAACATTGTTAGAGTGTAGTACCAACATGCTGGTACGTAATTAGTTCTAGATAAAGAGATTAATTACAAGTATCTACGAGTAATTTCTTTTTTAGTAATAAAATGGTTTGGCTGTAGCAACTGCCACTAATGGTATGATTTTGTTGAGGTAGGCAGGGGTTGTCCGTGGCGTGCGAGGTTCCCATAACCAGATGGCGAAAATTTGACAGCTTTATTTATGATTAGCAGGAATACGAGCTAAATAAATATACTGATGCTAACTCAAGTGTATTATTTAAACATTTTCTGAATTTGAATTAAGTAACATATTTAAGTAAAAGTTAACGAAGTGTGCGACGTACGTCACAACCCGTATGATATAATAAGGTTGAATGAAATTAAGCTATTATCTGGATTTCTGTGACACTCCATAAAACCATCAGAAGAGTTGGCATCGCGCCACAGCCAAATAGTGACAGAAACGAAGCCCGTGAGTCAGCGGTACGCGGAACCTGTGAACGGCGGCGGCGGCGCGATCGATAGATACTGCACCCCTCCCCGCCACCACCCGCCTGCACCTGCCAACAGAACCCTCAGCCCCAGCTCGCCGTCCGCCACACGACAAAAACACGCGTAAAATCCTTAGAAAATCAAAGGAAACAGCAAAAAAACAGTGCTTTCATCCAAGTCAATTTCACCATTATTAACCAGTTCAGTAGTTCAAGGTCGCGACGGTCGTCGACCCCGGTTAAGTTTATGAAAAAGTCTACCTCATGAAGTATTAGTCGAAACGCTGCTGTTTATTATTTGTGTTGATCTGTGAAATTTTATTTTTAATTATTACGTAGTGGCAAGGTCGTGGTGCGTTTTGCCGTGCACAAATGTTGTATCTTTATCATTGGAAACACGCGCGTGCTCCGCGGAGGTACACAACAAAGGAGGTTGCGCTAATCGCTTTTTCCTGAGTACTTTGGTTTGTGGATGTGATTAAATCTGGCCAGCAGTGATGGCGTCCAAGGTCCTAGTGCCAGCTGCCCCGTTCACCAAGCTCCAAGTAAGTGTAGCAACTATTATTTTGTGTCCAATTTCCATTTCCATGTCACCAGCTCCGGATTTCGCGTCCGAAATAGATATTCCGTCAGTGTCCCATCTGTTTTCTGTCGCCTCTTCTCTTCGCGAAGTGTTTTTATCAGTGTCCAAAATAAATAATAAAAATTGCCGAGTCACGGGGCACAAAGAACTACCTTCCGGTCATTGACATAGGAAAAGCCATTATGCATATCAGATGGGCTTTTCCCATCGCCCGGCTATGGGAAATCGTTAACGATAGGGGTAATTTAATTGCAATTAACTGCTTCCGTATAATGTTGCTTTGTTAATTTATTAAACCGAACAAGAGGAAGGATCGTTTGTATAATTTATTCATACATTATAGAACTTGGTATTTATTCATTAATAAAGAATTAAGAACTAACATTGAATATAAATAAAATAGTTATTTAAGAACAATATGACTGTAGGTGGGTTTGTCGAATTGTCTGTTAAGAACCTACAAATAGTTAAGACAAATAAACAGAACTTACTGTCCAGAATTATCCTTCAACTTGCAATCCTTAATCTTCAGGTGAAGAAATCTCCTCAGGAGCAGCTGGCGAGCGGAGGGTTCTTTATGGGCGGAGACCCTCTTGCCAGGGTAGCACACTTGGAACATAGCGTCAGGTTTCTGCAGGAACAGCACCGGCTTATGCTGAGTGGTCTCCACGCCGAGATCGAAGCTTTGAGGGAGAGGAACAGAGGTAAGATTGACTTTGAAAAAAGGCTATTGCTAAAATAACTGGTGCAAGCGATGTTAGCTTCTGTCAGTTTGAAAAAATATTGTGTCAGGAACAAAAAAATTCTAGTTTTGCTCGGAAATTATTTATTCACGAAGGCTTGAAGCAAAAATATTGTAGATCGAATTAAAGGCTACTAGCTAAATATCTATTAATCAAGATGATGTCAGTTACTGTACTTATTTCCAATCAAACAATAGAATATCTATCGTAAGTCCACCATGCAATTGAATTCATTATTAACCTAGAAATAGAATCCAATTTCATAGTGGTTATTCATTTCTTCCTTTATTCAATTTTGAATAAATGTAAATTTGGAAACACGTTTGTTATATTGACCCTTATTGCTACTTATTAAGAAACTTTACCGATCGTACATTTGGCGCTAAGATTATTGAGGGTCAACCCAAATTAACTCAACTTTGAACTACCGATGTTTGAAGCAGACTTTCAGTTTTATTTCATTCAAAATTCGACATGCAATCTAATAAATCTCCATACGAAGGTTATAATAACTTATAGCTTTATTTTTAACTCGAACGTAATTTCAACTTCACTGTGAGTCATGCGTTGTGCACTTACCCGAGTGATCTTAAAACAATGCCACAAACCGGTCCATTGGATGCAACCCGTGCAACTATTCCTATACATTGTCACCACATCACTCAGCATAGTTATTCAATGATCACGAAAAATTGTTTTGGTTGTATAAACGAACTTCTGAACTGAACCATCTTCGGTTATTACACTGGGACCTGTTGACGTTACACACTTTTGCTTTTAACGCAATTTTTGGCCATATGACATTCTGGGGAGGAATTACCCTGACTAAATTATGCCTATGGTGCTGAAAGTCATTGGTGTTTCTTTTTATAATTTTGTATAAACAGCTACAATCATATCTAAGCCATAACTACATTCCTCTCATGGTACAGAAAGCCTATACAATGCATAGTCAGCTTAAACTGGAAATGTATAGCATAATTGTAGGAGTTTGTACCAGTAATTTTGACTTGAGGAATTTATATTTAGCACTTGATTTATTGTACCTAATCGGAATCATTTAACTGCTACTATCTAACAATAGATTTTTTTGAAAAAGTTGTTTAGGTAAGAATATTTCATACGGAATAGCTTTTTTGATTACACTTATCTGTTTACAGATTTACAATTCCAACTTATCTTCAACAAAGAGTCGTCACCTAAAGCCAGTTCGCCTCCAGTCGAGGAGAATGCCGAAAACAATGAGGTAATGCTTATAGCAAGTTCGTGCGAAATGTGTGAATGTTACATTCTACGTTATTTCATAGTCCGCTACCCATACAGGAAATTGATGTTTCAAAAAAATGTCTAATTAGTCTAGTTAAATATACAAAAATTATAAAAATTAAAAGACTCCAAGAAATTTTGTAAAAATTTTGCATACTTACTACCAGTAATTCTGAAAATACGTAAGAAGGAACTTATATTAATAGTAAGGAACCTAATTTATGACGTTATTGTTATTTTACTAATACATATAAGTCCCTTAGGTGTCCGTTTGGTTTTTGTCGTCGTCAAGTAAAAAGAAACAATTCAAGAATTTTATTTAATCACTAATGTCGTTATGTATCTTTAAGGTCAGTAAAATGTGCACATTAATTTATTGCATCGCGTTTAACTCCATCTTGTTAACGGCATTTTAATTTACCTACCCACTACTTACGTACCATACTCTGGTAAACATGTTTCTTTTGTTGTTCTTTTCACATTTAAAGTATTACTGTGTAAGGTGTAGTCAGTCTTATAAGTTCCGCAAGTTGCCAATGGGCTGAAATCTTGTCTAACTAACATCAAGTGACGTAATCCCCCGTACTTGCCGGCTAGTAGTGCTAACGCGTACTGAGAGTGGGTACGTCATTTTTACGTCACCAAGATGGCCGCCAGGCATTATCAATTCATAGGGCACTTACAGTCAAAGTCAAGTCAATTTATACAAGTACCTACCTACAGTCAAACTTAGACACTACGTAAAATCCTAGGCATTGCCTATCTAAAATGCCTCACAAACATTAAGGAGTGGAGATCCCTAGGGCGTTCAGGTTACCCTGAAAAATATTTTAAACCTAGTGAAAACCGCCAATACATAAGACCGTTCGTATGCATCTCCTGGTACGACGTCCATCGCCTGTGGAAGTCAATGGGGGAAGCCTTTGTTCAGAAGTGGACCTCTTTTGGCTGATATTATAATGTTCATATGCTTGTGGTGAGCAGATAAAGTTGAAGCGCGAAGTTTCCCGATTAGAGCAAGAAGCGACGGCTGCGCGGAGCGAAGCAAAGGCGGCGGAGGCGCGCGCTTCGCAGTTGCAGCTGGTGGTAGACGCGCAGACTGAGTACGTACATACCTACCTTGTTTAATAACCGACCTATTTGCTTCATACCTTAGACGATTATAAACTGTACCTGTAGTGTAGACTCTCGTTCACGCGTTTGACCTAGAACTTCGAGTGTTTGGTCATAGGTTATATTAGTCTAATTATGCACACACACACGCCTAGTAATTTAACAAACCTGTGCCGTTTATTAAGGTATACGATTCGTACCGTGCCGTATCTACCCAGATTTTACAAAACCGCACGAATCGCAATAGTATGATAATATCGCGTGTGTCGGAATGGGCATTTTATTGTGTAACACTATGGTCACGTCATGGTTTTTGCGAGACCATTGACCTACTACATGGTCAAGGAACTGATGACATAATATTATATGAATGACCTAGCCCTAGAGAGTTAAATTTAATCATAGGTACGTAACACTTTTATACAACCGGGTATTTGCGCAAACAAAATATTAGGAACGCGATGTGGTGCATATAACAACAATTATAATAGCTGCGTTTACGGGATAATGGCGTGAGTAGCGGAGCATTGTAACATAGAGGGTATTATGAGATGGTTCATGTACAACCTCTCCTTATAAATCTGATGAACACGCCGTAGTGTCGTAAACGCAGCTGGCTGCAAAATATCCCAACTAACGCGGTCCACAACAGAAAGCTCCGGGCGCTAGAAGTGTCCCCAACGTGCGCAGCGTGCGCGGACGGGTGCGCGGCCGAGAGCCGCGCCGAGCTGCGCGCGCGCCTGGGCGAGGCCGAGCGCCTGGTGCGCCGCCTGCGCGCCGACGCCGAGCGCCAGCGCAGAGAGGTACAGGCGGGGCGCGCGGGGGGCGCGGGGGGCGCTGTCACTAACCTGCTGTTCGACGGCGCGGCCGCGCGCCACGCTCACGTACGTGTCGCCGCCCGCCCGCGCCGCTTCCACTCCACCAACATTCTGTACCCCGGTATCACCAGGAACAATCAATGCTGTCCTAGATCATTGTTAAGAAATTGCAAGAATTTCATTTAAAAAATTTAAGGGGTACCCAGAGTGATGGTGTGGTTGAGTTGCGGCGCAGCAATGGCGCGCAGCCGCGGACGGGACCGCGTCACGTATACACAGTGCCGTAGCCAGGGAAATACCAGGGACTGAGAGGAAGTCTACTCATATAAGAAGATTTTGAATTGAACTGTTGCTTACCTACTTAAACCAGAAAAAGTCTGACCCATTGAACATGAAAACTATTTTCTGGTTAAAAGTAAAGTCTTTGAGAAACATGTTTTGAAACTCCTGTGATATTTGAATTAGGTATATCCATACCCGAAGATCCCTAATTCTGTTCTATGTTTATGAGGCCTATTATTCAGAATCTTCAAACCTTGATCTCCGAGAGCCTTGTTACTCTTTAGCTACGGTTTTTACTGCAAATGTAACGTAGTATTTTGCACTAAAACACAGTCGGTTGTGTAAGTTTTGCATTTTCTTCTAAACTTGCATGCGGTAGTTTAATTTGTCTTGTGTCCCGTCCTCGTGTGCGCTTTTCTACTAACCTTAGTGTTAATATTGTTTATGTTAGCTGTGTAGAAGTTGCTTGTCAACAATTACAAGACCAGCAGTTTCTAAGACAATTTTGGGGTTACCAACTTATCAGAAGTTGCCATGATTAAAAACAAAAACAGATAGACCTCTGCTAAGTTAGCACCCTTTATAATAATATACTTAGTACAGAAACTAAAAGGTCCGTGGAATTAACTTCTAAGTACATATATTCTTGAAGGCCGATATAACTATATTTTATTACCTTAATTCCTATTTCACCACCTCTGGATTGCCGCTAACTGCCGGATAGATTAAGAAATACAACAAAATCTTTACGAAATTATCTGCCAAGTAATTTAACGGGAACTTAAGACGAGGTGGTGAAACAGGCCCTAACTGATCTAGTCTTTAATAACAAATCGATTCATATTCGTTACTTAAAATGTTTGCGCTGGGGAGATGGATCGCTAGTCTTTGAAAATTTGGCAGCGTTTGACATAATAAAAACATATTTTGTTATTTGTATATGGGTTGATTATTATTATTAGAATTGATCTACTGTAGATAAGTAAGCGCAATAAGTTCTTATTCCCTTCTTGTTGGAATTCCTACGTCTCCATTTGGTGATTTTTAGCCTATAGTAACCCATTAGGTAGGAACGTTGTGTGATTTAGCTAAACACATTGCAGCTTTTTCTATTGCACCTTATATAAAGAGTACCTACCTAGTTATTTTGAAAGAACTACTGTCTACACCACAGTCGATAAAAGTTGAGTTGAGATAGATTACAGCAAGCAGTTCTCTCTACTTTAAAAATACAGTTTGTATATGCCTTTAGCAGTTACAGAACACGTTTACTATAAAATGACGTGATATTAAAATAATATGAAAAAAGAAACAACAAATATAGAAACTAAGATTTGGGCTCCAACACAGAGACGTCACTTAACGTTAATTAATCGTTAACAAACAGTGGCTACTATAATATATCTTGGCCTATTTTTCTATTTGAGTTTGTTGTCTAAGATCTTATCTCATTAGCTGACAATTCATTGGGTTATGTGATGTCTCTGTCTGCGGCCCTTGCCATTCTAAAATTAAATAGGTACACAGCAATGTTACGTATGATGTTTTAACTGAACAGCCTCCGAGACTATGGTCAGACAAACCCAGGTGTCCAAGTGATGTGTGTGAACAGTTACAGTGCATGAAGAACTCGCTGCACGCCAGTTTGCGGGCCAGCGGGCTGGAGGCGTACGGCTATCAGAACAACTACCACTTCCCGCCAGTGCACACGCCCGACTTCTGGCGAGAGCCGCTCAGAGAGTGAGTACCTTTAAGTACACAACCCTAGGTCAGATGCTTGACTAGAATAACAAAATCATTTCTATTGCAAATACAGAAAAAGCAATCGATTTTGCTGAAGTGACCTTTACCTCAAATCGACGCGAAATCGGCTTGAGCCAAGTGTGTATTACCTAGCGAACGGGAGACAAGAAGGCAGAGAGGACAAGACAGTCTGCTATCACTCTTGACCGGACTCTCGACCGTCTTCGGCCGAACCAAGATATATTTCAGACACAATGAAACACACACCTACACCTTACATAATAATATTCTTATAAACTTCTGAGGTCAGCGAAAGGCACTCAAAAATCTCTAAATTAGGTAATTTATCTCACAGCCTAAAAATAACGAAGATCAAGTTAACATGTTTATCTAACATTGCAGAGAATTCAACATGGTGGGTCCGCGGGGGCGAAGCACCCGGCGGCCGCTGACACTGCCCGAGCTGTCTGGACAACAGATGCATCGCTCTACCGTGTATGCTAATAGTGAGTGTTTTATTTACGAATAACATATATACAGGAAGCACTCAGCGAGCTATGGAGCGAGCTATGCTTGGTGTTTCTCTACGCGACCAAATTAGGAATGAGGAGATCGGTAGAAGAACCAAAGTGACCGACATAGCCGAATGGATTAGCAAGCTGAAGTGGCCGTGGGCGGAGCACATAGCTCGTAGAACTCATGGCCGCTGGAGCAGAAATGTTCTTGAGTGGAGACCACGCACCGAAAAGCGCAGTGTGGGGACGGCCTTTAACGAGATGGACCGACGACCTGGTAAAGGTCGCTGGGAGTCGTATGCAGAAGTCTATGGGAGAGGCCTTTGTTCAGCAGTGGACCTCTTTTTGCTGATATGAATGATGATGATTATTGGATATATTAGAATATAGAAACACCCTTTGGATCTCTTCAAAAGACCCACATCTTGGGTGAAAATTATTTAAACTCTTTGTCCTACTATACATAGTAGCTAAACACTAGAAATCCCAATAAATAAAACGGTTTCATCAGTGAAATCTCCGTTACAGATCATACGCGGCCCAGAGCGAATGGATATGACAAGAATAAAAAACCTCAGGCGACAAACGGCGAAGCGGCACCAAATCCAAAGACTCCAGAGGAACCCACAGGTACTTTTCATACACTTGAATTGATTTCCTGACAGACATGACATGTTGACATGCTCTGGGAGAGCTAGACTAGCATGCGCGACACTAAATCGAAGTATTTCGACCCGAGGCAATGGAAATAACATCGCAGGATGCATGACATGGAGGTCCCATTGCGCAATTATCTCTTTCGGAGATACGTTTAGGCAAGAATTAGGTCGAGCATCTTTCAGACAAAATAATAATAATCATCTGAGAGATGATTGTTGGAAATAGTTGGAAATAGAAAGCACCGGATGACACCGCCACGTTCCACCTGTGCACGATTTTCAACTCTATTTGAATTAGATAAAGATGATTTAATATTATCGCTGACTCGTGCTTAAAAATGATTTTGTTGTAAGATCAACTGCATTTTTAAAAACCTATCTCATGTTGAAACGCATGCACATCAAGTAGTCATATTCTTTTTCATTTGTTTTGATAATTATATTCCAGAATGCCGAGTTAGATCAAAGTACGCGAGCGATATAGCGAAACACGACAGTAGTAACATGAGCTCTAATGCCATGTACCCAGAGGTGAAAATGGTTGTCACAAAATTATTATCACACAGTCAGGGTGAGGAAATAGCACGTTTTTTTTATTCTTGGTAATGGCTCCTTTACTCAATGGGTCCTGTTGATTTTAAAGTAAATATTTCACGATATGAACTATAAGGTATTGTTCCGCGAATTGAAACGGTGCCTGGCGGCCATCTTGGTGTCGTAAAAATGACGTAACCACTTTAAGTACGCGTTGGCACCACTAACCGTCAAGTACGGCAGCTGACGTCATTTGGTAGTTAATTAGACAAGGTTACCAGACACTTTATTCAATATCACAGGTCTACATACAGAGGTTTTCTTATAACTGTAAACCTAACCACTATAAAGGGGTCTGTGGCATGTCCAGAGCTGGCTGGTACACACCCAAACAGCAATTTAATATACCTAATAACAAAACAAAATAATTAATATTTTTTTGCAGTAATTCTCTAAATAGTATCTACATATGGGTGAAAAAGGTTTTTGATATCTGTCGCTTCAATGTTGCTAAACATGTTATCAATTGTCAAAAAGATGTTGACAAACATTATTTGTCATGAGTCATTGTTTACAGGAGCTATAACAAAATATTAACAGTAATAACTGGCTTGTTGTGCATGTAGTTACTAACATAGATACGTTGATAATTTAAAATAATATTGTAATGCGTGTTATTTAATGTTACGAAATAGAAACAGAATATCAACATCACAACGCGTTGAAAATAGATATAAGTAAATTAATTGAATTATTATTAATAGTTTGAGGCAGAATTTTCTAGTGCCAGATGCCAATGACGTTACCGATTAACAAAGTTTTTTTATCAGCAGATATCTTTATCGAAACAATATTTTTTGGGAAGTTCAATAACATTAAGAAAACTAGTATTACGAGTAGATAGAACATTAGAATGGAAGAAGATACTGATATAGCTGATGGCAGAAACCTATATTCGAAGTTGCCCCAAAAACCAGAAAGACTGACTTCAAGATAGTCTTTGAGAACACATTAACAATTAACTTCACGATGATTTGTTTGTCCCCGCAGTGAGCAGCGGCGCGTGCGCATCGGGTGGGCGCACGCGCGCGCGGCGCCCGCACCACCGCAAGCACGCGCCCGACCACACATAATCACCGACACCACGCCAGCTACCAACTGTGTACCTTCATATCTCACACGCCGACCGTCGATATTAACACCATAATATTTGCTATATTTTATGGTCGCTTTGAGGGCACTACAATGTAGAGCTAATGATGATTATTGAATTTTAGGGCACACTGGGCAATATTAAGTCGCTAGCACACAGTCACTCGTTGAGAAAATGCATGGGATTATCTCTGTGTACACGATGCATATATTGGCATCGTGTACACAGAGATAATCTCGATCTTCGATCCTTTAGCAGCATATGGAGATTTCCACATCAAGCCTCTAACTAGGCAATTAGATCGATAGTCGTATTTTAGAGACTGAAATGTTATTACACCCTGTACAATAATTACTGAATCAGGAGAGCTTCGGCAAAATAGCCAAGGACGTCCAGGACAAGCTGACCTCTCATTGTACGAGAAGCCTGTACAATACGAGGTCAGCATATAACTGGATTATGTGCAGCTTCGTGTAGACGATTGATAATTGTGATGAAGCAATAGTGACCATTTTAGCACCCCGAAGTTCGGGCTCTGCGGCGTATAAGTCAAGCAGTATGTATTGTTGATGTACAAGTAGGTCAGAATGACTTGATCAGATCGTCAGTGTCTCAATTTTGACCCAAGTGCTAGCGACATTAGGTCCGCTAGCTGTCATAGTGAAAATAGAAAAGACTTAGCTAAGCGGAAGACTGGAACACATTCCTCAAAAGTGCCTACATTCAAAGCAGCCATAATTTTTGACTAGGACATTTTTTTTAGATCTAGCGAAATGTCCTTTATAAAGAACTAATCAGGCCAATAAACTTTGGTAGATTTATAGGTGTTGAGTCTTTTAGCATTATCTTATAAAACTCATATGTGTTAGGGAACCCATTGTTAGTTCAGGGCCGTTTGCATGACTGCTCTTTTATTAAATATTTCTGCCGACTGTTTTAAAGTTGATACAGAATGATGTTTAAATTAGGGCCTCTACAGACATTGTGCTTTTATCAGCGACACTATGCATTTGCATAGTCCACAATATACGCATTTATATTCTGTGTATGGGTCGAGGATCTGTGTATGGATAGAGCTATGTTACCTCAGTTATGCAAACGGCCCTTGACCTACTAAATGAAGTCATTTTACTGAAAGACGTCACCAACAGGTAGATAGTAAATTTCCCAGTAAAACCAATCGACGGTCGGACTTAGCTTATTAACACGGACTGCATAGTCGAAGGATTCAATTATTATTATAATATCCTAATCGCATTCTGTAACGGTAATATATTCTAACTCGTAGTTATCGTGTATAGCCTGAAACGACCGTGTTTAAAGAGCGCTTGCGTATTTTTCCACGATATGAAAATGATCATTACACACTAGATAAAGAAAAACTTTCGAAGGAAAACTTGTTTATTGTAAGTTTCCTTGGGTAGCCAAATTTAATATCGATATCGTGATTGGTGCAATGCCACAAAGATAGTGGATTTCAGAATGTTATTTTTCCTTCCTAGTTGACCCGTTGTTAGCACAAATATTATCAAACATGAAAATACGATGGCGTGTTAGTCGCCCAACTGTTGGGCTGCAAATGTGTCTCCCTAGAATTGCACGCAAGTGCAGAATTTTATTATTTTCTATGGGAATGGGTTCTCAGTATTGTCAATTACTATAAACTAAGGTATCATATCGACGGGAAAGTATTCACAATCTTATATTTTTACGTTCCGTGTCGTATCAGTCACGTGTCGTTGATCTGTCGTAACATGACGCAAGCGCCCTTAGATTTTGCTCATTTGTGATTAAAAGTGCAATTTTGTAAATACATTTAAACAGTAACGTTAGAAAAACTTAGTACTTATGAGCAATAATGCTACGTAATAGTTGCTTAGTGTTACATCTCTTTCTTTTATTATATAACGAATAAAATGGACGCAAGATGAACATTGGCGATTAAGAAAGAAGTTTTTCTTTATATTAGTATTGTACAATGTTTTAGCCTTTGGAAATTTAGTGAGATATTAACCCATATACTGCCTCTAGCATTTACTTTCTCTCAGCACTTAACATACGGCATAACGGCATGTACTAAAATATAAAGACTAAAATATTTTTAGCGGAATTTAGAATTATAATAGTTAAATGATCTGCGATTTTAATCATGTTTGAATTTTTAGATAAACGACGTTTTTTATTATTATAGTGACGCGGTGTCCGCCCGATTTGCCGTATAAGTGTGAACGGCCCTTAAGCTACATTTGTGAGAGTGAAGTAGTACCTATTAAATGCTATATTTGTAGCCTTATCCATATTAATCTAATTTATTAAATAATACTATTAATTATTATATTTGAATATTACAATTATTGATATGATAATATATTTATTGCAAATATTTTATCTTTTTATTTAGCTAATAATATCGTAAAACACAGGCAAAACGTGTTAACAAGTATCTAGGTATATAAAAAGGATTAAATTTTAACACATTTTCCAATTTCTAATTTCTATACCAATATATTTATGATTCACCCGTACCATTCAACAAACTCAGATTAAGAAAATCATTTTAATCGTCACCTTAAAAATCTTTCAAAATATACATGATTACTACAATACTTGTATACATTTCCCAGAAACCATAATACACTACTATTCACATCACCAGTTTCTACCAATTTCTTGACAGAATCTACCATTTTATTTGACATAAAGTAATTTAAAACTACAATATAAACATGCTCAGAATTCAAATTTGCTAGTATTCTAAATATGTATTCAATATTAGGGTTGTTAACAGATTTCTCAATACTTACAAATAAATAATGTAACATTTTCAGTAAAAACTCTTCAGTAACAAAAGTGTGTGTGAATTCTTTGTGACACGATAATATAAAGAGAAGTTGTGATGACGCACCCACATTCAAATATGGAACTATTTGGAGGAGCTTGTGTAGGTGTTCTGGCCTGAAATAAATAACAAAATAATTTAGCTGAGGCTATCATTATTAACTTGTACTGGACCTCATTTGACACAATTACAAGAAATACACTCGAAAAACCTACAATAAACTGAGACCAGACTGCCTTGTTGGTCGAGCAATTTGTTGGGTTTTCTGTGAAATTCCCATTAGCACCTCGCAGCCTGAATTTGTGCCCAGTTGATGGCAATAGCCCCCTATTACATAGAACCTAAACATACTGGGACTAAACATACGTAAACATACAGGTGATGGTATATTAAGGATGGTAACATAAAATCCTACTAATATCCTACTAATATTATAAATGTGAAAGTTTGTGAGGATGGATGGATGTTTGTTACTTTTTCACGCAAAAACTACTGAACGGATCTGGATGAAATTTGGCACAGAGATAGATTATAGTCTGGAATAGCACATAGGCTACTTTTTATCTGGGTAAAATGTATGGTTCCCGTGGGATAGCGGGCGAAGCCGCTGGCGGAAAGGTAAATAATATTTAAGTTATTGCGAAACAAGGTAATACATACTTCAATTCATCTTTTAGTTGATAAGCAAAATGCACTAGTGCATACAATGAAGCATCTCTTGTTTCTTCATTGCTGATGGACAGAAGATCTGTCAGCTTGGCTATGGCCCCCTGAGACGTCAACAGCTCGCAGGCCTTCGACCCAGAGCCGGCGAGGTTGCCCAGAGCCCATGCACTGGATACCTGGAAACAAGATAATACAGTGTTGTTTGAAACTTTTGATTAGAGAGAAATTTTTTATAAGAAACCTCAATTTATAATAACTTAAACCTAGGAAAGAATAAGTAAATTCTGATAAGAGTGGTGGTAGTGGGCTGTGAACTTAACACCGGGGTTTGAAAAAAAAAATATTGTAGGTTTGTCCAAAAGAATTTAACAAGTAGCTGATATTTTTGAAGATAAATTTGTTAGTCATTAAAATAAGTTAATCAAAAAATATTCACTTTCGAAGTCTGTTTTTCTAGTACTATATACTAGAAAAATAGACTTCGAAAGTGAATATTTTGTATTAATGACAATTATACCATTGTTTACCCTGAAGATAGAGAATTAAAGAGTGAATTAAAAAATATTTTACTAAAAATCATTCACAGTAAGAATACATTATTATCAATTGAAGCAACAAGATATGGAATCTAAGCTTAGGTATATTTTAGCTATTATAAAAGCCCCATACTACATCTTTAAAAAACATACTCACTGCCAACTCAGTGGTAAGACTATCCAGTGAAGCCACAAGATATGGTCCTGCTGCCTTGGCCACGGCTAGACCAGCTCTGGAGTCTCCCAGTGCCAAGTTACAACAGCATCCTGCAGCCGCACACTGCTTATTCACTTCATGACCTGTATAATAAAATTAAATTGAAAGCGGGGCTCGCGGTGGCTTAGTGGTCAAAGCGTCTGGTGTACCGAACCAGAAGACGCAGGTTCAAATCCTGCCCACCAGCCGATTTTTTCCTTCATTAAAAATAACTAATAAACATGTCATCAATCTTTTGAACAGTTGAGCAAAATTGACAATGCAAAAATCAATAGTGAGGCAGACCACGTCTTATGGTTCCTATTTTTGTTATTTGCACTAAGCGTAAAGATGTTAAACTTTTATTTCACACTGGCCATTTAATTTTTTTTTAAATAGTATAGCTAGGGGTATAGCGTTATGTATCGAACTCTGTAGCCAGTTATAAAAAAAATATTATATAAGTATTTACATCTTCAATAAATCATTTTAGTTGTACCTGTCATTTCCCGCACCAGCCCTCTTAAGGCACCGTGAGTGTGTAAAACCACATTAATGTTAGCTGCATCATCTATCAGAGCATTCTTCAGCATTTGGAGTTCAAACAGACTCACTGCAGACTTTGTTTTTAATTTATTAGAGATGTCTGTTACTGTGTCTGCATTTATTCTGGAATAAAATATTTTCTGTGTTAAAATCATATTGACGCATGGATGTGAATAAAGTATGCAAGAATTGAACCAGTCAAATCAAATCAATTTTTTTTTTATTTGCATCAAATAAGGTATGTAAAAGAGACAACAATTATAAATTATTGTAGTGGAAATATTAAATACTTGGTAGTTAAACACAAGAAAACAAACATATTTTTTTTTTCACCCGTCTAAGTGGCAGTATATATTTTTTGCCTAGCCTTGTGGGTAAGAGGTGTGTGTATGTATACTGCATGTAATAATATTGTACACAGGCCTTTAAATCAAGCTATAAGATACATTTCCAGTATATGATGACCATCCATACAATGAGATGTCAGTTTATTCTGGAAATGTATATAATATTCTATAAATATTTTCGATTATTTGACATTGATAACATCAATATTTACAACATCGAGCTCCCTAACATTCAATTTGAGTTTAAATAATAAAGTCTAAAACATCATTCATTTAAAAACTATTGACGTCAATAAAGAAATAACTAGGTACTCACTTCTGGGATAATTCCATTTTTAGGGAAAAGTAAGTAGATGTAGATAAGTAGGTAATTAATAATAAGTTACAATTTTATTAGGTACTTTTAGGAAAAACGATGGACAACTACTACAAAACCTATATAGGTATATGCAATATTAATTTCTAAATGTGGGTAGTGATTCTTCTGATGTATTGGTACATTTATTTCTCTTACCTACCGCAAATTGTTCATGGACCGGCGAAAATCAGCTTCTTCAGCGCGATGCTTTCGTCTGTTCAATACAAGAAGATTGCGACTTGTTTCTCTTATAGTTTCGATTGATTCTTCATCCATTTTAACTTAAATTAAGGTTTAACGCCTGTATATTTGTTTACTAAACAAACAAAACACGTCAATAAATAAAAATAAGAAACATGAACAAGTTGTAGTTTTGACTTTGACATTCACCATAGGGATGTGAAAAAATATTCGATTATGAAAACTATCGATTAAAAATAGATTTTTATTACCAAAAAATTATTCATATAAAATATTACTAAAAATCTATTTATTTTGAGTTGTGATTTTTAACAGAAAACATCTGTTTAGGAAGTTATTATAAATCATTCCTTCTGTACTTTTAAAACAATGTTTCGAGGAAGTATACAAACCTATCATTAGATGGCGCTAAACTCAATGTTTTAACTGGAGTAATAAATTGATTTTTACGTCTTTTTACTGAAATGTATAGTATAAATTATCATAATTATTATCTATTGTCAAAAAGCAATACTAATATTTCATTGAGTTTTTAAATCAAAAATGTTTTAATATGAATTATTCGAGAATATTAACTCTCTTATTTCAATAAGAAGACGTAAAGTTTTATTTTCTCTAATGATTGGTAATCGATAAATTTTACTGAACTATTTTACGGCAAGGACAGTTTTACCGACTTGAATGATAGATAAAATCCGTTTTCTTCTTCATCTTGTGAGTTTTCTTATAATTACAACTAATATTACTACTATTACAGTACTGACGGATTATTACTGTGATTACTTTAGATTTTTTAATAAGTCATGTCGTCATCAATAAGTCAAGTCATGATAATGGATATTTCATGCGTATATTTTGATCTCTTAGTAAAATAATCGATTATTTGAAAAAATACAATCAATTATTTTTATATTTAGTAATCGATTTTAATACAAAAAAGTAATAATTGATTTTTTTTATTGAATGTCACGTCTCTATCACATCCCTTACACAAATAACAATTACTAGGGACACTAAAAATTCGATAAATTGGATTATGGATATATTTAGCGATGATATTTTTTAATCGCGTCATATTGAAATTCAATATTTTATTGAATATTGAATTCGTATCAATTTCGATATATTATTTGCTAACGACACTCGGGTTTTTAAATTTGAAATTATCTAACTCAAAAATTCCCGCCTCAATCTTCATCGAATGCAATGAACTATATATAGGCATCAAAAAAATATAATGCATAAAACAAATGCGTTAATTTGTTTTTGTTTTGTCTCCGGTCTTGCTTAGTACTTAAACAGTAATATTTATAATATAATCTTCTCTTGAAGAATATTAAAAATTACAAATCGATTTTGATAAGTAGGTATCAATATTGACTGAGTGAAAAATTTAAAAAATATCGATTGTTTTTATGCAAATTTGCTTATCCCTAACTGACAGTAACAGAATAGTTTTATGACACTGACAGGTTACTGATGTCTGTGGCAATCGGGATTAGTTTTTTAGTGAATTTGGCTCATGGTAATTTGGGTAAGGCGGGGGAAATAATATGATAACCAACAGAACATTATCATATTGCATATTTTACATTCTTCATAATTCAATAATTATTATTAGGCACAATTTCATTGCACTTTTTCATTTTATAGTTTTGTTTTTATAAGTTTTAGCTAGATTGCAAGTTTCCCTTTTACGGTCTGTTAATTGGTACCGCATACCGGTTAAATAAATTGGTTGTTCATTCAAGGATATTGTAGAGAAATAATAAACCAAAAGATAAAGAACAAAAAGTGACGCAAGGTACGTCTTGGTCATCTGTTCATTAATAAGTAATAAATAGGTATGATACTATTCCACTCAGTTTAACAATAAATCAATCTTGACAGGATAAGTACCTACCTACCACATAAATTTGCCAAAATAGACTAAACTCAATATCAAACTACCTTCAGAGGATTACCTCGCGTCATCAATATTAACCTACTAATCACACCAATTGATGAATTACATGAGATTTGGCTCCGGGTTCGGAACGTAACCAACTCTATTGACCCCCTAACACATTTCCCACGAAACTGTGGGAGAGTTCTATGTACTTGGTCGTTTTATCTACGAGTTGAGCTTTTCACTACCATTAATCAATCCAGTGAGAAGATTCATCTAATCGTAAATTCGTAATGGTTTTCGGTTACATATTCGATTATTTTATGTTTAAATTTCATTCTATTGGCAATGCATCCGCCTCTTTTAATATATTCTGTTTAATGATTCTTAAATTTAAATAAAACTGGTAGGCATTTCGAAATCGCGTTAGTTACTTAATTATTCATTACTTTGTCTGTCTGGCTGACACAGCCACACTTAGAGTCGGCTAATTACACTACGTCTAATTTAATGTAGTTCTCGCCAAACTTATTGTCCGGGTTGAAGTTGGCACGTGCTAACTTTAACCGTAAAAATCGGAGAATGAAAAATATTAGATTTTAATAATTATAAACGAAAGCTCAAGTCGAGGCTGTCGATTTAAATAATTTTAATCCAATATTTTTCTTTCTCCGATTTTTAAGGCCGGTTGAAAGTTAGCTCGTGTCATCTTCAACCAGGACAATACGCAGCGTAGGTAGGTTGTAATTATGATGGAAGTAAAATTATCAAAACCCTACTCGTCATCTCTTTATTAATTATTTTGTAAACGTTTGAAAAGTACCTAAGTACCTACTGGGAATAAGTGATGCTTTAATCGACAATTATTAACTGCTGATAACTATATACATTTAGGAATTCGGTCCGTATTGGTCCTTATTTAGTCGAAGAACAATTTTAGGATTTCCGAAGTTAAACTGAGCTATCACTATTAATCACAAATCCGGTGACTTAGCAAGTCGAAGTTCCTTAGTTAATGAGCTGTAGAATCCAAATGGTAAATCATAGAATTGCCAGTGTAGAGCGAATTCCTTCACAGAATCGTACAGGATAGTGTGCAGATCTGTCTGGTCGGCCAAGCTGTCGATGTTCTTGTGAATATGCTCCAGAAGGCAGCAGACTCTGTAAGAAATAAAGAAGTTATGGAAGATGAATTTAGAATAAGTACATATTATAATTTAAACTTCAACACTTAGGTAGGTACTTAGTTCAGTAATCATAAAAGGGATTCCTTTCTCAGATCTAGTAGTGTTATTGAGTTTTTCTATGAAATTCTTAGTTTAAGTTCGTATCTGGTAATGGCAATAGGCTCGCCTCCTAATTACCTACATAGGCCTTACAGTTCTACCGATGATCTTTGGGTTTACACCGGTACACTTTTAATAAATCCTTTGAGGAACACAAGCGTTTTGGTATATAATTGTAATATAATTTTTTGGTAGCTAAAGTCCACTTCCATCAATCAGGTCTTTGTATTTTGCATAACTTCTTAGTTATAATGGATTCCTACTGAAAACTTCTTTGAGATTGATGTACTCTTGCCGAATAACCTTACAAAATATAATTAATCATAGTCGGACATGATTACTTTGATCGTTTTCCGCTTGCATCGGCCGCCGAGACGATGGGAGGCGAGAGTCGGAACTCAAGATTATCCTGAGGCAGTGTCGACCAGACTCGCGCCCGAGGAATTACGTAATATCCTCCAGTCTGAAATAGTTTTAAGTCATCAGTTACTTTTGTTGCCTTCAATATTTTATAGGACTATCAATCATAAGAAGTTCGTTAAATTGCCAGTTTTATGGTAGTCATTAATAACTTTGGTTGGTTCAAGGCTAGGTATACACACTCTTTAATTCCAACTCCTCCTCCACCTGGCTCAGAAGTTAATCTTTTTAGTTAGGTACTGCCCAAATCTGCCTTCAAAGCCCCTAGCTATTAAATGTTTAATGGTGCAGCATTAAAATTTGGACATAAATTACCTCATGCTCCTGCCCTTATCCCAATTCGATTGGGGTCGACTTCTTCTTCCTAACATATTAATTAGCCGTTATCTCGTCATTCAATTATTTTTTTATGCAGTCCGTCCATCTTTTTTCCTGGTTCATCCCTTTTTTCTTCTATCCATCCACATTTACACGCAGAACCTTTCTGGTGACATGGTCTTAACTTCTACACATCATGTCCATACCATAAGCGGTTACTACACAAGTTTTCAGTAACCGGAGCCACTCAAACTACCTCTTAGATACTTATCCCTTACCCTGTCCATTTTTGTCACTCCACAAACATAAATTACCTGTACAATATAAATCTTGGGCTTATCTTGCAATGTCGGAGGCATCAGGTCAGTCATATGGCGCATAACTCCAAATTCAGTATCAGGCGTGTGACTTGACTCCACGATGCCATCCTTAGTCTTTGTGAGCATCATGACAGCTACGCAACCGTATTCTGTGAAATCTTGCTGGAAGACTGAAAAGGAAATATAGGCAAAGGTATACTAATGTACACCGACAGTTCATCGGTATGGTTCGGTCCCATAAAATAACGGCGAGTCTATTGCCATTAAGACACAAATCCAAACTCTGAAAACTTTGCCCAACCTTAGGAATGGAACCTAGGACCTCGAGAGTAGCAGTCACGCTTAGGGCAACTAGGTTTATGTGGCAATTATTAGAGAAAATACTATGGGTTGACCCTAATGACCCTATTAACCGGTTCTCCATTACCTATTGATTCCATCATGAACTTGGCAAGTTTATAATTATAGCTTCGGGTTACGGAAATTCTGATTTACTTACATCTTTCGCAAGTACTAGCAATTTCTTCATCCGTTAAATTCCTATAAATTTCAACTTCAAATCGAAATTTCTCGAAAGTCTTTTTGAATTTTGTGCTGATACTATCTTCACTGTGCGATGCAGTTTCTTCTTCATCTTCACTGTGATTATCGTAACCCAAATCAGTAGCGTTGCCTTCAAAAATCAACATAGCATTCTTGCTGTATCTGTAATTTAAAAATCTCGTACTCGTATTTTTATATTATTGTATCTGTATCTCCTCCTCTATATCCTATCTGTATTTTTGTATAGGTGAGTTTATTGATTGATCCACTAGGATCATCATTTCAACAAGTAGGTCTAAGCCTAAGAACTGGAATTCACCGACCGAAAATCCTCAATTTATTGTCATTCGTACCTATTATGATAAATTCTTATAATTGATGTAAAGTTATAGACAAATAGACCTTTTTATATGGGTAAAACCTAGTGTACGCGTTTGAATGCGTAATGGATTTTTTTTGTTATAAATTGTGTAATGCGCAACTAAACACTGACAAACACTTAACTTAAGTCCAGCCAAGTTATGTCGCGCGTACAGCTGTACCCATCTATCTCATTTTATAGCGTAGGTACCCACTAAAAACTTGAATTTGTATCATCATTTTTCAGAGAAGATAATTATTTATCTGTTTTTATTCCAAATTTCATCATTTTATTGAAGTGACACACTACTCTACCTTTATCAACCTTTTATTCTTATTTTATCAAAACAGTTGTTGTAACACTTGCAATGCCACTCACCTGTCCAATTCGTAAGAAAATCTTGCTCTTGTTGATACCCTTAAAGGATCAATATCTTCAGATTGATCACTTGTCGTTACAACTACACTTGCAGCTGTTGGACTTTCTTCATTATTTTCCTTTTCTTCGTCCTTTTGATACTCTGCTTTATTATAAGGTAAAGCAGCTTGTATGATGGTGTCCTCTAAACTTTTCACAGTATCATCTTCTATATTGGGTACCATGGTGGATGAGAGAATTTGAACTGACTCATAGTTGAATAAAATAGCATTTTAGACTATCTTATCGGGACATATCGACGCGTTTGCCATTGATAAGAACGGGCGGACCAATCGCAATTTTTGCTCCACATTTATAAATAGTACCTATCTGTATGTAATTGTGTATGTATGTATTACAATACATACAGATAAAATTGAAATAATGTGTTCTAACTGATGTTAGAACACATTCTCTCACTCACACTATTCTCTCATGTTATTTGGTTGTCATATTTTTGTTTTTTACAATGATTATAAAAACAATAAAATCAAATACTTATTACCTACCTACTTATGTATCTTTTTGGAAAAAGAATAACTGACTTCATCATAAACGACGGTCAGTAATTAGATGTCATTGTTCAAATGACTAATTATATTTTATTCGGATAACATTTTATCAAAATAAACTTTGGGCGAAAACGGAACCTACTTACTTCTTTCAGTTTTTGCTGTCGGCTATTTTTTTTCTTTTACAGA
Source organism: Acronicta psi (assembly GCA_946251955.1). NCBI lineage: Eukaryota > Metazoa > Arthropoda > Insecta > Lepidoptera > Noctuidae > Acronicta > Acronicta psi. Next base: position 13,267,856 of record OX276482.1, read on the forward strand.
TGGGTATTGATAATTTTTTAGGGAGACAATAAAAACAAAAAAAAACATTAAAAACTTAACAAGGAAACATATTTTTAACATCAAACTGTTTATTTTCGTAAATACTTTCTTAATATTTATTTTTCGATCTTATTTTTATTTTTAATAAATAATATGAACAGGAAGAGCAAGACAGTGGCGACAATATTAATCTTAATCATTTTAATATTAATACACGTTTATACTGCTTATAATTTTGAAAAATTTATGATATGTATTTTGTAAGTCATATTGCAGAGTTGAAATTTGAGTAAACTCTGCATTTCTGCTTTAATAAAATAACATTTACCTAACCGAATAAAAGTGATTGTTATTTACTATTAACAATAAATAATGCAACTCAGCATTATGATAACAATGAATAAATAACAGGATTTGTAAGCAGAAATGCAGAGTTGATTGCAAAGATTATAAATTCAGTTGATTTTAGAAACAATGTAGATTTAAAATTACACTAAATCTTTGTCTCTACTGTCCTGGCTCAGAGCTCTTCTCTGCGCATACTAAAGTTCTTAAATAACTTATAATATTATAAATTTTATATATAAAACGGTAAGCTTAAACGTCGTATTAAATACATTTACGATTATATACAATGAACATCACTATTTGTCTTTTCATTTATATTTACAAATTGATTATTTACATTTGAAGTTAAAAGACATACCTAAAGAAATTAACATTTTATTTACAAAATTTGAATATATTATATTGAAGCGTATATTTTATTTACATTGAAAGCTTTCTACTTAGACTATAACGGGTTTTCTTTCTTTATATTTGCATGAGCAACTTTTCTTTTTAAAACTAACATTATTATTTTTGCTTGCGTATTCGTGTAGGGACTTGGATGAATGTCTTTGCTATAAGGTATCAGCTTTTTCATTGTTTAATGGAGTGTGACTAGATTTATCATTAATGCTAGTGTTAACATTATTACATTGTGTTTTAATATTATCTTCTTTAAGAGATTCTTCAGGTTTCTTGACGTCGTCCATTGGTTGGATTGTTTGTCCGTTGAGGAGTTTGAAGTCGGCTGGGTCTGTTTGGGTTTCCTTGTCAGCGGTTGGCGCTTCTGTAATTGAAAATGGAATGTCAGTTTTTTTCTTTAAATCTGTCAAGCATTGCACGGATTTGTACGGTCGGCAAAAGAAATAAAAGACATCTGAATTTTGTATTATTGTAGTTAAAAAAGAGTTGCCTTCCTGTATGATCGATATTCTGTCGAAAATACCTACTAATAAATTCACAACGGCACAATATCTGTTGACGATTACAACAATATTTGTTACATTTGGGTACAATCCCTTTTTAGCACTTACTTAACCCAATTTAAGTCTAAACAAGTCGTATTTATTGTCACGTTATTGCTTAATTTAGCGGCACTAATTAGATTTTTTTTAAATTCAAAGCTTTTTGGAATCTCGTATAGCAGGCATGATAGGTAGTAATAAAGTTTCCCTTAAAGTTACTTTTTTAATTGAAGTACTGTAACTTCTTTTTCCGTACTTGGCTTAAGACGCGCCCGCACTAGACGACATTTATCGAGCGAGATGCTGGGGATACATGTCGCTAGTGGCTAGTGGGTATGAAGCTTAAGCTATGAGGTTTCCAAAACTGTAGCTTTATTTACTCTTAGTAGGCGGGTGCGGCAGGGGGTGCATCGGGGGAGGCTTCCGGCTGTACCGGACCGGCATTATGCTCTGCCGGACGTTGCGATCTGGCCGGATGAGGATGATGTACAGCTGAAACATAGGAATGTAAGGATTTAAGAATGAAAATAATAATCGGATATACAGATTGAATGTCTTTAAATACTAAAACCCAAATGCAATGCAATACAATAATGAAGACATTTTAAAAAACTGGCTCGTTGGTATGGTTGTCTCTAGCGCGACTACTACGCTAGAGGTCCTGGGTTCGATTTCCGGGTCAAACTGTTATTGTTTTTTTTGTGAAATTCCCAGTAGCTCGGAGTCTGGATTTGTGCCCGGTTGATGGCAATAGGCTCGCCCCCTATTACATGGGATTTAAACATACCGGCGAACGGTGGGTAAGTGATACTTAATGGGTTTTTTAAGTAGCAGCTCGGAGTTTGTCGTTGTGCCATGGTTATTGGCAATCGGGTCATCCTTGTATAGTTTGCGCGGAATTAATTGGCCGCGCCTGAGGTATGTAAACGGCGGGACGGAGGCGTGAGGTCGCCTGCGTGCGGTGAGACGGAGGGGCGGGGGCGCTTGCTTTAGTTCACAGTAACTCACCGCCTCACTCCCTACCTAAGGTGCGGCCAACTAGTTCCTCGTGGACTATAGGTAAAATAATAATATGTGATCTAAAAACATTAATTGTAAAAACTATTGTTCGGTAGACAGAAAACAATAGCTACATTTTACTTTACATAATTTTGTCCCTAATTTTATTTCCATATTTTTTAAAAGATTGCGTCGGCAAAATCCTTCATTATTATTAATTACCTTAGGTGAGAACAAGCAGACGAGCGTGACGCTGGCGCTTAGTGAGATGGTGACGGCCATGCTGGTGACGCGCAGCGGCACGTGGCTCGCCGTGCCGAAGTACAGCGGCACGAACGCCAGCCAGATGACGCATGTCGTGTACATCGTGAACCCTGCACACAAAACACAGATGTGGTTGCAGCGAGCCAGGTAACTGACCTCGAACCAGACACGAGCAGAAATAACAGGTAGGGATTGTCCAGCAGCACTAGTTTCAGTAAGTACATCGCACATCGCCAGAGCCGCCGGCACAATTTATTTGCGCCGCCGTCACCCAAAACTGTCGCCAGAGCAGAGTCTCCGGTGTATCGTACCCTAAAGATGCTCAATGCCCTTCTCGCTGCCAATCCTGAATGTGATGTGTTTGTAGGTGAATGGAAAATAATAATGCGTGTATATTTAGTGTTCTGTGAGGAAATGTACGCAAGGGTGTCTACTGTTCTATGTTAGATCTTAACTTGTATATGTCTAATTTTTCCATTTCTATGTTAATTAATGTAGTTGGTCTTTTGTTGTTTTAATTAACTATAAATACTTAGTGGAAGTTATACCAATAATGCTCATCATACTCCCACCCTTTTTCCCAAGCGACAGCCATCAGACCTCCGCAACCCAATTTCTAGGCAATACCGATATTCGAAGGATAGACTGGTTGTCAGGCTTTTGGGGTTCTGACTACCACTAATGCTTATCATAGGTGTTCGTATGACAATCGGGATCGACGGCTTTATGTGCTCTCCGAGGCACGGAGGGCTCTCGATGTGTTAATTATGGTCACCCATCCACAGACTGACCTCGGCAAGCGTAGCTTAACCTTGCAGATCGGTTGATCAGCGTTATTATAACTTAGCCACGAGCCCCTCCAATAATGCTATGTAAACCTAATAGCATTAATAGCTAACAGCTTATAGCTAAACATAATAACATGGAACTGATAATATTTTTAGCTCTGGCAAAATGTGGTCCTAGTTTCAGGGATGTTCTAGATACTGTTTCAGACAAGTTCAAGTGTGCCTAAAGGAGGTCATCAAAAGCCCATACAACTCAGCCCAAATTTGTACCGGAGGTACATTACAACTGTCAAGTTGATAGTTTTTACCAGTTTTTACCATGAAATCATTTAAGAAACTGATATTAATCTGACATTCCGAAACTGACACTGACAGTTTTTACTATGAAATCATTATGATACAGATATTGATGAGCCAAAACAGCGTGATTTTTCAGTCAACACTAAAAAAAAGTAGGACTAGAGTTTTAACCAGTGTAATACAGGGTATTCTTTCCAATAAGTGTCACTTCGGCACTTCATTTGGGCCGATTTCGATGACCTTATTATTTCACTGACGATACTCAAAATCTAAATATAAATTCACATATCAAATCATGAAGAGGTTTACAATCACAAATACGTATTGTTACACTAGCTCAATAGCTAATTAAAATCAACGACGTACCCGGCATCGTATTGTGGTACGATTGCTTTGACACACTGCGTCAATATGCTAGAGGATTGCATTGTCTGTATAGGTACAAAAGATCAACATTACACGAAGATCCATCAGGTGTATTGCACTAACGATGCCTTTGTGATGTTTGATTTTCAGATTAGACATATAAACATAGATACTAGGTATCATCATCATCATCATCATCACTTCAGCCTACTGTTGTCCACTGCTGGACATAAGCCTCCTTCATGGCTGATACTAGGTATGTTTATTTGTAAATTATCACATATTTTATATTAGAAATGTTTTTCAAATTGTTACATCGATCAATAATAAATAAACATGTGTATTTGTATAATAGATCAATTGTCCTTCAAAAAGAACATTTGCGTGGTACTCGCAACCGCGTGTGAAATTGAACTCTGCTAGTGAACGCCACAGAGCTCAATCTTCAGCTCTTTTCACCCAGTTGCTGCCAGCTACCTCCTGCAAGTCATCACTCCACCCCAAGTATTATTGGGCAACGGTAATGGCAATAGGCTGGCTACTACTCAAGGGCTCGGGTGAGAAAAAGAAGGGTTTGAATAACTCACCTATATGCTTGCTCTCATTGAAAGCTTCTGGAATCTTCCTGGTCAACACGGCGTACACCGTGCAGACGAGGATCAGCACGATGGGATAGAAGAACGCGATCATGTAGGACGCGTCCACGTAGGAGTCACACACCAACATGTTGTCCTCCCGCGTGGGGTAGTGGAACATGGCTTTAGCTGGCGCCACTATCATCCATACCACCACTATCAGCACCTGGAAAGAAGGTTCAATATTGTATGTGTTTCCGTAGAAGTGAATTTTTTTCCGTTTTTTTTTCGATATACCCTATAATAGCCTTCCTCGTTAAACAGTCTATTTAACACTGAAAGAATTTTTCAAATTGGACCAGAAGTTCCTAAGATTAGCCCGTTCAACCAAACAAACAAACAAACTCTTCATTATAATTTGGCTTTGAAGCGAACATAATTTAACTACGACACAAATTTATTGTATTAAAATTGTATGGTTATTATCCGTACTTATATCCTACACCATTTATACTGGGTATGGTAGCCTACCAAAGTTTGGAAGTCAGAAGAAATCTTGCTACAGTTAAATATTCCTTCCGTCTTATTCGTGGTTCCTACTTTAACTCCTCGCTTTTACAGCACATTTCTTTTAATATACCTCTTCCAATTTGTCATACACTTCGTCCTCGGCAACGTCCTCTATTTTAAGTGTCTCGAATCGGTTCCAAATCCCTTAAAACCAGTCCATTGTATGTAGCTCTCGCCCTTATTAACGACATTTTATTATTTGACGACACTTTGGATATCTTTGCGTCTACTGAGCTGAGATTCCTGAGCGGTGCTACTCGTTACCTTGAATCCATCGCTGCCGCTAGTACAATCTCTTGTGACTAATTTAGTGATAATTATTATTTTGCGTGATTTTTAAATAATTATTTACTTTTAGTTTTATTTTATTTTTGATTTAATATGATTGTTTTACTTATAAATGTTAAATTGATAATTTCCTTGTGACTTGTTGACATTGATATTTCTATTCTATTTGTTATTATTCTAATTTCTTTTCTAATTTTAATTCAGTAGGTATGTTTCTCTTTTGACTTTGTTTGTACAGACCAATAACTTGTTTGTGTGGTTCTTAACTGTTAAGGCAAGTTGGTTATAAAGAATAAATAAATAAATAAATAAATAAAATTCTGATCACATGAGATTTAAACAGGACAAGGTTTGTATTATTATTTAAAGATTTTTCACTACGACCATGACGGGTTAACTTAATACCTGACGATTTCTAAAGCCCCCACCTTTTCCATAAAGGTTTTATGCCAAGCTATTAAACCTCATTGATCTTACCTGTATGGATATAAGGGCGGCACATATTGCCAGTTGTGAGCTTGGGGATATCAAGATGGGTCGCTTGGCGGAGTGCTTGCTGGCGTTGAAGATCCGGGAGATCCTGTTGGTTTTCGTCAAGAGAGCTGCGTACACCACGGTGAAGCAGAAACCAGTTCCAAATCTGAAGACAATGGGTATTTGTTTTATCAATAGAAGTAGATAGTAGATAGCAAGTAGAGCAACTTTCACCTCGTAGCACTGCACTGCACTTTGTAATTTACGTAGCACAGGATGATACAGAGGGATCTTCGCGGGGTTCGGGCCCGCGAACTGTCAATATACTGAATTCGTTTGTTATGCACAGCTAGACTGGGGCCTTAACATTGCTTTTGAAGTAGTAAAATATCAAATTCTCCATGACTCAAATAACGAAATTTTCATTGTTGTGTTGTAAATGATTAATAACAAAATTATTGCGCCAGTAGTGTTGAAATCAGGAATATGATAAATATATTATTTTAGAATTATACTTTAATTTTTTATTTGTTTTCAACAAATTGAATCCTGGGACGTAACTAATCTTAGAGCAGATATTCGTCACGGATAGACGGATAGATGATAGTTAGATTAAGTATATTATTTTTCATATTTGTATTTATTTGGTTGCATTCCACAATGTAGATTTAGATGGTAGGTACAATGCTTTAAAGCTAGTAACAATCATGGACCCTTTAGGGCACAGCTAATTACATTTCTGTTAATTGTTAATGATTGACAAGAAAGCTCACTTATTTCGGAGTTCCTTAATCGCCATCTTGATATTGATTAATGTAATTGTTTTTTTGCCGTTTTAATTAACTATACATAAATAAATTGAAAAGTGTCTACGGAACGGGATGTGGAAAATTGTGCTAGCAGTTACAAACATAATAAAATTGTGGTGTCACATTTCAATACAGCTTGTACAAACTTGTGCCAATAAATCCAGACCGTTTCCTAGGGGTGAATCGGACCATCGGTTATCTGCGGACGTCCGAGCAGAAAGAGGCGTCCGGCCCTGTCTAGATACGTCGCATCCGGAACGTGTTCTACCATCAATACAATTTGGACGTCCTGCGGTCGTGTCGTCTGCTATCGGTGTGCGGTTGGCCTATTTTGACGTCGATGGTAACAGCGCTGCGACCTATTGTCATTTTGATAGTACTAAAGCTTGGTAACTATTGTTACGCGATCGTTAGCGTTGAGCGCTAGTCTGGAATACAATTCATTTTGAGAGTGGCGGTATCATCGTAGTCTATAATTATCTATTATATTCATACAAAATAAAATTTAAGTATCTGTTTGTAATTTCAAATTAACAGCTTTTCACTAAATGCTGAAAGTTTAAACGCTACTTAGTACATCTAAGATTTTTCTTTTTAAATTTTGTTTGTCCGCCTGTGTGTTTGTTCCAGTTTTACTCTGATACGGCTAGATCAATTTTGACGGGACTTACACTCACAGACAGCTAATGTTATAAGGTTTAACTTAGGCCACTTTTATTTCACGACGTCGGTGGTCTAGTGGTTCGAGTACCGGACTGCTGATCACGAGATCTTTCCCACAAGACACAAACATTTATGTGATGAACTTAGGTGTTTGTGTTTGTCTGGGTGTTTCTTACATATTATAATATGTATTTACAAAAAAAAGTATTATATTATATTACTGTACTAGGAAAATTTAGGATGCAAGAGCGAGCGTAGCGAGCTCGGAACTTGGGGAACTTTTTAAAAACATCCCAAGATATTTATTTATTTTAGAAAAAAAATGTATTTAACACCGCGGGGAACAGCTTTTAGTTGTTGCTGCAGTAAAAGGGACTTCAAATATTGATGCACTTCCAGTCGTCACAAATTCTATTATAAAAATCTCAAGTACTGTAACATGATTCTTCAAAAGCGCTGCAATTTTCTGCTGTAAAGGAAACTGGACTATATAATGTAAGACATAAGATTTAGAATGACGTGAAGGAGTTGCTGGCAAGTCTCCGCGTAGAGAGCATGTTAAACATAAACAGGCGCCTGCATTTAGTTGCTAGAGGTGGGATATTACCGAGTATTATTCGAGTATTGGAATATAATCGGCTTGGTATAGCGCGCTGGTATTCGCACTAGATAGCATATGTTTTTCGAAAGGTTAGGTAGAGGTGTACCAAATGTACGCCCACAGTTCACCGATATGTTTAGGTCCCATGTAACAGGGGGCGAGCCTATTGCCATCAACCGGGCACAAATCCAGACTCCGAGCTGCTACTGGGAATTTCACAGAAAACCCAACAACACTGCTCGACGCGGGGATGGAAACTAGGACCTCAAGCGTAACAGCCGCGCTTGGGACCACTAGATCAATGAGGCAGTCAACTATGATATTTCAATAAACGATTAATGGAATGGCAAAAGTTGCTGCTGTGTTCATTTTGGTTATTTCGCGCCGTATTACCATATATTTTGCCGCTAAGCAATAATGTGCTAATAGAAGCACATTATTGCTTTAGTTAAGGGTAATGGAAACTGTAAAATTAATCGGAAAACTTAGTCTCAAGATGACAACGAGCGAGTGATACCACCAGCGTAGTTTATTAGGTGGTGGTGTTCTCCCAAATAAGGTTTAAAAACCAAATTACAAACATTATTTTTATTGGCTGGCTTAGCTTCCCTTTAACTAAAACAAAGAGTGATTTTAAGCTCTTTGTCATTCCAAACACTACGGTTTAACGCTAAAATACTGAAGCTTAAAAAAATACCCGTTCGCAGACCTCAAAAAGTAGAATACAGTTTCAAAAAAGGAAAATTAAAAACATGTTTGTACAACAGCCCGAACTAACACGAATTGAACATCGAATAACCATTCGAATGGTGTTATTCGATTCCGCACAACTCTAAGCAAACTATTCCGGTACCGAACCGGCCAGTACTTAGCTTTGCGAGCTGTGTATGTAAACTTGAGTCCATATCTCACGTAAAATATTACTTGAGAGTTAGGTTGTTCATGCATTATGTATGCATATGAAATAGAAGGGTTGTTTATTCGAATACACGCTCGCTGATGAAATATGGGAGAAAGAAAATTAAATTATTCGAAGGTTGAAAGCTATCTTTCTTTTGTAACTCAATTTAAGACAATATCTCGGTTTCAATAACTCTAGCCTAGCGCGCATGCAAAGTGTATTGGGGTTTCTATGAAATTTTCATTAGCTAGACGGCTAATAAGAATTGCGGGAAAAAGAGTTCATCAAAAGCCCATACACCTCAGCCCATATTTGTACCCCTCAGGTACAAATTTACATGACAGCTGTCAAGTTGACAGTTTTTACTATGAAACCATTAGGAAAGTGTTATTGTGCATTAATAAATAACACTGACAGCAGATAGCTGTCAAGTTAACAGTAAAAAAAAATATACTATAAAAACATCATGAAATTGATGATGGTGTGTCAAAATGTTGCATTAAAAAAAATTAAATATAGTATTTTCTCATCCCCTAGTAAGCATACAAAAAAAGTACGACTAGAGTTTTAACCAGTGTAATAAAGAGTACTTTTTCCAGTAAGTGTACCTTCGGTAGATAATTTGGTCGGATTTTCGTAACCTCCTTTTCAGTAGAATCTCGGTGCTTGGGTTTAAAACATACCGCTGATCTCTGGGTATACGTCTCTACTTACCCGTTCGGGAAAGACAGGCATGATATAAATCTTTCGAAAATCATTCCTAAACTGAACATTTTAGAACGAGGGAGGCGCTTGTTGAGATACATCGTTTTAATTAGTCACAATGTATCTCAGCTTCGCTTTAAATATGCAAAGTAATTTGCAAACGAAATGTTATTCTGTTTTCCTTAAAATAAACCTGTCTGAATTTAATTCATTAACGAAACCGTGGCCTGCCTGCAGACGGAACAATTGTTTTCTATTTGTGGTACTGCGTCTGTTCCATTCATTCATTCGTTCATTGTTACTTGACAGTTTAAAAGTAACATAGATGGACCCATGATTAATTGTTTCGCCATATCTTGAAAGATGTTGTTACGTTGTTTAAATAATATTTGACGCGAAAATGCGACGTTATTGTATAAATTTTCGTAATTGTATAAATTTCAAGGGTCATTTAAAAAATATATAACCTGTGTTGTTACTCAATGAATGAATGACATTATTATAGCATAGCATCGTAGATACAGATCGACACGAAGAAAAAGGAGATTACAAACAAATACCCACATATTATCTTTTATCTTATATACCTAAATAATATTGGTGCAAAAAATTAAAATAATGTTTTTGTGTTCAGTTAATAGTCCTCAGACCAATACTCAGAGCACTACAAATACATTTTATTTATAAGTATAACATATTATTATAATAACGTGAGTAAAATAACTTACAACAACTTAGTTCATGTTCAGTTTATTACTGTAGCGTCTGGCCACGAGACTCGCGTTTACCATTAGTCCAAATGAAGCTAATTTATTTATTTATTATATTGGGGAAAACTATTAATGTAAAATTAGAAAGAACGACAAAATTATGCCGAAAGACAAAAGTTTTAGTTAAACATTATAAAGCAACTTAAATCAAAAGCATACAAAAAAATAAAAAAAATCATGCTTCTGACTCTTTTGACGACGTCTGTGGTCTAGTGGTTCGAGTACCGGACTGCTGATCACGAGTTCGTGGGTTCGATTCCCACAGGACACTAACATTTATTGTGATGAACTGTTTGTGTTTGTCTGGGTGTTTCTTACGTATTATAAGTATGTATTTACAAAAAAAAATGTATATAAGTATTATATCCATTGTCTAGTACCCATAGTACAAACTATGCTTAGTTTGGGACTAAATGGTGGTGTGTAATAATTTCCTAAGATATTTATTTATTATTTGACTGAAACTAGCAGGTGTTTTTGGCAAATTAATGGTTGGCAAAGCAACTTGGAAAATTAGTCACATTTGAATTTTTCATAGTTATTTTTGTCATTAGCTATAATCTATAATAAGTATTATTATAAAGAGTAAAAATTAGATTTTTTGTTTAAATTGAATAGTCTCCAAAACTACTACCGATTTGAAAAATTCTTGTACCATTCAAAAGCTACATCTTTACGGAGTTAAATATGCTATAATTTATAAGGAATACCCAGAGCATGCGGGTGAAGCCACTGCCGGAAAGCTAGTAATGTATTTAGTACAGGACTTTTGATAAGAACATTGATTCTCTTTCCGTTTCATCAAAACTAAACAAAACACGCCTGCATTCCCGAATGGAAAGAAAGAAGTTTTAGCAAACTTCTGGAAACATTTATTTAATCTTCATGTTTCATGTTCAAGTTCATGTTTTAGTTTCTACATAGTAAAGTTTTAGGTAGTTTATAGTATACTATTGTGTGTATTGTGTTTGTTATTTTATATAATATTTAGTATTTATGTAATTTGCCAGTGTTTAATCAAAATACAAAAGACTGCCTCGTTGGTCTAGTGATCTCAAGCGCGAATTCTACGCTAGAAGTCCTGGGTTCGAATCCCGGGTCGAGTAGTTTTGTTGGGTTATTCTGTGAAATTTCCAGTAGCAGCTCGGAGTCTGGATTTGTGCCCGGTTGATGACAATACGCTCGCCCCCTATTAAATGGGACCAACATACCGGCGAAATGTGGGTGTACAATAGTACGCCTCTGCCTTCCCTTTCGGGGAATACAGGCGTGATGGTACGTTTATCAAAATACAATAACACAGGAGAAACCGAGCGCGTAGATTAGTCAACAGCTGCAAATTTATAACATGCTCTACATGGTCATGTGTAACTCACTTTAATCACATAGTTGCATTATTAGAAAAAAAAAGAATAAACACATGAATCACTTTTGAGTTCCCACTGTTTTTAGGACCCCAATTTGTTCTGTGACAGCTCATACGAAAACATTAATTAACTATTTAATTTGAGTCGACTTTTACGAGGTAAATACTGGCAGGTACTTACTTTACTTGCTAACGTTTTAATTAGTTCCTAGCCTTGAAACGGGTATACCCTTTTCATAATATCGTTTTATAGTTAGGTATGTTATAGACTGTTTAGAATTCAAGGTTTTTTCTATTCGAAAATGTTTTTTTTTGTAAATGTGCTTGATCCTCCTTTTATAGTGATTAGCGGTCTTCGGAATACTCAAATCATCTCATTATTTGATGATAGTCGCTAGAATGAACACTACATTTGCAGTACTTTGTAGAATGAATACTATAGTACTTTCTAGAATGAACATTACAGTGCACGTAGTTTCTAGAATAGTATATTTCTCTGACTGAGCTGTAATTTATCAAATTCAAATATTGTTATTAGCCCATACAAATACCTAGGTACTTTTGAAAGCTTACACTAGTTGCACGGTTCCAAAAAAGTGGGACTTATAAAGAAGAGCCGAAAAGAAACTCCATAGTCACTCTTTTTAAATTAAAAAACGTATGGTAACAGTAACAGTTGTTGTGAATAGTAATGAGAATTATACAGAGATTAAAGAGTAGGTATTAAGACTGAAAGATAGCAATAGCATTAAGAGCCGACCAGCCCCTACTGGCAGAAGTATCAGTATTATCTTACCTTTGAATGGAGCAGAGGATATCAGTCGGTCTGAAGACAAGGGCGAAGGTCACGAGGTAGCACATGAGGATACCAGCGAGCAGGACGTAGGACAGCTCCCGGCCACTCGCGCGCACAACGGGCGTCGAGCTGTGGCGCACCCACACCCCGCACACGAAACTATTGAGGACAATGAAGGATTTCTTATTAATTTGAAGAAGTTTGTTGTTAAAGTGTTTTTTTATATCACAAAACGTGGGAAAAGGGATATTTCTAAGGTTGTTTAAGAAGGCAACAAAAAAATAACAGATAATAATGCAAGACTAAGAGAAAATAAAGCTATTAATGGTGATACACCTGAATGCGTTTTTTTATATCAGTAAGGGCCTGTTCCACCACCTCTGGATAGCTGCTAAACGCCGGATAAATTTAAAAATTTGAACCAAAATTTTATGAAATTATCTGCCAAGTAATTTAACGGAAACTTTTCAGGAGGTCAACAAGCTCATTGCATTTGGTTTCCATTGTATTTGTGACAGGACTTGGTCGACTCCGTCAGTGAATTCATTAAAAATAGCAATTAACTTATCAGACACTCAACTTGTCTGGTACCAAAATAGATGTAGCCTTTTGTAATTCGATTTCGGCATACCTTCCGAATATTAACTTCATCACAAATCCAACAAAGTGAATTTCAGTCACTAGAAACATGGAATTCGTCATTAATGAAACAATTTTTATTCAAACCACGTATCGCTCCTGAGATTGTATGGATCAATCGTGGATTCTTCCTCTTGATTGCTTTTGTCAATCATGAATACTAAAACACCAAGTGATATGAATTCTAACGAATATTATTATATTTCATGTCATATTCCTTGTTATAATTTTTAACATAATTCCATTCCGCAATATCTTTGACTGTACCTATTCGTTTGATTCTGGGCGATAGTCTTTATTTTTAAGTCAGAAATATTCTTATTTTTTTTTATTCTTAAAATAATTTCCTGTCTAAGTATCATTAACTGTCTTCTTCTTCGTTTTGTAGATATAATTCATATTGTAGTTTCATGTATGCTTGTTAATCTTAGTGGGATAATATACGAGTAATAATAAAATATTAAGTAAATGAAGTCAAGTTCTTAATACAGAAAAATAATTATTTTCATATTACAACACCAACAATGGCGAAGTTTTGTCCCAATTCTTGGCACGCGCTGTACATCAGTTTTTAGTTTGGTGACAATAGAACAGCTGTTGTTAGAAGAAAGACCTTTTCTGTTCCATTTTACTTGCGTGAATTTATTTCTTTGTATATTGTACAAAATTATTATCGTATTGTTAAGATTAATTAATTGCTGAGATGATTATGACAAGACACCAACGTTATTTTACAAGGATTTCTGTTATTTCATATTTAGTTTTAGGGCCAAGATGGTAAGTTCCAGAGTAGATCTATATTTTTTTTATGTGGCTCTGATTATTGATCAAAATGGCCTTTTAGCCCAGCAGTTCTCATGTTTCCTTATATCCATGATAGGTATTCCTATAGTAGAACAACGATGTTACGGAAAATATGTACAAGATGACAGTGTAATTTGTAAATAAGGTTAGCTTGCTATCGAGTTGTGGCATGTCAAACCAAAGAGGGGATACTCCGACCAGTCGAGTAGTTGCCTGGTAGGCTCGCCAGTTGGAATCGGGCATCTGTATAATATTTATCTTGCTATGCAAATGTTGCTTGCGTGATTCAGGATTTGCTTAGTTGAGTTTCGTATGTAGCGGGATAGATGTCGCTACAGAGTAATAATCCAACTTGTGGTTCATGGCTAAGCTGGAAATTCAATAACTCTGTTAATCTGAATAATACAATCAACTTACGAAGTCAGCAGGATCCCGACCGAGGAGAAGGACATAGCACCAATTGCCCACGCGGAGTCCGGTCGCAGGTAGGCCTCGGGGATGGGACGGCATTCAGTCTTCGTTGGGTTCGGCAAAGTGCCTCGTGGACACACCGTGCACTGAGTCTCTTCGATGGACCGTATCTAAGAGGAAGAAGCAATGTTGAATGTAGGTTTATGTTAGATAACTTTGTATAAACTTTGATAACTAAGTAAGTAACCAGTGGTGTTGTAAAATTTATCACAACAAATCATTGCTTTACATAACGCAAGTATTTAAGTCAAGTAGCTGATCACAGATTCTGATCAGAGGTTCCATTGATTAACTTCTATATTCATATTATTTATTTGCATTCCACAATGTAGACTTTGATGGTAGGTACCATGATTTAGAGCTAGTAACAATCATGGACCCTGTAGGGTTCAGGGCAAAGGTTCTGTACCTCGTACTGCGTGCAGTTGAAGCAGTGCCAGCAGCAGCTCTCGCCCTCCACGTACTGCTTGGCCTGCCCCAGCTCGCACTCCGCGCTGCACACCGACTCCGGCGGGCGGCGCTCGCTCCACTTGAACTGTATTTCTGTATTACAAAAAATATTTTGTTCCAAACACAGCTCCAAATTTGGACATAGGACTTATAGCGGCTTATCTTATTAGGGGGCTTAGAATGACAATGGTCATAAATCCAAATTTCGAGCGAGACTTTCACTGCAAAACCCAATAACATTTTTGTTGACTTGGGATTTAGAAACCTCTTAAAGACTGCACTCGGTCTCAAATGTGGCTCAGTGTGATTGACCTGCATCCTCCATCCTCCAATCCTGCATCCAATTTAATTTTCATAGTATCTTTGTTCTTGGCAGAGCGTTCGTGGTCATCATGCAGTAGCATTATCGAGGGCAGATGTAATGATACCTTGTGTATGACATGATGTCTAATATAACTGACTCATTTGTCCATTTGAAGATGAGGTTCGATGTATAGGATGATGTAAGTTCTTCTCTTGGCTAGGTAGACTTTATATCTTACAAAATTAATAACATGCGTAGCATTCTTACTTTCAACATTGAGCTGCAATTCTCCATCCAGGTACTGTCCGACATTAACCCACCGGTACTCGCCGAGCTTGACTTGCTTGAAGTGTAGGATGTTGTACCGCGCTGGCCCGTCACCGTTGCTGTCGAAGTGGAACTCGTCCTTGCTTAAACCTTGGACAAAAACACTCATAAAAACCTTCAAGTTATGAAAAGAAGTCTTGCTGAGAAGAGGCTATTATTATGTATACTAATCTTTACTATGTGCCTAATATTTTAAAAGGCAAAATACGTTTCTAAAAATGTCTTGTATCTAAAAATCTTTTGCACAAAGCTCTCTTATGTATTTGTAAGCAGTGCCAGAAAGTATTTATGCGCCGTGTCAGACTGGCAGATACTTTTTACATACTTTTGCATGCGAGTCTGAAAAGCGTTTCTTGTAAAGAAATCTTCGTGTAAGCCCTTCTAAGCCGCGAGTCTATCTAATTAAGGTACTTTTACTTTTACGAAAAGAATTTTCTACATTTCAGGGAGTTACTTTTTGGGTATGTTTGGATGTGTTGGAAGTAATATACATAATATCTGCTATTTTACTGTTGTAAGCGAAAAGGGACTTAATATGACTTTTCCTTTGCCGTGAAATAGACAAAAGAATTATAGGTATGCAGGAAAAAATGTTAAATGTACCTCATTATTTTAGTATTTATTCAGTCAAGAAGTATTGTTGGGTTTTTCTGTGAAATTCCCCGTAGCTGTTCGGAGTTATGATATGTGCCCGGTTCGGCCGAGCCCTTTGGGGAATACAGGCTTAAAAATATCATACTCAAAATATGAAAATGTTTGAGTTGATCAATCCACAATGACAGCAAGCATGAATCAGTCACCGTATAGCTAAACATCTATACTAATATTATAAAGCTAAAGAGTTTGTTTGTTTGGTTGAACGCACTAATCTCAGGAACTGCTGGTCCGATTTGAAAAATTCTTTCAGTGATAGATAGCCCGTTTATCGAGGAAGGCTATAGGCTATATTATTATATCATCACGCAACGACCAATAGGAGCGGAGTATCAATGAAAAATGTTGCAAAAACGGGGGAAAAATCAACTTCTATGAGAACGAAGTCGCTATATAGGCTAGGCTATAATTATTTATATTAGAGGGAGCTTAATGACCCAACGCTCTTGGTGTACTTTGATGTTTGTATTTCACAATTCTTGTTCTTTACTGAGAGAGATATCTTAAAAATACCAAAGCCTCAAAGATATTGGAAATATTAATTAATTAAGTTACAAGATTTTGCTAAATATTACTATGTTCCTCACTCTAAATTAAAACGTAATTAACTAAACCGAATCAGGAAAAGACTGTGGGTTTAATTAAGTTCTAAATTTAGCTACCTTTGATAAGAAATTAGGAATGCCTTTAGTTCAAAGGTAAATTAGGAAAAAATGCGTTAGATAACGTCTAAATAGGCAATTTAATTTACCCGCTGCCTTCCAGTATATCTCCCACGCCGATATACCTTTTCCCAATTTATAATTATGTCACGAACTCCATTATATTTCCATTCCTTTCTAAATTTAAAGTTTGTAATTGCAATATTTATTAGAATTTATATTATGTAAATTATTAAAATATACTCCTCGACCGTCGAGACGTCATTGGCTATCAAAAAGAGTTTCTTACAAGTTTCTAACCGTATCTGGCGTGGCATATGTGTTGATAAATGATTATGGAAGTAAGTCAGCTTTTTTCTTACAATGCATCTATGCTGTTATGGCATTGGAGCCATTGAAACGTACGATCGAACTCAGATATTAGTCAAAAGCAAAGAGTTGCAGTTGACATAATTACCGGAGGGGCTAGAATAGGATGCAGTATCAAATAATTGTTATTTTTGACCTAGTAGGTAGCAGAAGTTCTTACCAACGAAGTTTACTTTTCTCAGGTACCGTAGCAAGTCAGCCCCGCTGGCTGGTCGCATCGCGTCACACAGTCCTGCCCGGCCTCCGCAGACTGCAGCGTGCATATCCCTGTTGGGGAAAAAGGCCTAAATTATTGGTGCATCCATTTAGTAGGGATTTATAAGACGGATGTCAGTGGAAGCGCCGGGAGGGGACGCCCTAGAAAGACACACTGACCCTATTGGTGAGGTCCTTCAAAAATGTCTGGTGCGTAGGACTCAGAACCAGCGCGTGTGTATGACAAGATGGATGTACGTGGAGGAAGCTAAAGAAGTATGCGAGAATCGTAGCAAGTGGCAGTTTCTGGCTTCTGCCTATCCTGTGGGAAAAGGCGTGAGAAGAAAGAAAGAAAGAAAAAGTATTTATTTTACACGG
The DNA here is from genome assembly GCA_946251955.1 of Acronicta psi. NCBI lineage: Eukaryota > Metazoa > Arthropoda > Insecta > Lepidoptera > Noctuidae > Acronicta > Acronicta psi. The sequence continues at coordinate 13,285,636 of OX276482.1, forward strand.
TGGGCGAACACACACGATACAAAATTAAGTACAAAAAGAATGAGTGAGTGTATTTATGTATTGCCTAAAGGTTTTAATTCATATAATAAACAACCGGTTAATAGATGGTCGGAACAATAAACTATTTCACATATATTTTTAAATCCATTTTGCAACGATTATCAGCTTAAACGCATAAAATAATGACTGTAACCACTGTAACTGTAACCATCGTATCGAAAAAATATGATCTTTAAACTATCTAGAATATTCCACAGACTTACAAAAGCTATGTAAGACGGAATGAGGGTATTTATGTGTTGAATGCATCGGGGTCGGACGTATAATGTGCTCTTTAAAACCCGCATTTCAATTCAGAGGGCTGAAGAATCTCGCAGTTTCGTTAAGATGGTTCATTTTTGCTTGCACTGAGAAAAGAGGTACTGAACAATGAGTTTTGCTCCTAGATATATGGGAACAAATATGAGAAATAACTAAGTAAAAATTGATAGAATTCGGAGTTCTGCAATAACAGAGTGTTATTAAATGGCGTTAATATCGATATTATGTGCTTATACAATTTTTCTTTTTTACTATCTTACCACCCGATACTGTCCTGCTGCTGGGCATTTTCAGTATGAGACGGATTAGGCTATAGTCCTCCACACTGGCTTAATGCGGGTAGGCAGATTTCACATGCCGTCTAGAAAATTTTTAGGCATGCAAGTTTCCTCACGATGTTTTCCTTCTCCGTTAAAGTAAGGGATAAATACACACATGACTTCGAAAAGTCAGAGTGCCTTGGATTTGAACTCGAGACCTTTGACTTGGCAGTCCAATGGGTATGTTCACTAGGCTATCACTGCTTTTTATTATTAATACATAATAACAAAGTGTTTCTATATAAATCAGTTCCTCACTAAACTAGACTGTAGGAATCTCGAATTGCTACAATGCTATACTTAATAATGTAATAACTAATTATCTCTTCTGATGTCTTGAAATATCTACAGTTAAATCACTGATAGAAGCTAGTGTACTTTCCTAGTAGGTTTGCCTTGACTGATCCGGTAACAGCCTTGTACTTTGTACCCGGGATAAGCAGCGATTATTGCCCGGGGCTCTATCCCGATCCCAGCTAATCTCAGCCCTATACAAGTTAATTAAAACGATTCTAAATTAATCGTATAAAGTTCGCATGGAAACGTTCGTATTTTTAATTGTTTATCGGAAATCCAACCTTTTTGGATGTACTCGTATTTAATAAGGTTGGGAAATAGAAAAGTTATTAATTCTACATGATATTAATATTTAATCATTCCTGTTCGTTCATGAAGAAGAAATTGGATAATTTGATGGCTTGACTGAGATAAAGTCGCTGAAAAGTTTCAAGTTTAACCATGGCGATATGGATAATAGGTTTGATTCAGGGAACAATAATAACATTTTCCTTACAGATAAAAGATTCCTCAGTTTAAGAATAATTAAAAACGACATCGTAAAAGTCCCATTAGAAGCCACAGCTGGCTTCCTTTACGCCCCCATAGGCTTTTATACACCTCCATTATGGCTTCTATAGATGTGCGCGATTCAGCTCGAAGTCTTTTCAAACGCCTGCATACAGTTCATACAAATATAGACAGATATATATAGGATAAGTAAGGTGTAAGAAGGACCTTGTTTCGTCTCCTATTTTGTAAAGTCACCTTTGTTATGTTGGCAGTGGTAAGAAATTATTGTGACACGTTTACATATTATCATGATGTATTCCCCTAAAGGTTAGCCACTGGCGGGCACGGGTCTCCTCTTAGTATGAGCGGGATTGGGCTATAATCTACCACGCTGGTCTAGATTTAGCAGACTTCACATGCCGTCGAGAAAATCTCTCAGGCATGCAGGTTTCCTCACGATGTTTTCCTTCACCGCTAAAGCGAGTGATAATTACGCACATGATTTCGAAAAGTCAGAGGTGCGTGCCTTGGATTCGAATTGAGACCTTGGTTGGACTTGGCAGTCCAGTGGCTTCATTCCCCTAGGCTATTATTGCCACCATATCGAAACTCCAAGTTGTTGTTGTTGTTGTTGTTATGAAACGGAAGAAGAAAGAGTACTTAGAGAAAACACTCGGAGGGGTCATTTAAATCATAAAATACACCCAAAATTAGATATTGTCAAACATTGTGAACAGTATCAAGCAGTAAAATTGTTTAACGGTTTGCCATTCAACTTAAAGATAGAGATTTATAATATAAATGTATTTAAGAAAAAACTCAAAGCCTTCTTATTGGAGGGGTGTTTCTACGCTGTTGATGATTATTTGTCTTTGAATTTAGGTTAATTACCCTATTAATTAACCTGGATTCAAAGATAAATATGATTATTATGATTATTATTATTAAAATAAAAATAATGTAATGAAATGTAATTCCGACACAATTGTAAATTGTTTGTGAATAAATAAATGAAAATGAAAATACTCCAATCGAATCGCCAGCGCACACCATAATCCTTCCACAATACCTGGTAACAGCTGAAATGATTAATGGAAATTATTTTAGGAAGCCCATTATTTCGTGATCCCCAATAAAAATAAACTTGAGCCGCCTTTTCAAGTAGTGAAGGTCAACTGTGTCATCCAATTTTATGGGATGCTTAGCGCCGCGCAATAAAACTGATAAGTGCCTTTCAGACTACAATGGAGCTTCGAGTGTTTGTGAGAATTCTTCGGAAAGTGCCATTTTGAGTCAGTAGTGTAGTGAAATGATTGGAAGGTAAAACTATTGTAGATGGAGTAGTAGAATTCTTAATAAAGGATCTTTGAGGATCAGCACTTCAGTTTTGATGAGTCGTGTTAATTTAATTCAGTCTATTGGTAGTAGTAGCTTAATGGCAATAGGTTTACCCTAAGTTCCATATATCTAAACATACCGGCAAACTGAGGGTACATTAGTACACTTTAGCTTAACCCTTGGAGTGGGCGAGCTGCTACTGAGAATTTCATAGAAATTCTAATAACACTGCTCGACCTGGGGATCGAACCTAGCACCTCAAGTGTAGCAACTGCTACACTTAGGTCTTAAAATTTGCTTAGGACATTATTATTATAACATTACATTTTATGAGAACTGTTTGATTCACCGTTGTGTTATTAAAAACCAACCGCTGTAAGCTTTACATTTCCTCACACAAGTTGTCACCAAGCAGTATTTACTATCATTTCAAACATTTACCTAAGTCCCGTATTACTAAATCCTTACCTACTTATCCTCCTTTACATAAGCCTCAAAGGGTGCGGCCACGGCCTGAATGGTAACTTGACAAGAAAAGGGCTATTCTGATAAAAAAGGGTCCATTTGAGAACAAAACATGCACTCACGCCCCAACTGAAGGGTAGACATCCACTCCTCGCATTGTATGCTAACCGTGATGTATGGACTCGACTGTGGATATCCTTCGATATATTATTTATGATTAACATTTGGTTTCCGGACGACTGTTTTCATATCTTTTTGTTCGTTGGCTTCTAGGTATTTTTCTTTTGTGAAGGAAAGAAAAGGTATTTTCATACATACGTATTCTAAAGGGGTAGGAAGAAATAGAGACCGTAACTTGCTATTATTCTTGGGTACTTCTTTTGCTTCCTCCACGTTCTTACATCTATTTCATACACGCGCTGGTTGTGAGTAAAGGTACTTCCAGTTTATCTAGTATTTATGTTACAGAGAACTGAGTACTTATATCTAATTCGTAAAAAATTACTGGATTAGCCATTTCTTCAAGTTTTTCTGTATTTCAATGCCTTCGCTCTCATTGAAAAGGCAGAATGAGTGCGCATCGAAGCGAATATGATTTAGATACACATAAGAGGACTCCAGAGGCCATTGAAAACGAAATGTCAAGCATTTTTTTTATTTCCTTGGGTTGTATTATGAAGCTTTAGAGCCATCATCGTTCCAGTGTGAGAGAGAGATGCTGCTATACAAGTTGGGTAGCACCATCTCTTTTTTGCAACGTAACAATGTTGGCTTGAGCATTTCATAATACGGCCCCTGATACTTGAAGAAAGAACATAGGTATTTCGAACCTCCTCATTGGCCAAGTAGCCATAAGGGCGACTGCTATGTTAGAGGTCAAGCAAATCCTGATTCCTTTTGATCCTCTAATCAGACACAATTCCTGATCCTAATAGGGAATGAGCATAGGGTCGCTATTACATGGCACCTAAACATACCATTGGTCAACCTAAGTGTCTAACTCTTCGAGGAATATAGGCGTAATGGTATACCTTTGTTACGTATTTTAATTACCAAATCCGTTAACGGGTTTATAGGACACCCCTTCAAAAGGGCCGTTTCACTGACTAAAAGGATAGGTTTTTTATTGAATTACAAAGTCAGAGTAAATTTTAATTTCGTCCTTCCTAAATTACAGATTCCTCACCCCTCCTTAATTACTACACTAGAATCAACTAGAATGTTCTACTGAGTTTGCGACCATACAATATGTCCTAGCTAATGGCACAGGCCAATATAAGGATGTAGTCTTTTTCTGTAACAAAACAAGACAAAAATATGAAGTTCTTTCGTAACAAAACAAAAGCTTTTAGCGACCATCAGCGCAATGGCACATTACTACAGATCCAATTACAAACAAATGGACAACTTTCCAGGTATAGAGACTTGGCCGTGTGTGGTAGAAAATAAGTCTTGGCAATAATTATTACACGGAATGGTTGATGTAGTAATAACATGCTAATTTGTGTAGGTAGTAGATAATCATACTTTCTCTCTTATTTCATCTACAATTCTGCTAATGTCAAAGTGGTTAGGAAAAACGTGGGGATGGGAAAGGGGAAAAAAGAGGTAGGAGGGGAGAAAAGGAATTATTTAAAGTTAGAAGAAAGGACGTAATTTTTATTGGGGAACTTGTTGACAGGATTAAAATCTTAGTTCTCAATAGAACTAACTGTGAGTCTTGGTGACAAATCTAAACTTAAGACTAAGCTAGATGGTTGGGCATAAATAAATGACATTATTATCTGAAATCTTGATCATTTCATCATCATTTCAAGATGTATGAACATGGATGAAACTGAAAAAGTTTGTAAGTAAGTAAGCGCATGAAAGTAAATAATAAATTAAAAAGTAGAAATTATATTCAGCCTCATCTAGTTTAAAGAAAGGTAAAGACAGTAATGACGTCACTAAAAGGGAGGGATACACCATTAAAACTTTTCCCCACCAGCTAATCGCACACGTCCCATAAACTGTTCAAAGTCCAACTTAAAACTGCACTGCAATACCAGTTAAGGCAAGTCCTTAATTAAGTCACCGAGACAGTTAATTGTTGCGCTTGAAATTCTTTCCACTTAGCTGAGAAAATGGAGGTTATAATAAATGTAAAAAGGCTTCGAAGTTAGCGAGGCGAGTCAGTATCATGACCAAGTTAGTTTAACGAAAAATGTTTTTGATTAAAATAGTTTGCGAAGCGCCCTAAACAGTGAAGAGATAGAGTTTATTACAAACTCGGAAGTGTTTTATTTTTAACTAACTATACCCAGCGGTGTTACTCGCGTTTAAAAAAAAACTAATATAAAAGTAGCCAAAATTACTCCTTTTAACATTAGCTATCTGCAAGTGAAAGTCTCGTCAAAATCGGTTCAGCCATTTCAGAGATTAGCCGGAACAAACAGACATGAAAATAGTTTTTTTGACGTATGTACCGTATATATACTTTCATATGCATTTAGTGTTAATTTGAAATTACAAACTCACTTTTTTTTTTGTTAAGTTACTAATTGTAACAAGACATACCATCACGCCTGTATGGGAAATATACGCGTATGGTTAGACAGACCCAAGGACCGGCCGATGTGTTTGGGTTCCATGTAATATGGGGCGAGACTTTTAGCTTTAGCTGAGCACAAACTTCAAGACAACTTCAAGCGCTACTAAGAAGTTTATAGAAAAACCAAATAACACTGTTCTCCAGGACCTATAACGTAGCAGTCGCATGATAATTTGAATACACTAAATTGTTTTCAAAATTATTTGTGTCTCATTTTAAAAAGAACATTCAATTTTAAGAACAGCATTTTTATTTATTTTCTTGTTTCAGAGTAACCCGCACGTTTTGCTCATTCTTTAAAATGTCTGTTTTATCTCTGAGGTATAAAAGTTTTTACTTTTAGTAACTTTGTTTTAATCGACTTGAACCGGACGAATTTTTAATTTCTTATTCTAACCGAAAATTGCTTTCAGAAAAATTTAAATCTTCGTTGGTTGTCAAAGCTATAACTGTAATTATTAAAAAATACCTTAGAGACACAGAAGAAACTGCTCATTAATTTCTTAAATAAATTGACTTTTCTATTTATTTTCGACATTTCTTAAAAAAGAAGCCACTAGGGAAGCTAAAGATTCCCATAACTTACCGTCCCAAATTAATTACCAAACCTGACCACAGAGAACAAATTAGGAAGACTGGTCCCAAAGGATAGCATTTAAATCAGTGTTACTAGGACCGCATGAAATTAATTCGTTACGATCCTGACGAGGTCCTCCGGACCCGTAGGGACCACTAATTGATAGGGGCCAGCTACTTAATTTACATGACCACACAAAATTAGATTAACAGTCATTAAAATAATACCGGTTTAACCAAATTCGGTTGACGAGCTTAAACCCACTTTATTGATTATGAATTATTTATTCGTATCTATGAGAATTCTGGAGTTTGGACATAATCGGCTTGTATTTGAGGGTATAGTTTATAATTGTGTTTGACTAGAGCTTTGAAGTATTAGGGAAATTGGCAGGCCAAATATACTGATACCTTTAGGTGTAAAGGACGTCGAGGATGTAACATCTTTACGGGTTTTGAGACAAACGGTCTCAAAATCAAGCACAAGAGCATTATAATCTAGTCAAATCAATTCTTTTTAGGACTAGCTTCTAAATCACCGCTACCGCGATTCACGTAAGTCAAGATACAGTAGGTCCTATTCTGACAGGCTCAGAACAGCACATTCACCATGACCATGACTCATGGTAAATGTGCGGTTCTGAGTCGGTATGAGTCCGACATGTCCTGAGGGATCCATGAGGCTTTTCCGCACCCCTATAAAAAATTGGTACCATCCAGGAAATAGATGACATTGTGAACCTTAGAGAATTCCAGGGGAGTAATCGTAAAAGCTGTCTTGGAACCAGCAACGAAATTAATCATTGAATAAGTTGGTGGAGTAGGAAAAGTATGTTTCCATTGCCATTTATGCGTTTTATGCTAAATTCCGAAATATCCTCATGAACAAAACCGTTCAAAAGCTAATAGTTATTGGATATTGCGCCCAGAGTAATTGCTTTATCGGTTTCACGCCAAAACCATATCAATGCGGGTTACATGTGGTTTTGCAGCCATTGGGGAATTATCCCTTTGAGCATAGTTTGTGTGTTAGACTTCATTTTAGGTATTCTAATAATGAACTTTGTCATTATTGTTTATGTTATTTTATTTAGTAAGTAGTTACTTGTGTGGGTGCTACTGTTTTAAATATTTTTAATGTTACTGTTTTTAAAATTTTAATTTCTAATACTGTTTTTGTTTTTGTTATGTTTTTGTAATATCTGTGTTGTGTTTGTGTAAAAACTGGTTCTTTTGGAAGATCAGCGTCGATTTGCCGTAACTGGCAATTCGGCATTATGCTGAGACTGAACCATTTATTAAGGGTCACTTGGGTCATTTCATTATGGTAGTCATTAAGTTATTATCTTTCTCGCTCTATAAACGGGTGTCCTTTACCAATAAATAAAGTATCTTCTTCTTCTCAATGATGAACGTTTTTGTTATTCTAGTGGGTTTATAACTTAGGTTAGAGAGTTCTCTACTTATACATATAATAGAATTTTGGGACAGGACAGTGCCTCCGTTAAGTCGAGCAACAGTCATTAAAATAATACCGGTTTAACCAAATTCGGTTGACGAGCTTAAACCCACTTTATTGATTATGAATTATTTATTCGTATCTATGAGAATTCTGGAGTTTGGACATAATCGGCTTGTATTTGAGGGTATAGTTTATAATTGTGTTTGACTAGAGCTTTGAAGTATTAGGGAAATTGGCAGGCCAAATATACTGATACCTTTAGGTGTAAAGGACGTCGAGGATGTAACATCTTTACGGGTTTTGAGACAAACGGTCTCAAAATCAAGCACAAGAGCATTATAATCTAGTCAAATCAATTCTTTTTAGGACTAGCTTCTAAATCCCCGCTACCGCGATTCATGTAAGTCAAGATACAGTAGGTCCTATTCTGACCGACTCAGAACAGCACATTCACCATGACCATGACTCATGGTAAATGTGCTGTGCATGTGCATGTCCTGACGCCTCCCCAGGTGGCAGGGATCCATGAGGCTTTTCCGCACCCCTATAAAAAATTGGTACCATCCAGGAAATAGATGACATTGTGAACCTTAGAGAATTCCAGGGGAGTAATCGTAAAAGCTGTCTTGGCTTCTTCTTCTCAATGATGAACGTTTTTGTTATTCTAGTGGGTTTATAACTTAGGTTAGAGAGTTCTCTACTTATACATATAATAGAATTTTGGGACAGGACAGTGCCTCCGTTAAGTCGAGCAACCAACACGGGTTTGTGATAATATACTTGACTAATTTGGTTCTATCATAGGATACATTACATTGTCACATAGACGTGTATTCTATTTAAACTAAAGTGTGGATAGGCCACACTTTACGCAATCTACGTACGTATTTGATGTACAAAGTACATATACCTCAATGTTTGCCAATTTCCCACCGTTGCTGTACAATATTGGCAATATCCAATAACATCGAAATGGAAAATGAACATTGCAAAAAAATGTTGAGCACATTGGCAGCCTCCGCCTTGCATTCTGTACTAATATGGTGCAGTAAGCTTAGGTTTTAGTGCCAATAGGAGATATCAAATATCGCTTTTGGTACGACGTGTCACATCGAGACGTTTTAAGTGCAATTCGGCAAGGTGGGCTGACAATACTGTTAAGATGTCACAGGGGTATTTAGGTTTAGTGATATGACCATCGGATTGCCAAGTCGTTGGTCTCGAGGCTCGCATATTTGAAGTCTTGGGCGTATTAATAATTAAATCATCAGTATGTTAAACGGTGAAAGTGATCCTGAGAAAGGTGACTCATCGTGAGCAATATGCATGCCTGAGTTATTTCCTGGACGGCGAGTGAAGTCTACCAACCCGTATAAGGCCAGTGTGGTGGACCTCTCATTATGAGAGGAGACCCGTACCCGGGCTCGTAATGAATGGGACGTACTTCCCTGGATTAGATAGACAGGATTACACAGACAGGGTACCACGAATCAAGAGTTTTTTACACAGCAAGTAAAGCGGTGTCAGTAGATAATGATGTAGACGACTATTCAATAGGTTTCAAACATCGGATCGTCCGAGTTGATTAATTCGAAATAGAAATATAGAAAATATAATAAAAGAGACTATCAGTAAAGACTTACCGTATAGAATACGCGAAAGCCATCACAGCATCAGAGACGAACTGCAACTGCCTCTCAAACTCCGTGTTATTGTCACTGAGCCGCTCCAGCCCGGAGCAGGCCCTGGAATACTGGCCGTTGTATGGAGTCCTGGGGCTGCCAGGGTACCGGCACTGGAAATGGTCTTCCCAGAACTCTGTGGGAAGAAGTTGATTTCAGGCATCTGATATTTATACCCACTTCGTTAGCCTAGTTGCCCTTAAAGCGACTGCTACCCGTGAGGTTCTTAGGTTCCTCGAGATTCCCATGTCAAGCAAAGAGTCAAGACCATGCCAAGAGTTTTTCTATGAAATTCTCAGTAGCAGCTCGGAGTTTGGTTTTGCACCCGGTTAATGGCAATAGGCTTAGCTCCTATTTTATGGGACCTGAAAATACTGTGGGTGTATATTAAGTACACCTCTGCTTCATCCTTCGGGGAATGCAGGCGTGATGTTATATGTATCTGATATTTTATCAGCTCATATTTTTGCAGACAGACGACTTCAAGTCTCTTTAGTTTCCCATTGTTATTTCTAGAATTTTCCAAGACACAATCCTTCTTTTCCAGAACTGTTAAATGTCGAAGCAAACACAAAGACCAAAGGACAAAGCTAAACAACTGGAAATCTTTCCATGAGGAATACGAGAATAAATTGTGCAGATGCACCGCGAAGCTAGAATCGGCGATGAGAACTTTTAAACAAAGTCAAAGAGTCTTTGAGACACAACTGCTTTGCAAAGTTCTTGGGGCTTCCGAACCGAGTATACAAAAGAATTGGGTGCTTGAATAAAATTGTGGGTATGTAAATTGATTCGATTCTATGTGTCACAGAAGATGAATGGATGTGTCTCGTACGATCTTTGAACTCGCAATTGATTTGTCGTTCGTGGTGACGTAACAACGGATGACATACGGTGACAAGCTTGTGAATGAAATGAAATGTATTGTCACGAATAAAACGTTTGAGGAAGACGAGTTGTGAGATAGCGATTTTATACTCCACTGTGAAGTATATCTTTTTAAAACAAACATGAATAAAATTGTAACATGCCGATGTCTGTATATTATAAATATAAAAAAAATAGGTATGGGGGCTTTATTAGAGCCATAGAATCAAAACAACAGTTTTTAGATTTTTGTCTTTCTGTACGTTTGTTAGTTTTTACTCGTACAATTGAAAACAGTTTTAACCGATGTATTGCTAGAAGTCTATCTGAAAATATAGGCTCTACAATTTATAATAGTAGGTACCCGGGAGGGCAGGCCGCTAGTTAAAAAAAAACGAAATATTAAGTGATTAATTTAATTATATTGGACCACCCGTCTCGATAGTACCTATCGTTTCTATCAACAAAAAAATACCTTCAGTAGTCATAAGTTTATAATAAGAGGTAGGGGGGAGGGGGGGAGACATTACAATTACAAATAATGAAGACGTAAAATTACAAGTAATGATCTCGGAAAAAAGTATACCTACAAATGAAATTAATAACCTTTACTAAGCAAACTCAGCAGATATTAAATTAGATGAAGATAAATAAAAGAAAACGTCTGGCTAGAGAGATTAAAATGAATAATATGTAAATGAAAGGCTGTAAGTAACGCTGAGGGATGGGGTTGGTGCTATGGTAATTAGTCTAAGGTTCGACCACGATAACAATTGTATAATCTGATATTTACACTGGCATTGTTTACGACATCGACAGAAAGAAAACGTGTGTAAAAATTGCAGAGGTCGGTATTGAGAGAATAGTATCATTATTTATTTTGTCTTATGAATCTTATTACACTTTTAGGGTAACATACTTTCAAAATTTTAAGGGATCCGTACTAAAATTGTGCCAAATGTGTGTTTATAATGATTCTTCAAAAAAATAATTTGTAAAGTTTATTAATCCATTATCTTCAAAGCATAAAGCAACATCCTCAGAATTTGCGTTGGCATAATAAGATTTTTCTCTCATTTTATTTCCAATCAGTGCTTTCTCTTATACAAGACACGTCTGAACATACGTTGTCCACAGTACAGTGTATTCTTAGCCGTCCCCTTACCCATGGGAATAACTAGAACATAGATAAGAGCGAAAGCTACCATTACATAGTTATCTACAAGTGCAGGTAATTCACGTAGTGTTTCTTACACTATAATTATTCAATCTCCTTAGCCACCTGCCATCACATGTGCAGTGCTTACACCGAATCTATTTGCAGTATCAAGATTTATGGCTACACGAAGCTTGGAATAGACCCTGCGCTTAAGCAGTAGTGGCACGAAGGTAGTTAAGCGTAAGTTATAGACTTTGCACTCAAGTTTATGTTTAAAGTAAAATAAACGTATTGTTCACAATTTAAATAAAATTCTTCATTGAATTCAACGAGACAACCCTGATCCTGCACAGGAGATAGCATACCCTGTAAATTAGTCATATTTTTCTTTCGACCAAAACTATGCTTGTTTTGTTTTAACCTTGGAGATTGTAATCAAATTCTTGATTTGTAAATCAGTTGCCAAAGAGTATAAGTTGGGACGAGAATAAAATTTTGCTGACCATAGTCAAACCTTTAAGTACGGTACGCGCTTGTTAAGTTTCTACGAGTATCTTAAACTATTTTAATTACATTGTTCTCAAAATTCTAAAAACAAACTCGTGAACAAAAACAACTTAATTGGCAATTCTTTGAGAATCCAAACTCGATTTAAGCGGCGGCGCTACTAAAAGTACATTTGCAAACTTTTTAATACTATTCCAAAACAATTTAGTTTTAATTACGCAATGGAAATGATTTCATAATTTATACCAATTACTTACAAGAAAATCAAAGTTTCTTCTGCATTTGAAAGGGGTGAAAATAAAGTTTCTTTTGAGAAGATTCCGTCAGTGATTTTGGAGATCCACCTTCACAAAAAGGGCTTTATTGCGTCTAAAAACAAAGTTGTGGAAGTGTTTTCAACTATTTGTAATGTTGTAAACGAGATAAAAGAGAATATCTCGTGATCTATATTTGAAGTTTCGTTGTAAAGTTTCTTCTTCCCTGTCTGATGAGTTTTCAGAATTTCAGAATTTGAGAGTTTATTATTGTCGTGCTCGACTAAAATTAGGAAGAAATTTTGTATTTCTCAGATTGCTTACAATATTCTTTTTTTGATATTTGATGCGAAAATGTAACCGTGAAGTAAAAATACTAAGTACTTAGTAACAATATTGGACGTAATGTGATAATGTTCGACAATAATTACATGACATGCTAGCATTTTGTAGTTACTTAACACGACAAATTGCATAGAATAATAGTTGACATGCAGCTTAGGTAGGTATTATGTAAGAAGAAAAAGCATTGTTCTTGTCTCGCTAGGTTATGAAGAAAAAACAACCAACTGAAGCCAAAAAGAGGTACCTAACCACATACAAATAATTGTATTGCATATAGTGAAGGAATTTAAACGATAATCAAGTAAAATAACATTGACTCCATTTTCTTACCAACAAACCAAGGATTCCTCTTATTATTCTTCACATTTAGCCCCAAGAAGTACTCTTTGAATCCAATCACGTCATTGGCCTGAGGTTGCACGCTGATGGTGCCTTCGACTGCTCGTTCATTGCCGTCGGAGACCAGCGATCTGGCGCTCCAGCCATCGGAGCCTACCCAGCTGAAGGAGTGGGTGGCATTGGCTCTCTGAACAGCACGCATTACTCCTGCTACTTCTTGGTCAGAGCCGAAGATGATGGCACCTGTGGATGGAAGAAGAAACTTGTTAATCTCATGAAGAATTGTTCCTATAAACTGCTTTTCTTGTGATACATTATGCATATTTTTTTTTTCGTCAATTGACGGAGAGAACGTAGATTTGGAAGGAATCGGCGAGCTCCGGAAATGAATTGGTTATATTGAGAACTGCCGATTTTTGAATGGAAACAGTCTTCTTGCTAGATGGACCCACGATGTGACGAGTAACTTAACTAAAAAGTATGCAGAAGATATCTAAATACCTGGCCCTACACGGCTTAAAAATAACTTGTAATCTTATCATGGAAAATGCTCAAAAAACAAAAAGATACCTACACAGTTTTCTTTTATAACCACTGAAAATAATTCCTGTAGGTATAGTCTACAAACACCCACAAAAATATCCAGCAGTTATTTACTCCCATGGGTTCAACATCAAAACTAAGTTCAATATTAACTAAGAACCAAGGTCTATCGTAAACAAGGGCACGCCAAACTAATTTATTACCCCTCACGGGGGCGGAAATCCGAAGGGATGGCCCGTTTTATTTGCAGGTAAGCTGCTTAAGGCCCGTTTAAGACGGTAGCTACATGTAATCCATCTAATATTCGGGTTTGCTTTGGATTATGTAACTTATTATGACTGCTGTTTGGTTTTCAGTTGTTTGAGGGTTACATTTTGAATATCATTATCCCTTTTTTGACAAACGAATGAAATAACAATGCTTATCCTTATGTTTTTACATAATCACGCACTTTTATACGATATCGCGTGTATTCCCATCGTCATAATCAACCCGTTTAACGTCCCACTGCTGGGCACGGGTCTCCTTTCAGAATAAGAGGGTTTAGGGTATAGTCCACCTCGATAGCCTAGTGCGGGTTGGCACACTTCATACGGTGCGCCGTCGAGAAAATCTCTCAGGCATGCAAGTTTCCTCAGTATGTTTTCCTTCACCGTCGTAAGCGAGTGATAATTAATATATAATTAATAAATTATTAGGCTATCATTGCTTACTTCCATTAAGTTCAGTTTCCCCAGTGATGAGGATTAAAATTACGATTTACGACCAAATACGACAGATCGGTAGTGTTGACCGGTCTTAATCGTGTTTGTTCATCTTGCCGGCATTCTACTGTAAGAGAACCTTTTCAGAGTAAAGCCTTAAATAATTTCAGCACTAAATAAACTCATTGACTGTACACTGTTAATTAACATAGTGTTAATCACAGTCGAAAATATTTTGATGACGATGCGGGCACCGAGCCAGAAATTGGCTGAAATTGTACGATATATTTATTGGATCAGCTCCATTAATTACAAATTTATGGAGGTACATGATATCGAAAAATAATAAATTATCGAGGTTAGGTCACCAACAAGAACAATTTGAAAGAACATTAAGCTCTTATTTCATGATTCATACATACAGTTACGCCTTTGTTCTACAGGGGTAGGCAGAATTACAATTTTTGCATACTTCTTTTGCGTCTTCCACGTCCACACATCTTGTTATATAAACGCTTCGGCTGCGAGTACTACGCACTTGACCTACTAAAAGGACCTTATTGTTATGGTCAGTGTAAGTCCTTTTAGGGCGTCCCCTCCAGGATTTACTTTAATATCACAAACAAAAAGGAACCTTATCTACCTAAACAATCTTAGACTGCCTCGTTGGCCTACGTTGGTTTACCTAGGAGTTCCTCGGTAGGTGTTATTGGGTTTTTATATGAAACTCTCAGTAGCAGATCGGAATTAGGATTTTGTGTAGAATGCCTCGCCCCTCCCCACAGTATATGAGTACACGTCTGCTTAACCCGTCGAGGATTAGTCAAGGCATGTAGATATATATACTCTATACATTCGTCAATCCAGAATCGATACCCCATCTGCTTTCCGTTATCGAATGAGTCGCTAAATGGCACCTGTTTTAATCCAGTCCAATCTGTCCCAACGCGACATTGTTCACCGAACCACGCGAGAGCGAAGTGGCGTGCTTAATGGTAATCATTTCTTATCGCGGCTAACCAATAGATTCAATTTCAGTAACCGCTTTAGCGAAAAATTGTTTCACTCGACACAGCTGCCTATCTATGTCGCGCACGGTCACAATTTATCACATCCCCGATGCCAATATGGTGGAACTAGATAACATTACACTTTGTAAGTCCTTGCTTGTCATTGGAAGAGACTTTCGGGATGTTCCACTTAAAGATTTTGAAGACTGTATATCGCGTGAGTTTTGATCCTTAACGAAAACTAAATAATCTTCCTATCATTGCTATTACCAGGAAATCATCAGATAATAGTTTTGAAGATTTTGAAGGTCAAATTCATAAATATTTTGGGCTGGGCGGGCGTTGTTTGGGCGTTGTATTTTTAAATCAAATCAACCCGAGACCTCAATGTGAATTGGCAAAATATAAATATCTTCACTCAATTACGTACTGAAGAAAACCCGAATGCATAAAAACTTTGCTGATCTAGTTTATCAAGTTGTCTTTGATAACCATAATATGCTTAGGTGTAGTTGATTTTTCAGCTCGGAAACTTACTTATGTCGGGCTCGGTAGTGCCTGCCACGATAAACATAAAATAAGGTTCATATTTAGCGGAATTCTCTACCAGGCAACATTATTCACAACTTGTGTGTTTCTTATTGAAATATGGAACTCTTCAAGACTTATTTACAAACAGAAATAATAAATGCTGCCCTTTAGTAAAGCAACGATTAACGATTAAAGTTAGGTTTGGCTCAGTGCCCATATGACGCCACTCAGTAATTATAAGCGACAATAATACTCGAATTAATGTATTCGAGTATTATTGTCGCTTACAATCCCAGATTACTCCGGTAATAATTTAATGTTCAATATTAATGTTAAATTTAATCATGAATTTACATAATCATTTTCCGGATTATATTGATTCGGGTTGTTCTCCTATACACAGAGAGTGTCTCATCATGTTTAAGCCTATGTAATAAGGTGAATCTATTACCATTAACTGGTCACAAATCCAAATTTCGACCTGACATAATTTCATAGAATAACCCATTATCATCCAGGACATTACGCGTAGTCACGCTTAGGAACGTTAGGCTAACGAGGCAGCTCTCCGCCAGCAGCTTCACTCGCGTGGTCACCCAGACCACCAAGATTTCTTAAAAGTTATTTTATGGTGACGACGTAATTGTCTATACTCATCTTCTTAAAACAAATCTATCCCATGGGAACCATTAAATTTACTGGGATAAAAAGTAGCCTATGTGCTATTCCGGACTATAATCTATTGCTATCCATGAATCCATCCATAATATTGGTATGATTATTTATATTATTCCGTACAAAGATATGCTAATGACATCAGCTGAAAAACAATTTATTTAATAGCATCCCGGAACCACCCATCGTTTGTCATCCCCGTGATGGGGACGAAGACGATGATGATGATATAAGTAGTTCCTCTTACCTCTGGCTCTTGGTTTCGTCAGCAGCTTCGACACGATCTCATCATAAGCACCCTCATGTGCCACTCCTGAATCTTTCACCAGTTTCTCCTTCACAGCTATGCAGATGTTACTCTTCGCCAGCAACGCCTCCAACTCTTCGAATGCCTGTAGGGAATGGTTTTATTATTATTGAAGGGTTGTTTTTTAGGTTATGGTTAAGCAATACGATGATTGATCAATTTTTGCCGTCTCCGATCAGCTAACTAAGCTTCTATGGTTTATATTCTTCAAAAGATATTCTATTAGTTTCCTATCATCTTCACCCGTTTACTGTTCTATAACTGGGCACGGGTCTCCTCCCAAAACTAGAAAGTGTAGGCTTTCGTCCACCACGCTGGACTACGCATCTGCGGAAGTGCAGACTTCATATGGATTAGAGAAAATATCTCAAGCATGCAGACGACCTTCTTTTTTTTTCACCGTCTATGCGAGTGATACGAACTTTGAAGATTGGCGACTACCCTAATTCAGGAAAAGTCAGTATTGCCTTGGATTCGAACACAGCACATAAGACTTGTAATCTAATGGTCCTATCACTACTCCTCTAATTTGCCTATAGTGAGCAAAAATCGAATTCTCCGAATTCTGAATTTCCCTTGTAAATAGCCTCTAAACGGTATTTCATTTCAACGAACACTATTCAAACTACATCCCTTAATAAATTCAGTCCGTAATTAATTGTTCAGTGACGTCACTAAGAACCCTTTCGTCCACGCTAAACCCTCGCCGCGTGATCTGAAGCCGTACAACGTGTTAACGCTATTATTACTTTGAGAGACAGAGATGGCGATATTTAACCTGTAGATTGGCATCCCTGTCTCAAAACCGAAAAATATTTCCAGTAGCTATATGAAATAAAACCTCAGGCTGAGGCCGTCCCCAGCTTACGCAACACTCATAATATAATTTCTTACTAAGAGAGAAATACTTGATACATGAAGTTGGTTAAAAACACGGTAAAACGTAATCGCTATAATTCAGGTTGTTATACGTGTAATATGACCACATTACCAATAACGGGAGCGTTCGGAAGCAGCTGGGCGCAACAGATATTGAAAACAAAGGACTAATTAAATTCAAAGGAATAATTTAAACCCATCTATAATTAGGCCGATTTACTGACGTGTTCGTTTAAGCTGAAATGGATGGCGAAAAGCATTATCTGTGCAGCGAGGGTAGAACGGTCATGTCATTTTCAAAATCAACCCATTTTCGATCTCTCTACTGGGCATGGGTCTCCCTTTAGAATGAGAGCTCTTCCAAGCATCGACATAAATACCAATTATTTATTTTACGTAGATATCGGTCAGTATAAAATGTAGCAGTATGCCTTGTACTATGGCTCATTATCACAAGTCACTAAAAAACCTGGTTTGACGCAGGATATATGCTATAAGCAACGATGATGATAATTTAAAAAACAGTTTAAAAAAATAAGCTATGAAAACTCGAAGTTCTGCCAATAGGACGATCTAATGAACAATGACCAATGTAAATGCTATATAAACCCTCATTGGCTTACACCATAAATCAAACAGAATGGTTCCACATGCGATGGCATTTCAATTTATCTGCACCTATGTGTAAATGATGACACTGCAAATGACGTCAATGATACCCGGCTTGTACGTTGTTATGCAATAGAGTTGATTTGCATTATATTATATGGGTGAACTGTGCGTGTAACTCTTCGAGGTCTTTTTTCTGGAGACCGATAGGCGTAAAATTTGTTAGTGTTTTAAATAAAATCTTTTGTTTAGGAAAATAAAAGCCTGGGGAGCTAGACAAGTTGCATTTGGACTGGAATGCATGTATGGAATGACACAAGCTTTCGACAAATCGGGCTGTCACTAATGTCATTTACATACATTTTGTTTGTCGATTCGAATGTCAAAATGCAACTTGTCTAGCATTATTACTTGTAAGAGCGTTATTTTTACGCTAATGTTGAGTTGATACACAAACTACAGCAATGGAAGACACAGTTCCAGCAAATCGGCGTTTAGGGGGTTTCTCTTATACACGGCTGCTTACACGAGTATACGAACTGCCTCCTCCTGTTAATAAAAACCCTCACCTTGATTCCATAGCTGGACTCCTCGTAGATGATGGAGACGTAGCTCCACTCAAGCTTCTTGACGATCTCCACCATCGCCCGCACCTGGTGGTGGTCTGAAGGTATGGTGCGCGTGAAGTACTCAAAGCGAGCCTTATTCGACAGCTCGGGGGATGTGGAGAAAAATGATACCTGTGAGGTGATGGAAAAGAGTGTTAACATACACTTGTAGTAATATTTTGGTGCCGATGAAATAACAAATAAATCAGTAGATGATTATTCAAAATTTGAAAAACCTTCCATTACGTTCTATAATTACGTTTATTTCGGTTGACCATAATACCACAAATTCTTATTTTAAGCTGCGTTTCCACCAGGGATGTGCAAGGAGAGTGGTGTGAAATTCCACCAATAGGCTGCGTTTCCTTCTGTTTTAAACACAGCCGATTGGCAGGTTTTTCCTTGTTTACCGCTTTGCTTCCTCGCATCACTGGTGGAAACGAAGCCTAAAGGAGCAATGTTTTACAAAACTTCATCATAAGCCTATTAATCTTCCCACTGCTGGGCACGGGTCTACTTTCAGAATGAGAGGGGTTAGGCTATTACAATAAGGCTGATAGAATTCATGTACAGTTGGAAGAAGTTCAGCGTTGGCGCTATTGTGGTATCAAAACTTTAATTCATAACCTATCATAGACTATCTTACTTGTGGAATCTTAAAGAGACGCAGTAGATTGGCAACTTGAACTGAGGTGACACTGGAGGCTGCACCGACGACTCCCGATATGACTTTCCGGACGGCAGTCGCGTTGCAGGCATACTCTGCATCGTCTATGTTGCTGATGGAGCCTGGTGGTGGAAAATGTAGGAGATAAATGATGATTGTTTTCAACCCTGATGGGAGTCTGTTAGTTGCAACGGACCACAGCATGTCATGGTTGTGGTGAATTTTACGGATCATGGTATTTAGTCGATATGAGTCCGACACACCCTGCAGCTTCCCCAAGTGGCTGGAATACATGAGGATTTTTCGCATCCCAACATTTCCTTCATCTAGAATGACTATAGTAAAAGTTGTTTACCTAAGAAATATTCTCCGATCAGGTGGTAATTAAATTGCTTTGCTTTGTTTGTCAAGTTGGTTGTATAGTAATATAATATTTTTGTTTTTCCGGAATCCCTGGGAAAGAAAATTTGGCTTAAATACCTAGTGAAAAAACAATGAACTTTCCCTTATAAATTAAAGTCATCAGAGTTTACTTGATGTGATATTAAATTCCCTAAGAAAATAAAAAAAATTAGAGAAAAGAAGTAGCATACAGACCTTTTATAAAATCTACAGCCATTTCAAGTCCATAGGTATCCTTATCACAATCATCTAGGATATGAGCTCCAACAGTCACCCCTGGTATCAGTCTCAACTTGTTATTTATAATATCCAATGTATACAACATTGTCTCAAGAGCCTGCACGCCTCCCTGCGGCATGACCGGCCCGCACGTCATGTTGTCTGACCTCTCATGAACCATCATCAGCCCTCCAAGCACCAAATCACCTTCAATAACCGCCTCTCTTTTAATAGGCCAATGCTGATGCTTCTTGTCTTTCATCTCCCCAACTTGATCGTTAGACATGTTCACCCAGTCACTCTTCGCTTCATTTTTAGGAGCAATTTCATAATCTACCAAATGCATTCCATCTTTCAAATTCAATATTGGGTAAAAGTCTTCGGGCCTATCGGCGAAGAATGCAGGATCGTAAATCACTTGACCTGGTTTATGTTTGTGTCTGTGGTGGTGCCTGTTCCTCTTGTGGAAGATAGAGTCCTCGATATTCAAGGAGTCTACGGAGTTTCTGTTCTCTGTGTAGTGGACCATGGTGATGAGTAGACAGACCGCCAGCCACTGCTTTCCGGGACGCATGTTAGAGATGGGTGTATCATACCATTGTGATGGGATAGCTGATCCATGTTAAACGGTGTGCGTTCATTTTAATCTGTAACAACAGAAATATTTTATTAGTATGATAGTAACAACACAGACGTTGCCAGTCTGTGTAGACTGGCACTATGTTCTGGAAAGAACATATTATGGGATGGTCGCCAAAATCCGCAAACAAGAAAAAGAAGAACAACACAGAGAAATGTATTTGTTTCCAGTCTAGAAGACAAGAGCAGAAAATTCATAAATAAATTCATAGCAGCTTACATTCAAATGACAAAACTAGAAAGTAATGGTTAGAAATTCAATTCAATTAAGAAACTCTTACTTATATACATAGCTGTACAATTGTTTCCCATACCTTTCTCAATCATCGTTACTATTATCATCTTTCACACCACAACCCTCCCTTACACTCCCCCCGTGTATCAAGTTACACCACACATACTTCTCAAAGCTCTCACTCATTTCTATTATTACATATGTATACTTATAAATAATAGAGTAATTCCAGCGGCTATAATCCAGCTGTTCATTTGGTAACAGTTCATAAACTAACGTGGTGCGACGGAATAATAATAATAAAACATAATAACATGTTTGCTCGTGTTGTGTCGACCCACGTCACCCAACCAAATTTATTTAATATGACACCTTAATACAATCCTGGACTGAATCATGGCTTATATGAAACGGGCAATGGTATAGGAAATGATTTGTAACTCTGTGCTAAGCTTAAGGAAGATAGATATATTAAAATAGTGAGTCAAATATATTTACAGCATAGCTTGTATGTTTACAGCAAAATATTCTTATCTTTTCAAAATGAAACTAAATATGAGGGACGCAGGTTAGAACTTCTTTCGTTAAAATATCTTTAAAAGGAATTGTTTTAAAAGTAAGGAAGAGTTTCAAATGTGTTTCAAATGTAATATAATGTATATAGAAATAAATAGATAAACCCTAAATCACATAATATAAAAGTTACTACCTACAGTAGGTACAACTACATTACATAAAATTAGCTTGTACATCAAATTTTCAGGACGGTTTGTTCAAAAGCTTTTAAATAGGTAAGTAGAATAAAAAATGCGATAACACGAATCTTAAAACTGCAAAACCATCAAAGTACATAATCCCTCCATTTAAAGCGAAGCGGGACTAAAACGGGAAGGACCATCCATTACTTGAAACCGAAAATTTAATACACAAATTGTTGGGAGGCTTAAAATTTCAGGGGTTTTTAAAAGTTTGCAAACGAGAGAGGAAATAGGGAATTCTCGAGGAGCGACAAATAAAAGAAGCGCTTGGAGGATCCAAATCTGTTTACGTTTACAAATTTGATTTGAACATCTAATAAATTTTGAATTACGTAGTCAATGATTTAGAAATGAACGAAAGTCATTGCTATTTGAGTCAAATCTTTTTGAGATCGGAGAAATTTCCTTTTCGATATTATTTTTGAAGAGAAAATTATACTTAGGAAGAAAATAATCCCCATATTTTCCTTTTTGTCATTGATTCATCAGATAGACATCAACCAATAGTTGATGACGTCACGGAATACAGGTGGGGCATTATTTGTTGTTGTACCCACCAGTCGGCCAAACTTTGATTTATTCCCAGCAAAGGATTAAGTAGTCCTGCTAGGCTGCGGCCCTTTAAACATTTTTGAACCATTCAATTTTAGATAAGAATTAATACAAATGACTCAGGGCCTGTTTTACAGCTTACTGATAAGTTCCCGTTAAATTTCATACAAATTTTGTTAATTTTTTTTATTTATCCTGCGGTTAGCGGCTATCTAGAGGTGGTGAAACAGGCCTTTGCATTACTAGAGTAGACAAAGTTAATGATGTACAAAAGTCGAAGAAGGAAAGGCTGACCATTCGTACTAGCTTTTTTTTGCAATTTACATTTCATTATTGATGCAAAGTAAAATTGCTTTCGTTACAAGTTAACGCATTAAACGAGTTCCATTGACCCTTTTAAGTGACAAAAGAGGTTAAGGGCATGTTTTATCGCCCCTTAAGTTCCTGTTAACTTACTTGGCAGATAATTCTATACAATTTTTGTTAATTTTTTTTATTTATCCGGCTGGTATCGGCTATCCATAGGTGTGGCCCTAAATACTTCGGAACCTGACAGGTACTAATTAGTTTAATTGGACGAAATATTAGAAGTATTGATGCCAATTCCCATCTAGCCTTGATTAAGGTAAAATAATAACGTAACATAACCTATCATTACGCCTGTATTCCCCGAAGGGTTAAAAACGAAAACTTTTTCAGTAATCATTAACCGACCACAACTCCAAACTCCGAGTTTCCAAACTGTGAATTTCGTAGAAAAACCTAATTACACTTTGGTCGACCTCGGATTTGAATCCAGGATCTCGGGCGTAGCAGTTGCACGTAGAATCGTGATCCCACCTGGGAAAAACTTAGTCTCACTAGGCTAACAAGACAGTTCAAGATCTTCGATAAAAAAAATGTCTTTTAACCAAAATTGTTGATAAACAACAGCCTATCTTAAGAATTCAATGCCTTAATCCTGTAGTCTCTAAGCGATCTATCTTAAACTCCTTAAGTCTTGTCAAGAAATTTTCTCACTATCCTAAGAAAAATTATGTCAAAACAAATAAAAACTTTGAAGACAATTTTCCAACTAATCCTTGGCTCACTGTTCTCATTCTGAATTTATATTGTGTACTCTGTTGGTGTCTAAGTGTGTATCGTCGTAAATCGGCGCGGCTTAGCAACAATAATGTTTAACTTTGAGACTTGTGGAGTTGTGGCGGAGGGGCGAGGGCGCATCGTTTTAGTGCCGGCTGATATCACGCCTTAAGCTTCGTTCAGATGACGCGTAGATTTTGTAAAATACGTCAACGGAACGTCGGAACGGAACGGATTTCTACTCATCATCGTCATCATTGCTTATGGTCTATTATATTTATCTTCGGGGACACCTGCAGGCACCAGGTGGGCGATCAGTCCTCTTGTTTGGATTATTTCGCCCAGTTCCCCATTTTTGGTGGATCCCTTCATGGGTTACTGGCGCTCGGCGTCGCGAATCTTCTGATTGCTTTGCAGAAGCCCAACAGTTGTTTGATTGATATTTCTGCAAGTTGCTTAAGGTCGGCGCATTAGTTATGTATTTTTCGTCCATAACAACTCTATTATGGAACTCACTGCCGGAATGTTTGTTCCCCGAGACTTATAATTTGGGTGTCAAGACGAGAGTGAATCTGTTTCTTCTAGGCAAGCGCGCTCCATCGTAGACCACGTCGTTGCGATTTGTGGTCAAGCACAAGCCTAAGATAAAAAAGAAAGTATTTGTGTTTGTTTGGGTGTTTCTTATTTATTAGAAATGTGTATTTACAAAGAAAGTATATAAGCACGGGGACATTTTACTTAGCTATCTAGTCCCAAACTAAGCAAGGATGCCTAGCAAAGTTGCAATCTTAACGTCCGAATCGACACACGGATAGAAACAAAATGTTTGGGAATGACATTTGTAAACGTCAGATTTGTCGAGAGCTTCTGTCATTCCCATACATTTTGTTTCTCTTCGTTCGTCGGTGCGGACGTTAGATTGCAACTTGGCTTAGCCCGAAGAACTTGTACTAGGGGTACTAGATATTTTTAGTAAAGACATATTTCTTCTTATTAAGCGACGAGGTTTGAATGTCCATTTTGGAAAAGTCCACAAACTCCATAATGTCCTGTCTGCTCCCATCTCCTTGCCAATCCCACCCACACCCGATGGCCTTTTCCAGAGTGGTGAAATAGCTGGAGAACCTCCGGCTGCTTCGCCGTTTTGGAGAAGGCTATCTGATTTAAAAAATTCTGTACCGCTCCTTAAGCGAGTTCCTCGTGGCGCTAGACCTTTAGTTGCATTACAGCTAGCACGATGTGTCCGTCTTGCCGCCCGGGAGAACTCGCCGCGTGCTTGGGAACAACTACTCACTTTTCCGTATAGGATTCTACACGTACAAAAAAATAATCTAGCTAACAAAAAATCATTAACGGCCCAAATTAAAGATAATTGTAACTTTTCGAACCAAAATTTATATTCAAAATTGTCATCACAGAAATATTATTCAAGAGATATTTGCTTTCGTGTAGAATCCAAGCTAAGTGAAGGCGACATTAGTGGTGCGGCCAGGTTAATTTTTAGCAGTGATGTGGTCGCGCCTTGCTCCCCAGAAACCCTTTCATCTCTGAAGAGCAAACATCCTGCTCCGGCAGATGACCTTTCTTTTCCTGACCCTCCTGATCCTGATTCCAACACCCTTACCATTACAGCTCGTCATTTGGTCACTGCCATTTGCTCCTTCCGAAGTGGCTCTGCTGGGGGCCTCGACGGTTTGACTCCCCAGCACTTAAAGGACCTCACAAGTGGCAGCGCCGGGGAGGCTGGTGAGACGCTTTTGAAGGAGCTCACGGTATTGACCAATCTCATGCTCTCCGGCAATGTGCACGAGGCCGTCGTTGATGTTTTGTACGGTGCCCATTTATGTGCCCTACGCAAAAGGGATGGCGGCATTCGTCCCATTGCCGTAGGAAGTACCTATCGTCGTACGGCAGCTAAAATTTGCTGTAAATATTACAGTGAATCTATTTCAGGTAAATTACAGCCCCTACAGCTCGGTTTTGGTTCGAAAGGGGGCTGTGAGGCTGCCGTACATGCTCTTTCAAATTATTTACATAGTGGGAAAGGTGAGGGCATCCTTAAGGTTGACTTAAAAAATGCTTTTAATTCGGTTAACAGGGACTCTCTATTGGCAGAAATTAAAGAAGAAGCTCCGAAAATTTACAGTTTTCTTTGGCAATGCTATAGGTATCCATCAAAATTACTCTATCAGGGCCATTTATTAAGTTCTTCAGTAGGCTGCCAACAGGGAGACCCTCTCGGGCCAATGATTTTTAGCCTAGCAATTCAACCCATTATTCGCCAGTTAAATTCTAAATTTAATGTGTGGTATTTGGATGATGGGACTCTAGGTGGCGATGTAGATACCGTTTTAAAAGATCTAATTTTTCTAAAAGAACAATTTCATTTGATTGGGCTTAGATCTCAACCCATGTAAATGTGAAATATATTTATCTGACTCAACCGACAGACAGACTACTTTCGAAAAATTTGACCAAATTGCTCCACAAATTAAAATAATAGACAAAAGTTCTCTTCGCCTCCTAGGGTCTCCAATTTTAGATGAGTCCTACACAAATTTTATAGACGAAAAAATTCAAAATTTTAATGAAATTTCGGAAAGACTCTTGAAAATTAACATGCATTCGGCTCTTACTATAATTCGATATTGTTGCTTTGGACCCCAATTCACATATTTTCTTCGCTCTTCCCCTTTATGGAAGCATTCGGATCTTTTGGAAAAAATTGACAGTATTATTCGTAAAACTTTAACTTCTATTTTGAATATAGCTGATGGATGGATGACCGGGCCTGGGTACAAGCAACTCTGCCCATACGTTTTGGAGGCCTTGGCGTCCGCAAAATTTCCAGTATAAGTTTACCGGCATTTCTATCTTCGGTTCTCAGTACCGAGAAATTAACCAGGAATATCCTATCTCTATCACTGGTTGATTTCG
This sequence comes from Acronicta psi, assembly GCA_946251955.1. Taxonomy (NCBI): domain Eukaryota; kingdom Metazoa; phylum Arthropoda; class Insecta; order Lepidoptera; family Noctuidae; genus Acronicta; species Acronicta psi. The sequence goes on from OX276482.1 coordinate 13,312,011, forward strand.
AGGTACCGTCCGCGGTCGAGGCTAGGAATGCTTGGTGTAGCATTTGCCCGAATACCGATCCACCGATTAACCCTTTTTCCCAGAGGCAGTGGGATGACCCGCTTTGCAGTTTGATACGGAATGAACTTATTAAAACGTCAATCAATACTGCTGAGCGGGCTCGTTTGCTGGCTGTGGGTAAATGGGAATCGGGTCTGTGGTTACAAGCACTTCCCTCTGCCAACATAGGTACTATGTTGGATGATGCAACTTTCCGGATCGCTGTTTGCCTTCGCTTGGGATCTCCTTGCTGTGCTCCGCATCGCTGTCACTGTGGGGAGGCTGTCGACGGCCTCGGACACCATGGCTTGTCTTGCAGTAGGAGTGCAGGTCGTATACCACGGCACGCTAATATCAATGACATCATACGCCGTGCTCTAGTCACCGCCGGCGTTCCAGCCATATTAGAACCAAATGGTCTGGCACGTGACGATGGCAAGAGACCGGACGGGATGTCATTGCTCCCTTGGAAAATGGGTAGGCCTTTAGTATGGGACGCGACGTGCGTCGATACTCTTGCGCCATCCCATCTTCCAAGCACGGCGGGCTGTGCTGGCGCTGCTGCTGCAGCTGCGGAGACCAACAAACGGCGAAAATATAACAATCTTATAAATTGTTATATTTTTGAACCCCAAAGGTTGAAACGCTGGGGCCATGGGGCCCGAGTGCTCATTCCCTTTTTAAGGGCATTGCCAAACGCCTTTTCGACGCTTCCCGGGACCCAAAGGCTGGCCTTTATTTTGGTCAGAGAATCAGCATTGCCATACAACGTGGCAATGCAGCCAGCCTTCTGGGTACCCTTCCAGCTGATGGCGATGCGGAGGAGTTTTTTGATGCCTTATTGTAAATAGTAATTTTATTATTATTTTATTTTAGTCATATTTAGGAATAGATTTTTAATTTAGTACTTAGTTATTTTGTGTATGTGTAATTGTGTGTATCATGTAGATTACATAAATACTTAGTTTCTATAAATTTCCTTACCGATAAACAATATGGTTTTCGCCCTAAATCGAACACTTTGTCAGCTACAGTCGATCTTATCACAAAAATAAAAACTAGCTTTCTTCTTATAATATATAACTAGCGGCTTTGCCCGCTTGGTCTTGGATAACTTATTTCCCCAGTTTTTGCAACATTTTTCATTGCTACACCGCTCCTATTCGTCGTAGGGTGATGGTATGTAGCCTATAACCTTCCCCAATAAATGGACTATCTAATACTGAAAGAATTTTTCAAATCGGTCTAGTAGTTTCGGAGCCCTATTCAATACAAACAAACAAACAAACAAATCTTTCCTCTTTATTATTATAGATATAGACAAACACACACACTTTCATTTCAACACATAAATATTTGTGTGCTGTGTCAATTGAACTCACGACCGATCAGCGGTCCGACACTCAAAACAGTAGAGCAAGGTTGTTGTACAAATTCCAAAAAGTCCCGAGGAGCCGTCGCAGTATTTATGGCTTTGCCAAAGAAAACACCACGCTCAGGACAAGAGTATTTATTGTATTGGCATACGCGGAAGGTCATGTTTCTGCGGAGAATCTTAACACCGCGATTCAGTTTTTCAGGAAAATTGCACAACGCCATCTCTCGAGTTTGTGTGAACTAAATTTAATATACAAAACATAAAATTAATTATTATCATTGATGCAAGACTTAACAGTTGTCTATGGCTGCGTTAATTTGGTCGCATCGTCTGAATCCAATCTTAACGGCATACATTACGATGTAACTTTATTTAAGTACTTCCGCCATATTGTGGTCTAAGGGAGGAGCTCGGTTTTATGTGTAAATGTATGTTAGAAGTAATACACAGAGTCGTATGCGGTAACTGTAATGATAACGGTGTAAGAAGGTTTCTGTGTGTACCACTAACATTGGTTTTTATAGTTATTTCTTCTATTTCAATAGATAGTCTACTTTAGAATGTATACAGTAGTATATTGTTAAAGACTATCTGTAGGCCGCGGCTTCACTCGCAATTAAAAAACTTTGTATATACCTACTATGTGTTATTCTGATAATTATGTTACTTCTATTATTTACTTTACTTTGTATTGTAGATTTTAATAAATGTTGTTTGTTAGTTACTGTAATTGGTAACTACACAATGCTAGTGGTATGTCTGTTAAGTTTTATCAAAATCCCTACAGTATTTTTGGTGTAAAAGAATAACCATCTTATACATTTTTGCATTACTTTAACTTTTGTATCTAGTATATTTGCGTATGCATATACCAATGACTTTTACGCCATCACTTGCAATAAATCGAAATTCGCTTTTATTAAGAGCATGGCCTACTTCTAAAAGCATCCTAAGTATAATTATGTTAGTGGAAAAATACGTTACACCTTGGCTTCTCACGTGATGGATGTGTTGGTCAGAAGACCTACAACTTAATGTCTGTATTTGTTTTGATTACTAACATAATTATTAAGAACTCTAGGATAATAACCATTGGGCTTACTTACCATCATTAAACAATTTTATTATTATTTAAGAAAAAATCGACATCACTTGCAGTGGTCTTATTAGTGGCTTAGTAGAAATTTGACATTCGAATCGACAAACGAATAGAAAGAAAATGTATGGAAATGATATTAGTGACAGCTCGATTTGTCGAAAGCTTGTATCATTTCTATACATTTTGTTCTTATTCGTTTATCGATTCGAATAGAAACGACATTAGTGACAGATGCAGGTTATTTGCCAATCTGTAAATATTTTGAATTTGGAAATTGCTACACAGAATATGAAAAACCAAAACAGAAACGACTTACACCAAAGAGTTTTTGATTGTTCTATTAGGTTAACAACCTTGTTTGTCGTCATATTTTTTTTTATTGTACGCCTCGCAATTCTTAGTATATTACACGCTATACGCCTATTAGTAATGGGTAAGATCACTGGTGGTATGAATGTGGGTCACATATGCCATGCAGCACATTCATTATACCACTTCAGTGTCCACTCCATCATAATTTAGCCACTCAATTAACTTGGCGTACGAATGGATGGCCATTATCGTGTAACGGTCTGCGCGTACTCAAAACACACAAGCTAACTACACTCGCGAGTAATAAACTGGAATCACTTCATTCCGTGAAGCTCAAAACATTTTTTTTTTACAATTTCTATGCCATTAACATGATATAAGGAATAATCTTTGTTAATGATTTTGAAAGAGGTTTTAACCTCATTGTAATCAGTTAAAGATAAAAAAAGAAATTTCAACAAATAAAACTCAATAATATTTTACTCGTCCGAATGATTTGTACGTGAATTTTTTCGTCATTAGTTTTTCCCGGGTAACAGCGGCTGGCGACGAACCATTTATTTTTTAGCCGAATTTCAATGAACGCAGATGTTGATGTCATTTGGAATTCAATTATTCAAAGATTTTGATGCGACGTAATTCAATTCCTTCTTCGCTGAATAATATTTTGGCGTGAATAATATTTTTCAACCTGTATCCCTATACATACTTATAGAGTATACTAACATTGTATGATTCAAGATCTGAAATGAAGTATATTAATAAACTTTGAACTAAATATCACTTTATTTGAATTTTAAAATTTCAACCGCGTGACCCAAAGGCTGGCCCTTTCTTTTGGTCCGAGACTCAGCATTGCCATTCAACGTGGCTCTTTGATGCCCTATTGTAAGTTATTTTTTCTTTGAAATGGTTTTTTAATAGACTTTTTTGGTAATTTTATTATCTTTAAAATCTGATCATATGAAGTATGTACAAATTAAGGCCTGTTAACCACCTCTTAGTAGGTTTCAGTCAAATTATTTGATAGATAATTTCATATAGTTTTTTTAAATTTATCCGATAGGTAGCGTTTATCCAATGATGGTGAAACAGGCCCATAAAATCATTTTTACTGTCCGAAATGTTCCTTAGTTTTGTACAATAAAGAAGGCTTTTTATAAACAACCCCATAAGAATTTTCATAGGGTTATAAATAAGGTCACGGTCGAAAATAAGCAGCTTAAAAATCAACAAGCGAAAAATTTATGGTAAGGAAAAGAAGGCCGAATTTTCTTGCAAGAACTTTTTGTTCCTACCTAAATGTTTTTATCTGAGGTTCGTTTAGTCCATAAAGTCCATTTAATACATTTCCCTCTTTATTTTTAACCAGACATTTTGGTTCGTTTGAGGAACTCGGAACAAATGCCAATTTTCATTTGCAAGTAACGGACCAATGAATTCGGGTTCAATTCAGACAAGAATTCCCTTATTTAAATTGCTTATTTGTCTGCTGTGTTGCCCCGCAGGATTGTATTAGTGTCTTGGACAAGAAATTGGAATAATGTTTTGCATAATATTAGCAATTTTGGTACTTACTAAATGTTCATACTGAAAATTTTAGTCGAATTTGTACTTCAACATTTCAGTCCAAATTGTTGAAGTTGAAATACAAATTCTACGAATAATCTTTAAATTCATATTCTAATATTTTTATTTCAAAAGTGGCTATAAATAGCCACTTTTGAAACGTTAAATCAGTTGCACAGTTCCAAAAAAAGTGGGTCTTATGGAGAAGAGCCGGCAAGGAAATGTGTGGTACTTAACAGTAACAATTATTATTGTGAATAGTATAATCTTTCTAAATAATTAATCTTTGTTTCATAATGCCTGAATATAAAAAAAAAATGGACTCAATATTTCGTTATTATAATTTTATTCCATCCGTAGAAGTCTTAAAAATGGTCTCCTATCTCTTATATTGTATGCGTGTGCTCAATCTCATGAATTTAAGTAGCCAGACGTAACAAATGTAAGCTTTGCAAGTTATTGGCTCTTGTAGAGTTTCTATGCTCCATATTAGTACAAGAGCTAAAGCTAAGCTCAAAATAACGTACTACATTGTCATTTTCGATATTGTGTGGGCGTCGTATTAACATTGACGTTGCTAACTCTTGCTTACATTTGGGTCGAGAACATTTGGAGTTAGCTTAGGATGTAAAACCTATTAACAGACTATCGTTTGGTCAAGCAAGTTCTTACACATCAAACGTAGTTCGCGCATGAATAGTACACATCAAACCGTTTTGGTCCCACGTTGGGTGCCAGTTACAAAGATACGCAATATTTTATCAAAAAATATATTATATATTTTGCGATAAAGAATATCTTACTTCTACATATACAAACGCCTCAAAGAAAAAAAAAATTGTGACTTGCTGCACTATCGATTACCATAGAAGAGTTTCAAAATCGCCAAACGATTATAATCGATATCTTACAAGACACTGCTGGTTTAGCCAGGAATTTATTAGAAATAAACATTTTTTAGATGTTACAACAAATTATGGTAAGTGGGTGTTGGGTTTGAGCATATTTCTCTGAACCAATTTGTAACGAATAAGTCTACAACGTTTAAACACCCCTCATTAATTATTCACCCAAAAACCTTTTTACCTCCAAAAAATACCCAACAATTTGTAAAACCAAGTACAGGTCATGATTTACGGCACAAAACACTAACCGCACCGACTTGTGTCCGTCCGGGTTTTAATTACGAAACGCGGCACAAATACTTGGTACTTTCAGTTTTTTGGCAGAAAATGTGCCAGTATTTTGAGTCCCACAGTAATTAATCAGAGCGGCTTTTTAGGCACCCCAGGGGTAGTGTGAAAGGCGAATTTTTAACTGGAATTTTTCATGACAGCTAAGGGTTAGCACATTGTATATTTAGCACTCGTAAATAATGGGTAACTCAAAACTGTCACTAATTATGACGGTTAAGCTTTCAACTGTCTTATCAAATAGTTTCCCTACTGTTGTAAACCTTACTTAGATACCTTACTAAGCTAGAACACACCTGTGACACTCCATACAAACTTTCCGATACCGCTGCACACTACAATACCAAATGTCAAACTTGTCAAAATTTTGTTTGTGTGTTGTGCAAATGTGTGCGTGACGGTGCGTAGGGTTTGTTGGCAGTCCGGCAAGAACACCGGCAAAATGCGGGGGACCTGAGGTATTTGACGTTAAGGAGGGGCGGAGAGTGGCCATTCTGTTATTATTTATTCTGTGGCTAAAATCTGACATTATTCTTAAATTGAAATAAAAGTATTTTTTACCCGACTGCCGAAGGAGGGTTATTACGGATTTAATCACGTTACATTTATATACCTACTCTTAAATTCCGACGTTTTGGACCCTTTACAGCGTAAGTTCACTGGTAGACTAAGATGGTAGGCGATTTAATGTTATAATTACTAACAGCAGTGTCCGAAACTTCGGGGATCTAAAAGTATAATAAAATAATGCGCTAAAAACCATAAAAAGTAGTTTTATATCAAAGTCTAATATTTGCGTGTTATATAAGAACCCAGTATTATTCCTGTATTTTGAAACTTCCATTGGAACAAGGCAATTGGCAATCTTTTGTTTATCGATTACTAAAGAAATAGGCTTACAGAATGTCTAGGGGCAGGGTGTAACAGACCTAGCTCTGGCTTGTTATGGCCGGGCTCACTCAGGGAAAGGAGTTTGCTGCTCGACCAATTTTTGCCAAACAGACAATCAACGAAAGTCATATTTAAATTAAATTAGTAGTTAAATTTGGAGACGGTGCCACCGTCTCCAAATTAGTTAGAAATCATAATGTAAATATGTTATTTTTTGCTTTTTAGTTCTTTTTTGGAGGCGGTTTGTTTTTTGTTTTAAAATAATTTTATAAACCAAATAAATAAGCATTCCTTTTGTATAAGGTCCTTGCTATTAACAGAGAGCCAGTTTTCAGAATTATATTCTAAGTTGAAGAATTTAGACTCTTTTTTGAATTACATTCAATTTCAAGATAAATAAATCTCTCATTGGTTGAGTGAGGCTTAGAGATTTTCCACTCAGTGGATTGGTAGGAGAGGAGGGTGCACACCTTACGCACCCTCCCAAAAGAGCCGGGGGCCGCATAGGCGGCCCGTCACCGCCGGGGTCGCGGAAGAATGTCAACACGTTCCCGCACCCCGGCTGAATGGTGATGAGCCGAACACCCGTCTGGTTTTAGTGGGTATACGTCCTTTTCAGGATGGAGTCCCACACACCGCGCCGCCTTCCCCAGGGCGGCGTGACGGTGCATAAAGCATTTCCAGACGCCAAAAAAAAAAAAAAAAAAAAAGCTTAGAGATTTTCAGCTTAAAGAAACGTGAATTAAGACTGTTTAGAATAAAATTATTTTCTAACTGGAGGCTGTAATTTTCATTACTGTTAATTCTATACAATTTTAAAAGACGCTAGGTTTTGTGAAATTAAGAAGAATTAAACGGCTGCTGTTTCTAACAATATTGGTGTACAATCCATTTGCTGACGATTCTGCAACTAATTACCAAACTACAAGTAAAGTATCAACCATGAGTTCTATCGAATTGCTTTCGATAAGTCTTTTACGCATCGAAACGCTGTAATCTTATAGTTCCTTACGTAACCGCTAGAGGCGCTGCGAGGGTTTTCCATACAAATATTTTACGGCGTCGTTAGCGAGTTTAGTGAGAAAAACTCATGGTCGAGGGACTGAAGATGTTACCAGCGGCAGCGGTTTTACTGTAGCTGTAGTAATAGAGTAGTTAACGTAATCGTATCGATTTCGAATTATTTTGTATGGAACACTGTTATGCGCTGCGGCGGATGTCAAGGGAACCAAAAAATTGCTAGCATAAGTTTTCGAAGTAAAGTATTCGAAAAGTTAACTATTCAAGTAGTTTAGATAAGGACTTGTACGAAAAACGATAGCATGAGTTCGTTTCTGACGGATAGTACAGTTAAAGTATCGTGAAACTTGAAGGCTGCAGGTTATCGTTATCGAATAGTAAGATTTTACGTTAAATACGTGACTAGTGCTTGACTACTGGTGTCTCAAAAAAATGAATCAATAAATCAAGATGAAATATGTACCAGCCGGGCTAACATGCACGGCGCGAGAACATTTTGTCTACGCTTATGTCGTGCTTTTGTTTCGTTTTCGCACAAGAAATAGCGAGACAAAACAGTAGACAATTTTTTGTCGTAGCGCCCATACTGGCCTAGCTGATTTGATTTTATTTTGACTGTGCTAACTGTGAAAACCGCACCCAATTTCCTGCAGTAATTTTTGCGAGATGCGCGTATATCTAAACGGACAGACAACAAAAAATTGGAAAGATAATTGTTATGGCATCCATTGCTTATTTAAAGACCTACAACATAATTGTGTAGAATTTAGGTACTTGCAACCGATGCGTGTGTATGACAAGATGTATGAACGTAGAGGAAGCTAAAGAAGTATGCAAGAATAAGCAAGTCGCGCTCAGTAGTTTCTGCCTACCCTTATGGGAAAAAAACGTGAGTGTATGTATGTATTATGTTTAAATAAATGAATATTGTGAATCTTGTGAGTGAATATTTGTGTGTTAAGTACAACTTCGATATTTTTAATGCTAAGCTGGAAGCAGTAAGACGGGTACTTAGTCTAAATTTTTTTGCAAAGCATGAGAGCTGAATGTCATCTAAGTGCTGAGTGTCTGAAAAACTTTGTTCACAAAAATAGCTTTGTTTTTTTGTTGTAATCTGTATTTTATTCGTGAAGACCTGTTATTGGCTTTCTGTTACCTAAAATTATTGTTTACTTTAATTGTTATATGCTGTTGGTTTTCCTTTGAAAATAAATAAATAAATTCCTACGTACTTTATCCTCCAAAAGTGTCAGTGTTCAGCGGTCAGCGTGGTGGAAATGAAATTGGTGGTTTAAAAAGGCTCCCATTCCATAATAGGGAGAATTAGGTGGATTTACGAATTAGCTAAGTGCCTGCATAATGTTAGTGTTGTTAATGTCGCATTAAATGGGAACTTTATCGTTGTTTCACGTTATACAAATTAGTATATATTAGCGCTTTGTTCTTTTGTGGTATTACAGCATTATATCAAGACTTAATGGCGTAATATAAACGTGTTTTGTGTTTTTGAAATTACCACGTCTGTTTGTTTCAGAAAATTTTAATACTCGTAAAGTGTTTTATAGGACATACTATCACGCCGTCTCAAAAGGATTAATGTACTGCTGTGCATGCACAAATCGCTGTTATGTTTTTAGGGCATAGGACCATCGGACTGACAAATCCTAGGTGCTTTAATTGGTTTTGGTGTGCAATAGAATATTCTATCTATCTATCTTAGTCGCAAAATGTCGCTTTCGCAAAATGTCTCTTTCTCATAATGTCTCTTTCTCATAATGTTGCTTTCGCAAAATGTCGCTTTCGCAAAATGTCTCTTTCTCATAGTGTCGCTTTCGCAAAATGTCTCTTTCTCATAATGTCGCTTTCGCAAAATGTCTCTTTCGCAAAATTTTTTTTTTTATTCTATAATTATTTATGGAGGGTTTTAATCTTATCAGATTATGCCACCCTCATCGGACCACAACTTTATATCGAACACAACTTAAATTAACTTCAATAACCTCTACGCCTAATTCCTATATTTACGAGCCTATACAACATTCTGGCAGCCTCCGAAATGGGAGTTGCAAGAATGCTATTACATTCTCCGGTTTCGTAAAACCTATGATTAATAAAAAGCATCTCTCTTCTCTCCAATTCGGTCCGGACACACTCCAGCATAATATGGTACACGTCTTCAATGGTATTACATTCTGAACAGTTTGGTGATTCCACTTTACCCATCAGAAACGCAAACTTATTTAACGGCAAGTGTCCAGAGCGAAGGCGGAGAGCAGTTATGGTGGTCTGTCTCCCCATGTTGGCACTATCTATCCACGCACGTTTGAGAATAGTCGGTTGGATTGTGGCATACCATATACCTTTACTCCGACTACGTTCATTAAAATATTCTTGCCATAAATTATAACCCTTTTGTTTAATTTTATAGAAGAGTTCTGTATAATATGGCAACCGTGAATACATTTCGCCGTCAATTGATGCCTCTTTAGCCAACTGGTCGACCATTTCATTTCCCACAATACCGACATGGGAAGGCATCCACTGCAGAACAATATTTTTGTTTTTAACTTTTAGTTTATAAATTGTATCTAAAATACTATATGCAATAGGAATCCCACGAGTGGGAGTAGTGCAGCGATTCAGTAACTGCAGAGAACTACGAGAATCTGTTACAATTAGAAAATTTGAACCCGAAATTGAATTTATATATGATAAAGCTTCTAAAATAGCTATCAATTCGGCATGCATTATTGAAATCTTAGAACTAATTTTAAATTTTATGGAATCATTAGTTACCGAATCGAAGAATGCGACACCAATCTCATTATTATTAATAGAAGCGTCAGTGTATATTGTATATCGTTCGCTATATTTATTTTGTAAATAACTATTACAGAAAGATTTTAACTGACAGGCCTTATAATCTTTTTTAGCTTGGTCAATGCCATCTATGTGTGTTTTTATAATATTATCTAAATTCACATTGCTGACCCAAGTGGACAATTTGAACATCTCTAAGCCATCACTACTGTGAATTTGCTCTTCTTTTAAAAATCCGTGAATTGTGATTAAAAGGGGTTTCTGTTTTTTTCTCCAATATGGGAACTGACAAAGTATTGAAAGATTTTCTAGTATAGCAATTGTGACATTGTTTTTAAAAGATTTACACTTTAACCAAAATTTGCAGCCCAAATAATGTCGACGGATATGTAAGGGTGCAACACACAGTTCATTTTCCATTATGTGAATAGGCGTGCTTTTAATAAAGCCACCTATTATTCGAAGGCAAATATTTTGGATCCGTTCTAATTTTATTAAATGCGTTTGACTACCATTGGCGTAGAGGAAACTCGCATAATCCAAACGGCTTCTAACCGTGGCTATATAAAGTCGTCTAAGGTGTGTAGGGTGTACCCCCCATCCAGAACCTGTAAGTATTTTAAAAATATTAACGAATTTTAATGTTTTTTCCGCTAATTCATTAATTTGCTTTTTCCACATGAGTCGAAAATCAAACCAAAGTCCTAAATATTTAATGTTATCGACTACTTCTAGACGCCTGCCATTGACATACAGGTTAACGCTTTCTCTCCTGTAACCTCTTTTAAATATGCATACTTTGCTTTTAGAAGGGGAAACATCAAGACCTAAATCTGTTATAATGCTGTTAAATTTATCTAAAGCAGTTTGCAGTTTAAGTGAACCTATGTAGCAGTTGTGGCATATGGTGTATAAGACGAAATCATCGGCATATTGAGCTACATAAACGTTATTTATAGTATTACAAATAGGTATTGTAGCAATGTTAAATAACAGGGGTGAGAGCGGGTCACCTTGGGCCAAGCCACGTCCTGTACTTCTACTAACCGTCATATCGTCTATACAAATGTGCAGTTGTCTGTCTTTAAGGAAATTCCATAGATAATTACAAATTTTTGGGCCAATATGTAATTTTTTATTCATAAACTGTAGGAGGGGGATTATTTCAATATTATTGTAAGCGTTTTCAATGTCAATGAAGCAACCTATAGTAATGTGATTCTCTGAGAACCCTGTCTGGATACGAGACACTAAATTGGATAAGCTGTCTAAACTGGAACGACATTTACGAAAGCCTACAGTGTTTTCAGAGAATGTGTTGCCGTTTTCTATAAACCATTCAATTCGATTAAGAAGCATGTAATGAAATGTTTTACATAGGCAAGACATCATGGAAATAGGCCTTAGTTTTATGGATTCAGTGAGAGTTTGACTAAGTTTGGGAATCGGCACAATGCTTATTTGTTGCCATTGTCTTGGAACAAATCCGATGACAAAGACCTTATTGTATAATTCTAACAGAATATCTAGGGCATTATCTGGAAGATGTTTTATCATAAGATATGAGATATTATCATTACCTGGTGTACTACTTTTAGATCTTAAGGATTTTATTAATTCATGTTTGGAAAAAGGCTCATCCAATATTGGATTACAGTGAATGAAGGCGGGGGAAGCTGGACCAACAGAGTCAGGCGTCAAGGATACTAGTAAATGTTCTACATTAGTACTATCGATATATGGTCTAGATGGTTTGTTATATCCTTTTATCCATCGTAATTTATGCCACATTTCTGCGACGGTTGTCTGGTGATTTACTGAGGAGCAGAAGTTATGGTAGGAGGATCGTCTAGCCTTATCTATGAGCTTGCTTGATATATTTATTTTAGTTTTTAAGATGTCGTAGTTATCGGGGATTGGATTGCGACGGAAATTAGCCAGCGCAAGACGGCGTTCTGCTACTGATTTGGATAAATTAGGCTCCCAATAAGGTTTTGGTTGAAAGTAAGCAGTAGGTCCAGTATTATTTTTAAAGTAGGGAATGTTTTTATCAGCAGCTGTGTTTACGTATTTTTCGAATAAATCGTACATCATTTGGGGGTCATCTGTTTGCGTAAAGTTATTAAACAAAGCCTGTGTGTCCCGAGTATATGAGTCCCAATCGACAGATTTGAAATTTCGACGATTTTTTAGTGGTCGTTTAAATTCGTTATCTAAAATATACTTTATTTTAATAATTAAATGGTCGCTGCCTAGTGACTCATTCAATACAAACCATTCCGGTATAAGAGCAATGTCTGTTGACGCCAAAGATATGTCAGGTGAAGATTTTTGCATTGCACTGTTGACTAGTTTAATGCGTGTCGGACTTCCGTCATTTAATACCACAAAATTATTCTCGCATACAGAGTCAAATATTTGGTTACCTCGATGGTCGGTTTTATAAGACCAAATACTATGGTGACCATTAAAGTCACCAAGTATTAGGGTTTTACTATTAGAGGACATCAGGGAATTCCAATCATTGGTACATGTCGTCACAGAGGAGGGACAATAAACTGCGATTATATTTTTAATGTCGCAACAATTAAATAACTGAATTTTAACCGCTTGAATCCCGGAGTTTTGACAAGTTATTGGATTACTACAAGATTTTAAAGAATTGTGAACTACCAGTGCTACACCCCCATAGCCATCATAGCGGTCATCACGGTAAATGCAGTAGTTTTTAAATCTGAGCACACTCTCAGGATCTAGCCAGGTCTCACAAAGGACAGCAATGTGTATTTTCTCTTGTGTTAATAGGGATTCAAACATCGATAATTTAGGCCTAAGACTTTGGCAGTTCCACTGTATAATATTTAAGTTAAATTTTTGAGATTGTCTAGGCATTGTAAGAATGGAATACAAAATCAAATATGCTTTTAAGTATCGGCCACTGCGAAATAATACCCACAACTCGTATGATTATCCACTCGGTGCACAACCTTATAACATTTTGTACCTTGATTATAAATGGATCTGTTTTAGAATATATAGCTTGTTTTATTCTGCTGAGTAGTTCTTCTATTGTGACGTTACTTTCCTGCGGTTGCTCCCTCTTCGGCCTCCTAGTCTCGGTGACGTTATTGGTTTCACTAGTTACTGATTCTCCGTCAGATAAGCACTCCCAATTTTTAAAGTTAAATTTCTTAGTTATTGTTTTAGGTTTCAGAATGGCTTTCTCTTTTGGAGTCGTTAATCTTGTATTCTTCTGTCCGTGTTGTATTGTTCTTTTGGTGACGTCAGCGTAGTTAGGAATTGGTGTTGTCATTGGTGTTTGATTTGTCTCTGTTGACTTGTACTCAAATAGTGGCTGTGTAAATATGCGTGAAGCCGATGGAGGAGAGTTATGCAGTGAGTCAGAAGAAGGGTATATCGTTAATGCTTTTCGATATGTACAATTGAATTCGGACATAATTAGACGTAATTTCTTTTCTTTTAAATAAGCCTGGCATTCTTTATAAAGTGCTGTATGTTCTCCAGAGCAATTCGGGCACTTCAGTTTATTTGTGTCACAATTTGCGTGGTTCTCACTGCATTTAGGGCAAATTACCTTGGTAAGTACACATTTTTTAACTGTATGACCAAGTCGCCAGCATCGACTGCACTGTGATACGGGAAATACATATTTTTCGACATTGATTTTAAGGTTATCTACAATAACATACGCTGGCAGAAAAGCCCCCCTAAAACAAAGTCGGACGGTTTCGCATGGCACCCATTCTCCACTAGCATCTCGTCGATTCAGACGTTTCAAGGCTACTAGTTCCGCTGGTTTTTGACATGATATATGTTCAAATATTTGGTCATCACTAAGATCAATATCGACGTTTTTTATTATGCCATAGGAGAAACCAACCTCCATAGATTTGAATACTCTCCATCCCATTGATATCAGTTTTTCACATGTCATAAACTTTTCAGCACTCAGTTCATTGCTAAATTCAATTCGTACTCGGTAGGGATTTACATATTTTATTTTTATAGTGTCTTTTATATCGTGTTCTTTAAGTATTCTTGCCAAGCCAAACTGCTTGGGAAGTTTTTCTACGCATGAAACGTAAACTTCAATTTTATTGTTGTCCTCTTTAGATTTTTTTCCGCTGCGCCCAACCAAGGTCCATTCCGTATCTTCTTCCTCTCTCGTGCGTTTAATACTCGAGTCAATATTGGATTGTGAATCTTGTACTTGGAATTGTTCTTCTTTGTATTGTTTTATCATATTTTCTATTTCTAACTCCATTCCCTCCTCTTCGCAATGTTTATTACAATCATTAGAATTGGAAGCGCCCTCCTGTCCTTCGCTATCACACGACATTATACAAAAAAACGATGTTTTTTCGTCGCATAGTAGTCATGCGCGATGACTCAGCGCGTGCACACGCGGTGTGTGTATGCAATGCAATTTATAGTGATCGGAAGGTACGGTGCGCGCGTAGGTAGTTCGCCTATGAGACACGGCATACAAACGCGACCACTCCGTACGAGCGTTGCCCCGATACTGTCTCTTTCGCAAAATGTCGCGATAGTATCATTAACTATTTACTGTTTATAACAATATGTACATACCTACACAAAAATTCATTTATTGCAATTATAAAGAAAACAAATCTCTTTCTCAACAAGGCACACACCACTGGCTTTTCGTAATCATATGCGTATTCATAATTTATTAAACGGAGAAGGAAAACGAAAACGTCGCGAGGAAACCTCTATGCTAGAGAATTTTACTCAATGGGCGAGTGATGGCCGCATTAGGCCAGCGTGGTGGATTACAGCCTAACCTTATTCCGAAAGGAGACCCGTGCCCAGCAGTGGGACAATTAATAAGTTGATGGTGATTAAGTTATCATGTATCCTGGTACCAGGAGTGTCATCAAATTCAGTAAGAAAAATCTGACTCGAGGAAATAGCTCCTATATTTGATTCCGTAACGCTAAAATATATAATAAATGCCAAAAAATTGCCGATAAACGAAACGTATACGAAGAGAGATAAATCTATCGGCAAAGTTAAGGCAAAGTGGATCCCACAATAAGTTTAATTAAGGGTGTTCGAAACGAAGCCGAAGCGTCAGGGAAATCGAATATGTTAGAAGAAATAATTAGCTAAAAACTTAACACATATACATGACGCCTGTATTCCCTGAATGGCTGGCAGAGGTGTACTAATGTACACCCACAGTTATGCCGTTATGTTTAGGTCCCATGTGATAGGGGGCGAGCCGATTGCCATGATACTAACGAAATATTATAATTTTTTTTAACTATACTTTTACAGGCGCAAAATCCCATTTTTCTTATAGAAACTAATCATGTGGTTAAGAATTTAGTATTTATCGCAATATATTTTGGCGTACAAAAGCTATTTTTTACAGACTTATCGTAAGATAATAGGTATTAGATTACATTAAGTGGAGGGGAAAATCTGTTGCGAATAGCCTTTCGCATAATCTATAGAGATAGATTCGCATAATATGTGTAGCCAATTTTCCAATAAGCCCTTTTTTGGGGGTGCGAAAAATTATCAAAGGTCAGGACTAGTTCGGGCCCGGGTACCGTTTCTTGCCTTTTTTAACCGACGAACAAAAAACCGGACATGATTCTGACTTTGGATTTTTTATGTTTTTTTTTATATTAGTAATTTTCGGCTAGGTATAGTACCTAATAATAATAAAAATATTTATTGACATATACTTCCTAGCCTTTTCTCAACCATGTTGGGGTCGGCTTCCAGTCTAACCAGATGCGGCTGAACATCAGTATTTAACACGAACCGACTGCCATCAGACCTCTGCAACCCAATTTCTGGGTAATACCGATATTCGAAGAATAGACTGGTTGTCAGGCTTTTTGGACTTCTGAGGAACGATTGTCATAGGTGTCCGTATAACAACCGGGATTGACGGCATTACGTGCTCTCCGAGGCACGGAGGGGTCTCAATGCGACAAGAATGGTCACCCATCCACAGACTGACTTTGGCAAGCGTAGCTTAGCGTTGCAGATCAGTTGATCAGCGTTGCTATAACTTAGCCACAAGCCCCTTAAAAAAATTATCAATAAATATAGAAAGAAAAAAAGAAAGAAAGAAAATTTTATTTGATACAGTACAATAACATTAAAGATAAATAACATTAATATAAAAATACCTAATAATATATAAGTTGTGAATCCCTGATCCCCAAATTAGCATAGGTACTGTATCAAAGGGACCAGTGGCTTCACCTTAATTTGCTAATCACAGAATTATGTCAAAAAATAATGATGAACAAACACGAGAAACTTAGGAATAGTTAATTTGGAATTATAGTAGACTAGCTTTCCGCCAGTGGCTTTACCCGCTATCCCACGGGAACCATACATTTTACCGGGATAAAAAATAACCTATATGCTATTCCAGACTATGTTCTATCTCTGTGCCAAATTTCATGCAGATCCGTTCAGTAGTTTTTGCGTGAAAGAGTAACAAACATCCATCCATCCATACATACAAACTTATTAAGTAGGATGAGTCTGGTGTGTAGGTCGTGTGTAGTAAATGTTGTGGGTTTGTATTTGTGGTTTGGTTTAAATATTACGTTCGTGTGTGTGTATACAATGTATCAATATATGGTTGGTGAGTGTGTATGAATTTAATTGGTAATTAGTATCTATCACTGCGACCAACACCATCTTTTGTGATCACCAAATGGTTTAGGGGTGAGTTCTTTTATTTCATCAGGCCTTAATATATGATTCTCTTGCTAAACCTTAACTTAAAACCACTACAAAAATGAGGCAGCCATGACGTGGATACTATCATTAATAAAGCGGTTTGCAGCATCTGACGAATTAAGCTGCTTGAATAAATATTATTGGAAACGATATCTGTGGCGTCTAGAATACACAAAAATGTATTATGCGTGTACTAGGGATGAGCGTTGAATCAACGAACTAGTTGAATCAACCGTTGATCTCATGTCAACGTTAACGTTAAGTTAACTGTATATGAATCAACTAGTTGAATTCGTCAACGACGTTTATGAATTTAACTCGTTCTTCTCGTTCAATAATCGAGAACGCAAATAAAACGAACTGAGCAAATTTAAAAAACTTACGTTAATAATAACGTAAGTCACGAGGGACGGTCATTTCATACAATTTGAACTCTAAGTAGCGTACATAAAAGTAGCGTTGAATAAAAACCGTTCATATCAATAAACAGTTTACGTTGCAAGTACGTTAACTCCTTAACGAATTTAACTAGTTGATCAACTAGTTGACGAACGGAAATCAACGTTGACGTTTCGTTAAGGGAAATACTGTCAACGACCCATCTCTAGCGCGTACAACAAGTACGTTTGCTTTATCCCGAGGAAATAAATTCTGTGATATTCTTATGACAAACCTCAAAGCGATTCAAATAAAATGGCGCTCACTTGCTTTTTCAGAAAATCTCTCAAATGTTTGTTCCAACGAAAAGAGAATTTAGTTTATTTTCTGCATATGTTGGAAACCTACACATTTATTTTGTGATGTTTGTTCGTTTTGTTGTTACTATTTTAAATATTGTTTATTTATTACTAGTTCTTTCCTGCAGCTTCTCTTACGTCAACCTGAACACCGTTACATCCTATAAGATTTTTTTTTTGTGAAATTGTTTGATGTTTTAATAGTCATTCTGTTATTCGGGGTGTACACAAATCAAAGATCATGAAAATCGGTCCAGTTCTCGTGTTATAACAAACCCGACTCTGTTTTATATGCCTTAAGGGCCTGTGTGTTGTCTTAGTAATTTCTACACTGATCAACCATTCTGTATGGTGCTTGCTTTAATTATAACTTAGCCACGAGCCCCTCAAATAAAATCTATTTTACAAATACCATTATTATCTCAATTATCTCCAACCACGCCTTCAGGAAATATTAAGAAAGTTTACAATGTTTCCTATTACCAAATCGAGTCATCCAATTACCTTTGATTGCCCCATGAACACGCTAAGCACATAAATTCCTTATCTACGTCATAACAGTACGTCATATCCGCCACAAGTCGTTTAGCCACAATAATATATATACAAATGAGAAGGTTTACTGTGTGCAATCTTGAAAGCCGACGCCATCTAGCATAAAATCGCAAAACATTGACTTGTAAAAGTGTCTGAAAAGATCTATTTGCAGAATAAATATCATTTCATTTCATAGTTTTTTGCCAGCAGCTTTGCCCGCGTGGTTTGGTTTTTCTTATAAATTATAGCCTATATGTTACTCGGTAAAGATGTAGCTAAAAAAAAAAAAATGCAATGAAAATATTTAGTGTTAATTCCGCTTATGCTGAGATGCAAGAGCACCGCCCTCCCGCCCGCAAAATTATGCACATGCAGAGAGAACTAAGTCGTTAGTGCAACATGCATACCCAAACCTATATGACGACACGTGTTTCGCCTCTCCGCGAGGCATCATCAGGTGCCGGTCTCTGCGCCGGCTAGAGCGAAAGATTTTTGCTTTCGCTCTAGCCGGCCATTAACACTAATTAACCATGCCTCGGAATTAACACTAAATATTTTCATTGCAATTTTTTGTCATGGATTTCCGCAAAGTAACGCCTGATTCCATTAATTTTAAAGATGTAGCTTTCTATTGGTGAAAGAATATTTCAAATCGATCCAGTAGTCACGAAGCTGCAAACAAACAATCCAATCTTCTTTTAGTTAAGAAGTAAGGACGATTGACAAAAGGGATTTATAAGTAGGATGATAGTGGAAGCGCCGGGGGGGCACCCTAGAAAGATTTATAGGTATGACCTTATTGATGAGATGATTCAAAAAGTTTAGGTACGTAGTACTCACAACCGGCGTATGCGTTGATAAGATGTATTAATGTGGATGAAGCAAAAGAAGTGTGCAGGAGTCGTAGCTAGTGGTGGTCTATAGTAGAGACTACACTACTACTACTACTGTAGTAGTAGTAGTAGTAAATAAAGTAAGGGCCTTGCAAAGTATGTGCAGTGTAACTCAGAAGGGTAGATCGATAAATAGTGTGATAACTGAAAATTGCTAGTCAAAAGACGACACGGATTGTCGGGCCAAGTCAGTTGCGATCTTTTTGAAGGACCTCAACAATATGGGGGGCTAGACAAGTTGCATTTTGACATTCGAATCGACAAACAAAATGTATGGAAATGACACAAACTTTCGACAAATCGGACAGTCACTAATGTCATTTACATACACTTTGTTTGTCGATTCAAATGTCAAAATGCAACTTGTCTAGCCCCCAAGGTCGGTGTAAGTCGTTCGTTCGCTTTATAAATCCCTTTTGTCAAATGCCGGTCATCCATTCTCTTGACATGCCCAAACCATCTCAATATATTTTTGTCTCTACAACATCTAACCGCAACGTGCCCTTATCGCACTATTTCCCAATCTATCACTTCGAGTTACGCCGCACATACTTCGCAAGGAAAGCAATTTCTTATTGTGACATATAAAGCCAAATTGCTGCAGGACATGCCAGCAGAGTATCAAGAACGCTCACGTTGTTATTATTTTGAATGCAATATATATAGTCTGCGCGGAACTATTTGGCCGTGCCTTAGGTATATGAGCGGCGGGATGGAGGGGCGGGGTCGCCCACGTGCCGTGGGACGGAGGGGAACGAAAACAAGCGCCCCTGTTTGTTTTCGTTCACAATAGCCCGCCGTTTCAACCACGTCCCTACCTAAGGCGCGGCCAACTAGTTTCGCGCGGACTATAGTTAAAGTAGATCACCGCCTCATTAATCTAGTGGTTATAACCGCGACTGGACGAGGTCCTGGGTTCGATTCCTGCGACGAGTAAAATTTCATTGAGTTTTTCTGTAGTGTGAAATTATCAGTAACAGCTTGGAGTATGGATGGAGTAATAGGCGCGCCCCCCATTACATAGAGCCTTAAACACAGCAACATGCGGGCGTACATTGGTACGCCTCTCTGCCTAACCCTCCAGGAAATAAAGGCGTCATGGTATGTTTTTAGTTATCTTTTATATGGAACGCCAGATAATCCCACACAGTACTGACTGTCAGATGACACGCTATTATACTGCTTCAACAAACACAATAAGATCGATAACGGCTTATCAGTTTTGCGGTACGGGACGAGGGATTTAATTAATCTGTCAAATGCAGGCAAAGAATACAGATTAATTGAACTATTTGTCGTACAGATGTTTGTTTATAGTAATGGCATCAGAAATTATATTTTTTCTACGAAACAAGAATATGTTACAGACTTTATAAAAGAAAGAATAGTGCTTTAGAAATTGTTCCGTGTACAGTCAATAAAAAGATAAGTATATTAAGAGAGCTAGAGCACAGCCATTCATGGCTCAATTCTGGAGCAGCCCATCTGGAGAAGTACCTCCACCTTACAGAAAACTGCAGCTAAATAACTCACTTTATCGCGTGTTGTGTGAGAGCCTGCAGTGAGTAAGGTTGCCCAACATTTATATATTTCATCCCCAAACCGTTGGCTTTAATAATTCTTCGGTACTATTTCAAATATTTCGTCCGGTTCGTGAACATAAATTTTATTGAAAAATACGGGATGCCTTTTAGACCGGCCCGAATAAATAAAGAGTTTATTTTACTTAATGAACTTAATGAAAGGAAATAAAATATTTAGAGCTCTAAATGAATTATTCAATTAAATATAATTTAGTTTATGTATTAATTTATAATTATTTCAATTTTTACTTTTAGATAATTTCATCTGTCAAAACATACCAAACATACATATTGAAGGGTTAGGCAGAGGAGTACTAATGTACAACTATAGATGGCCGGTATATTATGTTAAATCAAATGAAAAATGTTTATTGATTACAGGCAAGACGCAATAGAAGTATGGGATACATTAGAATAATTATAAGATTCAATTTCCAAAATAAAAAAAAACAGTAAAAATGAATTAAGTTAATTTTAAAGTGTTGTCTCATGTAATAATATAATAATAATAATAATATATCATGCAAGGATAGTGGATGAGACAATAGTCGGGACCGCTCATTCTTTAAGTCCGTATGTTTCCCATTGTTGCAGACATATTATGTTATGGCGCAGTTTATGCACCATTTCTTGGCAAGATTTCGAGAAATAAACTACTTTTACAATGCATTATGATATTTATATAGTCCGGGTTTAAGATTTATAGCGGTATGCAGAGCTAGGCACAATGCATTGCAGGGCCTGTAGACAAGTTGCAATTTGACATTCGAATCGACAAACGAATAGAAACAAAATGTATGGAAATGACACAAGCTTTTGATAAATCGGGCTGTCACTAATGTCATTTCCATACATTTTCTTTCTATTCATTTGTCGATTTGATTATGAAAATGCATCTTGTCTAGCCCCCTGCATATCATAGACGAGCAGATAATGAGGAAAAGTAAGTTATTTTTGTGTATAATATAAAATATACCTAATGGATATGGCTGTTTGACTAAGATATCAATGAATCTTAAGACCTGCAATAATGTTTTTCTTTTGTATCGTAGGTGCAATAACAATTAGACCTAATGTACAGCCACAACTTTCGTTTAGTAAATTTATTACTCGAGGTTAATAATAAATGATTTAATATACATACCATCACGCCTGTATTCCCCAAAAGGGGTAGGCACAGGTGTACTAATGTACACCCACATTGCGCTGGTATTTTTAGATCTTATGTAATAGGGCGAGCCTATTGCCATCAACCGGGCACAAATCCAGACTCCGAGCTGTTACTGTGAATTTCACAGAAAAACCCAATAACACTTTGCTCGACCCGGGATTCGAACCCAGGACCTCCAGCGTACCAGTCGCGCTTGGGACCTGTAGACCAATGAGGCAGGTTAATAATAAATTATTTATATAATAATTAATAACTTTAATATCTCCATAAAAAATAAGTTGATTCAAAGCGTCATTTTTTACTGCCATATATTTTTGAAGTTTGTGTTTATGTTTTTCTTGTCGATCAGGCTTAGGTATACACTTAAGATACTAATATTAACAAATAATAAGGTAAGAAGCACAGTAATTTTTCCCGTCCTTAGAAAATATGTTATTAATAACACTTATAATGTTTCTGTATCTTCGTATCTTTTATTTTTAGCTTTGTAATAGGATTGGCAGGCTCAATAAGTCTTTCTTTTTATTAAGCTTCTTATAACGAAAATATTTCGCAAAGAATTATATGATTTTTAGAGTTCCGTAATCTAATAGGCAGGGAGTTGGCATTTCACCTCCTCTGGAGAGCCGCTAACTCCCGGATAAATAAAAAAAAATAAGAAAAATTGTATGAAATTATCTGCCAGATAACTAGTTTACTAGGAGGTTGTGAAACCAGGCCCTTAGTGTGGTTGGTATTCGTAAGTTACTTAAGTACAAAATAACGAACTAGCTAATTTGTATAAATACGGTTGTTTACCATTTAACCTACGTGCATGAGCAGTTTATGTAAGTACGTAATTTTAAACTCGTTAATTTTACAACTGTGTGTCATTTCAGTTTACTTGTATAGTGAAAATATTTACAGTGTATAATTTATTTTTAACTAGCTTTTGCCGCGTGGAGTTAGGAACTTTGAACCCGTTTACCATAGGAACTTTGA
This sequence comes from Acronicta psi, assembly GCA_946251955.1. Classification (NCBI taxonomy): domain Eukaryota; kingdom Metazoa; phylum Arthropoda; class Insecta; order Lepidoptera; family Noctuidae; genus Acronicta; species Acronicta psi. The sequence continues at coordinate 13,334,990 of OX276482.1, forward strand.
ACTCGTTTCTAGTATTAGTACATGCATGGGAAATGACCGCTGGACTGTTAAGTCAAAGGTCTCGAGCTCAAATCAAAAGCGCACACCTCTGACTTTTCAAAATCATGTGCGTAATTATCACTCGCTAAACATCGTGAGAAAACCTGCATGCTTTAGAGATTTTTTCGACGGCATGTGAAGTCTGCCAACCGGCATTAGGCCAGCTTGATGGACTATAGTATGTGGAAATTTATATAATATATATATATATATTTAAATGTATATTTTGGTGTGCAATAAAGAATATTCTATCTATCTATCTATGTATAGCCCTTTAATACTGACAGGGGACCCGTACCCAGCACTTGGATGGTTAATGGGTTGATGATGATGACTATTACTATAGTACGTTCATAATACATATATACAGGATGAATACATTACACCAGTTGAACATACAATACAATACATATTTGAAAACAGTAAAATATCAACTTGGTGACGAATTTTTTAAACATTTTCATGTGTAACTATCTGACAACAGGTAGGAAAAAAATATTATAAAAGCCGTCAGTTTAGATGAACACGCTATGTTCCCCGTTTGACTTTTTCTTTTTATCAGTTCGTTTCCGAGTCAGCAGCTTTTTCTTCTTGTAAGGGTGAGTGTACGCAACTTCAAACACATATTTGCTATAAAAAAACTGACATGGAGGTTTTTACTATAGTAACATAAGACATAATAACAGATTTAATAATTTTGACGTCGTCTGTGGTTTAGTGGTTCGAGTACCGGACTGCTGATCACGAGGCCGTGGGTTCAATTCCCACAGGACACAAATATTTATTTCTGTGTTGAATATAGATGTTTGTTTGTGTCTGGGTGTTTCCTATGTATATTAGGTATGTATTTACAAAAAAAAGTAGTATATAAGTATTATATCCATTGTCTAGTACCCATAGTACAAGCTCTGTTTAGTTTGGGTCTAGATGGTGCTGTGTAAAATGTCCCAGGATATTTTTTATTTTTTATTTTTATTTAGGTACATATATTTTAATAATACCCGGAGCGAAGCGAGGGTGGGTCGCTGTTTCGAAATAAAAGTTTTTAATTATCTTTATTATTGTATTTCTACTATAATGTTACACAGTGGGTACACGCCCTTAGTCAGTCATATAAAACAAATGGCACGTTTCGTAAAGTTTTGGGTGCGAGATAAGACGGCCGGGTGTCAGCCCGTCCATTTTTGAAATATGCTTTGTTATTCGTTGCGAAAATAAATGAATCTCATTCTATTGTATAAAGAAACCAATAATATACTGAGACAGGAGACAGCTTCCTCTGTGGTGTAGTGGTTTGCGTGTTGGGCTGCTGATCATGGGGTCGTGGATTCGATTCCCACAGGACACAAATATTTGTGTGATGAATTTAATCGTTTCTTGATTTTCTTTGATTTAATTTGATGTTTCTTATGTATTATTAGTATTTACAAAAAAGGATATAAGTATTATATCCGTTGTCTAGTAGTCATAGGACGTAGAAAATCTTTAAGTTTGGGACAAGACAGTGCTGTGTAAAATGTCCCAAAATGTAATAATAAAAATCGATTACCAACCTTACTTTAATTTATTGTATTTAATTTACCATTTATATTCCCCGCTTGCCAAGTTGTAACTACGCTGATCAACCAATCTACAAGGTGTGACTACACTTGCCGTGGTCAGTCTGGAAGCCGACCCCAACATGGTTGGGAAAAGCCTAGGAAAAAGAAGAAGATTCCCCAAAGTGTTAGGCTGAGGTGTACTCCTGTACACCAACAGTTTATCGTTTGTTTAGGTCACATGTAGCAGGGAGCGAGCTGCTACTGAGAATTTCATACAATAACACTCCACGACCTGGGAATCGTACCCAAGATCTCAGTCAAGCTAAGCGCCACTAAGCGAATAAGGCACTCTACTCATTTCAATACAGAATATTATGATATTCAGCGAAATAATTGTTGATATCAGTTCACGTACTCTTGAAATAACAACGAGTCTGTATTGTGAATTCAAATGAACGAACTTTGTGTTATTCGTTTTACCGTTGAAAACATGCGGGGACATAATTTGGGAGTTTCGGTTACGTTTTCATGTGGATAACACTTAGTAAGCAAATAGGTACAAGATTTGATTTGATTCATTTATTGCTTAGGAAAATGATGCTGCAGGATATTAATAACTATCTTAAGTCTACGACTTTCTTCGCGTGGTATAGTTGTTTTTTAAGAAGTTTCATCCAATATTTCATGTAGATCCTCATGTAGATCGTAATGTCAAAAACTATATTAGTGTGGAGGTTCCATCAACTGGTATAATTTCTCATGAAATTAGCAGCCATTTACTATTCACTCTAGAATCTAATTTTGAAAGATTACGCATGTTAGTATAAGTTTAAGGTTGTATAGTATAAGGTTACCTAGAAGAAATCGCGGTGAGCGATAACTTCAAATACAAATGCTCAGTGTAAAATGTAATATTTGATATAAAATAATGTATGTATTTTATCCTATCCTACTAATATTTAAAATGTGAAAGTTTGTGAGATGTTTGTTACTCTTCCACGCAAAAACGACTGAACGGATTTCGATGAAACTTTACAGTATTATTGTTTATAAATCAGAATAACCTAAAGGCTGTAATTTATAATGAAATTTCATTGGCATTGGGAAATATTAATGAACACGTGTAACACCACGGGGAACAGATATAAATAAATATTATATACCTACGCTATGTATATACGCTGATTTCTTTTTTCCCAACGAAATTAGTATGTACATTTGTGATGAGAAAAAAAATACATTAAGAAAATCAGCGTTCCCGCCGCTTCTGTGTTCCCGTATATTTATAAATGTTCGTGGCTTGTTGATAGGAGTTATGCTTTTGTGAATGTGTAATCGGTGTTCACGGTACGTTGTGGAACACCCCCGCCCTTTTCGTATTTATCTTTTCAATGTCCAGCCATTATATATTCATCAAAGCCCTGCAGGAACTCGTCATTGTTACCTGATCCCCTTTTCAGAGATATTTTAATTATATTTTTGTAGGTTAACCAAAGAAAATTATTGTTTTATACCGTCACGCCTGTATTCCCTAAAGGGGGCAGAGGGGTATTTATGTAAGCTCACGATTCGCTGGTATGTTTAAGTCCCATGTAATAATTAAGTCCCATGTAACAGAGGGCGAGCCTATTGCCATTTAATCGGGGACTAATCGAAACTCCGATCTTCTACTGAGAATTTCATAGAAAACCCCTAAAGTCTAAGTCATGAGAAGCTATAAATTTTGTAAACAAGTGTTCAGGAGGAGTTCACAACATTTGGACCAACAAAAAAAATGAATTTGTTTAAGATTTAATAAATTATTAAGTAACAAATATTAATTAACATATATTATTTAAGAATAATTATTCGTCAGATTCAGATGTTTCCATTTCTGTGTCAGAATCAGTGACATGTATCACGAAGCTGTCTACAGTTTTATCAATCATCTCATCGATTTTGGAATAAAAATTATCTTCTTCCTTGATAACATGCTCCACACAACGCTTCCAATTTTCCGAAGTAATCTGCTGCAGTCCCTCTTGTAATAATAACAACCAGATCCGCGATATATGCAAAGCAATGAAACAAACTCGTACGCATTCGAAACTCGAATGACGCGTTTATTTGAAAATGGCGTCCCGATAGTTTACAATCCCTGCGACGGACGCGTTCCGGTACCAAGAAACACAAACGATAGCGCTTTGCGTCGTTAAAATATGATCCGACTAAATTAAATAGGTTGTTACTTTCATATAACCCGTCTATATTTCATGTCGATTGAATATGGTCAATTTATTATTATCTCGCAGTATAAAATGTTTACTTAGTAAAAGATGTTTGTTTACATAATTTATAGCTTCTCGTGACGGGTACTTTAGAAAAAAATAGCACTTTGCTAATTGCAATACTACATCAACTTTGAGTGCCTCATTGGTCTAGTGGTCCCAAGCGCGACTGCTACGCTAGAGGTCCTAGATTCAATTGACAGGTCGAGCAAAGTGCTATTAGGTTTTTCTCTGAAATTCCCAGTAGCAGCTCGAAGTGTGGATTTCTGCCCGGCCCGCTCCCTATGGGACCTAAACATACCGGCGAACTGTGGGTGTACATTAGTACACCTCTGCCAACCCTTCGGGGAATACAGGCGTGATAGTGTTATTTTGAAAGTACGATTCAATTTACTGATTTCTGACACTTACGCGAACACTAGACATTGAAATAAACTACTTTTTACGGATTTATACGATTTAATAGTTAACAATTAAGAGTATCCTGTAAAATACCGTTAAAAATTTTGGAGAGCGGAAGGATATTTTGATACTCCAAATTTTTAAATTCTGGTGCATAAATTGATTCTTTGTTTGCTGTTTCGCGTCGCTCCAGAGAGTTTTGTTGCGCATTTTGCAAAAAAAAAAAACATTCGAAATGCAATGTTTTTTGCAGAACTGTGCGACATATTTTTAACTTGCAAAATATGAATGTCTCTTTCTACACTAATATTATAAAGAGGAAAGATTTATATTTTTGTATGTAACGAATAAACTCAAAAAGTACTGGACCGATTTGAAAAAATATTTCCATGTTAGATAGCCCATTTATCGGGGAAGGCTATAGGCTATATATCATCATGCTACGACTAATAGGAGCGGAGTAGTAATGAAAAATGTTGCAAAAAATTATAAGACGGGAAAAAAAACGGGAAAAAAATTATAAGATCACGCGGGCGAAGCCGCTGGCGGGAAGCTAGTCATAAATAAAAGGAACAGGTTACTGAATGACTGACTGTAACACTGACTGATGTATGATGCATAGCTCAAACCATTGAACTGATTGGGCTGAAAGGCGGTCATCGAAATCGGCCCAAATGATATACCGAAGGTACAATTATTTGACGACGTCTGTGGTCTAGTCTTTTGAGTACCGGACTGCTGATCACGAGGCCGTGGGTTCGATTCCCACAAGACACAAACATTTATGTGATGAACTTAGGTGTTTGTGTTTGTCTGGGTGTTTCCTATGTATTATAAGTATGTATTTACAAAAAAAAAAAGTATATATTGTGTAGTAATGGGATTGCCAGAAAAAAACACTTTCTTCGTATACATTTTTATTTCGCCTTTTTTCACAACTCTTAACAATCTTGACTTCCTAATTCCTTCTGCTAAAATCGCCATCTTACTTTTTTCACTTTCATTCATTCATTCTATTACTCTTTTCTTTCACTCTTTCACTCAATCTATCATTCGTCTAGAAATCTATTTTTATTACCGTTCAGAAACCTAAGACTTAAACATAATTCATCCTACATAAGTATTATTATCCATTGTCTAGTACCCATAGTACAAGCTCTGCTTAGTTTGGGCCTAGATGGTGCTGTGTAAAAATGTCCCAAGACATTTATTTATTTATTAATTATTGGAAAAAATACTCTGTATTACTATTTACTTTTTTTAATGTTGACTGGGGGATGAGAAAAAAAACTTTTAATTTGAGAAAAATCACGCCATTTTGCCACACTACTATCTGTTTCGTAATGATTTCATAGTAAAAACTGTCAGTGTCAGGTTCATAGTGATTTCATGGTAAAAACTATCAACTTGACAGCTGTCATGTACCTCCAGTACAAATTTGGGCTGAGTATGGGCTTTTGATGACCTCCTTTGGCACACAGATACATATTATGACGTGGGCATCCACTGAGGGAAATTGGGAAATTTCCACGGAATTGGGAATAATTAGATGAACTCGGGTAATCCTGTGGGGCACAGCTTGTTCCGCTACAACAAGAATAATAAATAATAAATAAATATCCTGGGACATTTTACACAGCACCATCTAGTCCCAAACTAACCAGAGCTTGTACTATGGGTACTAGGCAATGGATAATAATACTTATGTAGGATGAATTATGTTTAAGTCTTAGGTTTCTGAACGGTAATAAAAATAGATTTCTAGACGAATGATAGATTGAGTGAAAGAGTGAAAGAAAAGAGTAATAGAATGAATGAATGAAAGTGAAAAAAGTAAGATGGCGATTTTAGCAGAAGGAATTAGGAAGTCAAGATTGTTAAGAGTTGTGAAAAAAGGCGAAATAAAAATGTATACGAAGAAAATGTTTTTTTCTGGCAATCCCATTACTACACTTATATACTTTTTTTTTTTGTAAATACATACTTATAATACATAGGAAACACCCAGACAAATACAAACATTTATATTCATCACATAAATATTTGTGTCTTGTGGGAATCGAACCCACGACCTCGTGATCAGCAGTCCGGTACTCGAACCACTAGACCACAGACGTCGTCAAACGTGCTAATCTTAGGAACAACTGCTCCAATTTGAAAAATTATTTCAGTGTTAGATAGCCCGTTTATCGAGGAAGGCTATAGGCTATATTCGACCGTAGCAATTAACATTGTCGGATCTACATTTTTGCGATTTTCATTTTATTGCATTAAAGGTCTTAGAATAAGGTGATAGATGCCCCCCACAAATTATTAAATTCCTAAAATCAACCATCTTTGTTTTTCCAAGCGGAAAAAGTAGTATGTGTTCGGTGCGCCCGATTAATATTGTCGTATAGTACATTAAGACGTTAGTTGCGGGGCGCGGGAGGAGAACAGATGCGAGCGCGTGGCGCGAATCTGGCAGTTCGGACAATGTTAGCGGGAGGAGCGCACGCGTTCGTTTTATTTTTCAAATCGTAAATAATTTCACCAACTTTATTATAAATTCAATGTTCCCATTATGTCGAGGTCAAGACGGATATTAGAATTATTGAATCCATCAGTTCCACCAGGAAATGATACAAATTGTGAATTAACGGACACTTATGTGGAAACTCATCTACGAAGAAAGAGAAAAAGTAAGTAAAAACTATTTCTTTTAGCATTTCATCATACCTAGCGTAAACGTTATTCATTATTATTTATTATCAGCGTCTTCTTGAATTTATATTTTTTATGAAATGTTGAAAACTACTCTGTACGGAAAAGAATGTCGTATAATGCTACATACAACAATGTTAATGGTTCTCTATTTCGTTGAATGTGTCGGATGTGTCATATACTACATTATTGCTTGATCGGAAATAGTTTTATTTTGTCGTAAATGACACTACAGACTTTGTTGCATGTTTATTTTATAAATAGTATTGTAGGATGTACCACATCCTACATTATTGACTGCTGTGTGTTGGATTGAATTTGTCGGATAAGGCATTACTAACTTTATTAACTGTTTATTTCTCGTTTCTTGGTGTTGAATGTACCACATTCCACATTATTATTTGCTTTACAATAACAAGCTACTATTGAATATGGTACTACTGTACAGACATTGTGGTTTATTGAGTTTTTTTTATAAGATATAGAATAGAATAGAATATTCTTTATGGTACACCACAAACGAAAGCCAAGTACAAAATAACACTAAAATAATAATATATAAATTATACCTATAAACGAGGAATCAATTTTTTTTTTCCTTCAAATAAACATCTCTTATCTTTTCTATAATAATCTTTCTAACTGAAAAGATTTGGTTTGGCTTATTTGCTTTGATTGCTGACGTAGTAAAAAATATTTTAGGAGAACCGTCGCCTCTTCCTGTTGGCTTTGAAGAAGAGCTTGTGCAACTAGAAGATCTGATTGGAGACATTTTTGATGACAGTGCAAAGAGTAACGTGGGAGACATTCCTGATATAGTGAGTCCGGTAAAGTCTTTTTTAGATTTTCAACTTCTATAGTTTCACGTATAACGTTCTTGTCACCCTTGTATTAAAAATTTTACTATGTTTTTCAGGGCCACGAGACTCCAGTAACTCAACCGAAGACACCAAATCGAAGCGCTTCTGCTCCGGACAGCTTAGAAACAACTTGCAACTCGCCGAAAGTTCTGGAAACCGATAAAGACGTTATCACACAATTTTATTACACAGTAACAACACCGATACCGTCGTCGAGTCCCACTTCTTGGATTTCTAACGATGGTGAGAGTGTAAATATAGAAACACCGTCCCAGATCCCTTCCGAGAATCACGCGCTTTCCACCCACGAGGTTTATGAAAATATGGGTACACCATCCGAGATCTCTTCTGTAAGTCATGTCCATACGCCATCATCTACAATCAGTTCCAGAAAAAAAGCTTTTAAAACCGATAAGGGAAAAAAGCGCCTTGCGCATAAAGAAAGGTGGCTTGTGGTTCAAAGAAAATTGAAGAAAAACAGCGGTGAAGAATTCGTGAACAAAAAAGGGAAGGTGGTCGAAAGTAAAAAATTAAAGGATCCTTGTACCGATAAGTGCCGATTGAAGTGTACCCAAAAAATTTCTCATGAAGATCGAAAGCGAGTCTTTAAATATTTTTGGCTTTTAGGTGAGAAGAAAAAGCACTGGGAATTTGTTATTAAAAACACAAAAAAGAGTCTCAAGCGACGCCAAACAACGGAAGTTACGAAGCATGATAGACAGAACACTTATCAGTACTTTTTGCCGGATGCAGAAAATAAACCAGTGAAGGTATGCAAGACAATGTTTCTCAATACTATAGCGCTAAGTGAACGCATAGTGAGCACGGCGTGGAAGAAGTTTGATGGTAACACGGTGATAGAAGATGATAAAAGGGGTCGCTATGAACATGAAAGACGCGTTTATAATGATGTCATGGTTAAAAGTGTTTGTGATCACGTAAGATGTTTTCCAATAGTTGAGGCTCATTACGTTCGTAAAAATTCAAGCAAGCTCTACCTAGAAGGCGTTGAGAGCATATCCCGGATGTATAAACTGTACTGCAAATGGTTCGATGCTACCAAATATTCCTCAAAAGCAAATACAAAAAGGCAGTATAGAGAAGTAGTTAATGCCAACTTCAACCTTGCACTGCACAGACCTAAAAAAGATAAATGTGATGTCTGCCACGTGTTTCAGAACAAATTGATTAGAACAGACGAAGAGAAAGCTGCGTTTGATTTACACCAACATCGCAAAAAAAGGGCACGACATTTAAAGAAATCCGACAAGCAAGAGGCTCAAGACACCAACGATGTGGTCACTGCTACCTTTGATTTTCAAAAAGTCTTAGTGACCCCTTACGGAGAAATCAGCGTACTTTACTACAAGAGGCGGTTGGCAACGTTAAATTTCACGGTGTATGATTTAGTATCCAAGATAGGCACCTGCTACATGTGGCATGAAGCGATCGCTCGGCGTGGCTCTGTCGAAGTATCGAGTTGTCTACTCAACTTTATCAAATTCCATGCTGAACGAGGCGTTAAGGATTTTCGATTTTGGTCTGACAACTGTGCAGGACAAAATAGGAACCGGATCGTATTTTCGCTCTACATGTTCGTAGCAAAGAAGCTCGGAATAACTGTGACCCATCGTTTTCTAGAAAAAGGTCATACACAAAATGAGGGAGACAGTGTGCACGCGACTGTAGAACGGTATAGCAAACACAAAACGATTTGGGTGCCAGAAGAATGGTATTGCTTAGTCCGTTGGGCCAAATCAGAAGGTGATCCTTACGTCGTGAAAGAAATACAACAAGACGATATTTTTGATTTCAAAGCCTTGCTAGTAAACAAGAATTGGACAAAGAATACCAATAATGAGAAGGTATCATGGAATAGCATTAGAGAGGTAAAAGTAAGTGCAGGACAGAACGATAGAATAGAGTATAAGTACGATTTTGATGAAGAAGCAAAGACAATCGTTGTGTTGCGATCTGGTACTCGAAACAAGAGAAGGCTGGAAAATGATCTTGAACTGAATCAGGCGTATCAAGGGCCTTTGCCCATCAGTAAAGAAAAATACAAGGATATTACAGATCTTTGCAGAGGAGGAATCATTCCTGAGCGCTACCATGACTTTTATTTAAGCCTACCTCATACCAACGCTTCTAATCTTTCTCGTGAAGAAAGTGATTCCGAAGATGATTAGTTTAAAACCGATTAGGTTAAATCTTATTCTAGAATAGTGTTATGAACGGTTTGAACGTACCACCTGCCTTACAAGGTTGTGAATTTAAAAAAAGTTTGGTACCTACTTATTTTTGATGAGAGATTTATTCCCTATTGTATTTTTATGGTTCCTACGAAAAATATAATCGTAGTTACCTGCTGTGTTATCTACCTTCTGTAGCCTAATCTATGAATGTTGTCTTGGACCTAATTGTTTGTGGTTATTAAATAGATTACAATAAAAATAAGTTTATGTAAAGTAAGGCTGATCTCAAATGTAACTTACTAAGACTGTTACTTGTTTTATTATTTAGTTGCAGGAAACTCAGTTCGTGTTTTGTTGATTCATAAGCGAAGTTATTTAGTATTGGCGTTATAAAACTGAATTGTTATTTAATTTTCCAATAAAGGATTTTAATTTGATTATACACAGTGACTTCTTATTTTCTGAGATCGTATATAATGTCTAGCATATTCTACCTCATATGGGAATGCCATCTTGGCTTTATCTTGGCTTGGCTTTATCTTATGAGAGAGCGTATCTTTTTCATATCAATAGGAATATGTACATAGGTACCAATGTCAGTACCAATAACTAACTAAACAAAAGAAAGAAACATGTCCTAAATAAAAGAACATTTCCTGACTGACTGATCCATCATCGCGGCTGAGCCGGAATCACTGAAATTAGAGACTTGAAATTTGGAATACAGATGTTATACAATGATTAGGCTCCTGATAATAGGGGAATTCGCATTATCCCACGGAAAGGAAAACTACGCGGTAAAATTACGGCGAGGCTCCTGTTTTACTATATTACCTAAAACAAAGTAACACCTCTCAACTGCGGCCTACAAACTCGTAATAATCATCAATGTAAGTGCAATAGTTATTAATATAGGATAACTGATTTATATATTTTTTTATTAAGACCTAGGGCAAAAAATGTCATTTCAAGGTCTTTCTTATGATATAGAAATTCATATTTTGCTATTTATTAGTTTAAGTAACTCAGCTCTAAGTTTTTCAATGCTGTATGTAACTCAATATTGTCTATCCAACTCTTGAAAAATAATGTAATTAGTGGTATCTACATCATAACATTTATATCTTACGGGCAATAACGTATTAAATGGTACATCTAACATAAATGAGATTTCAAAGTCCAGGGAATACTGTGGGTTGTGCCACACCCGACAAAATTCATAAATTTCAGTTCGGGTAATAATGTCGGATCTGCCATTTCCGACAAAATAGTTGCATGATTTAGCGGTAAACAATGTTGCGTGTGCATTTTCTCATATTTCCGATACCTTTTTTATAAATTTGCATATACTATTACGTCAGGTAATTAATATTTTTATGTCATACCAAATTTGGTTAAGGTACATTGACTAATGTTCACTTTATACATATTTGAAACTTTGAACGACCGTACCCTAAAGTAGCGATTTTTCACATACGACAATGTTAATTGCTACGGTCGATATATTTCATCACGATACGACCAATAGGAGCGGAGTATCAACTAAAAATGTTGCAAACACGGAGGGGAAATACTACTTCTTCGGGAACGAAGTCGCGACCAAAGGCTAGCTTAAAATAAATCGGACCCTTGAATGTTGGGAAGACCCTTCTATATTCTTCGATAATTTTCAAATGCCTGAAAAGATCTTTATAAATTAAAGCTAAGAACCAACTCTATCACATCAGCTATAAAACAAAAACAATCGCATCAAAATCGGTCTATACGTTTTGAAGCTACGATGCCATCGTTACACACGAACTTCGGTATAACGCCTCTTTTTTCTCGGGGTTTAAAAATAGTATAAAATTGGTTAAAACGTAAATTTAATATCACAAACAGTTCTGATATTACATCAATTATTTTTTCTACATCAGGATTAATTAACAAAACTGGTATTTTAAAATATTAACACAGTTTTTTACGTAAAATAATTACTCGATTACTAATATTTCGTGGAACAAGACTAAATTTTAAAACATTTTATTTCAAATATAAAACCAACGCAACAAAGTTAGTACTAGTACTTATTTTATTCGCTACATCGTCGAATTCAATTTACTTAAAGATAAATTAGATTTGAGTATTTAATGGATTTGCATTTTATTCACCCAATTTATGATCGACGAGTCTTTAAGTTAAGCGTTGTGTGGTTTCCCTACTGTTGAACATTTTGTGAGGGTCCTGAATACTTAATCAGTATTTGGAGAAGAAACATTTTAAAACATGTAATAATATTATGTTCACGATAATTGTATTACCCTAACTGCCTCAATAGTCTAGTGGTGACAAGCGGGGCTGCTGAGGGTTCGATTTCTAAGTCGAGCAAAGTGTGATAAAGTTTTCCTCGAAATTCGCATTTGGATTTGTGATCAGAGCATTTAGCTCTACTTTAGCGTTACGTTTTTAAAAACTTTTTAACATTCTTCATAAAACAGTTACTGGGAATTGAACCCAAGACCTTCTTCTACTCAGCAGAATTATTTGCGTCTTCTACACTAAAGGTTAATCTTAGACAAAGGTAGTTACGTTAATACCTTATAATAACTCTAAAATTTCGCCTACTCTAATTTTCAGGTAAAATAAACCTTTGAAATACGACCTCGCATACATTTTATGATTACGGAGTGACATTGAGCTCTTATGAGGATACGCGTGTATTTTCACGACGTTTACTTTGCGGATCAGGCAGAGTTTGGATGTATGAACGCCAGTAATGCGGCAAGACATATTTTAGCTCGGGATTGTCTCGGTTAAGCGTTTATTCTTGTCGAGTTTATGTTATTAATCGCGGAAGTATGTAAGCTTGTTATTTATGGAGTATAGCGAGGTAATGGAGGGGATTTTGTGAAAAATCTTTCTTTCTCCTTTGTGTGGTGACAAAGAAGTTATATATACTGGTTTCTGACACTTGCGCGAATACGGGAATAAAACTACATATATTATAATTGATATTATTTTAATCCTGACGTTTCGGACCCTTTGCAGCGTCCATGGTCACGGAGAGTAAGTTGGTATATATTTTTTTTTGAAACATCAGCTCCATCATACTAAGAACATGATAAACACTTAAACTATGTAAATTACTACACTACTACTACACAAATACTATTGGGAGAGTTGCTGCCGATTCGGAGGCAGTAATCGATAAAACATTTGAGCCATCTCCGATGTGGGGTTAGCCAACACACGTTGGATAACTCCAACATCGGTCCGATTAAGATTGAAAGTTGGTCTTGTCGTTTAACAGGTACTTAAATTTTTGTTAATTTATACAAGTGTAATGCTAGCCATATTATTATTGTGTGTATGCCTAATCGGCGGCGATCGGCTGACCTTCTTCCCCCCACCCCCCTTCCCGTCAATGGCTCCTCAGTCAGTCCACGCCAAGCCACGTCCGAGCTGCCCACGGTCGCGCGACGCGTGTTGATTCTTTGTTATCCTTACTAATATCATAAATGTGAAAGTAACTCTGTCTGTCTGTCTGTCGCGCTTTCACACCAAAACTTCTAAACCGATTTAAATGAAATTAGGTACACAGATAGTCTAGAGCCTGAAAAAGGACATAGACTAATTTTTAATGCGAAAAAGGGCTGGAAGAGGTTGAAAGTTATAAGAAATACCTAGACCGGCGGGGAAAGCTAGTAGTTTTTTTTTACACAGCACCATCTAGTCCCAAACTAGGCAGAGCTTGTACTATGGGTACTTGACAATGAATACAATACTTATAATTATACTTTTTTGTAAATACATACTTATAATATATAAGAAACACCCAGACAAACACAAACACCTAAGTTCATCACATAAATACACATAAAACATAAATTTTTGCAGTCATGCGCAAACGCTCCGCATCCTTGTTACGTCGTGTGCGAGACAGCGACAATAGTCTCCTGAACGTTGTTGCCAGCAAGACTGAGGGGCAACTGATGGAGCATTTGTGTAGAATACACTTATTTCTACCAAAAGCTTGCTCCAAACCCTAGCTTTTTAAGGTATAAATCTACAATCTAACATAGTTCTTAAGTCACTACTAACGAAAATATGGGTACTAGTTTTGCCTGAATTAAAGTTATTATTATTATTATTATTATGATTACGACCTCGTGATCAGCAGTCCGGTACTCGGACCACTAGACCACTAGACGTCGTCAAAACACAAACAAAACACACCATCACGTCTGTAGGCAGAGGTGTACTGAAATGAAACCCCCAAAAACAAATATCTATTTGTAGTTAAAATACTTGGATGACTTCTATGTAAGTGGCATAATGTTCAAATTTCAATAATTATCGACCTTCATGATATAGAATGTTTGTAGGTATATACACTATAGTACCTAATTCTTTCTTGAAATCTTTTCGCTATTAACTTCAACAAATCATCTGATCCAATATTGGAAACGCTTCATTTCATAAAATGAAAACGTCACTCCCGTATGACGGATGGGCACTAACAAAATTCACGTTTCAAACTCGCCGCGTCGGGCGCGACGGACGCGTGACGTTTCCGTGACGTAACCGTGACGTAACTGTGACGGGCACGGGGTGATAACGACGCCTATGAGTGATGGTATCGGCGAACGAGTTATGAACATCGAAACGATTTTGTTATGCTAATTATAATTGGGGTTCCGAGTTCCTATGATGTATATGTTCCTATTTATTAGGAGGGGAATTGTAAATGGGGGAAATAGGTCATCGTAACGTGAGTGGACGTTTTGTGTATTATTATTAATAGACCTTTTTTGGTGAGGGGTAACCCAGGTGTTCGCTGACAGGGAAAATGTGTTTACGACTTATATACAAACTGGGACACTACGATACACAAAATTGGTCAGGTCGAATTAGTCACCTGTATTCGCCGAAAGGTTAGACAAAGGTACAGGTACAGTACTGTTGGACTTCTGCAAAGCAATCAGAAGATTCGCGACGCCGAGCGCCAGTAAGCCATGAAGGGATCCCCCAAAAATGGGGAACTGGGCGAAATAATCCCAACAAGAGGACTGATCGCCCGCCTGATGCCTGCAGGCGTCTCCGAAGATAAATAGAATAGAAATAGGTACAGTGTACTGATGTACAGTCATGATGTATGTTTATGTCAACGACCCATATACTGCCCCACTGCTGGGCACGGGTCTCCTCTCAGCATGAGAGGGATTAAGGCTATAGTCCACCACGCTGGCCTAATGCGGGTTGGCAGACTTCATATGCCGTTGAGAAAATTTCGCACGCATGCAGGTTTCCTCACGATGTTTACCGTCACCGTAAAGCGAGTGATAATTACGCACATGATTTCGAAAAGTCAGGGGTGCGTGCCTTAGATTCGAACCCGAGACCTTTCACTTGGCAGTCCATACATCATCATTGGGGGTCATACCCCTAAATATGTTTATACTAAACTAAAATTAGAAAGCATTTTCCTCATGAAAAGAGAATTGTATGTTTGAGATAACTTTAATATCATTACAGTATTGGTTCAAAAGAATCATATTCTTTTGAAACAATATATTTGTTTGTTACAATATATGTTTGCAACTAGTTTAACGTTTCAAAAGTACCATTTATATGGTCTAATTGAAATAAAAATATTTTAAATTTTGCATTTTATATGAATTTAATCAATACCACCAACAATAATAATCGCTATCGAATTTTAACAAGTGTGTACATATTTATGTGCATGACTGTACATCCACAGTTCGCCGGAATATTTAAAAAATCAAATTTACCCTTTGTAACATAAAGGCATCTGATATTTTCTCTAGTCGGGCCACTTTGTACAAAATATTTTGTATCATGCTAACTAAAAGCGGGGCTTTGTTCTCGAGAACGTGAATCGACACTAAAAATGGCCGCCAACGATGCGGTGCGGTGAGTCGACACATTCCTTGGGTTCCGTCGGGAAAGTTATAAACGCTCCTTTGTATAATTAATAGTGGTTAAACCCGCTTAACCAGCGTGAAAGTTAATTTTACTTAAAAGGTTTAGGATACGATCGGGGCCCAGGATTTAGTTAATTTCTTTTTTTTGTTAAAGACAGAAATCGACATCAGGCAAAATGCTTTATCTAAATAAGATATCGGAGGATGTTCGAAAATGTTTAAAATGAATATCTTCGAAAATGTGTAGCTTACTAAAATACCTACAATAAAAATCATTACTGGGTTCAGTAAAGCTCTCAGTAGCAGTTCAGTATTTGTATTTGGAGTGGCAAAAAGTTACACGTGATCCAAAAGTTCAATGTGCTTCTTAAAATATTTATCAGATTAAGTCTCAACTAAGAAGATATTTTTTGTACTTAATAGGTTATTTGCCAACCAATCTTTAGGGTACTGCTACGATTTCGTAGCTACCAAAGATGGGATGCTACGTCATAGCACCGTAGTAGCATAGATTAGATGCTACGTCGTAGCACCGTAGCTAACATCATAGCAGTGTTGCTACGGCGTAGCACCGTAGCTAAAGTAGCAGTGTTGCTACGGCGTAGCACCGTAGCAAACGTAGCAATGTTGCTACGGCATAGCATCGCACTACGGTTGTAGCAATTGCTCTTTAAGGGACTACGCGCACTTATTCAGCTCCATTCGCGTTTTGCTGAACGATTTTGGTCACTATCTTTTTGTATTTTTTAAGCATTTTCCATGCTAAGATTACAAGTTATGAGAAGTGAAGCATTTCTTCACAATAGATGGCGCTACGTCACCTTAAGACGTAAATTAGAATGTGGAGGAAGATTTCGACTGGCGAGCAGGGCGAGCGGTGGCTTAGTGGTCAGAGCGTCTGGTGTACTGAACCAGAAGGCGCAGGTTCGAATCCTGCCCGCCCGCCGATATTTTCCTTCATTAAAAAAAAAAGATTTTGGTCACACTTATACAGCTCTGCTTCTATCAGCCGCGTACGGCGTCGAATCAATGAAGGAACAATACAGGTCGCAACTTGTCGACAAGGAGTCGCGAACCATCCCTGTAAAGAGCTGTTCCGCCGCATTCGACGGCGAACAGCGCTGTACGTGGCGGAACAGCTCTGTTCGCCGTCGAATGCGGCGCCGTACAGCGCCGCGCTCTCTATAGCATTCGCATAATAAAAACACATTTATCCTCATTTTATGCTGGTTTGCCGCGAAAGCAGAATGGACGCGGAAAGCTGAATCGACGCGTACACGTCTCCATACAAAATTGTTGTTTTCTATGGACAAAAGCTGAAAAGAGCTGAATAAGTGCGCGTAGGGACTACGCGCACTTATTCAGCGTATTCGTCATCCTACAGAACGTTGCGTCGTCCCCGTTATTCTACAAACGTACACAATTTTAATCCTATAGTAAACCTTATAGTAGCATCACAATTGCTTAAAAATTGTTTATTTATAGTACTGTAGACAATATGTACTTTTATATTATATTTTCTTTAAATGGACAGCAAATTATCTATTGTGTATAATCCTTTTTATCTAGTGGTAATATCTCAAATAATGACGTAGATAGAGGTTACACATGGCTTATTGAAAACATCAGGAAGTGCAAACTAATTTATATCCTATGTATAAAAATACAAATAAAAAAATGCATTGCCAAAAAAACGTTTACATATTTATGAGGATTAAAACACAGGCTGATTGTATTGTTTCTTATACAGGTTGTGTAATATTTTATAAATGCCCGGTATTCATTTATATCGTGAACTCTGGTCGCTTTGTATCATTGAATGTTGATTGCAATATATTCCTTTTTTTGTGGTAGAAGTAAAAAGAACCATACTATATTTACGTACATTTTGTTTTTTACATGGCAAAAAGGGTAATTGGAGATTGCAGTATTTTATTATGAAGAAAAAAAAATACGCAAAATACTAGTATTAAAATCTGTCTGTCTGCTATGCCTTTTAAACAGCTTAACCGATATTGATTATATTGTCACAGAGATAAATTAGACTTGTAGAAGAACCTTTAGCTACCTTTTGTTGTTAAAAAGGCTTGAAGGGGGTGAATTAAATAAACATTAAATTTGTTCAAGAGTTTTTGAAATTTCGAACTACAAGGGGGTGAAATGAGGGATGAAAGTTCTTATGGAATTAAGTAACTATTCTGCGAAAATGAAGTCGCGGACAATTTTTTTTTAAAAAATCGTGTTTGTTTATATATTTTTTTTATATTCCGCAATGTATTCTCTCAAATAAATTGTATAAAAAAAAGACTAGGGGTATGACATGACCCCTAATGATGATGTATGGACTGCCAAGTCAAAGATCACGGGTTCGAATCTAAAACAAGCACCTCTGATTTTTCGAAATCATGTGCGTAATTATAAAAGAAGTAAGTAATAACACAAATATTACATTAATACACCTCTGTCTAATCCTTCAGGGAATACAGGCGTGACGGTATCAGAGAATCAGAAAATACAGAGAAGCTAATGTTAATTTGAAACTACCCACTAGTTTCTCACCCCGAATGGAATAATAAAAGGCAATTAACCCATTTAACTTTACGTCGTAAATAACTGAACATTTTTCACGTCCGCTCCCAAAGCACACTTATGTTTTAATTACTAAATCTGTATTTGAGTTGAGAATTAAATTAAATTGTGCTTTTGGGATTTTAATATAAAGTTATTTTTGGTAAACACTGGTAATGTTTATTTTCACGAGACTTGATATTACTATAAAGTAGGACAATATTTCAATGGGGATATTAAAGCCTTAGGCCATTTAGTTTTGAGCTGTTTGGGGTCGAAATGCGATGTCGCGAAACGGGATGTCGCGAAACGCGACGTCGACTCTACTCGTTTATATGTGTACTAATAGGCGTCGGTATTAAAGGCGTCGGTATCATCTTAAGCGTTATAAAAAACTTTAAATCAAAACAACAGTTGTTTTATACAAAGTAGTTATGTATTAACAAAGTTTTATATAGGTTTACTGAAATCTTATATTTTGCCAAAAAAAAACTTCGGCGTACTACAATCTTCAGTGAAAGTGAGGGAAGTTTAACTTAAAGTGCCATCTGTTGGAGCTTTCAGTTTTTGTTGAAAACTTCAGTAGTAGGTCAAAAAGTTTTTACTTAACTGTTGTTAAAACGAGTGTTATGCTCGTGAATTTTGGTAAAATTAATGTTTTAACAGTTCTTTTTCACAGAAGGGTATCTTAATTATCCTAAAAGTGTTTATTAAATTGTATATTTACATACAAAAATATAATTTTGTTTTTATTTTCATGTCAACTTAGTGTCGAATTAAAAAAAATGCTGATGCTGATGCTGATGCGAAAATGGATATTATTTTTTTATTATTATTGTATTATGGGGCGCTTCTATTGCCTTTAAACGGGCATTAATCCAAGTTCTACTGGAAATTTCTTAGAAAAATTTCAGCCTACTTGTTGGTTTTCTTCGACAGAAATCTTATATGAATGGTTAATCCTGGTTCTTATTTTTTTTTTGTATGAATCATACATAGTTAATCTACTGCTAATGATAGACATAATATTAATAAAACACACTAATCATACATCACGCCTCGGTTAGACGAATGTGCACTTGCACTAATTCTCAATACACACAAAACAAATTATTACAATAGGCAATAGTCCGCGTGGAACTAGTTGGCCACGCCTTAGGCAGGGGCGGGGGTGAGGCAGCGGGTTATTGTACAACAAAACAAAGCAAACGCCCCCGCCCCTCCGTTCCACCACGCGCAGGCGACCCCGAACCTCCGTCACGCCGCTTACTAGGAATGTTCGATCCAGGGGCTTTGTATCGATATTTCGGATCGTAATGGATCGTAATGCATTGTATCGATCCAAGTATCGATCCGACTGATTTGATACGATATTTTGGATCGATCCAGTATCGTATCAAAAATTAAAAAGAAATTAAATATGTTGTAATTTAAAGCTTCAAAGTTTAAGTAGTGGAGAAATATTTCTTTTTTTACATTGATCAATCTTTGTATCGTAGGGTACGTAAAAATTATAATATTTATAGCCATCTAGGCGATTGTAGATTTTATTTAAAGTGGGTGGCCAACAAGAAAAGACGTTCGGCGGGCACAGACGTTCCTACCCGCAGAACAATATTACTTGTTTCTGCCACTAACAAATAACGTAGGGTTGATTGATATATTTTTATGAAATTATATAATTATATATCTCAAGTAACGGAAAAAAAACGGAACGGCGGCGTGGAGGGTAATGTCACCTGAAAAACGCAGCGCTTATAAAAAATCTTTTTGTGCATTTTCCCAATAAAATTTAAAGTGGAATTGTGAGAGCAGGTTACGTGTAATGGCTAGTTTGGCCCTGTTTATTGGTCGCAGTGTAGGGCATGCGCAACTAATACATAATTCTCATTTTGTGGGTCCATCGTCATTGACATCTATTTATGCCAAGCCTGACAGAAAAAATTGTAAACAGCCCGTTGCTAAGACGTTCCTCGACAGCTTTCTATATGTGATTGGTGCTTTTTACTCTGACGCACTACTATCCAGCAAAAACTCCTATATTCATTGGTCGTTTCTTTTTTACCTAAAATTTTTCATTCTGGTCTGCTGCAGCCTTCAGTGTCATTTTTATGTTTACGTTATAAGTTTTTGTGTTTATGTTTTAAGTTTTTGTGTTACATTGTGTTTTATTTAATTTACTGTAGGATTAGTTTATTTTAATGTTAAGCGGTTATAGCGATGCGGAAAGATTAAGTCAACCTTCGCCGGCAAACAATCTGGTCAGATGTCCTGTTTGTCCCCAGGCACGCTTTTTTAAAGGTAAGCGAGGTTTGAATGTCCATTTTGGAAAAGTCCACAAACTCCATAATGTCCTGTCTGCTCCCATCTCCTTGCCGATCCCACCCACACCCGATGGCCTTTTCCAGAGTGGTGAAATAGCTGGAGAACCTCCGGCTGCTTCACCGTTTTGGAGAAGGCTATCTGATTTAAAAAATTCTGTACCGCTCCTTAAGCGAGTTCCTCGTGGCGCTAGACCTTTAGTTGCATTACAGCTAGCACGATGTGTCCGTCTTGCCGCCCGGGAGAACTCGCCGCGTGCTTGGGAACAACTACTCACTTTTCCGTATAGGATTCTACACGTACAAAAAAATAATCTAGCTAACAAAAAATCATTAACGGCCCAAATTAAAGATAATTGTAACTTTTCGAACCAAAATTTATATTCAAAATTGTCATCACAGAAATATTCTCTACCAAGAGATATTTGCTTTCGTGTAGAATCCAAGCTAAGTGAAGGCGACATTAGTGGTGCGGCCAGGTTAATTTTTAGCAGTGATGTGGTCGCGCCTTGCTCCCCAGAAACCCTTTCATCTCTGAAGAGCAAACACCCTGCTCCGGCAGATGACCTTTCTTTTCCTGACCCTCCTGATCCTGATTCCAACACCCTTACCATTACAGCTCGTCATTTGGTCACTGCCATTTGCTCCTTCCGAAGCGGCTCTGCTGGGGGCCTCGACGGTTTGACTCCCCAGCACTTAAAGGACCTCACAAGTGGCAGCGCCGGGGAGGCTGGTGAGACGCTTTTGAAGGAGCTCACGGTATTGACCAATCTCATGCTCTCCGGCAATGTGCACGAGGCCGTCGTTGATGTTTTGTACGGGGCCAATTTATGTGCCCTGCGCAAAAAGGATGGCGGCATTCGTCCCATTGCCGTGGGAAGTACCTATCGTCGTACGGCAGCTAAAATTTGCTGTAAATATTACAGTGAATCTATTTCAGGTAAATTACAGCCCCTACAGCTCGGTTTTGGTTCGAAAGGGGGCTGTGAGGCTGCCGTACACGCTCTTTCAAATTATTTACATAGTGGGAAAGGTGAGGTCATCCTTAAGGTTGACTTAAAAAATGCTTTTAATTCGGTTAACAGGGACTCTCTATTGGCAGAAATTAAAGAAGAAGCTCCGAAAATTTACAGTTTTCTTTGGCAATGCTATAGGTATCCATCAAAATTACTCTATCAGGGCCATTTATTAAGTTCTTCAGTAGGCTGCCAACAGGGAGACCCTCTCGGGCCAATGATTTTTAGTCTAGCAATTCAACCCATTATTCGCCAGTTAAATTCTAAATTTAATGTGTGGTATTTGGATGATGGGACTTTAGGTGGCGATGTAGATACCGTTCTAAAAGATCTAATTTTTCTAAAAGAACAATTTCAGTTGATTGGGCTAGATCTCAACCCAAGTAAATGTGAAATATATTTATCTGACTCAACCGACAGACAGACTACTTTCGAAAAATTTGACCAAATTGCTCCACAAATTAAAATAATAGACAAAAGTTCTCTTCGCCTCCTAGGGTCTCCAATTTTGGATGAGTCCTACACAAATTTTATAGACGAAAAAATTCAAAATTTTAATGAAATTTCGGAAAGACTCTTGAAAATTAACATGCATTCGGCTCTTACTATAATTCGATATTGTTGCTTTGGACCCCAATTCACATATTTTCTTCGCTCTTCCCCTTTATGGAAGCATTCGGATCTTTTGGAAAAAATTGACAGTATTATTCGTAAAACTTTAACTTCTATTTTGAATATAGCTTTGGATGACCGGGCCTGGGTACAAGCAACTCTGCCCATACGTTTTGGAGGCCTTGGCGTCCGCAAAATTTCCAGTATAAGTTTACCGGCATTTCTATCTTCGGTTCTCAGTACCGAGAAATTAACCAGGAATATCCTATCTCTATCACTGGTTGATTTCGAGGTACCGTCCGCGGTCGAGGCTAGGAATGCTTGGTGTAGCATTTGCCCGAATACCGATCCACCGATTAACCCTTTTTCCCAGAGGCAGTGGGATGACCCGCTTTGCAGTTTGATACGGAATGAACTTATTAAAACGTCAATCAATACTGCTGAGCGGGCTCGTTTGCTGGCTGTGGGTAAATGGGAATCGGGTCTGTGGTTACAAGCACTTCCCTCTGCCAACATAGGTACTATGTTGGATGATGCAACTTTCCGGATCGCTGTTTGCCTTCGCTTGGGATCTCCTTGCTGTGCTCCGCATCGCTGTCACTGTGGGGAGGCTGTCGACGGCCTCGGACACCATGGCTTGTCTTGCAGTAGGAGTGCAGGTCGTATACCACGGCACGCTAATATCAATGACATCATACGCCGTGCTCTAGTCACCGCCGGCGTTCCAGCCATATTAGAACCAAATGGTCTGGCACGTGACGATGGCAAGAGACCGGACGGGATGTCATTGCTCCCTTGGAAAATGGGTAGGCCTTTAGTATGGGACGCGACGTGCGTCGATACTCTTGCGCCATCCCATCTTCCAAGCACGGCGGGCTGTGCTGGCGCTGCTGCTGCAGCTGCGGAGACCAACAAACGGCGAAAATATAACAATCTTATAAATTGTTATATTTTTGAACCGTTTGGGGTTGAAACGCTGGGGCCATGGGGTCCGAGTGCTCATTCCCTTTTTAAGGGCATTGCCAAACGCCTTTTCGACGCTTCCCGGGACCCAAAGGCTGGCCTTTATTTTGGTCAGAGAATCAGCATTGCCGTACAACGTGGCAATGCAGCCAGCCTTCTGGATACCCTTCCAGCTGATGGCGATGCGGAGGAGTTTTTTGATGCCTTATTGTAAATAGTTATTTTATTATTATTTTATTTTAGTTATATTTAGGAATAGATTTTTAATTTAGTACTTAGATACTTTGTAATATATAGTTTTAGTGAATATTTTTATACTTACTGTAGTAATTTTATAATAATAATTATATTTATTTCCAATACATGTAAAACCAAAAATAAATGAAAATAAACCATTAAAAAAAAAAAAAAAAAAAAAATCTCAAGTAATCATGCCGAAATTGAAGTTATATTGAAAAATATAAGATGTAATAACTACTGATTGAACAATCCACTGCCAGAGAAATATTTTTATTAGTGTAATATGAACCTGTTTGTTGTTATAAACCATACTTTGGAGCTAAGGAATGCGGTATTAATAATACGATTAAATATTAAGGTTACAGATTGTTTATTTTAGAATTTAATACAACAATTTTTTCGATCCGATCCACATGGTATTTGTATCGATCCACTAACGGATCGAATGCCATTGTATCGATACAAAAATCGGTTGGATCGTATTCATTTGTATCGATCCACACAAGTATCGGATCGGATCGAACATCCCTACCGCTTACATACCTAAGGCGCGGCCAACTAGTTTTGCGCGTACTATAGTACCGTATTACATGGGACTTATACCAGCGAACTGTAGGTGTACATTGGTACACCTCTGCTGAACCTTTCGGGGAATAAAGGCGTGATTGTTATGTAAGTATTCACATATTTTATTCATCTTATCGCACCTTTAGAATTATAGAGACCTAACTAAAAAAGTAGTTTTTTTGGAAAACAGCGATTAAAGTTTCATACATTGGTCCACTTTATAATAAAAGTTTGATTATTCGAATGTATATTAAAAAAACCGTGGTATTTTAATTTGATATCATACTCAACTTGTTTATTTACATGATTTAGCCATAAAAAGTAAATAAAAATTATTAATAATATTTTATTTTTAATTAATTTAAAACTAGTACCATTCTGGGTCTATACTTGACTGAACCCGTATTTTTTTTAAAGGCCTATTATTAATTGAGTCTATCCAATTCCGAAAAAGTGTTCAACATTCCGTTTTATTTCTAAATAAATCATTGTTATAATTATAAATCTGATTGTTTTAGGGTATTTTTTATGTTTCATACAAAAAAAACATCGTTTATGAAAATAAAAACTTTTTAATAGGAAAGTAAACACAGCATAGAACGCGAACAGCACAGCGGCATAGAACAGACGCGTGGTGGTGCTTTTCTTCAAAAATGGCGATAACACCTTATTGAGGAACCTATCTCGCTTCTGAGCCAGGCCTACAAGTTGTTTTGAAGGGTCATCACGAATCGTCTCGAGCGCAGGTTTGATGACTTCTAGCCTTCGGAACAAGCCGTTATCGAAAAGGTTTTAGTACCATAGACCACTTCCATACGCTTCGGCATATTTACAGAAGACCGAGGAGTGTAATCAGGCACTTTGCTTAGCGTTTGTGGACTATGAGAAAGCCTTCGATTGAAACTTGGGCGATGCTGCAATCTCTGCAGCGGTGCCACATTGACTATCGGTATATCGAAGCGTTCTTCTTCTTCGTGTCGAAGGAACGACTTTTTTAAATCCCAAAACTTCGCTACTTCCACACTATCGTCAGTTGCTGCGCAGACGTGCCTTTGATTGCATGTTGTGGGGCACAAAGGAAAGGATAGGAGGTCCACCATTGTTTGCGGCACAGTTCCACAACCACACCCTGCAGCCGTTTCATTGAGATATCCCCACTTTATCGTCATCGTCATATCAGCCTACAGAGGTTCACTGCTGAACAAAGGCCTCCCCCATTGACTTCCACAAGAACCGGTTATATGCCACCTGTATCCAACGACTTCCAGCGACCTTTATCAGGTCATACGTCCATCTCGTTGGGGGCCGTCCTACGCTTCGCTTTCCGGTGCGTGGTCTCCACTCGAGAACCTTTCTGCCCCAGCGGCCATCAATTCTACAAGCTATGTGCCCCGCCCACTGACACTTCAGTTAGCTTATCCTTTGAGCTATGTCGGCAACGTTGTTTTTCTACGGATCTCCTCATTTCTGATTCGATCGCGTAGTGAAATACCAAGCATAGCACTTTCCATAGCTCGCTGAGTGACCTTGAGCTTTCTTATGAGGCCCATAGTAAGCGACCACGTCTCTGTGCCATATGTCATCACTGGTAGTACACACTGGTTAAAGACTTTTGTCTTGAGGCATTGTGGTATAAGTTGACGAAAAGACGTCATCGTCACGTCCCCACTTAACCAGATTTGAATTACACGTCCCCGCTTCGGTTCTGAGTCGGTTTAGTGACTTCCAAATGTGCCATAGAAGGTTACATCCGAGGGAAAGGTGCTCGCTTGGTGGTAGGTAATAAGTAGGCGGGGAAGATATCTCCAACCACAGTTTGAAGCGTTAAAGTGCTTATACAAAGACGCCATTATGTCGGTCCGAGTACAGCAACAGTGTACGGGGGCAATTCCATTGCAAAAGGGTGTTAGCCAGGAAGATGTCATATCCCCGAAACTATTCACCACCGCAATGGAAGATGCCTTCAAGTTACTGACGTGGAAAGGATTTGGCATCAACATCAATAGCGAGTATATCACTCATCTTCAATTTACCGACGATATCGATATCGCAAAATCGCTTCATGAGCTCAGCACATTACTCAATTACCTCAACAGTTTCCTAGCAGGGTCTTAAAAGAACATGGGCAAGACGAAATTTATGTCAAACGCTCATGTCGTGCCCATCCCAATATCCGTTGGGAGCAATGCTCTCAAAGTTGTTGATGAGTATGTCTATCTAAGACAAACCGTCAAGCTAGGCAGGTCCAACTTCGAGAAAGAGGTCACTCTTCGAATCCGACTCGGCTGGGCAGCGTTCGCGAAACTTCGCAACGTCTTTTCGTCAACTATACCACAATGCTTTAAGACAAAAGTCTTCAACCAGTGTGTGTTACCAGTGATGACATATGGCACAGAGACGTGGTCACTCACGATGGGCCAAAGCTCAAGGTCACTCAGCGAGCTATGCTTGGTATTTCTCTACGCTACCAAATCAGAAATGAGGAGATCCGTAGAAGAACCAAATGACCGATATAGCCGAAAGGATTGGCAAGTTGAAGTGGCAGTGGGTGGAGCACATAGCTCGTAGAACTGATGGCTGCTGGGGTAGAATGGTTCTGGAATAGAGACCACGCGGCGGAAAGCGCAACGTGGGACGGCCTCCAACGAGATAGACCGGAGACCTGCCGGGCTAACATGCACGCCGCGAGAAGATTTTGTCGACGCTTATGTCGTGCTTTTGTCTCGTTTTCGCAAAAGAAAGAGCGAGACACAAGAGTAGACAAAATTTTGTCGTGGCGCGCATGTTAGCCTGGCTGGTAAAGGTCGCTGCAAGTCGTTGGATGCAGACGACATACAACCGGTCCCTGTGAAAGTCAATGGAGGTCTTTGTTCAGCAGTGGAACTCTTTTGGCTGATATGATGATGATGATGTTGTAATATGTTGCTTTTTCTAAAACTAGAAGGTAATAAAACCTGAAGTGTCTTTCTTCTCTTTGAAGTCAAAATCAAAAGTAGGTACTGACGCCGATTTCACGCCGGTTACGCCGCCACTGCCAGCAAAATATTGCCATCACGCCGCCGCCGACGAAAATTAAATCGGCGCACACCTCTAATAGATACCTTGATATTTATAAAGATATGATTTTGTTACCGTTAAGCACCTTTAGTTTTTCTAAAATATAATCGACTCTTCTCTTCATTTTCCTCTGACTTCCTTGTACTTTATGTCAATATAATTACTTAAATTTACGTTATATTACTATAATTCGTTAGGTAAATCTGAAACATGCAAAAAAGTGATAATATAGTTATGACCTATTTAAAAGATGAATAAAATTATTTTATAAATACACAGACTCGTATCTTATAAAGTCTCTGAAAATAAATCATATTTATTACAATAAAGGCGTATTTATTAATAAGTTTTCATAATTAACATTAGTTTCTTAAAAGCATAGACCTAGTAATGATTGCATCATTAATTCAAACATATTTTCAGTCAAAGAGTGACTTAATGACGAATTGGTCACAGCTGCATACAGCAAGTTCAGTATAAAATAGACCCAATTATTAAATAAGTCTCTACTTTACTAAAAGCTTTAACATTCACTTACCTTAATTTTCAGTCTTGTATTGGCCTAATACGGTTTAGGTCTCCATAATAATAATCATGCTGTTGACACGAACGGCACACTACTGTTTGCGCCTAGCTCAAACTAAACAAACGTGGAGGGACGGGACGGAGTGAATACGACCGAAGTATACGATTGTACCTTTCTAAGCTAATTTCGGTCTTTCTTTTATTAAGGGTCGCTGAGTTTGGTCGTCCTAGGTTCATTTTCGACTAAAAGTCGAAATCCAAAAATTTCGAAATGGGTCCCTATAATTCTAAAGGTGCGTTATATCAGCATCAGCATCCAAATCTAGTATCATAATAAGATACTACCACAAAACTCGTATGCCATAAACACAACAGCATTTCATAAAAATGGGTTCGGAACGTGACCGAAAATCCTAATATCGGTCATAAAGGTGGGGCCCGTGTAGAATTATACTCCGACGTGTTATGTTCAACGGAGACTGTGTGATTTATCGTTGGTTGTTAGCGCTGCTAAAAGCTTTTTCAGCGTACCGGGGTTTTGGGGGGCCGATTGATAGACCCCCGAGACTAACTGTACCCCCATGATTGAGTTTAAGTTTCAGCATATTATGTGATTTGTTTTGTTTTAGATACATAACTGCCTAATTAGGTAAGTGGTCGTAAACGCAACTGTTAGTGGCCCTGGATTCGATTTTCAGGTCTTGCAAAGTGCATCAGTACTTGCTCGGAGGTTGGATCTGTAGGTACTGTGACGCGAAGCAGACCTTCTTTAGTATTCGGCAATATCACAAAGTATTTTACTTACCTGCGTACCGTGCGCTGCATCAAAAACACTGTAGAATCGGTCGAGCCTTTGTCAAGTAGTCTCGTCTATCATATACGCGGCATTTTTTTTACATAAATGTATTTATGTTTTTACAAAATTATATGCAGGCATTGGCGGTGGGTTGATGATTTAGTTTAGGCTGGTAGAACCATATTGCCAAGTATTAAAGTTGGTCCTTATTACTTTGTCTAACTGGAATCTCATAAGAAAAGTAAAAAGTTTGCAAGTATTGGTTACATTTTTATTAAAAAAATAAATTTTCATAAGACCCAACACACAACAAGCGATTTAATATTGTTGGTACTTCCTTTGAAGTTTTAATAATTCTGGAAAGTCTTAGTTTGACCTACATTTTTATAAGAAAAAGTTTAGTAATATTTTTGCGAAAGATCTTGGCTTTACAACGATGGCAACATCAATCGATTTCAGCGCTGGTAAGGCCTTTATCTGCCAATCTTAATCTCTTTCGAGATCGACGCTTTTTATAGAGCAACGGCCCTAAATTCTACAAAAAATGTCTTCGAAAATATCTTTATTTTTAAAGCTTTTACTTAAGTATCTCGTAAAATACGAGGTTTTGTGTTCGTACTTAAGAGGCTCTACCAGGCACGCGTGATTCAGGGCAATTGTTTTTCGATTGTGTTGGTTAGTTAGTAACTTGAAAGTTTATTTATTATGCCTCGGGTAGATTCGAATGTGTCGATGGTGATCTTTGACTTTGACGTTTCTCGACACAACCAACAGATCCTCGTGTAATTAACAGGACATTTTTTCCATTCATCAAAGCATAGCTGTTTTAACTGTACAATGCACCAAAGAATAAACTTTAAACTGCAATTAATACAAAATAAAAAGTAATTTGTAATTTCCATAATTTAATTATTACTTTGACTCCTAGGTGCGCCTATTTAGGGGTTTCTTGTCTATTATTACTATTTTTCTTTATTTGTTTTTTTTTGTATAGTATGTAAATATTTTATTGAATAGCTAATTTAGATTGGATTGGATTAGTTTTTATAATATATTCTAATTATTCCATTATATTTAAGTAATATTCCTAAGTTTCAATAAAACTAAACTGTAATGTAATGTTAGAAATTTATCACACCGAAATCGAGGTACCCAATTTATTTTATCGCAATAAAAATGAGAATCCAATTTTATCCTGAAAAAATGGATAAGATACGTATTATAAGGGCACGTGAACAAAATTTCCAAAAAATCCCTTTGCTATTGTAAGATATGACACAATATTGCTTCATAACCTAAAAGATCGCCTAGAAAGTTTATAGAAAAAATATATTTTACGAAAAATAATGAGAGGGTTTACACCAAATTGGTATTTATCTGATCCGGGCTTGGGTTCTTTATGCTACGATGAAAATAGAAAACGCGTCGGCAAGCTTACAGTGGAAAGGTGAGGATGAAACTTTAATATATTTTAAGAGGTTAACGGGTTAGGGTGAAAGTTTACATTAGGTTCCATAAATGTGAATAAATATGTAACATTTATGGTGTGGAGTTACGAGGTGTGTTGTCCGTCGCACCAAAGGGAGGATCCTCCGACCTCCACGGTTGATGTCAGGCGGTTGTATATATGCAAGTTGCACGGTAAACTTCACTTGCGCGATTCAGGATTTTTAGCTTCGTAGAAGTTCTTATGTAGCGCGATAGATGTCGCTACAATGGCATGAAAGTTACATAATTTATATTATTTACAACGCTCAATTTAAGCTCAATAGCATAAAGTTTTTGCCATTGAGCGTAAATAAATAAAAAAAATATTTGGGGCCTGTTTCACTATGGAACAATATTGTTTGTATGAAAATGTCAGCCATCAGGATCTTACTAGCAGGCAGTAAAACAGGTTCTTAATGACCAGTATTTAGCTGGTAAAATTTGTAAAATAAAATAAAATAAAATAATTTTTTTTGAGTGCAGACTGCCTCATTGATCTAGTTGGTTGTCAGCGTGACTGCTAGGTAAGAGGTCCTGGGTTCGATCCCCGCGTCGAGCAAACTGTTATTGGGTTTTCCTGTGACATTCCTAGTAGCAGCTCGGAGTCTGCATTTGTGCCCATTAGCAATCAAGCCTATTACCAATAACCGGGTACAATCCAGTCTGAGCTGCTTTTAAATGGGACCTAAACATACCAACGAAGTGTGTGTGTACATAAGCACAACATCTCTGCCTTATCCTTCGGGAATTACAGGCGTGATGGTATGCATGTCAAACGTTACAAAAACATTTCTCATTACGCAGGTTATTTTAGCGCCAGAATAGGTTCCCAAGTTGGTCCCTTTTATCTTTTTCAGGGGAAATTCGACGGTGTTTGTTATGCCTACCACTTCAAAGTAGGCAAAAATTTGGATGAAATTTTGGTTCACATTTAAAAGCATATGGCAAATGTTGCTATAAAGACTTGTTAGATGTTTGTGGTTTTAATTAGAAAATTAATGGGAGAGCTTTGTGATGGCATCGGTATATCATTAACTTCTTTTTCGTGTCGATGGTATGATTTAAATTGAAATTGGTTTGTCCAAAACTTTACTGTTTATATGAAAACGTTAGTCTAGTAATGGTATTATGCAAAGAGGTTCTCTATCTATCTTCACCACATATCTATAGTACAATATGTATGACAAAATGTATGAACGTGAAGAAAGCAAAAAAGGTATGCGTAATTATGATTAAATTTTGTAACAAACATTTGTATCTGCGATAAACTCAAAAACTAAAGAACGGATTTTCATACAGCAATGGACAGAGTGGAGTCAAGAGGTAAGTTTAAAAATCGTCGAAAATATGACGATGATTGATTAATTGAAACATAAAATAAATATTTGTATCCTCTGGACCGATATCATGATCGGGGCCTAGACAAGTTGCTATTTGACATTCGAATCGACAAACAAAATGTATGGAAATGACATTAGTGACAGCCCGATTTGTCGAAAGCTTGTGTCATTTCCATACATTTTGTTTGTCGATTCCAATGTCAAATTGCAACTTGTCTCGCCCCCCAGCTGTCTGAGAAGTCACAGACGTCGTCAGATATACTGCCTCTTTGGTCTAGTGGTCCCAAGTGCACTACTAGAGGTCCTAGGTTCCATACCCGGGTCGATCAGTGTTGTTGAGTTTTTTCTTTCCTAGCAACTCTGAGTCTGGTTCATGGCAATACGCCTCCTTTTACATTGGACATAAACTACCGGCGAACAATGGGTGTACTTATGTACATCTCTGCCTAGCCCGTCGAGGAATACGTCGCCTATAATACAACTTGTTACAACATTCACCCGCAGTCATAATATCCGAATAAATAATATTCTGCCGTAAAAAAAAACTCCTTTATAAATTAATCAACTCATTACGTGGGATCTAATTAAATTCTGGAAAGTGGACCTGTTCCAGTCCACTTGTTATTTACATTCCCAAGCCTGCCGGACTTAGGTAGCTAATTAAGTATTTGAGTTCGTAGTTTCATTACGGATTTCGGTTTCAGTCCTAATTAAGGTTTTAATGTTTCTGAAGTGGCTGAGATTGTTTTTCTTTGTCTATGTAAGCATAGTTGATAGTTAAGCTATGGTTTCTGTACTATGGGGCGTAGGTTTGATTTTGAATTAGTATTTTATGGCATCGACGCGACTGTTATGCTTGAGGTCGATTCCTAGGTCGAGCAAAGTGTTATTAAATTTTTTTAAAGAAATTCTTTGTAGCTTAGATTTGTGCCTGTTTGGTGGCAATGAGCTCGTCCCCTATCACATGGGACCTAAACATACAGGCAAACTGTGCGTGTATATTAGTACAACTCTGTCTAACCCTTCGAATATAGGCGTGATATTGTGCGTGTTACGAGTACTGAACAACCATAAAGACTAAGGGTCTGTTTCACCACTTGCTGATAAGTTCCCGTTAAATTACTTGGAAGATAATTTTATACAAATTTAGTTCCATTTTTTTATTTATCCGGCAGTTAGCGGCTATCCAGAGGTGGTAAAACCGCCGGCGTTTTTTTTTTAACCATTAACGTGGGAAAAAAGCATACGGCCCGCCTGATAGTAAGTGGTTACTGAAGCTTATGGACGTTTGAAACACCAGGGGAATCGCTCGCGCGTTGTTGACCCTAAAAATCCCTAAAAACCTCTTAGAGGTTTATGGAGGATGCGCCCACAGTTTAAGGGAATATTCTTCTTACTGTCAGTGCAACGTATCCTTAAAAGGAGCTCTGGCAACCTTACTCACTGCAGGAACACAACACACAGTAAAGTGTGTTATTTGGCTGCAGCCTTCTGTAAGGTTACTTCCCCAGATGGGCTGCTCCAGATTTGAGCCATAAATGGCTGTGCCCTACCTGTCTTAAAACACGTTAACACGTATTTACAGAATATTCCTCAAAAAATCTTGCAAATTTTGCTGAACATACCTTCATTAGAAAACCTGACTCTTTTCCTCAATTACTAGTAAGTACGCGTTTCTCAAGCCCAAGCTCCGGTGTCAGCAAAATATTTCTTCCGTGCAAAATAAACAAAATAATTTAGAGGGAAATACTAATCCTTTCACTAATGGGTTCGCCTAAATGAGTCCTGAGTCGGCTAGCGAAAATAATTTTACTTAAATCTCGAGCTCAGCAACACTTTGGGACACGTAGGAAGGCCCTTTTTTATTTTTTTAATAGTTTTGGTCATTTTACACAACACTATCTAGTCCTAAACCAAGCTGAGCTTGTACTATGGGTACTAGACAATGGACATAATACTTTATATATATATGTTTTTTTGTAAATACTTACTTATAGTGAATAAGAAACACCCAGAAAAACACAAACATTTACATTCATCACATAAATATTGGTGTCCTGCGAGAAGCGAACGCACGATCTCGTGTTTAGCAGTCCGGTACTCGAACCACTAGACCCACAGACGTCGTCAAAGTTCTTGGCTCTATAGTGGAACAAACCGGGATTATAATCCCGCACTGACATCGTAAATGAGAAAGAAGCTTTGTCTGTTTGTTACTTTTCAACGCGTAGACCACTGAACAGACGAGATATCTGTAGTATACGTAATGTATGTATGTAAAAATGTACTTTACGAAAGACCCCAAGAAGGCCTACTACCGAGCAAGTAATACCTATATAATTATTCTCGCCTCTTACGAGATGCCGATCTGAATGAGGAACTGTATACCAACCCATCCCCACACGGAGTGAAAAGTATGATGATGTTTGGTGAAAGTCTAGACTTTAATGCTAGCAACATCAGTGCCTCGACCATGAGTTTTTCTAGACTCGCTAGCGACGCCGTAAAATATTTGTATAGAAAACTCTCACAGCGCCTCTAGCGGTTACTAAGGAACTAAAGTGAAAACCTGCTATGAGATTACAGCATTTCGAAGCGTAAAAAACCTATCGAAAGTCATTCGATAGAACTCATGGTTGAGAGGCAGATATACCACATGCACTTTGCTGACGCTTACAAACCCCGTTTGATGCCCAGCACTGTAGACACTTGAGAGACTTTTGCACCGTAAAGTACGAGATAACGAGACCATTTACGCTGTAACAAAAGACGAATGATACAGTGCGTTGAGCGAGAACCTTTACAGACATCGTTGTCAAAACAGTCAGGAGCAAGTTAAAGAAGACAGTGCTTCTAATTAAAATATAGGTACGTGCTCACAAGGGTTGTCACACAGAGGTTTAATTAATTATTTAAGACCACTAAAATAACAATGTCATGTTAAGCTGCGTATCTACGTCGCTTAAATGCAAAGCGTCATTTTTGATGACGGGAGATAATAATTTATGTTCATTTGCTCACAAGTCTTTGGAATAAATTAATATTCTCTAATGGCTTACTCGTTTGGCAAGTATATTTATCAGCTGCGACTATCAGTGTGTAAATATGTGAGTCGACAGAACCTCAATACTTTACTTTGTAGGCAGAAACTCTAGGGGCATAGACAAGATGTAATTTGACATTCTAATCGACAAACGAATAGAAACAAAATGTATGGAAATTACATTAGTGACAGCCCGATATTTTGAAAGGTTGTGTCATTTCCGTACTATCGTTGTTTCTATTCGTTTGTTGATTCGAATGTAAAATTGCAACTTGTCTACAGGGCTAGAACGTCACTTTGGTTTATGTTTATAGATCAACTATATCATACTCAATTACTAAGAAGATAGAAATACTCAATAACATTTCACTTAACACCAGAATCGCACCCAGGACCTCACACTCAGCAGCCGGGCTTGCAAATCAGACAAAAACCGTTATCGAAAATACAGTCAGCAAAAATAACATTTTACTTAAATTTTATTTTTTATTCAATCGCAATGCGATCTAAATATGAAATATGAATCATGCTAATTCCCCTTTCAATCAACATTCCCTTTCATTCTCTGGAGACATAGGGAGATCGAAATCGAAAAATGAATGGCATGTCATTCGCACAATGCCGTGGGCTAGCTCCTATCCCAACCATATCGCAAAACAAAAAAAGAATTCGTCGGATTTCGGAAAGAATCTGTATGCAATCGGTACAGTTTTGTTTGAATAATTGTTCCTTTTATCAAATTGTACTATATTGTTTAAACGTTTGAATAGGAAGGGTTGTCAAAAATTTTAGATAGCTGCACAGTGGGTAAAGTGCATTTAGGGTTAAAAAAACACGCAAGTGTTTTTATAGGTTAAAAGTAGCGAGTTGAGAAGTTGTGTCATAAAAATTGCACTTTAGAAGACGTACTTTTTATGTAAAAGACAAAACTAAGTTAATGTTACTTTCACTTTAAAAAGCACACGGTATTCACGCTTAGTTTTTTATGCTATTAAAATGTGTTTCTTTTTTTTCTGTCTTATGCAAGCACAATGAACGTACTGAGTGCTTTTCAAAAACGCAGTGACCAAATAAATAAAAAAGGACGCCAAGTTCTGAAGTTAATTAGGTAATCGGCAAAGACAGAAAATTAAAAAAAATACAGTACAAGTATTGAATGAACTTAGATTACTTCTAGAATTGACATTACCGCCCTATAAAGAGAACGGCCGTGATTCGTAGATATCGGAGTTGGATAATGGACGCCGTGGAAGATGATGATGTGTAAGATAGAACTAATTTTAACCGTATTTGTTTGTGTGTATCGGTATTTAATACTGTTTGTGGACTGTAGGAATTATGGTTACCTCTAAAAATACCTGTAATGACAATAATATTTGTGACCAAAAACTACACATACCGGTCGTACCATTTCGATCCCTGCAGTTGAATCTAATATATCTCTTAGTAATTGCTTTCCTGAATGGCAATTCACAGAATTTACGTCATTTTGATACTGGCAATAAAATAGTCTTTAAAATGCTCGTAATGCAGACGTCGCATAATAAAATCGAACGTGTTTATTGCCTGAGAACAGCGATAGTAAGCTGTATTGCATTAGCTGATATTGCTACATATTCTACAAACACTGAAGTACTAATAAGGTTCATATTCCCAAAGCTGCCGGAAGTGTGATAGAGATGCTGGGGTATCTAGCATTACATACATACATACATAACTTCACGCCTGTTTCCCATAGGGGTAGGCAGAGACTATAGATTTCCACTTGCTACGATCCTGGCACACCACTTTCGCTTCGTCTATGTTCATTAACCTCTCCATGCAAGCTCGTCGGTTTAGGGTGCTCTTAACCTTGCTTTTTTGAGAACGTCCGCAATCTGGTTGTGGTACGTTCGCCGAGGTCGACCCCTTCCAACTCTTCCATTCGTACTCGCCATATATCTAGCATTATTATAATTATAAAAATGCTCCAACAGTCATTTTAGTCCGAACCATACTTGTGATTGAAAGTGATGCGTGTAATGTATAATTCGTTAACTTAATATACGTCTAGGATAAGACTATGATTTGTTTGTGTGTTTAAACTTTCTCAATCAATTATTAATCTTAGTCAATTATTATAAATTCTTATGAGAAATTATTATCTCAAACCTTATAATTATTGCTTGCGCGATACTTCGATGATTTATCGATTTTCGACGATAGATGTCACTATTAAATTATCTTGACCTAGTCGCGTTTATTGTAGCCATATAAGAAAAAAAATTGCATAAAATGCTCCAATTATATCATCAACAGTTTCTTAAAAAGATAGGAAGAAAAAAACCTGCTTGAATACGTCTTGGATTAATTAATTATTATCTATGGAAGACATAGGCCGACCTTGTTTAACTTTTGCCACGAGGATTTAGAACCCTAAAAGCTTTGCTCTAATAGCACTACTCAAATTAAAACGTTTAACACGGGTCTTATATTACGGGTCGGCTCACAAGCTAACCACAAGGGTGAAATTTGAATGACATAAAAGTGAAAATGTTCACTAGAAATTCATCAATTTGTACGAACATAGCTGACACCTACGGTTTCATTATAGGGGTTCTCATTTATTAATGGGTGTGGGATGAAGGTACAGGGCGAGTGTTATTAACATACATACTATCACGCCTGTATTCCCCGAAGGGTTAAGCAGAGTACTATAGGTAATGTATAGTATTTACACCCACAGATTACGACGGTATTAATGTTTGGCTCTTCAACAATCGGTACAACCTACACTGTTACAAGACGACGTCTGTGGTCTAGTGGTTCGAGTTATCGAGTACCGGACTGCTGATCACGAGGTCGTGGGTTTGATTCCCACAAGATACAAATATTTATGTGATGAAGTGTTTATGTTTGTCTGGGTGTTATATTTATTATAAATATGTATTTAAAAAAAATAAGTATTATATCCATTGTCTAGTACTCTGCTTAGTTTGGGACTAGAAGATTGTGCTGTGTAAAGTGTCCCAGGATATTTATTATTAATAAATAAAGAAAATAAAGTACATAATTATGTTTAGGTCCCATATAAAAGGGGGTGAGTCTATTGCCATCAACCGGGCACAAATCCAGACTACGAGTTGCTACGGAAAATTTCACAGAAAATCCTAATAACACTTGGCTCGACCTGGAAATCAAACTTAGGACATCTAGCAGACCAGTCACCACCAGATCAACGAGGCATTCACCAACAAATTAATTTGCGAACTTGTTATTTAGTTGAAATAAAACTACTTTTTATGGATTTTATCGCGTTATATTGATATTATTTTAATCCCGACGTTTCGGACCCTTTACAGCGTCCATGGTCACGGGTGACTAAGGTGGTAGGCGTCTTGACGTTTCAATTACTAACAGCTACCCTACATTTTTGTTAATTGTTGGCAATCCGATTCACGCAGAACGAGCTCACCGTATCCTTCGGTCTTGCAGTTTTAGGCTTGGATTTAGATTTAATCTCAAATCTAAAATAGGGTTCCAAGCAGGTGGTAAGACCCAGCCATCTACTCTATTGAAATTTGGATGTTTTTTAATTTCAATGGCCTCACGAAGTCGGGATTAAAATAATATCAATATAACGCGATAAAACCCGTAAAAAATAGTTTTATTTCAATGTCTAGTATTCGTGTAAGTATTAGAAATCAGTTTGTTATTTAGTATTTTTCTACCCAATAATATAGAAATTAAACAAATTCGATACAAACTAGTAACAATATTGAAAGTTTTTCACGCCAACTCGTATTTTGTGTAAAAACTCGAACAACTGGGCCGAATCCATTAATTAACGTGGCAAGATATTTCAAACTCTGGTGATAGATTTGTAAACTTCTCAGACAACCTTAAAAAATACTACATAAATAAAAATTTTGATGCCATATTGGTGTAGTAGTCTTTATTACTGCTACGGTAGATGTCCTGGGTTCCCACGTCGATCAGTGTTTTTGGGGTTTTTGTGATTTTTTAAGTAGCCGCTCGGTATTTCGATTTGTGCCCGGTTAATGGCAATAGGCTCGCCCCCTATTACAGACGCTACGCTTGAGGTCCTGGGTTTGATTTCCAGATTAAGCAGTGTTATTGGGATTTTTATGAATTTCTAAGTATTAGTTTGGTGTTCGGATTTATGCCCGGGTAGTGGCAATAGGCTCACCCCTTATTACATGTGGTAGAAGGTCTAATGGGAATTGATGCTACTGCATTTCTTCTAAAACGAGAGCGTTTTAGAAGAAACGCTTCTTTCTTGCTGTGCAAGAAATGCAGGAGCATCAATTCCCATTACACCCTTTCATTGTATCAGTCTAAATAACCTGGGAAAGCCTGGGTTGGCTAGAATGAGTAGAATTAGGAGATATACACAATGGCCCAATGAAGAGGCTAAAACCTTAGCAAAAGCAACTAATAATAATTAACTAACTACATGTGATAGAAGTGTGCTGCTCGCTGTACAGCCACAGCTCGCATTTATGTCTAGGTCTCATGTAATAGGGGGCGAGCTTACTGCCATGAACCGGGCACAACTCCAACTCCGAGCTGCTACTGGGAATCTACACATACTTAATATTATAAAGCTGAA
Organism: Acronicta psi; assembly: GCA_946251955.1. NCBI lineage: Eukaryota > Metazoa > Arthropoda > Insecta > Lepidoptera > Noctuidae > Acronicta > Acronicta psi. The sequence continues at coordinate 13,374,072 of OX276482.1, forward strand.
GAATTTGTTTGTTTGTTTGGTTGAACGCACCAATCTTAGGGACTGCTTACTGGTCTGATTTGAAAAAATCTTTCAGTGTTAGATAGCCTGTTTAACGAGGAAGGCTATAGGCTATACAAGGTAGAAGGGACAACGACGCACAAACGTCGTGACAAGGTTTCACTTGAGGTCAAAAATAAAATGTCCTATGTCATTCATATAGATAGGTAAGTAATGATCGGATATTACAGATATTGTAATTTTTGAGCGCATTGTTAAAAATGCGATTATAATGCTCCGCGGTGAATTTTATCGCGCGCGCCATCCGAAATAAATGACATATCTAATGATTTTTTCATTATAAATCTAATTTGGGTAGATATAAATAATGATTTTCTACACGTTCAAGTAAAAAAACTGCACAAAAAATTAAAAAAAAAGTTACTGAAAATTTTAACGCGGGGGCCAGAACTACTGTACTGAACTCATGATATTCGGATGTGCGATCGATGTCCCGTCCACCTTGTATATCTACGACTAATAGGAGCTGAGTATAAATTAAAAATGTTGCAAAAACGGGGAAAAAAAACAACTTCTGCGGGAACGAAGTCGCGGGCAAACGCTAGATCATATAAAATCGCTTGAAATCGAACCCAAGCCTCCTAGCATAGCAGTAACCCAATATTTAATTTAATTTGAGTTGTACAGAAGAAAGCGGTCAAACATTTGAATACTGTTAATCTCCTTAGTCAAATTGGTCCCAGGTCACTTGTAAACTTGGCTGCAAATTACACAAGTTATGCCCTGTTAAGACATAACTTAGTTCATCTTTAGTCTGTGGTTACATATTAGACGAGGGTTTAAGCAACGAGGTGGCACTGTCCTTTGAGACTGGTCAGCTCTTATATATAGTAGCAATATCGTTTGTACGTTTATAAATTGTGATAGAGCCAGATTGTGTTACCGCAAGATACGTCAACCTATAATATTTATTACTTTATATATTACTAGCCACCAGCGGCTTCGCCCGCGTGGTCTTATAATTTTTTTCCCGTTTTTGCAACATTTATAATTACTACTCCGCTCCTATTAGTCGTAGCGTGATGATATATAGCCTATAGCCTTCCCCGATAAATGGGCTATCTAACATAGAAAGAATTTTTCAAATCAGTCCAGTACTTTTTGAGTTTATTCGTTACATACAAAATACAAATCTTGCCTCTTTATAATATTAGTATAGAAGTATAGATATAGATTGTGTGAGGACTGTGTGAACTGCATGTCACAATGACACTGTCTCTGAACATGGTCCTAAAAATGGTTTTCTCTAAACCAAAGTGAACTATAGTCCACGCGGAACTAGTTGGCCGCGCCTTATGTAGGGACGGGGGTGAGGCGGCGGGTTACTCTGAACGAAAACAAGCGCCCCCGCCCCTCCGTCCCACCGCCACATACCTAAGGCGCGGCTAGCTAGTTCCGCGCGGACTATAGTTCGCTATCGGCTAAAAAACAAATTTAATGCGATCTACTGTGAATGACGAAAGCGTCTGTCAAATGTTTGGACGACCTATCTCTACTATTTCAATGCTGTACATATTGTATTTGCAATCGGTAGGTAAACCGGTATACGGTGAAGGAAAACATCGTGAGTAAACTTGCATGTGCGAGAAATTTTCTTGACGACGCGACGTGTTAAGTTTGCAAAGCGCACTAGGCCAGCGTGGTAACCTAACTCACGAAGAGATCCGTGCCCAGTGGGAATTTAATGGATTGATGATAATGATGATGCGGACGAAAAATCGGTCTAGCTGTCTCATTTCTGGAAAAAAACTTTTTTACTCTATTTTCTAGGTACTTGTGTAATGTTCTCCAAAACGGCTCTATCAGTTTCGATATAAATTAAGTTTGCAATATAATAATAATAAATATCTTGGGACATTTTTACACAGCATCATCTAGTCCCAAACTAAGCAGAGCTTGTACTATGGGATCCTAGACAATGGATACAATACTTATATACTTTTTTTTGTAAATACATACTTATAATAAATAAGAAACACCCAGACAATCACAAATACTTATATTCATCACATAAATATTTATGTCCTGTGGGAATCGAAACCACGACCTCGTGATCAGCAGTCCGGTACATGAACCACTAGACCACAGACGTCGTCAAAATGATGATGTTGATAGGGGTGGAAAAGCGATCTAGCCAACCCATTTACCTATGATCTACAGGTAGCTGTTACGGGCATGTGTATGTGTGTGTGTGTAAAATGAGTTTATATATTCATTAAGAATACAAAGCACAGAGAATACATATAAGAAAATAGAATATAATATATCCGTATCTTTGTACGCCAGACAGACATGTGACACGATTACCATAGAATGTTAATGCGCAAGAATATGATACATAGTGATGTGAAAACGTATCCGACGTTATTAGATATCCGAAACTTTAAGGATAACTGTAACCTTGGCTGTAATCCTTATTATTATAGGGAAACGGGGCTTTAAGGAATATGAAAATGGCCAAATATTTGTATGACGTGATTGCCTCGTTAATCTAATGGTTCCAAGCGTGAGGAGGACGCTGGTGTCCTGGATTCGATTCTCAGGTCGAGCTATTCCCAGGTAGAGTCGTGTGTTATTGTTAGTCAGCGTTGTGGTTCAGTACCGCAACATTAGGCTGAGCTGGTAGCCTCTTCAGCTCACATTCATGTCTTTTAAGTATTATGTACCTTCAAATAATTTGAGTGGAATAAATGTTTCTTTCTTTTTTTGTGTTTTTCTGTGAAATTTCAGTAGAATCTCGGAGTTTGGACTTGTGACCGGTTACTGGTAATGGGCCCTATTAAATGGAACCTAGACCCTACCGTTGCCGTTACCGGTGCATATTATATTAGTTTACCGCTTTACTCGCTCGGCACGTGCGTTATTTCAGCGCGCATGCACGCTACGCATGACACAGTTCTAACCTGACTTAACCAATATTAAAATTACTTTCATTTGTTTTACCGATTATTATTCCTGACCACAAATAACTGTTGTCCATATATGTAATTCCTTCTTTAGTATAATTATAACACTTAGTTCTAAGTGCACTTTAAAAGTAATGGAGAGAGAGGAATGTATTATTGATCTACAAAACGCGGAAAACAATATAAAATTACAAATTGATGTGCTAACCTTGCGCTTAGCATTTAGCCTATTTTTACGAGCGTACACTACCTAATATCCGCAAATACGACGTTCCATCACTAGCAAATGGAAATATCGGTAGGCGTTTCAAAGAAAATCCACATTAACATAGAAATGGGACGCGTTCGTAGGGCGCTCGGCCGTCAATGGTTGAAGAAGAAATACACTGCCGTCCAAAATTATATTGTCATGTCGATACTAAGAGGAAATTGAATTGGTTTTGTATGATGTCTTTCGGTACGAATTAATAATAGTAATAGTGCCATATCTATCTATCCAGCAGCCTTAGCCCGTGACTTCTTTCTCGTAGAAGTTGAATTTTTGCCCCCATTTTTGCAACATTTTTAATTGATACTCCGTTCCTATTGGTCGTAGCGTGATGATAGTATAGCCTTCGTCAATAAACGGGCCATCTAACACTGAAAGATTTATTTTTAATCGGACTATTAGTTTCTGAGATTTTCGCGTTCAACTAAAAAAACAAACTTCAGCTTTGTAATATTAGGAATATAAGAATAGATATCTATAAAGTAAGAAACTGACTGATTCTGATTTACTTACTGACTTATCGATCAATGTACAGCTGAAATTGCTGCGTCTGCGCATGCAATTTTACACATATATTCCATAAATGGCTTATATTTGTACTAGGAATGGATTTTGGGAAATGCCTATGCGATTGGGAAAACATTGATGATCGCCAGTAACCACGAACAGCTGGTATTTTATATAACCTTCCCAATCCAGTAAGAATTTCCCAAAATTATTTTAGGGGATACCTACGTCATAATAACTATCTGTGTGCTAAATTTCAGCCCAATCCGTTTATTGGTTTGAGCTGTGTTGTTGCTATATCAGTGAATCAACCAATAAACATTTCCCTGTATACCTGACACATGAAATGACATAGACGGCTGCCGAAGTGAGGGCGCAATGTTGCGTTCGTTACAACACTAACGAGTTCTCGAGTGTTTGGTTTTCTGGTCTACAAATTGCGGGTTGTAGGTAGAATATACTAATAGGTGACATGCAGATAAAATAGTTAGACTTCTGTCAATGTTAAATGTGTATAAACGAGCTGTTTGTTATCCGTGTCCCAAATACCTCTCGTTTGATAACAAACGCCACAGCAAGTGCTTACGGAATGCAGAAGCATCAATCCCCATCGCTCCCGAAAGTATGTAGCAGTCTAAATAAGCTGCTAAACTTCTGGGAAAGCCTGGGTTGGCTAGAATGAGTAGAATTAGGAGATACGCACAATGGGCCCAATGAAGAGGCTAAAAGCTTAGCAAAAGCAACTTATTAACTAAACTCTAGCTTTAGCCAAACTACCAATGTCTCTGGCCGTCATGTCATATTTTTCTTTCTTTTTTTTATCTTAATTATGGTGTTCCTAGCCCATAATGAGCAATCATCTTATAGCGCAGAACCTTTACTAAAAAAATTCAACACCAGTTTTCATATCGATAAAATTATCTCGTTTTAATACTTACCCCAAAAATGTACCCTGTGTGTAGATATGTAGGTTCGTAAATGGCACGTCATAAATGTTTCACTTTATATCCGTACGGAACCAATATTTTTTTACGAGCATGGGGCATGGCCATTTACTCCTCGCTTAGGGAAACATTCGATATGAGATGTTTTTCAACTCCATCGCAAAAAGTGTTGTTAATGTCATTAATAATTTTTCTTTTAAAGATTCGTTTAATTCGTTAAACTTTTAAAAAGTTGAAATATAAATGGGATTTTCATTTTTTATCCAAGGTAAAAATATACCGTCTTTTTTTAACATCGCTTGTTTTCATGTTTTTTTTAGTAAGGATTAGTATCTTTTTTATTTTCCACAAAATATAAGTATTCGTTTATTTTGAACGGTAGTGTATACTTTGATTGATGTACTAGGAAATATTTACTTATTGAATTCTCAGAATTTGCTTCTCGTAATATTTATATTAAAACTAAATGTTTGCCTTTACAATGTTGGCCACTATCCCATCAAATGTATTTCAGCATTTTTACAAGCCAATTTATTCCAAAGAAAGGGTATTTATTATAGAATGTATATAGGTGTAATATCTCTAAAGTTATCTTTTGTATCATGAAAGAAACTTCCGTTTTGAGAACCACTTTGAAGATAACGAGATTTTTTTTTATTATTTTTTAGGCAAAGGTTTACTAATGTACACCCACAGATCGCCGGTATATTTATAGTCCACGCGGAACTAGTTGGCCGCGCTTTAGGTAGGGATGGGGGTGAGGCAGCGGGTTACTGAGATCAAAACCAAGCGCCCCTCCGTCCCACCGCTCATATACCTAAGGCACGGCCAACTAGTTCCGCACAGACTCTCTTGTTCTCGCTCCTTATGGGCTTATTGCCCTATGAGCTTATTGCCATCAACCGGGCACAAATCCAGACTACAAGCTCCTACTGAGGATTTCACAGAAAAACACTTAGCCCGACTCGGGAATCGAACCCATCAACTCAAGCGTAGCAGTTACGCTTGGGACCATTTGGCCCATCGAGGCAGTCAAGTATGTTATTTATTGCCTGATATAAAAGAAAAAGCCTTCAATGTGCGTCTATAAATTTTATATTACCATCTAATGATCTTACAATTCGCCCTGTAATCTTTTTCCGCTGTGTGAGTCGACGCTTTGTTTTTTTTTTATCTATACAGGGGAAGGTACTTGGCCTAAATGTGAACGTAAGTAGGTACTTAAGTAGGTATGTAAATAAATAGTAACGTCTGAGTGGTTCGAACAGAAAATTGATTTATTTTTTACCTGCCTGTCGAAGGAGGGTTATGTGTTTGACCTGTTTGTATGTCCGTTCCTATGTCAGCTCGTAACTACTTAAAGGCATTACCGATTTTGATAACCGATATGTCATTCGATTCGTGTTCATAGCACGAGTGTCACTGTGTTCAGTAAACATTATAAACAATCTTCATATACTATAAAACAAAGTCGGATTTGTTACAACACTTATAACTCAAAAACTGCTGGACCGATTTTCATGATCTTTGATTTGTTGGATCCCTGAGTAGTAAAGTTTGGAATCGCGGAAGCTCGAAGTCCGAAATTTGAATAGTGTCCGATTAATGGCCCTCTATTACATGTGACCTAAATATACCGACTGTGGGTGTACATTAGTACACCTCTGCTTAACTCTTCCAGGAGTACAGGCGTGATGATATATGTATTTGATAAGACAGGGAAAAGGCTAAAAGAATGATGATTTGACCCGATATAAAATATAAATATAAAATTATAGGTAACCAGATAAAAAAACTTTTATTGAACCATAAATTCAATAAACCTCTACAAGTTGTCACAAAATTAATTTTCTAGAGTAAAGAGACACATTTCGTCGACATATGGACACTTCGCCCCACCTGACCCAGTTCTCCCAGTGCCATCTAACTAAAAAAATATCCAATTTGTACCTGAAATACGAATGCTTTCAAAGTTTTCGGCCGACGAGACTCGAGTGCTCAGGTAGCTAATATAATTGACCTTTGGTGGGCCCAAGAGGCCCCAGAGAAAATGATTTGACCTCTGAACGGACTTTATACTGACTTGTAGGGGTTTTTACCCTGTTATAATGTTTTGATGTCCAAAATTAGCCACTTATTTATCAACAAAAAACGTATTTATTTTATTATATCCATTGCTGTATTGTCGAGTAACGGCAGTACAAGCTCTGCTTAGTTTGAGATTCGATGGTGCTTAGGACTATACTAGTGTATGTATATATACATAAATATATACATACACTCAAGCCTTTTTCCCACAGGGGTAAGCAGAAACTAGAGGCCGTCACTTGCTACGATTCTAACATACTTCTTTAGCTTCCTCATTCATACGTCATCTTGTCATACACACGCGCTGGTGTATATAACGTCCCAAATATATATTTATTTAAACTAGATAATAAAATACCTACGATCTCTCTCAGGCAGGGTTAAAACCTGCGACACTTCGGTTCAGTACACAGGACACTGTGGCCAACTAAGCTATCGAGACCACTGCCTGTGATGTAGAATTTGCTTATACATTCTTACGTCTTAGAGGTGAAGTCAGAAACATCTAATGTTAGATAAATAAACTAAAAAATGCTGTGCCAATGAATAAAATGGAAGTATAGCTGTTTTCTATCAAAATAAATGCAAAAATGTAAATGTAAATTGGTTTTTTATGCATGCCTAAGCAGAACTGACCATTTTTAGAATTTTCTTCTATCTGCCTGACAGCTCCGAAACGGATCAACAGATTTCAATGATTGTTAGGCTGTAGTAAACTTATCCCGCTCGGACGTATGCCGCAGGAGTTTACTTAATTATTATTTTTAATATTCTTCTTTTGTCAATTTCGCTCGCTGCTAAAAATAATAAATAAATATCCTGGGATTTTTTTTACACAGCACCATCTAGTCCCAAACTAAGTAAAGCTTGTACTACTGTACCAATACTTACATACTTTTTTTTGTAAATACATACTTATTATTATACATAGGAAACACCCAGACAAACACAAATACTTATATTCATCACATAAATATTTGTGTCCTGTGGGAATCGAACCCACGACGTCGTCAGCAGTCCGGTGCTCGAACCACTAGACCACAGACGTTGAAGTCGTCAAACTTTATATTTGAGTACAGGCGTGTACAAAAAAGTTAGGAGGACTGAGAATATTTGAATATAAATATTTATGGAATTTAGAAAAACGAGATCAATGCTCGTTACGCCGCCGCAGGCCACATCAAGTCTTCAATAGAAATAAAAATAGAAATATTTCTAAATTTCTCGAAAATTGTATTCAAATACAATTCCCTAATTGGTCTTCAATATTAGTTTCATATAAGCATGTAATCCACTAAAAGATTTGAGAATTAATTTTAATGATATCTAAATACTCAGTGTATGCCAGATTAAACATTCAAAGTAAATTTAATAGTATAAATTGTATGAAAAAAAGTTATTAGTTTAAAGTGTAAACACACGTAATATAACGACTGTATTTCTCGAAGGGTTAAGCAGAGACGTACTTATGTACGTAATATTGCAATTAACCGGGTTCAAATCCATACTCGGAGCTGTTACAGTAAAAAATTTAAGTCAAATATTAAATATTAGTATTAAATTCATTTAAATTTGTAAATAATATGAAATAATTATAATAATATAAACAGCAAAAATAATACAAAATTATAATATATACCTTCATACCTTCACGTCCATATTCCCCGAAGGGGTAGGCAGAGGCGTACTAATGTACACCCACATTTCGCCAGTATGTTTAGGTCCCATGTAATAGGGGGCGAGCCTATTGCCATAAACCTGGCACAAATCCAGACTCCGAGCTGCTATTGGGAATTTCACAGAAAACCCAACAACACTTTGCTCGTCCCGGGGATCGAACCCAGGACCTCTAGCGTAGCAGTCGCGTTTGGGACCACTAGACCGAGGCAGTATATAATATTACAAAGTTATTGAGAGTCATAAACACGAGTTCCTCCTTTCTACATTTTCCTATGTATTATAAGTATGTATTTACAAAAAAAAGTATATAAGTATTATATCCATTGTCTAGTACCCATAGTACAAGCTTTGCTTAGTTTGGGACTAGATGGTGCTGTGTAAAAATGTCCTAAGATATTTATTATTACTATTATTATTATTATTTGCCGTGCCTGACAGGCCCACCCATGTTTCTTCTTATATTATTGTTTTAACATCTATTCAACTTGTGCAGTGCAATAAATGTATTGAGTATTGAGTATTAATCTTATTTAACTAGAGATCAGCTCTCGCTTCACTTTGGGTAGATACTATTATTACATACATACATACATACATAGCTTCACGCCTGTTTCCCATAGGGGTAGGCAGAGACTATAGATTTCCACTTGCTACGATCCTAGCACACCACTTTCGCTTTGTCTATGTTCATTAACCTCTCCATGCATGCTCGTCGGTTTAGGGTGCTCTTAACCTTGCCTTTTTTGAGAACTATTATTATAATGTTATATAAAAAGTAGTCTATAGCATTAAGGGATATAGTACCTCTCTAACAGTGAAAGAATTTTCAAAATCGGTTCAGTAGATCCAGAAACAACCTCACAAACTTGACCTCTTTATATAATACTAGGTACTAAATATTATATACTTGTAAAAGTTGTAAATATTTCTACAAAAATTTAAGGTAATTTTCTTACCTTAAATACTTATTAGTTGTTTTGTCGTTTTTAAAGCGTTTTCAGCTACCATCTAAGATAAAATATCTTCGTTAACAATGACAATTACAAAGCCGGCAATTATAAAACTTTTAAACAAAATGAAAAAGTTCTAGACGGTTATAATACTCGTGAAGGTGAGCGACTTTTTTTTTATTGTTGTAACAAAACAATTTTTAGATTTCATTTCTACAATAATTACAATTGTAAAATAATTTATTTTCGGTATTATTTTGATAAGATATAAGAACGAGTCCCGGGTCAAACTAAGTGTTGTTGGGTTGTTTAAGTGTTGTTGGGTTGTTTAAGTGTTGTTGGGTTGTTTAAGTGTTGTTAGGTTGTTCTGTGAAATTCCCAGTAGCAGCTCGTATTTGTGCCCGGTTGGTGGCAATAGGCTCGCCCCCTATTACATGGGACATACTGGCGAACTGTGTCGAACGGTCTACATTAGTACACTTCTGCCAAACGACGACGTCTGTGGTCTAGTGGTTCGAGGACCGGACTGCTGATCACGATGTCGTGGGTTCGATTCCCACAGGACACAAACATTTATGCGATGAACTGAAGTGTTTGTGTTTGTCTGGGTGTTTCGTATATATTATAAGTATTTACAAAAAAAAAGTATATAAATATTATATCCATTGTCTAGTACCCATAGTGCAAGCTCTGCTTAGTTTGGGACTAGATGGTGCTGTGTAAAATGTCCCAAGATATTATAAAAAAATAAAAATAAAAAAAAAAACTCTTTGGGGAATACAGGCGTGATGGTATGATGACAACATGTTACAAAGAAGTTCCTTGAAATTATAAAATAGCAATAATTCGTATAGGTACCTACTCGAGTATACCTAATTAATCAAATCCATTCAATTAGATATTGATGTGTGAGTGACTCGTGAAAAACCATATTATTATCTGTTTAGATACTGTATAGATACTCGTGAAAAACCATATTAGATATTATCTGTATAGACATCACTCACACATCAATATCTAATTGAGTTGATTTGATTAATTATAAATACGCATTGCTAGTTTAAAATCATCGCTCCCGTAAGTACATTCGCAAACAAAAGTGCTGGTAATTTGTCAACACTTCATCTCTCGATCGATTCGATTCATGGATAGACAAACTGATTGAAAGTGCTCGAGCCAGACCCCAAAGACGATTTGATTCGCAAACCACTCGCGTCACAGCCGACGATAGCTTTCTGAAGTTGTATTTCTCATTCTGTCATAGAATAAAAGTATGCAGAAGTTCCATTTTTTACCCGACTGCCGAAGGATATAAGGATATTTAGAACGTATTTTAGAAAATAACTGATTCAAATTTTAGTTCGAAATGATTAGTTTTTCTATTGTGCCTGCGTATTGACCGTTGATTAGTTAAGTGTAGTCAGTAATATCCTCTCCCACGATTAGAATGCAACCTATGTAAAAATGTGCAGTATGCGGGTGCATATATGACTATTATTACCATCCTTTTCGTTTCCCTACAATTTTTGCAAATTAGAGCAGGAAAAATATAGTTTAACGAATTTCCATGATAAAAAAAATCGGCAATTTTTTTGCACACATGGTGTGCAAACTACATTTACTGGGATATATAGAAGTAAGGGTGATCGCCAACCCGTCAAACTATATGAGGTTCTTACCACCGAGTAAGTCAGACTTCTTACTCTTCCGAGATGCTGATCTGAAATTTACAACATAGGTGCGATGTCCTTTAGTCAAAGGGTTCTTTTTGTAAAAGCAGGTTTTCTGTACACATTCATTCGCGCCGCCAGACATCCTTCTAAGGATGCGCTGCCCTGGCAGCAAGAGGAATATTCCCTCAAACTGCCGGTGCAGTAAATCCGCTATAAACCTCTAAGAGGTTTTTCGGGTTGGCAACGCGCGAGTGATACCCCTGGTGTTGCAAGCGTCCATAGGCTATGGTAACCGCTTACCATCAGACGAGCCGTATGCTTGTTTGCCACCTTAGTGGTATAAAAAAAAAAGACAGCGGCTTGTTTTAGGTCGCATTTAATAGCGGACTAATGGACTCTTTTCGGAGATTTTTTAAATTAATAATGGCGTACGTTTGGCCACCATCACACGCGGTCGACAATGGAAAACACTTATCTAGACCTATTCACTCGTGTCTTGAAGACATTATCGTATCATAGAAAAACCCAATAAAACTTTGCTCGATTTGGGAATCGAATAGGACTTCAAGCTCAGCAACCGCAGTTTTGATTACTAGGCATTAAAAACTTAGAAACTTTACACTGTTATATTTTTCACATCGCCCTGATCATCCTCCTAGCCTTTTCCCAACCATGTCGAGGTCGGCCTCCAGTCTAACAAGATGCGGCTGAATATCAGTATTTTACACGAAGCGACTGTCATCAGACCTCCGCAACCCATTTCTGGGGAATACCGATATTCGAAGGATAGACTGGTTGTCAGGCTTTTTGGGCTTCTGACTACCACTAACGATTGTCATAGGTGTTCGTATGACAACTGAGACCGACGGCTTTACATGCTCTCCGGGGCACGGAGGGGTCTCGATGTGTTAAAAATGTTCACCCATCCACAGACTGACTGCGGCAAGCGCATCTTTACCTTGCAGATCGGTTGTTCAGCGTAGTTATAACTTAGGCACGAGCGATTTGTTAATACTTTTCACAGAGAATAATATGTATTTTTCGTCCAAAAAATAACAAAGTAGATTAGTGCGACAAAATGGATGTCCCCTACCCGTTAACCTAGTTAATGTAATAATCTCATCTTAGCTAAAGTGTTTCAAGAGCCTGGAAACAGCTGATAGCCCTTCGCAGCAACGGAGATAAGAAACCAGGGAATAAAAACATCCAAAGGATGTATAATCTCTAGAATATTTTGTTGAGAATGCGTAGATTTGAAGCTATCAACATTTTTATTAAGACGTTGAGCTTAGTTATTTTTTAATAATTAGGCAAACTTTAATTTTGATTTTAATGTTCGATCAGAACTCATCTTAAAACAATACTTAAAAAAATAAAGATACACATATAGAAAAAATTATATCATTATTTTATTTCAATTTATTTCTGTATCTTTTTAATAAAGTGTCACAAATAAGGGTACCCGTAACTTAAATTATAAATCAAACCCAGAGCATCCCAGATTTGCTACTCATAATTTAAAAGGAAAAAGAAGGAAATTTTACAGGATTTTAAGATACTATAAAAGTGTATGGAATCGAGAAAAGTGTAGCTTAACTCTCAATAAATCCACATGGTTATTGTTGAGCTATAACATTTTCATCCAAAACTCTGATCAACAATCCTTTTATTGCAGGGAAGTTGGGAGTGAATCGCAACTTTTTTAAGTTTGGAGGACTCCTGTAGTTCGAGGGGGAGATTGGTGAGAAGCAATTACTGAAAGTCCTTCTCGTATAATAGAGACGTCTGTGTGGTGTTGGAAGGTTAGCAAGTAGTCAGTAATTGATTTGTGGCAGACGCCTTGTGTCAGCGATTGAAATTGTATTTCAGGATACAAAAATATATACGTATTCTGAAAGAAGTACAACGAATTATCTTTTATTATTTTTTTCCATTTTCCATGTTAAGTTGATTGCAGTTTTAGAACATCTTCATTTTTCTAGGAGCCGTAAGGGCGACTGCTGAGCCCAAGATACCGATTTCAATTTCGAACAAAGAGTTATTAAGATTTTCAATGAAATTCTCGAGTCCAAACTTTAGGTAGGATATTATATACAAATATATCCCATTAATGGCCGAACCTCTATTAGGTTCATGGGAGTATCTTCTTAAAGTCCACATAGAAGTACTATTAAGTAAATTTTACAGAGCAATCTGATGTGGTGTGAAACGGTCAAACAAATATAATCCCTACCGCACTGGACCAAAAGGTCCATTTATAAGATTAACTTTAAGTTTTTACAGCTATCAACAAGCACATCCACTCAAATAATTCTGTGCGCAGTCACATAAAAACAAAATCATCAAGTTAGTTGGGATTTCCCAAAGGGGCTTCACATGACAAACAAAACTAGCTCCATTTACTGCGCCCTCGTAGGATAACAGACTGTACTGTGAATAAAATAGGTTTGAATTTTGAATGTTAAGTCATAATGAAGGCTTAGTACGCCTTTATGGTCTAGTTGTTTAGTAGATTTGTTTATATTATAATAATGCTACTGGAAATGGATGTAATTTAGTTACATTGTGTATTTTCTAGGCATATGTAAGTAAATTTAGGCTGTTTGTTCACGGGTTAAGGTATTAAATAAAATCATCCATACCAACCTATGACATAAACGTTGCCTTATAAATTACACTTAAACCTTACAAATTACACTTAGTTTTTAATAAGTGTGATTTGTAAGGTTGCTTTAAATTAATATTTGTATTCACCGTGAACAAACCACAGATTTACATAAAAAATACTTTCTCTACCGAATTGTAAGAAGTAACAATAATAAAATACAGGTACTCCTGTATAAGATAAATATAATAATAATAATAATATCCTGGGACATTTTTACACAGCACCATCTAGTCCCAAACTAAGCAGAGCTTGTACTATATAATATATATTATATATTGTATAAACGGAATACATATAATTCTTTCTAACTTGGGTCATATAATAATAGCGTAGATAGCAATATTATCTTAAATTAGGTACCTACACACAAAAAGAAACTTACAAGAAATAATCATGTAACAATACCTTTTTACTAATTTATCAAAGGATTCGCGAAATTGTATGAAATGTCATATTAAGATAATGTTTAGAGATAAGTACATAAAACATACCATCACACCTGTATTCCCTAAAGGGTTAGGCAGAGTCACGAGCACAGCCTTAAAAACACTTACAAAAGGGCTAAAGCGATTTTTTCATGAATGAACGATTGCATTACTAATACTGATGTCACTTTTAATATTGGTTCGTAAATACTGTGTTCATAATTTCAAAAGTTCTCTTAGGAAGAAAATCGATTTAGCGCTTTTGTTAATCGATAAGCGCAAAATCGATTTAAGGAGAAAATCGATTTAGCGCTTTTGTTAGTGTGTGTTTTTGCTCGTGACTGTGTACACCCATAGTTCGCCGGTATGGTTTTAGGTCTCATATTAATTGGGGCGAGCGTATAGCCATCAACCGGGCTATACCCGAACTGATATAGTTGAAATTATAACAACTATGCTTATCAACAAATCTGTGGAAGTGGCTCGTGACTGTGTACGCCCATAGTTCGCCGGTATGGTTTTAGGTCTCATATTAATAGGAGCGAGCGTATAGCCATCAACCGGGCTATACCCGAACTGATATATTTGAAATTATAACAACTATGCTGATCAACAAATCTGTGGAAGTGTGGATGGATGACCACTCACATCAAAACCCTTCCGCGTCTGAAAGAACTCTTAAAACCGTCGTTCCGGGTTGTCATACGAAGAATGCCAGGATGACATTAAGTTCACCTAATGTGCCACAATCCTACTTATATTATAAATTTGAAAGGTTGTATGGATAAATGTTTGTTACACTTTCACGCAAAAACTACTGAACGGGTATGTATGAAATTTAGCACAGAGATAGATTATATTCTGGAGTAGCACATAGGCTACTTTTTATCTCGGTAAAATGTATGGTTCCCGTGGAATAGATTTGTTTTAATAATTTATAAGAAATACCCGGGCGATGCTGCTGGCAGAAATCTAGTTGTACATAAATAAATATCGGTATTGCCCAAAAAATGGGTTGTGGGGGTCTGGTAGCAGTCTCGTATAAAATACTGATATTCAGCTGCATTTAAACTGGAAAGCAAGTCCATTATAGTTGAAGAGAGCGCTAGAAAGGTGAGAAGTATCAATTTAAACTAGGTACCTACAATAACCGAGTACTTTATTTACGAGTACCAAGGCTTCTTCCCTGTTCCAAGGGATCCCCAATTCCGTAAAAGATCTTCAGTTACTGATGACAATTTAACTTTCGGTAGGCTTTCGTGGATCGTTCAATGAGCAATAGATAGAATTTCGAGGCCCATAATGTTTGAAACTACCTTTCGACCAACGACATAATAATAAGCTTAGTTGGGTAGTTTTGGGTAATTTATAATACTGCAGTGATTTTGACTTTGTTGAAAGATGTTGAGAGGGTATTTAAATAACATTATTTTCAAATTTTTACCCGACTACCGAAGGAGGGGTTATTGTTATGTCTGTTCTTCGTGCTGTAACGGCTGAACGGATTTGACTTAAATTTGTATTTGAGATAGCTCAAAGCTAAACGTAGATGAATACTTAATATACATTTATACAGGTTGCGAGTTGCTGCGAGAAGAATTACTACAAAAAAGTGAGTATATGTAAGTAGAAAAATAAAGTTAATAGGTACTAAAAATCCAGACTGATTAAATTCTCAAATTCAATTAACTTTAAAGTTACCTTTTACATAATGAAAGGATTAAAAATATTGCTTGCAAGAATTTGTAATGTTACTTTAATATTATTAAGTTACACATTGTTTTTTAAATTTGATCAATTTTTTATGGTTTTTTTATGAGAATGATGCAACCCTTCATTCTCTTCAGCTTAGAAAGAATATTATATTTGCTAGCGTTATGATAATTATGGATATTATGTTATGTTATGAATTATAATATTGTACAAACTCGGATTTCCTAAAGTTGAGAGTTCCGTGGCTAAGTTCTATGTGTGTCAATTATGCATACCTACTGTAAATCCGGAATTGAAAGGTTTTAGGTACGTTCCATCTTACAATATTTAAAAAGTTTACATGTATGAAGGTTTTGTTTTGAAGTTTATATACTAGATGGCTGTACGTATTTATGATCAAAACAGTTTTATTGATAGAAGAAACCTTACCTTATCTTCTATGATATTTCTTTAGAGAAATCTTGAGTATTAAGTAGCGGTGAAGTGTTTGTAGCAAAGTGGAACATACCTGAAAGAAAATAGAATGCAATAAGATAGTAATAAAAACTGTAAATAACTGTTATAGTAAGTAGTTTATGTGATGAACATTCTGAATTGCCTCAATGTCGTGATCACAAGTACGGCGGCCGAGAGTTAGGGGTTCGATTCTCAGGGGATGTTATTGGGTAATTGTTCGTTTTAGCTCCAAAGGATTCGGACCCTGTTATTTATCTGTACGTTTGCCGTAGCGATTAATTCGCGTGTCGTGGATGCGATCCCACACGAGGCAAAAAGTTTTTTATACCACTAAGCTGGCAAACAAGCATACGGCCTGCCTGATGGTAAGCGGTTACCATATCCTATGGACGCTTGGTTTATGGAGGATTCACTGCGCCGCCCGTTTGAGGGAATATTCCTCTTGCTGCAAGCGCAGCGCATCCTTAGAAGGAGCTCTGGCGCCCTTACTCACTGCAGGAACACAACACACAATAAAGTGTGTTATTTGGCTACAGTTTTCTGTAAGGTGGAGGTACTTGCCCAGATGGGCTGCTCCAGATTTGAGCCATAAATGGCTGTGCCCTACCTCTCTTATAGCTCTCTATTTCAATGATATTTGTTTTGAGTCGTGCGTGTGCGTGTATTTTAAATCCATTAAGGAGAGCTTGAGTATTTTGGTATAACCCAATAATGGGATCGAACCCATGATTAACCCACGAGGCTACGATAAGTCTCCGATGTTATACACCAACATGGTCTCCTTACCCTCAGATTAGTACAAGATTGACATAATTAGGTTACATAAATCATAATTCATCAACGACTGTTGCTTCTGACGTCACAACTAAGTAACAAAATAATAACAGAAGGTACACTATTTATGTAAACTTTAGTTATTTTAACATACCGGCGAACTGTAGGTGTAAATTTAGAGTTAGGCGTGATGGTATGTATGTCTTGTCATAGTGGTTCGAGTAAAGAACTGCTGATTATGAAGTCGTGGGTTCGATTGCCACAGGACACAAATATTTATGTGATTAATATAAGTATCTGTTTGTCTGGGTGTTTCTTATGTATTATAAGTATTTATTTACAACAAAAAAAGTATATAAGTATTATATCCATTGTCTAGTACCCATAGTACAAGCTCTGCCTAGTTTGGGACTAGATGGTGCTGTGTAAAAATGTCCCAAGATATTTATTTATTTGATTGACATAGGTGTTTGTGTTTGTCAGGGTGTTTCATATGTATTCAGAAATATAACACGTATGTACTAGCTTCCCGCCAGTGGCTTCGCCCGCAAGGTCTGAGTCTTCTTATAACTTTCATCCCCTATTTCAACCCCTTACAGCCCTATTTCGCATTAAAAGCCGATGTCCTTTCTCGGACTCTAGACTATCGGTGTACCGAATTTCATGTAAATCGGTTCAGTAGTTTTGGCGTGAAAGTGCGACGGACAAACAGGCAGACAGAGTAACTTTCGCATTTATAATATTAATATGGAGTAAGGATTATATCCATTGTCTAGTACCCATAGCATAAGCTCTTGTTTAACTCGCATAACCGATATATACTACGTTTGTCTGGACTTTAAATGAGACCATGATTCTCTGAGTTTGTTTCGGCGTTTCTTCTCAGAGGTCGTCAGTTAGGAAATGCCGGCAACATCTAGCATTAAAAAAAATGACTTGTAAAAGTGTCTTTAAAGGATCTACTTACAGAAATGAATTTCATTTCGTTTCATTTGTGCTAAGTTTGGGACTAGATGGTTATGTGTAAAATATCGTGTATACCTTCTGTGTGTTGCTACTGACGCCATTAGTCCTTATGATAGTCCTCGGCAGTAATAAGGTTATACTATTACACCAATTTACTTGTTCCTAATATGAACGTGCATAGTTTAGGGTCTGTAAGTGTACAATAATGATGTTACCGTGAAGTAATCGTGTTACAAGTGAGAGTAACTTGAGGTATGGAAATGGATGGGCTGCTATGTTTTAAAAATAGAGTGGAGATAATGTCTGGTGCGTCTGTAGCTTCGTCCCGGTTAAGAAACTTTATAAGGTTATATTGTCATTTTTGCCCGACTGCCGAAGGAAGGTAATTACTGAAGTATTTGTTGTTAATTATTTTTGTTTTTTTTTTTGTTTTTTGTAGGTATTGAATTTTAAAGATTGATTTTAATGAATTATTTAAAGGTCGTGGCCAAGTTATAACTACCTACGTTGATCAACCGATCTGCAAAGTTGAGCTGCACTTGCCGCGGTCAGTCTGTGGATGGGTGACCATTCTTAACATATCGAGACCCCTCCGTGTCTCGGAGAGCACGTAAAGCCGTCGGTCCCGGTTGTCATACGAACACCTATGACAATCGTTAGTGTTAGTCAGAAGCCTAAAAGCCTGACAACCAGTCTTATGGTTTAAGAACTTTATTTTCTCAAAAAGAAATACATTTCACTTATATGAGAAAACAACATTTCGTCTTTCCTTCGAATATCGGTATTGCCTAGAAATTGGGTTGCGGAGGTCTGATGGCAGTCGCTCCGTGTAAAATATTGATATGCAGCCGCATCCTGGTTAGACTGGAAGCCGACCCCAACATGGTACAATACTAGGAGGAAGATTTAAAGGTCTCTTTTAAAGAGACCATAATATGAAATGCGACTTTGTTAGAAACTATTTATTTATTTGTTCAAATATTATTTTAGCTTACTGACTGAAAATCCAAAAAAAATAAAAAAAATACGAAGACACGATGTAGAGTAATGAATTTTCAAACAAAAGCTACCACAGCTTTTATTGGACCTTCAAAACACAACTCAAAAACCGTACAAGTGGAGCGAGTTTATCGAACAAAATATAAATCGTCGAATTTCCCCGAATAGATTTCTATACCAGACGTGTTTTCCTACTAAATGTAAACTCGAGATTTTTACGCAATATGAGAGGCGGCTCTCCAACATAATCGAGATTCCGAACCATTTAGAACTCGTAAGAAGCAACGAGATCCAATATCTTACGTTACACCGAATCCCCTATAGAATACGGTCGCAAAAAAATGAAATTATGATAACCACGGGCCAGGCTCATTTATCAGCCTGGGGCTAGTCGTCGGAGATATTGAAAAATATTGATATTGGACGAGTAGAGGTTGACGCAGAACGATCGAAGAGATACTTGTGCTCCCATGAGTATTTTTTTCGTTGACATAAGCTGTTGAGAGAAAGTATTCAGCTGATAGTTTCATACATGCCATCACGCTTATATTCCCCGAAGGGACAGGCTGAGACGTACTAATGTACCTAAACACATTTCGTCGGTATGTTTAGGTCCCATGTAATTGGGGGTGAGCCTTTATCCTCCAACCGGGCACAAATCCAGACTCCGAGCTGTTAGGAATTTCACAGAAAACCCAACAACACTGCTAGAACTACTAGACCAACGAGGTTTCATACAATTTGGGGGTTGTTCTTAACCGTCCTTTCTAGTACAGTTATGGACTAAGATAGAGCAAGACTGGGTACCTATTTCAAAACATTGAAGTTAAAATTACGCTATCTATGTTTATCCTATTACCTACTAGGTTCCCGCCCGCGGCTTCGCCCGCGTGGTCTTATAACTTTTTGCCCCGTCTTTGCAACATCTTACATTGCTACTCCGCTCCTATTAGTCGTAGCGTGATGATATATAGCCTATAGCCTTCCGAGATAAATAGCTATTTAACACTGAAAGATTTTTTTAAATCGGTCCGGTAGTTTCGGAGCCTATTCAATACAAACAAACAAACTGTCAAATCTCTTTATAATATTAGTATAGATAGCTTTTTTGCCGGAATAAAGCAATTATGATAATTAGGCAGTGATTTGTTATCCTGTTGCAGAACGAAGGCAATATGTTCTATACATAACTTACTCGTGATTTTGACGACTCATTCAAGAAAGAACATTCTACCTACCTTGTCTATCTGTGCCAACTGTTGTACCTTCTGTCTCAGTCAACACAAAAACTGAACACTTATTTTAAAGGTCACACTGCCAAAAAATTTGTATACTCACGATATTTTTACAGCAAAACATAAAACTCACGGAGCGTGAAGATAACAAAACACAATAAAATCAAAGCAATAATAATATATCTTCAAAGGATAAAGTCAGATAACTGGTATTTATACGTATTGTAACCAGTTTTACGATTGTACACTGAGCGATATATTGTGAACATACTGTGTACATTGACAACTGAAGGCTTTATGGGCAATGATAATGTGAACAATGGATTAGGAGGCATGGCTGTTACTCCTCAATACTTCAATACGTAATACTGATATAAGACTAATTTCTTAAAGAAAATCCTTATAAGTATCAAAATAAAAGAAATATGGCGCCTAAACATTTACGTAATATAATCCTCAATCTCATTAGGTTCAGGTTGCAGAAATGCTTGAACGGAAAAGTAACTGAATATTTTGCAGTGCCGTAAGTTCTTCGATTATTGAGTCAAGACATATTTGCTATGGTAAACTTTTTAAGACTACATAATATATATGCAGACTGCAGTATAATTACGAAATAGTTATTATCAATTTAAAAAAAAAGATATCTTTTGAAATACTCCGAAGAAAATTCTTTACATTTTGGGATCAGAAAAAGTTGATAATCTTTATAATTGAGCTACAATAACAAATTTTACAGTAGAAGGGACAAAGCGCAAGCTGTCATTGTAGTCCTTACAGGGCACTATGCTCCATAAAATAAAGCTAGCTTTAAACAATGACTGCAGAGCCTGTGGTGAATTCAAGGAAATAATACAGCACATCTTGTGTGATTGTGAGGTCCAGGCGACGAAACTCATGAGTCTGCTTGGCAACGGGTATCCGAAGCCAGAAGACTATAGGTAAGGTACTTATAGTCTTCTCGCTTCGTACTTCGCGTACTCTAAGTGGGATAGCCGCCTTAATGAACCACGTCTTCAAGGATTAAGGAATATACGGTAATGGAGACAACACAAAAAATTCAAGCGGGTTGAAGTGTTTCTGGCTGTGCCATCTCCCATAGCAAGATAAGATAAAATAGTCATTTTTTATTTAACACTTTTTAGTAGGATACATATACGGTCGTACATCATTTTGTGATGTTTCAACTTTACTGTTGGATAATAATAATATTATATTCTTCTACCCAACGGCATTGCCTATTTTCTCATAACAATCCTATATTTAGATCCAGCCTTACGTACCAAAAAGGGGGGAACTATAAAATTGCTCCTAAAATTTACACACAGTGTGTGAAGGTTTTACGAGCGGATCCGGAATTGAGGATATAAAATGTGTTTGATTTCGCCTGACGATGACGGATTGAAAGTTGTAAATACTGCAACTGAAAATGGCCGACGAAGCGAAAGTGATTTTGAAAGATTTGCTTTTTTACCCAAAGGAGTAAAATCGGTCCAAAATGGCCGCCGCCACAAAATAGCGAATTAGATATTTTTTCACAACTCCCTCAATATGGGTATCAAATTAAAGGGCGTAGCTAGGAGAATACTATACCCTATGATAAATTTCAAATCCAAGATGGCCGCCACCACAAAATGGCAAATTACATTTCGTGTCGGGGGTTTTCTTAATTTTTAATTTAGGTTAGGTTATTAACTACTTTCACCCCACAGAAGCTCACAACACTACCCTATCATGCTGTTCCTTACTCTATCTATCAAAGTTACACCACACGTATCTCTCAAAGCTCTCATCTCTACAACAATTTCTGATTTCATGTTTCTTCTGGCACACCCAACTTTCATTACCATACATTACTGTCGGCCTTAATACCCCCAATCACCCCTCCACTCCTAATCACATTTACATAGGTTGATTAAGATAAAGTTAATTATAACGATAAATATTAATTACTGTTGCTGTTTACTTGCAAAGCTATGTATATAATATATGTATTCATACATATTAAATGTTTATGTGATGTAATTTAAATTAGTATGTATTGTTTGTGCTACACTCTACATTGAAGTGTTACTAGACCGGTATCTGCTAACTGAAAAAAATATTGGAAATTAAAAACTGCTGAACAAATTTTTATAAAACATAGCTGAGAGTAAAGAGAATAGATATGTATATTTTATGTTTGTAATGAGTAAACTCAAAAATACTGACCCGATTTAAAAAAATCTTTCACTATTAGAAAGCTCCATGTTTCCCGAGTAACATAGGCTAATTTATAAAACCTTGCGGGCTAAGCCGCTGGCGGAAAGCTAGTCATTGATAAAATGATGCCAAAATCGGCTACTGATCCGTTATCGGCTACTGTTTCGCTCGTAGCAGAGCGGTCGTGGTCGTCATGTAGTAGCATTTTCGGGAGCAGATGTTATGCGTCTCACGATATCTCGCCATCGTTTTTTGTTGATGGACATTCAGGACAGTGCACAGTCATGATTTAATTTGGTCGGTCCATCGCATGGGTGACCTTCCGCGCGGTCTGGTGCCTTTCACCTTCCTCTGCACGACGACTCGCTCTATGGAGTGGTATTCCCGTCTCGACACGTGTCCAAAAAACTTCAACGTGTTCAAATTACCTTAGACATACACAAATAGACGGACAATATATTTATGTGTAAACAATTTATAGACATTATGTCAAATTCTTACTCTATATCTAACGTCTATATATTTATATATAACTGATTGATCTATACTAATATTATAAAGAGGAAAGATTTGTTTGTTTGTTTGTTTGTTTGTTTGTTTGTTTGTAATGAATAGGCTCCGAAACTACTGGACCGATTTCAAAAATTCTTTCAACTTTGGAAAGCTACATTATCCCCGAGTAACATAGGCTATATATCATCACGCTACGACTAATAGGAGCGGAGTAGTAATGAAAAATGTAGCAAAAACGGGGAAAAAATTATAAGACCACGCGGGCATCTGTGAAGGGGTGAACCGAAGTAACGCCTACGTAAGTATCCACCATCATACATTATCGTACAGTAGTTCGACTTATTAATTTATTTAGCACTACTAGCCGTCAAGTACCGTGGATGACTGCACTTTGAGGGTAATTAGACACAGTTCCAGCCCATTAGCACCTTTTAGGACATATACTGATTTATATACACCCAAAATTCGCCGGTATGTTTAGGTACCATGAGTTATGTGGTGACCCTATTGCCATCAACCGGCTAAACTGGAAATTTTACAGAAAAACAAAACAGCAGCGTTACAATTTCGCATTTATGACTACTAACCAATGAACTGGGTAATACTGAACATGTTCCTGAAATTGTAAGCGTATGTGACGAGATAAATTTTATGAGAACGAGTCGTGTAATCGTAGTTTTTGTAAGGTATCCGAACTAAATCCAGCGAGGGACAAATTATGACATAAAAGGTACCTATGTAGGTAAAATGTTTTTATGGCCGATAAGTTGGCAGACTTCACACGACGATGTCGTCAAGAAATTCTCTCAGGCATACATGCTTTCTTATGCTACTTTCCTTCACCGTTTATACGAATAATCATTATTACGCACATGATTTTGAAAAGTTAAAGGTACGTTTTCGGGATGATCTAAAAAACTACGGATGACTAAGGAAATTTCAAAAAAAATATTGGTAGGCACCCGAAACCCGGTCGAAGCAGGTCGTTTAGTCTATTATACTAATTTTATAAAGAGGAAAGATTGTTTGTTCACATTGAATAGGTTCCGTAACTACTGGACCGATTTAAATAATTATTTTGACATTAGAAAGCTACATATTTACAGAGTAACATGGTATATGGTATAAGAACTACTCAGACCATACGAGCGAAGCCGCCGACGGAAAGCTAGTTTTAAATAAAATATGGAGTAATATTTTGAATGACTTTAAACGCATTCAAGTAGGTACAGAGGAAACTGGTACTAATATACAAGTAAACAAATGATTATCGAACAACGAAACTCCTTAGTAAGATGTACTTCATCGTGTTATGTAGCTGCCGGGTAATTTACTGCGGATGGGGTGTGCCGGTGTTTAGGCCACGCTGTCACTCAAGGGCGGGGTCGAGCTGTTTGTACTCCGTGTTTGTGACTTGACCCGGTAAACCTACTTATATCCAGCTTATTTTTTTTAAGAGAAGATTTATTTAGAACCTTTGATATTTAATTCAAATTCAAAATTCATATTTTTTATTTTAATTATTTTTTACACACCATACATACCATCACGCCCATATTCCCCGAAGGCAGAGGCGTACTAATGTACACCCACATTTCGCCAGTATGTTTAGGTGGCATGTAACAGGGGGCGAGCCTATTGCCATAAACCGGGCACAAATCCAGACTCCAAGCTGCTACTGGGAATTTCACAGAAAACCCAACAACACTTTGCTCGACCCGAGGATCGAACCCAGGAACTCTGGCGTTGCAGTCGCTTTTGGGACCACTAGACCAACGAGGCAGTCCAACGAGCAGTTAATTAATTTTTACAAGCATTTCATATGTTAAATGATTATAGTTGCAGGGTTCAAAATTGGTGAAGAATCCGGCAAGAAACTCCATTAACATTTCAGGATTTATAAATACATATATCCTAAATATCCCATCCTAAATAAATAAAATACGGTCCCACCCTGAAGCTAAACACTGCTACAAAATGAAATACACAAAACTTTACTGAAACCCATTGAATCATCAACTGTATTGTAATGTTTTAAAGTCTAAAATAAGACAAGCAATAATTTTATTGTATTCTTCTGAAATTAGATATCAGTTTTTCTTACTTTTTAGTGTGGAAATTTCAGCTCTTTGCGCAGGTTTTAAGGTTTAATTTACAGTGAAGAAACAGTGTCGGGCAGAAATTAGATTAGACAACCTTTTTTCTTTTTAATTTAATAAAAAAAACTTGAACAGCCCTACTGGGCCTTGTTATCGAGTGTCAGGGAAAAAAGTTTATTAATCAGTTCATTTTATTGCATTCCCAGGGGACATCTGATCTGGGTACTCTTCTGAAATAATTATCTTTTATTTTTCCTACCTCGAATGTTTATTTGAATTTGAACGTTTGTACGCTGAGATAAGGTTATTTTTTGAGGACGTGCCGCTGTTGGACAAGAATGTAATATTTTAGAGTTGTTTGGTTATAATTTTGGTAATAGATACCATAGCTGAATATCCACCCTTGTTTGGAATGTAAATTCATTACTTAAGTATATTTTATGTGCGGTAGATTTTTATTGGTCGCCTATCACATGGGGGAGGCGGTGGGATAAGCGTATGTCAGCCTTCTACTCACTAAAATTAAATAGGTGCTTAACTTGCCTTCAAGATAATAAAAGAAAGAAAAAAACAATTGCTACGTACATTAATTAAAATACATAAAGCCCTTCGAACACATTTGACAAACGCTAACTCCATATTTTTACGTATCGCATGGCTTTTGTTTTTTAGCCGATCGCGGACTAGTTCACTTCGGTTTAGAGAAGACCATTTGGGACCAAGTTCGTGGGTGTCATTGTGACATGCGGTCCGCCCAGTCCTCACGCAGTAATGTATAAGTCAATGGCTACGTAACATAGATGCTAGAATACCTTATACGTCACGACAAATTCATAAAAAACCATAGAAGAAGATATAGAACGAGAATGAGACCGCTATATTACTGACACACATTAACAAGAAAATTAAGATCGTGGCGTAAATGGAAATAGAAAACAGAGAACAACAAAGAGTAGTTGAAGGTGCTGCACAGACATGATAAATTATGTTTTTTTCTGTAAATAGATCTTTTAAATACTGATTTCTGACACTTACGCGAATATTAACATTGAAATAAAACTACTTTTTACGGATTTGATTTTATCGCGTTATATTGATATTATTTTAATCCCGACGTTTCTGATCGTTTTTTTCGTTCATGTTCACCCGTGACCATGGACGCTGTACAGGGTCCGAAACGTCGGGATTAAAATAGTATCAATATAATGCGATAAAATCCGTAAAAAGTAGTTTTATTTCAACACTTTTACATGTCAATGAGCTAGCCCTTAAATAGAAGAGTTTCATTTCAAAACTAAAACACAAATTTTCTACAAATTAATGAAGTTATTAACAAATCCGAACAATGTAATCGCGATTGTAATCTTGTTAATTAATGTAGCACGACCGTGCCCACCCTGGGCGGGGTTCGGCGTGAAGATATTGGGCGGTGGAATACCTTGGGGCGGATCACAATAAACCACTTTGGGAGACGAGTTTCGCTTTGAGGTAGTAGCTATTGATGTATTTCCAACTAGGTAGTTGTTTAATTCATAGCGAGGTGAAGGTTGCTTTGTGTTGAAATTACTTGTAAGCTAAGGTAAATCTAGTGTACATTTATTTGTTACTAATACGCGTTAGTGATGCTACTGGTATTTTTGTCGTTGCCGCTTACCATCAACAACTCTGTGCTTGTTTGTTACTACAATAAAAAAAAATTGATCCGTATTAAAAAAACGGACCTAAAAAGCTCTTTAACACACTTCGCATCAGGTGGGCCGCTTGCTCGTCTGCCGATGTAGGCAATAAAATAGTTCTAAAGCTGTAAGAACTTTACAACTTTTGAGTTTTGCCTTATTTTGTTTTTGAAATCCTTACAATGGTTGCTAGACTGATCGCGGTTTAAATCTTACCATAAAATAATCAGCTTGGAAATTGCAAAGCTACGAGCCCCTCCTTATGGTCGGTTCCATTACATCCTATACTCTACGCGGAACTAGTTGACCGCGCCTTAGGCATGTGAGCGGCGGGACGGAGGGGTGGAGTCGCCTGCGCGCGATGGGACAGAGGGGCGGGGGCACTGGTTTTCATTCATAGTAACGCGCCGCCTCACCCCCGTCCCTACCTAAGGCGCGGCCAACTAGTTCCACGCGGACTATAGTAAGTCCCCTTTAAATTACTTGGCAGATAATCTCTTACAAATTTGTTCCATTTTCTTATTTATCCGGGCGACAACTGCAATCCAGAGACGGTCAAACCGGCCTTAATTATCGTGTGCCATACAGGAAATTTTACAAAAAAACGATTAAGAAGTACCTACCTACAAGCATTTTCGTCTCAACCAATGACATTCCTCCGTAGTCCCAGCGCAGTAAACCTTCGCAAAGGTTTTATATGTCACATTACCATATTTATGACCTCCCACGGGGACGCTCAAGATTGTTTTTTTATTTGCCAAAACGAAGAAAGATTTGTCGCGGTATTTAGTGACGTTTTGACGGGGCTTTGACCTTATTGTATGAGATATAAGGGTGGTTTTATAGCACATAAGACTAACTATTTGTCTTCCGTTGTTTTGTCTGTCAACGATACAAAATAAATACAATTTGGTTAGCTTTCTCGTGCTCTCTCTCTCTCTTACGAGCTAAAAACTGGCTAAATAATAACTACTCTGAGCGATAGTTTATAAGCAGCGCGGTAAGACAATGGATGGGTGACCATTCATATGACATCGAGACCCTCTGTACTTTATGGAGTACAAAAGCAATCCATCCCAGTCACACGAACACCTATGGCAATCGGTAGTGGTAGTTAGAAAGCCAAAAAATCTGACAACTATTTTATAGTTAGGATACCTACCGGTTCTAACCAGATATTGAGTAACGAAGGTCTGAGCATATTTACCATATCTATTTAGACTGGAACCCGACCTCAACATATTTTATTAGGGATCAATTTCTTCTAGTCATAATATTGCATCTACATCCACGTGAGCGAAGCCGGGGGAAAAACTAGTGTATCTAATTTCCCAAAATCCTTTTACGTCATATTTACTATATGTGTGCCAAATTTCAACCCAATCCGTTCAGTTGATTGAGCTCTGCATCAATAAGTCAGTGACCTTTTCCTTTCATATAAAACAGTTTTGCATGCTACTTGAAAACTTCAAAGCCACACTTTAGTGTTTCCAAGGTTAAATGCTAAACGTGCCCTTTGACCGGCGACCTTGACCTCAAGTGGCTTCTTTGAGATGCGTTTATAGTTCAGCATAGTGCTACGTTCGCGTTGGCCTTTGTGGTCAACGGAGATAATGGGTGCTTAAAGTAGTACTAAATCTTCGAAGTTATGAGCAACTATATATTTTTTTTTAATTTGCGGTTTGATAACATAGCGATTAAAGATTAATACATTTTATGATTTATGATTCATATCCAAACTGTAAAATCTCTAATGATAAAAGAAATATCCAATATTTCTTCCTCGACTTGGAAATCGAACTCTGTACATCAAGCTCAGTAGCTGTGCTTGCGACCACTAGACTTCGAAAAAAAAAATAGGTATATAATGTTTGAATTTAGGTATAATTAATCCACTTGTAGACGAATAAAACTAAACAGCAATAGAAACGTCACAAGCAGTCCAACAAAAAACTAAGTTCTCGTCAAGTAATTCACTATAATTGAGTGGGGGCCCTTACAAGGGGAGAGCGGACTCCAACAAATTGCCCAAACCACCCTAAATCATTGTGCGAAATTTTTTTCGACATAAAAAGCGGACTGTAATAAATTATTAAAGAAATAAACGATTGCTATAACTTTTCACGGTAAAGGAAAATATGAGAAATCACTTTTCTTTGAAACAGTTACGAGTTTGGAACGAGGTTAAGTTTTTGGGTGTTTTTTCCTGGTTGCTGTTAACTGATGTGCGAAATGGTTCAGGGCCTGGACAAGTTGTAATTTAACGTTCGAATCGACGGACCATGATATAAGCCTTCGATAAATCAGGCGTTCATAATCTCGTGAGTCCTTTCGTGCTATAGAAAGCACAAATTAGTCTACTTCAACACAGACCATTAGCAAATTGATATTCGGGTCGGCAAACAAATAGAAACAAAATGTATGGAAATGACATTAGTGACAGCCCGATTTGTCGAAAGCTGGTGTCATGTCCATAGACTTTGTTTCTATTCGTTTGTCGATTCGAATGTCAAATAGCAACTTGTCTACCGGCCTTACATTTAACTTGTGACGATCTTTAGATCGATGGAACATTTGCGTAGATACCGAAATAAAAAATCTCGGAGCCAAGAGACAATTATGGAGTAGTGTAAAAGTTCCGTCGATCTCTTATCGTCGTGTAACAGGTTGTTGAGCTCCCAAAATTATGGTCTAGCTACACAATGACTGATGCATGCGTGTCATCAGTCGGGACTGTTCTACTTATCTTGCTATGGGGGCTGGTACAGCCAGCAACATTTCAACCTAATGGGATCTTTTGTGCTGTCCTCATTACCGTATATTCCTTACTCTTTGTAGACGTGGTTTATGAAGGCGGCTAACCCACTGAGAGGAAGAAACCTAAAATCGTCTGGCTTCGGGTACCCATTGCCGAGAAGACTAATCCGTTTCGTCGCCAGGACGTCACAATCGCACAGGATATGCTGCACTGTTTCCTTGAATTCACCACAGGCAGTTCTGCAGTCGTTGTTCAAAACTAGCTTCATTTTAAGGAGTATGTCATTTGTGGTGTAGTGCCTTATAAGGGCTCCAATGACAGCTCTGTTGTACTTAACACAGCTATGGCTCTTTCTTCAAAAAACCACTTCAGACATTGCATTGTAACATATGCTACTACTATAAATGGATTTTTAAATAGCTCAACTTTAGCTTTTCCGTAATTCTCCGGCGCCATCGAGTTAAAAAATATTAAAACATTGACTGGTAAAAGAGTCTTTTAAGATCAATTTACAGAAATAAATTATCATTTAACACGAAACCTCTGTAATTCTTATTATTTTGTATCCATAAATAAAACTATTATTCTCAGAAGTGGTGCGGAGTCCATAATGGAAGTCTTAATTGCAACCAAGATTGATTGGTCCTCCAGGTTCAATTGACTTTGTTGCGGTTTCTTTGCAGGTAACTCGTTACAATTATAATTAGAAACGTTATTAAATAACTTTAGGAGGTCGTCGGTATTATATATGAACTACAAAATAACACACCATATTATCGTCATTTACAAATCCAAGCACTAACCTTCTGCTGAAAACTTTTATGTAGCCTACATACCTATTTAATTTAAGAAGTCATTAATTCTAATCTACACATTGGCAGATGCATAGTCAATATATCCAAGTGGGGATTTAGATATCCTGATCTGTGGACTGTGATAATCCAGAACAATCTATGTCACACTTCCTGGTCTATCCATTCTGCTCGAACTCCTGCACGAAGAACAATCATTAACACAATAGGAGGAAGAAAATCTAGAAATTAAATCAGAAAACCAGTCGTCTGCGTCCAAATTACTACATCGAGACTGCCTCTAGAACAAGAATATCTGGCTATATCTTGGGGTTCTACTCCTTATCTCCGTCAACGAAGTAACAGGTTCAAAAGTAGCGCAGCTAAACAATCCCTTAAAATAAACTAACCTAAATTAAAAATTTAGAAAACCCCCGACACGAAATGTAATTTGCCATTTTGTGGTGGCGGCCATCTTGGATTTCAAATTTATCATAGTGTATAGTATTCTACTAGTTAAGCCCTTTCATTTGATACCCATATTAACAGAGTTGTGAAAAAATATGTAATCCGCTGTCTTGTAGCGGCGGCCATCTTGGACCGATTTTCATCAAACATAGCTAAGAACACTCTCGACTAATTCACCTTTCAAATAAAAAAAACAAAATCAAAATCGGCCCATCCGTTGGGGAGCTACGATGCCACAGACAGACACACACACACACACACACACACACAGACACGTCAAACTTATAACACCCCGTCGTTTTTGCGTCGGGGGTTAACAAGAGTCAAGTAAAATTTTTCGGATGTTTAAAAACACAACGGGAGTAGGGACAGCTGTCAAATTGTGTTGCCATTCATTCTTAGTTCGGGCCCCGAACGAATCATGTGGTCGTAGATGCTACGCTGTAGAAAACGCTCGTCGTGAGGCCGAAACTAAGGACTTCGTGCTTATGGAGTAGACTGGTTAGACGGGAATTTAAATAGATAATAGTGAATAGTATCATATCAGAACTCGGTACTAGAAATCGTTACTGTAATATATTGTAGTGAGAAAAATATGTGTCTATGTAGGAATTTGTGACGGTCAACGGATCGCCATCAATAAAAACGTAACGAATCCAATATGTCGGTTATATATCACGCTGAATGTCCAGTTCCACTGATATATTATACAAAATAAATGTTTCGAAAATGGAAGAAATGTTCATAGCCATGTAAGAGTACCTAAAATAACAATAAATTTCAATGTTTTATTTCCATAATTCCATTATATCATAGGTTATCTACCTTATTTTGTCCACCGCGGGCACAGCGGGCGCGGTGGTAGGTTTTTTCTTGACCAACAATTATTCTACTTATCATCTGTCGCGAATTCGAAATAGCTCTAGCTATAGCCATGATTAAATTTACGGCTTGTTTGACCACCTCATAGTAAGTTCCCGTTAAATTACTTGGCAGATAATTTCAGACGAATTTTGTTCCATGTTTTAATTTATCTAGTCGTTTAGCAACTATCCAGAGTTGGTGAAACAGGCCCGTAAACTTGTAATTTCTCAACGCCCCCTAATTTTCTCACGGTCTTCAAAACCTTTATCTGAAACACTCAAGGAGACATCGTTGCTAACCTCTGACATCGTTCTGACTACCCTCGTGGAAACCAGGCGTGAAAATGATAAATCTTTTCTGGAACACGCTTTCCAGTCAACTTGCATGTAATTTTTAGAATCCTGAATTCACAGTTCATTTATAATTTATTGACCCTGGGAATGTACGAAACCCGTTCGTGCGAAAATGCCGAGAAACAAACTGTGCCCCAGTGAATAGAAATGTAAGTAAAAATGTATGAAAGATTTCACTGAAAGAAGATTTTGGGAAATAAAACCAACGGCTTGGGGTTAGATATAAAGTTTTGCTAGTTGTTATGAGTCTCGTGGTGTGAGTATATAAAATTGTAGATGTAAAATTTTCGATTATTTTTGCTTCGTCTATTTTCAAAAGAGAAATAATCTTAGCCTACTTTCTACTGCTTCGTTTGTCTACTAGTCCCTAGCGCCACTGCTACGCTAGAGGTTAGATTCCTAGTTAGATCAGTTTTATTGTTTTCTTTTTGTGGAATTTACAGTAGTAGTAGCTCGGAGTTGTGCTTTTGTGTCAGGTTAGTGGCAATAAGCTCGCCCCTATTACTCATCCGCCCCTAGTAATCATCAACACTATCGTAGTCATCATGACCACTGTCATAGGGATCATCATCACTGTCGTAATGATCATAATCCCTATCGTAGTGTTCATCATGGCTGTCGTAGGAATCATCATCACTGTCGTAATAATCATCATCACTATCGTAGTGTTCATCATCGCTGTCGTAGGGATCATGATCACTGTCATAGGGATTATCATCACTGTCATAGGGATCATGATCACTGTCATAGGGATCATGATCACTGTCATAGGGATCATCATCACTGTCATAGAGATCATCATCACTATCATAGGGAACATCATCACTATCATAGGGATCATGATCACTGTCATAGGTATAATCATCACTGTCGTAGTGATAATCATTACTATCGTAGGGATTATCATCACTGTCTAATGAGCATCATTACAATCGTAGGGATCATTATCACTGTCCAATGAGCATCATCACTGTCGTAGTGATCATCATCACTGTCGTAGGGATCATCATCACTATAGTAAGGATCATCACTATCGTAGTGATTAATCTCTCGACTGGGTATAAAACAGCAACCTAATGGTGCAATTTCTCTTCGCGTTCACCTTTCTCAAACATATCTGGTGGAAACACAGCCTTAAACCGTCACGTGGCTCACAAACGTCCGGCGCCGGACACGTGTCAGTACATTAGGGACAAATGCCGCGGCACGCCTAATAGCCGTTTCCGATCGGGATCCGGCAGTTTGTCATTTTGGGATATCCTGCCGCAAACGATGGACATCGGTTGACCATAGAATCAATATTGTAGTAATACTTTCTACTTTTCAACAAGTAAATAGTAATGTTATACTAAGTAGGTAGGTATTTAATTTTTGTTACCAATAAGGATAACTGCTTCGTTGGTCTAGTGGTCCCAAATGCGACTGCTAAGGGTCTTAGGTTCGAATCCCGGGTCAAGCAAAGTGTTGTTAAGATTTTTCTGTGAAATTCACAATAACAACTCGGAGTCTAGATTTGTGCCCGGTTGAAGGGAATAGGCTCGATCGCTTTTACGTTGGACCTAAATATGTAAATCTTTTAGGAAGAGAGTTAAACCACGGGGAATGGTTACTTCAATAATATGTCCGCAGAATATGAGATTGTTAAAGAAAATCTCGTGAAGTGTAGGGACTCATATTAATGATTTTCGATAATTTAAGGTAAATCATATTACACGGTACGGTGGCCAAAAGACTACTTATGTACTTCAGATCTTGTGAAGCATATATTAATTTCCCAAGTTTCTGATTACTTTGACCCTATTCTCGACTTAAATGTAGCAGGGAGGCACAACTATAAGTAGATCATGAGTAGCCAGTGATTAATTTTAACGAATCATGAAACATACCATCACGCGTCTATTGCCCGAGGGGTTCGGCAGTGGTGGTGTAGTAAGGTAATGTAACCCGACCCAATTTTTGGGCAATAACGACATTCGAAGGAAAGACTGGTTGTCAGGCTTTTTGGGCTCCTGACTTCCACTAACGATTGTCATATGTGTTCGTACGGGAACAGGGACCGACAGGTGACAGCTGTACGTGCTCTTCGAGGCACGGAGTGTTCTCGTTATGTTAAGAATGGTCACCCATCCAAATACTAACCGCGGGAAGCGTAGCTTAACCTTGCAGATCGGTTTATCAGCGTAATTATATGAGCGCAGTAAAGTTTTTAATGTTAGTTATAACCACACAGCTATGTATTGCAAACATTCTTCACGAGTTAACTACGATGCCCACCAAAGTTAATACATGAGACAAAGATAACGTGCGAGCGAGATGCATGTACCTTTATCTGACGTTACAATACATAAATAATGCCGTGAAAGTCCGCCTGTAAATATATTATGATGTTTTTGGTCGTTTAGCTGTGGAAGTTACTCAAGTGTTAGGTGTTGACCATTTTTGGGACATTCCTATGAATAAATGAACTTTTTCAGGTATGTCAGTGTCAGCCAGCATTTATAGTTAAACAGAAAATCCCGGGAAGCTCCATGTGTCCCTTGGAAATAATTATAGCAAAAAAGGTACGTGAAATGGTAACGCAGAGGTCAAAAACGAATGGTCATGACATTTGTACCGCTGGGGAGTGGAATTAAACACAACGTGGGGGTCTTCAAGTTACGAGTGAATCTGTTATTTTAGCCAAGCGAACTCGAGCGATAAAATAGTGGCCAAACGCAAGCAATCTAAGTTAGAAGCAATCTTAGTTAGAAGCCAGACTAAACAAGAAATTTAAGAACTATTTTGAAATTTATCATAGTGTATAGTATTCTACTAGTCAAGCCCTTTCACCTGATACTCATATTGACGGAGTTGTGAAAAAATATGTACCTAATCCGCTATTTTGTGGCGACGGACCCCATCTTGAACCGATTTCCATCAAACATAGTTAAGAAGAAGCTGAAGTTGGCACGAGCTAACTTCAACCCGATCGTTAAAACTGGAGAGAGAAACATATTGGATTATAATGATTTAAAACGACAGCCTTCGATTTAAGCTTTCGTTTTTATTTATTACAGGCCTATATTTGTCTTTACGGCCGGGTTGATGTTAGCTCGTGCTAACTTCAAGCGGTACAATAAGTTTGGCGAGCAGTGTACTTATATTACGTAAGTAGTAAGTAAACACTATAATGGGGCTTTGGGAGTTGTGGAAACACTGAAATCATGATGATCATGAATCAGCACGCCTGTAATAACCTAATAACCCTGCTCAACCTGGGAAACGAACCCGGCACACTAACACTTGCAACAACTAAAATAATTAGGCAGCTAAATTTAGTATAATGAAGTAAGACTTTCCCGTCGACAGTGACGTCACGCTCCCTCAATCCCGATCACCTAAGTTTGGCCATCGAACTACAAAAGCACGTTAATGAACTTGCCACTAACTAACGCCAATGTTACAACTTCAAACTACTTCGAACTTCTCAGAAGACTGAAATCCTCTTATAATAGAAAATGCATACACGCTTATATACCCCGAAACGTTAGACAGAGGTGAACTAATGTAAAACAGTTCACCGGTATGTTTAGCTCAAATAAAATAGGGACGAGCCTATCCGAACTACCGAGAAAAACTCGATAGTTTAATGTAAACAGACAGCATAATGTGATACATCCCTAAATCGTTATAAAATAAACTTGTGAGACACCCAGAAGAGCTTTCATAATAAAAAAATTGCGAAAAAAAGTTCTAGTGCCTCAACGTTGACTATTAAACTTTTGTCCCCAATTTGGGAGTAATTTTGTCAAATCTGAAAGGTTTGGTGTCAAATTTTTTTAACGGTTGTATAATTTGTAGTGAGGAGACTCTAACCGGGACTGATTTGCTATTTTTGCTTGTGCGGCTTTGACCGAGATTGAACTTTATTTATAAAAATATTTCCATTATTCATTCAACCTTACTAGGTATATATTTTTTAGCAGATACAGATAATCGTTAAAAAATTCTAGTAAAAGGGGTTTTTCGAGAAAAAAACATATTCCGCTGTCTTCCACTAAAAGTTCGTAATAAAACATTTAAAAAAAACAATACAAAGAGTGTAATAGAATAGTATTAAAAACATTATTCGGTAATGTGACTCAAAAAATTCTCATGACACGATCGCTGGCAATGTTTCTCAAAATATTATGAATTTAAACTCCTAACATGTCATTAGCAATACCAACATGAATGCTGTCAGGTTGGAAGTTGATTACTCTTTACAAATTATTTGTGAATTCTGTCTAGGCTGGCATGGGCGTAGGCGTTACAAATGAGAAGCGTAGGTGGGCAGTAATGACAGTAATTAACGAATAAGCCTTCAAATACTAAGATAGTTTTTCTCATTAGCTGTGGGAGTATTGACCTACCACTGGCCTGCGATTTTTAATTTTTGAATACCCCCAGTTTTAATAATTATAGTTAGGTTTTTCTTGAAATCCCAGTAGTGGGTTGGAGTCTGGATTTGTGCCCGGTTGATGGCAATAGGCTCGCCCCCTTTTACATGTGACTTTAACATACCGGCAAACTATGAGTGTACATTAGTACACCTCTGCATAACCCTTCAGGGAATAGAGGCGTGATGGTATATTACGCAAAGTTATATCTAAGTCCTCTTTGTTACACGATCATTTGTTTTCTAATTACTCTGTACCGTTAATCAGAAAATTAGTTTTGTCAAGTTCTATGGCACGAGCTTCTGGGGCTTTTGTAGACTTTCAATTCAAATAATTAATAAATAAATAAACGGTATTACCGCTGTGATTTATCCTTCCAAAGTTTATCAAAAATAAGGATCTTAAAACCATTTTCGTCCAAAACGTCTAAGGTATTCACTGATAGATATTTCAAGATAACCTCAAGATTTTAAGTGGAATTCCTCTAAGGATTACCGGGAGAGCTTATTTGTTAAGTAAACGTCTTTTGGAGGGTACTTCGTCTTTATTTGAATAGATATGTACGGTTAGACAGTTGTGGGACCCAAGTGTTTACTCAGATGGAAATTAAATTTAGAATTGAATTGGCACAGTTTTGGTATGGAAATTATCGTTGTTAATCTCGTCTGCTATATGATTGTATACGAACTCTTTGGCGGTAAAGCTCCATTCCAGTTCAAAATTTAAAAACTTTTCATTCGCAAAAAAATGAAACCTTTTTTAAAAACCATGTTTACTTTTATTGTACTTATTCAAGCGGGCTTGGAGGACTAGCAATAGATTTTCTGAAGTCTATTTATTCATTAAAAAACGGAGACCCTCCAGAATCTCGTCACAATTTTATCGTTTTTATATTGTGTCTACTATTGTTCCTACAACAATTAATATTTATAAAATCCGCTAATAAAAATCAGAAAGTGTTACAATTTTGACCCAATTATTTTTAATGTTTGTAAAAAAACATCTTTTCTACAATAGTAACAAACACTAATAAAAATAGTATTGATCATGGTACTTTAATAATACCTTGTAAATTACCAGACATTCTTCGGTCGGATATTCCTGCGAAGTAAAAAAATAAACTAAATTACCTTATTTAGGCTGGGACATGAGTATTTCCAGGATAAGTGAAGTGCATTTTTGGTTACCATCAGGAAAAGAAGCTTCCAACTAACCTGAAACAATAAAAATCTTGGTTAAATGTGAAATAATATATTTTGTAGTCTCATTTTAATGCTAATTATTTCCTTAACAGGTTAAAGTTACATGAAATTAATGAAATTTAAAATGTTCACTTTTGTAAATTTATAATCTCCGTTATCCCCTCGCCCGTATTAAATTAATTAATTCTCAGGAAATCTTGACAACACAGATTTAAATCCCTAAGCTATGGGAGGCCGTTAATCATCCGCTTTCCATAAAAACGCGCATTCATTTGGTACCCAGAGTTAGTTAATGATGGAAGATTAATAACTATGTTATCTTCTTCTAGCCTTTACCCAAATGTTAGGGTCGGCTTCCAGTCTTACCAGATGCGGTTGAATATCAGTATTTTACACGAAGCGACTGCCATCAGACCTCCGCAACCCAATTTCTGGGTAATGCCTATATTCGACGGATAGACTTTTAGCATATAACTTCGGAAAATGATAATATTCGCACTCATGAATCAATTGCCGTTCGTTCTGTAATTCAATCATTCATTCGCACATGGCGGTATGATTAATGAAATCATAAACTCGTTGAGTGAGCGAATTATAATTATCTCGCGTTGCGATGAATTTGTGTCGGTGTGTCACGTTGAAGTGCCGTGTTGGTAGTTATTAATCATTACATATATTTTTGCATAATAATATTTAACTTGGTGTAGACACGCTTTTTATATTTCTTTCTCTTTACTTTTGATCAATTGCTATTTAACTCTATGATGACGTAAATGGTGTATAGTCTATAACGTGTCAAAGAATTAATTAGCAAACAGTACAAATATGTATTGTAATCCAGGTGGTTGTTTCGGGACTGAGGTTATTTTACAATTCAAAGAAATTACATTTATTAAAACAGACGTATGGTAGGACTTGGTTTATCAAGGTCACGAAGAATTCTTTTAAAATAAGAAGTTTTTAGTCTCAGCTGTTGGAACATTACTGAAGAATGCGTTTCGATATGCGAAATGCGTGCGAAAAGATAGATAATAAGTGCCTGCATAAGGTCTATGTGAAAAATAAAACTATTTAGATTTTTTTATTTTGAGTTTGCGTGCTCCATCATCGGCAGCATGGTCACTTACCAGCAAGTAAGGTTTTGCCAAACGCACTTAATAATAATAAATAAATAAAGTAAAAATACCATGCGACTATATTCAGTCGAAAAACATCTTTCGAATGTCAAAATATTTTTAAAGCGTCGTTAATAGATCGTTTACAGAAAAAAATATTACACATTTTACACGCGGCATTTTCGAATCAAAAATAATTCAAAGAAGAGTGAGTAAGTAAAATATTTATACAAAAACACTGTTTACCGCTTTCCAATCAAAAATTCCCGGGAATTACCAACTTCGATGGACCATGAATAGGAAGTGTGGATTATGTGTGGATTATGAGGTTCAGCGGGCGAGGACCGTGAGCCAGAAATTTGCAACAACAATCTGGCAGGGGCTTTAAAGTTATATTTAAAGGTGGATCATTCAGCCGTTTATAATGTTGACGGATATTTTTATTAATTCAAAAATATTTTGAAGTAGAAAACACTAGTAAGAAAATCCTCAAAATCATCTTGTTTTATTTCGCAATATGCATTAAATCCTAAAAATAAAAAATAAAATTAAATAATGATTATTATAATTTAATTACCAAATTACAACAGAAACGTTTACGTACGTTATTTTAAATTATATTTCCAAACTTTGATAAGCTTTTTAGATTTTTTTAAAGAGAAGAGAATATCTTTTTTCATTGACTATATTTTATGTTGGTTACGTTCGCGTTCGTACGCATGCCTGCCAGTTCGTCTGGTGACAAATTAAATATATCATTTATTCATCATCATCAACCCATTAACTGTCTCCTGTCAGAATGAGAGGGGTTAGGCTAATACTTAGTCCGCCACGCTAGCCTAGTGCGGGTTGGCAGACTTCACATGCCGTCGAGAAAATCTCTCAGGCATGCAGATTTCTTCACGATGTTTTCCTTCACCGTGGTGAGCGAGTGATAATTTTACTTATAAAAGTCAGAGGTGCCTTGGAATCGAGACCTATGACTTGGCAATCCAGTACACTCCTAAACTATCATAATAATATTATCATTAGTAAAATAATCATAAAATGTCAACACTTAGTGAAGCTACACCTTAAATCAATTCGGATCGAAGGCGCGAAAATCAAAAGTTTGACGATATTGTAAAGCCGATCGCTGTTATTGTTTAATTTTCTACGAAAGCTGAACGCAAAGTAAAGTAAAGTATCGTAAAATTGTTTCCGATGTGATTTCTAAAGCGTCGATGCGAATAGGATTGATAAAGGGAAAATAATGGCGACAAAAGGATTAAGGATTAAGATTATATTTTCGTTTTTCTAAGCGTAAAAAGGATTTGCTTCGAAACAGAAGCTTAGTAATATTTTTTAGAAGAGTATGGTAACTTGTTTTTGTAATTTCATACCATCACGCCTGTATTTCCCGAAGAGTTAGGTAGAGGTATACTAATGTCCACCCACAATACATGTCACATGTTTGGGTCCCATGTTATAGAGAACGAGCCTATTATCATTAACCGGGCACAAATCCGCTGGGAATTTCACAGAAAAACCAAACAACACTGCTCCACCTTGAAATCAGACCGTTAGCGTAGTTGTCGCACTTAAGACTACTAGATCAATGACGTCCATGGTAAATATCGAAGAAAAAAATCAAACAAGCTCCGTAATCAGCATCCATACTTGGAACTTCTAAACCAACTCCTCAATTATGATCATACGAACAGGTACTTACATATATAGCTTTTAACATATCACTTCTTACTATAAGAGTTGCGTTACGGAAGTACTACTTAGCTTTAAGTGGCTATTAAGATTAGAGTGAAGTCGTAACATTGCGTCTTTGAAGATATCTCAACATCAGTACCATTTCGTGGGTATTCTATGTTCACACATCAGCCCAAGATTGTCTCTCCAATTCTGATGTTATCTTTTGCTATAGTATACGCTTAGATCGCCTTAGACGACGTCTGTGTCTAGTGGGTCGAGTACCGGACTGCTGATCACGAGGTCGTGGGTTCGATTCCCACAGGACACAAATATTTATGTGATGAATATAAGTATTTGTGTTTGTCTGGGTGTTTCCTATGTATAATATGTACGTATTTACAAAAAAAAAAATATATAAGTATTATATCCATTGTCTAGTACCCATAGTACTCTGCTTAGTTTGGGACTAGATGGTGCTGTGTAAAATGTCCAAAGATATTTATTTATTTATTAATAAACACGGCGTTTATTGGGTGTAGCTAGACCATGTTTTGTCTCTTTCCTATTTCGGTCACTTTAAAGTCATCTGACAGTGCAAAAACAGATAAACTACACCTAGCCTAAACCGTGTTTATTAATAAAGACAATAAAGAATTTATTATCTGTATTTAACAGAATTCAAAAAAGGATATTAAATGCTGTTTCATTCAAAATTTAATAACCTAACCTAAATTAAAAATTTAGAAAACCCCCGACACGAAATGTAATTTGCCATTTTGTGGTGGCGGCCATCTTGGATTTGAAATGTATCATACTGCATAATATTCTACTAGTCAAGCCCTTTCATTTGATACCCACATTGAGGGAGTTGTGAAAAAATATGGAATTCGCTATTTTGTGGCGGCGGCCATCTTGGACCGATTTTCATCAAACATAGCTAAGAACACTCCCGACTAATTCACCTTTCAAATAAAAAAATCAAAATTAAAATCGGTTCATCCGTTCGGGAGCTACGATGCCACAGACAGACACACACACACACACAGACACGTCAAACTTATAACACCCCGTTTACGTATTGCGTCGGGGGTTAAAAACAAAATTACGCTAGACCTGCTGAGTAGAATTTGATAAAATTACACAAGGAGATAGGTTGTATTTGGGGGCTAAGCAACTGTAAGTTGTAAGTTACGCTTGGCGGGGTTTGTCTATGGATGGGTGATTCTTTACACAAGAGACCTATCCATGCATTAGAGAGCACGTAAAGCCGCGTCCCGGTTGCCATAGTTATGAACACCTATCGTTAATGTTAGGCAGAAGCCCAGAAAGCCTGAAAACCAGTCTATCCTTTTAATAGTGAAATTGAATTGCGGAGGTTTGATAGTAGTGGCTTCGTATAAAATACTGATATTCAGTCGCATCTGATTAGACTGAAAGCCTACCCTGACATGTTTGGGAAAAAGTTAGGAAGATGATGGAAATAGATGGCAAATCAAAACTGTAAATACGGAAAACGGAACGAAACGGAATTTGTATCCAAAACAAAATTGTTAATAAAAATATATTGTAACCAACATTTTTTTAAATGAGTGTCAATGGAGTTTCTTGCCGGTTCTTCTCCATAAGATCCACTTTTTGGAACTATACAACTACTACTATACTTTGACTTTCCAAAAGTAAGTACTTACTGATATGGTCTAATAAAAAATTTGATTTTGAGGAAGAAAATCGGCGACTTTTTGTTCCAAACAGTCTTTTTAGATGCGAGTGAAGCCACGAGATACAATCAACACCTAGTTGTACCATATAGAAGCTCCGGTATCCTCATTTAAATTAAATTGCCTGAGTCAGTCCGCTCATTAGAGGCAGTTAACTCATTAGCCCAATGCCCCTCTTTACGACGCAACCCCGCTCACATACCCATAAAAATGTTTACTGCTTCTCTTTGTATACTTTCAAAATGGGTACTGAAGGGATTAGCTTTTGTTTTTATTTTAGCTTTGGTAAGTAAACTGCGTTTATGTACATACTTATTTAATCGCTTGAGTAACGTTGAGTAGCTTTTTTTAATGTAAGACCGGTTACACACTACATCCGATCCGAATCCGTTGTATGGTAGTTTACGCACTGGATCCGATTTCCGTCATCCGATTTCTATTTACAAATAGTTTTACGACTACCCTGGACCGTATTTTCTCGGATTCGGATCGGACGTGGTGCGTACCGCTCTGACAGTTGCTTTACCCGGCCAAGTGTTGCTGAGGATTAGAAAAACACTTATTGGAAATTCGAATGCATTGATTTGTAAAAATTTCTAAGAAATCGGTGTAGAACTTGCGATTGAAGAAACGAATACCTATTTACATTTTCATTTAAAGGCATAGATAAGCTTATGAACTTATTACAAGCTTTTTTTTAATCCTTATGTTGAAAAAGAGGTGAGGAGATTCGTAGAATATCTAAGCTGCCGATGCAAGACAGTCTGTTGACCATACGAATATTTCTGACCTGTGACGCAAAAGCCAATCACTCAACACTAATCATGCTACAGCTCAGCCTAGCTGCAAGCTGGATAAAGGGATTCATAGGATAATAATATTATTTCTGTATTGGAATTGACTATAATTTTGATAAAATTAAGTCATATTCTACACTCGAAGCAATGTATGAAAAACTAATGGTACAGAAAAATAGGGAAAGAAAACGCACGCGATCGCAATAAAATGTAACGTGCGTAATCTCATAAAGATGGCGGTAAGTGGCCACCTGCCACGACTGGCACGCGGGTTGGAACCTTCGGAGACAACCATTTGCCAAGATTGGAACGGAATTGTTGTTCGTATCGTGTACCCGGTTTATTTGATACTGTCATACTTGTTTGCTGGAGTTTGTCTCTACCACTGCATTGGCAAAAAATCTACGGTTAAGCAATGTGCTAACATTTCGTGATTTGTCGATTTTCAACCCGTCACTTGTGACGTGAATCTGACTTACACCCTTGGTGATTTCCACCTAAGAGTTTCTTAATAAAGAATATTCCATGTAACTTTTACTTGGCCAAATATTATGTTTCTAAATGAAAGATATATAATTGTCATAGATAATAAGTGAACTTATAAAGATTAAAAAAGGTTTATTTTTCGCTTTTCAGTTACTTAATTCGTCGATTTTTGTTTAAGTTATTACCTATAACTAATGAAATTATTGGTCAAATGAGATATCAACAGACTGCAGTCTCAATATGTAAATGCGCTACTGATATTGTTGCCATCTTTAGGTTGCAGGAAGGCCTGTAGGTATGCTTACTTGTCATCTATATTGAAGAATAAAGATTTGTTTTTGTTTGTACTACTGGACCGATTTGGAAAATTCTTTCACCATTTACTGAGTAAAATAGGCTATATTTACAAAAAAATCCAGACCACGCGGGCGAAGCCACTGGCGGAAAACTAGTCTACAATAAAAAATACTATTTGAACAGAATAATACATTTCAAAAACATAAAACATTTCCTTTTCACAAACATGGATTTTATTTTATTTTTTAAACATCAACAAACCAACTCCCTCGAATCAAATACTCACGCCAAATATCGTACAATTTCATCAACACCGCCCTAAATCAGAGTTGTATCTCATTTTCTATTTGCACTAGTTAAGGAGCTCCCATTTATGGCGCACCAGGTGTTACGAGCAGCCCTGTGTTCCAATTTGCCACATCTATATTGCGAGGAACAATCATAGCGAAAGAATATATATATTGGAAAAAATTCGCCCCATATTCCTTTGTGACAAGTATTTTGAGCTTTGAGAGAATGGCGGCAATCACTTTTTGTTAGATATAAAAGAAGTGGGTCTTCGACGAATACTTGGTATCTATCGGGACTTTTTTAGTACCAGTCTTGTCTATTGTTGCAATATTTTAGGTATTTTCTGAATGCCTGTGTTTGTGAAGTAACTCGTCACAATTTTACTCGCCTTTTCAATATACGAGATGTATTTAATTTCTATGTGACCGAGGCAGTCACATTGGTCTAATTA
The DNA here is from genome assembly GCA_946251955.1 of Acronicta psi. Classification (NCBI taxonomy): domain Eukaryota; kingdom Metazoa; phylum Arthropoda; class Insecta; order Lepidoptera; family Noctuidae; genus Acronicta; species Acronicta psi. Next base: position 13,418,569 of record OX276482.1, read on the forward strand.
GTAGTTGCAATTGCAGCTGCGCAGCGAGCGGTCTAATATTGTATTCTGTGAAACTAAAAGCAGGTCAGACTATATTTTTATATCCAAGCATGCGGCCTGCTTGACGTTTACAATACCTAGGCATCATTTACGCGTTCCCAACTACGCAGAAACCTCTTTGCACCCTTCTTAAAGAACTCCATTTTGTAGTCTCCAGAGAAAACCTCCAGAGGGAGTTCATTTCACAACCTAAGGGTACGTAGGAGGAAATTCCTGTGACACCATATCTGTGAGTTTAACAGTAACCGGCTTGCTCCCTAACTAAAATTTGCCTAAAACAATGCCAATGCCTAAGCCAGGGTTTCTTGCATTCCATCTCAATTTACATCAAACAGTCTTGCCTATATGAGAACTCGCAGAAACTTGCTGGTTACAAGTCAAGGCCTCCACAAGAAGCCGCCGCTATCGCGCTAAATTGATGACTGGTGTAATATCCACTTACACGGCTGCTTCTGACGCGTCATGACGTATGACGTCATACCTCTGTCATCAATCATGGCCTGTTTCCCGGCCTACCATGTCAGGTACTAATTTACTAACAATGGAATGGGTTATGATACTCATATATAAAAATAACTAGTTATGTTAGTGCTACTCGCATTCGTCTCGGTTTTGCCAATCCTTAAGGGACTTTCTCTAGTCTACTCTATAAGCAACAATTTGAAAGTGTCCATGGAGTTTCGATAGTCCATAATGTAAACTTTTTGCAGCGTTTCATAAATGCTTGAACTTGAACCTACGTGCTAATTTCGCGGCTTAATAGTTGCTGAAATTACAGTAAGTTGCACATACTATCACGCCTGTATTCCGCGAAGTGTTAGGCAGGTGTGCTTATGATTACCCAGAGTTCACCGGTATGTTCCGGTCCCATGTAACAGAAGGCAAGTAAGTGGTATTTACCTATATGTATATTATTAAACTAGTTTTCCACCAGCGGCTTTGCTTGCGTGGTCTGGGTATTTCTATTTTTATTTAAATATAGATTTAGATATATAAAAAGTCATTAATATCGTCTTTGGTAGTTCAGTAATAAGATAGATAACTAATCTAATCAGTAAGAATCTATTAGCTATCAAAATTAATAACGGTGGGTTAATTAACTTTCTTATTTCCTAAGCTTTCGGGTTCTCCTGAGATCAGCCAAGCATGCAATATTAAATATTAATTGAAGATGATATTTTCTATCCTGCTCAATTGAATTTTCATTAGAAGATTCGGGTAATCTGATTTGATTCGATTAAAATACTCCTTATATCTACTCGTTTCTGAAAACCGGATATAGGACTGCCTCGTTGCCTAATGGTCGTAAGTGATTACTATGCTCTAAGCCTTAGGTTTGATTCTCAGTTCAAGCAGTGTTATTAGGGTTTTGTTTAGGAAATTCTCAGCAGCGGCTGGGAGTGTGGATTTGTGATCGGTTATTGGTAATATGATGACCGCATATTATACGCCGCATATATAGGCTAAGAGAGGTAGGGCACAGCCATTTATGGCTCAAATCTGGAGCAGCCCATCTGGGGAATTACCTCCACCTTACAGAAAACTGCAGCCGAATAACACACTTTATTGTGTGTTGTATTCCTGCAGTGAGTAAGGTTGCCAGAGCTCCTTCTAAGGATGCGCTGCGCTGGCAGCAAGAGGAATATTCCCTCAAACTGTCGGTGCAGTGAATCCTCCATAAACCTCTAAGAGGTTTTTAGGGTCGGCAATGCGCGAGTGATACCCCTGGTGTTGCAAGCGTGCATAGGCTATGGTAACTGCTTACCATCAGGCGGGCCGTATGCTTGTTTGCAACCTCAGTAGTATAAAAAAAAACGAGATCTTAATATAATGGCAAACTAGGGTCTACATTACATTACACCTCTGCCAAGCCCTTTGGGAAATACAGTCGTGAAGGTATGAATGCTACTTATTCAAATTTACACAGCTGAACACCAACAACAGTTCAGAATGACTAGATATTTATTACGTCCATATTTCAAGAAACCTAGCCATAAATTCTAGATATAATGTGTGTATGACTTAATGCTATCTAGACGTTTTCAGTCAGACTAGTTTCTAAGCGAATATTGATGAAGTCTATTTATCAGTGCTAAAAACTACATCTTGCTATTTTACATATCTACTTGAGGCAGATTTATCGTGCCTTGATCGAAGTAAGAGTAAATTAGGTAGATATAGGTATTTATTTTACCATCACGCCTGAATTCCCCGAAGGCGTGGGCAGAGGCTTACTAATGTACACCCACATTTCGCCGGTATGTTTAGGTCCCATATAATACGAAGCGTGCCTATTGCCATCAGCGGGGCATAAATCCAGACTCCGAGCTGCTACTAAGAATTTCATAGAAAAAACCCAACAACACTTTGCTCGACCCGGAGATCAAACCTAGGATCTCGAGCGTAGCAGTCGCGCTTGGGACCATTAGACCAACGAGGCAGTATTTATTTTGCAATAAAATTAATAATTAAATAGTGTAGGGAATAACTTTCCCGCTTCATAACGATAGGACAGCATCAAGTCTAACCAAATAAGTCGAATATCAACATTTATTTTAGACGAAGTAACTGCCATCAGACCTCTGTGACAATTTTTTTCTGGGCACTTAATATTCTGGAATATTCTGGGACATTTAACACAGCACCATCTAGTCCCAAACTATGCAGAGCTTGTACAATGGATACTAAACAATGGATATACTACTTATATACTTTTTTTTGTAAATACATACTTATAATAAATAAGGCACCCAGACAAACACAAACACATAGGTTCATCACATAAATATTTGTGTCCTATGGGAATCAAACCCACGACCTCGTGATCAGCAGTCCGGTACTCGAACCACTAGACCACAGACGTCGTCGGACCACAGACGTCGTCAAGTGACACTGGCTGAAATGCCTAAAATGCCTGTATCCGCCAAGGGATAATCATTTGTAGGTTTTAAAGCACCTTAAGGGACTACTAGACAGTAAAAATGAGTTAAAAAATGGTTCCCCAACCACAAAACTAAAGGAAGGCGCAATTTAACCTTATAAATCGATCATTACTGCGTGGGTTCAGTTACTTCACAACTAAGTATGAAATATGGAATATGTAGTACGTGACTGCCATCTTAAATTCAAGGGACGTATGTGTGTGTGTATTGGTGTTATGTTGCCTATGCGTGTATATACGATGTGTATGTGTGGGTGCTAAGCTGGCTATATATTTGTAAATATGATTTAAAGCACTATTCAGATAAAAGCGATATTCTCAATCGTCGGTAGTGAAAAATACAGGTATGAACTTTCACTACTAAAGCAATCTAGAATACCGGTATATATTCACTTACTTTGCAAAACAAGTTGTTTTTATGAACAAATTACTACCTCCTCCTCTTATACCCTCTTTATCTCTACAAGTTTCTAATTCAGTCATTTTTTAGAGATCCGATGAGAAAGAATTCCGCATCCCTATCAGCTTAAGATGTACAATTGTACATAATTCTCCTAGCCTTTTTCCCAACCACGTTGGGGTCGGTTTCCAGTCTAACCAGATGCAGCTGATTATCAGTATTTTAAACGAAGCGACTGCCATCAGACCTCCGCAACCTAATTTCTAAGCGACTGCCATCAGACCTACGCAATCTAATTTCTATGCAATACCGATATTCGAAGGATAGACTGGTTGTCAAGCTTTTTGAGATTCTGACTACCACAACTTTAGAACCTATAAGCGGCATTAAATATCGCTTATATCTGAAAAGGCATTGAAACATTAAACCCACACAGAGACAATCTACGATTGAACCTAACTTTCACGAGACAGCGCCGTTACTTGTTACTTTGACACAAACTCGTAACTACGCACCTACGAGTTACGAACTTACGAATAAGTGCGAAGAGTTCGGAGTTCATAACAAGGTATGACACAACTTGGACATCAAGAAGTTATTGATGATTGTGCTTATTTCTGTCTTCGTCTACCTTTTTTTTTGTTAGAAGACATTTATACAGGTTTTACTGACATAGAAAAAAATAAGAGTTGTAGAGGAATTTTTAAATGAAATTTTGTAATTAGGTATGTCCTCTGGTCTATGTGGTGACCGAGGAATCTCGAAATTACGGATCGAGTATTAGAAAAAGCAGTGATAGCCTAGGGATAGGACTATTGGACCTCTGTCGTAATTATTGTGTATATATACTGATTTCTGACACTTACGCGAATACTAGACATTGAAATAAAACTACTTTTTACGGATTTTATCGCGTTATATTGATATTATTTTAATCCCGACGTTTCACGATGTGTAAAAGAACACATCGCTGATGTCAAACACCGCCGTTCTGGAAAGTCTGCAATTTGTGAACACACCCTTGACAAGGCCCGGCATTACATCAGATTTGATCAACCACAAGTCCTCGCAAAAGAAAACCGATTCCTACCCAGGATGATTCGTGAGGCTATTGAAATTAAAAAACATCCAAATTTCAATAGAGAAGATGGCTGGGTCTTACCACCTGCTTGGAACCCTATTATAGATTCAATTAAATCTAAATCCAAGCCAAATACTGCAAGACCGAAGGATACGGTGAGCTCGTTCTGCGTGAATCGGATTGCCAACAATTAACAAAAATGTAGGGTAGCTGTTAGTAATTGAAACGTCAAGACGCCTACCACCTTAGTCACCCGTGACCATGGACGCTGTAAAGGGTCCGAAACGTCGGGATTAAAATAATATCAATATAACGCGATAAAATCCGTAAAAAGTAGTTTTATTTCAATATTGTGTATATAGTTATCACTCGCTTACAACGATAAACTTAACAGTGCAAACCAAAGTTGTATAAATACTATTAAAGAATGCTTTGCAACACCCTTACAGGGTCTATATATGTTTAAGTTAATTAAGTATATTCTGTTTTTCCTGTAACATGCATAGTGCAATAAATAAATAAAACATCGTGAGAAAACACGCACTAGCCCAGCGTAGTGGACTATAATCTAACCGCTCTTATTTTGAGAGGAGACCCGTGCAAAGAAAGAAAGAAAGAAAAAATAAAGAAAACACATTTATTCAGGCACACGACATCCGACAAACACAGCTATATAATATGTAGAAACCAATTAGAGACAAAAAGGCACTATATTATAAATTATCTTGACTACAATTTTGTATCTTTGCTGGATTCAACCATGACAATTTCGTTTTCGTGCGTTATTCTCTTGTTTGAGATCACCGATGATGGAAATTTACATGCCACCAACTGTAAATTCTCATAGATATAATAGGTATTCCTAATTTACAACATACATTTACAACCCTCAGAAAGCGTTCCATTCCGATCCGTTCAACTCTGGATTTTCTCAAATCAATGAGAAAATGTAGGTACACAACACATGAAAAACATTGCTACAGGATTTCTTTCTTAATTGGCCCTCAAAGTTTGGGAATTAAGTTGGATTGTGAACAGGACAAAACTGCAATCAATGTTCCTAATTAGTGTGAAATTTCAATTAAAACAAAATCGGATAAGAAAATGGACAAAGGAATAATAAATTCTAAATTAAATATTAATAACAAGTAAATGACTCGATTGACTGGGTGAGAAATCGTCTATAGCGCTAAGGGTCGCGGGTGCATGTATTAGTACAAACAATTCTATGTAAAGTTTAGTGATTCGACTCGACTCAGATTTAGCCAAGCGAGTAACTCGAGTCATTTCTTAATTTCACTCGAGTTCCACTCGAGCGAAAGAATAATTTTCTCAATTTCAACTTAAGTCACTCGAATCGGTTCATGAGGGAACGATTCAATCAGGTGATATTCTACTCGTGAATATGGATGTGAGAAAGTTTGGGCAGTGTAATTTTAACTCGAGTCAGAGTCTTTCGAATCGATATCATTTTCACTCGATTCGAATTTCAATTTTAACCAAAAGCACCTCGAGTCGCATCACTAGTAAAGTTATTCAATCGTTACAAGTTTTACATCTCAACAGGTAAACGTAAGCAACATATATAAATATATGTTAGCATAGACTCTCCCTTCCATTATGGCGTCAATATTGTTGCCATGTTCCATACATATTAATGGGAAAGTTCGCATTGGTGTGTGCTTACCCCCTTGTAAATATTTATCACTCACCCTTTCTAAACACGTAGATATTGCTACAGAAGTACAACTTTGTATAGTGCGAATATTGTGTCGATATTTTGCTGACAAACACTTTAAGTAGGTAGTAGTCAAATATTTGACAGTTGAATTAAATGCCACTGTGGTCCTTTAGCGGTCACAAAAAGAAACTACCCCTTCGGGGAATATGGATATTATAAAGGCGAAAGTTTGGATGTTCTTGCTTTCAAGGCGAAATGGCTGAACCGATTTGGCTGAAAGTTGAAATAGTGATAGCTTATACCTTGAATTAGGACATAAGCTACATTTTAATACCGAAAAATAAAGAGTTCCTACGGGAATCGGGTTCAAAGTTTCTAACATGCACTTCGGCTCTCGAATTAGACCACAGAGGTCGTCAAAAATAAGAGTCTCTACTCAACTTGGGGTTCTAAGTTTGATGCCCAGGTCGGGAGAACAGGAAGGTGTGCTAGTTTAGTTTCCTAACTAAGCTAACCTTCTGTTTTATACTTTGCCTTACTGAGTCGAAGATTGTAAATGTTACATTGACATAGATTATAAGCAGAACTGTTGTAGATTTAGTATTTGGCCTCATTTTGGCATTACAATATTATGGGGAGATGTTTATCTTATTTAAGGAAAATTGCTCTCGACCTGGGAATAGAACCCTCCATCGTAGCAACTTGTGCTTACGGCCACTAGGATAATTTACATTTGTACACCTCCTAACCTTTCGGTGAACACAAGCTTGATGGTATTTGGTTCGGATGTTTTTGCGCATTGGGGTAAAAATAATCGCCATTGCAGAACTATGTGTCTTCGTACTTTTAAAGGAAACCTCGTCTAAAGAGCTTATAATAAAAGGCTTTCATTACTACGTTAGCCTAGTCCTAAACGCGGCTGCTACACTCGAGGTCTTGGGTTCGGCTTCCGTTATTGAGTAGTGTTTTTAAGATTTACCCGACTGCCGTAGGATGGTTATATGTTTGACCTGTATGTATGTCTGTTCCTACGTCCGCTTAGATAATGTCTAGATTGGTCTTGATGGCACGAGTGTCACTAGTTATATAGAATTCTAAAAAACAATCAAAATAGTGATAAAGGTCTACATCAGTGTCCCTCTGCCTAACACTTCTTAGAGTACAGGCGTAAAAGCATGTTTTGTAAATCATTTTAGCATTTATAGACACTCATCTTTTCTCAATGTCTTGTACAAATGTTATACCAAAGCAAATTCACCATAAAAACGAGTAATAACAATTTAATGCAAAGCTCACATATACTCGTACATACAGACAGAATATATTCGTCTACTAAACTCCTATAAAAGATACGATACTTCACAAATTGATCGTATTTACACAAACACATCCTATAGACACATTTTATGTACATTTGTGCTATGAAAACGCAAGAAATGTATTTTATTTTCACGGGGTGTATTTTTTGTTAGAACGTTATAGTGTGGCCATTAAAAAAGCTGCAATTATTTTTACAAGCGCTTGTGAGCGATCGTGCGAAAAATTTGGCTATATATACTTATCACGGTGCTTGTCATGGATTAGGTACCACGTAATACGCGCGAACTAACTGAGCTGCTACTGAACATTTCCTAAGAAATAATCACTTCGTTCGACTGGTAAATCGAACCATTATTATACAATGTGTTAAGAAAACCCTGTCCGACCCGTAAAGGTTTTATTAGGTATCGATATTAGATTACATTTATGTAATCCTTTTCAGTTTTCAAGTAAAACAAATATTCCAATTAAAAGTAAATATTTTTCTATAAAACATTGAAACTTAGATAAATAGCTACTAGGACAACCGTCACAGGTGCCTATAGTCCGTTTTTTAATCTCAGAGACTAGATTGACACATGCAACTGTCAAAATTACAAATAATGATACCAGCTTTTTTGTATAGGGTTGTACCTACGATACCGGTTTGTTGAATCGTAACTTTTAGACGATTAGAATAAAAATTTTCTATTCGAAATCGTATAATTAAAGCCCAAATTAATTAAAATTGTCCGAATGCACAATAAGGTCTATGAAAGGTAAGTCGTCGTAAAGTTTTAAGTACCAAATGACGTAAAATTACCCACCAAAAAAAAACTAAGAAAGGACTTTAATAAATTTAGTCTTATGTTCCAACGAGGTAAAAAAGTATTCGAAAACTATATTAATCGCTGTAAAAAAGTTTTAGAAAACTATGTTGATTTTGCTGTCGTTATTTAGTCCTTCAAAACTCTACCTAATCCGACTCATGATTATTACGTTTTAAATAAGACCTACAATTTTTTTTCAGGATAACTTAATGTAAAAAACCGACACTTCAATTTATTAGCGATAATTTTCGATAGAGGCACATTACTATTTAAGAAATGCAAAAAACTGGTATCCCACGTAATGTCACTTTAGTCTCTGAGATTAAAAAACAGACTATAATATATCACGACAGGTGATAGTGTTGTCACATTCAAGAAAATTGCTAGATTTTGGGTAATTTTTGTACAAAAATCGTGAATTTTATATTTCATTAGTTAACATCCTTACTTTTATGAATATTTTATTTATTTTATTTTATTTGGTAATGTTATTGGGATATATGTATATCCCTTTCGGGTCGGACAGGGTTTTTTTAACATAATATATTGTATACTGTCGACAAATAAATAAGACAGGAAAATTATGATGATTGTATATTAGCAACCCGTCCTTGTTACGCTCTGGCTGAAACGTATATTTTAAGTTAGACACCTAGATTGTTGGGTGTCTCACCTAAAATATACATGAATACTTTTTTGCGGGATGCGAGTACAACCATACACACAGGCAAACATTCTAAAAACTGTTGTTTTGGCTTCTGTTGCTCTTATAAAGAATAAAAAACCCATATTATTAGATTTTTTACAAACATCGGCCTATTACTATTTTATTACAGAGCAGCTTCACCTGCAGCCATTAGTTGAATCAGGTAATAAATATAAAATACCGTCAATTTTCGGTATTGTTCAAGCTAACCCAGATACTGTTCACCTGTACCACCTTTCTTCGTGTAACCCCTCTCTTATAACACTATAAACATCGAGTTTGACTTCCTATATAAAGGTACCATAAAATATACAGCTATAAATCAAGTTTAGCATAATAAAATACCTTTATCGCTCGTTTATTGGCCATCGACGGTCGTTTGGCTCTTGATATACCTAAGCGGTGCCACCCATCATAATGTAAACACAAGGTTTTTCAATAGAGCAAGAGGGAGAAGGATAACAATACATGAAATGTCAAATAATATCTCACGGCTGTATTCCTGAATGGATAGGCAGAGGTGTATGTAGAATTGTAGAGCCGTAGTACAGAATGATGAACTTATTTAGATAACTGGTACCAGTTCTAAAAGGGGTAAGTGTACCCATACTGGAGGTACAACGTTCCCGGATTTATCTTTGATTATTATCTAAGGCTGTTTGACTACGGCCACCGTCACCGGGAAGTCACCGTTAACAAGATTATTTCTATGCCTCGATCATGAGTTTTTCTCACTAGATTCGCTAGCGACTCCGTAAAATATTTGTATGGAAAACTCTCGCAGCGCCTCTAGCGGCTACGTAAGGAACTAAAATCTGCTATGAGATTACAGCGTTTCGATGCGTAAAAAACCTATCGAAAGCCATTCGATAGGACTCATGGTTCAGGTACTGGTCAAGATGACGTTGACGTGACGGGCGTGCGGTGGACACACGGCCATAGTAAATGTATGTATCGCTAAATAGGCGCCGTCAGCTCATTGACGGTGACGTCCCGGTGACGGTGGCGGTGGACAAACAGTTAAACATTAACAGTTATCGACGATAAATCGACTGGCAGGCACGATTCGAACCTGCGTCTTCTGGTTAAATACACCAGACGCTATGATCTCTAAGCCACTGCGAGTCCTACCTGCCAATTCGAAATTTTCCTTCACATTCTAAATTTACGTCTCAAGGTGGCGTTAGTGACCACTATTAGAAAGCCAATGCTTCACAACCGACACGACTTACTTTACAGTTAGTTTGATGTCGTACGATCATATGACGACATATCTATCAATTGTTTAACTCACATATCCGATATATACTACGATTCCCTGGACTTTAAAAGAGACCATGATTCTCTGAGTTTGTTTCGGCGTTTCTTCTCAAAGGTCGTCAGTTAGTAAATGCCGGCGCCATCTAGCATTAAAAAAAAATATATATAATGACTTGTAAAAGTGTCTTTAGAGGATTTACTTACAATTCATTTCAATTATTTTCCCTGTGATTGAAATTTGACATAAGCTCCACATAAGTAGTGTCGAATTTCGATCCGCAGTAAGGAAAACAAGCAATAGCCGTTAGCGACAAACAATAACATTATGTAGATTTCCAAACGTATTGTGGGACGCATGCATTTTATTTTTCTTTCATCTATTCGGTATGCAAAACAAATTCTTTGTGTGAATTCAATTCTAGGACGCAGACGCGAGTATGTAGACTGAATGGACAGAGGGAATAATGAAATTGAACTTACGAGATATGTTTTCTTGCAATCTGGTTTACAACAATACACCTTTATTCGTTTGCTTTTCTTTACTAAAAAGTAGCCACAATAGGATAAATATATAAACATGGACAACCTTAATATTATTACTAAAGTATTCACGGATTATAATTCAAGAATTTTCAAAACATCTTCGACAAAAACCTAAGAACTTCTTAGTATTACACAAAGGTATAATATTAAAAAAATCTGTTTACGCAATTATTTGATTATGTTCATACTTTAGAAGCATTTCATTCATAAATAATATATTTAACATGGCCTAATGGACGACTCAAAGCTTTGTAACAGAGAACTCTTAGAAATGTAAATAGAGTGAACAATGTACTTATTACAAACGTTTTTAAAAGATTTTTTTATTAAGATGCTGACGTAATATAAATTGAATTGTTACCAAGTGCGTTCTATGTTTAAAAAAATATATATGGTTATAAACTTTGGTTTATTTCATCTGTTTTTGTATTATATTTTGTAATCAGTCAATATCAAGGTTTTATCTATAAAATCGAATGCAACTATTGGGTAACCTCTTAAAACATTGGTTTCGATGTGATATAATAATTCAAAGCCTGCTGATATTAAAACATTAATCTAATGCAAAGACCCTACCCTACCTACGTCCTCTAATTAGGTACTCGAGACGCTTTTCCTAATAATCTTTTTACGACAAAGTTAGGTAACTTTAGATTACTAGCACTTTTGTTAGAGTATACATGTTTTTGCCCATGACTGTACACACACAAATACTCAAATTTCGTGGTTTGCGGTACAAGTACAACATACTTAGTATATTATCACATACGTAGGTACATCATTGACAACCGCAACTAATTGACAATGGTTGTTCTACTTCGTTAGACAAACGACATTGGGTGTGGAAATCGATTATAATAAGCACGCTTATTATTGTAATTGTATTGCCTAAATTAATTCACTAATTTATTTATTAAGCCCCAAAAAACGATGGATGGATTCTGTTAAGGTCATGATGGAAAAGGGATTGAATGAGCAGGTGACGGCTATAGTCTGCGCGGAACTAGTTGGCCGCGCCTTAGTTATGTGAGCGGCGGACGGAGGGGCGGGTTGCCTACGTGCAGTGGGACGGAGGGGCGGGGGCGCTAGTTTTCTTTCACAGTAACCCGCCGCCTCACCTTTGTCCCTACCTATGGCGCGGCCAACTAGTTCCGCGTGGACTATAGTAGGGATGAATGTAAGAAAAAGTTAAGTAGGCTGCACCGTCCCCAAATAAATTGGGACAACGGCAGGAAAATAATGATAAACTATAAACTGGTGACAAATATTGCCAGTTGCTTTATATAATATATTTTTTATATTAGCTTCACGCTTTGTAAATGGGAGAACTCTCTAGACATGTATTTCAAGCCTAGCTGTATCCTATTTATCTTTAAAAATATAATCTGTAATATATTTCACAAACATTTCTAGATTGTTTTCTCATATTGTAAGTATCCATATATTATTGTAGCAGATATCATTGTAAAAAACCAAAATTAAAAAGAGTAACCATGGGGTTTCTTGCCGGTTCTTCTCCATAGGAAACGACTAATTTGGAACCGTGCACCTAGTTTCGACATTTCATAAGTGCCTGCATAAGGTCTATGTGAAAATAAAACTATTTTGATTGAATCATCCTAAGCCCGACTGCTACGCTTCAGGTCTTGGGTTCAATTCATAGGTCGAGAAAAGTATTATTGGATTTTCCTGTAACATACACAGTAGCAGCTTGGTGTTTGAACCTGTGCACAGTTAATTGCAATAGGATCCTCCACATGGGACCTAAACATACCGGTGAACTGTGTGTGTATATTAATACACTTTACCCTTTGCGGAATACAGGCGTTGTGGTATGTATGTACTTTAATTTATATGGATTATAATTATTAGGGGCTAAGTTATAACAACGCTGATCAACCGATCTAGTCGTTAGATCTCCAACAAAGTTAACTACACAGTTCATACACATAATCATTTTTCCCCACTGATAGATCAGCATGGTTTGTATTGAGTCGACTTATTATACATTCACTCTCTTTCCCCAAACACGTAAACAGAAATTCGAGTCTACTACTTATGCAGCAATTTATGCAATATTTTCATTTAACAAAATCCCAAGAAATATTTAAGTTGTACAGACACTATTAGCACCTCCCAACGTTATTTTATATTACAATAACTAAGAAGAAAATCCAGCAGAAATTCTTAATAACTACAACATTAAGAAAGCGCTGGCGCGTAACTAAAGTAATTAACGCAGAAATGGCGTCAAGCGTGTGCCTCCGACAAAATATGAATGGGTGTCGTTAATCAAGACTCAATGGGCTGAATATACGGGATGGTATTGGGAACTTGTCTGCTCATGTTATTTAGGAGGGACCATAAGTCATTTTGAATAGACCCGATGTCGAGCACCTATCTGTTGAAGATGTTTTAGCTGTAGAAGAAGTGATGGTGATGGCAATGATAATTATATAGGAGTCATAGCCTAGGGGAATGACCACTGGACTGCCAAGTCAAAGATCTTGAGTAAGAATGCAAGGCACACACACACACTCGCACTCTGACTTTTCGAAATCATGTTCGTAATTATCACTCGCTTTTATGGTGAAAGAAAACATCGCGAGGAAACCTGCATGCCTAGAGATTTTCTCGACGGCATGTGAAGTGTGCTAACCCGCATTAGGCCAGTGTGGTGGACTATGGCCTAATCCCTCTCATTTTGAGAATACCAGCGCCCACCAGTGCGACAGTTAATGGGTTGATGATAATGAATGATAATACCAATAGTAATTATGAAGAACTGTCTGAAGCGACACTTACACATACTAGGTACAGAAAGGGGACTTACCGCACCTCCCTATGTTTGGTACCTTATTGCACTCACTTTGTTGTAGTGTTTGTTGTCTGCTAACATACAAATCTGCACATGTACAAAGAGTATACAGGCAATATGTGTTTTGACAAAGATTGTGATATACTTAAAAGAAGATATTATCTGCTTTAGGGTTTGATATGTAGGCAGCCAATAACACTTGCGTTTTGACACATTTTGTGTAATACATTATTTCGCAATCTTTGTCCAAACACGGATGCATTTATCGTCCTATATATACTTATCCTTTTTGTTGACTGTACTTTCCTTAACCAAATCCACGCAGACGAAATCGCGAGATAGTCTATTGGTAAAGTGCCTACAAGAAAAGATACAAGATACGGTTTTATGTCATTTGAGCATTTATTTAAAAAGCTTAATAGAAAATCAAAATGTCGGCCTTTGCTCTCTAAGTCCCAGTGCGCACGTTAGGACACGTACTAGTAGTTTCTCAGTCCAACATTAATTAGAACTTGATACTATTAGTTATAAGCTTAAAATAATGAAATGTAAACTAGCTAACTATCTAAAGTACCTATTCTTATTACCGGACATAAAAATGTAACTAGTTTGATGGTAATTACTTTATTTTGATTACAGATCTTTTCTTGCCTCTTTACGAGATACTGATCTGGGTAGCAGTTAGGCATTATATTCTCTTGTTGTGCCTATAGGAAAAGCTGTTCATAATGAAGAGCACACAGGCCCGTAAAATTTTGGCATGTGATAAAAAAGTGCACGGCACTGAGCGACATCTTACACCTTCGATCGTCTTATTCTATATCAGCTGATTTTAGATAAAACCTTTTGAACTTTCCTAATGAATCGCTCTATCTATTGCTGAAAACTGCATTAAAATCCGTTGCGAAGTTTAAAAGTTCTAAGCGCACAAACAGCGGAAGCGACTTTGTTATATACTATGTAAAGATTGGGTCCATAACAATCTCTTTCTTTACACTAGGTAGACCATTCATAAACATGCCCGCACCACTTTCTAGGCCATGCATACGACATTGCCTTAGTAGGCACCGAGCCAGACTTATATTACGCTTTACGTTGTGTTTGCCTGAAGATGTCCGAAATTTAGGTCATTTGGACGTGGATAGGGGCCAGTTTCCCTTGGCAGGTATTACTATCGGTATTATACTGCTCCGTAGAGTATTGAAACTGGCAAGTAATGTTGCAGTTAAATGGATATTTTTATTAGTTTTAGTTTCTGACTAGTAAACGAACACAACATTTTATGCAGTTTGAGTTTGTCATGCTCACTTAAATGTTCTGCTGATGGTGGCGTTGTGTGTCGGGTCTTTTTATTCCCTATAACATGGTTGAGTCAAACGGCGCCGATACACACGTCATGCTCGTGAACGGGTGTTGTCTGTCGGGTCTGGTCAGCTCTTACTGCTATGGCTATTTTCTTTTCTTTTCTATTTTATTAATCCTTACACATTAAACTGCAATAGACTCGTATTATTCACAACAAAAAAATGTACTGTCTCACTATCTTTTTTTAAAAGAGTGACTATGGAGTTTCTTGCCGGCTCTTCTCCATTAGTCCTACTTTTTTGGAACCGAACAACTAGTTTGACTGTTCAAAAGTGCCTATTTATATGGTCTATTTGAAATAAAATATTTTGAATTTGAATTTGAATATAAAATAAAAAGTTTAAGGGTCTTCATACCAATATGTATAAGTAAACTTATCAGTATAAGTTTCCTTTAAATTTGCACGCAGATTATTTAGACATGAGCAGATTATATAGCAGTAAGCCACTATCCAGAGGTGGTGAAACAGGCCCTTAATTTTAATTAACAAGAAATTACTGGCACTTACGAAGCAAAGTAATAATAGTAAAAGATTTTACCAATAGATATATAATTACAAAAAGCTATAGTTCTGGATTAATTATTTTTTTTGGTTTGTATGTGTGCAATTTCTACCCTGTATATTACATTTATAAAACTTGTGAAGTTTGCATGTTCTGTACGTGCCTTCTTAGTAGTTCAGGAACCATGCTAAATATTGAAGAAGCCTGATGGGTCAACTCTAACATAATATTACGATATCATCTATATAAACTATCTGCAGGATTACTTACTTATTCTGCAAAATACAGTTCAATTTTAAAATTTATAATTATTTTATTTTTCTAATGAATTAAATTGGAATAATTGGATGACTATGGTTTTTTGGTCCAAGATATAACAATCAGTTATAACAATCAGTTATAACTGGTGAAAGGTCGAAGCAAGATCGAGAAACTGTAACATTAAAACTGTTGAAACTGAATCGGGACAAACGATACACAAACAACTAAGTTTGATAGGATCACTCCCAAGTTTGGGATTAAATTCCACTTATAAGATCAATTTGGTGATCCCAAAATGAGAGGAACTTGCGACAGTTTATCTAATTTTGCAAGTTGTAAGTATGAGCCTTCTTCATCAAGTTCTTGTGTAAGTAAATTATTAACAATCTCACCTTTAATACATTACAGATAATTACGTTCTATTTATAGTCCCATTTTAATTTGTTTATTTGTGTTGAATATTTAAGAATAATTATTTTGTTAGAATGGTATTTCAGATAAATCAAAGATTTTGCAGAAAGAAAATAAGGTCACAATATTAAGGTTAAAATTAATATAATATTGACAAGAGCAGATAAACCATTCCACGAAAGCTATAAATGAATTAAGGCTCGTTTAAAATGGAATAAGTTATCAGAAATGGAGTGTAAATTGAATGATCTGTCAACAACATCCCGGGCGTTTAAATGTTCCACTTTAATTTTTAATTCGCTACTCGGTGTCTGCAGATTAAATTACAACATTTTACATTTTAAGTTGCCGAAATAAATGTCACAAAAGTTTTATCTGCCCCCAGCAGGCTATTCAAGCGGGATTATTTTGTCAATAGAATGTAATTGAGCTAGCAATATTTCAGCGAAACTTAATTTTATTTTAAACTGGTATAAAAAGTCTTAAATGTTAAATTTTATGTACCCAATACTTGGTGGATATTAAACAGCACTTAAATACCTTGACAGAATATCACAATATAATAGAAGATCAATCTGATCGTGCGTTTACTCCCTAAACCGATGTTGATCTTGGCAACAAGCCAGACAAGAAGAACCTTCATATAAAAGTTTCAATAACAATTGTTTGATACCGTATGTTTCCACCCGTTAATATCACTTATCCGGGTCTCGACAGATCGCGTTATATTTACGACGCCATTTTTGCTAATCTCACACACTCCCACAGCCCATTACACTCAACATATTTCCGTATTTGGGGTACATTGGCTTTGATGTATGTTGGACACGGTGACACTAGGACTTTGTAAAAAGAAAAGTTAAGTACCTCATTATTCCAATATAGTTTAGCAATAAGGGCGAATTGACAATTGACACCCATTTACTAAAATTATTATTGATAAGTGCCTAGTCTACATAGAAAGCGATAAACCTATGAATAAGTACAAAGAATATGGTTGTATACGTATTAGATACTTAATAGTCTATTGTAAATTATCCCGAGTGGGTGATATTTAAATCTAGGTAGGTAAAATGGATAGCAGCAATAATGTAAAGAAAGAACTTTCCTTTTACATTACTGCTGCTATCCATTAATTCTCTGCTTTATCACTCGTCAAATTAAGTGAAGCAAACATTTTTTCGTATAACTCATTAATTTAAATTTAAGCGCCCCTAACTATCACACCTACCAATTTATTAGCCATATTCACAATAGCATTGTAAAACATAATTTATCATCACCTATGAAATATGAAGGAATATTTACGAAGAATCCATATGTTGTCATCGTACAATTGAACGCGAATTTTTGGTAAACTTTCTGATAAGTACCTACTAGTTAAAACACAAGAATTTTCTAATCCTTAAATGCTTAAGATGTAACAGGAGATTTTGTCGGGAAACAAAGGTGAAGAAAAGGTGGCCAGATATGTGAGACAGCTTCACTATGTCTAAACATGAGAAAATAACAATGACTGGTTATTTTTGAGGAGACATCATAATAACGTTAAGTTATTTTAGGGTTTGCTCCGTAAATATTAAAACAAATCTAATAGTTTTTTTTAACTTAGATAAGTTTGCGCTTGACCACAACTCGCCTGATGTTAGGCAACAAGTAGGTAGTATTAGTACAAATTGTCCAGTTACAATATTTTTCGCCAAAATGTGTTTAACCATAATTAGTGTGTTTAACCATAATTACAAGTTTATTTTATCTTTTAAGTAACAGAAGACTTTTCAATCGGACCTGCAGAAGTGGAACAAATGTACTCGGAGAACAAAATGTTCAGAAATTGCAGCGTTCATGCAAATTGCGCTGAATATTGCGGGCTCAATAATAGGTTTCGTTCGAGACTGTGGCGAAGGCACCGCGACGTGGATAGACTTAAAAGTTATCTGAACGCTTTTTATTTTATTGGCATGGGTGGATATATTAGCGATAGTGTTACTGTTGTTACAATTGTTGATAATATTTGTAGCACTTTCTATAAAATATAATATATAGCATCTAAATCAATCATTTGATCATCAGCTAATAAGTAAGGATTTTGAACAGAATGCCGCGGAAGGTATATTAATGAATAATACAAATATTCCAGTATTTAAAGGATTATCAAATTTTCTTCTGGCTATTATCGATAGTTATTGTTAAGGTAATACACATTAAGGTCACAACTGTTACTAACACAATGACAAAAATCCGTTGTTCCAAATTTTCGCATTACTATTATTGAAACATACCTTATCTAGAACTGTTAAATATCTAACTACAACGTTCAGGTAATATAAAACTTCCTGTATAAAATGAAACTGAAAATATATAGGAAGTTGAATTGATAGATAATTAATTACATCTGCGAGAGAAATTCTATTTCATTGAAATGGTAGTAAAGAATACGCTAGCCGCTATTGTATTCTATACTATACATTTCAGAGGACTATTTTCACTATTTATATTAATTTTGTATTTAGCAAATTCTTAGTAACAACTAATGAAAATATGTAAGTACCTAGCACTAATACACTTTGTAAATAATATTTTATTTACAAACGCAATATTTAATATGAAGGAAGATCTTGATAATTATAACTACTACTATGATGAGTCCCTCTTAATGTATCAAGATATTAATCATAGTACATTGTCCTCTACTTACTGAATAGATAAAATTCTTTTTATCTAGACATTATGAGGAGCGTGGCAACATATTCGGAATATTGCTGGTTAAATTGGCACTATTAATCTTATAGCAACTACTGCTAGTCATTTATGCGATGTACCATATTTTCCCAAAATGTTCTGAGGGATGTTCTCAAATTACATTATACTGAAGGAGCCTTAGAATGGTACACAATTATTCTTTGTTTGCAGACTAATAAAATTAAACCCCTGAAAATATCATTAACGGAGAACTGCGTTCCGTTACTACATTTTAATATCCCATACAAAGAATAGAATATTCTTTATGGTACACCAAATGACAAAATAAAATCAACATTTCAGATGTTATTTGAGAAGGATAAAGTTGCGAGTATAATTATTATCAGTTGATGAAATTCTAGTATTTATTTAAACTTTTGTTATAACGAGGAAAGATTAAATTGTTTGTTTGTTTGAATTGAATAGGCTCCAAAACCGCTAAACTGAATTGAAAAATGAATTCACTAATCAAAAGCTACATGTTTTCCGAGTAAGACAGGCTATAATTTATAAGAAATACCAAGACGACGCGGGCTGGCGGAAAGCTACAGTCATAATTTTATTATTTTACTAGGCTTCACACCGGTTGATAAAATTATAAATACCTATAAATTATTCTAGGGAGCCCCTTAGCTAGCTCTTTTACAACACAAATTCAGAATAGTGGGGGCCTTTAATTTATAATTTGAAGTGATAGATTATTCATTACTAAATAACAGTTTAGGGTGATAATCTGTGGTAATGTATGCACATAAAATACGTTATTTATTTTACAATATTCAATACTTGTATCACTTTAATAGTATCCATTCTGACAAAGCTGTTAAATTCAATACATTGATACAGTTTCAAAAATCGTTCGAAGTCTACGTTCTTCGCTAAAACAGAATGAATTAGAGAATCACAATTTAAAGGAATACTTGACAAATGAGATGCCAGAATTTTCGTCATAATCCTCGGAGTGACGCCCCCTAATAATGCAGTCTGTTTTAAATTGCCTCAGCTAAGGGTAAATACAGGGATTTGGAGCGAATATTTGATTGTTGAGGAAATGGTAGCCTTAAGAATTGGGTCATGTTTGAGGGATCATATTTCGCGAGATTTATTTTAAAGGAAATAGGAAACGTACAATAAAGAAAGATTCATTGTTGTTATAAATTTACCTGAAAGCAGTTAAAGGGAGCTTTCGCGAGCTACGCGGATCAATCTATACCAATATTAAAAAATGCTAAACTAAATCCGTCTGTCTGTTCCTTCTCACGTTAAAACTTTTTTGTTTTTTCATTTGGCAAGGAGATAGAGGGACACAGACTTTTAAAAGTACATTGGGATGTCCGTCGGCCATCGCTGTTCGTCCATTAGAGAGTTTAATTTAATTCATATAAATCAAATTATATCGTCTACGTTTATAATTACAATAATTCGGTCTGCAGTATAGTCTGAGAAATTCGACAGAAGATTTTTCTATCAATCCGTTTCAATTCTTATATTGGTGACTAGGAATTCAGTGGATGTAAACAACGATAGGCACTCAAAGTTCTCGTTAAAAGGGGAGGTCAAGAGGTTGATGCAGTAAACCTCACTACTTAGAATGGGGGGCATTGTAAATAGGCTGCACTACAACCTGTGTACAACAAAAATTATATATTATTATTGTTACGGTCAGGGGTTAGGCAGAGGTGTACTAATGTACACCTAAAGTTCGCGGGTATGCTTAGGTCCTACTTAATACGGAGCGAGTCATCAACCGGGCCGGGTTTCTGTGTGAAATTCCGAGTAGCAGCTAAGAGTCTGAATTTGCTACTGTAAATCTAAGAAATAAAATAATCTGCTACTGGAAATTTTACAGAAAAACCCAACGACGCTACTCGACCTGGGTATCGAACTTAGGACCAGTGAGAAACCACGATAAAATTTTCTCTACTCTTTTGTCTCTTTCTCGTGCGAAAGTGAGACAAAAGCACGACATAAGCGTCGACAAAATGTTCTCGCGGCGTTCATGTTAGCCCGGCTGGTCCGATTGGGACTACTGGACCAACGAGGCATTCAACAATAATTATAATATACATTAAACTGACTAACATGAAACAGATGACTTCTCATGTAGAGAAAAAATATAAACCTGCAAATGCGTACAGGCAATTTAAAACCATGATTTTGAATCCTACAATGTGTATTTTTATGACGAGTTAAATCAGAAAAGTCACAATAATTTATAATAGCTTTTGAACCTAGTATTTAAACATGATTTGGACGTTTTTACTGATCAATACCTTTGTTTAGTAATGGGTATATCTATACTAATATTATAAAGAGGAAAGATTTGTTTGTTTGTTTGTTTGTTTGTTTGTTTGTAATGAATAGGCTCCGAAACTACTGGACCGATTTCAAAAATTCTTTCACTTTTGGAAAGCTACATTATCCCCGAGTAACATAGGCTATATATCATTACGCTACGACTAATAGGAGCGGAGTAGTAATGAAAAATGATGCAAAAACGGGGGAAAAAATTATAAGACCACGCGGGCGAAGCCGCTGGCGGGAAGCTAGTTATTAATACTTCAAGCTTAGTCTCACCAACAACAGGTAGTAAGGGCGCACTTGACCGATACTTCTTCATTAATATTCTGCACAGGGTTTAGCCGACGTGGCAAGGGTTCACCTCGCCGCATCAGTATTCAGAGTACGGGCAGACAAATAAGTTAAATAAGTTCTGGCCGAAGATGGCGCACTCATAGTGGTTTCCGATGAGCTTGTCGAATATTTGAGATTGAGGTGTCGGGGAAATGTTGCGTCTCGCGATTTTAGGTTGGAAAGTTTGAATGTCTGCTTAGAAAGGTCTACTTGTAAATGTACGAATTTTATGCTATAAATTTTGCTTTACTGTTAAAAGATGTCAAACAGTGATAGCCTAGTGATATAACTAGCGTTGCCAGGTGTCCGGATAAAGCCGGACATAGTTAGGGTTTTTGATTGCCTGTCCGGCCAAAATAATCGGTTTCTGGCTTTTGTTAGGCTTTTTCAACATCGCAAGTGGCCGAGCGAAGGCGAGTCCCGCCTGCCCAGGGGTGTCCGGCTTTTTTACCAATATGTCCGGCCAAACTGGCTGGTCTGTCCGGCTATTAGGTTTGGCGACCTGGCAACCCTAGATATCACCATTGGACTGCTAAGTCAAATGTCTCGAGTTCGAATTCAAGACACATAATATGAACGGTGACAGAGTGAGTGCGAAAACCTGCAGTACCCGCGTAAGTCATTAATTCTATATCACAACTGCCTCAATAGACTAGTGGTCCTAAGCGCAACTGATACGCCTGAGGTTCGATTCCTGGACCAGGTAAGGTGAGAAAGGGTTATTCTATAAAATTCTCAATAGGTTCGCCCTGTACTACATTGGGAATATACCAAACTGTAGTTGTACGTTAGGACGCATCTGTCTAACCCTTCGGGACTAAAGGCGTGATGGTATTTACACAAACAACATACTTCAAATTACTTCTATTAGATTTACTGAGCTTGATTGCCATTTTGTCCAAATGTCAGTTGCGTAATGTTTATCCGATGCGGGTTCAATAGCAAATGGTTTAGTTTTAATAAGCCATTTACATTCAAAGCCTACATTTAGACTTTTGGAATCCTGGATTTCATTACACAAATCACTCCCTTATGAGTAATACTGACATTTCACTGGAGCACATTTTGACGCAAAAGTGTCACAAATTTTTACGAATATTTTAAAGGACTGCCGAATGGTTTTTATATTTTTAAATAGATGTTTAGAATTCTCAAGTATGACAACAATAAAATTATCATAGACCCACAAAGGTACTTAAAGAAATCCAATGTAATATCATTACAAAGTAACTTTATTCGTATGCCTAAACTGCTTATCAGATTTTGATAAAATTTTGCAATGAGATATATAGCACCTTGGTCTTTGCCCAGCAGTGGGATACAAGTTAATCGTAATCATAATGAGTAATCGAGAAGATGTTGCTAAATCCTTACCTATTTGTCTTCTGTCTCTCCTATTACGTTACTCTTTTTTATTTACTGCGCTTACGACAAAAAAAATATAAATCAACTGCGAAAATCAAAGTAAAATCAAATACACCAACTAACCCTTCGTAAACAATTAGGGTTGAACCCAACAAATTATTCTCCAGCGGTTTTGCCAGAAAATTTAACAATTATCGTTGTAATTTATTTAAGTGGAGGCGCCCTAAACTCTTTTAATTACTTGTCCGTCCTCGAAGAGCCTATAACAAATAACATGGGTGCGGTGACCACAAGCCATCACGTCTCAACCACTGCTGATCAAAGCTCATGTAAATTTTAAATGACCCGTCAATCCGCTCGACCTTTTTCTCTTCCGAGTCAATAGCTCAAAGGCATAGTGATACTATGTAAGAATATCGTGTTACTTTTGAAATAAAACTACTTTTTACGGATTGGGTTTCGGACTCTTTACAGCGTCCATGTTCACTGTAAAGGATCCGAAACGTCGGGATTAAAATAATATCAATATAACGCGATAAAATCCGTAAAAAGTAGTTTTATTTCAATGTCTAGTATTCGTGTAAGTGTCAGAAATCAGTGTCATGTTACTATGTTGTAAAATATCCGTAGACTAGCTTTTTTTCGCAGCTTCACTCGCGTCAAGTTTGAACCACGTTTTAATAGCTATGGAACTCATAGCTCGTGGTACCGATAGCCGCTGGGGCAAAAAGGCTTGAGTCGAGACCACGCACCGGGAAGCGCAGTGTGGGACGGCCTCCAACGAGATGAACCGACGACTTGGTAAAGGTCACTGGGAGTCTTTGGATGCGGGCGGCGTGCAACCGGTCCCGATGGAAGCCTAGGGGGAGGCCTTTGTTCAACAGTGGACTTCTTTCGGCTGAGATGATGATTATGAAGCAGATCACTTTTGTTACTTAATTTTTGAGCAAAAGATAAGTAATATACTTCTTACAAAGGAAAAAAAATATCACAAAAAATAAAGTAAGTATTTCTCTCAAGTTAAAACGTAAGATTATCATACTTTGATCAAACATGTATGAGAGTAAATAATTAGGCACGTCTGTTTTCGTGATCCTCTTATACTAGAAAGACATGGAAAATTAATAGGCACCAAGTAAATAAGCACGAGTTAAATTTAAATGAAAGTCTGCCTTTTAAACCATAATCATTATTCTGTGTTTCTTTTAGTGTTTTAATTGCCTTGTAGTCGTCTTTGCCTTTTTCTTAGTGTGTTATCTTTCAGTCTGAAAAATGAGGCTCAGTTTTAATATTTAAGACAGAAAGAATAAATAATAGAACACCGCTTATGACGTAGAATGTAAAAAAAAGAATCTGTTTGAGTCGTCTGCAAATATTTCTACAAGATTCAAGATTTCAAATCATTTATGGATATTGTTTCATGGGAAGCCTATACCCAGCAATGGCATCATTAAGGATGTGGATGATGACGGATGATGTGTAAAAATAGTCACCCTTTCTCATCCTCGAGCCTAAGGCAATTAGGGAAACACAACGGACGCAAATGAGCGTATAAATATACGCAATTTCACAAGTGCCTACACAAAATATCTGTTACCTTTTCAAGATAAATAGCTGAACAGAATAAGGTAAAGAGATGGAATACATCATGAGAAAGTTCATATGTTATATTATATTAGATTTAAAAAGAGAAAGTGGGTAAAATAACAATGCGTCATTTATTGTCTCGCATTATTTTCGGGACATTCCTTGAAGCGCACCTAAAATATTCCTCGAAACGCACCTATTAGATTCGCTTGAAAATCAAATATAAAATATCATAATTTTATTCTTGCATCTATGATAAAACATAGAAAAAAAGCATAGTGCAGGTTGTCAGACTTCACACGCCGTTGAAAAAATCTCTCAGGCATGCAAGTTTCCTCTTGATGTTTTCCTTCACCGCTGTTAGCGCATAGGTACACGAATAATTCAAACTCGAGACCTACAACTTGGCAGTCCAGTTGTCATAATTATCCATATATATTTTCAAGTGTTTCTTTATTTGTCCCGTATAATATGTTCCTATACTATTCATACGGTAGCAATAAAACTTGTGCACAGCGCGCACAGTATTGCGCCGCATAGCACAGTTGTTTTATAAATAAAGTGTGGTTCATTTGTAACAGAGTTTGTGTTCCCCGGGGCCCACATTTGCGGCGACAAACTCGTGCAAGTACAAACATGTACTTACTTCATTAACTTACAAATATATTTAACTAAAAATTGCTTGCGTGCGTGCGTGCATGCGTGCGTGCATGCGTGCGTGCGTGCGTGCGTTCGTGTGTGTGTGTGTGTGTTACCCTTAATATGGGTATCAAATGAAAGGGCCTAACCCGGTACTTAATTCTAAAGTAAGTTGCTGTTAAGACCACTAAAACAATCCATTAATCCACATATTCGCTTACACAAGACTTCGCTTTAGTAAGTAATAACAGCGATACACTACACACAACTTGTACACAGAAAGCATTTTTGCCAACCCTTCTCATGATTATTTCCACACGGCCCTCCGTAAGGTAAAGTTCGCTTCCTAGATATCACAATGCAGTCTTTATCCTTCATTACCATTAATATTAAGCGTCTTGCTCGACTTTCCTTTGCCATTATCACAATATTAACTGTAAGGGAAACGTAAATGGAATATTGTGTAATGATATTGGTATTAAAGAGGTCACTGATAACAGTAATCAAGTCGGGGTTAGTAACAGATATTAGGTAACTTTGATCTGAGTAAGATAAATTAGAAGTCTTTGAATCGTTTTGTGCTCGGATAAGGTTTAATGGGATTATCAGCAACCTATTTAATGTCTCGCTAGGCAAGGAAAGTAAGGCTGTTACCAAAAATGTCCGAGGAAGTTGAGCGGAGAATGAGAAAAAATCTACCAATCGGCTGTGTTCAGAAAAACGCAGCCTATTGGTGGAATTTGAAATTCTTTTTTGGAATAGGCTGCGTATGCGATAGCTTTCTCGCACATCCCTTGTGGAAACACATTTTTATGTTAATAATCTATGTACTAACATTATAAAGAAGTAAGATTTCATTGTTTGTTTTTTTAAATTGAATAAGCTCCGGAAGTACTGGACCGATTTAAAAAGTTCTTTCACCATTAGAAAGCTACATCTTTACCAAATAACATAATAACATTTAAAAGAAATACCCAAGCCACGCGGGCGAAACTGCTGGCGGAAAGCTAGGAGTTCATAGGAGTTTTTTGGGACTTCACAGCACATATTGAAAAAGATGCGATCTGTTCTAAAGTTAGTTTCACACTTAAGAAAGGTTCTAGACCAGAATACATGGTGCCAATTGGTACTTGAAATCAAATGCCAACTTGATGTTTAGATAATAATATTCTATGTTCATTGTAGCTAAGTTTCGGTAAGTTTTCGCGAAATGCTGAAATTCAGCTTTTGACGTAACATGCGGTTTTGAATGTGGCGTGATCAGAATGCTGGTTGGTGTCGTTCCGATTTGCACTGAATTGTTTTATTTGGATCAGCTAAATCTACCACAGGATTCATGCAAGTGTTGTAAGTAAATTTTTAGTAAACTTGTACTTAGCTACATCATTAGTACTAGTTGGTATAAGCGCGGCTGCTACGCTTGGTTCGATTCCCAGGTGGAGCAAAATGTTATTGGGTTTTTTCACAGAAACTAGAGACCGTCATTTGCTAAGATTCTTGCATACTTCTTTAGCTTCCTCCACGTTCATACATCTTGTCATACACACGCGCCGGTTGTGCCTGGCACCTGGTCTTTTTGAAGGACCTCACCACTCAATAATGTCGGTGTAAGTCTTTCCAGGGCGTCGCCACCCGGCGCTTCCACTAACAGACACCTTATAAATCTCCTCCTAGGGATGCCGGAAATGCAAAAAGTATCGATATATATCATATCGATATTAAAAGGTAAGATTATTATTATTTGTTTGTGTATTTAAACTTTCTCATGTAAGTGAATTATTATAAATTCTTATGAGAAATAAAGATATCTCAAACCTTAAAAAAAAAACAATATCGATATTGATATTTTCAAAAAATTTCGATATATCGGCCAACTTAAAAACCAAATTATAACAGCCAAAAAAAAAAGAAAAAAGGGAATTTGTAATCTTTTAACTTGAAAATGTTTATTGGTCTGAAAAAATATCGATTTTGATACCTTTTCGATACTTGGAATTTTATATCGATACATCGCTCGCTCAAAAATATCGATACATTGAAAAAATGATATCGATATTTTTTCAACATCCTCATCATCTTCTCCTATTACATGGGACTTATCGCACCGGTGAACTGTAGGGATACATTATTACACTTCTGCCTAAGATACTTACAATAATACAAGCGTAATAGCATGATAAATAAAACGTTTACATTTTAAAATAACCAAGAAAGTACTTAATTTATTCTTCTAAGTACGAAATAAAGTTACCGATAAAAAAAACTGCAGCTACTTCAATGCGATTTCAGTTTGAATTTAAATTGAAATGAAGTTGTTTCGCTCAAGTTGAAAAAAGTAACTTTTAGTATTTTCCACTTCCAATCTTTCACTTTGTAGGTATTAAAAGTTGCGTTGCAAATTACTTAAAGTTGGATTTCAGTTAAATAGGTAACCTTAATCCTTTAGACAAGCTGCTAAACTAAGGTGAAACTTTTACTGCTAATGTATTACATCAGCGCATCCACAGCGGAACGGTTATGACATAACATAATATTACGCTTGTATCCCAAAGGGTTAGTCAGAAATCTACTAATAATGTTCACCCACTGTTCGCCGGTATGTTTGTTTAGTCCCATGTAGAGAGGTGCCCGTTTCTAAGTACTTATTATTATGCTAATCAGCTGCAAGATAAAGCTGCATTTGCTGTTGATACTATACGTGACCAAGCAGTGTCAACCTAGGTATACCACTGTCAAGTCGTAGATTTCGAATTCAAATCTAAGTCACTTCTGACTTTCCGTAATCAATAGCGTATTAATAAATAATTATCTCTCAGAACGGTCAAGGAAAACGTCGTGAGAACACTTGCCAGCCTCAGAGAATTTCTAGCGTTAAGTCTGCCAACCCACTATAGCCTAATCTCTCTGATTCTGAAAGGAGACCCGTGCCCAGCAATAGGACGATTGATGGGTTGATGATGATGAGATACGTGACTGACTAACTAAACACATCGAGACACCTTCGAGCCGCAAAGGATAGGTTGAATCGTCGGTCACTATTATACGGACACCTACGATAGTCAGAAGGCAAAAATCTTTATTGACAGTGTGAGTAACTTAGTAGTCATATAAAAACCTTAAATTACTTGGCAGATAATTTTATAAACATTTTGTTCGATTTTCTCGATTTTCTAATTTATCCGGTGGTTAGCGATTAAACGGAGGTAGTGTAACTGGCCCTAAGCTAAGACTCTTATTATTAGAAATGTATAACACTGAGACTACATTAGAACTATACTTTGATAATTTAGAATTAGCAAAATTGGTATTCAGGATACAATATACAGAAAGTGAGCGGATATTTGAGCTGCAAAGTCCGTAATTGACTTAAATGAATTTGTGAAGAACAGTCAAATTATTTGCCAGCAATGGTGAAATGTAATTTGACAAAATTAAATGTTATCTTGCCCTGCCTTAATGTAAAATTGTGTAAAGAGAACAAAGTTATTCAAATTTATTTTAATCTGTTTATTTTAGCGATATTTAAATTAATTTTACAATCTGATTACTGGGAGTATTTGTGTTTTAATTGTAACATTTAAGTTGATTACAGTAAACAATTAAGTTATTGAAATTTTAATTAAATGGCTTTTCTTTGTATTTACTTTTAAATACAGTGTATTTACTTGTAAGTTTTACCATACAATCATGATGCAACTGTAGACAATGTACCATAATGGCGTGCGTTTGACATTCCGAAACTGACACTGACAGCAGATAGCTGTCAAGTTGACAGTTTTTACTATAAAAACACTATGAAACTAATAATAGAGTCAAAACGGTGTGCGTTTTTTCAAATTAAAATTTCTCATCCCCTAATAAGCATACGATGCGTATTACAAGCAAAAAACAACAACTAGAAAAAACATGGTTATCTTAGGTGTGTTTTCGTGTCACCTTCGTTCCCGAATAAGTTATTATTCCAGTAAAATTGGCAGCTCCACCTGCGCCCTAATAATATTGTATGCGTTATGTATACATAATATATGTGACGTTTAACGTTGTATTTTCCTTATAGCTTCCTTGGGGTTGAAGGCATCGGTTATCGTAATCGAATATTGGTACAGTAAAGACATGTTTAACGTGCCTTGAAAAGAGAACGTGACTAAATTACTGTTTTGTTGATCGATTTGAGAGGTTATCGATTGGAAGATATTCTGCCGCAGTGGTCTAGTAGGACTTAAAGAATAGATACTTTGCTCACGCTTCTTGGTTCGATTCTCAGGTCGAGCAAAGTGTTATTGGTTTTTTCTAAGTCATTTTCTTCTTTTCCTAGCCTTTTCCCAACCATTTTGGGGTCGGCTTCCACTCTAACCACGGCAGACTGACCGCGGCAAGTGTAGCTTAACCTTGCAGGTCGGTTGATCAGCGTAGTTACGACTTGGCCACGAGCCCTTCTGTTCCAAATAATAGTTATTAACATGTTATTGTTATATTATTATTATGTTTCTCAGTAGCAGCGCGGAGTTTGGATCTGTGCCCTGTTAATAGCAATAGGCTCGCTCTCTATTACAGGGTCGACTGACCGACGATCCGACGGGGTCCTTAATGAAAAAAAATATTATACTGTTTACTACCTAACTACTTACATTGTTGAATGCAATCAATATTGACTATTGAGTACATGGGAACTGAAAAATACCGGCGAACACATTAGTACGCCTATTTCTAACCCTTTAGGCATAGACAGACCTCTGGCCTTCATGAGCTGTGGCCTGTGGGCTCCTGACTTGGAAAGTCCGCGACAAAACAAGACGATTGTTGCAGTGGGTAGTGGTGTGTTTGCTCCAAGCGCCTTTAGATAAGAAGTGAAGAGGCTAAGGCCTTCGATGGGGTCTGGTTACGTGGTCAATGTCACGAATCCCACAGGGGATATAGTGCCAGGGTATGCAACTACGGTTTTTAGCTGGTACAATTAAGTCCGACATACCCTGCCGCCAGCGCGTTTGGCCGACGATCCACGAGGATTTACCGCACCGCAAAAAAATCATACGCCGCTGTGTTACCATTTATAATTTTTATTGTGTCCATTGTCACTCATGTTATGTCTTTTGTATATATATTTATAGTATATATCACAGAACACACAAAAAGGCACAGCAGGCATTGAATACTCGCGTAAGTGTTAGAAACTAGTACCTATGTTAGAGCTTTGCATTTGCAAAGCGTTAAAAAATTCTCAATCGTCCGCAAATTGTCTTTGGTATTTACAGACATGACGTCTGAGATTAACGTCTTGTTCTCCGTAACAAAGGAGAATCATTGACCGCCAATCAAAGGGCTGACCGCAGCAAGCATAGTTCAACCTCTTAGATAACAACCAATTGGCTTTGTAAATAATTAGCTACAAACCCTGCGCATACGTATAACCAGTTCTTATGATACTGATCTGATAATCTTATTTTTAAATTTTTTGTTTGTTATATTATTTCGCTATTACAGTTTATTAAAGTAGATGATGCATAGTGCATTACATTTAGTAGCATGTAGGTATGTACCTGCTAAATGTATCCGCCAAAAATGATATTTAGCCCATCTTAAATAAATAGGTAACTAATAAAGATTACAACGCGAAATACTACCCTCTATTAGTAATTAAAACTCACATCATACCTCTCAATCGACGATCGGCATCAGAAATCAAATTGAGAACTCGGAAAATACACTGACAAAAACAAAACACACTCGCACTTAATTAATGGAAATTCAAAAAACAAAACACGAATTCGAATGTCGAAAAAGTTTTGAATGTGGAATGTGTATACGCGATCGTTCGTGTGGGTTCGTGGGGGAGGTGTGCCCCGTACGGCGGTCGGATAGCTACTGGCGCGCCTGAGAAGGGAGCTATCCAAAGCCCATTGAAAATTTTATCACATGATTTTCAGCAGTGCTTTAGTTTGTAGCCGTATGTCCTTTGTAAAGAACTTTGAATCTTCAGTGTTCAGCACGCAATTGGGACATTTTCTTGCTACTTACTATCGTTAAACGACTACACTATACAACTTATACCTTAAATATCCGATAACATATTTTTAGCTAATAACTTGAGTCATCATTCTACTAGCCGTTTTCCCAACCATGATGGGGTCGGTTTCCAGTCTAACCAGATCCTGGGACATTTTTTACACAGCACCATCTAGTCCCAAACTAAGCAGAGCTTGTACTATGGGTACTAGACAATGGATATAATACTTATATACTTTTTTTTTGTAAATACATACTTATAATATATAAGAAACACCCAGACAAACACAAACACCTAAGTTCATCACATAAATGTTTGTGTCTTGTGGGAATCGAACCCACGACCTCGTGATCAGCAGTCCGGTACTCGAACCACTAGACCACAGACGTCGTCAAAGACGTCGCAGACGTCGCCACAGACGTCGTCAGATGCGGCTGAATATCAGTATTTTAATAAACTGGTTATCAGGCTTTTTGGGTTTCTGACTACAAATAACGATTGCAACTACTTGAGTATTATCATTTATTGTGAGTTCCTACTTTCCTTATATTGAAAAGTAATTTTCTTATATTGAAGAGTACTTTATTTATTAGAGGCTTTCTGTTAACTAATAGACGTTTACCTAATATACTACGTATTGTTCGCTACATCACTTTCGTTTATTAAGCATTTTTGTGGTAAAACCATTTAAGTCAAGTTAACTTCAAACCAATTAGTAACCAATTAAGTCTTAGTTTAAACTCAGGTTTATGCTCGAGTAATTTATAGGTCATTGCGGTTTAATTAAATCGAGTTCTTTTATTTTAAGTCTTTGCTATCTTATTATGAGATGCATTAATTATCGTTTTGAAATATGAACACGGGTTTAGGAAATATAAGATAAACGCGGCTAATGCCGCAGGAATAACTAGTGAGTATTTTACTGTAAGGAGTCTGCACGTGTCTATTCAGTAATGAGTTGAGATTTGTGTAAACGGTAACGTTAGCAGTTACGTAAATCGACGAAATTACACGTGCGTAGGCGGTAATTATAGTAGAGTACCTAAATGGTTTGCCGTAGGTATAATTGCGGCGAAGTGTTGTTTGTCAGGACGATAATCTCTTGTGTCTGGGTTAGGTAGAGATGTAAATAAAACTGCCTTGGTAGCCTAATGGTCCTTAGCGGACTGCTATGTATACCATCACGCCTGTATTCCCCGAAGGGTTAGGCAGAGGCGTACTAATGTACACCCACATGTTTAGTTCTCATGTAATAGAGGGCGAGCCTCCGAGCTGCTAGGAGTTTCACAGAAAACCCAACAAATTTGCTCGACCCGGGGTCCGAACCTAGGACCTCTAGCGTAGTCGCGTTTGGGACCAGTAGACCAACGAGGCAGTCATGCATATAAATGTACATACATGCATATTTAAGTAGAGAAAACCCGAGAAATTCAAACCCATGCGAAGCCGGGGCGGGTCGCTAGTAAAGACATATAATGTTCATGTAGACTCGCATAATTATAATAAAAAAAACAAATAGGTAGACATCTTTGGCCAGGGTCTGCGTCCAACACACAGGTTTGATTCAGATCTCAATAATTTATAGGCGACCTATCTGTGTCATCCCAAACTTGTAATAAACAATAACTCACTCAAAAATACAATAAAGATAAAACAATAATTCAGCTATTTTATATAAACGCCTGAAGAATATTAAATAAAGGATTTGTGAGAAATATACTTGAAACATTTATTTGCATTTATATGAAGTTACACAGGCGCTGTTATAACTGTCTCATTAGTCTAGTGGTCTACTGTTAATCTAGAGGTACTTGGTTCGATTCTCAGGTCGAGCAAAGTGTTATTGACGTTTTATATGAAAATGTTAGTAACAGTTTTGAGACTATATTTGTATTTGCCTCCTCTGCTTACTAACACGACGGTGGATCGACTTACCGTGGATCGAAAGTCTAATAATGATTTATCGATCATTTGATCGATTAATATTGGTCGATTGTTGATTGCCGGTTATTGTGGTAACACCCTATCACTTCTTAATCAAAAGAAATAGGTACGCAATTTGAATTCAGCATAATGGTAGGTACCTATACATATTTTTCTAATTTAGTAAAAGAAATAGAAAAACTACAGAAATATGATAACGAAGCCTAATAAATTTGTAGGTGCTTGTACTTAGAAAATATATGGAAAAGGTAAAGGTAATATATTAATATAAGAGGTATCGTAGAAACGTTACGTGCTTCTAATAGAGTATCAGCTAGTTTGAATCTTTTTGAAAATATAGCAATATGTTATTATTCTAAATGTATATCTATACTTTTATTCTATACTAATTTTATGAAGAGAAAAGATTTGTATTTTTGTATAAGTGTAATAAGAAAATGACAAACAAATTAATTACACCTTATTTTATTTTATAATTATGTTACAAAAGTATTACTATGTTAATATAACCTCAATTAGTTCGAATTATTTGGCCCAA
Organism: Acronicta psi; assembly: GCA_946251955.1. Taxonomy (NCBI): domain Eukaryota; kingdom Metazoa; phylum Arthropoda; class Insecta; order Lepidoptera; family Noctuidae; genus Acronicta; species Acronicta psi. The sequence goes on from OX276482.1 coordinate 13,452,160, forward strand.
AATTAGGTAGCAATTAGTTTTGTTATGAATATAACAAAATTAGATAACGCGAAAGGTAACAAAATATAATTAATGTTTGACTATGTCGGCCTACATTAATTAAATTTAGAAGAATTGAATATCAATCTATGTACAGATGAAAACAGAGGTATTGCAACGCATACTAGCTATGATTTATATAAAAAAAACATCTCATCTCATTCCAGACGCTGAAAAAACACCATGGCTGTGTAAAATAAAAACACAATGTTCCTTAATTTATATTCCCCGTAAAGTGTGGCCATTATATACCCACAACAATAATAGTCCCGACGTCGTTCAATTACTTGTGTCATCTCCATCGTCAGTTCACTTCTTAGACCACCCGTATGGCGTTGCAATAGCGGTTATTTTTGTACTACAAATAGCCTGTATCGTCGTGTGTACAACGATGCGGTGACAACATACACGCTGATGTTAAGGATATGGAACCGAGATTGTGCGTGACGTCGCAACGCCATATGTTTTACGATAACATCAAAGGAGAATGCATACTTTTTTGTAAATGATGATGATTGAGAGGAGTTTATTACTCATGGAGGAGGATGGATGCCGTTCGGTAAGATTTATTTAGGTGGTAGTACCTACTCATCAAGCTCAACGGCACTCAGGGAGCTATGGAGGGAGTTAGGCTTGATGTTTCTTTACGCGACCAAATCAGGAATTTTGGGAGATCCATAGAAAAACCAATGTGACCGACATCGTCGAAAGATTAGCAAGCTCAAGTGGCAGTGGGTGAGGCACATAGCTGGTAGAACTGATGGCCGCTGAAGCAGAACGGTTCTCGAGTGGAGACCACGCACCTGAAAGCGCAGCGTGGGATGGCTGCCAACGAGATGGACCGACGACCTGGTAAAGGTCACTCGGAGTCGTTGGATGCAGGCAGTATACGTCAGGTACCTGTGGAAGTCAATGGGGGAGGCCTTTGTTCAGCAGAGGACTTCTGCTGGCTGATATGATCTGAAGGACTTTGTCTGGGGTGGCACCACCGAATTGCTTAATATGTGCTAACATTATGTTCCGGGTTTGAAGGGCAATCCAGCCATCGAAATTGCGTGAAAATGAGACTTAACAATTGAAGTTTTAAGATGATAATTGGTGAGTGATACTACTGGTGTTTCTGGCGCTATTGCTGCTAATCATCAGGCTACCATAATGCTTATTTGTACATCTTTATTTTCAAAGGGTCAGGTATAGATGGTACATCCAACAAACTTCGACAATATAATATTTTAAGTTAAATAAAACCGAAGGTGACATGATTACGTAATCTAAACCCAAAAGAGACACTAAGAATTTTTCGGTTGAAAACCCTAACATCACATTATCTAACCTGGGAATAGAGTGCCTGCCTAAAAGCACCCGCACTAGATCAACGTATTTCTTCGGCCTCGTAAATCACAAACATATTAACATAGAAAGTATACAACTTTTTACTTGTAATCTAAAAATATAATATTATGTAACATACAAAGAAAATGCGGCTGGAAAATATCATATCCCTTGAGCGGTATTTAATATACAAAATGCCGGTGTATGTATGTAAACTGTTGATATTAAGCATTGAGGTATTAAATTATTGGTGCTAAGGTCAAGAGCCTGATACGGGCTCAACAATGACGACATTTAAAAACAATAACGTAATTACATATGCACATGTTACATATTTTGTGTGCACCATATTGCAAGTTCAACTATTTTTTTATAAGCTTGTAATCTCCCACTGCAGGGAAAAGGCTTCCCAATTGATCTTCCACATTATATTTAATTATTTAAAGCAAATATTTTCGAATTTTACTATGGCTCGTTTTGCTTCATGATGTCATCATCATCATCATATCAGCCAAAAGAGGTCCACTGCTGAACATAGGCCTCCTACATAAACTTCCACCGGGACCGGTCGTATCTAGTATAGACAACACTATTACCTCAATGATAGTAAATACTTATTTCGGAACGCAGTTATTGAGGCAGCGTTTGATGAGGATGTATTTTGTTTATGGTAAGTTTTAGTTGGCGACTGCCTCGTTGGTCTAGTGGTCCCAAGTACGACTGTTACGCTAGAGGTTCCGATTGTAATGATCAGATTTTTAGAATTTACCTATTTGCTTTACTTCACAACTTTTTTAGGGTGCGGAAAATGCTCAGATGGAAGGGAAGAGTGGATTGTGGGGGTTTCTCATGCCAAAGTTGGACCATGGGATTCTAAAAATTCACTACAAGACCGTGACAGACAAGACGTTTAACTTAACTTTTATTTCTTTATATAAATTTTGCTTGTTAAAATGGTCACTTGACAACCCTAACTTTAGTTCGTCATCTGACGTCACGTAGTCTTTAGAACGTCAAGTGACGTCGCGTGATGTCACGTGACGTACCAATGTTAGGGTTGTGATTTAGGCAAAAATAAAACTGGTTACCTATTTGTTATCGAAGTGAAGTATTGTTGCAATAAAGGATGATTTATTATTTTGCGGCTTCTGGCAGTTATTGTGTAGTCAAGCGGCCGGGGCTACACGTTGGTAGGGATTTAGGATGACGAGCAATAACGACATATAAACGTGCCTCTTTAAAGTTAGCCTTTCCGATATGGCCATGCAGGTAAAGTTACATACAAAATATATCGAGTGTGTTCGCCTGTTTTCTCGAAAAATTAAGCAGAGATCTACCTTATCATTAACCGGGCACACATTCAAACTCCCAGCTACTAATGAGAATTTCTTAGGAAAATCCTTTTGGAACCTAGGTCCTAGAAGGTACCAATCGTGCTTATAACTATTAGGCTAACGAGATAGTTTGAGATCAAAAGTATTTAAGTTACTCTTACTGTCTTTACACCAAGTAAAATTGAAAACAGCGCTGTCACTTTTATATCAAGTAAAATTTATCATTGCGCTGCCACGTTAATAAAAGTGGCAACGCAGTGGTCACTTTACACCAAGTAAAATTGACCACTGCGCTGCCACTTTTACATCGTGTAAAATTGGCCATTTCGCTGCCACTTTTACAGCGAGTAAAATTGGCCACTGCGCTGCAACTTTTACATCTGCGAGTAGGTAATATTGATCTCTGCGTTGGCACTTTTACACCGAATAAAATTGACTACTGCGCTGGCACTTTTACACTGAGTAAAATTGGACGCTGTGTTGCCACTTTTACATCTGCAAGTAATATTGATCACTGCGTTGGCACTTTTACACCGAATAAAATTGACTACTACGCTGCCACTTTTACACCAAGTAAAATTGACCACTGCGCTGCCACTTTTACACCGAGTAAAATTGGATGCTGCGTTGCCACTTTTACATCTGCAAGTAAGTAAAATTGACCACTGCGTTGGCACTTTTATACCGAATAAAATTGACCACTACGCTGCCACTTTTACACCAAGTAAAATTGACCACTGCGCTGCCACTTTTACAAAGTATGTATGTATTCATTTCTTATACATTTCATTAATTTTTATACATTTCATTTTGATATATATTGTGATGGTAAGAATATATAACACAAATGCCGAGCCGAGATAGAAAGTTTAAAGGGTTGTAGGAGTGAAAGCAAGTGTTACAAGAAATAAAAGATGGAGACTACAAAAATAGAATATAGTTATTATACTTCGCAAAAAAAAACACATACCTTTTTGACATTAGGTGAGAACCCACTTAAATCCATTCCTTTCTTTCACGGCAGCAATCCCTAAACAATGACCTTGGCACAGGACTTATCCCCGTGTTTCCTTGCCGTCACTAACAATCAGGGTCGCAAATTGCGTGGCTTTCATTTTCGGAAGAAAATGGACAGGGTGTATGTAATTGATATCGACAAGCATTGTCTGTATCCCCTCGTCTGTGTCGTATTATGCTTAGTAAGGGTTTGTGCACATACGATTGATATAGACGTCCATTTTGGAACTAGTAGAAACAAATTACATTTATGTGCAGTTTCGTTTTTATTTGGCCATCAGCAATTTGAACAGTTTGAGTAGTGTTTTTTATTTTTTTTGGCAACAACATTAGTATGTTTGTAAATATTTTGTTTCGCTAATATAACAAATCTTTAATTATATTATCGTCCTTTGTTTCCTTTTTACCGGTTGCGAAAATTAAACATATTTAGATTAGATAATATTTATTACAATTTTGAAAAAAGTTAAGATTTATTAGAGGATTTTGAAACACTTTTTTACCTATTAATATTTTTTAACTAACGATCTTTAACCCATATGTTATCCTGGCTGGCACGGGTCTCCTCTTAACGTGAGAGAGAGTAGGCTAAGGCCCACCATGCTGGCCTTATATGGGTTTCCGACTTTAGAAGCCGTCGAAAAAATCTCTCAGGCATGCAGCTTTCCCCACGATGTATTCCTTCACCTTTATAGCGAGTGATACTCTGATGACTCACATGATTTAGAAAAGTTGGTCATTGATCCTATAAGCTATCACAGCTTCGATTGATTATGTCAACAAAAAAATCAAATATCAACCGCCAACTGATGACTTCATGTACAATGCCTATGGGTTGGAGCGCAATATATCCGCTATAGTTAAGTAAGAATTGCACCGTTGAATATGGAACCATTTCTATATTCAAATAAAAACAAAAAATATTTTGTTTCGTTCAGAATCCAGTAGGTTTATTTTTTAGGTTGAATCGGCGTTAAAACCGGGTTGAATTGGGGTTGAGTTTTTGTTGATTCGTGAATACATTGCTTTCTCGTTTCCTGTATAAAGTAGGGGTGGGACGTGGTATTAAATATTTATATAGTTACTATTTGTTTACTACTGAAATGCTGTTTAACATAGTCGTACAAACGCCTATGACAAAATTGTTGGTGGTAGTCAGAAACCCAAAAAGTTTGACTACCACAGTCTATTCTTCGAAATACAGAAATTGGTTCACGGACGTTGAATAGATTCGAATTTCTAATTGCCACTTGTCTAGGCTTGTAGTTCTACTGGCAGCCGACCCCAACATGGTTGGGCTAACCCTTCAAGGAATAAGGGCGTGATGGTAGGTATAAACACTTTGTACATGTACATCTAATATGTAAAGGCGATACTGGATTTTTTAACATAATGATGTTTCTCTGTAATTTTAAAATAGCTACTATAAAATTCCTTTTTTAAACTCACCCCCCGCTTTAATTTAAAATAAATTCTGTGCATTTCCTTTTTCAAGCACAAAGCCGTCGCGTCTCTTCCCCGTAAAGCAAAAAGGTTGTCCACAAAAAGCATTTTATTACCCTCAGAGGAACATACAAAATTGCTGTTTTAAAGCTAAAGCTTGTGCACCCGTTAAATTTTTTAGAGAAAAAATATTTGAACGATGCTGTGTATCTGGCTGTAATTCTTAGAAAGTTAATAGCAATCGATTTTTACTTGTTTTATTGATTTCTAGTTAGCTACGGCTTCGCCAGCGTGGTCTCTGTATTTCTTATAACTTTCATCCCCTATTTCAACCCTTTCCAGCCCCTTTTTCGCATTAAAAAGTGTATGTCCTCCTTTCATTTAAATTGGTTCAGTAGTTTTGGCGTCAAATCGCGACAGACAGACAGAGTTACTTTCGCATTTATAATATTAGTAACGACGTCACCCGGAGATAGTGAAGCTTCCCAACGGTGAAATCATTTTTGAAATTGGTCCAGTAGTTTCGGAGCTTATTCAGTTCAAAGTTCAAACAAAAAAACAGTCATATCTTTCCACTTTATAATATTGCACTTTATTAATATTACACTTTATAAATTGCCCGCGGTGTTACTCGGGTTTATCTAATATCTCCCAAGCCTATGCGAATTTCCCGTAATCATAATTACTATGTGTGTCAAACAGCCCAAACCTAGACAAGTTGCATTTTGACATTCGAATCGACAAACGAATATACAGAAAATGTATGGAAATTACAAAACCTTTCGACAAATCGGCCTGTCACTTATGACATTTCTCTAGTAAACTTTAATTCTTTGATATAACGGAGTTCGCTAGTAAGCTTGAGTTCGTTGATATGTACCAAAGAACAATAAATTCTAAGGCAATGGTGCTAAGCGCAATGGTTGCACACGTGACGTAGCATAAGGATAACGTCATGCCCCACTTACTCCAAAGCGGCGTACTTATCTAAATTCTAACTACATCGTGAGGATTCGATCCCGATAAGCACATTTCTCTACAATTTCTCACAAGCCATTGCTGCATTTTCAATTTTAATTAAAATCCATCAAAATCTGACATAATATTGATAAAGATACCACCTTAAAAGTAAGTAGCTATCGTCATAAACAAATTATTAATATTCCATTGCCAACCTTATCGAATGAAACTCATTATCCCAAATTACCTATTTCTTATGTTCCCGTCACAAAAATAAGGGCCAATTTATCTCGATTTATAGCAATTTACATAAATTTGGACAAGAGATAGCCTTCGTGGAGCATCCTTCAGGAAAACGTAAGTACTTTCGTTTTTATGGTAATTACGGGAAGAGAAAGAGGAATCAGTTGCTTATTTTGCCGGAATTCATAAAATTCGGTATTATGCTATACATATTAGTTTAAATTTACGTAGATATCTACTACTAGCCTTCCGCCAGCAGCTTTGCCCGCGTGGTATGCAATAAAAATCTTTGATTGCATGGGAAACTTTTAATAATTATTTCGTGCCCTTACACTTGAAAACTTATGAGCAGTGATCGGCGTAGGTAGTGCTATTTTCAGTCAATGACCCTGAATGATTATGTTAATATGGACATGTCCCGGGATTTTCGGGGTTCACGGGAATATTTTTTGGAATGTTGATGTAAATGAAGTTGTACTGTTAAAGATACCATGAATATGCACTGCGTCATATCAGACTACTTATTTCTGGTTTAACTGGTCCCGCACAGTGCTGTTTGCCATATTACTTACTGGTCAATATGTAGGATCTGATTATACCCGAAACAGGTGGCATGATATGTCGTCATGTGTACAACTACAATTACTTTACAATTACTCGTCAATGTGATATAAATTAGTATGTAACATGTATGCCGGGATTTAGACGGCATATCCATGTTAAGTTAACGGTCACTAATTCCCATTCACCTTCGCCGATCTCTGCTTATGAGATAACAACATACTCAGGGCCTGTTCCACAGTATCTGGCTATCCGCTAACCGTCAGATAGATTAAAAAATTAAGCAATTTACATGATTTTTTTAATGAAATTGTTTGCCAAGATTTTTTTCGGAAAGTTCCTGTTCAGTGATTCATTCACAAAATTCAAGAGTGATCCGCGGTAAATAAAAGGTTTGCCAATTACCAATCTAATCATAAATCTCAGAGTGAGAATGCTCCAATGTTATGTCTAGCCTGTACTGTTGTACGGTAGTGAAGCATGGACTCTGAAGGCCAACACTCAGAAATTTCTCGAAGCCTTCGAGATGTGGTGCTACCGTAGAATGCTACGCATAAGTTGGACGCAGAAGGTCTCCAATGCAAGAGTACTCCAGCGCGTCGGTAAGAGCCGCCAATCGTTAAGAAAAGAAAGGTGGCATATCTTGGCCATGTACTACGGCATGAGAGATACGACCTTCTCCAATTAATAATGATGGGTAAAATCGAAGGCAAGCGACGTGCTGGACGGAGAAAGAAATCCTGGCTAAGAAACATCCGAGAGTGGACCAGAATTGCCAGCGTCGAAGATCTGTTTCGCTTGGCACAATATCGGGAGAAGTTCGCTGAGCTGACGGCCAACCTCCAGTAATGGAGAGGCACCAAAAGAAGAAGAAGAAGATTGCCAACCTCGTGTACCTTCTTACATAGTTTGTACCATGTAGCGTGCGAGAGAGACGGCACAATATCCCCAACTGTTACATAAATCCATTCTTTATTGGCACTGATTATATTACCCTAACATGTAATAGAATAACTATGTAAGGGCCATAATTTTTCATTTCGCACCATCAAAGGCGAGCTCGTAAAAATACTTCGTTGACGCCAAACAATTTTGTCAAAGACCGATAAGGCGGGTTCTAGATCTTTCTTTCATTTTTTCATACTGCAATGATTAAATAACAAATGGAGTGCTCACTTGCGAATGAAAGATATCGCGAGTAGGCGTGGTCTAGGTGCGGCACTGATCGCTCTAACACAACGGAGAAGGAAAAGAGTAATGTTAATCAATGCTGTACCCCTATGAACCAATATGCTTAGGTCCCACGTAATAGGCCATGAACATATTGTCATTATCTGGGCATGAATTCGCATTTCGAGTTGACTAGGGATTTCAAATGAAGCCAGGACCTCAGCACAGTCTATATGTAAAAGAACTGTCTTATTTGTCTATCAGTCGCAAGCGCAACTTACAGAGCGTAATTTTCTAATAATAAAATACATAAATTGATTAGCAAGGTTTACTGTACATTTTTACAATATCAGTTTGACGATATGACCATTGGACGGTCAAGGCCTCTGACTTTTCATATAATAATTGTCGCCTCGTTGCCGACTGCCTCGTTGGTTTAGTGGTCCCAAGCGCGACTGCTACGCTAGAGGTCCTGGGTTCGATCCCCGGGTCGAGCAAAGCGTTGTTGGGTTTTCTGGGAAATTCCCAGTAGCAGCTCGGAGTTTGGATTTGTGCCCGGTTGATGGCAATAGGCCCGTCCCGGGCCCGTCGCCCCCTATTACATGGGACCTAAAACATACCGGTGAAATGTGGGTGTATATTAGTACGCCTCTGCCTACCCCTTCGGAGAATACAGGCGAGATGGTATGTATGTATGTAATTGTCACTCACGTAAATGGTGAAGGGAAACATAGTGCAGAAACCTGAATACCTGAGAGACGGCGTATGAAGTCCGTCAACCCGCACAAGGTCTTACCCTGACGTTGTGTTTGTTGACGGACTTCACACGCACACACACGCACTTCATATACTTACACACACTTCAATTAATTACTAAAATGAAAAGTTAATATTTAAACTAAAAGCGAGCACAGTAATGTAGCTATTGTTTATGTTTTAAAATATTTTCTAAATAAAAACCACAAAAGTGTTTACAAAACATTCACGAGTTTGTACATTAAACAAACAGTAAAAAGCTTTGTAATTAAAAATATGTGCTAAGTTAAACAATTGTGTTAAATTTAACAAAAGGTTAAAAGGGCTACCTATTGTGTAACGTTTTTTTTTTTAAGTTATTAACAAATTATAAAGCAATGATAGCCTAGGGGTATGACCACTGGAATGCCAAGTCAAAGGTCTCGAGTTCGAATCCAAGGCGCATTCGCCTTCGGGGAATACTAGCGTGATGATAATCCTTACTCCTTACTAATATTATAAATGCGAAAGTAACTCTCTCTGTCTGTCTGTCTGTCATGCTTTCACGCCAAAACTACTGAACCGATGATGACGATTAAATGAAATTTGGTACGGAAATAGTCTAGAACCTGACTAAGGACATAGGCTACTTTTTAATGCGAAAAAAGGGCTGTAAAAAGTTAAAAGGAATAACCAGACCACGCAGGCGAAGCCGCTGGTGGAAAGCTAGTAATATATATAAATTATGACGATTATCAGTGTTATTGTGTCACTGAAATGATCTCTAAGTACTTGTTATTTTTTTTACTGTGCCAAAGGAGTTCTTTGCATAATAGATTCCACATAAAAGCATATTCTCCAACCTAAAAAAGACACATTAAAAATCTTAAAATAAAAAATCGATTTAGTTGCGAGTTGTTTGATATGAAATATAATATTTGGATTTACTAAAAAATATTTTTCAGATTAGCGACATCACTCAGAGCACTGAATAATGCGTGACATAGGATCATTAAGATGAATCTCGTGTAAAATGTACAGTCACCGCAGTTTTTTCAGTTGAACGCTCGATTTGTTGAATAAAATATTAATTTAAATACTCAATAGAAAATGCTTTCTAACCGTGCATTGATCAAATTTCAAACGTGGGTTCAAAATATCTCTCATTGTTGTGGCATTGCACGAAAAAATATATTATGAAAAATAAATCCATTGAAACAGCTAAATCTTTTTTCATAGATACATCTAGACGACGTTATTATATTATCATCTTCAGGAGGTATTACACAGGGGTAGGCAGAGACTAGAGACCGCTACTTGCTACGACTCTTGCATATATCCTTTTGCTTCTTCCACGACCAATCGATCATACATCATGGCATACACAAAAATATGTATGTAGTATATGACGGCGTCAGGGATGGCTGAGCGATAACGTCGTCATTATCTTGATTTAGCTAAGCGCTATATAACACGGTCTTACAATAAATATACACTATACACAGATCTCGGCACTGAGTGTTTCACTTCCACAACGAATAAGATAGTAATTAGTTCGATAAAGGTTACTTATGTTCCAGACCCAGGCAAACCGACAGTTTTGTGTCAAGGGAACGTATCGGTTCCTAACTCGCACAAGACTGACTTTATCCCATCAATTCCCTTCACACAACTCTGCCCACGCGCCGTCATAAACAATGACGTCACGGTGTTTACCCTTATTTCATAACTACAGTACTCCTTTGAAAGTGCTTAGCTATCGTTCGTATCGTAATCCACGACACATATTATCATCATCTTTAACCCGTATTCTTCAAATAATATCTACCTCTCTGCCTACCCCATCAGGGAATATAGGCATGGTATGTATGTTAAAAAGATTACAAAAAGTCTCCTCCAATTTTCACATTGTCAATTTTCTGATCGCATGAATAACGTTACAATTATTCTCAAGTTACAACAAAATTGGTTTATTCAGCAAATCTTAATAAAATATGACTGATATTGATATTGAAGATATTTTTTTTGTTCTTATTTTTATAGTCTCCTACGTGGTCGATATATATACAAATGATCATATTTTTCGTGTGCTTTAGATTAATAGTCACAATCTTCGAAATCGGATTGAATTTACAAAACATACCATCACGCCTATATTCCCTAAAGGGTAAAGCAGAGGTGTACTAATGTACACCCACAGTTCGTCGGTATGTTTAGGTAGAGGTCGAGCCTATTACCATTACCACAAATCGAAACTACAAGCTGCTACTGAGAATTTCATAGAAACACCCAAAAATACATTTGCTTGACCTGGTAATCAAACCCAGGACATCGAGAAAAGCACTCGCGCTACGCTAACGCGGCAGATAAATATTTAGGCACGCCCCCTATTACAAGGGACCTAAACATATCCAATGTACTGTGGGTGTATGTACATTTGCTGAACACTTCGGGGAATACAGGCATGATGGTATGAGATGGTATTACACGATATCGCCAACTGTAAACCACATTCGACTCTTTTTTGTCCCAGAAAAATATGGTTAAAATTCCAATTGACATATTATCATGCGGGTTTCGGGTTAAAAAGTGATAAGTTGGGATCAATGAAATAAATTGGCTGTTTTTAATACTATTACTTGAATTTCTACTTTATCCATCCATCTATCCATCCATCTATGTCAGGCAAAAACGCGAAATAAACTAGATTTGAATTGTATCCCGTAGAATTTCCATTTTTAGTTGAATTGATGGCCGAAATTCGATGCTTGGGGCAGCCAAAACCAATTTACTATCAATTTTAAAGTAACGAATGCTATTCTACTTTTAAAACCTGAGTAATTTTTTAAAGATTTGTGAGTCCTTTTTCTTTATAACGAATACTAATGTAAATCAAAAATTGCGACCCGTGCATAACTACGCCTGCGTAGATTTTCTTGGTGCGCAAAATGTCAAAATCAATCTTTCTTTTAAACCCTGTCCTGAAAATATCAGCTAAATGGTGATTATGATGACAGTTGATTTTTAATTATATCGCCTGTCTAATTGAACTTTAAGGCCCCAGTTTGTATAAAATTGTTACTATAACTAGAGTATAACATTATTAAAAAAACTATTTTTGATATTTATTTTCAATAAGGCGTTTGTAATGAATAAATATCAAACGAAACTATGAGTGTACAGTACTACATCTCTGCCTAATATTCGGATATAGGCATAATGGTATTTATGTATTTTTTTATACACCTAGAATATAAAGCCGCCGCCGGCCTAAAATGGAACTGGACTGGACATATCTGCCGCATGTCTGATAAGCTGTGAGCAAAAACCACGACACTGTGGTTGCTCCAGGACATTGAAAGACGTTGCAGCAGACTCAGAACGAGATGGCGGGATGAACTTGACTATTACTGCAGGATTTGGATGCAGAAGGTTCTCAAAAGATAAGACTGGAAAGAGGAAAGAGAGGCTTTTGCCCCGCAATGTGATGATCACGGCTGAAATAATAATAATAATAAATACAATAGTCCAGATCAGCCTCAATACCTAGCATTAGTAGCGGAATAGTTCACGACCCCGCCCGTCGTCACTCAACGTGATATACAGTCGACCTTTATACAATATTTATTACTGGTTGACACTAACAGACGGTGTTTATTTGTTATATATAGATTACGTGAGCAGCTCGGTCATGGCCGGCTTTATTTCTTCAGTGAATGGAAGTGAAATTAATCAAAGCTGGTAGAAAGAATGGCGCTGTTAGTGTTTGCATGATTGAAGGTCCCGGGTTCAATAAAAACTATACAGGGGAGCTAGACAAGTTGCATTTTGACATTCGAATCGACAAACAAAATGTATGTAAATGACATTAGTGACAGCCGGATTTGCCGAAAGGTTGTGTCATTTCCATACATTTTGTTTGTCGATTCGAATGTCAAAATGCAACTTGTCTAGCCCCCCTGACTGGACTATAAAAGTGTCGTATCTATTTACAGAAGAAAATACCTATCACATTTGTGAACTAAAATTCAACAGTTCATAGAAAAACTGTCACTGATAATCAATAGAACTATAATGGATGTTCAACAAGTACTTTTTATAAGTACGTGATTATAAGTAAGTACTATCCTGTTACTCATACTCATTCAAAATCTAATCCAAACTTTGTTGTAACGAATCAATGGGTCCGACAGATGTTTCATTAATCAATTCGAGATATCGGTAACCAAATTATTATTATAACTTAGATAACAGAAATAGAAAAGGGTAGATTAAGTTTCTGAAACATTATTATCGTTAGCGCAAATAGATAAACAAGTTGCAATTTGACATTCGAATCGACAAACGAATAGAAACTAAATGTATGGAAATGACACAAGCTTTTGACAAATCGGGCTGTCACTAATGTCATTTTCATACATTTTGTTTTTATTCGTTTGTCGATTTGGATGTCAAATGGCAACTGGTCTAGGCCAGGCCCCCCAGTGCGGTTCGCTGACAGTTGAGCGCTGATGATCAGTGCCTCGACCATGAGTCTTTCTCACTAGACTCGCTAGCGACGCCGTAAAATAATTGTATGGAAAACTATAGCAGTGCCTCTAGCGGTTACGTAAGTATTTAAAACCCACTATGAGACTACAGTATTTCGACGCGTAAAAAACCTATCGAAAGTCATTCGATAGAACTCATGGTTAAAGGGAAGCTGGTTGCTGTTGGTTAAAATATGTGATCATTCGAAAATTTGACTGCCTCGTTGGTCTAGCGGTCCCAAGCGCAACTTCAATGCTAGATTTCCTTGGTTCCAATCTCGGGTCAAGCAATGTGTTGTTGTTTTTGTAACTCGGAGTCTGAATTTGTGCCTGGTTGATAGATTAGTCAGTCAGTCACCTTTTACTTATGTATACAGAAGATTTTAATTTAATTTTCGAAGTGAAATGTGATTGCATTTTATAATAACGCTCTTCATTCGGGCTCAAAAACAAAAGAACTTTTGTTCGTCATTACCTCTCAAGCTTTTAATTTAAATGAAAATCCTTATATTTGCATTTATTATGAATACGTTCCAGATAGGTTCCAGTTCGAGTAATATATTATGCTGTCAGATAAGCTTTTGTATATGAAAAAATAATTTAATTAACTGGATTTATGCTCTGTGTTTTTAATTTAAGCTTTTATAAGATTTATTCAAAATAGGGGATGGAGATTAAATATAATAAATGCGTCAATTGATCTGCTTGGTTGAGCTGCGCTTGTCTCGGTCAGTCTATGGATGGATGATTATTTGTGCCTTTAAGACTTGAATCATCTAAATTCGACGTTAGAAATCCGAAAATACAGACAATAAGTTCAAACTTAGGCTATCGTCTACTTACCTACTGCCTAAAGTTAAGTAGGTACTGAATTGCGTAATTTTATGGCATTAACTTCGTGCAAAAGAAAAATATTTAGTGGCATCTGGTTAGACTGGAAGCCTTCCGCAAACAGAACAGCCAGCGGTTCGATTTCCAGATAGGGCAAAGTAGTGTTGCGTTTTTCTATAAAATTGTCAGTGGCAATTTGGATTTGTGCCTTTGTGACTATTACATGTAACCTAAACATACTGGGACTACCTAGAATGAACATTAATACACCTCTGCCTAACTCTACGGCGAATACAGGCGCGATGGTATGTTTATTATTAACATTTTCTACTGACTGCATTCATGGCTCGCTTACTGCATTTAATTTTAAAACCAAACAGCTTATATAAACACGAGGGATAAACCTATTTAAACAGCGTCATGTAAAGCTTGAACATTTAAACTGTGTGTTGTAATATATTATTTATTTTATTTAAAGTGCGTCGCGGACTCAAAGCTGGGTTCTTATTTATTCTGTAAACTAAATGGGTTTAGGTGCTACAAGTTATGAAAGAAAGCGAATCGTGTTATTTTTTGACCACGCATTATATAAACGCTTCGTATGAGACGTGTATGACTGTACGCACCATTTCATTAACCTGGATTTATTTTCTTGAATGTCTACGGTGAGGAATGTCGGTTGTTTTATTTCATAAAACATTATAGTGTGTAGAAGTACCTGAATCTCAAATTGCGCAAGCGAAATTTGCGTCGCACGTACAATAAACGCCAGACTTCAGCCGTGAGGCAGTAGCCTGCAATATCTATATAAATAAAAATGAATTGCGATTCTGTTAGTCTCGCTAAAACTCGAGAACGGCTGAACCGATTTGGCTAATTTTAGTCTTGAAATATCGGTGGAAGTCCAGGGAAGGTTTAAACGGTAAGAAAACTTTTACGAACGAAATTCGCCGGGTCAGCTAGTTAAGGCATAAAAGTTACTTCTCAGAAATTGTTACGATAGTAGCAAGATTCCTCTTTAATATTTTTTACTATTAACTTCTTCAAATTATTATAACAACACAAAATTCTTCTTACTACTAGGGTGCTTATATAATAAATCCTTAGTAACCGCAATATATTTTGCTAAAATTGCTTCATGAAAAATTAAGGTTGTTTACAAAGGAAAATAAGGTTGCGTCTGCCGTAAACTTTGTGTAAAGGTTCCGTCGGGGAATTAAAGAATTTGATGAAAAATACCACGTTACAACCTTAGGTCTAATAAAAAAGAAATTAACGTTTATGAGTTTTGTTGCGATTGTATTTATTGTTGGTACTTTGTTATTCAATAGTCATTTTTTTAAAACGCCATAAAGTACCTAGTACCAGTTCGTGCCAAACTTATTGTCCGGGTTGAAGTTGGCGTTAGCTAACTTTGACCCAGCCGTAAAAATCGGAGAAAGAAAAATATTGGATTAGAATAATTTATAACGACAGATTACGACTTGAGCTTTCGTTTTTATTTATTACAATCTAATATTTTTCTTTCTCCGATTTTTACGCCCGGGCCTTCAACCCGGACAATAATTTTGGCGCGAAATGTAATTAGGTGAATATGAAAGTTCAGAATTGCATACATAGATACATACCATCACGCCTATATTCCGCGAAAGGTTAGGCAGAGGTGTAGGTGTAACCCCTATGTAATAGGGGGCGAGCCTATTGCCATCAACCGGGCAGAAATCCAAACTCCGAGCTGCTACTGAGAATTTCACAGAAAACCCTAACAATATTTTGCTCGACCTGGAAATCAAAACAAGGACCTCTAGCGTAACAGTCGCGCTTGGGACCACTATACCAACCAGGCAGTCATTCAGACATTTTGTCTTCAGACATTCATCAATCAAATTTCGTAGCAGACACGTAGCAAATCTGAAAGTGCTACGAGTTGTCGTAGCTCGTAGCAACCGTAGCACTACAGATTTAAAAAATATTTCTATTTAATTTTTATGTAATTTTAATCTGGTATTCTGTTTAAAAATGTAGGTTCCGGCCCAGCGAAACTAAAAAGTAAGTTAATTAAGCCGTGCATGGTAGTGAAGGATTTAAATTATTCTCTTTATTTTGTGAATCTAGTGTAGCTTTATATTTTATACAACAATATTTTCGGAGTTCAAATATATGTTTTATATTTTAATTTTGCTACAGATTGCTTAGTAATTCCAAGTAGAAGCGGTATGTGGTTAAATTACATACTATACTGTACAATCGATCATCTCATCTTATTTTTTACTAACGGCACGGCAATTCAGCCCGTCTGGGGAAGTACCTCCACCTTACAGACAACTGCAGCCAAATAACACACTTTATTGTGTGTTGTGTTCCTACAGTGAGTTGCCAGAGCTTCGTCTAAGGATGCGCTGCGCTGGCAGCAAGAGGAACATTCCCTTAAAATGTCGGCGCAGTGTACCCTTAAACCTCCGAGAGGTTTTTGCAGGGTCGGCAACGCGTGAGTGACGCTTCGGTGTTGTAAACGTACATAGGCTGCGGTAACCGTCTACCATCAAACGGGCCGCATGCTTGCTTGCCACCCTTGTGATATAAAAAAACGGGGAATGTAAGTAATTAAGTAAAAACATTATAATGAAAAAATGAAAAAAAAAAATGAAAAATCGTTTATTGCCAGAATTTTTTTTTACATTATTGGTTGTGCCCTAGATCCTACACTAGGATTCCCTGTGTTGTAGGACCTAGGCTCTGCGATCCGTTCACAAAAACTTAATTCTAGAACTTAAAACCTAAACTAGAACAATCAATCAAACAAATCAAAATAATAATAATAATAAATAATAAATATCTTGGGACATTTTTAGTCCCAAACTAAGCAGAGCTTGTACTATGGGTACTAGACAATGGATATAATACTTACATACTTTTTTTTGTAAATACATACATATAATGCATAAGAAACACCCAGACAAACACAAACACTTATGTTCATCACACAAATATTTGTGTCCTGTGGGAATCGAACCCACGACCTCGTGATCAGCGGTCCGGTACTCGAACCACTAGACCACAGACGTCGTAATTATATTAGTGGCTTTGCCATAATCAAAAGCCTAAATTAATAAATTATACCCAAAACACAGTAATTCAAGTTTTCTTCTGAAAATTAACGACTACGTTCTCCAAAAGTTTTCCTTTGGAATCTTCTAGGATTAAATAATTCGATTCCAAGTGAAGTAGGCTGAAACTTAGCAAGATTTATAACCCAATTATAACCCTAAACTTGATCGCGCTAGCTCCCGGATTATTTAGGTTTTAATAAATATTTGAAATATTCAATCAGAAACTGGATTTCTGTGTAACGAATATAGTTAACCTTTTCTCAACTGTGTTGGCGTAAGTTTAAAGGTAGAATTGGGATAAATGTAACTATTATTAACATAAAGCCTGTTTAGGTACGTTCGACATTTATAGATTAATATATGAAAATAAGAGTATTCCAAAAAATAATAACATAACATTTTTTTTACATCAATTTCTAAAATAGAATACCAAAAGAATTAGTTATGTAACTTAAACTCCAAGGATCCAGAGAAAAATGTTGATGTAGAAAAATCAAAGTCATGTAAATATAAAAATTGGAAGCATTTTAAATAATCTCATATAGCTTAGTTTAAAGCATATTATTGATTTATTATGTACGTAAGTCCAAAAATACAAAAAGATTCCTTACAAATATAGCGCAACAATCGCCCCACGATTTCAATTCGATTCGATTTCGTCAAATGATTTGTTTGATTTGCTCATTTCCTAACTTCAAACATTATCGTTCATTGACAAGACGCCGATATTAATGACGTCATGAGTTGATGGAAAATTTAATCAACTTTTCATTAAAAATTAATAAATTCCTTTTGATCTGATTTACCTTTAGGTAATTAATAGAAACGATGTCGATATTTTCCTTAATTATAATTCTTAATTGAAATAACAGTTGTTTATTTATTAAGAAAATTGTTTATTATTAGTACTGCCTCGTTGGTCTAGTCGCACTAAGCGCGACTGCTACGCTAGAAGTCCTGGGTTCGAATCCCAGGTCGAGCAAAGCGTTGTTGGATTTTTCTGTGAAATTCTCAATAGGTAGCAGTTCGAGTCTGAATTCGCGCCCGGTTGTTGGCAGTAGGCTCGTTATTCTGTATATTATATTTCTGCCTCACCTTATGGGAAACAGGCGTGAAGCTTTGTAGGTATGTATGTAGAATATAAGAAAAATAAAAATATTATTTTACCTACTTTTAATATGGTTTTATTATTCACCTATGTCAGTTTACCTATTTCAATAAATAAATAACTGCTGCAAACAAAATATAGAATGCTGTGTAAAAAGTAGTACGCATCCTCACTAGCAGAGGCCTATTTGTACATTTATTAAAAATAAAACCATCATTTCAGACAGTAACAAAAGAGAAATTTTTTGTGTAGAATATCGTTTGGTATTCACTATCAAAGTTATGAATGGTGTATTACAAAATTACATATCTTACTGCCTGAGAAGTTGAAGTAAAAACATAATTATAAATTACTTCACCTACTTGTGAACTTAATGAGAGAAAGTAATATAACTCTGCCTACCCCATAACCTAAAAAAATCCAACAATATTCTATTGTGTTTCCATAAAACAAAGGAATGCGAAATTCATATTTCGAACACAATTTTAAATATACAATACATATAACCGAAGCTATGTAGTTTGGGCATTGATTAATTTGAACATGGAATGTGCTGACGCGCGGGCTATGGCCGCCATGATGGTTTTCTTGTTGAATTTTATTTTTAGTGATTTGCAAAATATAATTAGGTTCTTAAAGTTTTTTTTAGTACATGAAAATAACTGAAACATCAGATCAGATCTTTAGAGGATGTGGACTTACCCAGTTTGTCTGTTCTTCGGAGATCAGGTTCACGGGGGTAGATTAAAGTCACTAAGTATATTCCAGTTTTAGTTTCTAAATCACAGATTTGAAGGTCACAATAATAGCAAAATCACAAAAGCAAAAGTTTAGGCAGACAAGGCACTTATTTGCTAATATTAGCGTAGTAAAGCAAGCAGCGTGTGCTTCGCGTCGATATCTGGTCAATACTGAGGGGGCCGGGGGGAGAGTCGCGCGGGCGCTGCCGACGTCTGCGCCGCGACGCCTGCGCCGCGCCGCCGGCCGACGCTGCCACGCACCGCCTTTTTTTATATATTTTTTTTATTGTATTTGTAAGAAAGTTACATGATACAGCTTAGGAAATGATACAGTGTCCCACAAAACTGTATAAACAGTTTGGCTGTGGGATCAAAGGCACATTCACATAATTATTATAAGTAATAAATACATTCGTTAGTCTGTAGTTAGATATAATATTATAATTTAGTTATTAGTTGTTAGTGAACTTTTGTTATGGTAAGGTATCTAAGAGGTATATTTTAGCTTGCATTTAAATTATTTTTTCTTCGATTCTAGTCTTATGTCCTCTGGGAAACGATTGTGAACCTATATATAGAATACATTTCGTCATCATCCTCGTATTTTAATATTGTATTATATCCGACGCATAATTTATACCATTTGAATTTACGAGATCGGAGCTAAGTCCCGGTTTTGCATGGGTAAACATTGAAATAAATATCAATGAGCCCCTTTTCTAAAATAAAAATAGCTTAAGCTATTTTCTTGTAGCATCAGCTATCTCATATCTGCCAGTAACAGTCCCATCAAAATCGATCCAGCTGTTTCGGAGATTACTTGAACAGACTGACACAAAAAATTAAATTAATTCAAGACGTTATAAACAGTTGACGACGTCTGTGGTCTAGTGGTTCGATAACCGGACTGCTGATCACGAGGTCGTGGGTTTGATTCTCACAGGACACAAACATTTATGTGATGAACTGAAGTGTTTGTGTTTGCCTGGGTGTTTCGTATATATTATAAGTATTTACAAAAAAAAAAGGAATATATGTATTATATCCATTGTCTAGTACTCATAGTACAAGCTCTGCTTAGTTTGGGACTAGATGGTGCTGTGTAAAATGTCCCAGGATATTTATTTATTTAATGTTGCTCGAACTAGAACTACTTTCAACTGACAAGTAAACTGGGGTGAAATGTTTTTTTGGCATGGCAGCATTAAATTAATTAAATTAAGCTCAAAACTGAATAATACAGTTTTGAGCGGTTCTCACCCTTATTAAAATGATTTGTAACGACAGCCTACGACAGCTTCCTTTTTTATTTATTACAGTCCAATATTTTTCTTTCTCCAATTTTTACGGTTGGGTTGAAGTTAGCTCGTGCCAACTTCAAGCCGGACAATAAGTTTGGCGAGAACTGTACGTTGAATTCAACCATTGACTATAAACAATGTGACAGTAGCGATACGTCAACGTGAGGTATCGTTTGCGAACGTGCCGACATCATTGCGCCACAGAAACACAGGAACTAACGAGAAATGGAAGTGTATAAAATTGAAAAAATATATTTTATACATATCGTCACACCTGTATTCCCTTATGGGTTAGGCAGAGGGGTACATCATCCGATTCAAATTCTTTTTATTTTTAAGTTATTTGTAATGAAGGAAAAAATCGGCTGGCGAACAGGATTCGAACCTGCGTCTTCTGGTTCGGTACACCGGATGCTTTAACCGCTAAGCTATCGCGAGCCCCGCCTGTCGAAATCTTCCTTCACATTCTAAACGTACGTCTTTAAGGTGACGTAGCGACATCTATTGTGAAAATGCTTCACAACCGACACGACTAACTTTACAGGTAGTTCGGTGTCGTATGATGCCACATTACCTATTAACTATCTTTTTGTATTTTTTAAGCAGTTTCCATGCTAAGATTACAAGTATTTTTAATGAAGGAAAAAATAGGAATCAAATTCTTTTATTTCCACGTTTGAATAAACTTCCTAATTTTACATTTTCTAAAAAAATCGCATAACTATTACAAAAATAAAAGATCATGATTTATGTAACCGCATCTTATTATTTATTCAATTCTAAATAACATGTAGTATTTTCCTAAATTATCCCATTTTATGTGAATGGCACATATAAAAGGCTTAAAAGAGATTACATTAAGCGATTACCCAAATACCCTCACAGCGAGTAATGTATTGTGACTAGTCCAATTATAATTGTTGCTACAGCTACCAGATTATAATTAAAGTTAATTGCACCGAGAATTAGTGGAAATGCTGATGTGGGGTATAGCCAGAATTAGCGAGATATTGTTCCAAATTAGAGGAGAGGCATGTTGTGCTTGAATTTCTGCTGTGTATGCAAAATTTGCTGATTGAGCGGGAAGGTAGCAAAGGAAATGTACAGTCAGCATCAGATATATCAGGACACACAGTCTTCAAAATTATGGGAACACCTAAGAAAATTAAACTATATCTCAATGCCACAAAGACTATTTCAGAACGAACACACTACACGGCAACAGTAATTCTGAAGTAAACTTTTGTCACATTGAGATATGAGTTATCTGATGAGTGATGCTGACTGTATCATCGACTTTGTGTTAGTCAATGTCGACTTTGTCTACGTCGATATCGACATTGCCTTCCTCGATTCAACTCGATTAGGCGCGATCGCATTCCGCTATGCCAGCCTTAATTATAATTACGGGTGGCGTTGGCTATAAATTAAGTACCGCTGTAAATATGCAGTTTTATTTTACATTCTAAATTAAAGTTTCCAGGTCCTGTTGTTCACATTTTTTACGGGCCTCGCGCTGGCTTTACGTGTATTCACATACATAGCACCATTTTGTAAGATTATAAGTCAAACTGCCACATTCATACCCCATGTGTACGCTGAAAGCGCACTCAAATGTTATATAGTGTGACAAACTTATCTAAACCGGTGACCGTAATTGGAACTCAGCTTTAGCCATAGTTATTTTGCTAATGTCAGCTGTGTTCAGTACATACAGCAATTACATATTCCTTTTTATATTTAACAATTGTAACTCATAATACGCTAGCCGCTCACAGTGGGAATACATTTTCGAATAATTGTTTTGTATGGCAACTCAAAACGTGTAAATACTAGAACGTTCCCGCTAAAAAGCTGATACAAGTTATAAATATTTATTATATTATGTACCATAGACAGTGCATAAATCTATTCGTATTTCTCAAGACTGTATTTTCGAGATTTTTTTAAATCTTAATTTCAATTCTATTTTTAAACGTAATTGATTAGGTACCATTTTACTCACGCTCATACTTTCTTAAAAGACGAGATGCCTAAGTTTAGCTAGTAAAAAAATAATAAAGCGCACAAACGAACCCTTTCTGTTATCAACGGATACCTAAATTAGGGAGCGGTCTGATAAAAAGGCCATCGCTGTAAAAAGTTACAACCTTCATTGATGAACGTCATGACGAAGCCTTTTGGATGTTATCAACCTTTTTACTACGACCTCATCGTTTCCTACCCTCCTTCGAAAGGTTTTTTAGCTGTAAAGAAATGTTTGTAGTAACAAGAATTTTCGCTGCATTTGTACGTTGCGTGTTAAAATGAGGGTACATTAAATTTCCGCTGTTATTAATTAGTAAGTGTTGGGGAGGGTCCTGGTTGATTTATTATTTTTAATTTGTTTTATGTTTGTGGAAATGCGCGTTGAAGAGAATTTAGTACACTTTTCCTATCTACCTGATTGATATAGTGACCGTAGCACCGTGAGGTTCGGGGTTCAATACCCAGGCCGGGCAAAGTGTTATTGGGTTTTCAATAGCAGCGGTTCTCAGTAGCAGTTTGTAGTTTGGACTTTTGCCAGTCAATGGCAATACGTTCGCTCTCTATGATATGAGATACAGACTGAAAAACTGTACTGACTTAGTGAGTAGGAATCCCATACTCCCCGCTCTAATCCCAAATAACGGCAGCCTTATTAAAGTTTCCCCTGTAAACAAAAAAAACAGTAGTACAGTAGGTACATCTCTATCTTACCTGTGGTTGTGTTTATTTTGTTGTCAACTGCTCGGAATAAGGACGTATTCTTAAACAAAGAGATAATTGACTATCTTGAATTTTTTGGTCTATTTAATAAGGGGTGAGCCTATTGCAAAAATCCAAATTTCAGTCTGCTAGTGAAGAGTTCCTTATAGAATAACCCAATAAAACTATTCTCGGAATCGAACTTAAGATCTCATGCTTAGCATTGGTGTCTGCAAACACTTAACTACATCGATGAAGAAGAGAAACTACACTACTGAACTTAATATCTTGAATCATGAGTAATTCATTCTACTTGATAATCAAATAAGCTCTCACAAACTCTCACATAATTTAATATTACACATTATACAATGATTAAGCAATATTAGGTAATTAATTACCTATTAAATACTTTGCAAGCATTATAATTTGCTTAAAGTGAAAATGTCAGTGTTATTGATGCGCAAGCAATTTTCATGTGGATCATAACATAATCCTGTGTTTCCTGGTGCTAACGTAGCAATACCATCCATTACTTCGAATTAGGGGAGAGTAAATTCCACCAATAAGCCTTGCCTTGGCTAATACTCAACACGCTTTTGTAAAATTTTTATGCCATGATTCCTCAGGTCGTCGCCCGCAGGTCACAGCTCATTGCATACCATCACCCTTATAATCCCGGAAAAGTTACCTACTTCAATACACCAACAGTTCACTTATTGCTTTCAAACGGGGACAAATTCAAACTCCGAGGTTCCACTGGGAACTTAATAGAAAAACACACAAAAGTGTTTATTTATTTATTTATTTGTGTGTTCACTTCCCGGGAATCGACCCGTAGAGCTCTAGTTGAACTAGCTAATAGGCCAAAGAGCAGTAGATTAGCGCTCTCTCTCTAGCTTCGCAGCACATTAGCGCTCTCGGGCACCCAATGCGTCTACAATTCGGCACCCTTGACTTAACCACCTCTAGGTGGTTAAGTCAAGGGTGAGATAAGTCTCGCCCGGAAAACCCAAAGACTATGACCGGAATTGATCGGTCACCACACACTACCATCACTAGAGAAGCTGAAGTTAATTTTATATAGCTTACGTGACAACCAATCGTATGGTACACAGATGTTTTCTGAAACAGCGAAATCCCGCGGAAGCCTTGCCATAAAGATTCTGTGAGTGCCATGGCGCCTCTCCATAACAAGCCTTACCGTTACTATCTTGGCGTGCCCCATAATCGGCACTTCCTTTTAACACCTAGCTTACTAATCTGATAATATAATATGCGACGTGAAACAAACACACTTGTATAAACTCACAGTATAAACTAAACTTCTACATGATATTAGAGCAAATTACTGTCCTTAAACCTCAATAGAGATTTAGAGGTAAACACTCCAAAATAGTCTAGACGCCTAACAGTTACTGCCTAAAACAAATTTGAATTTAACGCCGGTCTCATTGCTAATTTGTGTAAACATGTCTAGATTGTAAAGGGTTTATAATTTTAAATCTAGCCTTTACTGATCTTACTACTAAATCCATCGTTATAATTTTATGACGAGACACAGTACCAATAAAATTAGTAAGTTAGAAGAAGATAAGTTATTAAAACAGTAAAATATAACAGTAAAACCTTTATAATTTCCAAAATTATAACTAGTTTTTATGTTTTTTTTTATCCTACATAGGCTTGCGCTTGACCACATTCGCGTGATGTTAAGCAACGATGTGATCTACGATGGAGGGTGCTTACTTGCCTAGAAGAAACCGATTCCCTCTCTTCTTGAAGTCACCCAAATTGTAAGTCTTTGGGAACAAAGATTCCGGCAGCGAGTTCCACAATAGAGCATTACGCACTATGTATGTCGAGGCAAAACGCTTAGTGCAAGATTTAGGTACTTCCACTTGTTTACACAATTACTATTAAGTACCTATTACCCAAAAAAAAAACATCCACAATAAAATACCTTTATGTTTTTACCCCTGTCCCGTGAAATGTTGTATGTGAAGACATGAGTTTTATACCTATAAATATTTGAAAAATGATAAACGATAAAAGGTTTTGTACAGTTATCAGTTCTTAGAAATTGTACAATCAGCATCGGACGTACCAAATGTTCAAAATGATTTGAACACGTACAAAATTTAAGTATATCTTAATGAAACAAAGAATGTTTTAGAGTGAACACAGTACATAACTGTCATTCTGTCTTGAATTGTATCCCAGTGTAATAAAGTTTAATTTCTTCAGTACTTTATAGTCAGTCTGTTCGCTTCGATGCTAACTGTACCGAGCAATTCTCGATGGACTGACAAGGCAATTCAAGTTTTCTGCTGTAAAATAGAATTTGTTTATTTATGGAACACGGAGAAATGTAGTTTGCTTAGGAACTGTTATAGTATTGCTAGAATATCTATAAAATGTTATATACTATTTACATACTTCGGAAACTTTATTTTAGAATAAAACATGCTATTGTGCCTTTATTCCCCAAAGGGTTAAAGCAGAGGTGCACTATAATGTAGACTCATAGTTCGGCGGGACATTTCTCATGTATTATGGGGCGAGCCTATTGCTTGTGAGCCACAAATCCAGACTACTAGTATTCTAAAGAGACTTTCACGCTACGGAATAATAACTACACAAGTTGAAATAAAACTACTTTTTACGGATTTTATCGCGTTATATTGATATTATTTTAATCCCGACGTTTCGGACCCTTTACAGCGTCCATGGTCACGGGTGACTAAGGTGGTAGGCGTCTTGACGTTTCAATTACTAACAGCTACCCTACATTTCTGTTAATTATTGGCAATCCGATTCACGCAGAACGAGCTCACCGTATCCTGAGCCTGCCCATGGACGCTGTAAAGGGTCCGAAACGTCGGGATTAAAATAATATCAATATAACGCGATAAAATCCGTAAAAAGTAGTTTTATTTCAATGTCTAGTATTCGCGTAAGTGTCAGAAATCAGTAAACTACACAAGTGTTTAAAGCTAAAATAGATATTTTTCATAAAATATTTTACATATCAATAACTTTAACTTTGAGATTCTTGTAAAGAAAACAGCATTTTCTAGCTTTTTCAATGACTTGGAAAAAAAGCTATCTGCATTTGCATATTGTCATTATTCTCGTAAAACCCATAATTCAAAACAAACATTGAATCAACGCGCAGCACGTAGCATGTACTACAAATGGCCCATAACACTATATCTTCATTTGAAAAAATCTGGACACCAACACTTCCGATATTTTGAATAAAGCCTTCATACATTTTTCACTCATTCAGTACCATAGTGCAAACATACATGGCTATCAGATCCATTCCTCTGTTACCGAGAAACAAAGCACGATCCATTTGGTACACCCAAGTTTTTCTTAACTCTATGTAACAGAAATAAGAATCAGTTTCGTTTGACAATCCAATTTTTTGTCTTGACAAAGTCTTTCAGTCGGCTAGTGACATACAAATATGTTATTGAATCACGGAGAAAGGTGAGTTTTTAGTTTTTGTGCGGGACCCGATTTGGGGACGAACCAAGCTGATAAATGACAAGTTGTTTTGGAAAGGTCCTTTTTTGATTTGATAACTTTTGTGGGTCTATCGACGGTTTGCCCATTGTTTGTCAATTATTGTGATGGATAGAATTGTTTTTCTAGTAATAATAATAATAAAATGTTAATTTTGGTTATAATCAATAGCTTTTAAAGAAGTCACAGGGGTTGCTGCCTGTAGCTCACATAATATTAAGAATCTGATCTAATTTCCTTATGTAAGTAGCAGTGGCACCGCTACGCTCGAGGTCCTGGGTTCAATTCCCAGGTCGAGCAAAATGTTATTGGGTTTTTATATAAAATTCTCAGTAGCAACATGGAGATTGGATTTGTGCGCCGTTACTGGTAATAGGCTCAGTATTAAATAGAAGCTAAACGTACTGGCCAACTATGGGTGTACGTCTCTGTGTTTACCCCTTTGGGGAATATAGGCGTGATAGTATAAAATGTTATAATTCAATTACTTTAATATCGAAAACAAAAGGCTCGTAAAACGCCACTAATGTGTAAGTACACAAAAAATTATGTAACATTTACAATGCAATAAATTATGTAACATTTACAATGCAATAAATCTTTGAATCTTTGAAACTCATTTACTTATTGGCTGGGCACCAGAAGTCACCATAAACTGACCACCTAATGCTGACAAATGACAGGTTTACCTTAATTTAATGACGTCATTTTGGTCCGCCATCCCGAGGCCAAGAATTAAGCCTGTCGGTTCAGTGCAGGGTACAATTAATTTTGCACATTAAAAACATTAATTTACTCCACAAGGGAAAATTTATACTGTGGCAGGTTTTGGCCAAGAGGGAATCCTATATTTTGTGTTTTTTATTTAGCTCGTGTTTGAAACAAAGTTGATGTGTGATTTTTTAAATAGCCGTAAACTGTTTACGTAGATTCTTTTATGCGTTGTGTTGTGTTCTATTTAAACTTTCTCTAACTCCGGCTAGGGTATCCTCTGATAAACTTCAAACCACTAAATCAGTAGATAAAAGTGAACGTTAGGATTTTTATGAAAAAAAAATTCAAATGTGGGCAAGAGACCATTCTCTGTTGTCCGGTTGGGTGTAGCGGTTAAGGTTACCTTGCCAACACTGTTGCGCCTGTGTATTGTGAGTCCGATTCCCACCCATATGTGTGTTCTATGAATGTGTGTGTTCTAGTATGGGTGTAATTTTCCAATTTTTTTTTATAAATGCAAATTATAGATGTTGCCTTCGTCAAATCTATAATGGGGTTTCAAAATTAGCGTGAGTGAAGCTGGGGACAAAAGTTGAAAATGTTTTATTACGTACAATACAATAACAAAAAGGTTAACTATTCATCCATTTAGAATCACCTAGTCGCTAGGTTATATCCGCTAGGTACCCCTTTCTAACAAATTTAACATGCTACGCTTTGAATAAAAAGGCGAATATGAACGATAAAATCAGTTCATAAATAACATAGCTTTACAGTTTTCTTTAATGGTCAGTTATGGGGCGTTACTTCACACGCATACCTAGCAAGCGCCATAAATCAACCAAATAAATCCTTACAACTTTTTTACAAACGCAAGTAAGGCAGTTTACTTGCAATATTATATTTCCTGTTAAAACACTCTGTCTTACATGGAAATAGTAAGCTATATACACACTGATATCATATACTTATTTAGGTATTTCTTTCTACTTTAGGTGCTAACCTATACTTTTATACTAATATTATAAATCTGAAGAGTTTGCTTGTTTATTTGAACGCGCTAATGCCAAGAACTACTAGACCGATTTGAAAAATTCTCTCAGTGTTAGATAGCCTGTTTAACGAGAAAGATTATTGGCTATATATCATCACGTTAAGACAAATAGGATAAATAAATAAATATCCTGGGACATTTTACACAGCACCATCTAGTCCCAAACTAAGCAGAGCTTGTACTATGGGTACTAGACAATGGATATAAAACTTATATACTTTTTTTTTGTAAATACATATTTATTATATATAAGAAACACCCAGACAAACACAAACACTTAAGTTCATCACAATAAATGTTTGTGTCCTGTGGGAATGGAACCCACGACCTCGTGATCAGCAGTCCGGTACTCGAACCACTATACCACAGACGTCGTCGAAGTCACAGGAGCGGAGTATCAATTAAAAATGTTGCAAAAACGGGGGAAAATTCAACTTCTATGTGATCGAAGTCACGGACAACGCTTCGTACATACATACAAATATTCACGCCTTTTTTCTATTAGAGTAGGCAGAAACTACAGAACGTCACTTGCTACGATTCTTGCATGCTTCTTTTGCTCCGTCCACGTTCATACATCTTGTCATACACACGCATCAGTTGCGAGTACTACGCACTTGGAGGATCTCAACGATGAAGTCGGTGTATGTTTTCCTAGGGAGTCAAAACCCCCAAAACAAAAGCTTTTGAAATTCTTTTCGGAATCTTCGACGCTGGCAATTTTGGTCCACTCTCGGATGTTTCTGAGTCAGGATTTCTTTCTCCGTTCGCACGTCACTTGCCTTCGATTTTACCCATAATTATTAATTGGAGAAATTGGAGAATTATTTTCGTATCGATCTGTAATTAGCGGTTCTTACCGACGCGTTGGAGTACTCTCGCATTGGAGTCCTTTTGCGTACAACTTATGCACAGCATTCTACGGTAGCACCACATCTCGAAGCCTTCAAGAAATTTCTGAGTGTTGGCCTTCAGAATCCAGGCTTCGCCAGACATAACATCGGGGCCATCAGTCTTAATACTACAGCCTTAATTTATTACAAAAGGTAAACACTTGTGGTTGTGGAACTGTGCCGCAAACAATGGTGCACCTCCTATCCTGTCCTTTGTGCCCCGCTACTTGCAATCAAAGCGACCTCTGCGCTGCCACTGACGGTGCTGTGGAAGTGGCGAAGTTTTGGGCACATCAAATTTAATTTAAAAAATCGTACCATCGACACGAAGAAGAAGAAAAGGTAAAGACAGTATTACGTTTTAAAAATTGTGTGAATTTACATTTTTTTTCTATATCAAAAATTATTGATATAGAAAAAAAGATTGGCATTAAAGCAAGTCCTAAATAAACTTATTTCATTAATAAAATAACCATCTCGAAGTGCTTTATGCAAAATATTGTTTAACGTCTTCGAGGAAAAGAAACATGATTTCTCAAATGACTTATTAAATTAAAAGATGTTTCATAAATTCCACTGAAATTTGTACAAATAACTGGTGTTTCTGGGCTCAACCATTTTTGTCGCGAGTTTTGTTAAGATCTTTTTAACGAGTTTAAGGAAATTATTTTCGAAAAGAGCAATAAATTTAATGTAATATTGTGGAGTAATCGAAAAGATTGTATCGGGGAGTAATAAAATGGTGTTAGAATCGTTAATGTATTTTACTGTAAATGCGGATGACCATTTTTCCTGTTTTAATACTGATGGATAGAGGATGATTTCCCCCCCCCCCCCCCCGGTTTTTGCAAAATTTTTACTCCTATTGGTCGTAGCGTGATGATATATAGTCTATGGACTTCCTCGATGGAATAAAAAAATATATATAAGAATGTTTTAATTCGGACCAGTATTTCCTGAGATTTGCGCGTTCAACCAAATAAACAAACAGTCTTCAGCTTTATAATATGATATAAGTATAGATTAAATAAAAGTGGACAAAAGGTTGTAGAAAGCAGTGATTGATTTATTTTGATCATTCATTTTAAATTGATCATAATTTAACGAGAACTTACTAGGAGGCGTTGAAACAGGCCCTTATTATATTAATTATTATATTACCCTTATTATATTACCTATTAAAATGGTGCGATAACTACCTTCAGAATAGAACATATACAGTCAAAATTAACGGTGCGGTCAGTGACAGCATGCCAGTTACCGAGGGCACGGCTCAGGGCTCAGTACTCGGGCCTTTGCACTTCATAGCATACGTTAACGACATGAACAACGTACTGAGACACTGTTCTTCATATCAGTATGCTGATGACACCTGCTTGTTGATAGCGGATCGCGATGTAAACATTGCTATATCAAAACTGCAATCTGATTTCGATAGTTTAAACAAGTGGTGCCATGACAATGAATTAGTGTTGAATGCAGATAAGACCAAAGTGGTTCATATTCGATCAACATTCGCGAGAGAACATCCAACCATTGACGGCAAAATAATAGCACATGAACACTCATGTCTTCATAATCCTAATAGTTCATGTGCTTGCCCCGCAATAGAGAACACCAACCATCACACATACCTAGGATTAATTATTGATAATAAATTTAATTGGTCTCCACACGTTAACCGAATTTGTGATAAACTTAGAGCATTCTTGGCCAACCTATACATCATTCAGAAACGAATTCCTTACAAAATTAGGCTCATGCTATATAATTCACTTGCAGATTCGGTCATCACATATGGGATTACTAGCTATGGGAGAACCTTCAAAACTTATCTTGATGAAATTTATAACTTACAACTAAGGATCCTAAAGCTGGTAGTCTCACCTAACATAAAACAAAACTTTAAAGATAATGTCTCTAAACTTTTCAAACACTGTAAAGTTCTACCAATTCACACAAAAGTTATCTATAGTCTTCTAAAAGAACAATTTTTTAACACCGAAACACAGAATTATATTTCACACAAAATACAGACACGACAACAGACAAACAAGAAACTCATAACTATAAAAGCCTGTAACTATTATGGCGAAAGAACTATGCCTTATCTGATACCTAGACTAATTAATAAACTCGATCCAATTTTCAGAAATAGTATCACAAAACAAAATATAAAATCTAAACTTAAATTTCATTTTTTGAACAACCTGTAGCTCAATCTTTCCTCAAACTACCTGTTATTTGTGTTGTTATTGTATAGTTTGTCAAACAGGATTCCGGTCTAGCTGCAGAGTGAATAATGTATTAATTTATGTAGGTAGTTGTGTAGTAATTTTAGTTTATGTTACCTATACTTACTCATAATTGCATCATTGTTGTGTATCGTTAGCGAGATTGTGCAGAGTGTTATTTACTGCAATCTGGACAAACCTTCGTGGTTTTTAGATTGTAATATGATCAATTGTAACTGTAAGCTGTTTTGTAATAATAATAAAAAAAAAAATAAAAAAAAAAATGACAGTCGTAATAAATAATAACTAATTTTCTATTCTTATAATAATTTGGTCCTAAGTCCCTAACATTGGTCCTTGAGGAAGACCGCACAAAAATGATGTTTTGTTTTAAACAATGCAGATTATAATCTACTAATAATTCGTTTTATTTTGATACATTGCATCGCTCACATGCATTGTTTTCAAACAATGGCTTATGTTTAATTGCTCAGAAATATAATTAAGTGCGGAATATTCATTAAATAAAATAGCATACAATCTTAGTAGACGCATCGTCGGTTTTATTTTCAGTAGTTTCGGTATTAGCATAAGTTCCCAAGTTGCATTCCATTGCCAAATTGTATTTGTAGCTATTGTTGTTGTTTTATTAACTGTAACAACTCTACTATTTGTGCTATATCGCAGAAGGAGGGTAATGTTTTTCTTTATTATATTTTACTTTACATACATATCATCACGCCTGTATTCCCCGAAGGATTAGGCAGAGGTGTATTAATATACCGATACCACAGTTGACCGATTATGTCCCATAAGTAATAGGGACGAGCTTTTTGCCATTAACCAGGTACAAACTCCAAATCCAAACTCCGATCTGTTACTGGGAATTTCAATAACACTTTGTACGACCTGGGAATCGGCCTTTAACCCAGCAGTCAGGCTTGCAGCTACTAGACTAATGAAGCAATGTGTTCAAATGTCTTTTTTTTGCAGAATAATGCATCTATTTGGAAAGATATATCGTAATATGTACCTACATGGAGTTCCTTTATTTCAAGTATATAGGTCAAAACATGAATAATATTAGGGGCCTAAGTGTGCTGAACAAATACTAGAATATCTCTTCAGTTCGACTCTACAGCACAAAATATACAGTTAGACAATTTTGATTTTGATAACCCAGTTTTTGTTACAATAGTGTAAAAATATTCCAGAAATTGTTTCTTTGTTTCTAAATGGTAATTGTAAAATAACACACTGAAGTGCTACAGGTAATAAAATAATTAAGAAACCGTGGGCTTCTTGCAGGCATAAGGAATATGTTATTTGTAAAAATCATAATCCCACTACATTACATTCCAAAACGACGCTCTTAATTCTCAGAAAATATAAGTTAAACGTTCGAAGTTTAAGGACCTGATTGACTACCTCTGGATAGCCACAACCGATAATTATAAAATTTAACAAAATTTGTATGAAATTATCTGCTAGGTAATTTAACAGGAACCTATCAGTAAAGTGTGAAACAGGGCCCTAAACGTGATAGAAATAGTTTATGATAAGTACATTCAAGGTAAAGCACTAAATTGTTCCATTCATCGAATGATACTCTGCATTCGTTTTTGAAGTGTATGAATCTAATAAAAATATTATACATTTATGCGTAAATAAGTATGTTCAAAATTAAATTTATTTCATATTTATTATACTTACCTACTACAAATTTTTACACTGTGTCAAAATTCAGTAGGTTCAATAGATGGCACTCTCTGTTAATATATCTATAGAACTTAGTCTCTCTTGCGTCCTGCTAATGTAACGCATACTATTGTCTACAAACTGTGCAATTTCACTTAATAAAACATTCCTTTTCTTTTTCTTAAAAAAAAACCGATCGGCTTTTTGCTAAACGAATTATAAGATCCATCATCATTTTTATATTTCTAGTGTGATTCTGAATGCATGTTGGCTATTAAAAACATGTTACTTACAATGGCAGCATTAGCAGGCTGGATACGAGTTTAAAGCTTAACTTTATCCTGTTTCATTATTTTCCGCTTCAATAACAAGTTTAATATTTTTTAAGATTATCTGAATTACGATATAATTTAATTACAATTGTAACAAGACGCCATCTACTGGTACGAGTGTATACCACTGCGTCATCCACTTAGATTGCAACCCAAACAAGATTCATCAAAACATCAATGCACGTAACAGTATAGACTACTAGCGCCATCTATTATACGTCGTGTGTAACGTCAGCGATAACATCGAAGATAACCACTACATACGAAAAGTATACATGAAGCACACATAGTCATCGGGCCACCTATATAAACGGTGACCCTCCGAAGAAACATCACTCGCTAGCCAGACGGCACAGAGGACGATAGCCCCGCAGTCTCCTTTGTTGCCTAAAGCTTTAACTGAGCGGTAGCCCCGCAGCCCTCAGGAAAAGACAAGCTAGGAGGTTAAGGGATACGATAGCCCCGCAGTCTATCCCAAGAACCACAAATAGGTTGAACTAGACCAGTCTCAGTGCATTAAAAGTTTGTTAAGTGTATTGTATTGTAATAAACAAATTCCTATCTGTCATATCGTTGGTTTCATTCACCAGCCACTATCATATTGGCGCCCAACGAAAAATTAACGACGTACCCGCATATATTTACGGAGTACCTTCATATTGGCGCCCAACGAAAAATTAACGACGTACCCGCATATATTTACGGAGTACCTTCATATTGGCGCCCAACGAAAAATTAACGACGTACCCGCATATATTTACGGAGTACCTTCATATTACGTACGTTACGTTACGGAAAGGGACAAAGTTCGACCAGCAAAAAACTGATATCACATTGGCAGATGGTACTATTAAAACGTCAAACCTGTTGACGACTACTGTTGACATACTGATTGGAGATCGCATACTACCAATAACACTGTCAGTTATTCCAGAAGCTGTCGATAATCGTACTCTGCTAGGTATCGATTTCCTAGAAAAATCCGGAATAATAATAAATCCACCACAACGTAGTTGGCACTTCATTGATGAGCCCAAGACAACACACAACTTCATACAACTCAGCAACGATTCCATTCCGTTAAAGGCAGTGAAGCATCTGACATTTGGAGAAAAGGAACCTGAAGAAATGAAGGCAGTGTCAAAATTCATTAATTGGGCGAATGAACTGAATATGCTGTCACCGTTGCCGGACACACCCTCACCACTGAGAGAAGTAAATGACGGTCCACCTGCAAACAAAAAACCCAGATGGACATTACATAAACTGGATACGCCACCACGTCCTACACGTCCGCGAGAACCCGCTGACGACATATCTTGTGTAGACCCGCGAGTAAATTATGTACGAATAAATCCTACTTCTTTGTATTCTGTTGATATTTATTTACATCCCGATGAAGGAACGTCACTTTCAAATAATGAACGAATAACATTCAATGAATTGTTATTTGATCACAGCGACATCTTTGAGAAAAACACAGAACCAACTCCATTTACACAACATAGAATAGACACAGGCAATCACCCACCTATTAGTGTTAAGCCCTATAGACTATCACCTACAAGGCAAAAACAACTAAGAGAGAAGCTGGATGATATGATTAGTAATGACATTATCGAGGAATGTGATTCCCCATGGTCAGCACCTGTAATTCTAGTTCCAAAAGGAAAAAATGATGTCCGAGTATGCGTAGATTATCGTCGACTCAACGAAATCACTAAACCTGACAGATACCCTTTGCCACGTATTGATGATTTGTTACATCAGGCAAAAGCCATGCCCTACATGTCAACAATTGATTTACAGGCTAGTTACTGGCAGATTTTAGTACATCCAGATGATAACGACAAAACAAGTTTCGTTTCACCATTTGGAACGTTCCGTTTCAAGCCAAGAGATTTATTTATTAAACTAAAAGAATACAAGTTACGAGTTAATAGAAAGAAATGTAAGTTTATGTGCTCTGCAATTAAATATCTGGGACACCTAATAGTTCCCGACGGGATCAAACCAGACCCAGAGAAAATATCTGCTATTGCAGATCGCCAGGCGCCTAAAAACTTAAAACAATTGATATCATTTTTGCAAACTGCATCGTGGTATCGAAGATTTATAAATAATTTTGCGGAAATTGCTAGACCACTCACCAATCTAACGAAGAATAAAATAAGTTGGAAATGGGAACGAGAGCAACAGGAAGCATTTATAAAATTAAAGGAAGCATTAACTACTGCACCAGTATTAAAACAAGCAAGTAACGATATACCTTTTGCTATCAAGACTGATGCCAGCCATTACGCAATAGGAGCAGCTTTGGTGCAGGGGGAGGGAGAAAATGATATCCAAACCCACATATCCCATACGTCGAAGAGGAAGGCCTCGTCAACAAGCTGGTGCTGGTACTCAATCGGGACGACTTTAGAGTACCAGAGGGGGAGAATGTAACAAGACGCCATCTACTGGTACGAGTGTATACCACTGCGTCATCCACTTAGATTGCAACCCAAACAAGATTCATCAAAACATCAATGCACGTAACAGTATAGACTACTAGCGCCATCTATTATACGTCGTGTGTAACGTCAGCGATAACATCGAAGATAACCACTACATACGAAAAGTATACATGAAGCACACATAGTCATCGGGCCACCTATATAAACGGTGACCCTCCGAAGAAACATCACTCGCTAGCCAGACGGCACAGAGGACGATAGCCCCGCAGTCTCCTTTGTTGCCTAAAGCTTTAACTGAGCGGTAGCCCCGCAGCCCTCAGGAAAAGACAAGCTAGGAGGTTAAGGGATACGATAGCCCCGCAGTCTATCCCAAGAACCACAAATAGGTTGAACTAGACCAGTCTCAGTGCATTAAAAGTTTGTTAAGTGTATTGTATTGTAATAAACAAATTCCTATCTGTCATATCGTTGGTTTCATTCACCAGCCACTATCATACAATTATAATTTATTAATAGAATTTTAATAAAGAAATGTTACAATTAAAAAGTACAGTACCTACCTACCATTTAAAATGAACAAAACACCAGCAAGTGATAATTAAAGTGCGATTGCAGTTACAAATATTTTGGGTGCGAAACCAAAACGAAGAACTGTTATTATTAATAGCACAGTTCAAACGAAATCCGAACACGGACGCGGATGCCGCAGCGCGGATCTACGGATGTGCGGATACGAGGATGCGAAATTGATTAACTCGCTTGCAGATTATTTATTACTGAGCTATGACATTAAACTGCGTTTGTGGAGCCACTTTTTGAGGATGCGTTCGCAAACATTTGAACAGTTCTAGAGGATTTGCGTAATGGTTATTAGGTACAACGAGAATAATATTCCTGTTCAGTCTACTATTTTGTTTCTACTGCACACCAAAGTTTTCTCGTTACAGAAAAGTAATCATTCACTTGGAGCAATTCGAGATCTCTCTCACGCGCACCCACAAATAAAACAGCCTTAATTTTATCAATAAATAAAAAAATATAAATAAACCTTGTTGTTCATAGTACCTATGGACCTTGTTATTCAGTGTGAACATTGGCTTACGTGTATAGTTTAAGAGAAACCTGCATTCCCAGAGATTTTTTCCAAGCATGTTACAATATAGGGCACTGTTACATTATTCTGTTATCAAATATATATGGACACTCGTGGCCAGCAGTGATACAGTAAATAGCTTGATGATGATGAGAGCCTAAGCTATTTTTTTTTGTTTCTGTCAATTCCTTAATCCGCAGTATCTGTTTGTATAAACACACTCCTTCATTACACGGACATCCTGTGTTTCTATTTACTTCAATTTATCCGACTTAAAAAGGCACTAAAGCAGTACACGTCACTGGAGCATCAGGGAGATGGATCAGCGAGGTAATCTGCGGATTAAGTTAAGCCGATGAGCGCGGGAGTCCGGCGTTCTTTCTACCCTGGATAATTTCCTTAATGTAAACTGAAGATACTTGGTGTTTCATGTTGAATTTTCATCAGCTTTATACATGATTTGGGTGCATGAGCAGGTTATAATGAAGGTTTTTGTGCCTGTGGCAGGATCTTTATTAAGAACTAAATTAAAAATTTAGAAAACCCCCGACACGAAATGTAATTTTCCATTTTGTGGTGGCGGCCATCTTGGATTTGAAATTTATCATAGTGTATAGTATTCTCCTAGTTAAGCCCTTTCATTTGATACCCATATTGAGGGAGTTGTGAAAAAATATGTAATTCGCTATTTTGTAGCGGCGGCCATCCTGGACCGATTTTCATCAAACATAGCTAGAACACTCTCGACTAATTCACCTTTCAAATAAAAAAAAGATAATCAAAATCGGTTCATCCGTTCGGGAGCTACGATGCCACAGACAGACACACACACACACACACACACAGACACGTCAAACTTATAACACCCCGTCGTTTTTGCGTCGGGGGTTAAAAATAATAGATATCCATTGTTTACCTTCTTCCTGTCCATCCACAGGTTGCCTGGAAGAGATCGCCTTGTGCGATAAGACCGCCTATTGTACATTAACTATTGTATTATTATTGTTATTGGTGTGAAATAAAGCGTATGATACATAAATAACATGAAACCAAATAACGTAGTTATTAATATAAACATTGAGAAACCAAGAAAAAGACTAATTACGGATGCAAGTATACCTGTATATATATATATATATATATATATATATATATATATATATATATATATATGTATCAACTACATATTAAAATCCGCAATGATCGAATGTGGTTAGTTCATAAGGACTTGGACGAAGCAACTCCTGCATCGCGTAAGCAACGTTTGTTACGTGAGTTGCATATATACAAACGCCCGATTAGGCTGTGGTTCGTCAGGCACAAACAAAGGTGTAAAAATGTTTTGAAGATTGCATCATGTTCAGTGACTTTCGGAGTTGACTGTGCACCCCATAAATTAAAACTTGACACTTAAATTTTTCATAACCCTATCAGTATAACATACAGCTCATAAATCGTAGAATAACAACAATAAATCGGTTAAATTCCACCGCAACTCATAACTGTGAACATAAACATTTTTTCAGGCGATATATTACTTCAAAGTATGACGGTTTACAAAGTTATTACCTTTCCAAGCACATATCAGTAACAATACGGTAGCTTTTAATTTAAATAATCTGATGTGCCTAAAGTATTTGTTCTATACGAGGGTATACAACACCAACAAGTGATAGCCTAGTGCACAGCTTCTCAAACTATGGGTAGGTGGAACCCACTGGTGAACCGCATCTCCAGTGAACCTTTTTACCAAACGAACGGTGAAAATCAAAATTAATTCTAGGCATAAATGCATGTATTTTCTATAAGAATACCAAGCGTTGAGTTGGGCGATAAATACCTGATAGTCGATTCAACTTTGCGGAGCACTGGCTTATTGGTATTCAGGCAAAGGAATAAACAAACTTTTTCACATTATTAACCATAAAAAAACTTTTATTTCTCAAAATTAGAAAAGTGTATAAAAAACATTGTTGTTGTTCGTAATATTTTGGAAATGATGTCGTAAATTTAAATCATTGTCCATTATCGGTTTCTTGCATACAATTTTACGGAGCTTCATATCTGCATAAACAACAAAAAATAATTAGTGTCTAAAGTGACATTTCGTGGGATACCAGTTTTTTGCATTTCTTAAATAGTTATGTGCCTCTATCGAAAATTATCGCTAATAAATTGAAGTGTCGGTTTTTATATTGAGTTATCCTGAAAAAATAGTAGGTCTTATTTAAAATGTAATAATCACGGATTAGGTAGTTTTGAAGGACTAATTAATAACGACAACGAACATAGTCTTCTAAAACTTTTTACAGCGATTGATATAGTTATAGTTTTCAAATACTTTTTACCTCGTTGGAACATAATTAAGACTAAAATTAAAGTTCTTTCTGAGTTTTTTTTGGTAGGTAATTTTACGTCATTTGGTACTTAAAAACTCTACCACGACTTACATTTCATAGACTTTATTGTGCATTTGGACAATTTTAATTAATTTGAGCTTTAATGATACGATTTGGAATAGAAAACTTTTAAGCTAACCGTCTAAAAGTTATGATTCAACAAACCGGTATCATAGGTACAACACCACACAAAAAAGCTGGTATCATTATTTGTAATTTCGACAGTTGCATGTGTCAATCTAGTCTCTGAGATTAAAAAACAGACTATAGTGTGTCAGAAATCTGTAACTAATATATTACCTCAATTATTTTCTACAACTTTTGGTTCATTCCAAGATACTCGCTTAGCGCTGCCGAATATGAGGAAAAGCGTGTTCGTGCCTATGTAGATTCCCGAAGCTAAGTAGAACACCTTGTGCCAAAGTGCAGGGTCAGTCTTAAATTAAATTAAAAAAAACAATTAGTTAATTATCTGAATAAGACGGTGAACAAATAAAATATTTTGAAGGACATTTTATAAAAAAAAAATGGTATTGCTGCCGCCCGTCTGTCTGTCTGTCAGTGGGTTGTTAACTGTAATAGGAATGCTCATTAACTGTAATAGGTAGAGAGTTAAAATTACCGCAGTTTCTATTTCTAGTGCCACAACGACACTTATACTAATTTTATTGATACTAATCAAAAATGATTTACAAACTCCCCGCAACTTGGTTTAGCGACAGGGTATGGACTTATACCGACTCAAAACCGCACTTGCCTTAAGCGTCACAGCCATGGGATCAGGAACATTTACCACAACTATGACAGGCTTTGGTTCGGTGCAACCACCATCAGGGCAAGGCCTATCCTCATGTAGCGACATTTATCGAGCTACATAAGAACTTGTACGAAGCGACAAATCCTGAATCGCACAAGTCAAGTTTATCGTACATTTTGAATATTATATAAAACCGCCCGAAACAACCATCGAGCAGTGGCCCACCAGGCATAACACCCGCCTGGTCAGAGGATTACTCTTTGGTTGGAGGGGCAACACACCTCGTCCCTCCACACTGGAGTCCCCGACGTGATATGAACACGCAACTTCTGTTCTGGAGCTTCCTTCCTACGTTAAGCACGCGTGGTAATCCACGCGCCGTCAACTGGGACTATTATCTGGGACTAATATTTAGGATGTCTTCGCGAGTGCTTCCAGGGACTACCGTTACCACGTGGACCACCAGTTATGAACCACTGATCTATCCTGAGGAAGTGCTCCGTTAGATCTACCCTGATTTCCTGTCCCTTACCTCATCCGTCAGTATGGTCCCGGCGACTATAGGTGCGACGATGCCAACAGAGCTCGCGACCATGTTAGTAATGCCCATCATAGTCCCGGCAAAGTTTGGAGACATGTCAATGTGGACCAGCTGTAATTTTAAAAAAATCATACGATCATAAAAAAAACTCATGCCTGATACCCCGAAGGGATACGCAGAGGTGTACTAATGCACACCCACATTTCAACGATATGTTTAGGGCCCATGTAATAGGAGGCGAGCCTATTGCTATTAACCGGGCACAAATCCAGACTCCGAGCTGCTACTGGGAATTTCACAGAAAATCCCAACAACACTGCTGTGGATTTGTGTTGGTTTCATGGGAATAGATTCGCCATATAACATGGGACCTAAACATACCAGTTATCTGTGGGTATAAGTTTGTACACCTCTAAACCTTCCTAAGGTATTGTAGTAATTTTCGTTTTATGAAAAAACAGAATAAAATGTAAGAAATTAATGAATGTCAAAACTATATTTGATTTTTTTGTCTGTTTATAAGGAAGGGATTAGGGAGGGAAGAGACGTTTCATCACAATATCAATTAGGAACTAAAGCTAGACACTTTAGTCGTACAACTATCTTACCAGAAATCCCACCAAATGTCCTGCATTGAGACCAACAATAGTTGTGAGGGTAAAGACGGCTAAAGCCACGTTGTTAGGAGGCACGTAGCATAGTCCTATCAAAGCTATTGCAGGACCATATTTACCTGAAAATTAAATACGGATTACAGAATGTATCATCTTTTCGGTTGGTCTTTACCGGCTATTCTAGATATTTTGTTTTTGTTAATAGTCTATATCAATAATATAATAGGTCAAGTCTGAAAAATAGTGAAAAAAAAAACAGAAATAGATTATACCTATAGAGTTACACACTTTTCTGCAAACATTGACACTGACGCCTTTCTTCACTGCATAATCAGATAAGAAGCCGAAAGGATAGCTGATGACGTACATTGCAAAATAGGGTATCGCTGACATTAAACCATTCTGCAATCATAAGAGCAGCAAAATTTATAAATCATATTATCATTTATAAATCATAATAGGAATCATAGAACACTTCTGTTAAATATGATGTCACATCTATCGCGCTACTAATAAGATAGTACACACATTGACGTAATCAAGTATCTAACTATTGACGCCTACAAGGGCCGGTTATATGCCGCCTGCATCCAACGTACTCTGCCAGCGACCTTTATCAGGTCATCTATCCATCTCCATGGCCGTGCTACGCTGCGCTTTCCGGTGCATGGTCTCCACTCTAGAACCTTCTGCCCCAGTGACCATCTGTTCTACTAGCTATGTGCCCCCCTGTTCACTGCCACTTCAGCTTGCTAATCCTTTGAGCTATATTAGTAGTTAGCAACTTCAGTTCTTCTACCGTTCATTTCTGATTCGGTCCCGTAGAGAAATACCTGGAATTC
Organism: Acronicta psi; assembly: GCA_946251955.1. Taxonomy (NCBI): domain Eukaryota; kingdom Metazoa; phylum Arthropoda; class Insecta; order Lepidoptera; family Noctuidae; genus Acronicta; species Acronicta psi. The sequence continues at coordinate 13,494,504 of OX276482.1, forward strand.
TTTAGCTATGGCAATGGGAAAATCTGTTAATGGAAAGCAAGGACACATGGACTGACCGACTTTATATCAACGCCCAGCACTTGCTTGAGGTATGAAGGCATTTCCATAACGAGTGTCCAGAAGCCCCAGTTGTGACCACAGTGCACGATGAGCAAAGCAAGGAATGGCACGCTTGTGAATATTTTCTTCCATGGGGTTTTAAATTGCTATAAAAACATAACCAAAAATAAATTCCGAAAGAGGCTAACAAAAATAAGTAATATCAATTCAGATTTCAACCTCAGAGACCAACATAAATAATAAAACACTGTTTATTATATATTATATTATAATATAATATATAAATGAATAGAAAAATACCTATACTACTCGTAGACAGGATAAAATACCCAAGTGCTATAGCCAACCTTTTTTCCGCCAACTTGTCCTAATGAATCTTGTATATATTGTCTCTCCTCCTTACTGATCATCTTGGACACCTGTGGGCTGTCAGCCCCAAAATACATGTACAATAATACCCAGAGGGTGCCCGCCATGCCGTTTACGTAGAATACTCCGGGCCAGCCCCATAAATCAATAATGAAGCCTGACACCAACAGCTGCAGAGTTGTTCCAAGGTGAGAACCTAAAAGCCATAAAGGAATTGAATGACTATTTAACAGCTAATAGTGATGTGTTGGTCCATGCTGTGGACCTCATGATTTAGTTGAGAAGTCTTGATCCATGCTGTGTCCAGTGAGGGCGTTAAGTTATCTTCATGACGATAGTTGTGTAAACTTAATTTTATTACAGCTCAACTGCAAACTTTTTAGTTCTAGTTTTTTAGTTCCGCGCAGATCATAATAGGGCTGTATGGAAGAAGAAAACTAACAGCTCGTCCCCAAGTAAAAAGAGCAGTAGGATGATAATTTTGCAATACAGGAATCGAACCACTTTGCTCAACTCAGCAATAATGTTTGAAGTGAATATGTGATCATTGAGAAAGATTTTAGAAATAGAAAAACTATTATAAGATATTGTGTTATCATTAATCATACCTCCATATACTATCATACCACATCGACTCCGTTCCTTCAGAGGAACCCAGCTGCTTATGAGAGAATGTAGTGTTGGGTACAAGAAACCTTGAGTTAAGCCCTGGAAGAATCGTAAGGCGCAAATTGCTTCCCATCCTCCCTAGAAAAATTAAGATTAGAATGGATTATATACCACAAAGCTGGTGTTCCCCAAAGGTTTAAGCAGAGGTGTACAAAAGGTGCAACTGCAAGTAATAACTGCAAATTTAAGACTTCATTTAAAAACCACTACTGTAAAAGTTCCTCCAGACAGAAATGTCCCAGGAAAAATATCACCAATAAACTGTCTTTGCTTCTGCTTTAAGCGCAGCCGATTGGTAGATTTTCCCCTCGTTCACAGCTTAGTTTTCTTGCACATCTGTGGTGGAAACACAGCCTAAAGGGTTCTCACAAATTTAAAAGAGGACTTTAGAAACAGAGAAAATTGTGGTTAGAAAGATATACTAGTACCATAACTAATATATTGATGACATTTTACTTACTGCATATGCCACAGGGGGCACCAGGAATGTCAATACTGCATTGATAGCAATGCATGACGCAATGATGAGTCTGCCGCCATACTTAGCAGCCATTTCTCCAGCAGGGATCTGAAGAACTATGTACCCCCAGAGAAAGGAGGATAGGATAACACTTTGCGTCTGCATATTCCAATTAAATGCCTGTATGGAAACGAAAATAACGTCATTATTACATCTAAATATTAATCGTCGTGTGGTTCCGGATTCGTATAATTCAGGAACCTTCAAGGCGAGAGTGAATAGATATTATCATTTCTGTTTGCGTGCTACATCATTGGCAGTATCGTCACTTACCAACAGATGAGGCTGCACTCAAATTTGCTTCCAAATTTGTAATAAAAAAAACATAAAAATCTTTGGGAATAGTTTACACGACACCATCTAGTCCCAAACTAACAATTAACAACTCAACAGAGCTTGTACTATGCTTACTAAAATAGATATAATACTTTTAAAATATGTAAATACATCTTTCTTATACATACGAAACACGCAGATCAACAGAAACTGGGAATCCAAACCTCGACATACTCGTAGTAATCTTGTGTGTTGGCAGGATTTGGAGATCAACAAAAGTAATATTGTGGATCACAGCAGCAGTTATATAAAAAGTACTTACGTCGGGATCAGCTTTGTCTGTCATGGCCACTATAGCTATGCTCATGTTGATCCTCATGGAGAAACCAATCAAAAGGGCAAAGAACATGAAGAACACCTGCACATGCCGAAACCCAATAGTCTTATCTGGAAATGTGACATGTTTTTCATAGTAATATAGCAGTAAACTTGTCCAGGAAAAGTTTCCACGGTTATTGTGACTACATAAAGGATTTTTAGGGCCTGTTACCACTTCTCGATAACCGCTAATCGTCGGATAAATCTATAAATTAAAGCGTATAAAATCCGCAATTTTGTATTTTTTTAATTTCATGTACCCAGTGACTCTCGTACCATCAAGACGAATCTAATGAGCTGTCATTTATCTAAATCGGTGCAGCCGTTGAGTAGTTACGAGCGGACATAGGAACGGACATACATACATGTCAAACACATAACCTTCCTTCGGCAGTCTGGTAAAAATATAACAAAATTTGTATGAAATTACCTAATTTCACGGAAACCTACTGGTGGGGAAACAGACTCTTAGTATTATACATGGAGCCTATATTTTACGTTAAATCTCTAGCAAAACATCAGTGAAAACTGTACTGACAGACAGACGGACAAAATTGTTGTTTTGGCATAATAAATACCCCCTATATTAAATATTAAATACCTATAGTGTACAGAAATTGTCCTGTTACAGTTTCATTAAATTGTATAGATATCCCAGAGCGAGCACAGATTAGCACAAGATCGTGGAGATAGGAAACACTAAAGAGAGCCTATATCCAGCAGTGGGTGAAATTCAGATGATTTATTTATTTTTCAACCAAATTCACACCTATTATTACATGCTTATACCTAATGCGATAGTGTAATATATTTTGTTACGTTTTACCTGTAACATACAATAAATAATGCCACCCTTGTAAATTCACTCAGTGTGCAGCAGAACAGATGATGATGATAAAAGGAAAGCTCTCCTAAAGGCACTTCTCTCTAATACATACATAGCTTCACGCCTGTTTCGCATAGGGGTAGGCAGAGACTATAGATTTCCACTTGCTACGATCCTGGCACAACACTTTCGCTTCGTCTATGTTTATTAACCTTTTCATGCATGCTCGTCGATTTAGGGTGCTCTTAACCTTGCCTTCTTTGAGAACGTCCGCAATCTGGTTGTGATACGTTCGCCGAGGTCGGCCCCTTCCAACTCTTCCATTCGTACTCGCCATATATACTTGTTTAGTCAACCTCCGTTCATCAATCCTCTCTATATGCCCAAACCATCTTAACATTCTTCTCTCTGATATTATTTTCATTTTACTTACAATCAGCCATTTCGAATACCGCCGCTTATTAGTCGTTCCGTCAAGCTTCTAAACCTAAATCATTATCTTGGTTCACACAGCAATAGTCACAACATTGTAAATAATCGTTTCTGTCCAAAAGAACTCGTATATTTTGAACCCTGTTATTTAAATATGAACTGCTACGTACAATCTAAAAGCATTGTCATAATAACAATGGCTGATATATTGTCTTCATAAAGTGACAAACAGAAGTACGGATGACAGTAAGTGGCCTGTGCTGCCACAATATTCAGGTAAATCTTTATTTGTTCGATATCTTCTTACGATTGCGAACGACATGCGGCCAATTAGTTCCGCGTGGACTATACGCGGAACTAATTGGCCGCATGTTAGGTATGTGAGCGGTGGGACGGAGGGGGGGGGGGGGCTTGCTTTCATTCACAGTAACCCGCCGCCTCACCCCCGTCCGTAACTAAGGCGCGGCCAACTAGTTCCGCGCAGACTATAGTGAAAATACATACCATCACGCCTGTATTCCGTATTCCCCGAAGGGATACCCAGACAAGTTCGCTGGCATGTTTCGGTCCCATGTAATAGGGGGCGACGCTATCGCCATTAACGGGGTCGAATCCAAACTCCGAGCTGCTACTAAGAATTTAATAGAAAACCTAATAAAAAATTGCTTGACCTGGGAATCGAACACAGGATCTCGAGCGTAGCAGGCTAACGCGATGGCGTCTTGTCTAATTAGTTTGGCAGCACTTAAAAGCGCTTTTATCGACCAAACACACCCAAAAGCTGATTCAAATCGATGTCACTGTCAAAGATTGATTTAGTAAGTCTATGGCTCATCCCATGAAAAACAAAACTCGCAGTTAAAAGAAGGTTTTATTTACTTTTACCTGCTACAAAAAAGTAATACATAAAGTATCCATGATTATAAAAAGGCTCACTCCTGTTACATGGGACGTCCTTGTGTGTGTGGGTGTACATCAAAGTACTGTAGAGCTCTGCCTAGCCCCTTGTGGAATGAAGTATGAATAGATATAATGTTTACAATGTTTCAGCTTGTGACTGAGGTCTGCTGACACAGGCATTCCACAGCTACACAGCATGCCATAAAATTTATTTTATTATTGTTTCAACTTACTGCATGTAACAGGCAATTTCATAGGGTATTTCACTGTAGGAATACAAAAAAAAATTACTAAAATTACATACGAAATTGAGATAGCTTAGACAAAAAATAAGATCTCAAATAAATTAAACACAACATCGATTAAAAAACATTTATTTTATATTTACAAAATTTACAAATTCACATCACTATTTCGTTATCTTTTTATACAACTTTTTCGGGTTTCTTGTCTTTATCTGGAAAAAATAAAACAAAATAATTATATGAATGGGATTTACACATGCCAGTGAAATGTGGGTGTACATTAGTACGCCTCTGCCAGCCCTTCCGGGAATACAGGCATGATGGTACATTCTGTAATTGGTAGGTAGGTTGTACAGCTGAATATTCAAGTTTCAATTTTTTTTAAATGCAATATAAATTTTTACCGTGAGTACTTTCAGGGTCATCAGTATCATTCCAGGACTGCCGCTGGCTGGTGCCAAAAATGATGAAGAACAGGTTGGCGGCAATGTAGATAGCTGACGATAAGTAGAACACTTGCCGCCATTGATAAGGGTCAGTCTGCAATAATCATATTTGGTCAAATATTTATTTCTATTTATTTAGTTTTATTGAAATTCCTCCGAGAACAGAGTTCTCTAGTACGGATCACTGGTCTTTAACAATGTAAATACGATACCTTTAATAACATTAATTGCCTTATTTCATAATTTATGATGCATTACAGCAGTGACAATATTTTATACGTACTAGAGACCTCTTGTCGCGGGGGACTTCACACAAAGTACACTGACGACCGGAAAAATATCTCATCTGTTTTCCCTACTAACGGAGATCGCTTATTTTTTAGTTTATTATTTAAATGTTGTAAATCGAGTTTTTATCTTTATCGAAATCACATTATATTATGCTTACCTCATCTTGCAGTATTAGGCCAGCAGTTAGAGGCGCAATAATGGATACAAAGTTCGCGAAGAAGTTGGTGATGCCCATCATAGTCCCCGCAAAGTTTGGAGCCATGTCGATGTGGACCAGCTGTTGGAAAAAATAATTCATCAGCTTTAATTCCATCACTATGAGAGGGGGAGTTCTGATGCTGTACTTTTGTGTTGGTACCAGTGGATTTTGTCAGTGTCATCATCCTCCTAGCCTTTTCCTAATGATATTCGGACCAGCTTACAGTACAAGATCCAGCTGAATATCAAAATTTTACACGAAGGGATTGCTATGTGACGTCCACAACCAAATTACAAAAACCCTAGACGACTCTGTGGGCTAGGGGTTCGAGTACCGGACTGCTGATCACGAGGTGGTGGGTTTGATTCCCACAGGACACAAATATTTAAGTGATGAATATAATAAGTATTTGTGTCTGTCCTCGGTGTTTCTTATGTATTATAAGTATGTATTAACAAAAAAAAGTATATAAGTATTATATCTATTGTGTAGTACCCATAGTACAAGCTCTGCTTAGTTTGGGACTAGATGGTGCTGTGTAAAAACATCCCAATAAATTATTAAAATTTAATTTCTGGGCAGTAGTACCCAATAGATAATGTTTGATGGCAAGGTTAAAAAAAAAATCTTTACCAAGTATCCACACATGTGACCAGCATTTAGCCCTACAACGGCGGTAAGCACAGCAACTGCCAGTGTGACCTCACCCGGAGGTACGTAGCACAACGCTAGTAGAGCAATTGCGGGACCGAATTCACCTGGAAGAATATATGAAAAATAGTATACATTTCATTTCTTTGGGACGCTCCAATCGCAAGAAACTAAAAATAAACTGTATGTGATTGAGTGGGTAACAATAATTCTTTGGTCCCACAATTTTTGTTTGTATTTCAACAGTTTTCTTAGATTGAAGTGACGGTGTGTCTGTCAATAAACCTCCCTAGTAAACTTTACAACACAGATGACCGTAAGGCCGCGGTCAGGCCGCCAGCGGCGGGCGACGCGGCGGCAGCGGCGGCGCCTGACCCGTTCACAATCTCGGCGGGCTGCTCGAGCGGCGCTAGCGCGGCGTAGTGTTGTGCAATACTTATGTAGCATCGGAGGTTTTACTAAATAGTGAAAATTTAGTTGTTGCTAGTAGTAGTGTAGAGATACGATGGTATTAATCTCTAAAAAGAAATCACAGTTCAATTATAGTTACAACTGCAACTTTATTTAATTCGTCTTAAGAGGTTCATTTTGCTTCAAGTCACGTCTTAAAAATTACTCGTCTAATACTAACACCTACACACTCACACATCTAATACCCGACACAGACTAATACCCGACACACACTAACTCTAAAAACTAACAACCCACTCAACCCCACTCATTTCGACATTCGTATTTCCCCACGCAACGGTCATACACCAAAGACATCTGCGTGAAAGATGCATAATGCGTTATACAATTGTTTTTAACTCTTACAATGAACTATACCTTAAATCTACACAAAAGCAAACTAAAAAAAGAAATAACCGGACAAGTGTTTCCGGGATTCTACATTCGGCTTTCTAACCCATAACCATTAACTTAAATTTAAACAAAAAGACAATTATTATTTCCGATTCTACACTTATGATTTGAAATTATTGTCGATATTCTCGAACGAAATGTCCAACATATTTTTGGTACAATTATCTTCGTAACGTTAGATTGAATGATGATCAAACGATGAGAATTCCTACAATCGAACTTGGAAACAAAAAGGCGAGTTTTATCGGAATCATGAAGAACAGAGACGATGTTCCGATAAATTCTATGACTATACCAGAATGAGTATAGAAACGAAAACTGGCGAAGACAAAGTCGGGATTTGGAAATTTCGGTCGAAAATATAAATCGTCATTTTTGGGCTTATTGTTTTTTTGTGTAATTACTGTTAGGTCTTACTTGAAAACTGCATAAACATTAAATGAAAATAGACTATTATATCGACTATAATATTGTGCATAATAATTATTTCTCCATCATTAATCATATTGATTTATTTATATTTGTCCTTCTGAATTCGACAATTCCAGTAACCATTAAAATAATTTGCTCAAATACGTCGACGGGCATTTTGTAACGTCGGTCGATAGTTGAAGCAAAAAATAAAATGTACAACACTACGTCAGCGCAGACGCGCGGCCACCGCTCGATTGGCGCGCACCGCTCCTACGCCGCTCGTTCGCCGCTGCCGCGCCGCTGCCTTCGTGAACGGTCCCATATAAATCTATGCATCGGAACGCGCCGCTCACCGCGCCGCCGCGCCGCCCGCCGCTGGCGGCGTGCCCGCGGCCTAACTACATACAGCATAACCGTTTTTGTATAAGCGGCCTCAGTCAAATTTGTGTGCTGTAAGTAAGTGGTGCTTTACTTGATGAGCTATAGTGACCGTTATTACTACTTACCAATAGAATTGGACACTTTTCTGCAGGTAGTGACGCTAAACCACTTTTTCTTCAGAACGTAGTCCGATATGAAACCGAAGGGGAAACTTAGCAAGTACATAGCCAGATACGGCAAGGCTGACATAACACCATTCTGTAAAGCAAAAATGAGTTATAATACAACCTCCTTTTTACTAAAACTTTTTTCTCTTTTTGGAATATTATTGATTTTGTTGCATGAGCACGTAACATAAGATATCTATCACCCCTGTATTAACCGAAGGGTTAAGTAGAGGTGTACTAATGTACACCCATAATTTCAACAGCTCGTAGCTAGAATTTGTGTCGATAAGCACGCCCCTTTTTGGACGTAAAACATACTAATTGAACTGTAAGTGTTCAGTAGTAGACCACTACCTAACACTTTGGGGATGCAAGTATGATCAAGCAGACCCGATAGTAATGATGAAACTGACCGATTTAATATCAACTCCGAGCACTTGCTTCATGTACGATGGGATCTCAGTCATGAGCGTCCAGAAGCCCCAGTTGTGGCCGGAGTGCGCCACGATCAGTGATATGAACGACAGGTTGGTGGCCAGGATCTTCCATGGAGTTTTGTGTCTCTGCAAAAGAGAAAAAGACTAGATACAAGCTGTTCCCTGAGATGTTACTCGCATTCATGAAAAGTTTCCCGATCCCGTGAGAATTTCCCAAAATCGTTTCTCAACATGCCTACGTCATAATAACTATCTGTGTGCCAAAATTCAACCCAATCTTTTTCTATAAAAGGAAAAGGTGACTGATTGATGAATCAACTCACAGCTCAACGATTGAACAGATGGGGCTGGAATTTGGTACACAGAATAATTATGATAATCTCACAGAATTAACGTGGTTAATACCGCGGGGCATAGCTAGTTATAAAAATAACCTCCACTTGCACACTGCTGACGCTGAGGATTTTATACAACTGCAAACTCAGCTAGACCATTGTCTGTTCAACTCAGATCCCAAACAAGTGCAGAAAAGTTTCCAATATCAATAGATCTAATATGATCAGATTTCGCTGAACGAAATCCCAACAATTTCGCTTGTGTAAAAACTCAGAGGTTTAGAAGATAAAGTTACCGAAACTTTTGGAAGAGGCAGTTTTTTTTTGGGATTTTACAAAATGTAATAGATAAAATATATTTTAGACTTTATCGCATTGAATTCATTTGTTTATTTTTAGTGCTACAGGTGCTGTCAACTCGGAAGGATTTTTAAGAAAATCTTTTCTTTTTATTTGCTAATTAAAAATTTAAAGACGTTTATCTTGCGTTACGTAGTTAGGTTATAAAATTTACACAAATACTTATAACATTGCATTTGTTTAAGCGTTTCTTTACAGTACTTAAAAATAGTTAAAATAAGATTATTTGAACTGCAATATTCAGCATTGTAGGTACGGAAGGAAAAAATAGGGTCCGAAAAAATAGCTATTACTAATAATTTCCAAAAAATTATGTTAGGTTGGAGGTTAAAGTATTTCCTACTTTTTCGAACGCACCGCGATATACCGGTTGGCGCTACCACGGATGATGCTCTTCCTAATAAAAGCTGATTTTGGTTATTACGACCAAATTAAAAATCACTATTGAAGTTTGAAACAAACTTCGTGAGCTTCACAGATTCTTGGCACAAAAATCGGTTTGAACTAAACATGAACCCACCTTCTGTTCTCCAACTTGTCCCAGAGAAGTTTGTATAAACAAACGTTCCTCATTACCGATCATCTTAGACTTCTGCGGGGAGTCGGAACCGAGGAAGACATAGAACGCTACCCAGACGGCCCCGAGGGAACCATTCACGTAGAAGATGGCGGGCCAACCCCAGGAGTCTGCTATGAAACCTGATACCAAAAGCTGCATGGCTGTTCCGAGCTGTGCACCTAAAAATATAGGAAATTTAAAATGAGATTGATGATTGATGATGATTGTAACTGAAGAGTTTTTGATCCAAAAGACAGAATGCTATCTTTCTCCTTGCAAAATTTTATCGAAATCTGTTTAGCGGTTTAAGCGTCACAAGGTTTTTGCATTTAAATATTACTATAGATCGATAGTATGAGAATGTTGTTCAAAATTTCTGTTATCAAAATGTTCTTGCGAGATAAAAAAAATCTCTGTCCTAAGATTTGGTAGATAACTTTTCTATCTCAACTAGTAAAACTTCATTCTAATATTATTATGTCAATTTTGGCACAATAAAATAATAATGTTAGCTGTTTATAGTCTAATCTCTCTGAAAATGAAAAAAACATTGCGCCATATCCGTATTAAACCAATGTAGCTGCTTCTATACTAAGTTATTGTTAATATTTTTTGTGAAACGTCACGATTTGTTGGTTTTCCTATCGTGTTTCCTGTGTCATGTCGTAATAGTTTCTTAAGGAAAATCTATGGGAATATTTCAACAACCTTGTTCATGACAAGTTGTCAAGGTCGGTTTTAGCTAAGCTAAGAAAATACGTATATTTGTGTAAAGAAACAGAGAACTAATGAATGAATGGTATATAATTATATAAAGAGAGTGAATGAATTAAACCTGCGAAATATTACGTATGCTTATTTGAACGAACTATAGTTTACGGAATATATAGCTGCTCTGGTTTAGGTTTTATGAGCATTTTAGTGATCACGGGCGCCGGGCGTGGCGTGAACAGCGAGTTCGCATCGGGCCAAAGTCCCGCAAGTTGTTGTTCGACCGGCAATTTTTTTGTTTTTAGAATGTTTATTATTGTAATCTTTATAAAAATGAGATTATTAAAACCGAGTGTAATAGTTGTTATATTAATGAACAATAGCCCATTTCGACATAGGCTATTAATTTTAGTGCCGCGCATTTGACGAAGGTCACTTAACTACGAATCATTATGACTATAAGCGTAAAGACTGTGTTGACATAATAAAAAATAATAATAATAATAATAAATATCTTGGGACATTTTTTTTTACACAGCACCATCTAGTCCCAAACTAAGCAGAGCTTGTACTATGGGTACTAGACAATGGATATAATACTTATATACTTTTTTTTTGTTGTAAATACATACTTATAATACATAGGAAACACCCAGACAAACACAAACACTTAAGTTCCTCACAATAAATGTTTGTGTCCTGTGGGAATCGAACCCACGACCTAGTGATCAGCAGTCCGGTACTCGAACCACTAGACCACAGAGGTCGTCAAAAATGCAATAAACACAAATAACTATTATATTGAGATTAACTATAGTGCTTAAAATAAGTGAGTACGTGTTGTAGATGTGAATTTCTTGTTCTTATGTTAATTAATCTCCAGAGGGTAGTTATTTACTATTAATCTTCATAATCTTTTGCGAAAACAAAACACAAATAAAAAAGTGTTTCAAAAACAAAAAACACTTCCAGAAATAAATCATTTATTTATTTATTTAACTTAATTAGGATGACTCCAAGCTACTTACATTACATTATCTTTAGTCGGGTTCGGTTAGTAATTTTTTTCACCCAAAGTGAAGACACCCAATATAATAAATTATATTCAGACTGGTTTATAAAACTAAGTAGGTACCTATTACCCTCCATAGTTTACCTATTTACCTATACCCTATAATATTTGAGAAGATTTTTTTCTGAAGGCAAACCGCATTGAACTTCTCGCCCTCCAAGTGTCTTATCATCTAACATCCCAAACATAAGTCACCATTGCGAAAAATCAAAACCTAGTCGAAAGACGTTTAATTTCCGCTTACAATAAACGTACCGCCATATATAAGGGTGCCGAGTCGACTCTTTTCCTCCAAAGGAACCCATTTGCCTATCAGGTTATGCATTGTCGGGTACAGGCAACCTTGAGAGAGACCCTGGAGGACACGACCGGCGCAGATGGCTTTCCAGCCCCCCTGAAAGAAATATCAAAATTAAAGTTTTGTAGAGTAAAAAATTGAACCTGAACATGAATATGTATTGTCCAGTTTGATACACCGAATGTAATTTTTTCGTGGTAATACATTTAAATACCTTTACGCCTTTTTTCCCACAGGGACAGATAGACAGATTTTTTCTTTGGCTAAAAATCATCATCTTCATGTACCCAGCCTTTTCCCAACCACGCTGGGGTTGGCTTTCAGTCTAACTAGATGCGGCTGACTATCAGTATTTTACACGAAGCAACTGCCATCAAACCTCCGCAGCCCAATTTCTGGGAAATATCGAGTCGAAGGACGTTAGGTTAGATTAGACTGTTTGTCAGACTAATAGAGCTTCTGACTACCACTAGTGATTTTCATAAATTTTCTTATAACGAACGGGACCGACGGCTTTACGCACTCTCCGAGGCACGTACGGGTTTAGATGTGATAGGAATGATCACCCATCACAGCTAAACCTTACATATCGATTGATGAGCGTAGTTGTAACTTAGCCACGAGCCACTCTTTCGCTAAAATGTATATTAACTTTAATATTTTAGATACTTACGTAATATGCTCCAATAGGTATCAACAGTGACACTACAGAGTTGACAGCGGTGCATATAGTGAGGAGCATCTTTCCACCGAACCTGGATGCGATTTCGCCACTAGGAATCTGCAGCACCACGTAGCCCCAGAAGAAGGAAGACAGGATCACGCTCTGAATCTGCATGCTCCAGTCGAATGCCTAGAAAAAAATGGTAAAATTAAAAGTTTTTGTATATAGTTCTAAATAATTATGATAGCGTTATTATCAGGTCTTTATAACTATTATGCCAGGCTGATTTGATTGTAGATACAATTGGTCTAGGGATTCGAGAGGTAGGGCACAGTCATTTATGGCTTAAATCTGGAGCAGCCCATCTGGGGAAGTACCTCCACGTTACAGAAAACTGCAACCAAATAGCATACTTTATATTTATATACTTTATTGTGGCCACAATAAAGTATGTAACCCACAATAAAGTATGCTATAGGTTGCCTTCTGAGGATGCGCTGCGCTGGCAGCACGAGGGATATTCCCTCAAACTGTCGGCGCAGTGATCCTCCATAAACCTCTAAGAGGTTTTTAGGATTGGCAACGCGCGAGTGATACCCCTGGTGTTGCAAGCGTCTAGAGGCTACGGTAACCACTTGCCATCAGGCGGGCCGTAAGATTGTTTGCCACCTTAGTGGTATACCTGTCTTGTTGGTTCAAATATGCCCATTTATATATAATCAGAATGTTGATACCTAGGTGATCAGTTTCTCTAATACTGAAGGAAAATATCATTCATGATAAAATGTCGATAACCAAGTTTAGTTAGCAAACTAAAATGTGTTCATAACACTTCAGTTGTTACCTACAACAATTATGTTTGAACAAAAACACTGCAAGGTATTCTCGATATAGTAGGTAAACACAACATTCTCACACATTTTTTGCTTTAGAGTTAAAATGATCTGCAAACATTGTATGAGATAGTTGGTAATAATAGTTTTATTTGTTTGCGATTCGTCTAGTCCCGTCCAAGTTGAATACAAAACACTAGCTTTCTGCCACCGGCTTCGCCCGCGTGATCTGGGTATTTCTTAAAAATAATATAAATATAGTCTATGTTACGCGGTAAAGATGTAGCTTTCTAATGGTGAAAGAATTTTTCAAATCGGTGCAGTAGTTTCGGAGCATCTTCTATACAAACAAACTAAAAATCAAATCTTTCTTCTTTATAATATTAGTATAGATATGCCACTTTATTTAGATGCTTCGTTAGTCTATCGGTCCTAGGCGCGGCTGCTACGCTCTAGGTCGGAGCTCGGAATTTGGACTTATGCCTGTATAGTATTATTCCCCTTATTTCAATTTGATGTGTAAAGTTAAGCTGTGTAGTTATTAGTTTATGGATTGGTGACTCAGTGCCTCGGTGAGCACCGCATTCAAAGCGTTCACCACTAATCATGGCGAAACATTCACCCATCCATAGACTGACCGCGTTTATAGAAGCGTAACCTTGCAGATGGATCGATCAGTTCTGTCCTTAGCCGCGAATTAATTTCACCTTTAAAATATTCGTACTACTTCCGTACCCGGAAGAAAATTATCTACACTACTAAAAAAAGTTATTTAAAATTCCTTCCGAAGATTAAAACAAAAACTAGTTCACTATCACTGTAGTTTTTGACCTATAAATGCAAATATTTTAATATGGTGACCCACTTACATCATTATCAGTACTACAATGTGAGCGTCTGATTAAAAAAAAAAGTCATTTGGCCTTGCTTCAACTATTTGTAGTTTCTATTGTTATATTATGGAAAACCAATATAATTACATGTTCACGACCATGATTATTTAGTTCAATGATGCTTTATAATCAAAGTATGAACACATATACAGAAAAAAGGTGATTGACTTATTAATTATGTATACAATGACCAAGCAACGATGACGACGATGTCTGTGGTCTAGTGGTTCGAGTGCCGGACTGCTGGTCACGGGGGTCGTAGGTTCGATTCCCACATGGCACAAATATTTATGTGAAGAACATAAGTGTTTGTGTTTGTCTGAGTGTTTCTTATGATAAGAATTATTTAAGTATTAATATCCATTGTCTAGTACCCATAGTACAAGCTCTGTTTAGTTTGGGACTGGATGGTGCTGTGTAAAATGTCCCAGGATATTTATTTATTATTATTTAATGAAATATAACTTAGCTGTTTCTTGCAGGTCGAATGAAATTTTGTTTATCTTCTTGTTTATCTTTAAATAAATAACACTTAGAATATTAGCAACTGCCTTATTGCTCTATTTGTGAGTTCGATTCGCGGCTTGATAAAATGTACCTACTGTTGAATTTATTTATGGAATTGTAAGAAGCAAATCGGAATTTGCATTTGTGCCCGGTTTGATGATTGAATATACTTGCCTTCTTTTGTATACTATGCCGAGCTAAACACACGGGCTACCTGTGGGTGTTAGTTGGTACACCTCTGCCTAATCCAGCGGGAATACAGGCGTGATGATAATATGATGTGTTGTAAACATATAAGGTTTTGGTATTTCGTGATTGGTGCTTGATGATTTAGTATAGTATGTTAAAACTTAATTATTATTATTATTTAGTCATTATCGTCCCACTGCAGGGCAAAAGCCTCACTACCCTCTTTCCATTCCTCACGGTTCAAGACTATTTGGGACTAATCCTTCCAGAAGGAATCAAGCTCATCCAGCCATCTTCGTCTGGGCCTCCCGCGCTGTCGTCTACCATGTTGTGGAACTTAATGATTATAACAAAATGAATAAGGTTTCTAATTACGTACCTAATTTAGGTTGTAGGCAAGAAGATTGTTTTTATATGCAAATGCCATCGCTTATAATTTACGCGCGTTTCGGAACGTTTTGAGCGCATAAATGTAACGCAATCAACAGTTTAAACAAATATTTTAAAGGGTCCCTTCAGTTTGCTTTACCTGTAGCTGTCACCGTGAGATACTGAAATATTGCATAAATTTACATATTTTTCAGATTATGTACCTTCATGGAAGGTTGTCAATTTATTTTTTATATTTTATTGTTTGTTTGTGAATTAAAATTTGGGTGGATCTAATGGAAGAGAGGGACGAAAGAAAATATAAGATCGACTTAAATGGCCATAAAGGAATTAATGATGAGATGAGGGTTAATAGAGATGTATGGAAGAAGAAAACATGCTGCGGATAGAGTGAAGAGTAGTGGGATAAGTGCAGGAGGATGATAATTATGTTTGTGAATCAGATATCTGATATGTATTTCATCATCAACCCATTAAATGTCCCACTGCTGGGCACGGGTCTCCTCTCAGTATGAGAGGGATTAAGTTATAGTCCACCACGGTTGCCACGGCCCGCGCTGGCCTAATGCGGGTTGGTATTACCCATTAATATTATGTATTTAATACAGTATATTTGACAATAATATAAGTACATTTCGCTAGCAGTGAAAACTTTATCAAGCAAGTATGGCATTCAGTTTGTAATTTCAAAACTTGTTCATTAGTTTAGTTTATTATTTCTAGTGAAATTGAAATATTAACGACTGCATATATTTGGATAATTTGAAATTATACCTAATCAAATACAATTAAATATTACGACCGAGATAAGGGACATTAAGAACAAAATGTTAATTTACTACTTGTTACATAAAGGTAACAAATAACATCATCATCATCATTAAATCAGCCAAGGCCTGGACAGGTCTTTGTTTAGCAGTGGAAATCTTTTCAATTTTACATACAGTGTTCCCGGTAAAG
The DNA here is from genome assembly GCA_946251955.1 of Acronicta psi. Lineage (NCBI taxonomy): Eukaryota > Metazoa > Arthropoda > Insecta > Lepidoptera > Noctuidae > Acronicta > Acronicta psi. The sequence goes on from OX276482.1 coordinate 13,510,800, forward strand.
TTGGCTAAAGCAGTAGACTTTACTGGAGGGACGCAGGTTCAAACCATGTCTGAAATCGTATGTTTATCTTTCGCTATTTATTCCATGATTTCCAACTCAAGAAATATTCTTCTTCTTCTTCTTCCTAGCCTCTTGCCAACAATGTTGGGGTCGGCTTCTAGTTTAACCAGATGCGGCTGAATATCAGTATTTTACACGAAGCGACTGCTATCACACCTCCGCAACCCAAATTATGTGCAATAAGCTAAATAAGTTTTTATAATTAGTGCATAAGTTGTTTTCTATACCCACAGACCAACCGTGAAGATGGTTTTGGGGGCTTTGCATAACGATGTAATTTTGAAAGTTTTAATAAAGATACATACATACGAACTGGGCAATACCCATATTCGAAGGAAATACTGGTTATCAAGCTTTTTAGGCTTATGACTACCACTAACGATTGACGAACCGACGGCTTTGCGTGCTCTTCAAGGCACGGAGGAGTCTCGATGTGTTAAGAATGGTCAGCCATCCACAAACTGCCTCGGAAATCGTAACCTTGCAGATCGGGGGCCCCTCCAACTCAAGTGGGAAAGAACCTTATCAACAAGTGAATTGCGATAAAAGGCATAAAATGTAGTAAGTTGTACATCAATGTCTAATAATCGGGAGAAATAAACAAAACAACTTTTATCACTGAAGAATGATTCTGATATACTTATCACACGTACATACATAGATTCATATCAGCTTTCTTTTAATGGTAGATTTATCTGATAACCACCACGAGATCCTGTCAATCTCAAGTGACTGTCAATTTCTCGAAGTCCTCAATCATTTTTATCGATATATGACAACGTGTGTACGTAAACAGGGATCACATTAACGTATATTTTTTATAAACAATATGTATATGAAGTATTGGTATTATCGCAACTCTTCTCTCGGGGCAAAAGATAAAGGTATTAATTCGATACGGTACACTTGAGATCTGATAAATAGATCTCCACGTTCTTTGATTGATAGACAGCTAGCTGCATGCCATGTTGGAGGTCTTGAACTCTTGAGTCATAGGCACTTGAAGGCACGCGTGGGGCAAAAATGCGCGCTACCATCAAGCCATTGTCAGAGACTGGACAACGGCCCACCCTGGCCAGCACCTGGCTGACTTGAGTCAACGAAGAACTCAAGTGTACTGATAGATGGAAGCTTCTCTTTTTTACAGTTGTCGCCAAACTTATTGTCCGTGTAATTTGGCACGAGCTCACTTTAACCCGGCCGTAAAAGTCAAAGAAAGAAAAATATTGAAATAAAATTATTTAAAACGGCTACGGCTTGAGCTTTCGTTTTTATTTATTACAACCCAATATTTTTCTTTTTCCGATTTTTTACGGTTAGGTTAAAGTTAGCTCGTGCCAACTTCAACCCGAACAATAATTTTGGCGAGAACTGTACTCCACTGCATATAAAAGAGGGAGTTTTGGTACAGAGCAAGTTGGAAAAAGTAATTGACAACTGGTAATCTTAGCATAGAAAATGACTAAAAAATACAAAAAGATAAGTCATTGATTTAAGTGTACCATGAATCTGCGTTTAAAATGTGACTGACTGATTTATCAACCATCTGAAGCCACTGAATCCCTTGGACTTTTAATTTATTAGACGTAGGCATTGGCTAAGAAAGGACTCATACGGAGTTGGTAAAATGCTATGAACGCAAGACATAATTTTCGATTTCAATATTTATTTGCAATATTCCAAATGGACTTACATCTTCAGTATCCTTGTCCGTCATAGCAACTATGGCCATGCTCATGTTGACCCTCATGGTGAAACAGAGCACCATCGCGAAGAACAGCATCAGGACTTGAAGGTGCCGGATCCCTGGGAACGGCCCTGGAAATATTAAACAAAAATTATTAAGATAAATAATAACATTATTGGTGTTAATATAGGTAGTTACTACTTTTAAATAATAGTTTTAAATATTTGTGCATGTGATAAATTAAGCTGAGCCAATATCCATCTTGCCCTTATTCCAATTTACTTGTGTTCAGAGCAATGTCTTTTTCTTCCATGTATCTCTGATATCATCTCCTCAGTTACATACAGTACGATTCGAACTTAATGGCGGCTCAGAAGTTAGCTACTCGCTGCGCAGTAACCCACCTCTCACCCCCGATGTAAGAAAAATTCGTTACTGCGCAGCGACTCGCCTCATGTTCCGAGCGGCCATTAAGTTTGAATCGAACTGTACAGTTTTTTTACTATAATCATTATCGTCTTTTCTTCCCTTGGATCTATGAAAATTAATATGTAATAACAAAATTATTAACAAAACTAGCTTTTGCCCGCGGCTTCTCCACGTGTATGTAGGAGCAAAATTAGTATTAGAAATTGATCCCAAAGAAGATAAAAAAACTCACTATATCAATTTCATCATCCTCTTAGCCTATACCGAAAATATGTTGAAGTCGGGTTTCAATCGAAACAGATGTGGTTAAATATTTAAATATCTTACACAAAGCGATAAAAACACTATTATATTAGACGAACAAAGACGTGCTATATTCAAAACCTGTCTGTCACACTTTGAAACAGTTAATAAATCACAACAAACGCTTTCTGCGGCTCCTCCAGCCCACGCGACATCGCGTTTCCATCGAACCTCATTGGTGTCAAAATTTAATTAATTCGTCGCCTTCACCCCGAGCCGCAATTAAGTCGACTCCACGCCAATATCTCAGTTAATGAGTTTTTGCAATTCCTGCATAACATTATTATGTGCGATCAATTGTTCTGTAAAGTATTTTCGTTATGGACCATCATTTCATATCTCCTATGTGGTACAAATTATTATTTTGGTAAGATGTTCATTAATATCATCATTATCAATTTTCTCTAGATCTTCTTTTAGAATCAGGTTGGCTTAGTCTACCATGCTGGTCTAGAGTGGGTGGATAGACTTCACAGTCAGTTAGAAAATCTCTCAGGTGCGATGCGTGCTAGTTTCCTCACGGTATTTTTTTTTAAAGCGAGAAAATGATAATATTATTATCTACTCCTTGTTCCGTTTAGATAAAGACGCTACTCTCAAGATACCTGTAGTATTTACTCCAAAAAGGTTTGGGTGAAAACTATTTCTGAATAAAAACTCTGATTTACTACTTCTTATTACCTAAACTCCACTTCAAAAGCAAATAAAATGGGAGTGAGATCTTCTTCTAGAAAAACCTCACTTTTTTTTAAATATTTCAACATGTGAGGGAATAATTAGCGGATACAATACAGAAACAATTGTTAGGGCCTCAAAGAGTCATAATTCTTTTAATATTAAATACTGAAAGTGAAATGGCTACCTCTATATTGTATAAATTGTACCTCCACTGAGGTAAACCCGGGGAAAATCTCGTTTGCTAATAATCTTATTATATTCAAATGTCCATCATAAGCACTAGCGCAACGCAATACCTATTTCTATAGTTTTAAACATTACCTAGCTATTACTAACGAAGTAAAAACATCGTGAGAACCATCCTTTTCCTTTGTGTAGCGCTCTAATGTGAAGATAATCATCGTCATCACGTTACTTTGTAGGTACACATAAAGTTAAAGGACCAGTATAAGCTGACCCCACATTATATGAGTTTTTCATACAATCAGAGGTCAGTCTTTTAATTGTATGTATAGCTTGATCTGTGTACGTATATGTATGTTATGTATTAAACTTCGTAAGTATTAGTTTTTAGACGAGCCATGTTTAGTTTTTTAAGCGTCGCTGGGCCTTAAGGCCGGTATTAGGTATGTAGATGTAGGTGGCAGATGTCTTGAAAAACCCCATCTATATGGTATTAATAAAATTAATCCAGAGTTATAGCTGAATAAAAAGTTCTGGGTTCGATACTCGAGATGAGTAAAGTGATGTTGGTTGATTGGTTTTCAATAAGGAAATTTCTCACTTTATAATTGAAAATCAATTTTTGGTTGCACATAGTTCAAAGCAATAGGCTCGCACCAGTTACAATAGTACATCAATCATTGTATTGACGTATATATAACAGATATCTCTGCCTAGCCCTTTGTGGAATACGTGTCGTGATTGTAAATTCTGTACAGTTACATTGCATTGTAACAATCAATGGTGAATCAATCATAACTGATTGTAAAATCCCATTCTTATAGCGTGTTATGTAAAGAGAATGTAATTTTATTGCTTTTCAGCTTATCTACACGATTGCGTCGCGTCATAGGTGAGCAGAAATCAAGCTATTGTGTTTGACGTTTACAGCCGAATGCACACGATAATAATTCTAGATGGATTCGTTAATGTAATTATATTAAGGCTGGATTTATCCTATCCCACTGAAAGTGAAGTTTGTAAGGATGGATGGATGTATGGATGTTTGTTACTCTTTCACGCAAAAACTTACTGAAGAGGTTTCGATGAAACTGTACGCTATTATTGTTTACACATTAGAATAACGTCATATCTAGAATAATGTCAGTCTAGTAAAATGTATGCCAGTGCTGTGTACTTCTATAAGTGATTCACCCTATAAAAAGATACTGTATTTTATATAAATATAAACTGTATTATTTAGTGAATAAGTCGCTGAAGTGCCTTGTCAAAATAAAAAAATATTACAGGCTACAATTTATAACGGGAATTTATTTTGGGAAATTCCTCCAAGATAAAATTTGATGAATGCATGTTACATCGCAGGGAGCAACTAGTCATTCATAATATCACTATATTGTTTTTTAAACCACAAGGGTGGCAAGCAAGCATGCGGCCCGTTTGATGGTAGACGGTTACCGCAGCCTATGGACGTTTATAACACCGAAGCGTAACTCACACGTTGCCAATCCTGCAAAAGCCTCTTACAAGATGTTTATAGAGGATTCACTGCGCCGACAGTGTAAGGGAATATTCCTCTTGCTGCCAGTGCAGCGCATCTTTAGATCCTTCTAAGGATCTGGCAACCTTACTCACTGTAGGAACACAACACACAATAAAGTGTGTTATTTGGCTGCAGTTTTCTGTAAGGCGGAGGTACTTCGCCAGACGGGCTGCTCCAGATTTGAGCCGTAAATGGTTGTGCCCTACCTCTCTTATTTATATATTATAATTAAGAACCATATTAACCTTAGTCTTCAAGTAAACGTTTGAGTTTGAGTTTATCATTCGAATACCATAAAAAATACAATTGATTGTTCATAGCTCATAAACTATAGAATGCTCAAGGAAAACCATAGTGAAGTAGGTACCTAACAACATCTTGTTGTTTCCTTATTTCAAGAATGAGATAATTGGAAAATAAGCCCGCATATTTGACATTGAGACGTAGCGCACACTGGGCGACATGCGAATACGACAGCTCGGCGACTTAACGCAACAAAAGTCTGCAGTCAACTATTTTCATACATTTACGCTATAGTCGCGACTTTGTGACTCGACCCAAAGTGTACGGAGATTTGTATGGAATCTATGAAAACTAGTGGCCCGTCCCGGCTCCACACGATTGGACATTTAAAAAAAACTAAAGCCTATGTAAACTGTTAAACAGCATGATATTATAGCATTCTATTAGTGAAATATTTTTTAAAACGATGAGTTTACGCCTTTATTAATTACAAAAAAAATTACAAATATTTTCTGTTAAGTATTATCTTTTCTATTATACGTCAGTGGTGATGAAATCGCATATCGCGTAGTGTGCACCATGTCTGAATTTACTTACAATGAATTAATTAAAAGTGAAATTACTAAATCAAATAAAGAGTGGTATGTACATATCGATGACGTTTGCTTCGTTAATGTTCATACATCTTATATTACAAACGCGCCGGTTTCGAGTGCTACGCACCTGAACCCACCTTTAAGGACCTCACCAATAAGGTTGGTGTAAATTATTCTAGGGCATCCCCTCACGCGCTTCCACTGACATTCATCTTATAGGTATATTCAAAGCCCTTTTGTTAGTAGCCGTTCATCTTTTTATTATTAGTCATAGTCATCATTCTTTCGACATGCCAAAACTGCTTCAACAATAATTTACTATTCCCACCCTGAATTTAGCCTTAGCTACTTTGAGTGACAAACTCTAACTATAGTGAACTAAAGCCTTTCAGGGTCACAAAATGAGAGAGCGCTCACGACTTTGCGCTGTTGTCTACACTAATATTATAAAGAGGAAAGATTTGTATTTTTGTATGTAACGAATAAACTCAAAAGTACTGAACCGATTTGAAAAATTCTTTCCATGTTAGATAGCCCATTTATCGGGGAAGGCTATAGGCTATATATCATCACGCTACGACTTATAGGAGCGGAGTAGTAATGAAAAATGTTGCAAAAACGGGGGAAAAAATTATAAGACCACGCGGGCGAAGCCGCTGGCGGGAAGCTAGTTGGAAGCTAGTCTATAATAATTCCTTTGTAATTTTTAAAAATCACCTTTCTAAAACATCTTGCTAAGGATCATGTTACAATTTGTTTGAAATGTCATGTGCGTGCATGATTTCAACTTCACCGAACTTCGAAAAAATAAAATAAAATTGTCAATTATTTTTTGTTGTAAGTAGGTATTGCATGTAAGTCATAAATGTATTTACGTGAATATTTCTTTCAAAGTGACTCTTAAAACATGCGTTTCGTTACAAAGACACAATTAATTCGATTCGGTTTTAAATTGGCTTCGCTAGAGGTTAGTTTGTAAACAACTTATTTATTACGTTCCATGACTTTACGCCTATTACAAAGCAATTAGGATCCTTGTGGTTTGATCTCCACATTCCGAGCTGCTGCTGAGAATTTCACAGAAAACCTAACAAGTATCACTTGTTTTGAAGTTGGAATCGAATCCAAGTTTTGACCCTCAGCGGGCTTGCTTATGACTACTGTAATAATGTGGTAATATTGAACCTATGTAAGGCGTTACAAAGTGACTTTCACTATCTTTCATTGAAGTTCTACAGTGTCAAATTAAAATATGAGGTTATTTTAGTGACTAAAATTCTCCGATTGTAACTAAAAACTTTGAGACACTTTGGTGTCGGTATCACACACGTTTATCCAGAAAAAAAACTTTGGGTAAAAATAAAATATCCATTGTTTACCCACCTAGTACCTACCAATTTCTAATCCCAAGCAATTCTCCAGAGTACTTGAAATTTACCAGTATTTCGACGTAAAAATTATTATATTAAGTATCTAAGTACGTGACATTTACTTTCTTTCCACAGTGATAATGGGAAAATACATTGTAAGTGTATACTTCATTTGTTGCATTAATTTTATAATTTGCCACGGTGCAACATTGTTTACTATCAAAAATAAACGTTATTTGTTATAATTTGTGCATTTTCATAAATACGTATAAGTTTGACGACCTCTAACCTTGGCGAGACAGTAATTTCAAATTAAATTAAATTATTCAATATTATTTTTTTAAATTTATAATTTTACGCAAGGTCTTCTTTAAAGTATTCTTAAAACAAAATTATTTATAACAAAGTATTCTGTTAAATATACACAAATGTTTTGAATGAATAATTCAAATACAGCTGCTTCGAAAGAAAATTATTTAAAGTGTATAACAGTGTACCTATTCTTAGCTATAATTTTTAAGTTAGCATGTTATTTTGAATTCATTTATATCTATGTTTATTATTATAAACACTTGATATACAAATAGGTAGTATAGGTACCTACTACCTTCGAATCGAAACGATTTCAGTTTAGGATTAGGTACAATAAAAAAACAATATTTTAATAAGTCAATTCCGATGCAATTTATTGATGTAACAGTCATTCTCAGGCAGGATAGCCTTGCCTGAGCCTTGATAGCCTATGTCCTTTCTCAGGATCTAGATTATCTGTGTGTCGTAGTTTTGGCGTGAAAGCGCGACAGACATACAGACACAGTTACTTACGCATTAATAATATTAGTAGGTATTCAACTTAAATATCCATGCGCGTGCACTTACATAGATGTATATGTATCCCTACAGTAGTAAATTAAAATTGCCTTACCTTTAGGGACTTTACTAACTTCTTCGACAGTCATTGTAACTATAAAAACTTAAGAAATCACAAAACAATATTGAACTGCTTAATGTTACTTAAAAAATCAATATAAAACTTTATTTATATTTATTTACAGTATATTTATAAACTGTAATTAATTTACATAACTAAAAAAATTAAATCATATTTGAATTTTGAACAGGCTGCGCGACCGACGCGCCAGTGTTGCGCGCGCGCTGCAGACTGTCTATATTTTTTCTTAATCATTCATAGGCAACGGAATATCGTCGTCAATGTCATGGACAGCTCTTGCAAGAGCGAAACCAATGCGTTTCGCATTATTTATGGCATAATAGAATTGAATTCAGACAGATCAATTTTTGATCACAATATTATACCGGTATAATTTATTTGTGAGAATCTTAAAATAAGTATGTTACTTCGTTTCGATATGAAAAAAAGAAAAGAGAGGAATCAAAACCAATCGGGATAAACATTTTTTATTATAAAAAAACCCAGTGTCTGACGAGATAAAATGTTACGGCCATTTTTATTTCGTCAGACACTTTTCCAACTGAAAGTATTACATCACAATATTGATGATACTTTTATCAAAATTTTCCATGCGGTACTCAAGTGGGAATTCCTGAATTGCAGTCTTGGTTTTTACAAGCATTTTACCTGCAGCACACCCACAATTAATTGTGTCGTAATACATACATACCGCATAAATTATACCGTTGGTACGGTCAATTCTGATTCATCATTTTCAACCTTAAGATCTTAATTATGAGGGCGATAGATTAGCGACTGTTAGATATTTGTTTGAAGGCTTTTTTCGTTTTCAGGTGCACTACAGATACTTAGTTACATTGCATTGCTATATTTTATGCCTCTTTGGCAGGATTAATCTAAAATCGAATCTACTTCGTTAGGCTAGTGGTCTTAAGTGCGACTGCTACGCTTGAGGTCCACAGTTCGATTCCCAGGTCGAGTAATGTGTTATTGAGTTTTCCTATAAAATTTCTCAGTAGCAGGTCGAAGTTTAGATTTGTACCCAGTTAATGGTACACATACCTGTGACTTGTGGTGTATGGCTGTTACAGTACTATATAAGTGCATGTCGGTTATGTATAGTCCACCTCTGCTTAACCGTTAGGGGAATACAGGCGTGATGGTATATCATTTTATGTTAATTTAATCAACAAAACACACATATTTGCGGATAAAAACTTTTCCAATTTTTTTAAATTGTTGGGTTGCAAAATAAAAGTAAGTGGTATTGCAAAACAGGCACAACATTTAAAAAAGAAATAGGTACTTATATTGACATTCGAACGAAAAACAAAACACAGTTAATGTACACACAGCATATAAAAAGGTTTATTAATTAAGTCTAATATCCATAATTATATTTAAATACAAAATCCTGTTTTATCTTCATAACAGGTTCACATGAAATTAATCATCTTCATACAATCTGTCTGAACATTTTTAAGCGCTCCATCTGAAACAATGATACAATAAAATATCATTTTAGTAACAATGGAAAGACATAGATATTTTTAATTATAAACTGCCTTTGGTCTAGTAATCTTCAGCAGCTACATAAGCATACCACCCCGTTAGGGGATGCGGGACGGCTATGTCGGGCTCTCCGGCCAGGTGGCCAGTATATCGTCTAAAACAACCACCACTACCACCTTCTGCATAGTGGCGGGATCACGGAAGTCACTCTCGCATAACCCGTGATGGAATGCGACCATAAAAAAGGAGAAGGTTCTCAATTCGACTGTATTTCTTTTTTTATATTTTTTACCTCAGAACTTTCGACTGGGTAAACCGATTTTGATGATTCTTATTTTATTCGAAAGCTAGTGCTTCCCGATAGGTCCCATATAAATTTTATCGAAATCCGGAGAGCAGTTTTAAAACAAGCAACGAAAGTTTTAAAAAATATATACGTAGATGATATTTTGGTTTTCTCAGTAACGTCGCTGTCTGTGCCGGGCAGTGCGTTTAGTTGGCCTCCCCATATAATATAATAGGTACAAAAAAAATACATCTATATTCCACTAAAACTCTCAAAATAAATTATTTTTAAACAAAAAACAAACCGCCTCCAAAAAACACCTAGGAACTAAAAAGCAAAAAAGAACATTTACATATTTACATTATGATTTCTAACTAATTTGGAGGCGATGCCTAGGTGTTTTTTTTGGTGCAAAATATCCTCATGGATTCCCGCCACCTGGGAAGGCGGAAGGGTATGTTTGACTCATACGGGCCAAAAACATTCAACATGGCCATGACGGGACTCTAAAGGTCCTGGGGTCGAGCTAAGTGTTGTTGAGCTCTCTCATATCAAATTAATCTGGGTGCTAATTCTGGTTTCTGTTCTTATTTTTTTGTTGCTTTGTCATAATGTCACTTTTGGGTCAATTTACGATCTAATTAGAATAAAGCTACTATAGGAATTAGGTATGCTTGACGTCCTTTTTAATTAGGAAGACTATAATTCGACAGTAATGATACTGAGATTAGATTAAAACTGGTTATATTTTGAGCATTTTATTTTATCCTAATCGACCTTTATTTAGCGAAAAAGATTATTTTTTACTGGTCTCATAATTTTCATGTACGTTTTTTTTTCTAAACCGTCTTGCGTTATCATTATACAGTAATGACTATAATTTACATGAATTCATAAAATATCAAATAATACACACGAGAAACTGTTTTAAATTCCCGATCAAACATTTTTATGAATGCTACTCGCATACTTGATAATTTTGTCGTACTACTCGTAGGGCGATATAGTAGTAAAATACTCGTAGTATCTCGCTTAGCAAAAGTTAAAAATAATTCCAAACTCCGAATTGAGCACAGGAGTTCATACTCGGTTGGCTTTTTAAAATATAATGTGATAGTTGAAAGTTGTACTAATTGTTTTCTTTTGTCCTCGATCGGTATTTTTCTAAGATGCAATAATTACAAAAAAAAAATTTTTGGGTATATACCAAAAGCCAGTGACACGGCCGACGTTAAAAGAAGGCCGACTGCCAGAGCAACTTCAGCAGCTGACACGTACGACTGCCCAATGAGGGCGATGGATGGACCGTAGACACCTGCGGGAAGACTCACGGCTATGAATAGGAAGGAAGACTTTTATTTATTAACCAAGTCGATGTAGCGATATCTGCCGCGCTTTGATCCGACGATGTCTGCGGTCTAGTGGTTCGAGTACCGGACTGCTGATCACGAGGTCGTGGGTTAGATTCCCACAAGACTGAAATATTTATGTGATGATGAATATAAGTATTTGTGTTTGTCTGGGTGTTTCCTATGTATAATAAGTATGTATTTGTATAAAAGTATTATACCCATTGTCTAGTACCCATAGTATAAGCTCTGCTTAGTTTGGGACTAGATGGTGCTGTGTAAAAATTTCCCCAAAAAATTTTTTTATTTTTTTTTATTAGCCATTGCTGTCCCACTGCTGGGCAAAGGCCTCCCCCAAAAAAATATTATATAAAAAAAACTGAATCGCGCAAGTAACAACTTGCATAATTTACAACCACCTGACATCAACCGCCAGGAAAAATACCTTCCTGATCGGATAGAGAATATATAGGATCTTGTTCCATAGCTAGATAGTTAGCAGCAACTGAAGCGTACTGACGGCCGCAAGTTGTGCCTTTCAAACTGAATCAGTTCAGGGTATTCAAAAACGATATCCCTAATGGCATTATTACAGATGACTAAAGATACTAGTTACGTACACACTGACCAATGTTTACAGTCTGAAGAAAAGTTTTTAAGGAAAGCGTCCCCATACTTGCCAATAGAATTATAAATTTTCCTCGTTGCTGTAATGCTGAGTCATTTCTTGTTGGGGAGGTAGTCAGATAAGTACCCGACGGGGAAGGTCAGCAAATACACGACGAAATACGGCAGGGTTGACATAAGCCCAGTCTGAGGACAAAATAATAATATAATATCATCACGTATGTGTTTCCCTATGGTGAACCATAGAGAACAGGAGAGGAAAGATGTTTGGCCACTTGATACGACACGACAACTTCTTTAAAACCATACTAGAAGGGAAAATTGAAGGAAAAAGAGGAAGGGGAAGACCCAGACGAAGTTTTATAGAGCAAGTGAAGGAAAAAGTGAGGAGCGAGTCGTATCAAGAGGTAAAACGAAAGGCAGAAGATCGAGAACAGTGGCGATTGCTCCACCGACAAGAGCTGAGCTCTTAAATTTATGAATGAAGAATGAATGTGTTTCCAGAACAGAACAGAAGTGTATATATACTCTTGTATCCAAAATTCGCCATGACGTTAAGCTGGGTGCGATTCTCTTCGAGTGTATCAGGTAGGACCACTAAAGAGGAAATCCAATGAGACAAAAAATATGACAAAATTATACTGCAGTACCTACTTTACTTTTTTATCGTGTAATAAGAATTCATAATATTTTCATGTTAATTCAAATATTTCAATCGTCGACATGGAACAGACATAAAAATATCCGAAATAAATAGAATATTAGTTCCTTTGTTTCTTTAGTCGCCACCAGAAAATAGAGGCAAGGCTTTTTGGCCTTAATTAAAATCAATTTAAATAACCCTAATACGCTTTTGAAATGCGTCAGCGTTATAAGCATCGGTTTTCATGGTGTCTGTATTTAGAGACGTTAACAGTAAATGGGTTGTTCTTAATTGTGCCGCTTTATAAAGCTTTAGTATTCGTTGGTAATTAAGGCGTCGGTATACAGCAGGGTGGTGTCAACTTTAAAGCCTTTGATATTAAAGTCTAAATGAAATTTTCAATGGTGTTGGTATTAAGTTGCAGTTCACTGGCTTTGATGTACTTTACCGCTTTTATATCGACACCCAGAACTTTCTTCATGTAGGAAGGCATTTCCTTCATCAGAGTCCAGTATCCCCAGTTTTGTACACAATGGACCACAATCAGGGATAAAAACGGCGCAGATGTCGTTAAATAATCCGATCAAAGCCGCTACTATTGGACTACATCTGATGTTTTAGGACTTAACGTTTGAGTACATAGCAAGACAGGGAGAAAATTATTGAGAGGAGATTAAAGGACCCTAATATTATTGATGTTTATGACAAAAAGTAAGGCAGAATAATGAAGAATGTATACCTTTGGTTCCTAAAGCTGCCCCAAAGAAGTTTGTCTATACCGTCGCTCCTCCTCACTGATTAATTTCAACTTCTGAGGTGAAGCAGCACCCACAATAATGTACATTACTACCCGTACTATCCCGATTGCTCCATTGGCATAGAAGATTGCTTGCCAACTCCAGGCATCTGCTATAAAACCTGACACTGCCAGTTGGAGAGCATTGCCGAACTGGGATCCTAAAATAATATAATAGAATCTGAACTACATAGATCAATCCAAAAGCCAAAAGGTAAATTAAAGATGTTCCAAATAATATTACCGATGCAGTCGTAAATGGGTGTTCTTTAATCTCATATCTAACAAACAATGCCAAACCCGAAGAAGGTTATATTGTAATGTGATCGAAAATTGACCCAAGGTTGACATATATATTATACTGAAACAAGATCAGCAATAAGTTTTTTTTAATGTTAAGCGGGAACGTCTGCCATCTAGAACTTGGGATGTATGGACTTACACAAAGACAAGCTGTAAAGTATTCAAGATAAATTTTTTATGTCTTTTTTACTATATATTATTTTATATAAAATTAAATTTTATTTTTTAACTTAAGATAAGATAAGAGAGTGAAGAATAGGTGTAATGTATTGCGAATAGAATTACTATTACAATAAACTAGTTACGCGTGCTGTGGTAGAGGGCGCGGTAGAGAGACGTGCGACACTGACATTGACAGTTGACAATTGACAACATGCTATATGATATTACACTCCCTCTCGGAGTCTAGTACCCCAAGCGACACCACGTATAACAAAACCAATAAAAATGAGGAAACAATACATGTTAAATTAAGATACATTAATAGCTTACAACTTATCTGACGGTTAGCTGCTATCCAGAGGTAGGAAAACAGGCCCTTATTGTTATTTAGGTTCCAGAACGCATAAAATCGAACATAATAAATACTTATTTTGTTCTTCTTGTATTATTCCATTTCATTCTATGTATTATTCCTGTCTCTAATTTGAAGACGAAAAAAAATCTCAAAATCCAAAATCTCAGAGTCCCAAAATCCTCCCCTGGGGAACTCCAAATGGCTCTTTGCCCATAATGAAAAAAAATTATACGGTCAGCTTTGAATCGTCATGTATGGCAAATAAATAATGAAATTCTATCTTTGAAAAACCATACATTCAGTAAAATGTTAACCTGAGGCAAAGACGTTCAAAAAGGTCAGGTACATAGTAGGTATACTAGGTATGTACTCGCAAACGGCGCGTGTATAATTATGATAAAATGTATGAGCGTGGGCGAAGTAAAACTAAAGGAGTGCGCAAGAATTGTAGCAAATTGCGTTTTGTAGTTTCTGCCTGTAATATTTGTTAAGTTTACGTTGCGTTTTAATATTCATACGCAATTGTGTACAACACTTACTACTTCGGTAATTTTTTTTTTTTTGATAATATTATTAAAAGTGGAATTCTTTAAAGTAAAACATATAATTATGATCTGCGTAATTATTATTTTATTATGTACTAAGGTCATCTTCATTTTCGTAGCAGTTTCCCATGAATATTGTCTTCAAGCAACTTTGACCGTGCTCTTGGACGTATCATCTGAAACGACAATATTATCAGAATCAAATGAAAGTAAAGCAACAACGTGAAGACTATCTATCTCTATCTATACGCACTCTCTTGAAATGCTAGATAGTTATTATGTTGTAGACTTACCAGCTCCTTTTCCATCCGTATCTTCTGGCGGATCGTTCCATTCCTGTGTTTTGCTGGTGCCAAATATAAGGTACAATGTATTACCAATGACGTATACTGCTGATGCTATGTAGAATACTTTACGCCATTCTTCGGGGTCGGACTGGAACGTATATATATATATATATTTATTTTGTACCTTCAAA
Source organism: Acronicta psi (assembly GCA_946251955.1). Classification (NCBI taxonomy): domain Eukaryota; kingdom Metazoa; phylum Arthropoda; class Insecta; order Lepidoptera; family Noctuidae; genus Acronicta; species Acronicta psi. The sequence goes on from OX276482.1 coordinate 13,525,882, forward strand.
CGACTGCTACTTTTTTAATTATTGGACTGCTCCATAAGCTTTCTAGATTGTGTTGTGTACTCACCTCATCTTGTAAAACGGCACCAGCAACCAGAGGGGCAATAATTGATATAATATTGGCAGCCATGTTGGTGATACCAAGCAATGTTCCTGCGTAATTAGGTGCCATGTCCAAGTGCACCAACTGCCAGAAATAATATTAATACACATTCTTCAAAAAAAGTAGTAAATTATGAGGTTCGCTTTATGGTCCCTACATATTATATTTAGGTAAAATAATTTTAATACCCGTACAACGTGATACAAAGCAGTTATTTCAATTATGTGCTTCAAGTGTAAGTTCAATTCAGTTCATTTACAGTAACAGAATTTCTCAATAAATTATTTTTTTAACGGAAACATGGCGTCCAAATGTTATCTATCATACTGTGCATATTTATCTTAAAAGTCACGTTGCAGTTTGGCAGTGGAAGATGTTGGCAAAACTGATAACATATAGCAATAATAAATTAATAAATTTTTTGAGGTTATTGTTTTAAAATTAAAATTATGAAAAGTTTGTCACAAATTAAAATCACTAGCTGAATCTTAAGTGAGAGCTATAGAGTCATGTACAAAATAAAAACATGGAACGTCTTTATCTCGACATTCGGAAATCACCGTAATGGGAGAAAAAAGGAGCAGATGGCAAAAATATGGAATTAAGGCAATCATCATAGCGTATAGCATTCATCCTCCGTGGACCTCTATATCTAGGTTTTTCAGCCAGTTTGTAGCAGCGGGTGTGAACTTGTGTGTGAATTTCCGATATTCCACCGAGAAAACAGTGAAGTGGGCTTTCGTTTACAGCATAGGAAAGTGTCTAATCAGGCTTTATGTATGCAGCACACAATTACATAAAAAGGATAATATTATTTTTGAGGTTATTTTACCATGAGGCCAGTGACATGGCCGACATTTAGACCGATTACTACGGTGAGTAGGGTGACTGCCAGGGTCACATTACCGGCCGGCACGTATGAGAGACCGATGAGGGCAACAGCCGGGGCGAAAAAACCTGCAATAAGTTTCTATGTTATAATTATGACCAACAGCCTGTACCTGTGTTAGATTGCAGGTAGACGAAAATTTATCCTAGTTAACGGATCTCAGCTTTGCAGTCACTTTCTGCGAGTCATCATTCTATTTGACTGGCCATAAGACGTCTTAAAATCTCTAATTTTTATATCCTATAAAATCTTTTTTCTTTTCTAATACTCGTATATAAAACAAAGCAGGGTTTGTTACAACCCTTATTACTCGAGAACTGCTGGACCGATGCTGCTTTTTGATTTGTTGGATTTATCTCCACCCCGAATAACGGAATAACAATTAACACGGGATTCAAACTTGGCGCGAGTGAAGCTGCTAGTAAATAATTAAACGATTAATACTTCACTCATCAAAATCAGACGAGTAATTAAGATACTACTAACACAAATTATCATTACCCTTCCTTTTGGCTTTTACCGTCGTCGAGTACAAAGAAGTGCGCATTTACAGCATTGAGTTAATGCCTTGCTTTGCCATATTTATACGTCAGTTCAGTTTTCATTAGTCTTAAAATTGGTACATACTAATGTTAGCAGAATCAGATTTTCCGAACTGATTCGGCCCATTGCCACCTTCAGCTTGCATAAAACCGCGGTTCACCATACTTGCCTATAGAATTGGACAGTTTCCTCGTGGCTGTGACGCTGAGCCATTTTTTATTGGGGAGGTAGTCAGACATGTAGCCGAATGGAAAGCTCAGTATGTAAACGGCTAAATAAGGCAGTGCTGACATTAGGCCATTCTGAGGACAATGAGAACTTATAAGTACTTCTTTCTCTATTACATTCTTTGTACTGTAAACATTTATGTGATTAAATGATCCACAAAGGAACTAATCAAAATATCCTCTTACCGCTTTAATATCAACACCAAGCACTAGTTTCATGTAGGTCGGCATCTCCGTCATAAGGGTCCAGTATCCCCAGTTTTGACTGCAGTGAAGTACGATCAGGGATAAAAACGGCACAGATGTCCATATTGCTTTCCATGGAGTTTTGTTTTTCTGTAGCAATCACAAAAAAAAACGTTAAATATTTCTCATCAGTACTGCGACACAGATTTTGAGAGCACAGACAGGAATTGCGCTATAATGCCCCTAGGCCCTTTAAAGGCTCGACGTGACTTAGTAAATCTTACGAATGTGTCTATAAGACTTTCTGGATTCCTGGGGATATTAGAATAGAATAGAATAGAATATACTTTATTGTACACCAAGAAACAATACAAAGTAAAAATAAAGAAAATACAAGAGTACAATTGGCGGTCTTATCGCTAAAAGCAACTTCTTCCAGACAACCACTGGATGGATAAAGGTCGATAAAGAAAACAGATAACGGGCAGTTGAAGGTGTACTCAATAATACAATATACATATACATAGATAGACTAGAAAATCTAAAAATATATATTGAATATATACATATATATATATATATACATAAACTATATTAATATAAGATATGAAATAATACATAGAAGTAACAATTTATACGGAAGGAGCCAAGTAGTGTTCTTTCACCAGTTTTTTAAAAGAGGCCAACGTTTGTGCACGCCTCACGGACACTGGTAGTGCATTCCACAGACGAGTGGCTTGTACGGTGAAAGAGTGGTCATAAAACTTTGTAGTGTGCATGGGCATTTTTAACTTTAAGTTCTCTGATGACCGTAAGGATCGCAAGTGTGTATCACAGACGAACTCAAAACGAGCTTTAAGATAAGGGGGCGTTGTTGGATTAAACAGAATACTGTAAAGTAATGAGAGAATATGAGCATTCCGACGAAGTCGTATTGGAAGCCACTTGAGCTTAGCACGAAATTCGGACACGTGATCATATTTGCGTAAACCAAATATGAATCTTATACAAAAGTTCTGAAGACGCTCAAGCTTATTAAATTGGTCCTCGGTGAGATCAAGATAGCTAGCATCGGCATAGTCAAGGACAGGCAGTAGAAGAGATTGTGCAAGCGCAATCTTGGTGGCAGTCGGAAGAAAGTTGCGCAGCCGTCTCAGCGACCCTGCTGACGCAAACATCCGACGGCTGGTTTCCTTTAGTTGTGGACCCCATGACAAGGTTTTATCCATGTATATCCCCAGGTTTTTAACAGTGCCACTCACAGGAATTTGAATTCCTTCAAAGATAAATTGCGGAAGGTGGAACCAATCAATCAATAATAATCAATATTGATTATTATTGATTGATAATAATCAATATTGTCTTCAGTTGCTGGAGTAGTATTAGCTAGTTAATAATATACCTCGATGACTCATGGCCTTGATATTATTTACATTAGTAGGTTTATACCAGCCTAGTAGTTTGCAATTAGGTCTAAATACATTCAGGCACTTTGGCCTTTGGGCACTCGTCTGATGAGAAGAGTAGAGGGTTTTTATCAAAAACGTTACCTTCGGTGCTCCAAGCTGGCCCAAAGAAGTCTGTATGTACAGCCGTTCCTCTACACTGATTAACTTTGACTTGTGTGGAGAATCAGCGCCCACGATCGCGTATATTACTACCCATACTGCTCCAGCTGTTCCATTTATGTAAAATATTGCTGGCCAGCCCCAAGCGTCGGCTACAACCCCGGACACTGCCAACTGGATGGCGTTTCCAAGTTGAGATCCTAAAACAACATTTGATAGATAACTAAATATTTATCTTATTTATCTGTGGCTACTGCCACTGGCAACTGGGCAAATGAGAAACCATTTTAATGGTACTGCATTAAAGTCCTTATCCAATGTAATCTATGATTTTTTGCAGCAGTTAAGGCATTCTGTAACACTTCTATTAGTTATTAACTTCATCTATTTATCGCATGTTTAAACGGATTAGAAATTTTTAAAGACCTGCATTTATCATGGCACCCATCCGACTCTTCTCCTCCACCGGGGCCCACTTTCCAATAAGGTTATATATCGAAGGTACTACGAATCCTTGAGAAAGGCCCTGGACAACACGACATGCGCAAACTAGTTTCCACCCGCCCTGAAAAGTTTAAGGTGTCTTAATCAATCAAGTCATCAATCAGTCAATGACGCTTAGGATCAATAACTTTAATAGTAAACAAATCTACATGCGAGCAATGTAGTAAATTGTATTGGCTATAACGCTGGGAGGAGCTTGAGACAAGTATACCGTAATACCGTCCACACTGCTTTAGACACTTATACAAGACATGTCTAGAAGACCTCGATGCGAAACGCCAAGTACAGAAAACTCAACCAAAACACTCCTGTAATGTCCAGATCTTCCGGTCAGCTGTATAGTGCGCCTTGTGATCGTGTCTTCTAGTTGAAGTTCGGCTTCGCAAGTCACATAAGAGCCCATTATAATGACCAACTCAATATTTAGGTGTTGCCATCATCGGATACGGTGTGGAGACATTGCATTGACCAAGAATTTTGAATAGAGAATCTTAAAAGTGAGAATATCTTCTTGGTATTGTACTGAATCTTCTTGTACTTACATAATATGCAGCTAAAGGTATTGCAAGGGATACTACAGCATTAATAGCAATTGCCATAGTAAGAAGCTTACTTCCACCATACTTCGCAGCCATCTCGCCGGCTGGGATCTGGAGAACGATGTATCCCCAGAAGAATGAAGACAAGATCACACTTTGGGTCTGAATACTCCAGTTAAAAGACTGAAAAAGCAAATAGAATGTGAATGTTTTCGAACATTTGACCTAAAAACATTAAAGTTTGATGTTCTGAAAATGTTTGAGCCTATGACCATGAGTTTTTCTCACTAAACTCGCTAGCGATGCCGTAAAATTTTTGTATGGAAAACCTTCCAATGCTTCTAGCGGTTACTTAAGGAACTAAAATCGGCTATGAGATTACAGCGTTTCGATGCGTAAAAAACCTATAGAAAGCAATTCGATAGAACTCATGGTTGAGGTACCGTTCACTGGTTCCTCCAGTACTCACGTTATCAAGTGACGTGTCCGTCATCACGACTATGGCCATGCTCATGTTCGCTCTCATACCATAAGCTAGCACCAGCGCAAGGAACAGCATAAACGTTTGAACGTAACGGATCCCACACGATGCCTCTGAAAGTTAAAAACAAATCTTTATAGGGATTTATGGAGTCTTGATTTAGTTTAAGGGTATTTTGGAGACACTGTCTCGTTAGTCTAGTGGTCCTTAGCGCGACTGCTATGCTCGAGTAACTGGGTTCGATTAAAGTGGCCGGGTCCAGTGCTATTGGTTTCTCTCATTGGTTCATCCATTTACCTAATTTTCAGTAGCAGCTCGCAGTTGGATTTGTGCCCGGTTGATGTTTGGGCAATAGGGTCATTACATGGGACATACTGACGAACTGCGTGTGTACATAAGTACACCTCTTCCCTTTGAAGAATACTGGGGTACACTAGTATTCCGAACGCTAAATCTGCGCTGAGGAAACATTGGTATTCTCTTAAACTCGACAATACCAGTGGCGCCACACTGACGTGTGTATCGTGAGTCAAATCTCAAAGGTCTACCACCTTTGAGATTTGACTTAACATTACAATAATACACTATTTTAACTTATTTAAAACCATTTTTCCTGACTGATCTAACAAAACCAACGAAACTACGCCAAGTCTTCTAAAGAAAGCTGAAATAAGGCACATAGGTATATTTTATATCTACCTTAAGTAAATAGAGGAGTAAGGAGGGAGGATACATGAAATACCCCAAAATCCTTTTCTAGCGATCAAAGAAATGATTTTGGGATTTTTAAACGAGATTGGGAAAGATGAAAACTCACTATTTTTATCAACAGATAATTATAAGTAGCACTTACTTGGCTTCTCATTCTCAACGTCTTCGCTTACCATTTTGACCAAACACAAACAACACTGTATTAACTACAAAATATTTTGTCAAATACACGTAAATAGAATGTGTTCGGTATTTCTCGTGAACTTGTTATCTATAACGCTTGACACAATTGAGTTGTTATTCGATCGTATCAGGCAGATCACCCAGCATCCGCGTAGGTGATAAGACCTGTTAAGTAATACGTGACCCTGAAGTAACAATCTTTAAAACTAATTAATTTATTAATAATGTTAGCCACAAGTTTTGTATTATTTGTTTGTAATATAACCTAACCTAAATTAAACATTTAGAAAACCCCCGACACGGAATGTAATTTGCCATTTTGTGGTGGCGGTCATCTTGGATTTGAAATTCATCATAGTGTATAGTATTCTCCTAGTTAAGCCCTTTGATTTAATACCCATGTTGATCGAGTAGTGAAAAAATATGTAATTCGCTATTTTGTGGCGGCGGCCATCTTGGACCGATTTTCATCAAACATAGATAAGAACACTCCCGACTAATTCACCTTTTAAATAAAAAAAAAAGAAAATCAAAATCGGTTCATCCGTTCGGGAGCTACGATGCCACAGACACACACACATACACACACACACACACACACACACACACGCGCGCGCGCGCGCACACACACACACACACACACACACACACACACAAACACACACACACACACACACACACACACACACACACACACACACACGCGCACACACGTTAAACTTATAACACCCCGTCGGTTTGCGTCGGTGTGTTAAAAAAGAAGAAAGATATATTTTTTCTGGACTCGAACTGAACACAAATTATACAAAAAACAAGTAAAGATATAGAAAACTTTTAACTGACTACTACCATTCTATCACGCCTGCAGATATTCCCATAGGATTATGCATTGGTGTACTAATATTATTACCTACACACCCACCAGAGCTCAGAATCGAATGCTGAAATAAAATTATATAAATTAAATGTTACACCTGGGAACCGCACCCAGAACTTCACACCAAGAAACCGTACTTTCAAACCACAAGACCAATGAGACAGACATAACAGAAAGATCCAATAAATTAAGTATTATTGGCGAATCAGATAACATTATCATTTCTCGTTACATTTACTGAACGATAATTGGAAAGTCGAAAATAAATATAATAAGATAAATGGACTCGGATAAAATAATATGGATTCGATATTGTTTCGGAGTAGAAGAGCTGTGTTAGACATTATTATTGTAATCGATAACATGCTTATTATAAGATAATGTGTAATATTTAAAGACATTTTGTTATTTCATTGGCTTAGTTCAATCTTCGATGATTTGAATTGGGACATATGCAGTAGTAATCTAACAGTATATATTCATAAACCATAGAGACAATCATGGGCGCAGCAGATATTTTTTTGGACCAGAGCCCAAATAATTTAATCGTTCTCCTTTGCACAGTTCCTTAGTTAAAGAAGGCAAGCAGTCAAGAACTAATAAGGCAAGTTGACAAAGACATTCAAAATTTAATGTTCCATCCATGGAATTAGAGAAAATGAGATTATTATGGGTAATTTGCCGTTCTATATATAAACTGCAATGTAATAAAGTGTCCGAGAAGGCACTACTGGCTGTGGTTAGGGGCGTGTTGACGCCGACACTAATGTATGGTAGTGAAAGTTGGGTATGGCAAACAAGAATGAAAGTAAAATAAATGCCGTAGAAATGAGAGCTTTGAGAAGTATCTGTGGTGTAAGTTTGAAAGATAAAGTGAGGAACAGCGGAAAAATGATATAGTAACTCGGATTGAGAAAGGTATGTTGAGATTATTTGGGCATATAGAGAGGATGGATGAACGGAGATTGACGAAACAAGTATACATGGCGAGTACGAATGAAAGAGTCGGAAGGGGTTGACCTCGGCGAACGTTCTCAAAAATGGCAAGGTTTAAGAGCACCCTAAACCGACGAACATGACGGGAGGTTAATGAACATAGACGAAACGAAAGTGGTGTGCCAGGATCGCAGCAAGTGAAAATCTATAGTCTCTGGCTACCCCTATGGGAAACAGGCGTGAACCTATGTAATAAATTGCTCCCTGGTCTTTATAAAATTATACAGATTACATTGAGCCTTTTTCTATTATTGAGTTACTATTGATTCTTTAATCTGTTATCTGATGAACTTCTTATTGTAATAGCCAACGGTTCACTTGATATCTATTTTAGCTGCTCGATGAACCGGCAACGGCTGTAGATTGCTTTTTGTCGAACTTATCATTTTGCAGATAACTAGTTGCAATATCGAATTATTCTGGTTACGATGAAATTGTGTATTTGTTGCATTGGGCCATCATATCAGCCCTAGGCTGTCCTCTTTTAAACAAAGGTCTCCACATTAAACTTACATAATCCCGTACTCTTTTTATCCCGTTGTCTTTGCATCTCGTTGGAAACCTTCCTCCGCGGTACACTCGAGAACCTTTTTGCCCCAATGGCTATTAATTCTACGAGCTATGTGGTCGAGCAATATCTACCTTTTTTATTCCTACCTCATTTACAGCCGCCACTAGGGTGATGAATTTAAGCCCACTCGATTTATATTGCCTCGATTTTAAATGACCTAGCCTTAAATAACTTTTTAACATCCATCTTAAGTGCTACTGTTCTTTGTTATACAGAATCCAAAACCTCCAATTTAGCCTTTGAAAGGATACTGGAAAATTAAATAACTAAATAGCTATTTTATAAATAAACCTCTTTGATGATAGATAGTTTAAAGTAGTATAAAATGTTAGGTGGTAAACTCAATTGTGTTTAACGTCACATTCTTTCTTTGCTACACTATTTTCAACTTTAAAGTTAGTGTACAACGTAAATCGTAGACTTAAAACTGAAAATGTTGTAATAATATCATCTGCTTCTAATCTTTAATCTTCTTTGAATCAATAATAGTGGAAAGTAATTTTCAAAATGTTACTAGCTATTGAAGAAAGGGGGAATAATAGAGCCAATGAAGAGAGAGAGAGAGAGGATACATTATCTCTCTGAAAAGACATTAGAGGTGGTCTAAAAATAAGTTGAAGTAACACTGTTGTAAAAATATTTTGTTAAAAAAAGTCAGGTATAAGGAATACTTTCTCTTCATCTTATTTTTAACGTCATTGATAAAAAGCGCTGCTTGAGTGTTTGCCCTTTTTAAGCTTCGACAGTCTTTACGGGTACTTAACTAATGGGTTTTCAAATATTTTACAAATAACAATACTTCGAAGTGCGTGTTCCTGCCGATATTGAATTTCATGATTATTATTCATGATTACTCTTTTAGATCACAATGATGGTAGAAGATACAAAAATGATGAAAGAATTATAGCAAGGTATAACGTAAATAGTTATAATAAAAAGTTTTTAAAGGCGTTACAGGTGTTCAGTTTATAATGTAATTAATCTAAACACAATTATTGATCATTTAAAATGAAATGATCCCGAGGACTAAAATTCAAATAAAAATCTGTTTCAATCACCTACTCTCATCTCTTCTCCAGAAAGAACTGTTAAGTCTTCTACTTTTTTTACTTTGGAACAAAGATTCATTGGATAAAGTCCTCTGCTAACGTCACATTACTTCCTTTACTTAGTTAAACAAAAAATCTCCAGCGCTTTAATCAAGAAAATGGCAATGAACTAATATTGATATAAGTATGCTGAAGCCAAGATAAATCTGGGAACACTAAAAAAATCTGCAATAAAAACTTTTCCGATTTAAGAACAATAAAGTTTTTGTAACTCCCTCCAATTAATGGACCTTCGTAAATTATGGTCGTGGCAAAGTCAGTTTAAGTTGTTACAAAAGGTAGGGGGATAGCTTCTTAAATCTTTAAGGTTCATGTAAATTGACATCGAAAAAGAATGATAAAATGTAAAAAAGAAACTTTTTACAAAAAATACCATTCGGAAATTTCACTTGCCCTTTGAGACAGATCCTTTGGACAAAGTAATGAAATTCTTCTGCCGAAGAAAATTAATCGCTCCTCCCGTACTTTTCACTGACCTCGCCTTTTCCGGGTGCAAACATTTGTTTTGCCCATTAAAAATGTTGCGAATGAAAATGTTTTCGATGGACAAAAGTTTTTAAATTAAATTTTTGACTATTGTCTCTGAACTTGGGTCCAATTCCAAGCGGGATGAATTAGATTTAATTCAGTGTTTTTTACATCACGTACATTACCTACTATTATTGTAAGTAATAACACCAAACTGAAATTGTCATTTTATTTGATTACTAAAAGGCTTATTTACCAAAGAATTTGTAAGCCGGAATAAGTAAAATGTATGCTCCATTTGTTGTTAAATGAACCCGTTCAAAAATCGCAAGTGCTTTGCAGTATTTTTGATGTTCACTTCCTTACAGCCACAATCACTCTCTTTTGATGACAGCAATATATCTGTCGTTTCAAATCTCTTTATATTAATCATCCTCTCGGAACACATTTTGTGAAGTCAAAATATTGGATGCATTTAAAAGTGTATGCTGCAACTTGGAACATTAAACATTGAAGTGAAATTGATAGGAGTGTAATTCATGGAAGCTGAAACGTTCGTTAATCATCCCGTCCAAATGCTGTGACGTTACCATTTATGTTGAACACTTTGTTGCAACGGTTTTCTGCATCCGAAAATCTCTTTATTTCTCGCGCTTCGCTAACAGATTTACAAATTTACAAACAACCTAACCCACTAACTAACCTACTCCCAGGCAGAATTAAAAAAGTGAAGTATAACAATGTAATAGATCAAATAAAAAGATAGTATACTATACTATACTTTACTATCCATATAGTTATAATAAAAATTGCCATGCATCTAGTCAATGTGTATAGTTAAACTTTTTTATTGTATTGTTCATTTATATAAGGTATGTCAATTAATAAATAAATTTCATCTGCGTTATGTTTTATTATACCTAATTTATTTGCAAATTATTTTCTACAATTAATCACAATTTAGGCTTCTCCATCATTGGATGACCCTCTTCATCTGCATTTACTTCCTCAGGAGGATCGTTCCACTCTGCTTTTTCAGCTGTTCCAAATATCACGTAGATGAGATTAGTAAAAAGATAGAGACCAGATGCTATGAAGAACACTTGTCTCCAGAGGTACACGTCATTCTGTAAATGAATATAAGAAGGCTTAGCAAGAAACAAATTATTTGTTTTGTAAAACCAAATCAAATTCTACATACATAAGCTACTAAGCTTGATAATATAATATAATATAAAATATGATGATAAGCGTGAATCTTCTAGTACAGGTTATTTATTTTTATTACTACTGAATGGAAATAGTTTACAAATGATTCGGAACTATCACCTTGTAAATATGAAGGCTTGCATGATAACCTGAATCCGAAGATTTCATAGAATATATTTCAATTTTATTTTCTGGCCTTTATTTTGGTCAGAGAATCAGCATTGCCATACAACGTGGCAATGCAGCCAGCCTTCTGGGTACCCTTCCAGCTGATGGCGATGCGGAGGAGTTTTTTGATGCCTTATTTTAAATAGTTATTTTATTATTATTTTATTTAAGTTGTATTTAGGAATAGATTTTTAATTTAGTACATAAAAATATATTTCATGAAATGGGATGTCAATAATGATAGTAACTCAAAACCGTATACTTACAACGTCAGTTAGAATAAATCCAATTACTAAAGGCGAAATAGATGCACCAATGTTTGACGTAAAGTTGCTCAGACTCATCATTGTTCCGGCGTAGTTTGGTGATATATCGATGTGGTTAATCTGAAATGTGATCATTATTAATTGACTTAAAAAAAGAGTGAAGTTCTTGATAATATACCATCGTACCTAAATTCACCAAAGGCAGAGGTGTACGTTTTGACAACATAAATAGGGTCAAGATATTATTCATTTTCGCGAATTTCTCATATAATGGTGAATTTGTTGGTGCCTAGTAATCTGCAGTAGCAATGTGTTGTTGGACTCTAGCAATAAGTTATACACATTGTATTAAAATTAAAGGAGACAAATGAAATAAGGAATAATCCTTTTTACCTGAAATCCTAAATGAGCTGCAATTTTAAATCCGCAAGTAAAAACTAGTATCGATTCCACAATGTAAATATTTTTGGGTGCATAGGCAAGGGCTATTAGTCCTATGGCTGCTGGTACGTTGCCTGTAAATGCAGATTGAAATATTAACAAATACTAAGAAGCTGGATTATTATTTATATACAAGCAGCTGAGCTAAAAGAAAATAATACAGAAAGAATTGGCATAGAGAAAGCATACTGGCGTATAAATAATTTATTTTGCAGTCAGACGATGATTAATGTAAAGATTATTTTTTTCATTGCCAATTTGAAAAACCAATTTTAGCGATAAATTAGTTTCCCAAACTTATAACCTGAGAAAATGAATGTTTAATTTCTTATTTACCTAAAGAATTTGCAAATTTCCTGGTGTTAGTGGGGCTGAGAATATTCTTCACAATCAGCATATCCATTATGTAGCTGAAGAAAAAGTTTGTGAACCACATCACCAGGAACGGAAGGGCTGTCAGTAAACCGTTCTGTGAGAAATGAAAATAAAAATTTAAAGTGTTTCTTTTTTGGGCATCTGCAGCAGACTAAATTGCTTTTTGCCAGCAATATGCCAAGTCACAATTTGTTTTTTTTTTATATTTAAATATACCAAAACCGCTATAATTACTAATAAATGAAAGTCTCTAGACATTAAAGTTTATCTTCTTTTAAATAATAAATAGTTTAAGAATATTATTTACCGCTTTAATATTGACTCCCATGATTTTGTCTAAATAGGCAGGAACCTCGGAGTAGAGAGTGAGTTGTCCCCAAGTCTGACCGATGTGAGCGATTATAATGGCATACACTCCTTTGTGCCGAAGTATCTTCGCCCAGGGTACTGGCATTTTCTGCAATACAGAATAGTATTCTGGTTAAATTAACATTTATTCCAATAATATTATAAGCAGTGATGATAATTATATTATATCATCTGCACGCATTAGAATTCAAAAAGCAAATATTCAAGAAATACTAAATAAAATTTTAATAAGAAACCTTTGCGCTTTCTCCAGTTCCAAGTTCATCTTCCACATACTTCCGTTCAGCTTCAGATATCTTAGGGTGTTTAGCTGGAGTATCAGCAGCTAGCCACCATAACAGTATTCCAATTAATCCTGACATTATTCCATAGAATCTGAAGATACCGGGCCATCCTAGTGACGACGCTGATATGAAACCCGTCATTGGTAGCCCGAAAACAGTACCAAGGGCCTGACCTGAAACCATTTTAGTGGTTGAATAGCAATTGATATATTTCGATCAACTAGCCTCTCAACTATCAACAAATATTTATTAAGAACATTTTCCAAGAGAGTTTCTTCGGAAGCGCAATAGATCTTCTTCTTCAGCATAATTTCATCCACTGTTGGAGGTTCATCTCTTGCATGGTTCTCCAACGAGATCTAGATGCGACGATTGTGTCGACTTTTTTATGTCGTCCAACCAGCTGGCTGCTGGTCTGCGTACATTTCGACTTCCTGTTCGGAGTCTCCACAACAGGATTCTATGGCTACATCTGTCGTCGTTCCTACGGCAGATATGTCCGGCCCATTGCCATTTCAACGGTGCAACTCTATTGCCAATGTCAATAACTTTTGTGCGTTGAAGAATGTCCTCATTTTTGACTTTGTCGGCGAGCGCGATGGAGCTCTCTGCGTTACTTTGAGGCGTTGTATAAGCCCTGCCGTCCATGTTTCGCATGTGTAAGTCATGACGGGAAGGACACATTGGTTGAAGACCCTTGTCTTGAGTGTCAACGGTATTTTGGATTAAGCACGTCTTTGAGTTTTCCGACGGAAAATCCTAGCTGTATATAGTTGTCGCTACCATGAATAAAACGAAAGAATATTTTTACCTCCATAGACAAAAGCAGCCATTCTTCCCCTCTCGTGCAAGGGTGCCCATTTGCCAAGAGACGTATGTAATCCAGGGACTATGCAGGCCTGACTGAGGCCTTGCAGTACTCTACACATAGCTGTGCATATCCAACCACCCTGAAATAAATTGTTTGTATAAAGTTTCGGGACAGTTAGAAGGATTAAATAAAGTTGAGAAACTTTGTTGCTGCCAATAAATTACATCTGTGGGTTTAATTATCTCTAGTGAATTGGTAAAATAGATTGCACTCATTTGTATGATTATTACGAACCGTATTTCGTAGCCCTGAATTTTTTGGGTGTATTTGGGACACTAATTGTGACTTACGTAATAAGCAGCTAATGGAAGCAGTATCGATACTACACAGTTGATCATCATGGCGCCAGTCAGCAAGTATCGGGCGCCAAACCTGTGGGCTAGCTGCCCAGCAGGGATCTGCAGCAGCATGTAACCCCAGAAGAACGACGCTATCACCGCGTCTTGTACTTTTTTGTTCCATGCGAATGTTGGGTACTGGGAAATTAAAATAAATCATCTGTAAACATTACTCTACTCATATAAAAAGAATAGGTGACAATAGTTGAAATTTTGCACATAGTTATTACAAAGTAAGCATCTTATAAGAAAAGATTTGGGGAAATTTCAAAGGGATTGGGGAAAATAAGTGAACGTGAGTAGCACCGCGGGGAACAGCTAGTATTCATAACAAAACTCTCACTGACAAATAGATAGCGCGCAGCGTGATCCATTGTGTTTAAAACCATACAATGTCGCTCAGTGGTTCCTTACATAATTACTGTGTTACTTAAAAACAACTAGACTAATAGTGAGCGTGGAGACTTTTAGGGTTGAATTAAGATGATTTTAGGAAATCCCGTGAGATCATCGCGAGTAGCATAGCTAGCTTTAAAATAAATTTGTTGTATGTAGACAATGTTTTTTTGTTGAATACTTGATTATTAATTCAAATTCCTGCAGTTCTATCTATAATTAATAAACTCGAAATAAATTCACAGGCAGACGTTTCATAAAAATACAAAAACGCGCAAACTGTTATAAGATTCTTATCTACATATTTGAAGGAGATAGTTAATCTCCTAGCCTAAAATTATAATTACACTACTACTAATGATCGTCAAAAACGACGTAAATGCTTGAATCCATATTTGTAGAAAGATTTTGTGTATAAAAGTAGATTTGGAATGAGCTCCAAATACAATAACGATAAAGTACGCGTTTTTTGTAAGTTTGATAAGGATATGAAAAAGTCTAACGCTTAGATGACACACATGACAAAAACTTAGAAATTGAAGAATTTAATGCAACGCACTACAAATGTGATATAGACTGGAGAAAAACAGATCTTACTGGTGGAATTAACATCAAGGCATTCAATACACCTTCAGGCTTAAACTGATTTTTTAATGCTTCTGAATGTGATGCAGTAGTATTTATGTCAATTTCTTCATACTTTGTCATTGCTACCAAAGATACCCCCATGCATGACCTCATGCTGTAAGCTATGGTAAGCGTACAGAATAATATGAAGCACTGCTGATGTCTGTAACCCCATCCTGAAACTGGAAAAGATACCCAATATTATATAAATACAGTTTTAAAACAATAATTATTATAATTGGAATAATTATTTACTAGACATCTTGATAGGTCTAGATTTTCAAAGATTTTTTTTTACAATAATGTTATATAAGCTTAAATTTTTATTTTATTTTATTTTATTAGGATCTCCGACAAAGAATACACCTTACATGCTAATAAAAATATTACAATTGACCTTCAAGCCAAGTGCTTCTTTAATTATGGGAGATCACATCATGCGAAATTAGATCAACCACTACTTAATATAAACGAGAACTAATAATAATTATTATTATTGGTTTTCGTTTTCGTTCGTTTCGTTGGATAAACGAAAACAATGAGATCAAACTTTAAAATTAAGTTAGCTTAGATAAATATGTATATGCTAAAGTATCAAAACAAAACAACTAAATTTAAAAATATCCTTAAGATTTTGAGCGAGAGAGAGATACATATTATTATACAATTATCCTTCAGGTGTCGAAATTGTTTAAATATTTAAATATTGTTTATGTATTTTAAATATTAATTTCATAATTATAACAATAAAAGTATGTCAATGAAACAAAACTTTCATGATTAATATATTTTAAATTCAAAAATTCTTTTACTTAATTATAGCGTACCATTTAAGCAATTATTCACTTGGGTACTAGACAGTATAATAGTATTAAGTCTGTCTCCCCGACTCGATAACACTAAAGTTTTAAGCACAATTAATCAAACGTTTCAACTCACCTTTGAAATTACCTTCGAGAGCTTTTTTTGTAACCTCTTGTTTTTCTACCATAATTTCGTTTTTATAATTTTTTTCACCATTCATGATTATTATGATTTGATTAAACGCTGTAACTTTGGAATTTTCTTGTGTACGGGAATATTGTTACAAATATTTCATCTCTTTTTTGGATTCCTGACGTAACACTTTAAAATAAATAAACGTAAAATATTATTTTATTTGCTTCTATTTTATTACTTTCCTTTCCCGTTTCTACACTATTTATTCACTCATCTATCAATGTGATGTAAATTGTGTGAATGTGTCTTTCTTGTCCGTCAGAACAATTATCTAATTGTTGAGTATGCTTCGTATGTGCACTAGCATTAACGTTATCTTATGCAAACGATATTCAAGTTTGCTGCTACTGTACCGCGTCATCATTGTTACATTCAATGAATATGATTGTGACTTTAATCCGGGCTCGTATTGATATTTTTCCATCGCTATCATCATAGACATAATTTTAAATTGGATCATTATATATTAATATAGGAATTGTAAAAAAAATCGAACACATTTACTACTTAAATACCTTGAGACGTGAAACTGCTGTCCGCTTTTTTGGGTACAAGTTTAAGTGTTGGTAAAGGGGCTATTTTTATGTCTTCAAGCTGGCAACCTAAATAAACACTGAGTACAGTAGTGTTTACTTTAACACTCTGTCTACTTAATTAAACGTTTATGGTTGGACCTTCTTTATATTTAATGTTCACCCTTGGTGGGTTGTCATTGACGGGTGTAGAGAACTGGTTTCACATGTCATCGAAGCTAATTTTAGGGTATACCAATTCAATTACCACTTTCTAAAAGTGCTTTTTGGTGCATTAATAAAGTGAACCTAACCTGATAATTACCTGTCAATAGTCCTGTACCTGTCTCCACTTTATGAATGCACCAAAAAGGCAGCAGTGCGTGATGAATGGTGACGGATTTTCAAGCGTGCCCCTACTACTTAAGTGACGACTACGACCACTCTACCAAGAGTGTATCGACGAAGAAGATTGTAGCCACAATTTAGTTGCAACTATATATCTAATACTACACTTAATAATCTGACCTAAGCACTCTCATGTTACTACACCCCCAGGGCTATTAGTGTTTTAAGCAGCATGAAAGCCTGATTCAAATATTTTTTTTTGTAAGTTACTGAAAATATCCACCCTAACTAAACTAGACTTACCTAAGTTGTTTTGTAACATTATTAACTTTAATGAAGTATTATGTGCAGCTCATTCTGCACGATAAGAATAAGACCGATGATTTTAATATTGGTAGGTAGACTATAATTTGTTGTAAATGATAATTGTCGTCACAGAACTAAATTATTTGACTTTCTTAGATCTAGAATAAGAACATTCGTATACAAAAAACCTGTAGGTAAAATAAGTAAATTAATAGGCAAACGGCAAACTTTTTAATTTCGCTGATTTTATATTTGAATAATTAGCCTTTAACTTTTACTACAGTAAGTACAATTAATAGCGATACATAGTGCATGAATAACAACTCAAATATTAATATAGCGTGTGAAGTTGGTGTCCCCCAAGGAGCGATGTTTGTCCAAAGGTTGCATACTCTCACACGTTCCTTGTTTTCAGCAGTAATGATAAACAAACAACTCATTTCTGTCAATGTTGACACAAATTATATCGGGGTGTGATGTTCAACAAAATTCTGCAGTTGTGAATACGTAAACATTGTGATTAAGCTGTAAAAAGGTTTGTGGCACTCAGGAGTTTTGAAAGAAGAAAATGAAAATCATTAGTAGGTATTTATTTACGTGTATTTAAGAGAATATTTTTAGCTTAACTAGGTATTCATGGATCATTGATTTTGTTTCTTTTCCTGAAGTTCTTGTGATTTGGGGTCTTCACTACAAGTTTCTATAAAAAAACACGTATTATTAAACATTCACAGTCCATCATTTATTTTGGGGTGGGTTCAGTCTTCTTAATAACTTCTTGCATTGAAAGTAATATAGATGTTTTTTGTTATAATTATGTGGAATAAACTGAAAAATAAGTCATAATAGTAAGTGTATGTATCTTTTTGTATTTTTTTTAAGCATTTTCCATGCTAAGATTACAAGTTATTTTTAATGAAGGAAACAATACAGGAGCTGGCGATCAGGATTCGAACCTGCGTCTTCTGGTTCGGTACACCAGACGCTTTGACCGCTAAGCTATCGCGAGCCCCGTTCGCGTATGGTTGTGAATTTTGACAATGGATTTAAAATTTCAAGATCCTTAAATCCAGATTTCAACAATTTAAAATAAATAAAATACCGTTTTGATCAAGATCGTTCCAGGGTTGCATTTCTGCCGACACCAATGTAAAGAAAATTACATTAGTAGTGATACACAATGCAGCAATTACAAAAAACATTATACGCCATTGTATTTGATTAGTCTGAAATAAAAATAATAATGTACAACTATAAACCTCCTTTCTTAAAATATAAGCAGGGCTTAAAGGAGGCTTTCAATTAATCGTAATCATCTGCAATAAATTTTAAATCTGAATATTGGTTCCAGAGTCTTAATTGTTAACAGAGATTTGCTTCGAGCAGTATGCTAAGCTGAAACAATACTAATGAACTGCTAAATGAAAGAGCTTCCTTAGTACATTATGTTTCCATCTTTTTCTGCGAGAAGTAATTTAAATCGAAGATGACAAAAACAATAATAAACCAATAATTTTTTTAACAGCCTTCGTGCATAAAGCAAAGCATAGAGCCGATTTTATCGTGGCAGTTAAGAAACTTATGAACTCGGTTTCTAAATTGATGTTTTTAAAACATGCCGATAGTATTCAAATAAATATAAGTTTAACTATAAATAACACTGGGACTGGCAATAGAGATGATTCCTGTCCAGCAGAATTCAATTAGTCTTAATTTGCCACAAACAAGAACATAATAACTTACTACATCAGTAACGACATAAGACACCAGTATTGGCAACAATACGCTCAAGCTGTTCATCATCATGTTCCCCATCATCATAAGCGTGGCGCTGAAGTTCGGAGCTAGGTCCACGTGGTTCACCTAGAAGAATAATATTTTTTGATGAGATGTAACTAAAATAACTTATTTTCAGATTTAAAAGGGATAATCAGGATATATGTAATAACAATTATTCTCAGGGAACCCGTGAATTTGGCTGATTTCGCAATTTCAATAACTTTAAACAATTCTCTTGAAGGATTAAATAGAATAGAAAGAAAGTGTATGGAAATGACATCGTTCGGCGGTAAAACTATAGATTGCACCTTGGCTATGCCCGCTGGTTTTGAGTACTATGAATTCATACCAGGAATTGGTCCTTGAAAATTAGAGGGGTTCGTGGTCAAGTTGTCATTTCGCTGATCAACCGATCTGCAAGGTTGAGCTACACTTGCCGCGGTCAGTCTGTGGATGGGTGACCATTCTTAACATATCGAGACCCCTCCGTGCCTCGGAGAGCATGTAAGGCCGTCGGTCCCGGTTGTCATACGAACACCTATGATAATCGTTAGTGGCAGTCAGAAGCCTAAAAAAAGCCTAACAACCAGTCTTTCCTTCGAATATAGTATTGCCTAGAAATTGGGATAGTCGGTTGCGGAGTTCTGATGGCAGTCGCTCTGTGTAAAATACTGATATTCAGCCGCATCTGGTTAGACTGGAAGCCGACCCCAACACGCTTGGGAAAAAGGCTAGGAGGAAGAAGATCCTTGAAAATTAGTAATTGAAAAAACTAGAATTTCTTACCACCCAACTGATGTGTATTGCCATGTGGCATCCGACAGCAACCACAAAGCATATCACACAGACCAGCGTACTTGTGGTAAATGAAACACATATTAGTGATAGAGCTACACCAAATTGCGCTGAAAGAAAATAAAAAGAAGCAGCTTAATCTAAGAATTTTCAAACTGGAACGTCATTACATAATTTTGCTAGATCTCTTATTAGATATTGGTAAGTGAAGAATTTGAAAGTTGAAAGTTTAACTTTAAAGCAAATAGTATCTAATATCCATTACGATAAGCTTGATGTTTTCTTTTTGAGTATGGCACCATAGTTGGTAAATGAGGAGAGTGTGCAAACTTATACATAACTAGCCTTCGACCGCGACTTCGTTCCCGTAGAAGTTGAATTTTTTCCCCCGTTTTTGCAACATTTTTAATTGATACTCCACTCCGATTGGTCGTTGCATATATAGCCTATAGCATTCCTCGATAAACGGCTTATGTAATACTGGAATATTTTTTTTAATCGGGCCAGTGGCTCCTGACCTTAGCGCATTCAACCAAACAAACACTTTTCAGCTTTATAATATTAGTATAGATTTACGGTACTAAACAATTTTGCATGCATTAATATTAATAGGCTTGTACACTTACCTATTGAATTAGCAATTCTCCTGGCACACCGCACACTGACAATTTTGTTATTAGTTAAATAGTCAGAACCCAGTCCAAAGGAAATGCCTGTGATGATACTTGTCAAATACGGCAAAGATGATAGAAGACCGCTCTGAAACAATTACGTATGAATTTAATAAATCCGATTAGCTACTTTTTCTTTACTTCCTCTGATACATGAGTCTTGACTTGAGAACAATGATCTTCCCTTTCTTAGATTAATCTCTAAATGAGTAGAATTTTTAACAATAAAACCTTCCTATCTTTAATCAAATTGGAAGCACGTGACGCTGATTTTTTATTGAAAGATAATAATAATTTTGCCTCGTACAGTATTGTAGTATAGAATTTACTCGTAATATATTATTACCTACACAAGAAAGATCGTATACACTTACGCTCTTTACATCGATGCCAAGAATGTAATGAATGTAGGAAGGCACTTGTGTGAAGATGAACACAAAGCTGACTCCACTGCCAACGTGCGCGGCAAGTGGTCCCCATACCGGCCGCGACAGCAGAATCGCCTTCCAAGGCGTCCTTAGTCTCTGTAAAACAAATTATTTGAAGTTGCTATGGAAGTAGATTCTGCAGCATAAGAAAAGAGTTCAATTAAATAGTATTAGCTAGAAATAAAGTTTTAATCACTAAATTAAATTACCCTGACGATTCCATCATCTGCGCGTCCCATTATGAAAAATTTTTCCTCTTCACTGATAGTTTTATGTTCCGATGGCGATGCCGCACTGAACATGGACAGAAGAACAAACAGGACGAGGGATATGATACCGACGGCGTAGAAAGTGGACGGCCAACCCCACCTGCTGTCACTCAGGAAGCCGGAGATTTGGAAGCCTAATACAGTACCAATTGTTGTACCTATGGAAGTAATGGACGAAATACATTAGTCCATGGCACTGCAAATGGCAAACTTATTACAAATCCAAATATATTGATTACTACTAGTTTATGAAACTTGCCAATGGAAATAACTAAAGTTGGAAGGAATTCAGTTCTAGAACTTGTGTTCTATTTGGTATTTCACAAATAAGTTAGTGCGGAGCCTGATTTCCATAGAATGTAATATCACTATTTGAACAAAATAATGGAATAGGTACTAAATGAACTTGGCCTTAGAAGCTTTAAGATTTTTTTTTATCTCGTTCTAACTGAAGTGCACTAATGATAGTCAATTTAATATATTTTTTACAAAGTAAATGTTAGGCCATATTTTATTTCATATATTATGATAAAAAAGAAACGCAGATACTGAAATCAAATTAACTTTTTCGTTTCAACCAGTATGAAAAATAAATATCAAATAATTGTTATAATAATTTCTGAAGCATGTTTTGAATTCTATACAAACATCAAAAATCATTTATTATGCCACTTAAATGTGTATTAAATGACTTCTATCCTACTTTATCATCTGGATAATCATCATATTTTAACAGTCATGTAACAACCACAGCTAAACTAAGATGTATTTCCTTTTGGTCTGTGCATTGCGATTTTGTATCTTGAAGGTTTAGTCATCCCAGTTTTATTCATGGCACGTTTGGAATTAAAACTAACAGTTCTGACAAACGAAAAAATCCACACACCTGCATAAACATAGCTAGTCAGTGACCCACGTTCGCTGGCTGGGATCCATTTTGCTAATAAATTCTGGATCCCAGGATAAAGACCTGACTGAGATAGACCCTGCATTACACGACACGCACAAACAGCCTTCCATCCTCCCTGAAAATGGAATAAAACGTAAACTGAAGACGCTTTTTGAAAATAAAGATAACAGACATTACTCATTTGGTACAAACGGTACTCCAGAAAAATAAAGATCTCATACAGAACTGAACAGAAATGATAATTATTCTATACTGCTAGAGTGCCTCGTTGGTTTAGCTGTCCTAAGCGCTAGAGGTCCTGGGTTCGATTCCCGGGTCGAGCAAAGTGTTGTTGGGTTTTCCGTGAAATTTCCAGTAGCAGCTCGGAGTATGGATTTGTGCCCGGTTGATGGCAATCGGCTCGCCCTTTATTAAATGGGACCTAAAACATACAGGCGAAATGTGGGTGTACATTAGTACGCCTCTACCTACCCCTTCGGGAATACAGGCGTGGTATGTTTATGTTTTATATAATAACCGCGAAACAAAAAAGAGAGCACAATAAGAATCAGCAGGAGATGAAGCAGTTGCACTGCTGCAGTGACATAATCCGAATCACAGACGAAGATAGAAAAAAAAACATTAGATAAGGTAGATAATAGTACTTACCCAGTTTGTAAGCCATGGTGTTAAAATAGACATGATTCCGTTTACAAATAAAGCAATTTGCATTGGTATCTTCCCACCCCATCGCTGTGTTATCAGTCCTATGGGGATAGTCATGAGACAGTATCCCAGAAAAAATGATCCTAGTATCATTTCTTGCGTCGATTTTGGCCAATCGTAGGTCTGTAATACAAATAACATAATACCATATTTTTTTTATTCTCTACTATACTTAAAAAGTATGTATTTGTATTTTAAATGTATTTTAAATTAAATATTAATTGTAATAATAATATTTTATAATTAACAATATTACTACTTACTCTATGTGAATAATCTGCAGGATCCACTGATTTGATTTCTTTTAAAGCTTCATTATTTGTGGCAATTTCATCGAAATCTTCTATAGTTGTATTATTGATAACGATATCCAAAATATTGTTATAATTTTCTGTTTCTGCATTTATAGTTACATTTTTATCTAAAACTGATCTATTTACTTTAGCGCTACTGGTCATAGCTACTACGGTGACACCCATGTGACTTCTTGATATAAAATTTACGGTAACAGAAAAAAATAACATAATCAATTGGACATGCCTGACTCCAAATCCATACTTTAATGGAATTTCTTGCTTTGCTGAAACACACAAAATATTTTAATGCACCTTACCTGTAGACAAGTAACAGACTGTCCCATATTTTTAATCATGTCAAGGCTCATCCAACATAATTAAAGTAACAAAAAACTTACTCTTATTATTTGAACTATCATCCAAAGGCACTTTATTATATTCATAATTTGGCAATTCCTCGTTCTTACTCATTTGCTTAGATATAAGTCTCTTGCAACTTAATAAAAAATATAGTGATGGCTATAAAATATTGTATTGCCAAATTCTATGAATGGTACAGACCATATGCTTATTTTAATAGGCGGTTTACCTGAGTTTACATTGCCAACTACTTGTTCATGAACGCTTCCTAAAAGTCTACAGACTACAACATATTTTAGAGACGGCAAAGAACAGCAATACTGAATTAAAAGTAACTTTCATAACGGTTGATATTAATTTAGGCGCAGTATTATCTATCTTAACGCTTATAAAGACGGGATTCTTCTAAATGTTGATGTTCAACACTGCCTTTTTGTGTACTTAAGATGCATTGATGCATGCATTTGATGCTTACTTGCATCTTTGGTAGTATCTGGGTGTGAATCCTACACCATTAAATATTATTCTGCTACAAACAATGATGATTGATGAAATTCAGTAGAATTGTTATATCACGCTAGAAAAATATTAAAAAGCTTTTTTTTTCAACCTCATCAAAGCATCATACAACTTTTTGTTCAAATTCAAGTTCTTTCTATCCATTTGTAGCCTTTTTTGGTCGTGATATTCTTATCTAATTTTTGTTTGACTTACAGCGGTCTGTGTCTACCATTATTTTCTTATTACTAAGATAGGTATTAACTAAAACGATAACGTCAACTCACTATGATTCGTTATTTTGCAGGGTACCAAGCAAAATTTTTATTTAAAAAAAATGTTTCTTCTCAACGGGTGACTCTACATATGCACTTTAGACTACGTTGTCTTCTGCAAAGTGGTTTTTAAAGGGTCTTTCGGTAGCCTCTTTAACCATATCTAACAATAGTATAGGTATGTATAGGTATGCGTCCACTACCGCGCGACTGGTAATTATAAGGTTCTTGAAGCGGCCGAGCCGCGCCTGATCAGATTCTCAATGAATTCGAGAACTCGCTGCCTACAAGCAATGGTTAGCATTTTTTAGATGGACAATTGGACAGTTCTTCCAGAATCGATTGGTTCGTACGTCACTGTGTCCACTATAAATTATTCAAAGTATTCTGCGCCAGTTCTACACAACAAACGTGTCGATTTTTTAGGACACAGATTGTCCAGGTTAAGAAGATTGAAAAATTACTGAGAAGATCAGTCTGCAGTAGCTTTATCTTTGTTTTGTGGTCGATCTCTCCGTAGTCATTGATTTGTGATCAAGTGTACTGTGCCTATACCACTGATCTCCTTAGTCCCTAGTGTTGATAAATATGAGCTTCGTTTCGTTCCCGTTGATGTAAAGCTCTACTTATGGCCAATGCTACTAATTCTTGCTTGCAACTCTTGGGTTCTATTGCATCAATAGCTGCTATTTCCTCTGCGAAAGTTGTTGATAAAGCGACGTTCAGTACCCTACCGGGTTCTCTTCCCTAATTATCCATTATCCTTCTCACAATAATATATGTTGATTGAACAATACCCAATAACACTTTGATTGACTTGGGTAGCGAGCCCCAAAAGATATTATACTCGTATTATTATAGGCAGACAAAGGCGTTAATTCAGCAGTGGACCTCTTTTGGATGATGATGAAGGTAGACAAAAGTTGAAATTGGAAGATTTTGAATCAAAATAATTTAGTTAAATGTAGTTTTTTATATAATTTAGATGTTATTCTTTTAAAATTTTTGAGCTGGATGCTGACATTTAGAATTAAATAATTGAAATGCTAAAAAAATCTAATAAAATTGTTTATTTATGGGGAATTGGGGCTTTTTAAATAAAAGCATCTTAAAAAAAATAATATATTTATTAGGCACAACATAGCGTATCATTGGGCTGCTATCTTTTCCTTCACACCTTTGGACTCCGTATCTTCTTTTATATCTGAAAATATAAAATAAATAAAAATAGATAAAATCGCGAAAAATCAAATAAGTAACCTTTTTTAGTCTTAATAACTCATACTATTGAGTAAATTGCAAAGGAATATTACCATTTTCGTCAAAATCGTTCCAAGGCTGAGTTTCCGCTGACATCAATAAAACATAGATTACATTGGTAATAAAAGCCAATGAAGCAACTAGGAAGATCATTATACGCCATTGCAGTTTGTTTGTCTGAAACAAAATTATTTTTAGTCCGTGAATGCTGAAATCTGTAATTCAGGCTTAGTTGGATATAAACAATTATATTTAAACAAATCCCTGTACAACTCTCATAATCAAAATTTTAATCAAAGGAGTACATTTGGATGAATACCAAGCAGTTATGTGATCAGTGAAAAAAATGTGCAATTGAGACAATTCACATCTCATGATCCTAGTATCAGTGCGACATAAAATCTGATTAGACTGGAAGATGACCCACACCTGGTTGGGAAAAAGGCTAGGAGGATGAAGGATGGAGTGCGATATAAAATTGCAACAACTAGTATCATGGGTATTTAACTAACGAACACGATTAACTGGATCCCGATACACAGTGGGTAGAGAATCAAACAACTATCCTCACATCTTAAACATCTTAATTAACAGATATATTTTTTTTATCGAAATTAAATTAAGATCTCAGAAAGTACCCATTGTTATTTAATCCACGTATTGTTAAATATACTCCTCCTACTACTAGTGTTTTTATTGTGATAGATAAAACAGGAGGTATAATCTCGATTGATACACAGGATATAGGGGATGTTGGAGTACTAGTAAAAGAGGTTACTTACTACATCTGTGACAACGTGTGACACTAGTACAGGTAACAATACACTAGCAATGTTCATAAAAGTGTTTCCCATCATCATGAGCGTGCCAGTGAAGTTCGGAGCCAGGTCGATATGGTTCACCTGGAAGTAGCACCTAGTAGTTACAAAATGTTTATTTAAAAACAACTTAGCTTATGTTATGATTATTCGGGAGCGCAAGTCAGCTATTTCAATTGAAATATCATTTTAGTGACAAGAATTGAATTGTCAATTTATTAGTCATAGAATTAAAATTTATAGCAAACATGGGCTCAAAATTGTTGTGATTACTTCCCACTAAAACTTCAAATCACTCCAAATTTAATCAGTGTTTATACTATGGGTACTAATAGACATTATAGACAATCGACATAATACTTTATAATTAATTATAATAGATAAGAAACACCAGACAAACACGCTTCTATCTATCACATAAATTTTTGTGTACTGTGGGAATCGAACCCATGAAATAAGATCTTCTATTTTTGCGATTTAATTAAGACTACCGCAAAATGCTAAAGGTAATTTTTTTGATTTTTATAAGAAAATTTCTAACCATCCATCCGGCGTGGATTGCCATGTGGCATCCCATTGCCAAGACAAGGCACGATATTACGACCATCGTGCTAGTAGTAAACGAAGCGCATATCAGTGATACAGCTATACCAACTTGCGCTGAAAGTTAAGAGATTAACCGTCAGTTTATTATTTGAAATGCTGAACCCAAACTTTGCGAAATATCAATCTATTTCCTAACATTTAACTTCGTTCTGGGTTCCGCAAGGTTGTATCTTAGGGCCAGTGCTTTTGCTTTGCAAAATATTACATAATAAATGAGTATAAAATAGTAAAATTAGATAATTACATATTGTATTAAATATTCTGCGTGCATTCTTCACACTAACGATATTGTTATTTGTAAGGTAGTCCGATATCACACCAAATGATACACTTGTGAAGAAACTTGCCAAGTATGGCAAAGACGATAGGAGACCACTCTGGAATCATAAAACAATAGGTATTACGATATGATTTAAATTAAATAACAGTTGATTTTCAGTTTTTTTATGGTATGGGGAGCAAATGAGCAGACGGATCGCCTGATAGTAAGCGATTAGCGCCATCCATAGATTTGCATGTAGATTAGATTGCATTAGATTGTGCATGTACTACAAATATGCGTAGTATTTGTTAACCAAAACCAAGTTTGTAGTAATACTTACACTTCTTACATTAATCCCAAGAATGTAATGAATGTAGGAGGGGACTTGGGTGAAGAAGAACACAAAGGCGGTTCCACTACCAATGTGCGTAGCCAGGGTGCCCCACATTGGCCGTGATAATATGATCGCCTTCCACGGCGTCTTTTGCCTCTGTAATAAACAAAATATAAAAAAAACCTGATTGGTTTCATTTTATCCTTGTCCATAGACTTATTGAGATCCAAAAGATAAGGTCAGTAAGCTTTATTAAAATAGAAGTTAGTTCATTTATGGCTTAAGATAGACGTACCAATGACTACTAAATTAGGTCCCTCAAAAGTTCCTTTTACTTACACTACTTTCTCATTGGGTGACAGAATCTCGTTGTTATGTAAAATTATAATACCCTGACTAGTCCATCATCAATGCGACCCAGAATGAAATTCTTTTCCTCAGTAGTAATGGTTTTATGTTCTGAAGGTGTTGCTGAACCAAATATGGTGAGGAAAATGAACGAGACGAGGCATATCACACCAACTGCCCAGAAAGTAGACGGCCATCCCCATCTGCTAGCACTCAAAAGACCAGAGAGCTGGAAGGCTATTACAGTGCCAATCGTTGAACCTGAAAGAAGTGTTAATAAGTTTAGACGAAGGTTCAGCCGATCTTTATGGAAAGTAAGTACATAACGTATATATACGTGTGTTGGACGATTAGCGAAAAGCAGATGTATCCACATAATTATTCATTTTATTGTTATGTTTTTATATAATCTTACTTATCTTCCTGTACTGACAAAAAACATGTGGCGCGACTAGGCGAAAATTAGGAACCTAGCGACAGAACCAAAGTCGTAGGCATAACTTGCGTGTTGCCATTTTAGAATCTCAATAATGTTACTGGTTATTTACTGTTTGAATCTGATTACACTCGATTTTTCGCAATGCATTCATTGATTGGTGTGATGAAGAAGCAGCAAGAATTCCCAAGTATTGTTTCCAGTGTGCAGTACTATTAGAGGAGTACAGTGAAACACCAGATACATTACATAAAATAAATATATATACCTATCAAAGATTGCTATGTGTATTCTTTTCCAAACCCACAAGAGTTATACGTTAGTTTAGATTGTATCTGTGTGCCTGTAACATTTATCTTATCATAGTATTATATTGTCACATTGGACAAATTGTGGAAAGTAAGTAATTATATCAGCATAACTGACATTTATCACCTTATGTTGGAAGCATCGTTTGTTAAGATTATTCTAGGCAAGTAGTTTATTTCGTCAGCTCTAATAATACTGAGTACGCACAGACAACAATACAATTTTCAATGATTAGTTATTATAAACAGTGTTATAAAAAAAAAATTAAAGGTACCTGTATATACGTAGCTGGTAAGAGTTCCACGTTCACTTGCTGGTACCCACTTTGCCAGGAGAGTCTGGATGCTAGGATATACGCCCGCTTGGGACAGACCTTGCATAATGCGACATGCACAAACGGCTTTCCAGCCACCCTAAATGTACACTTTGGTTATATTGAGCTTATTTTAAATAGTGAAAAGAATCATTTAATTTAACAGCCTCTTTATCTAGTTTAATTCTCACACTATTGGGATTGAAATACTATTTTACAGATTTTTGGTCTATCATGACACTAATGCTAGAAAATAATTTCACAGAAATACGTACCCAACTGGTTAACAATGGTGTCAAAATAGACACTATCCCATTAACAAATAAAGCAATTTGCAACGGTATCTTCCCACCCCACCGTTGGACTACAAGCCCCATTGGGAATGTCATGATGCCGTATCCCAAGAAAAATGCACCTAATACCATTTCTTGTGTGGATTTTGGCCATGAAAATATCTGAAATATTAAAAAGTTGTAACTTAGTATCACAAATCACTATTGCTAGGTAAGCTTTAATCTATACTAATATTATAAAGAGGAAAGATTTGTTTGTTTGTTTGTTTGTTTGTAATGAATAGGCTCCGAAACTACTGGACCGATTTCAAAAATTCTTTCACCTTTGGAAAGCTACATTATCCCCGAGTAACATAGGCTATATATCATCACGCTACGACTAATAGGAGCTGAGTAGTAATGAAAAATGTAGCAAAAACGGGGAAAAAATTATAAGACCACGCGGGCGAAGCCGCTGGCGGGAAGCTAGTAAATAATAATTATAGGAGTTTTAATAAATATAAATAATAGGAGTGTTTCACTTTAATTTCTACGTTATTTACCTTAATATGTGTTTTTGTAGCATTTACTGCTACAACTATTTCAATATTTTTGTTACTTGCTTCAATATTGCCAACTACTTCTACTGTTTTATTGTTTTTGACTATATCTTCAATATTGTTGTTTAATTCCATGGTCAGTGGTCTTGTTACGTTTGTATCTAAAATAGTTGTATTTTCTTTGGCTTGACTAGTCATGGCTACAATTGTGACTCCCATGTGGCCTCTTGCGAGAAAGTTTACGGTCATACATAATAAAAATATTAAGAGTTGGATATGTCTAATGCCATATCCATAACTTGATGGAATTTCTTGTTTTGCTGAAATAAAAAGAACTATGTATATGATTCTCGTCTATTAAAAAACAAACCACATGAAATAAATTAATTAATCATGAAAAAATTCAACACATGTTCCACAAAAACAACACTTGCCTTTTAATACTTGTGTAGAAACTTTATTGTATTCATATTCCAAAAATTTTTCACTCTTACTCATGTCGGTAATAAAATTAATTTACAAATTACAAGTCTACGAGGCGAGGAAGTCACAAGTACAATGATTCTAAATAGTTTGTATCATAGAGATATACTAATATATATATACCTAGCTTTTGTCACCTATATTGCGTCTATGATTTGCACTGTGCATCAAAAAGTTTGCCAAGCGCAGACTATTCAACAAAATAGAAGTGCCATTTCAAATGTGTCTTTGGACTATTCGTAACTTATATGGTGTCACGTGGCCAAAATGTATTTGAGTGGTTCGTTTATTAAACAAGTGATATTATACCTCAGACGTATAATAAATTATGGTAGTGGTAAGAATATGAAATTAGTTCCCAGGGATGTTAATAACAAATATTTCTAACCGTGCATAAAGTCCAAAATCAGTCAGATCGATAAGATTGTTTTTACAATTTTTTTTTCAGTCTTCTACACTTGTATCGATCATGAACGCATAGTTATGACATAATAATAAATTTCAATTCAGTGTCCTATCTGTATTTTTTAAATCTCGATAAAAGATACTGTTATAAATAAACAAAATTTTAAGTAACACAACACAGATAAGATTTATTTAAACATAAAAAGGTTAAAGAAGCTGCTCAGACATTTTCAGCATTTATTCGTGCGTTCATTGTACTAGAAATGGTTGGCCGATAATTGTGCAGATATGACAATGCAAATATTATGACAATAAATAAATGAGTGTGCCCAAAAATAATTAACGGCTATCAGATACATTATTGAGTAAAAGAACGTCAACTTTAAGGAAGGCAATCACTTCTGCTAATAATTATAATTTTGTAGAAGTCTTTCTGAATGGAATTTAGATCTTGAGTTGCAGTGATGACAAAGAGGATTCATTACGCCTTTTACACTAAAAATTGATACGATGTAAGCAAATAACTACTTTATTAGTTGTCAGTAGTTTAAGTATGTATTACACAGAAATGGGTGTTACCGGCTAATTATATATTATAGTTTAATGGTCAGGTGTGTAGAACTCGCAACCGGTGCTTGCAAGACTAACTGCATATGAACGTGGAAGAAACAAAAAAGTATTTTGTATGGTCTGTCCTGTCTATATAAATTGTATAGCTACTGTAATACTATTTGTAACTAATTAAATAATATGCAACATCTTATCAAGCTAATACACATAATTTTTTTTTCTGTACCACTGGACTGCTAGTCAAAGGTCTCGAGTTCGAATCCAAGGTACGCAGCTCTGTCTTTTTACTTTAATCGCTTACACGGACACAATATCATTATCCTCTTGCTAATAACTTTGTCAAATATTTTGTTTGGGTCGGTGCGGTATATCTTATACTAAATCTCTTTCATCTATCATTTGATCAGTATCTTCCTTTCTCACGATGCTATCGCCTTTTATACTATCGATCCATCTTTTCTTTTCCCTTACGCTTAATACTTTTTTTAATATTTATGGTCTGGGTATAATAAAACTTCATATCTATCTGCGCATATCTTATTATTTCTACATAACTATTTACATTATTTTAATCTATCATACATAGTACTATCACATTATCACAACAACATAGTAATATCACATTACGATCACAATTTGTCGAATTTATTATTTGATGTCTTCTCTTCTAGTGCGGTTGCTTCCTTTTCAGTATCTGGAAAATATAACAATTTTAGGTTTTTTTGCAACCTAACCAACTCTTTTTGTTTTTACTGTATGAAATAGATTCAAATATAGCTATAATTAGATTTTTGACTATATTTTATGAAATCCACAATAATTAATTAATGTAGTAACATTTCTGGTTGATCCAGTTACTGCAAAGACCTTATAGTGGTACTTAAAATTAATGTAACCTATTTGAAAATATATGGATATTGTTGGACACATTCTGAATAACTAAACAGTTACCATTTTCTACTTCACCATAAAAATTCCATGGTTGGACTGTTCCCTTGGCGAATATAACGAATATTGTGTTCGTTATGAACATGAAGGTCGCGAATATTATGAACACGTACTGCCATTTCCGATGATTTGTCTGTAATTGAAACGTAATAGCATGAAAATACTTATTTAGCATTCGAATTCATAAATATTTGTTCTCATTACATGTATCTTGCGAAGTATTGACATTTTTCAATGGGTCAAAAATATATGGTTAAATTGGAAAAATGGTTTTACGTAGTAAAGTAGCTACCCTTACGTAGTTAATCTTTGAATTTGAAATTAATGATTAAGACGTAAATAACTCAACGTCTATAATTCCTATTATATGATAACCAAGGTCAAGGACAATGGCAATCGAGACAGTCATTTTCTTACCACGTCGTCCTTCACAATATTTGATACGATCACAGGTACTAGCAAACTGGTCATGTTTGCGATCATATTACCCAGCGCCATTATTGAGCCGGCGAAGTTTGGCGCCAAATCTATATGATTTATCTAAAACCAATACAATATCGGCAATTAGAAGAATTTATTCATACATTTTAGATAAGATGGGACCTAACAGCATTTATTTTCCAGAGATTTGATAACTTTTGTGCATTTCATGTCCAATAAATACTCATTAACGCATTTCGGTACTTGGCTACACATCTACACTGATCATCTTTACTAATTTGAATATCATATGAACTCCATGACAGTTTATTTTATTGATATCGACAGGTTTGATATCCTTGAGTTCTTTTATAAAAATCTTTCGAAGGCTGATAACGTAAGTAACAATAAAATTAGCATCGGACCAATTGTTACCACCGCCACTGAAGATGAGGGTCGGAAAAGATCAAAAGGTGATCCTCATGCCCATCATTATTGTCTCCAACGCTCATTAAAATAGATGGACTTACGTGGAAACCGACGTGGACTCCTGCGTGCAGACCAAGCGATATAATTAGCAGTAACACAGCTAATGTTGTACTGTAAACGCAACTGAATGCTAGTAGAAACACCCCTGATAGTACCATAGCTGGAAAAATTAAATCAACTCATCAGATCCAAGTAACGAGCACTCTGCGTTCTATCAAAATCTTAAGAAGATGACTAATATCAATAATTTCAAAATTTATGTTTATTAAATACATTTTAATTTTAATTGGAATATTTTTTAAAACAATCGCGACTATGCTTATTCAATTGTGTCATAATTACCAATGGTATTAGTAGTTCGCCTAATATTGACAATTGACATGATTTTCCTGTTTGCCGCAAAGTCTGAAAGATAACCGAAGATGATTGCCATTATATACAGGGCGATGTATGGCAACGACGAATATACACCATTCTGTAAAAATAAGGGTAAAATCATAACATTTTAACTATAGTTTAAAGCATATTCTCTTAGGACTTATGAGTAACGTAACGCTTTCTTTTTATTAAAATTCTAAATAAAGACAAATATTTTTTATAATTGTACATATGGCTACACATTAAGCTTTATGTCTACTATAAGCTGACCTCTTGCGGGGTCTTCTTAAACTGGAATTGTACAGTTTGATGTTGGGTGGTTATAACGGATGCCTCAAATTTCAACTACTATGAATCTGCATTCTGGCTTCATAAATTATTAAAGAATGGAATCGAATGATAAATAAATTCGTCTCTATGTACCGTACCCTCTTAAGGTCCACGTGGAGTATATGGTTCATATACAAAGGTATCTCGGTAAGGATCAACAGGTACCCAGCAGCACTGCCCGCGTGTGTCGCAATGAGTCCCCAAACCGCCTTGCTCGTGATAATGTGTTTCCATGGAGTCTTGCGTTTCTGGAAAGAAATTAATAACATCATCAGAAATAGTTGTTGCATCAAATGGCTTCTTATAGAAATTTTCAATACATTTACGAATTAAAAAAACAATAATAATATGGTCACTAGCTATTAACAGATGTGACAGGAGTTATAGCCAAAATCTTGTATTGTTTCAACTCACACCTACCTTAGGCACTATATCAACAGCTACATCTTCCATAATATATGCTAGCTCTTCAGTCGAAATGGTAGGATGTTCATGAGGACTGGCAACTCCTAGCCAACCGAGCAGACCACAACTGACCAGACTCAGAACTCCAAACAGCCAGAAAGACACGGGCCATCCTAGAACTGGACTGCCGGCAAAGAGGCCGGACAGTTGGAAGGCGATGATTGTACCCACTTGAGAACCTAGAACAAAGACAATGATATGGAAATGGAGTTGGCTAAGTTTGCTGGACGGTGATAAAATTTAGACATAGAGCTATTTATCATTTTATTTTAAATGGTCTCACTTGACCTTATCTTGTCTGATGGTAGAATGATATTATGAAACAGTGGGTTAATTTTTATTTCCTAGCTATGCTGAGGCATATACAGTAAATGGTGCTTTTAAGGCCACACATTATATTTTATGATTTCCGTACATAATTTTAGTTGTTGTGCAATAAAGTAAATTCTATTAATTAAAAACGATTTGTAGATTATAATCACTGAGCACAAATTAAATCCAAAAAAATATTCAATTTGCTAAGGTTATAACCTGATATAGCATTATTATTCTAGAATTAGGAGCCAAATCAAAATTACCAAGAACATCAAAAACTTTGTTTTGATTCAACTGACGTGTTTCATTCTATTCCATCAAGCTTTAACAAACAAATCTGTGCATCTACAATTACATTGTACATTCTAAGTAGGTATCGCTCAACAACGTGGTACCTAAATAAACACAACTAAAATATCAAGAGAACGTCAAAAGATAAATTAATTTTGGAATACATGTCAAAAAGATTATATTCTGGGTATCTGAAGCGGCGCGTCATAAAAGTTATGTAATTTGAGCACGTGACGAGGCGAAAGGGTCTGATGTCAGTTTATGAAATGTTAACGTTAAGAGATACATACGGGAAAATATTGAAGACAGGGACGATATACATTAGTTGACATAAACACTATGAAAGTTATGAGACAAGGCTTAATCATTTGAAGGGTTCCAATGATTCATGGTGAAACAAAATCAATTGGTATAAAAAGCAAATGTGCCCTCAAATTCTAGCGTGTCGAAATGTAGCGTGTCGGCTCCAACAAGATCCCTTTCGTACACGGAGTACAAGATAGAAGCATTTACATGAACAAGAAAGTTATGGTTATGTATAGTGGCTACAAGCACAAGTTCTGGTGCTTCTAACCAAGTTCTCATTGTCCCAGTTGCTTACGGAAGAATGGTTTTGTCTTAAACAGATTGTTTCATAATCGGGATACTTGGATTTGTGTGATCTGCTGATAATGTTATTAATAAAACAATCTAAAAAGAACCGATCAAGTGCGTGTCTCACCAGCATATAAAAGGTTTTTGGATATTTTAAGAGACATAAATGAGTGTTGTCGTTATAATGACACTAGAAATAGACAACTATTCTATTGTACCTATTACCGTTCATGAAATATAGCCCGCTAAAGACAGCGGAGACTTAGTACTAGGGTCCCGTTGGCACTCTTCGGAAATGGGACCCTAAAAAGGATGATTATATTTTTGTATATATTAGGGATTTTATTGTAGTAAGCAGCCATATAAAATAGGACATATAAAAACTTATCTACAATATTAATTACATGTTTTTAACCCCCAACGCAAAATCGACGGGGTGTTATAAGTTTGACGTGTCTGCGTGTGTGTGTGTGTGTGTGTGTGTGTGTGTGTGTGTGTGTGTGTGTGTGTCTGTCTGTGGCATCGTAGCTCCCGAACGGATGAACCCATTTTAATTTTGATTTTTTATTTGAAAGCCGAATCAGTCGGGAGTGTTCTTAGCTATGTTTGATGAAAATCGGTCCAAGATGGCTGCCGCCACAAAATAATGAGTTACATATTTTTTCACAACTCTCTCTCTCTCGGTATCAAATGAAAGGTCTTGAGTAGTACAATACTATGCACTATGATAAATTTCAAATCAAAGATGGCCGCCACCACAAAATGGAAAATTACATTTCGTGTCGGGGGTTTTCTAAATTTTTAATTTAGGTTATGTTCTTCACCTGTATAAATGTAAGTGCTCAGCCTCCCCCTCTCACTTAACGGGGCCCACTTGGCGAGCAGTGTGTGAATACTTGGGTATAAAGCTGCTTGCGTCATACCTTGCACTAGTCGACTTGCTGACATTGCCACCCAACCACCCTGGAAACCAAATGCAAGCTTGTAAATATCCGACTTATTTGGTAATAAAACCAAGGTAATAAAATACTAGCTTCCACGGCAGCTTAATTTAGGAACCTTGAATCCGTTTCCCGTAGGAACTTTGAATTTTTAGGGATTAAAATGTAGCCTGTCCTAATCCAAGGTATTAGCCATCACCATTTTAACTTTCATCCAAATTTGTTCAGTCGTCTTGCCGTGAAAGAGCAACAAATATCCAAACATCCAAACTTACAATTTTTGGCCTTTATAATATTAGTAAGACGATAATTCAGTCAATTGAACTCATATGGACGAATATTGAATGAATTTTTCGTATCAATTCTAACACTAAACAAAAATGAACTAACAATTGACGACGTCTGTGGTCTAGTGGTTTGAGTACCGGACTGCTGATCACGAGGTCGTAGGTTCGATTCCCACAGGACACAAATATTTATGTGATGAATATAAGTATTTATGTTTGTCTGGGTGTTTCCTATGTATAATAAGTATGTATTTACAAAAAAAAGTATATAAGAATTATATCCATTGTCTAGTACCCATAGTACAAGCTCTGCTTAGTTTGGGACTAGATGGTGCTGTGTAAAATGTCCAAAGATATTTATTTATTCATTTTGTATTCTGGTTTGAAGAAAATCTTTCGGTAGTTTGTGAAAGTATGCGGTGTCAAAATGACAACATGCGCGTACCATTGGTGTTGTTGGCGTAGATAAGTTGCGGTTTCCGCTAACCATCAAGCTGTTAGTATATTTACTATAAAAAATACTCACCACTAATGGTATCCAAGGTGTGCATATAGATATAACTCCATTAACTGCCAAAGCAAACATAATGGGCAATTTCCCGCCAAACTTTTGAGCGAAAACACCCATAGGCAACATCATACTCGTGTATCCCACAAAAAAAGAAAACGTGATCATCTCCTGGGTCGATTTATTCCATTCGTAAGCCTGAAAAAGTTTTTAGCTACTTTTTAACCTGGTACATTCAATGTTATCTAATAAAGTTTGGTACCTAATATTTGATTTACTTTATATCCAGTTTGAAGTTTCTCTTACTAAAGCAATTATCATTTTCGGTTCATTTTTTCTTTATAATACATATTATCTACGTCTTCTATCGCATATTAAGTAAGGGCTATCCCTAACTTACATAATAATGAAGATAGATATAGTATTTGTGCGGATAGACCTATGTCTAAAACTTCTTTCTATCTTGAAATAAAACTACTTTTTACGGATTTTATCGCGTTATATTGATATTATTTTAATCCCGACTACGATTATAATTTATTATAGATTCGATTAAATCTAAATCCAAGCCTAAAAATGCAAGACCGAAGGATACGGTGAGCTCGTTCTGCGTGAATCGGATTGCCAACAATTAACAAAAATGTAGGGTAGCTGTTAGTAATTGAAACGTCAAGACGCCTACCACCTTAGTCACCTGTGACCATGGACGCTGTAAAGGGTCCGAAACGTCGGGATTAAAATAATATCAATATAACGCGATAAAATCCGTAAAAAGTAGTTTTATTTCAATGTCTAGTATTCGCGTAAGTGTCAGAAATCAGTATATTTCTTTCTATCTTCATATTTTACACTTATTTCATAGTATTCTTCGTATATATTCTTGTCCTATGTCCTATACACAGCGGTATAAGTCACGAGCTTTTCAAATAGGGCATCAGATGCAGTCACACAAACACGCTACGCTATTGATATCGCATAACAAACAAAACTTACGCGATAAATGCTCCATCTGCTCATATTTGTACGCAAATCTTCACAACCTTGAGAAACTATTTTAGTTCCATCCACTTCTGTGCAGTTGGGGTCTGGTACTTTGACCATAGCGACCATGAGAACACTGAGTTGAGATCTCATCGTATACGCAATGGTGAGACATATGAAGAGGATGAGTGTTTGTAGGTGACGAACTCCAAGACCTTTTGGACGTTCCGGTGCCTTTTGTTGTCCTAAAATTTTGAAAGAATATTTAAACATGTCAATAAGAAACAATTTGAAAATAATACGTGTTGATCACTGGATAACAGAACTTGACTGGTAACAGTTAGTCAATGAGCTGTGTGTTGTGTATATTACAGTCCAGACAAGATATCCAAACACCAGCAGCATTGATATGTTATCCTAGTCTATCTTTTTAAGGTTAAAGATCAATTCCTACATAATAGTAAGCCTCAGTTTCTAACAAGTTTCCGAGTGTAAATTAGGTCAAGAATAAACAAACACACTCACTAAAATAATGTCAATTATTGGGCTTCCCTTCATTGTATTTCAATCCCCTTCGTACTTTATTTACCCGATGCCAATTGCAAGGCCCCCATGTTTTATTCATGTTATAATGAAGTGTTAAAACCGTAGGTATTATAATCTCTATTACTCCATAATTATTTAAATAAACTTGATGAAATTAAGTATTTTAAGCAAATTTGGAAATGTACAAATATGTGCATAAATGATCAATGATCTATCTAAATCATTAATCAATAACCAATTTATTTTATTGATATTTTTGTCATTAAACACCATCGAAAGCCACCATCGATGTCACTAGTTGGTGTTAGCACTTACAGGTACCAGATCCCCTAATCCATCGACAATCAGATAAACGTCAGAAGTAATATTTTAATCATTATGGATTTCTTCTCTAATTTATGAGTAAACAGATGAATCACTTACCTTCATTCTTTTCACTTTTGGGGACAGACTCATACACAACCTTATCGACTGCCATGGCTTCCTTTAGTGGTAGTTATTCACCGAACAATTTACCTACGATCCAAGATAGTTCAGTTTGCACAAGAATCGCATCGTTGTTTGTATTTATAATGAGATGTAAGACATGTTACAATTTTTGAAAGTGTACAATTTGTTTGAAAAGGTGTGTCATCAAATCTGACGCAGAATACTGAGCATTATCTCTCCGCATTTTATACAGAGTGCAAGTTTTACTTGTAGGTAATTATCGC
This sequence comes from Acronicta psi, assembly GCA_946251955.1. Taxonomy (NCBI): domain Eukaryota; kingdom Metazoa; phylum Arthropoda; class Insecta; order Lepidoptera; family Noctuidae; genus Acronicta; species Acronicta psi. The sequence continues at coordinate 13,565,511 of OX276482.1, forward strand.
ATCAGACATTTTTTTTCAAGTGTACATTAGTTTTTATGTCATTTTGTTTATTACTAAATGCATTGTTTACCAAGACTACACGGAGGTTTCTATGTAGACAGATTTTAAGGAGTGTATTTAAATACTAGACTATGCTTAAGAATGATGACCATAATAAACAGATATTAAAATGATGGTGGAGTGTGAGAGAAACATTGAATAAAAAGTCTCAGACCCAATATTAGTAAAAAAAACTTTCTGATATGGACCATTTTGGAGTAATGGCTTACACTTTAAAAATTAATTACGATCTTCAATGACCAGCAGTACAACATTTTTGGATATAACTTTATGGTTGGTTTGATTATAAACTTCATTCTGTATTATGTTAAAAGGAAAAGGTGACTGACTGAATGATTGACTGACTAAATTATCAACGCAAATCAAACCACCGAACGGATTAAGCTGAAATTTGGCACACATATATTTATTATGACGCAAGCACACGCTAAGAAGATTTTGGGAAAAAATAACGCGAATAACACCGCGAAAAACAGTTCTTAATAAAAAAATAACATATTTATAGTACATTGTTACGTAATTTAAACAGCCTGTAGATTAAAAGATAATAAGATAAAAGATCGCCACGCTGCGTTTCATTCTGCGCTTTATTTAACATTATTATTTTGTGACTGCACTATTTGTTTTGCTTCGAGCTTCGAGCTTGACCGCGACTTTTCAATATGATTTGCTTTGCATGCTCTAAGATTATTGGTGATGAGGAACCACATTTACGTTGCAACTCATATCCATGCCGCAATAACTTACACCTAATATGTTATCCTAAAGGAGAATGTACCAACACACATGTAAAGACTTGGGTCTGTCAAGAGTGTGCCTGTAAAGCCGAAACTGATCATAACCTTGTGCTTCCTCGCACTCAAAATGTGGAACTTGATCCAAATGTTACATTTAGGAAAACACACTCATCAGTTGTTATTAATGAGGAACACACTACATCAATTGGCGAATTAACATCTGAAATACATTTCCTTCGGCAAGAAGTACAGAGCCTAAGTGACCAACTGTGTCAAGCCATTTCCTCCATTACTTGCTACCATGAAAAACTGGAACTATATGCTAATCAAATGGCTACTATGGATGAAAGACTGAAACAATATGAAGCAGTAAATGACAAAGACAGAGAAAGAGAAGATAAGAGTTTGCCGCCGCCTGGCCCACATGTGGCCGCAACTACATCCACGACAGCACCTGCAACCCAAAAAAAAGGGAAAAAAGCAAAGTCTACCCGACAACCAGGTTCAGATGTGGTTGCTCGCCCTTGCGCAGTGAATAACGTCTCTGAACCTAATATTCAGCCACTACAAGTCCAACACGTTGCCCCGCCACTGTTGTCGCAGACACAAACATCTGCTCATGTACCCTTTGATCAAAAGCAGATGCACTCCAACAATAATCAGGATACCATCGAATTAACTCAACAGACTTTCGATAACATTCTGAATACGAACTTAGACACTCGCCCAAAAAATTTGAATACTTCCAAATGGCTCTCTGGTACGGCTGGCCCCAACATAACCTCTCTTAAAGCAGCTGAAGCCTGAAAATACCTTCATCTTTGGAACATGGAGTCAAATGCAGAGGACATTCGAGAATATCTGAAACAGCTTTGCCCATCAGGAACCTGCACAGTTAATGAACTAAGACCAAAAGGAAACTACAAATCGTACAAGATTGGCATACCTATTGATTACTACGACATATGTTTTTCTGTAAATGTATGGCCTATTAATGCCAGAATTAAAGCCTGGATACCCTACAGAAATCACCGGAAAGATTCTTTGGTTGGGCCACAAACTCAGCAACAACATAATTTTCGTGCCTCAAGCTTCTCACGCTAAGTCCATGAAAATCGCAACTCTTGATATCCTATATCAGAATGTCCGTGGCATAAAAACAAAACTAATTACCTGGAGAACGAATCTCTTGCAAATTGAACAAGATCTCATAGCTGTTACTGAATCATTTTTGGATGATTCAGTTGAAGATTCCGAAATCATCTGCAATGGTTACCGGGTCATCCGTCGTGATCGAAGAACTCCCTGTGGAGGTGTAATGCTTCTGGGTCGAGCAGATATTCTCATGACGCGGCGACAGGATCTTGAGACCGTCTGCGGCGAAGACCTATGGGTTTCCTTTCATCTATGCGGCCGTCCGGTATTTGTGTGTGTTGTGTATATTAAACCTAGTGCCACGGATGATATATACATGACTTGGTTTTGTAAAGTCGAGAGTTTTATACATAATATTAAGGGAAGTGTAGTAATATTAGGCGATTTAAATCTAAATAGTGCATCTACTAACATAAAAAACTATTATTGTTACTTTCTGTCATTCTGTGGTTTGTCCGAGAAGAATGTTGTGGTGAATTCGCATGGAGGCATGCTAGATGTGATCTTGGTCCAGGAGAGCATGGGGGCGTCTGTAGCAGCCGCAGAAGGTATGGTAGCACCCGATTTATATCATCCTCCGCTTGATATTAAAGTTTGCCTAGGCATAGCTCCTCATAATAACTCAATGGAGCCCAGTAACAATGACCGCTCCAAGGACTGGAACTTTAACAAGTGTGATTATGAGCGTCTATTTTTTTTGTTCTCCAAGGAATCATGGACATCTGTCTTACAAGCACATGACTCAGTTTCAAGTGCAAATAATTTTTACGATACCGTTTACAACATTTTTGACCAGTGTATCCCTAAAAAACATAGAAGTCGAATAAGCCGGAAACGTTATCCCGTCTGGTTCACCCATGAGATTATTAAAGACATAGAATATAAGGTCAAACTACACACAGCTTGGAAGCATTCTAAGAGTAATGCAACGTACCATTTGTTCTCGGAAATTAGAAGAAACTTAAAACAACGCATCCTCGCTTCTTATAAGTCTTACATACGTCGCATTGAAAATGACATTAAGATAAACCCAAAGCAATTTTGGCAGCATATCTCAAGCCTACGATGTAAGGGTGGATTTGAACCTACGATCGTTCAAGGAGAAAAAACTTTGTCTGGTATTGATGCTGCTAATGCATTTGCTGACTTTTTCTCCAGCGTCTTCCTTTCTGATCTCCCCGACTTAAACGCCAACCAAATAAGTGCAAATGATCCGAACTTTGACAGCAATTACATTAATATAGTTAAAGTATATCCGAAAGATGTTGATCACAGCATTACCCAACTTAAAAGCAGTAGTTCATCCGGACCAGATAATATTCCATCTTCGATACTTAAACACTCCAAGAAGTACTTTATTGAACCTCTCGCTCACATATATAATTTAGCCTTATGTACCGGAAAATATCCTACACAGTGGAAAGTATCTAGGGTCACCCCTATACCTAAAAAGAATTCTAAAGTATCGGTTGAAGAATTCAGACCCATTGCAATTCTGTCGTCACCTGCAAAGGTTTTCGAGCATATTCTGCATAAAGAAATTCACATTCAAGTAAATAAATACTTATGTAATGAACAACACGGTTTTCGTATCAAGAGATCTGTTAATACTAATTTAATAATACTATCTGATTATATATCTGCCTGTATGGATCGTGGCCGACAAGTTGACGTTTTGTATTTTGATTTCCAAAAGGCATTCGACAGAATCAATAACGATGTGTTGCTGTACAAGCTTAGTGCTATAGGTTTTTCTCCCAGACTCCTTCTTCTGATCTCTGACTATCTCCGTGATCGTCAGCAATATGTTCGCTTAGGACTATACAACTCTCGATTATACCATACACGTTCAGGAGTAAGTCAAGGATCAATTCTTGGACCTTTGTTGTTCCTAATCATGATAAATGATATCCCACATGTGCTAAAACATTCGAGGTGCTTACTGTACGCTGATGATTTGAAGTTATACTCGGAGATTCAATCCGAACGAGATTGTGATGCGCTCCAACAAGATGTTGATGCTTTGAGAGAGTGGTCGGTTATTAATAAAATGTCGTTCAATCCTTCAAAATGTTGTGTTATGAGTTTCAGTAGAAAAAGAAACCCTATGCAACACTCTTACATCATCGATGATGTGGAAATAACAAGGGTTACCACAGTCAAAGACCTAGGTGTCATATTTGATCACAAACTCACTTTCCATGAGCATATCATATCTACGGCTAAAGAATCCTTCCGTCGACTAGGGTTTGTACTGCGAAACTGCCGGGAATTTGATAATCACCAAGTTATTCGACTTCTTTATAGCACACTTGTTCGGAGCAAACTTGATTGCGGTTCTTGTTTATGGAACCCTCATGAGAAATCGTATGCACTTATGTTGGAAAAGGTTCAGAAGGCCTTTTTAAGGTATTTATATAAACGGAAGTTTGGATATTACCCATATTTATATCCAACAATGTTTTTGCTGGGTTGTCTTAATTTCAATTCGCTTCAAGTTAGACGTGCACAAGACCAACTTGTTACTGCATATAAGGTTTTATGCGGAGCTATTGACGCTCCTAGCTTACACGAGGAGCTGTGTCGGTTTTACGTCCCAACCAACTACACCCGGGCAAGACGGCATAACTTGTTTGCGGTACCGCGTTGTCGCACTGTTTCGCGCTCAATGTCGCCTATACCGCGTATATTGAGGGCGTTCAATGCGCTCCTGGATTCCAATAATGAACTTGATCTGTTTGCCGACGAGAAGAAGGTGATATTGTTGGAATGTTTGAAGTATTGCGAGAAGACTGAGTAAAAGGCTTCTATTATTATTGATTCATATTGTTTTGTAATCAGTGTAAATGGCTGTATTGTTGGTCGTTCTGATGCAATAAATAAATAAATAAATAATAAATAAATAAATAATAGTTACATATAACTATTTTATATAGTTACATCACTGTCGGTCTCAAGTCCTTTTATCATGAATGTTTGCATGTCCAAACTTATTTTTAAATTTGCGCATTCATCTAAAATTTAACGAGAGAATTACGTTGATTTCCGTTTGTTACACTAAAATGAAATATATTAGAATGGATGTTCTATATCAATCATTATCATTATCGTAACATAGTTTTTAAATTATGTCGGGACTTTTAGACTAACGTGACTGTTAGTATTTTCCTATGTGAAAAAAGAACTGCTGTACTTATTCATCAACAAATTAAAGGTTGCTTGCATTGACCCTAAAATCAAAGCGAAAATAAATAGATCAACATACATATATATAGGTTTCTTGTGCCAATAAATTTATTTTGTTTCTTTATATATATGACTATAATCAATACGAGACAACTGCTCCATAAAGTTGGAGACTGAACCTGTCCGGATGTATTAAACAAAATTATTTCCAGCCAAATCTGAAGTAAAAAGTTAGTTTTAAACAGTAGCAACGTCCTTAAAGCATTTGTTTCAGTATTATCAAACTATGCTTGTCATAAATTACAGTTATCATTATTATCTCGACGATTTTAAAACATAAACATAAGCTTAACTTTAATGGAAATGTACGGACTAACAAAAAATATCTTAGCAGGAAGTTTTTTAATGTAAATTGCGACTACATTTCTGACTAATAAGTACATAGCTTTACATAAATATAGAATACATATTGTTGTATATACATGCGTGTCTCCAAAAATAGTTTCACAAAAAAGTTTTAGCTTATACGTAATTCTCACCAGCTCTTGATAGCTGCTAATGGCCGGATACATGAAAAAAAATGCAACAGTATCTCTGTGAAATTATCTGTCAAGTAATTTAACGGGAACTCACTAGGAAGTTGTGAAACAGGCCCTAAGTATACTACATAAGCGCGCCCTGAAAAATATGTAAAGGCTTATTTTTTATTTATAATTAAAGGTATGTTGGTTTATTCTCCTTTAGCGAGACACTTAACAGGCTTACGTGGAGAAACACAGAAACGTTTCAGAAAAAAGGTTCCACAAGTTGGTGGGTTGAAGGCCATTTATCTTCATAGTACTAGATGATATTCGCGGTTTCATGCATTTTATTCTTTTTGTTCGGTTCCTAAGAGTCGTATCTTTTTTTTTATAGCACTAAGGTGGCAAACAAGTATACGGCCCGCCTGATGGTAAGCGGTTACCATAGCCTATGGACGCTTGCAACACCAGGGGTATCACTCGCGCGTTTCCGATCCTAAAAACCTCTTAAAGGTTTATAGAGAATTCACTGCGCCGACAGTTTGAGGGAATATACCACTTGCTGCCAGCGCAGCGCATCCTTAGAAGAAGCTCTGGCGACCTCCTCACTGTAGCAACACAACACACAATAAAGTGTGTTATTTGGCTGCAGTTTTCTGTAAGGTGGAGGTACTTTCCAGACAGGCTGTTCCAGATTTGAGCCATAAATGGCTGTGCCCTACCAGCTCGTGTAGCTTGATGTTAAGTAGCCTATAGCCTTCCTCAACAAAGCATATCAAATAGGACTATCAATTGCAAAAATAATCCCATTGATAGTGTCAGAGATTAGGGCGTTCAAACAAATTCTTTAGCTTTAATATATTAGTACTAGCTTTCAGTTAGCAGCTTCGCCCGCGTGGTCTTATAAATTATAGCCAATGTTACTCGGGAAATCTATAGTATCTGCCTACCCCTATGGGAAACAGGCGTGAAGCTATGTATGTATGTACTCGGGAAATAAGTAGCATTCTAATGGTGACAACATTTTTACAGGGGTAACGGTGATATTAGTATAGATTTGAACAGAGTATGAGCTACAGTTATAAGTAAAGATATAAATCTATTGTCTACCGCTCAAATCCAATCGTCTTCAATTAATTTCCTAAGGGTGTATTAATTTACAAATTGGACTAATGATTAATTTAATACTAGGTTCAAATCAAATCATTCCGGTGCAATAGCCTCTTGATTGATCAGATTATATGAAATTGAATTATGAGGGTCGTAATTACATTGTCGATATGGTTTGGTACCTAGCTAATGGCTAAATCTGATTGGTTGTGAGAGTGTGAGACCTAGTGCTTTACTCACAAATTCAATAAAATTAAACTTAACTGGAACAGGGCATCTGATATTTATGATTGACATTAACAAATCGTCTTTCAGCGCAATATTAATTTTAATGGAAAGGACGATTCGAATTAATATTTTAACAGTAATTTTTATTAGGTAATAATTAATTGAAATACCTAATCTATATTAATATTAAAAAGCTGAAGAGTTTCTTTAGTTGAACGTGCTAATCTGAGGAACTAATGGTCCAATTTGCAATATTCTTTTAGAGTTCGATAGCCTGTTTAATGAAGAAGGCTATAGGCTATATATCATCAAGCTACGACCAATAGGTGAGGAGTGTCAATAAAAAATGGTGCATAAGAAATTCAACTTCTACGGAAACGAAGAAAGCAAAAAGAAACCATATCTCTTTAAATTATACGTATATACCTTCAATTTAAAAGTAGGCTGTGTGCTAAGATAGTCTTATATTTTTATCATCCATTTTTCAAAATAACCAAGTTTGATATGTAATTGTATCAAGTTTTTCATAACACCAGTGAGTAGAATCTTGACTTTATTAGGGATTAGGTACTAAATCCCTAAGGACGCAGAACAGAGCCCTCGTAAAATATTGACCTTATCGAGAACCACCCTAATTAACCGTATTGAAGACTTATCGTCTTGGAGATACGGTTAATATTCGATTGTCGAATTTAGTAATACATTTCTCGGATTAAAGTGAGCTTATTTAGTAGAACACGGTGCTAAAATTGAAGTCGATATAGTTTCATTAGTATTATTGTAAGTGTTACGAAATTGGAGCGCGCGGGCCTCATATTGTTCGGGCATAATTTAATTTCCTAGCTTCGACTAGTAAGATACTGAATAAATTAAGACGGTATCAGCGATAGCCTAATGATCATTATGACCATCCGACTGCCCAGTCAGGGGTCTCGAGTTCAAATACAAGGCGCGCATATCTGTTTTTTTTTAATTACGTGCGTAATTATCAATCGGTGAAGGAAAACATCGTGAGGCCCAACCTGCATGCCCGATAAATAAATAAATAAATAAATATCCTGGGACATTTTACACAGCACCATCTAGTCCCAGACTAAGCAGAGCTTGTACTATGGGTACTAGACAATGGATATAATATACTTTTTTTTTGTAAATATATACTTATAATATATAAGAAACACCCAGACAAACACAAACACTTAAGTTCATCACAATAAATGTTTGTGTCCTGTGGGAATTGAACCCACGACCAGATAGATAGACACGATAGATTTTCTCGACGACATGTGAAGTCTGGCAACCCGCATTAAGCCAGCGTTATGGACATCATTCATCATAGGTCATAGGATCATTCTTAAAAGTAGACCCGTGCCCAGTAGTGGGACAATAGCTATATAGGTGGGCTGATGAATTGGGTATTATGGGCACAAATCAAAACTCTTATCTAGTACTGGAAACTTCATAGAAAAACCCTTAACACGACCGGGAATTAAACCCAGCATCTTTTACCTACTCAGCAATCGCGTCTACGACCAATGGACTAATAAGTAGGGACTAATAAGTAGAGACTAATACTAATGTCTAGTTAATATTCCCGTATTTTAATTTAAGACTTGCAAGGAAAATAAATTGCCGTTAAATCTCGAACTTGCAATTAATAAAAAAGAACATCGTTGATGCCTTGGTGGTACTCATTAAGGTTACCTGAAGCGAGTAATTAATATTAGCCTCGCAGCCGAGCTTCATAAATATCCGTTCTGTTCATCCTCCGCTTACAAAAATGACTGAAATATTAAAAGAGTGCAGCTACCTCAGTGCAGAAAATATGAGAAAATTTAAAAATGGTTCATTAAAAGTGTTTCAATATTTTCTTTGTGCTTTTCTTTAGAAGCGATGAGGCCAGTGATTGATTAACATTGACGTGAACTGAATTTTTACTCAACTAGGTGAAGCAAAGGACGTTTATTTATACTTTTTGTTATTTAGTAACTAGCTTGCCGCTAGCTTAATTTAATTTAATTACCAAATTTAATTTAAATCGGTGCAGTGGTTTTGGCGTAAAAGCGCAACAGACGGACAGACAGAAAGTCTCAAAATTCTTTTTAGCGGCTAGGCATCCGCTAAAAATAATTTTGAGACTTTATCAATACGCCATAATAATTGTCTGTGTGCTAAATTTCCGTTCAGTGATTTAAGCAGTCAGTCAGTCACCTTTCCCTGTTAAGATAATTAAAATAATGTTTAAATAATGTCTCCGTAAGATTCTGAACATAGTTAGATTATAATCTATCTAGCGAGATTAAACTGTCGATAAATTGTGAACTGCAAAATACTTACATACATTACTTACTTAAACACATTGATCATCTCTGTATCAGTTGGGTCCATGGGTCCCATGTGACCCATGGTCACAGTTCTAAAACTGTGACCAAACAATGCACAGTCCACAATTTGTTCACCTCTGCCTATCTCTCCTGGGAATACAAGCGTGATAGTATATATTATGTTTTGGTGATGGTATGATGCCAACACAATATTATGCCTACAAAGTACTGTCAGTTTATCATAATAATAATCTTTTAAAAAATCTCTTAGACATGATAAGTGGTTTAATTTTGTAGTAAAAAATGCCTTGCAATATTCAAATAATATAATTAAGTTTCGTAAAATAAATTCAATCCATTGTCAAAGCGCTGTATCCAGTTCACTTCTCTGTAGACCCAAGTTTGTATGACCATGTTCTTCTAGCTGGACTTGATGAATACCTGTGGAAAAATCCAAAGAAATCGCATAAAACAATGTTCCGATAATCACGGGTTTGGGATCAATCACAGTACTCATTGAATCTACCAAATTTGAAGTAGTAGAAACTGCCCCAAAAATCTCCATTTAGTGGCGCAGATTCTACTGTGAACTTTAGGATATTCCACTTTGCCCCACCAGTGGGGCGGCTTTGTGGGGTAAAGTGGGAATAATTCGAATGAGATAAAACAAAATAACGTCAATCAAATGTCATAAGTCAAAAATATTTTATTAAATTCAATTAGACTGGTTGCTAAGTTCCAAAAAGTGGGCCTTATGGAGAAGAGGATGCGCAAGAAAATCCATGGATAGTCTAAAAGAAAATATGACAACAGTGCACAATATTCTACTGCACTATCACTGCGTTCTGTCATGGACGTGAAATGACTGAATGTTACTGATGACCCATGGTCATGATATAGGACTGGGGAAGGCAAATGCGGTTTTTAGTTGGTATGAGACCGACATACCCTACCCCAGATGGAAGGATCCATGAAAAAACAAATAGCTATCACTGCAAGGTCTTGCTTTCCAATAACTAAGACAAAAGATAAATGTATATCATTCAACAGTTATAAAGTAACCTGCATTATAAATTCGACTACTATGCCTAACGTGCTTGCGATCTAACCACTAGGCTATATCTTCAACCTTCATAAAATATATATTATTTTTGATATTGAGCTAATAATAAATTGAATCCTTTATAATACATGACCATAATCAAAACGGTATATATTCAAACACGGATTAATAGAGACTTAATGCGGAGAGGCTCAGGTGCTGCTTAGAAAATACTCGTATATATTCAAAACAATGCCAGAATAATGTAAGTTATAAGCTACTGTAGTATTTTATTAAAAAGAAGCAAAGAGTATTACTTTAGGTAGGTAAGTATTTTCTACTTTATGCGAATTCATTTATACTCAAACCTGCTGATTTAAGATATTGCAGTATCTATAAAATCGCGTAAAAAGAGAATTATGTAGTTATTGTTATTAACAATTTTAACGAAAATATAAGGGTGCCAACATTTTTATAACAAATTTAGGAATTGTTAACTAGGCTTAGTGGTCGCAATCGTGCCTGCTTAATAAGAAGACCTAACTTCGATTCCCAGGTCAAGCAAAGTTAGAGAGATTTTCTACAAGTGTTTGGATAGTCCAATTAGTAGCAATCGGCTTGCCCCTATTACATAAGACATAAAATATACCAGTAATATCGATGTATATCAGTACCTACAGCTCTGCCTAACCGTTTGGGATATAAGCGTGAAGTTATATAATGTGGTTGTTAAGTCAATGTAGTTCTATTTCACAATGACCCCAAAAGACCCAAAAATACCAAAATGAATTAATGGTTTACATACCTTTTACACCATTGTAATGTCCAATCCGGCGTTTGGTGATGTGATCCCATTGCTGTCTCTCGTTGCTGGCGAAGGCAGTGTAGACAATTGTTGCCACTATGTACACACTGGCCAACTTCAGCAGAACTACTCGCCAGTACTGGGGATCCGACTGAAAATCCAATAGTTATTACACAGGTCTTTGTGAGGTAGAATGTATAAGTCGAACCTGACCGACATCTGCGCGAAGGATTGTAGGTTTTAAAAAGTATACCATACCATATGATCACTGAGTATTATTCCAGTGGTAAAGGGCACTGCCGCACCCACTATGCTGCTGACTGTACACGATAGCATCATAAGAGTTCCGCTGTAGTTCTCCGACATGTCCTTGTAGGCACTCTAAAAATAATTCGAAAATTTACGTAAAAATGTACACAGTCCTCACAACAGAAAAAATTACGACTTTATTTTGTTTTACTAGGCCACTTTGTCCCACTGCTGGGCAAATGCCTCTGTTTCCTTCTTCTCAGGCAGCTCTGTCTAGATCCAATCTGTTTCGTGAGAGACGAGTAAGTCGCTCACGCGCTGCCTCCATCTGGGCCGTCTACGCTGTCGCTTCATTGCGTGTGAGATCTAATTTGTGGCAAGTTTTGCCCTTTGACACTTTGACAATTAGTTATACGGGTTAATAATAAATGTGTTCGCAACTCACCAAAAATCCACAAAACTGGAATCCTAGCAAGCCCAATATGGCAGTTAGCACGGCGATCGCTGGGCAGCCCCAGTCACGTGGAAACTTTGAAAGCACCGTTAGTCCCAATACGATACCGAAGCCGCCTGCGAATTAATTGATATATAAATAAATAATCAACAGTCTCGTAAAGGATCTATTTTGCTAACACAAACATATATATGGCTAAATTGTCGCATTTGTTGACCAAATCCTGCATTACGGACTACAGGAGCAAGTTGAAATTCCGCATATATAAATATATTGAACAATAATAATTGGTGTAGTTAAAAGTCAATAATACTTGTATGAAACAAGTTGTTAAGTTGAACAACGGTGTTGGCGACTTTGGAAAATTTGACAGTTTCTTATTACTTTAGGTGTCTATTATATTTTCGATAGCATTGGACATCTCGCTAGCTCCCACGTTTAGATGGACTTATTTTTATCTCTTTTCCAACAAAAGTTATTTTGATTGCACATCATCAAATACAAATTGATCAAATATTCACAATAAAGGTATTATTTATTTAATAAAAAATACATAATACCTAATTAATCTGTAACTCACCCAAAGCATTGATAATTTTCCTATAGGAACTTGCACTCAAGATATGATTTACAAATCGTAATGTATACATCCATTCAAAGATTGGGTTCATTATAATGTATGTTAGCGCCATCAGCATAAACGGTAACATGGAGTACCAAGCACTCTGAAATTAGACAAAAATATTATTATTCTTCACCAAAAAAAATTTGAATACAAATTAATTAGGTACTTGAACAAATACGGTAAATTCAGAATTTTGTAACATTTAAGACAAAATTAAAATTTAACTTTTCTTACATCTTGCAATGATATTCCAAACATCATCAAGTAAGCAGGCATGTGTGCTAAGATGAAAATAAAAACGGCATTACTGGCTGCGTGCGCGCCGGCCACCGCCCAAAACTTACACGACTTGAGAATATCATGCCAAGGTCTGGTAAGTTCTTTCTGAAACAATACAATTTTTGTTTAAAATCGTAATAGAAAATTCAACAAATATAATCCTGCGATAGAATATAAGGTGAAGGTGAGTATAAGGTGACTGAAACTTGACAGTCCAACACTGTCGTGTTTAAGATTTTGAGTTTGACTCCAGGGCGTACTCAAAATTAATTTCTCTGCCAAAAGAAGCCTGCTCAGAAATCTGCCAAACCGCACTAGGCCAACGTGGTGGACTACAGCTTAAGTAACACCTCTCATTTTGAAACCCGTCCTAGATCAGTAATAAATTGATGATGTTTCTTACCTTGCGATAATAATTCAATGTCTCCCCGATGAATTCCTTCTCCAAGTCTCCAACGGCCTGATGCTCTGCCGGCGAGCTGGCCGTCAATGTGCCCACTATTATCGCCATGGACAGTCCAAGCATTGCCAACGAGTAGTACACAAGCTCCCAGCCAAGTGGGCCTGATGATAGGAGCCCAGATATTGGGAAGGCAATAATTATGCCCAACTGAACACCTGAAAAGATTGAAATTTATGTATAGTCACTAACGTATTAATATGGCATGGAAATTGGTATAGGTATGAAAAACCTAGTTCCACATATCAGCGCTAGAGGCGCTGTATATGCCTAGGCTAAACTGGTCAAATTTTTTGAATCACAATATTAGTCGCGTAGACGAAGCCGTGCCATATGTTTATATTTCTGCGACAGCCTAGGAAAGAAGGTAGTGATGCCATCTTAATACGAAAAATGCGAGGTCTGCCCAAATGGATATGATTTATGTATTTATCGCGTGTACAGTGAAGTATATGTATTATGTAAAAAAAAAATTATATCTTTAGTCTTAATGAAGACGTGTTTCTTAATCATAAATGATGTTGACTCCATTTTAATAATTATGCTAAGAAGGAAAAAGTAATTACAGACTCGGATAATTAACTTTCATGGGCTTTCAGGGAAAAATCACTAAAGTACATATTTAAAAACATTCTTGCCTAATCTAATCTTAAAAGCGTAATAAATTATACTGACTTCAAAGAGGAAGAAGTTCTTTATTCTTCTGTGCATACAAAGAACAATTTATCTTTTTTTGAAGAAGGCCTCGTATCAATAATGTAAGCTTTTTCAATCTAAATTTGAATTTAGTTGGAACTTCGAGCATACACTATTGATCGTATTAAATAAAAATATTCTTTCGTACAAAGTTAATTATTAAAGTAATAAGTACTTAAGGTGCCTTAAGACATTAGTATGCATAGCAGGATAAAAGCTTAAGGTAGCAAAGAATACAAGAAAATTATAGAGGGAGCTTTTCTTTGTGGAGAAACGACGGATATGGAATTATAATAAAACCTCCTTCCTCGACAATGACAAATTTATGTCCTGGTTGCCAGGGTTCAAATTTATATAATTGAAAATCAATTACCGCTTGTACTATGCGATCATCACTTGAGAATGACTCCACCGATTTGTCTGTTTATTTTTACGTTTTCGTAATTCTCAGAATGATTTTGCAGAATTATTTACTGGCGAGGGCGAAACGAGTCTATAGTTTTTGATACGTTTTCATAAAAACTATTAGATTTATGATATTTTCACTTCGTTTAAACAACAATTAAAGGCTTTTCTTTTTCATTTACACTTTTCAAAACGGTCCAAGTGCGGTAATAAGAATTAAAAAAATATTATTACCTCCATAAATTATGTAGTTGAATATCTTCCTTTCGCTAGGTGGAAGCCACTGCTCAACGAGTGACTGATTCACTGTGTAGAAGCAGGCGTGACTCATTCCCATGAACAACTTGGCATTACACACTGCTACCCAGCTGCCCTGTAAATTAAAATAAGAATTATTTTATTATTTTACTCTCGGAAGGAACAGTGACCGGATGATATGGATGAAATAAAATAAACAAGGATGAATATAAGCACAAAATAATGAAAATCCATTATCTCATTTTGCTTGGCGAATAAACTACTTAAATTAGGATTTGTACATTTACGAAACCACAAAGCGAATTGAAGAATGAGCTTTACTGTATTTCAGTTAAATCAGTAAAAGTTAAAATTATTATAATAAATGTTTATTGTAATACTTTTTCGTGAATTCTACCAATAATAACGTATATTCGTAAAACGAAATATTATATCTTGTTAACAAAATGCAAGATTTTCAATCTTGTTTGTATATAACTACTAAATCTTATAAACATAAATTCACCTTATTGACAATAGTCGGCATCGCCACACACAGGGCACCATTGACTAAAAGGACGGCTGTCGACAGTAGTCTACCACTCATTTTTCTCAAGAACAACTCTGAAGGGATTAACATCAGAGCATAGCCGAAGAAAAACGATGATAACACAGCTCCTTGGATTTTGCTGTCCCAGTTGTGGATCTGAATTTAAGATAAAATAATTATTTATTAGTAAGTAATGCTACTAAATTGGGTGATTCTAATATAATATAGGAGATGGAATCCTTTGTTTTGGCAATGGAGTGAGAGTAAGCAATAGATAAACAATTTGTAAGGAAGACAAAGGAAAATAAAAAAGAGAGATGGTTCTAATAAAAATATAGTGAAGGTTGACATGACGGCTAACTATAATGAGACATGTTGTGTGCAAACTCGAGCAGATTGTGATTTGAGGACACAGATGGTGTGACCATCTGTGTCCTCAAATCACAATCTGCTCGAATTTTGGTAGCTTATAAGACATCGTCCTAGCTTACGACGTATCAGAGGTAACGTAACATCTAATCAACAGTAACACAAGGTACAAAAATATACAATATCAAATGCAAAAATCCAGCTTTGGGTTATATATGTCTATGCATGAGAGAAGTCTACATTATTTTATTCTGTATACAAAAATCGGTCAATATAATCACCTGTATATAAGTATCTCCTCGTCTCGTTTGGTCGTTGAGAGCAAGCACAGCTACTCCCAAGCTTCCCCTAATAAATCCCACGGTGATGGAAGTAGCAAGCATGTACATCATCTGTAGGTGCCTAACTCCGACCTTAAACCCTGGGGATAGGAAATATATTAGTATGACACAGTGTGATTATAGGTTTTTCATCATCATCGATCTAATATTGTAGACAGGCTTTTCACAAGGTACTCTTTTTGGGTCTATCCTTTATTCCTTGCATCCGTCTGTCAGTTTGGTCTAAATAAAGCAGGTATTTTTTCTTTTTTTGGTGTATTTTTTATTAGATGTGAGGGGGTGTAAAGTTTATATTGTAAAGGGTGCAAAGTAAATATAGTCCACACGATAAATAGTCACCTTCGTCTATGAACAACGGCTAGATGTCAGAAGGTTAGATGAGTCTACTGTGATCACAAAACCAGTATTTGAGCTTTATTAAAGTTGTTTGATACATCTGTCAATGTAATATCTAAAATTCCTTGTAAAACCATCTTGCTTTGAATATCTTAATGAAATTCTTACTTACCATTTTTAATAATGACGCCGTAATATCCATCTTCAAACTGATATCTCAAAAATTCAACATCCATTTTGATTATGAACAAAACAAAAACATTTTAAAACAAAGACGCGTCTAACATTGACTGTTAGATGAAAAAAATATGTTGACATCTATCATTTTATCTTCAGTATCTCACACATTATTCCTAAAACAATGAATTCTTAACTTTGTGTAAATAATACTGATTTTCTGCGTAAATACAATTATCTTTGAAAGATACTTTGTATTTCATTACACCACCCCAATTGAAATCTTAACGGATGATAGCAAGACTTAATTTTGGTTGACAAGAAACATCCAAAGGTTTCAATTCAGAATGTCAAAGTATATTATGTTTAACAGATTGTGTGTAACTAGTGATTGCACTAGCAGACGTGATGAGCGACAAACATAACGTATTGACGTTATCTAGATTACCATCTAAGGTTAGTCATTGTTCGTGAACATTCCCACACAATACACAACAACACGAATCTAATTTGAAAACGTAAGGATCTTATTGTATTAGCGTTCTTTCTGAAGCTTCAATGAATTCTAAATGAGTTTTGTCGAATGGAGGATTAAGGGTAAGACGTACTTAAAGATATAGTGAGGGACAGAATATATTATTTTTGTATTATTAGAATTGGGGTATATTAACCATACACAGTTGTCCAACTTCAAATCCTGAGCATGCACTTCTGCTGACTTGGGGAGCTTACTACCTGGCCAGGCAATGTCCCTAATAAACAGCACGCAGTATCCATTCGCAAGCCTGTAAACCAGTTCTGTTCAAGCTAAAAACCAGCGCTGGGAAACCCAGGGGGCTCTAAGCATAAGCTGACGGTTGAACCCTTTGCTTTCAGTATTTTTATTATAGAGATGTAACTGTAATAAAAGCAATGAACTTCTATTCTATTATATTCTATTCTAAGTAGGATGAATGGATGGATGGCTCTTCCTTTGAATCAGTCTAATGAATTGTAGACCACTATTTACGCCACAGCCTGTATACCAATTCGGTTAAGAAATAAAAAAGGTTTATGAGTAATATTGTTATTGCTTTAAATATTTACATTGCAAGACTGACTGATATCTATCAACAGCTCAAACCACTGAACGGATTGGGCTGAAATTATTTATAGTTAATATGATGGGTATCCGCTACGAAAGGAATTTACAAAATTCTTATGGGAGTAAGTAAATCCAGATGAGCTTGACACCGCAGGTGTGTGTGGAACAGCTAGTGTTGCGACAAGGAGGTCGCAAGCTGCACACTGGCAGCTAAGAAAAAGAAGAAAAAGTGACAGAGTGTAAAGTCAAGTTTTATTGCTTTGTTATTTTTCTACAATAAAACATATTGTACTTACACCCCAACTCAGAGACGTCACTTAACCTTAATAAATCATTAACAAACAGTGGCTACTATATCTTGACCTATTTTTCCATATTCGCGTTTGTTGTCAGTATACTAAGATATACTGGGTGTCATTAGCTAATGATTCATTAGTTTAAGTGACATTTCTGAGTTGGGGTGTTATTCAGTTATTTTTATTAAATAATATTGTATTTTACAATCAGAAGTCGTTTTCAAGTATTTATTGCATCACGTATGCAACAATTAACAAGAGCTATTTATTTATAATCTATTTCCTGTCTCAATTGTTAATGAAATGCATAAAAAAACTGTTAATTGACGCAGTTGATAAACCTCCATAAAGCCTGTAGTAATTACTGTAATATTGAAGCAACATTCTTTGAAGTAACATAATTTTATAACATGCGCGATTTCGTGTCCTTTGTCAACAAAATAATTTATACGGGTCTCACAAGTACTCTCATTTCAATTATGTTAATGTTCTAACGCTTTTTGTGTTTGTGTATGTGTGCATTAACAGTAAAACTTTGTGCTCGAGGAGCTGCAACTTTAATTTGATTGAAACTACTCTTTTTAGTTTGAGTTACTTGTGCAAAGTCCGTGTAAAAGTTCATTTATACTAGCTACACGCGTGAATTGATTACATAAAACGTCGTCTTATTTAGATTCTAACATCATCATATCAGCCAAAATGCCACTGCTGGACAAATGCCTCCCCCATATACTTCCACAAGGACCGGTTACATACTCCCAGTGACCTTTATCAGGTCATCCATTCGTCTCGTTAGAGGCCGACCTTCGCTGCGCTTTCCGGTGCATGGTATCTACTTAATAACCTTTGTACCCATCAGTTCTGCCAGATTCTAACATCTATTAGCTTATTTAAAACAGTGTGTTACACTGAGCCGAGATGTACGATGCAGAGTTAAGTAGGTAGAGTATTTTCTGAGAGCACTGAAAAAATAACTTCAGCTGTTAACAGAAACAGGGCAAATATGGGCGCGTGAGCATTCGCTAGTATGGTTCAGTACCGCGGTTATATTATTATTATATTCAATTTTGCACTCTATGTCAATAGTTTGAAAGTTATTTTTTCAGTGTTCTGTTGACTTGGTGTTCGTCGTTTTAACTTGAATTGCAAAATAATATAAAATAATAAAGAAAACTTCATGATAATTAAAATTTTTATACATTTATTTATTAAACACAAGATAGAGCCCAGTCTGGTCTTAACTTCTGTTGGTCTCATCTGCATACAGCGTTTGAACCAATAATAAGTAAGTATTGCAATTATCATATTTTAAATACTTTTTATTACCTATTTCAAAACAATGTTAAACTATTTTTACGTATTTAATGCCATCGAATATTTCATTAATATCAAAAATATTCTGAATCTGTAATCACCAGCATTTAAAAATACACAATAAAAGATAATATAAAAGATCTATTATGTATAAGTCTATATTTAGGTATAACGCGAGTCTGATATCTTATAAAGTCTCCCAATGATCTTATAATTTACATTTACAGATACAAAAAGTTATGAATTTAATTTCAACAATAAATCGTTTTGAAACTTTTTCATTGTTTACGTAGATCCAACTGCTATTTTTATCTGTAAACCTATAACAATACCAGGAGAGGCTTACCAAGAATTTCAATACCTACTTTATCATAAGACTAGTCTTCTACTTAACAAAAATTTACAAATAAATACAACACCCATTAAAACAAACATTGGTTTGAACCAAGTCTAAGCTAAACACAGGCTTAAAACTATATCCGTCACTTTCTATAGCGGTATCGCGAAAAGAGACATCGATTTTAAAACCCTGGTTTTTCTTAGACCATCCTTTGTAATTAAGGGGTGAAATAACGAACGCACTTTAATAGTACATACAAATATAGGCACTAACATCACAAAACTTCGATGAAATACTCTACACACTAAAGTGTTTCATAGAAATTTTTGAACCTTTACTACTACTATTACTAGTACTATTTCTTTCAAGTATTTGTTGGTTTGTATATTGTTTCTACACTATTGACACTTATAAATAATCATGTTCAATTAATCTTTCGATATTTCGAACAATTGTAGAGAAATAATCAGTCGTGCAGTTGATTTGTCTGCTCATACTATTTCCATTTTAAGTTTCATACTATTTAGTGGCTTCCAATTCCTTTTCTTTGTTCTTATCTAACACTGGTGTCATTTCCTCTGTAAAATGAAAAATTAGGTACATTATTTGACAAAGAAATAATATAATTTTATTCATACTTCTTTCTTCTTCGTGCTTTGACACATTTATTATCTCCTATCTACCTTTCGTCAAGTATCGTTCCCCGTAAGGGGTCCAATATTAGTTGGCATAATTTTTTACGCCAAAGTTAATATAAATAATGTAATTATTATTTTACCCATATTTTATGACTTACATTATCCCTCACACAATATTTTCTCTAATCAAGTTAAATGAATTCCTCATTTTTTGCATTAATTAGACGACTTTCTTGCTACTCTTTATCATGTAGTTCATGTACCTATCCAAGTTGAACTATCTTTCAGCTTTTCTGTCACTCAATCACTGGCACTTCATTTAAATTCCTAATAGCATAACGTGGGATAGATAACTCGTAATATAAAAAAATTTGGTACCTGGATCTGCTTTCCTCCTATCTTTGTAGTCAGGGCTGTCCCAAGCCTGTCGTTCTGAGCTACCGAAAATAATGTAGATAAGATTGGTGCCTATTCCTATGGAGGCAAATAGTAAGAATACGATCCGCCAGCGACTGATATCCGACTGTAAAAGAAAAAGAGTAAAAAGTAAAAATAAAATAAAGAAATCCATGGACTTAAAAGATAATTATAAATCATGTTATCCTTGATATCTACTCACCGGATCATTCCTCAGTATTAAGCTGGTAGCGACTGGTGTTAAAATACTGCCTACACCTCCAGCAAAGTTTGTTAGAGATAGCAATACACCCGCAAATTGCGGCGACAAGTCTAAGTGGTTGACCTGTAAAAAAATTTATTCAGGAACTGACAACGCGAAATCAATAAAAAACAAACAAACTTTGGTTGAATTCAAAATAGCTAAATCTAAATAATGATGATGAAAAGTACTTATCACAAACCATAAATCCAGCAGAAGTACATCCAAACAGGAAAAATATTAACACCAGTATAGCAATAGCAATATTTTTGTGATCAGGACCAAGGAATGCTAATGCTATAATACCCAGTCCGCCTCCAAATAAGGCTGAAAATAACACAGTATCGTTAAAGATGGGAAATACTTTAAAACAGAAAAACATAGAACGTCAGAGTACGTATGTTGTATGTTTTATTTTGAATCTTGTAAGGTTTTACCTAAAGAGTTGAAAATTTTTCTGCAAGTCCCCAAAGAAAATATGCCTTTGTTATATATTTCCTGGCTAACTATTCCAGATCCTATTGATCCTACCCACATTCCTAGGAAGGGCAAGGCTGATAACGTAGCACTCTGAAACAAGATATCATCAAATTTTCACACGTGAACATATAGAAGTATGTCCTTAAATATTGATAAAATTGTAAAAGAAGAATAACTTGCAAATGTACTCACATTTCTTAAAGAAATCTCCAAACCCCTTTCCAAGTAAGTAGGGAGGTCTACAAAGAATAATATGAAGACAGCACTGCCTCCTACGTGTGAAGCCACGATAGCCCATAACGCTCCAGTGGTAAATATTTCACGCCAAGGTGTTGGTTGGACACCCTAAAATTATAATCAATGTTAATAATAGTATGTCTATGGCTTATAGTTTTACCCTAGCTTGAAGCAAATCTGCTGTATGCCATTTGTATGTCCTGAATCGGATCATACAAATAGACGAATAATTAAAAAAAATATGGTCTCCCAAAATAATCTTGATTCAGCCTATACTAAAATAATACTGTATTAACTCGTTTTTGATGCGCAAGTTTCAATCATTAATCTAGAAATTTCTTGTAACCGTTCTGATATTTTTGCTTAGGTGAATATTTTCTTTGTCTGTTAATAGTATGCGGACAATATAGCAATTTCTTGAATGATCTTCTTCTCCAGCAGAATTAGGCAATTTCTCTTTTCAACCTTCATGGTGGCAATCATGATAAGGCTTAAGTTTAAAAGTAAACATTACCTTTTTATTATCAGTGTTAGTATTGAGTCCCATTTCAATATAAGTTTTTTCTTCTTCAGTCATCATCGAGTGTTCTTCAGGGGAGCTTGCAGAAAACCAGTACCACATCGCTGCGGTGAGGAACATGATGGCAGAAGTCACGTAGAATATCATCTTCCAGCCTAGTACTGTTTCAGCTAGCACCCCTGATAGGGGCAAGGCAATGATGGTGCCCACTTGTGATCCTATAACAAAGATTTTTGATTAAATATTTTCAGAAACAAA
Source organism: Acronicta psi (assembly GCA_946251955.1). Classification (NCBI taxonomy): domain Eukaryota; kingdom Metazoa; phylum Arthropoda; class Insecta; order Lepidoptera; family Noctuidae; genus Acronicta; species Acronicta psi. Next base: position 13,587,682 of record OX276482.1, read on the forward strand.
CATCGTTACTTCGTTTGATAGGGACACTGAATGAAATGAAGTCGAAGCGTGCGTAGATCAATCCTCTATAACAAAGTCCAAATTGCAGTGGTTACTTAAATTATGGCAATTCTTTAATTATTAAAACAACTACTTAAATGTGAACTACTTAATGTCAGTTAAATTAAAATCCAAAGGTAATCCTAATCCATTTTAAAATTGAAATATAAATATCAATAAATTGTCTAATACCGGCTGCGTGATTGCAAACTATATATTTTCTCTACAGAAATATTACGGATTCCAATTTTGAATGATCTAATACAATAAATAATTTCAATAAAAACATAAATTACTTAGATACGGTTTTTCATTGTCGTGTTACCTGAATATACGATGCCAGTGTAAGTGGTTCTCTCGCTTGTAGGTAGCCACCTGCCGAGGAGTGTGTGGCTGGCAGGGAACAGACACGCCTGAGTGAGACCCATTGCTACTCGAGTCACGCACACTAGCGGCCAACCACCCTGGAATTATTTTATTTAAATTGAGACTACGCTCCTGTATGGCTGGCGTTCGTATCGGCTCCATTTATTTTTATTGCATGGGTGAAAGAAATATCAGAAGAATTTACGTAAGTGTACGTAGTATGTAAGTACTAAAGCGTGCACAGGTTGGCAGTATTGCAGCTTGGTATTTGAATCATGATGGAAAATTCATTTTCACGCTGAAACCACTAAACGGTTTTCGGTGCCACACATACGGACATACGAAACTAGGACAACTTTATCTCAAACAATAATTCCTTTAGGTTGCAAGTAATAATGCCAGCAACCGCTAGTTAAACAATAAATATTATTTAGCGAAGGATAAACCCTCATTACATTCATGGAAACTAAAACTGATAATGGTGTAGGTAATAACATCCAAAACATCTACACTGGTATGTAGTAATATGCAATTCAAACCATCTTACTCCAAATAGTTTCAAAGATAACGGTTACACAGCAAAGTTACTCTAAACTAATTGAATAAGGAAGGGACCGGGGAACTTGGAGCTTTGAGAGATGCATCGTTCGTCTGTGGTGTTTATTGTATAGGATGAGAAAACATTTTAGTGTTCCTTAGCTGATTATTGTCATATAATATATCATCACTATCACGCCTGTATTTCCCGAAGCGTTAGGCAACGGTGTACTGCTGTACGCCAATAGTTTAGTGGCTTTAGGTCTCATGTATTATAGGGGGCGAACTTATTGCCATCAACGGACGCAAATCCGATTCAAAGTAACGGGAATTTAACAGAAAAACCTAACCACAGCCGTGACTTCTTACGCGGAGCAGTCATTCTTATGATCACTAAGGCAGTTAATATAATTATAATTTTGATCAATTATTAATTGGCTTATTATCTAAGGTATACAATACAAAATGTTATAAAAACCTTCCTTACTAACAAAGAATTATCATTTCAGAACAATCAGTGAAAGAGCTATCAATATTACACCAGACAGATACACAAAAAGCAGCAAAAAGGTGATTAATTCCACATACCACATGAGCTAACGTTGGAAAGAGTCCTGTTAAGCACCCATTTGCCAGTAGAGCTACCAGCAAAATAGGTTTTCCTCCGAATCTCTTAGCTAGAACGCCAGCAGGAATTTGCATGCACATGTAGCCCCAGAAGAACGATGAGAGGATCAGACCTTGGGTCTTTTTGTCCCATTCGTATACCTGGAATCAAAATTTTATTCTTATCTTCCCGTTATAATTGGATACTGACTAGGTAGGACTAGGTAGATGGTTTGGTTAGATGATGAACGGTGATTGACAAAAACGATTTGTATGGCGAATGTCAGTGGAAGCGCCGGGTAGGGAAGCCCTAGAAAGACTGTCGCCAACCTTATTGGTGAGTAATCACAACTGGCGCGTTTTAGACTAAGCTAAAGAAGTATGCATGAATCGTAGCAAGTGGCCGTCTCTAGTTTCTGACTAAAGGGAAAGGGCGTGAGTATTAATTCATTTAGGTATTTATTATATTTATTACATACACTATCTTTACAGGTACTTACATTACCTAATACAATAGTGTACAGCGAAATTAAAACTGTATGCAGCCCGTGTGAATTATTCACGCATAATGCAGTTAAACAAATCAATCTGTTGTGATATCATGTTAAGCGCCCGCAGCGTGCGTGTCAGGGGCACGTACTGCAGAAAGTTGGTGCGCGCGCGGCACCGTATGTATGACTTTTTTAATGATGTCATTAATCAATCATACGGGGCTTGATACTAAGTGGGAACTACAGTCTATAGACTACAGTAGTATTCTTAACACTCGTCTCATATGCTAAGTACTTTCAACGGAACGTAATAATATAACGTGATGTATTAATGTCAGAATACACCTTCAAATGAAACTTTAATTATTTTTAATAAATGTAACTTTCCTTTACTTATAATTTATTACGTATTAATTACGTATTTATGTAGCTACTGCTATCACATAATAATAAACACTGTGTTGACATCAGACCACAATACAACAAACAATGTTATCGTACACGTAACAATGCGTGACGATAGTCATATTATCTCTTATTTCTATTTATATTTAACAATCTTCTTCAAATTACATGTCAAGTTCATGGAAAAATTTCAACGAACTCATATTTCAAAATTAAGATAAGAAATCTTGATTTAAACCAAATGTTCCTACTGAGCCAATATTTGCTGTGACTTATTTGTTAACAAATCTAATAATAATTATTATCTCAATTTTGCGTGTTGCTAATGTGGACCCTATGTGGTGAACGATGTTCTATAAATTGTTTGGTGCCATTACTTTCATTGTTTGGTCATCGAAGAATATATCTAGTATCCTACTAGATAATACTGATGTACACCCACAATTCGCTGACATTTTTAGGTGCCACGTAATAGGGGGCGAGTCTATTGCCATTTACGGGAAACAAATCAAAACTTCGAGCTACTACTAAGCATTTTATAGAAAAATCCAATCTCTGCTCGACCCGGGAACCCAAACCAGGACCTTGAGCAGTTGCGTTTATGATCACGCTAACAATGCAGTTTGTATTTCATTTTTAGAAAATATTTTTTGGCAGCAGGACTGAAATACTCCCAGAAAATCTATTCTAAAACAAACAAAGCCTTGTTGTTGTGGTCTTCTAAAAAGGAAGAAGGAGACAATAATTCTTACTTCAGCATTAGAACTGTTATGATGTTTCACATCGGTCATTGCCAGGATCGCGACGGCCATACTGCTACGCGCCAACAATAACGCTACCATGCAGAAGGACATGCAGATCATCTGGATGTGCCGGATGCCGAAGCCGTGATCTGAGAATACACATAATTCTATGAGTGGAGAACTGGAGACTACTTTTACTTTTACTAGAATTCTAAAGACGGTTACATATTAGTTAGTTTGAAAAGATAGGACTAAAAATAAAAGAACTGGATCCGAAGATCGCGCAAATCTTTAAAAAAAATCTTGAATGATTGTTGAAATCTACGTCCCTCTTAATAAGAATATTGTGATGACTAGGAAGAAAAGATAGACTATGTTAAGGTTTGATAGGTTACGACTAAAAATAAAAGCACCGTATCCGAAGACCGCGCAAATAGATCAAATCTCTTGGATGATTGTTAAAATCTGTGTTAAAACCTCTTAATAGTAATATTGTGATAACCAGGAAGGAAAGACCGACTAAATATCGTTAAGTATTTGTAATACCAATAATTATAATTGTTGTTATTTGACATTCTTTTATCAATTTCAAAATTAAAAACATGCCGTGTACAAAATGAAATAAAATTACAAAATTCCTGATGAAATTAATTTACTTCAAATCTTTATTTTACACAAATTTTATAAGTTATTGATTAAAAAGTAAATGTTGAATGAATAATTGAATATCTTTTAAAAATAAACATTCCAATATAAACTTTGTAGACTGAGCAAATCTAATAACTAATGCGAACTAAAAATAGTAAGTTAGTCATAAAAGCGCATTCGATATTAATTACAACAAATAATTCTATGCCAGCTTAGGTCGTAGTTTAAAGCTCTGAAACAAAATATAGTTCCAAAGATATTTTTAGCTACGTTCCCATATTAACACAGCTTTGTATTAACTTTTGATCTTATAATGGCGGAAGTACGTTAGAACAAACTCAAAACTTGTCTCTGGCCGGCTACCCTCGATATTAATATATTTTGTATCGATACAATCATAATTTTTCTGATATAATCTTTGTTTTTTTTTTTTAAAAAAAAGGTTTTTTAAAAAAAAAAACAAAGAAGTGTGTGAAAATCTCATTGTATTCTAATCACGTCGCTTTGGTGTACCATACTTTTGTCGGCATCCCGCGGGATTATTTGACGCGGTTCCAGTATTTGTTTAGGATGATATGTGATCTTTTTCCACTGTTTGTTTGGGACCTTGTAATCGATTCCATGGAATTATTCGGTACTGGGTGAATATGGTAATACATGTTGTATTTGATGAGTTGGGGAAATAGTATAATAGGGTGGATAAATAGCAAGGTTGGGTCAAACGTTTCATTTCTTTATATATTTAGAGGTTTCCGATACTAGTCGGTTATAGAAGCGATTTGATATATTACGGAATTATATAAATTTTATGGTTAATGGTTCTGCAAAGCGCGTATGCCCCTAAATTCCACAAAACAATAAATTTTGCATTGTCTCTGTATTTTGTTACTTAAATGGTGAAATAATATACATCTTAACTAAATCTAGTAGTGGTAGTTTTAGTTTCTAGATCACTTTACGACTCAACAATCTTTATAGGATTATTAATGTTTTATTTAAATAAACAGTTTAGGTTGGTTGGTTACATTATATTTCAAAAGCTAAGAGGATTTTCAAATAGGTAGTAAATTTGGCGTTGTTCTATTATAAAACACTATAAAATTAAAACTACAGGTCATAATAAGCTATGTATTTTGAATTATACAGTTTAATTATATAGTTCTTTAATAAAAAAAAATGTATAAAATATTATACTTACGTTTGGAGTTCACTTCCTCCGAGATCTTCATGGCATTTTTGTCCTTACTCCTTTCCGTCATATTGACCGACACCTTCCATCACTCCTCGGCAAGGAATGAAAAGGCAGGAAGAGTGCCACATGTTATTAATATTTAAATACTACTTCGCATCTCCACAGAAACTTCAACCGTACACTTAAAGAAATAGGATTATTTTTGCACTGTGGTTCATTCGTAGAAGTCATGAGTGACAGATGCTAAGATGTTTCTATCAGAATGTCTACAAATGAGGTATTAGTTTTAATTTAACGTTATATTTATGGAATATTTTGTAGAAACTAGTCCTGTTTTTTTTGTTTTACTCGGTGTACTGATTAATTGGTGGGGAATCTGTAGTGTCTTAGACGAAGTGGGTGTCGTCAACTGTCAAGCCGTTTTTACCTAGATTCCTTTACATCGAGTCCGAGAAGTCTCCGCTCTTACGATGATGTGAGAGATATGAGTAAAGAAGTTATAGGCAGAGAACTAATCCAAACTGCGGCCTACTAACGAGTATCCTAGAGGTACTTTACACCAACCTTAGACCAAGTTAGGAGCGAACCTAGAAGCTTACTCTTTGTTACTTTAATAATCAACCCATATATACTGTCCCACTGCTGGGCAGGGGTCTCCTCTTAGTATGAGAGGGATTAGGCTATAGTACACCACGCTAGCCTAATACGGGTTGGCAGACCTCACATGATGTCGAGAAAATCTCCCAGGCATGCAGATTTCCTCACGATGTTTTCCTTCACCGTCAAAGCGAGTGATAATTACGCACATGATTTCGAAAAGTCAGAAGTGCGTGCCTTGGATTCGAACTTGAGACCTTTGACTTGGCAGTCCAGTGGTCATACCCCTAGGCTATCACTGCTTTTACTTTTGTTACTATGCTTGCAGAAAAAACCAAATAAGGTAGGATATGGACATACACTCATAGTTAAATTAATCAATGTAGATAGTTATTTTTAACTTTACTATCATTGGTTGGCTATTTATTTAAATATTTGTTCCGTGCTACCGTCAGAGTTCCAGTACTAACAAGTTCAGATACAGAGTTATATATTAAAGATAACGTTTATAAACAATAGAACGTTTTAAGTTTAGTAGTGTGACATCGAGGATAGTGAATACTCTTCAGCAGTACCTACATTAGTTCTTCTCTAATTTTCTTTCCTTGATTTAATCCCAAAAACAATCAAGCCCACAACTAAGATAGTTTAACCTTTATAATATTGGTATCCGCTAAGAAAGGATTTTGGGAACTTCCCAAGGAATTAGACTTTAGATTAGATAGAAATAAGAAATATCTTGAAATAATAAATAAATATTCTGGGACATTTTAGACAGCATTCTAGTCCCAAACTAAGCAGAGCTTGTACTATGGGTACTAGGCGATGGACATAATACTTATATACTTTTTTTTTTGTAAAAACATAACACCCAGACAAACACAAACTTAAGTTCATCACATAAATATTTGTGTCCTGTGGGAATCGAACCCTCGTGATCAGCAATCCGAACCACTAGACCACAGACGTCATTACTGAGTGACGTGTAATATCATTTGTTTGTGTCAGAACCAAAGTACTTAAGAACTTCATCTCAAATATATAAATTGTACTCTTGCTAAGATCGCACTGCTTGCAAATGCTGTGGTTACTCAACTAGAACTAAATCCAAGAGCCAACTTCAACGAATTTAAGCCATTAGTCTAATGGAAGTCTTAATAATGTTGAGTCCAGATATCAATTCATACTGCTTCTAGGTAATGAATGTTTAAACTATAGTCAAAGTGGTTTCTCTCACGTAAATTTAAGGTATTAATTTACATAACGTCTGTTGAAAATAAATAATCACTTTCTAAGTAATAGCTTTTTTATGAAACGTACTCAAGATGAATAGGACATAAATATAATGTTGTAGCGGTGATATCCGAACGCAGGCAACTCCCTGGGCGCAAGGGCCGTGGTAAGGCTCCAAGGAGATATTCTCCTTCGCGCTAACGTGTATCCGAACATCCTACCGCGCATGCGTACTGCGCCGACCAATTACAAAACGGCCGGTGCCGATCGCGTTACTTTGTAAGTCTGTGATTGGCTGTAGAGAGTTAGGATAGATATGGCGGATTGTGAGTAACATGTAAGGCTGTGTCGTATGTTCTCTAAAAGTCTAAAGCTTTGTGTCCTATGAACAAGACTCTGTCACTTACCGACCCACCCCGACTATAATGTATAAAAATTATGGTTAATTAATAATATCTATGGGTCAAGTTTATGATCCAAATTAAAAAATACTACAGTATATATGTAATATAATTGTCAATTTATTTAAACAACATAAAGTAATAACATTATAGTAAAAACTACTTAAAACGATTTAAAGATCTTATTAAGCCCTTAAGATTAATTATCTTAATGCATCACACTTACTTAAATCTAACTAACATGGGTTAGTCATTCTTGCTTCAATTTAAATTTGGTAGAAATTTAGGCACGCTAATGATTATGTAAAGTTGTACACCATTTCTCAAAAATATTTCAAAAATTTTAATGTTTAAGTCATGAATGCTTTATTTAAAGTTTAGTTTTTTTTCAGTTCAAAATTGCATTTAGCCAATGACTTCGATACTCATAAAGAGTTAGTTTAACTACAAGCTAAGAGATTTAACATAAACCATAATTACACTCGATAAACTTGCCTATACTAGGAACTATATCGAAAATCTAGCTTCCTAATTCTCTCACCATTAATAATACTACTAGATATTATTACTAAAATAATAGAAGTCAGTCTTTCTTTACTTCACAATTTTCTATAAAGAAGTCTTAACAAATCTATCGTTGATATCATTAGCAACTTGTGGAGATTCTTGGACGGGCTTCCGCGGTCTCTTGCCACCACCTGGAATTAAAATTGAAGACTTACAGAACTAGAAAATATTAATTTGTATCACAAGAATAAGTAAGATTTGGGATTTCAGGCGTTGAGATCATCTTTATAATATAAGTCATGAAATTAGACCAAGTTAACATCAATTTTATATAAAAATAATATTTTATTAAAAGCAAAATATTAACATAAAGTATTTTAAAGAATATTGACCTATCACATTAATTTAAAACAACATTACAATAACTTACCATTCATCAAAAGTTTCTGCAACGTAGAGCACGGTGCATCAATCGTAATGCAAAGGACGAAAGCGAACACGAAGGACAGCGAGAGGTCTCCCATAAATCTGTACAACTGTTTAATAAAATGGCAAGGTTAGATTTTTCAGGGAACAAACTTCTATCCAAATAATTGGAAATAGTGACTCAAAAGATTAGTACAAAGACATGCTATTAATATAATATTACAAAAGTCATAAATAAAGCGTTTAAACTCAACATTGATTTTAGCTGAACTTCTTGAGAGGGAGGAGCGGCAGTAGTTACTATTAATAAAATTACAAACAAGGAATAAGTACTTACAATATTAGCGTCGCTGAAGTAATAAGTCTTGGTCCAGCTGTTAACAGCAGTGAAAATTATGGGAACGTGTATTAAATACATGGCGTAAGACAAACGTGCCGGCAGCTTCCACATTTGCAGAGACAAGAACCAGTTTATTGGACCTGAGAAGATAAATACAATTTGAATACCAAAATGTAATATATTCGACGGCATTAAGCTCTAAAGGAACAATGGTTTTTACCAAAGATGTTGTTATAAGATAAAAATATAGAGAGTCATTAACAAGTCACAAACATTCATTATCTTATTTAAAAAAGATAATTACCTCCATAGCCATGGACGCAAGCGAAGATCGTCCAGCCCAAGCCGACAGCCCATATCGCCCGCATGTACGCGTTCAGGAAGTTATCGAACAGCTGGGCGTCGTGGTCAAGTTGCATGACGGGGTAGATGGAGAAAATGCAAAACGCCATTAAGGCAAAAGAAAGGACCCACAAAAGAGCCACGTTCACCTGGAATATTTAAGCGATGTGAGAAATTTTGTTATACATTTATGTACCATGAATGCCAAGAAATCCTGCACAAAGATCATAATTCTTTTAGTTGAATTCAATTTACAATTCATTAGATACCAAATGAGCAGTTTTTAAATAGGATTTCAAGAATCATTTAACTATAAACTCAAGCAGAGGCAAAGGAATTTAAAAAAATGCCAATGCCAATCTATACATTTGTCAGGCAAAGTAGTGGTCAACCGTAAACCCAAAAAATATATAATCTTACCTTAGATATTCTAATCTTCTTGTCTTTACACAAGTAAAGGATGTATCCGTAGAACATGCCAACAAAGAATGGAGGAGCTCTAGTGAGAGTGTTCATGTAGTACACGCGAACGTACTCCGCGAATTGTGCGATTCGACTGCAAAAAATAAATGCGTTACATTCCTGTACATAAATAAATGTATTCTTATAATCTTACAATAATATAAGCCTTCGGTAGATTTTAATATTCCATTTCCATATTTCTAGATTCTTAATATTTTGATTAGCAGCTTTTATTGATCAAACATTTAATGCTACTATAATTTGTATTTGGGAGATGTTATGTGCTCTTATTTTGTTTTAATGTAAGGCTGGTATGTTTATCATGTATTCGCCTTACCTCAACATTATAATTACCTAACCATTTTATATTTTCAAACTAAAATGAATTTAGAGCTAACAAAATCTTACCTTGGGTTAGCCAGCGCAGCGGAGAAGTCATTCAAGAAGCTGTACAAAGAAGATGACACGAGAGACAGAAGCATGATGGCAGTGAGAATGCACCAGGCTATCCTCTCGCGCCCAAACATGAAGACCAGAATTATGGGGCAAATGATGTACAGCTGTGTATCTACGGACAGGTACCAGGTTTGGACCAGACACTGGAAAAAACGATTAGTTGATTAATTTAAAAGTTTCAAATTTGTACACAGAAGATGCAATGATTGATGTAACAGATGCCATCATCTAAAAGATAAATTACAATTTCCAACAAGGTCAAGTAGAAGAAGATATGCAAAACCTAAAGGTTTTTGTATATTTACAGTAGAATCTTATCTATTTGAATCATAATTTTGCAATGATGAGTTAAAATACTTACAACTTCTGTTGGATTAACATAATTTTGGATATGCAACAGAGCAGACCACCAGTATGTCCTGCAGTTCTCCGTAGCTTGTGCCATGTTTATCCAGTAAGGACCATCCGATACGCGGTTGAAGACTGAAGCTTGGAGCAGCACCATGATCGCCAAGAGTGGAAACATCCGAAGCAAGCGATTCAAGTAGAACAGATGAATGGTTCTAATGAATCGAGCTGCAATAAAGAATCTAGTAAGGCTTTGTTGTCTAAACCGTATAATAAGAAAGTTATCGAATATGTAAAAAGTCGTTTTATTTCAATGTCTAATAAAAGAGTAAGTGTAAGAAATCAGTTAGATATCGATAAGAATAATAAAAGTATTTCATATGCGTAAGTGTAATGAAACTACTTACATCTTGAGATCTTCCCAATAACAGTGTATACAGCGAGGATCCCACTGAGTAAGAAGAACGTATCTACTGTGATTGGCGCCGAGTTAACCCATGTACTTGAGAATAAGGATAGCCACTGAAAAGACAATAAATGTATCAATATCACACATACTATAAATACTGTTGGTACTACTTACAATAATTTGGATGATGTTTTATAAAAAAACTAAAAACAAAAAGAATAATACTCACAGTGACAGTATCTGTAACGTTATGGATGAAACCAAGCAAGGACATGCTGTAGGTATGTCCAACGACGACCCACATCATTGAGATGGCACGGATACCGTCTACACACTCAAGAGCACCAGGACTAGATTTGAACGACAGGAACCGGCGAGTGTTCGTGTAGATGGAAAAGGAAACGTAGAGGCCGTTCACGTTTGAAGCAGCTGAGGATAGAATTTTAGCAATGAAATTTTACAAAATGAAAGATTTGTTAAATTAAAACTGCATCATGCAATTAAACGCAATAAATCATGATGATTTAAGATGTAGCAGTAGATATAGCTCACAAATAGTGCTATAAATCTTGTGTTTTGTCGAGCAATTTACTGCGTAGAATTAGTTGGACGATCATTTTTCAAATGGCATTATCAAACATGTGTAGGGTGTATTTTGAATCGATTGTTTGTTCTGTTATAAGCCTGTTCAACATTGATGCATATATTACTATCTACAATAAGTGTAGTTTAAATATTAAACTTACGTTGTTTAAGCACGAAGTTATGGAAAAGATCGTAACCAGTACTGCAGAGTAGAAGCAGACCGATGAAGGACATGACACCACTAAAAAAAAAAAAAAAGACTTGACATTGCATATACGAGAAACAGTAAAAAAATATCATTTGAAGGAGAAAGAAACTTACATAGCAGTGTAATCAGCAGCAGAAAATGGCTTATCATTGGGCAAACGGCAGTAGTACTCGTTAAACGTGAAGTTCACGAGGGGAATTCTGGACTGGAAGAAGTTTACTGCTTGTGTGGGAGTGCACACGTCGGGGATGCACACTGCCACCACGCCTCGGGCTTGGGCAGCGATCAACATTGGGAAAACCCTGTCACAAAAAATATAATGTTAAATTATTATGTTAGCAAGAAAGAAATTACTATAATGTTGCTTTTTCGTATCTTTTAAAATAAGTCCTCCAAAACATAAAAGTAGATGCGGCCCTTTTTATATTAAAACGAAAATTGTTGTGAAAAGCTTTAACACGCCCGTTCAAAAATTAGATTTTTAGGGCTGGGCTGGCAGACTTCACATGCCGTCAAGAAAATCTCTCAGGCATGCAGGTTTCCTCACGATGTTTTCTTTCACCGTTAATTATTACGCACATCATTTCGAAAAGTCAGAAGTGGGTGCCTTGGATATGGAACTCGAGACCTTTGACTTGGCAGTCCCATGGTGTATCACAAGGCTATCATTGCTGCAAGAATATTATAAACACAAAACACAACAGAAGAATATAAACCCAGTTCTTTTTATTTCCAATCATATTTTAGGTCACTTCGTTTGGCAGTATTATCCTTGTAAAGAATTAGAATATAAAGTCATAAATTATATTAATATTACTGTGGAAAATGGCAATGAAAGTGCAAATATTATCTTTATTTTGTTCTAATTTCAATATTATCAACTCAGGTTTAACTCAAGGTTCTTGTATTAAGACCTAGATTATTGGACACTGCTTTATCGACACGGTCGTAATTCATTTAGATGTTAAATAAATGTAATACCATATTAAGCCAACGAACCAGTTCCTGTATTGATTCCGTGATGATTGAGTAAAATATTGTGAAAATTTAACATTGGTGTAAGTGTGTCATTAGCCTAATGTAAAAGCAGTTGTTTTGAAGTTAATAGATAATAATCATAAAAACAACTTATTACTCCGCAATCAATTTCGGTTTTCATATTTGTGTTAATTGATAAGATAAAGAAGTCGATGTTTACTAAATAAAATAGAAGATTTAATCTACGACTAGTAAACATTCCAATGTAGACTTTTCCTAGTCAAAATAGTATACAGTCTAGCTTTATTTATCTCCTGAGAAAAACATCATTAAAAGTCTATAGAACCTCTCCATTCTAAGAAATTGAACGCTCGAATTGAGCAAAAATGCAACCTACCTTGATTCAATAGTTGCTCCGAGTCCAGTAATGCCTCGAACGTAAGTCTGCAACCTCTTATAATTTTCATTAACAACTACAGTGTCATTATCTGGCTGCGGCCATGGCCAGTCTATTTCAGGGAATTCAGGCAATTCTGGCAACGTTGGCAGCTCGTCAGGTATACTGATAATTTCCTGATCCAATGGGATAGTGATGGTGCAGTATTTCCCTTGGAACTGCGTGCCATTCAGGAGTTGGTTGATGCTGAGGCATTGGTGGTAATCTCCTAGGTCGTTCCAGTTTCCAGTTAGGACGCCGCTCGGGAGCTTACCACTGGCGTCGAGAACTGAAACAATATTGCTTTCGTTATTTTATATATAATTTAAAAACTCCACTTCAACTTCTACGTACAGTATTAATTCTTTTACTGTCACCATAACATAAATACTGGATATTGAGGCATACAATTTTAAAGCATTGTGCTACGATATAGGATTATATACAGTTTGTATATATGATTTTGAAACAATAATTATTAGTAGTATTTATCCACGGTTCCTCGAAATTTTTGTGTCACATCTAGATTGATTATTAAATGATTATAAACGTAATAAGATGTCACGCAAATAAATCATAATTTACCTACTAAAACAAGGATGTCATTGTGATTTAGCATTGATAAAATTAAATTAATTTGAACAAACATTCTAAAATAACAAATGGTTTAAAATTTTCACGTAAAAAATTATAATAGTATTTTAATCTATTCCTATTCAATATATAGTCACCTCTTCTCAACATGTTATCAGTACATTTAACACAAGGGGCACTGAATTCCCTGTTAATCGATTTCCCGCCGACTATTGGGATTTTCTCTGAACTGAACTAAACGCAGGGCGGCACGTGTGTTTATAAATAAATAATACTGATATCTAAAGTCTCAAATTGTTACAAGAATATAAGAAATGGTTATATATATATTTTTTTATTAACAAGTTTTTATTTAGGTAAACCGGTTCATGATAGACAGTAGAGAATCTTAACATAACTTTAAGTTTAAGTAAGAGTGAAATAACCTTAATAATGATTAATTCCGAAATGAGATCAGGCTTCGAAAGGAGTCTGATCAAACATAGGCGGTCTTACCATGCTAAAAAATGCTAAAAGAAAAACAAAACTGAAAAGTGGACCTTCTACTAAATACCTACTAAAGCCCACAGCTTTTGGGATTGCTAATCCGTTTCCGGTATTAAAACACGCAGCAATACTTCAAGCTAAAATATTTATTACAAAAGATTTAACTGTGTGTGTGATTGTGCGATTACTCAGCCGTTACTAAAACATATTTATTACAGCTGGGTCATCAAAGGGCAGACCTGATTCAAGCCGAGTCAAAGGTTTTATGCAAAAGTCAATACTAGCCACAGAACACTAGGGGGTCGTTAAAGGAAGGGAGGAAAGGGACTGTTGGGCTTCTGCAAAGCAATCAGAAGATTCGCGACGCCGAGCGCCAGTAACCCATGAAGAAATCCACCAAAAATGGGGAACTGGGCGAAATAATCCCAACAAGATAAATAAATAGAAATAGAATAAAGGAAGGGATTTTAGTGGCATTTCCTAAACTGTACCTAGTATTTTAATTAAAATAAATTGACAAAATTAGTTAAGAGTGACTTTAAACGATTATGACTAACAAGCTTTTTTTCAGAATAGGTAATTGCTTACCAAAATTATAGTTAATTAAGGGGTATATAATTATAATTTTGGTGTAAGCTGTATATTCTGTCAAATAATATTTCAACTAACATAAACAGACACACTATTCTTATATTCATGTATCCTTTGAATATCGGTATAGTCCGAAAATTGGCTTGCGGGGTCTGATTGTAGTCGCTTCATGTAAATAAAATATAATGATATTCAACCGCGTCTGTTTAGACTTAAGGCCAATCCCAAGGGAAAATTTTAAAAGGATGATAAGTCGAATATTTTTTTAAGTCGAAGTTAGTAGTTTATGTCGGATAACAATGTTCCTCTAATGATTTTTTCTTGGTAGGACGTTTAAAAGCTCGATGAAGAAAGCGAGCTTAAGTTGCAAGTACCTTTTAGGACAAATTCAAACTGATCAATATATTTTGAAGATTTAAAAAACTGCTCAGTAAAAACTATGCGTTATTGATTCTCAACATTTAAGCTCTTCTTGCCCGCTAAATGTGTATATACGAGTAGGTTAATCCAGAAATAATTTAGAGATGTATTCGGTTAGACTAAAAGGGAAACCGACCACAACAAAGAAAGTCTTCTCTTTGATCTCAAAATATTTCAGTGCTGCATTTGATTGGACTGGAAGGGAAGCCGATTCTTACAAAGAAAGTCTTCTCTTTGGATATATATTACATTGGATGTTGATCATTACGAGGTTTAAAAAAAATTGGTACTCACATGACAGCCTCAAGTTATCACTCGCCAATAACCTCAATTGATTATCACACTGTTCTGAATCGAGCACATTCTGGTACAAATCCTCATCAAACGCACTCCTATAGTCCACCGTATGTCCGTCATTTAGCCTATGACGGCCATAAACGCCATTTAAAACTATTGTGATTAAAAATATGTACTTTAGGACGCCCATCGCGGCTCGCTTTCTTTCAGTTTCTACTACAGAAATTGATTACAAACCTTTATAAATACTTTTATACTAAATAAAGATAACGTTTGTTAGGATAGCCGATTTCTATCCGATAGATAAGTCGATAATCTCGCTAATTTATCGTGTATTTTTCTCGCTGATAACTAAATTAGCCTGTTTAAGACTGGCATCGGTTTTTGCCACTGTTTTGTGAGTAATTTGTAGAATTACTTATCCATTTTGTTGTATGATTCATTATATTATATTTAATAGAGATAAGACTTTATCCTACATCATTTTGATCAATCAGTTTATTAGAAGTGTCAGCAAGTTAAACCTATTAATTTTTCTTCTTAAATTATTAGAAAAAATATTAAATATAATGCGGGCGAAATAACTGTGCGTGTCTGAATAATAATATTAACTTAATTGTTTGAGTCATTTCGATAGCTTTGCACAAAATCAGTCAAAGTCAGTCATGTTTAGTTCTTATAATGTTAAATGCACAAAAACTGCATTTAAGCCAAAAAGGCTAAATAAAAATCCGTACAGATCAACTCTGATTGCAAAAGGATCTGCATGACCTGAATTCACTAAAGACTCACTGCCAAAGGTGAGAGCACAAGATTCAAGAAATATTCTTCTACGCTGGAATTTACAGTCTAAAAAAATTACGTCGAATTGCCACTTACACAAATCACTTAAATGTCTACTCAAAAATCAGGGACTTTAAGTTGATTTTTAAGTGACCAGAAAAGATCCTAAATGAATTATTGGAATGTGAGCTTTGTGTTTTGTATAGAATACGGTTTGTAATTCCGTAACTTTCATAAGTTTCCAGTTAAGTTTGTAACATCAGAGACGTGTTAAATCATTGACTGCTATTTACTTATGTATATTCCCAGTTTATTCCAGAACAAAAAATCTATTTATGCGACCTACTGGACAGATTTTCAAGGTCTGTGTGTTGTCTATGTGAGGTTTGTATTGTATACAAGTTGCAGTATTTAAAGAGCTTTGCAAATTATTTTTATTAAAAAAAAAATAACAATTCTGTTCAAAGTCGTGGGTGTATTAACAATCGACTAGTGATTTCAATAGTCTGGGCGTAAACTTATTCTTCCAAGTGTTAATATCAATTTGACATAATGAAATCAATAATGGTCGGTTCCTGTATCAAATCTATCAACCGCATCGTAAGGTTAGATAATTAATTAATTGTGTAAACTGAGCAATGGCTTTCACCTACTAGTACAATCTTTGGGAAAAAGCTTTAAAAATAGTTTTAATGTGCGGTTTTTAAAATATCTTCAAGATCAAAAAATATCTTTAAGAGAGGTAGGGCTCAGCCATTTATGGCTCAAATCTGGAGCAGCCCATCTGGGGAAGTACCTCCACCTTACAGAAAACTGAAGCTAAATAACACACTTTATTGTGTGTTGTGTTCCTGCAGTGAGTAAGGTCGCCAGAGCTCCTTCTAAGGATGCGCTGCGCTGGCAGTCAGAGGAATATTCCCTCAAACTGTCGGCGCAGTGAATCCTCCATAAACCTCTAAGAGGTTTTTCGGGTCAGCAACACGCGAGTGATACCCCTGGTGTTGCAAGCGTCCATAGGCTATGATAACCGCTTACCATCACGCGGGCCGTATGCTTGTTTGCCACCTTAGTGGTATAAAAAATATCATTTTCAATATATCAAGAACTAGCTTTCCACCAGTGGCTCCACATGCGTGGTCTGTGTATGTCTTATAAGCCTACATATGTTACTCGGTAAAATGTAGCTTTCTATTGGTGCAAGATTTTTTTGAAATCGGCTCAGTAGTTCCGGGGCCTGTTCAATGCAAACAAACAATCAAATGTTTTCTCTTTATAATATTAGTACCTATCAAGTAGGAATAGATTGAAAAAATCAAACTTGCCTTGAATTTAAACCTGTAATTTATCAGTCCATAGAAATACCTCAAAGCCATTAACTGTCCAAAAAAAACCAGGTAAAAGGTGCTTTTTTAAATTCGTGTATTTCAGTAATAAATAAAGTTAACAAACAATGTGTGGCAGTTAAAAAGTTCCTGACATATTTTTGCCGTTGCAGTAAACCGAATGCAGTTGGTGTTAACAATTTATCTGTGCTGCCTTGTCTAAATTAAAGTTATATATACAGAGCCTTTCTGTTGTAGTTTGTTGAATGTACTTGGTAAATAGTTAGAATGAAAAATATTTCGAGATTTTTATTCATTTTAGTAATGGAGGAATGAAAGTGACTAAAACAGTAATGATGAACGATAAAGGGGTAGGAGAAAGGAAAGGAAAAATAGAGGGATTATGTTAAGGTGGATATGATGGAAAAGGGGGTGAATGAGGAGGTGACGGGTAACAGTGATAAATGTAAGAAAAAGATATACAACTGCACCACACCACACAATAAATTGGGACAAGGGCAGGAATCGCCGATAATCTAAATTAGGTAATATTTAATTAGGTAAATTAGATAAACTCGAGAAAAACGAAGACTGAAAACAATCCAACTGCAGTGACTCGCAACATTAAAATCAGTTTTTGTTTCACTTGCCACATAACAAATGTGTCACCAGAGATACGAATATAAACATATTTATGTGTTGTGACATCGTAGTTTCTTGTGTAATACAATTGTGTGTATGACCGGTAGGTTATTGACCCTATTGTCGCAATCAGCTTTATCTACATTGCATTAGAAAGTAATAACTTCAGTTCAAGTTTGGTCTCTTATTATTAGCACAGAGATATTAACTCTGATTGAGTTTTTGTTTTTATATTCAACAGTCTTTTGAGTCCAGTTCAGTGGGCCAAGACTAGTTGTAATTTGACATTTGAATCGACAAACGAACAGAAACAAAATTTTTATTTTTTTATTTTATTTATAGGTACACAAAACAGAGTTACAGCATTGTACAAATCAGTTACAAATAGTATCAATAAAACATAGTAGACTGTGACTCCAGAGGTATGTGCACACAGCATGACTTTCTAATGACAAAAGATAGATAATTAGGATTACAATAATTTATAAATGTTAGTGGAAAATACAATATTAAATTACAATATTAAATGGGACTGAATAAGTAATTACAATTTATCGAAAAAAAATATCGGAAAAATAACTTAGCAATAGTATTTTTGAATTGTATAAGTGAGTTATTATAGATGAAATGTATGGAAATGACATTAATAACAGCCCGATTTGTCGAAAGATTCTTCTGTCATTTTCATACATTTCTATTCGTTTATCGATTCTAATTTCAAATTATAACTTTTCTACAGACAGTATAGGTTTTAGCCGGTACATACCTACATTATTAATATATAATAATCATAGTACCAAATACCTAATACAAATGGAATAATATAATATGTTTTTTTTTTTTTGACGGATGTAGATTCTAGCTCAGGAGCTTTAGAATCTTAACCGGGCTTGTATATAATATGTGTATTCTGTTGTCTTTATTATTATGAGACCAACTAGGAGTCTATAAAATAAAGATACACCATCAAAATCACTCCACAATTGGCTTGGATTTAAGATGGTTTTTATCATTGTCGGTTCTTATTTCTTTATTATTCAGTCATGAAAAAATATAGGAAATTCACAATCTGAATACTCGAATTAAATCAACATCACGGAAATCTCAAGACATTGTATACACTTTATCTTATCTGTTATTGAACAAATCCTAATTGATTGAAAACGGATCGAAATCTATTGTTATTAATGCAGATTATATTCATGAAAACCAAGATATTGCCCTAAAATATAGTTCAGACATGTTGCTAAGAACAAATGTCAAAAATTTACATGAATACAGTACTTAATCAAAACAGTAATGACTATATTATTTTTTGCTATATTTTGTTTGAAAAACTATGCATGCCCCGCGGTTCTTGCTGGGGGAAATTTATTTTATGATGGATGGATGGATAAAGTTTCGCATCACAAGTCCTGGGTGGCTTATTTGGCTAAAGGGTTCGATGTGCGGTCAGCCACACCAATGGTATCACTAGAGAGCGTTGTCATTTTGAAACCTCATATATTAAACTTCATTTGCCTTCGATTCCGAACAATGATTGCCAAAGAATTTTCGGCAGTGCATTGCACAAACCCAAAGGACTTCCGCAGCTCCGACCTAAGCGTGACAGTTTTTTTAGACGATACCAAACTACTATCGGTAATACGAAACGTCCAGTGCCTCCACCATATCTAAGTCCAAACACACTAAATCACGGTCGACGTCATTAGTATTCGTGGCGCGCTCTCCGGACACTCAAAAGCGACATTAGTCCCGGGAAACGGTCCCTTTTTCCATTTCTGGAATTTCACACTGATTGTCCGTTCACAAGCCGAGGAATGACCAGAGGAAATGGAAAAACAATCGGCCAAGTCACACGCGCGCGAAATTACAATCAGTTTTATTCAGCGGCGCTTTGTACTACAAATGTATTGCATTTTGTTTTAATATTTCGATACTTTTCCCTTTCTACTTGTGAAATTGGTTTATATAAGTACGTTTTTATTCGTATACGGCATTACGGAAATTTTAATATATCAGTTCTCGTGCAGAGTGATGAGATTTTCTAGTAAAAATAAATCTAATGGCCTGTTTCAGGACGTTTGAATAACAGCTATCCGCCGGATAAATAAAAAAATGAAACATATTTTGTATGAAATTATCTGCCAAGTAATTTAATAGGAACTTTACTAGGAGGTATTGAAATAGAAATATGAGTTGATTATTTAAGTAGAGCAACTTTCCCTTCGTAGTCATAATATAATTTATGTAGCTCAGGATGACACGTCGTTCTTAAATAGACACGAGAGAGCGATTTTCGATTACCCGGTCTAAGCAAAAAGTCTTAGAACATTATGGGACAAGTAGTTCACGTATCTCATTTTCCAGTATACATTATAAAAGATAAGAAAATTCCAGTGTTGCTAGTTACAAGTGTTGCTCGTGAAAGTAACCGTGTTGTCTACAAAGGCTGGCACTCTCGGCATGTGGCTCAACAGTGACAAAGCTAAGAGGCTAATAATAATGATACAGTTACGGTCGAAATTAATATGAATCAGTGTCATTATTTAATAGACATAGACAGATTAGACATAGATTTTTTTACAGTCACGAGCAAAAACATATTACATTCACTAACAAAAGTGCTAAATCTATTTTCTCCTAAAGTACTAATAGAATGTGATATTACGAACACACGCTTTAGCACTTTTGTTAGTTTGTGACTGGTACCTATTTTTTTTTTGTTTTTTGCATTTGCTATGCTAAGATTATCAGTTAGGTATTTTAATGAAGGAAAAAATCGACTGGCGGGCAGGATTCTGTTCAGTTAAATACAGGAGACGCTACGAAAATAGCGAGTACGAGTTCTACCCGCCAAATCGAAATTTTCCTTCACAGGTACCTACTGTAAAGGCTCTAAACACCTAAATATTCTAAATTGTTTTTATATGAAAGTATCTGTTCCCCGCGGATAGCACACCCGCGGGGATCAGATACTTTTCCCCGCGTTTATCTTGTCATTCCCAATCCAGTGGGAATTTCCCAAAATACTTTCTTAGTGGTTGGCTACGTCATAATTATCTATCTGTGTGCCAAATTTCCGCCCAATCCGTTCAGTAGTTTGAGCTGTGTTGAATACATCTGTTAGTCATCTTTTCCTTTTACATACTTTTGAATTATTTCTAAATTACTTTGTTGACGTAACCTTTAAAATGTCATAGAGTAGTTATATCATATTTTAGCATTACGATGAAAATCTAATGATTCAGCGTGTTATCGAACCAGGTACCAAATAATCTGGTATGGAATGGTCACTTTGATAATCTATACTAATATTATAAAGAGGAAAGATTTGTTTGTTTGTTTGTTTGTTTGTAATGAATAGGCTCCGAAACTACTGGACCGATTTCAAAAATTCTTTCACCTTTGGAAAGCTACATTATCCCCGAGTAACATAGGCTATATATCATCACGCTACGACTAATAGGAGCGGAGTAGTAATGAAAAATGTAGCAAAAACGGGGAAAAATTTATAAGACCACGCGGGCGAAGCCGCTGGCGGGAAGCTAGTTTTAGCAATAAAATCATTTAATTTTATCTTTTAATAATATCGTGGATTTCACAAGCATTTATTTTGTTTAATCTATATTATTATTTGTCATAATTTTGCTTCGAATTTGGGATTACCTAGATGAGTATAGTGTTAAGTTTACAACTTTGCGTAACAGGTATATAATAATAGTAGGTACAAATCGGACCGTCATGTTTTACATTGTAAAATACATAGAATGTCAAGATTTTCACTGATTATTCAATAAATGTCTACAATCTAATCACAGGTTATCATAATGACTTTCATATTTTTGTCGAGTAACTTGCACGCCACGAAATAATTTTGTCGTCATTTATCTAGTGCCGAAACTATGGATGGTGGCGAGATATTGTGTCGATAGAATTATGTCGCGGCATGTATGTTAGCCATGCTAGACTAGTCAATAAAGTTTGGGCATAAGCGAAGCGTTGTTAAAGTAATTATTTTTAATTTTATTTAGACTACAATAAAATTATTAAAAAGATAAAAAGAAGTGTTTAAGCATCTTATTGTATTCTGGCGAGGGCATCCAAAAGCTGCCACTCTTCCAGTCCCTTCAAAATCTGTCTAAAGGTCACCTTGCGCTAGTATAAAACTGTGACAGACACCGGCTAATATTATGGTATATCTTATAATAATAAATAAACAATTACATAAATAAATAAATATTCTAGGTACATTAATTACACTGCACAAACTAAGCAGAGCCTGTACTATGGATACTAAACAACGGCTACAATAAATTATGGTTTATTAAATTATTATTCTGCAAGGCTTTCAAAATCAAACCTCTCAGTATACGTGAACTTATTAACGAGTATCATTGAGTTCCTAGTAATAATTATGACTCACTAATGATCAGGCATCTATCATGATTTCTTAAAGTTTGCAATCACATTTCTGATTATTCACTGATATAAAATACATGTGTGACTTTGGACTCTGTTGTATATCGCATTACTTTTGTAATAGTCATTATTTGGTAAAATCGTCTGAATCATTAAGATTTATCGATATCCAAACGGTTCTATGTAAATCAAAATAATCAACCTATTTTCGGATCCTTGGTAGATATTTCTTTTCCGATATGTGATTTTAGGTTGTATTTGTATTCTCGAAATGTTTTCCTCAATATAACTTTTGTTTGCCAATCATTAGTCTCATCATTTAAAAACTTATAGCATCATAAAGAAGTATGCAAGAATCGTAGCAAGTGTCGGTCTCTAGTTTCTGCCTTCCCCTGTGGGGATTAGGCGTGAGTGTATTTACGTATGTATCATCAAAATAACAGACCATAGTGGTACAAAGAGCAATGAAGCGTTCCATGGTTGGCAGAAATCTGGGAACTGAGTTCCGTAGACGCACAAGTCTTTAATGTTGGGTGACTAGTTCTGGGACTTAAATGGAGTAAAAATGGACACCTAGCTAGGCGTAAGGCAGGGAGAGTAAGGCTATGCCATAGTGGTGGCTAAAGCATTCCAGTTCAAGTTCAAATGTTTTTATTTCAAACAAGCATTTATGAAACGTTAAATAATTCTAGATGCTCGGTTTCAAAAAGTTCATTCTATGGAGAATTGAGCAAGAAACTCCATGGAGACTCTTTTAAAATAAAAGTTGTTGCAATGGATGAATGGAAGAAAGAATGTCTGTTGTCCGGTAGCGAGATGGACCGAAGACATTGTTACTAGTTATCGCAGGGCGAACGTGGATGAGACTAGCGAAGAGCATGGAGATTGAAATCACAAAAGAGATGCCTTTATCCAGCAGTGCGTACAATCCAGCTGCGGATGATAATGATGTCAAAAAATGCGTTTGATAGCATGGACATAAATTACGAAAATGAAACACATCAGCATTACAGTTTTGCTTGTCACTGGCAAAAATTGTGACAAAACAAATTGCCCTTAATAACAACAAAAACACAAAGCTTTAAGTAAATAAATATAATCATTTTAATTCCTTTGAAACAATACAACATTTAATGGTTCCTTAGGGAATTCCTCGTAACACAGTGACGCGCTGACAGCATCAAATTGACTGTGAATGTGTGTGCAAACACTCGGAAATACGGTAGAATATATTATGTAGCAAGAAATATTAGCGGAAGCTCGTCTTGTGCGCATGATGATACAAGCTTACGCCTTTTACATGTGACGTTGATATAGTAGAAAAACGTGTCTGTGTTGAGTGTTTATATTTCTAAAAATTACTGCCTTTTTTTACAATGTAAGATGATTTAACATAACATAAATATACTTCTTGAATTGAATTCTTTGGGCACACGGTTAGGCGCGACCCAGACGCCGTAGAAAACCAGCTGATTACCAGCCGTGTGGAGGGCACCAGGAGTAGAGGAGACGCTCTTCTGCGATGGATCACTCAATGAAGGAGGCTGTCAGAACGACTTTACATAAGGCTATACACTTGGCACAAGACAGAGCATTCTGGAGAAAATATACAACAAAAATTACCTATTATAGTCACGCCCCTCAGTCGAGATTAGGAAGAAATAGACCATCACGCCATTATTCCCCGAAAGGTTAGGCAGAGGTGCGCAGTTTGCTGATATCTTTAGGTCATGTACACGCAAAATACGCGCAATGACGTGGATTTGCTGAACACTGTACCATACACTATATATCACGCTACGACCAATAGAAGCGGAGTATCAATTCAAATCAAATCAAAATGTTGCAAAAACGTGGGGAAATATCTACTTCATCGCGGGCAAAGGCTAGTTACATATAATTATGTTGTAAGTATATAGTATGTAATGTTTATTGTCATCACACCATTATCTTCGTATTTTTATATAAGACGTCCAATGGGTGTGTATATTATGATGTTGAGTAAGTAATCACACTGCAACACATATCTAGACATTTTCTGATAAATAAATAAATACATAGATAAAATACACGAGGCCCTACACCTACGTTTTGAATCACATGTACTAGAACAAACAAGACGACGAGCAAACATGAGAAATTAAATATTTGTGCCGATGCGAGAATATAAAGACTGATATTAAATGAAGTGTATTCTTTAGTTTTTTCGAACCGGTATCGTCATATTATGGTGGGTCACCTCATTTATCCTGTGTTAAAACAACATTATACTTGCCGCGCGATGGT
The DNA here is from genome assembly GCA_946251955.1 of Acronicta psi. Lineage (NCBI taxonomy): Eukaryota > Metazoa > Arthropoda > Insecta > Lepidoptera > Noctuidae > Acronicta > Acronicta psi. The sequence continues at coordinate 13,612,280 of OX276482.1, forward strand.
ATGGTTCTTGCAGCTTCACGATAATAATGGCTTAAAACTATTACTATGCTCTAGAATTGGGCGCTAAATTATTGCAGCTTTGCTCAACTCTACTCAATGCTGAGTATGATTCAGACCTCAATATATTCTACTCAAAGCGTATGTGAGCTGTTCTTACTTGGAACTAATTCGAATTTATGGTAGAAAACTGTCTGGAAATTCATATGGTGTTCCGTTTATAGGAAGAAATCGATCCTGGATTTGCAAATATTATTATTTATTTTTATTTTAGCTGTAGTGATATAAATGCCAGTTTAAAATATAGTTTTTTATAAGTCTCTGACAAGAGAATATTTCAGAACATACTTACACCATATATTACATTTTGACTTACAATTGTCTTCAAAATATTTTCAATTGCAAATTAATTGTGAGTTATTTAGTTCTCAATTGGTCTAGACTGAATTGGACTAGAATGGGTCTAAATACGGCGATTGTGGTCTAATTTTCCTATAACTTTACAATTATTTTGTCCCGTACTGTATGATTGTCCTGTATAAGTGTCCCGTACTGTATAACTGTATAATTATTGTTTGACCACTGTTGTTCTCCCTTCATTCAGAATTCCTATTTGGGGCATCTAAAACTATACTATGGCTATATTTATTTTTTATTTATTTATTATTCTTTAACAATATAACATTGTGTCAGAACTTATACATAAAAAAAATATTATAAAATTAAATTTAAAAAAAATTACATGCAATTAAAAATATTAAACATTATTACACATACCATAAAATTATTTTGAATTATGAATTATTTATTATATAAATGATAATATAAAAAGGATAGATTACAGTTATATTATTATCTAAGATCAGTACACAATTTTATTATAGGTCATCGATCGAATAGTTGCAACCCTTCAGCAGAAATGCCTTAAGCTTCAAATGAAACTCTTTTTTATATACATTTTTTTTTATTTCTATGGGTAGTCTATTAAATATTTTTACTGCTTTGTATCTAGAGCTGTGTTTAACAATGTTTAAGTGAGGTACTAATTTACTCTGTATATCTAGCCGTCTTGTCATTTCCCGACATTGTTTGTCCTCTTCAGATTCGTATTCATGTATATATTTAGCGAATCTCGTCAATAAGACCAAAATATATAGGCTAGGAACCGTAAGTATTTCAAGATCTTTAAAATATTTTTGACATGACTCCTGTTGCTGAATACGGACCATGGTCCTAATAGCTCGTTTTTGGATAATAAAAGCCTTTATATATGGCTGGCCCATCGTCATTTTGATTGTTGGTGAATAAACTTACAAGTCAGCCCTTGTTCCTGACCTTAGTCTGTGGTATATTTAACGACTAAATAATAATGACTCATAATTCAAAGATTTCAGGTGTGACAATCACGTATATTGTAAATAATCAAATCCGTGATTAGGATAATCTGATGATTGAATTTTGCACGTGTATTATAATACTCTACGTCATCATTCACACGTGTAATAAAGTGTTTATACAATCGTACATAATGGATTATTTTTTAATCTTTACTAATTTAGTAAGTAATAATCATTGGTTCGGCGCGTGCGTATGACACGATGTATGAACGTGGATAAAGTAAAGCACGATCATAGCAAGTGGCGTTCTGCAGCTTCTGTCTACCCTTATTGGAATGAGGCGTGAGTATATGTCTTGTCGGAGAGCAGCGGCCGCCATATTTGCTATTCACCAATTTTATAATGGTCTGCCTATTATGTGTTCGATGCCGGGAAACCGCTATAGAACAAAGTTATAGGATTAATATCTGTAAGATGGGAGCCAAGAGCCAAGCCAAGAGCGCAACGGAGTCTAGATGAAACTGTAGACATAGGTGAGACTCTAGGTCTAGACTATACCTGCAACGTCATCGTGACAACTTTACAATAGATTTGATTGTACTTTTCCTACAGACAGAATACTGATACTAAAAATCTAATCGCTGCTAATATTGATAAAAGACTAATTGTAATCACTATAAATAATGGCTTCATATTTTTATTGCAATACAATTACAAATTATTTAAATATAAACTTCAAGTTCAATGTCTACAGATATCATGGAGGTTCTCCAGCATAAAGGGATTCTTTGCAGTCCAGTTAACCATCAATCAACCAACTCCATCCACTCACCCACCTTAAAATGCGTAATAAAATTCAGCTCTTAACTGCTCTACTGCTGGGCAATGGCTTCGGATTGAAAAGCATAAACAACCATTTAGATCCTTTCACCACCTACGCAGAAATTAAAAAATGGAACAAAATTTTTAAGAAAATAATGAAGGGTTTTATTTTTAATTATGGCATCGCGCTTGTGCATTTAGCCAGTGATAAATAAAATGGGAACTTACTAGAAGATTGTAAAACAGGCCAATAACCTACAGACCCTTGAAATAAGTACGTATTAAACTTTTTTAGAAGACCTTGACAGTTGAAAACTTTTAATGAGCAAAACTTGGCAGCAAAAAACAAAAAAGATCAATTGATTGAAACACTTTTAACAAAGTGCTGTAACTTTGTACGATGTCGTCCATGTTAATTGATTGAGTGTTGCTTCAAAGGAACTTTAGGTAGGCTTTCCAATTGAACAATGAATACTTTTTTAGTTTAACCTTTTTCCTTACTTTTTTGTAAATTGATGTTGAACATTGATTTTTGAACGGATTAAGTGATGTCAAGTCCAACCTTTCAGACTTTGAGACCTTTTAGTAGGCTTGGCTTGAATAATTTATTTAAATCGATTAATACTAATATGTAGGCTAAGTAGGCTACATTTAGCAATTCCTTTTGAATACCTGGAAACATTTAGGAGTTTAATATCTACTGATGTGATTCATATTATGATTCTTCGAAAGTGGTCCATTTAGCCCGCTCCCTTCTTGCCCGGCTAAAGGCAATAGGGTCGCCCCCTATTATGTATATGGAACCTGAATATACCGGCGCGGCGAACTGTGGGTGTAGGTTACTAGACCTCTGCCTAATTCTTTGGGAAATACTGGCGTGATGGTATGTGATTAAATAATCTCGTTGAAAAGGAAGATTTTCACGAATTTAGGTATAGTTAATAAGCAAGCCGGAATTAAAACTCATTAACCTTGAATTGACCTTTAACTTAATAAGCTGAGTTACGTAACTAAAGCATAATTATAGTTTAAAGAGATTTGAATACCTTGCCTATTCTGTGATTTCATAAAAAGCTAACCACAGATACCGTTAACCATCAGATACATTAACTGCGTTTATTCACTTACATATACAAAAATTATTCAAAATTGAGGACATAATAAGCGTATCAATATGAAAAGATTGTTCTTTCGAGCAAACGTAACTTAATCAATTATTGGCATGACAGAAAAAAAACACAATGCAAAAAGGCACAGAAAATCTGGTGTAAACAATATTATACTGAACATAACATAAAAGAATCATTAGTTATAACAAAATTAGCATCACGACTGTATTCCCCAAAGAGTTAGGCAAAGGTGTTCTAAATGTAAACCCAGAGTTCACCATCATGTTTGGGACCCATGTAATATGGTGACCCTATTGCCTTTAGCCGGCCACAAATCTAAACTTCGAGCTGCTATTGAGAATTTCATAGATAAAGCCAAAAACACTGCACTGTCCAAGAGAGGTAGGGCACAGCCATTTATGGCTCAAATCTGGAGCAGCCCATTTGGGGAAGTACCTCCACCTTACAGAAAACTGCAGCCAAATAACACACTTTATTGTGTGTTGTGGTCCTGCAGTGAGTAAGGTTGCCAGAGCTCCTTCTAAGAATCCGCTGCGCAGTGAATCCTCCATAAAGCTCTAAGAGGTTTTTAGGGTCGGCAACGCGCGAGTAGTACCTCTGGTGTTGCAAGCGTCCATAGGCTACGGTAACCGCTTACCGTCAGGCGGGCCGTATGCTAGTTTGCCACCTTAGTGGCTCTATTTATGAATACGAGCGATTCAGTATTGTATCAAGTGGGTTTTCTCTCTCTGTCTATTCAGCACTGAAAACCAGTCACGATCACTTTATAATGCTAATATCCAGATTATTATAATAGCATCATTTACATAATAAGGACGACTTCAACTTGGCTTGGGAATGGCTCTCCAACTTTTTCGACTTTTCTCAAGAACTCGTACCTAGGGTGCGCGGTGAGAATGCTCAATGAGATGAGCTCTGTGCCTCATTTAGACAACTTTTTAATATTAGTATATCTTTAATAGGTAGGTACTAGCCAAAATGATGTTAAGGTAGCTTGTTTGTAGTTTAATATTTACAGATACTGTTTTAGCCATAAAAGTTATTCTACATTGGCCTTGTGGAGGGCAAGGCCGTCTATTAAGTAAAATAGACGAAGTGTAGTGTCCCTCGCACCAAAGGGAGGATCCTCCGAGCAGGTGGGTATTATGCCTGGTATACTGCCCGTCGGTTGATGTCGGGTGGTTGTATTTGAGCAAGTTGTACGGTAAACTTCACTTGCGCGATTCAGGATTTGCGTCGTATAAGTTTCGTATGTAGCGCGATAGATGTCGCTACAGCCTCACTGATCTAGTGATAGTAAGAGCGACTGCTACGCTAGAGATCTTGGATTTGATTCCCGGGTCGAAGAAAGTGTTGCTGAAGTTTTCTGTAAAATTCCTAGTAGAAACTCGGAGTCTGGATTTATAACACCCACTCCCCCACATTTCTAGGCTTTCTCTTAAATTCAGGGTAATAATGTTTGGTCTATCACGCCAACGTAGTGCAAAATTGTCTCAACTTCAAGAACTTAATTGCTTAATACGGCTAGTAAAATGTCTTTCTAAGAATTTCGTAAGGCCTCCCCTTTTCTCTCAATGTTCCCTTCAGCCTAATTCATGTCAATAAAAGGGTGACTCTCGGAGTCTATCAATTTGCTGTAATAGGGAGGGATTATTCCGCTATTGAGATATCCATTACGTTTTATGTACACTGTGTAAGTGTTACGCTGAATATTAAGCTAGCTTTCTAACGAATAGTTATAGTAATGTAATGGTAATATTAAGTATTGTTTTATACGATAAACGACTTCTAATATTATAAACTACCTATACCTAGTATTTGTCCGCGGCTCATTCCGTGTAAAGTTCTATTTCTGTATTCCTTTTCACATGTGAATCGACGCTTAGGATTAAAAGTACCCTATTGTTAATTCAGGCAATGATTTAAGCTATGATTTAATTCAGGATATGATTTTATTCAGGCTATGATTTAATTCAGGCTATGAATTATTTTAAGCTATGATTTAATTCAGGCTATAATTTAAATTAATTCAGGCTATGATTTCAGTTATTTCAGGCTATGATTATTTTAATTCAGGCTATGATTTCAATTAATTCAGGCTATGATTTCAGTTAATTAGGCTATGATTTCAGTTAATTCAGGCTATGATTTTAGTTAATTTAGGCTATGATTTAATTCAAGCTATGATTTTAGTTAATTTAGGCTATGATTTAATTCAAGCTATGATTTTAGTTAATTTAGGCTATGATTTAATTCAGGCTATGATTTAAATCAGGCTATGATTTCAGTTCCAAATTTCAGCCAACGCCAAATCTCTCCAGTGGTTGAAGAATCTTACACGGGGGTGGAGCAGTGGGCAAATATTAGTTATTTATTGTAACTGTACAATGCTTCCTTGCGAAAAAAGTGTTGCAATGCATCTCTTATACGACTTTGAATCCCAATCCCCTAAAAGAAAAACGTACACAATATGATACTTTAGATATTATTGGTGTTCTCAGTAACTTGTAGCAATATCTTACCGGTAATAACATCGTTAAATATTTCAAGAGTTAATTAATAAGTAAGTACCAGTGTATTAGCCGGGCGGCTTAAGTTGTCTGCTCTCAAGGATCATCAATAATTATTACTTTCGTATTTCCTTTAGAAATATTAAAGAGATACTTTAACTTTAGCTCGTAAGTCGTAAACATAGAAATATTTTATGTAAATTAAATTTTAAAAATTAACGTTGATTTTGCCTTTTAGGTACTTACGCAAGACTTTAGGTATCTTTGATTCATTTCTTTGTGTTACCATTTGGAGGAAAAAGAATGGAAATCACAGCGTAGGACGGCCTCCAACGAGATAGACAGTAGACGACCTGGTAAGGGTTGCTAGGAGTAGTTGGATGCAGGCAACATAAGACCGGTCCGGTATAGAAGTCTACTGGGGAACCAAAAGAGATCCACTGCTAAACAAATTTAGCAGTGGATCTCTTTTGGTTGATATAATGATGATTTGAAACATGACAGGCTGGTTATGAACCCGCGATCCAGGGGAAATACATTAGTTACTGCTAAGCTGTCGTGATCTTCAACTATGAATGTTTTTTTTCCACCTCCAGTACTTATAATATAATTTCTTATGATAATGATTTGCAGAAAAGGGATGAGAGTTTGATTTAGCATAACCACACCAAAATCAAGATAAACAGAAAAGTCCCGAAGCAGTCTTCTTTAAAGAAAGATTAAGTATGATACGGGAGGAGGACCATCAGAGGAGGTTGTCGATTCGGATGTTTATTTAAATGAAATAAACTCCAAACTCTAAATATTGAGGTAAAATATCAACGAGGCAACATAGCACGCTAGTTTGTGCTTCCTTCACTGTATTGTACAGGCAGTTAGTTAAATGCTTGTTCAGAAATTGACCCGAGTTTAGAAGCCTTATCAAGTTCTCTATTAAATGTAGATGCCAAGCATCAAATGCAAGTATGCAATGCTCTGAATTGTCTGATGCTCTGTGCCAAATTAGGACTACAGTCAGATTCTACAAAGCATTTACCACACAAAGAACCTCAAGGGGATTTTAGATTAGATTGGTGTAAAACAGGATAAGAATTTATCAAATTTATAATGATTGAATTACGGAAAATGTAGCCTTTCGCAAAAGTATAACAAACCATATTCCTAACGTCAGAAAATGCTGTCATACTATCGCATAATAAGCACTTGTAACACGCAAATAATAATGCACATACTGTGTGCTTTTAACATACAAACATATGAATGTTGCATACTTTATATTTTTATAAATATGGATTGATTATAAATATTATCACGTAAAAAAATATTTGTACTAGTACCTAAATAGTGTCAGTGTAATCACATAAAATCTTTCCTTTTCAATTTATCAATTAAATAATATTATTTCTCACCATCACAAATTCATAGCTTATCCAAGCATTACAAAATCTAAGTTGTATCGTTAGTTGCATTTCAGAGGTAACTGAGAGCGTCTGAGTATTAAACTGGAACTAAATAACGATGTTCTCTTTGATGTTGCGCCGCTTTACAGATTATGGAGTAATGTACCCTTACAACGGTGGGTAAGGTAACATTACGTCATACTCTACGAGTCATATCATGTCTAACTGTGACGTTATTATATTCTATCCTAAGATTGTCCTTTCAAATTCAAAATAAAGGAGCAGGATTCTCAATTCGACTGCTTTCTGAAAATATGAGACCATAGTTTGTAAAACTCAAACTAGGTATAACTAGCTTTCCACCAGCGGCTTCGCCCGCGTGCTCTGGGTATTTCTTATAAATAATTAAAACAACAGAAAAAAAAAATTAAACAAAACTGGGCACTGCTGGGCACGGGTCTCCTCTCAGTATGAGAGGGACCCACCCCTGCCCAGCAGTGGGACAGTATATGGGTTGTTTTTTCTTTTTAATAAAACAAATGTGTCCCATGGGAATCATATATTTTGCCGGGATAAAAAGTAGCTTATGTACTATTCCAGACTGTAATCTATATCTGTGTAAATTTTCTTCCAGATCCGTTCAACCGTTCTAGCGTGATTGAATAACTAAAATTCATCCATCCATCCAAACTTTCACATTTAAAAATTAGTAGGATATCAAAGAACAAGGGAATCGTCAAAATCGTGTATATTTGGTATTTATTTATAAAACATCGTAAGACATGGAAAGGAGAGTGACTGCTGGTAACCGGGTGAATGAGGCGCTACACACTTTTATCAGCAGCCGGACAGTGTCCGAGAAGGCACGACTGGCTGCCACTGGTATGTGGTTTCAGTGGACGACGGACGACGATGTCTTGGATTTTTTTTAATAGCATCTCTGAACTTACCTTTGTAGATGATGACGACCATCGCAACGTTTCCTACATGACGTGCTGTCTGAACGACTGTGCAGCCTGACGTCTCTATCACTATGCAAATTGGACACAAAGGATTAGCATACAAATTAGTTCCCGGAGTAAGATTGGTGATGTCTCTAATGAAACTATTGGCACGACCGCGACCGTTGTTATTAATTGTTGGTTAGTTGAGATATTTCGGAGGTCTGATGCGTAGTATCCGGAACCTGCAAGTATTTCAAACAACATGTATGAACATGGATGAAGTAAAAGAAGTGTGCGAGACTCGTAACTAATGGCGTTCTGTCTACCCCATGTATACATGTATACATACAAAGACGTGTATATACAGTATAATGTATGTGTATAGTAATTATAGCCTAGTGTTACCACCACAGTATTGTATTAAGTTAAACTTACAGATCTGCAATAAAGAACACTAGATTTTTTTAAACAATATCACTGCTTCATCTGGGAATCCTTGATATCTTCAGTGTGTGATAATTTTAATACATTTTATTCATACAATTTATTTCATGTGACTAGGCTTCGAAACTACTGGACCAATTTGAAAAAATATTTTAGTGTTAGATAGCCCATTTATCGGGGAAGGCTATCTACCATCACGCTACGACTAATAGGAGCGGAGTAGCAATGAAAAATGTTGCAAAAATGCGGTAAAATTATAAGACTACGCTGGCGGAAAGCTAGTAATACATAAAAAATCTTTTAAATGAATCTACGGGCTACCATTTATTATCAAGGGAGACTGCTATCATACAAAATCTCGGTAAATTTATGAAAAGTTGCCAGGTCATAACCACAAATTAAAATAATGCGTAAGTAACCGCACATAACATATTTTTGCGTACCTTTTTTATGACCACAACTTGCTAACTTAGTTTTTATTACGAATATAAAAGGGAGAACTGAAGTAAAACTCATAAACAAAATTAACTATGAACATTTTCATTATGTAGGACTTTTGGTACATAGCAATTTGAACAATGTTATATTAAAAAATCTTTAAAAAGCCTTACCATAAATGAAGGCTCTATAAAAACCAATCTTTTTACCTTTTTTTTAATGCACACTATAAGTTGTTAGAAACTTACAACACTTTCTAAAGAAGACGCTAATGTAAGTAGGTATGTGTTATGATTATTTATTGCGTTTTCTAGTCTAATATTGATAAAATTTCTTTGCGACAGAATGTATGTCATTTTATCCACCAATTTGAATTTACCCCAAAAATGAAATCAACTAGGTAGATATTTCCTTTCATAATAATATCTATTACAAAACTGGTGGTTATTTTCACATACACAAACTGGAGAGTTTAATAATAATTACTTCAAACATTGACTAGGACATCGTGTGTCTTGCTTTTCTCAGAGGACAAAGGGTTCTTTTTCCTTTGTCACCGAAGAAAAACCAATTCTAAAATTTCTAAAATTAAAGTAGCCTGAGTTACTCCTTATAACATTAGCTATCATTGGTGAGTGAAGTCCCGTCAAAATCGGTCCAGCCGTTTCAGAGATTAGCTGGAACAAACAGACAGAAGAGCTGCTAATTTGAAATTCCAGACACTTGAATTTTATTTATATTTGTATTTCTTACTCTTGCAGCTGTCATCGTTTAAATTGCTTTTGTGAACCTGTTTAAGTTCCTAATAAACCAGGACGGTAACTATAGTCGAGTGTTCTTCATGTTAGTAGGTATTAGATATATTGCGAGGTACCTTTTTAATATTGTCTGAAACAAACCTAGACATTTATTAAGTTAAATATTAAACTTTACAGTCGTAATAGCAGATATCGTGAGCAAATGTTTGTGTTGACACTTGTGAAGGAGGGCCAACAAACTTAACTTACTGGATTCTTTGAAGTGATTGTGATTAACTGGGAAAGTGATCAGGTACATTATAAATTGTCCTTAATTTTTACGTATGCACGGAATCCGTCTAAAAAGTAAAAGCTTTCAGCAACTCCTCTGCTTTTGCAAGTTTACTTACCAACTACTTAGAAAAGAAAAGTAAAAAAAACAAAATAAAGTGAGGAACAGCGTGATAAGGGAGCGTTATGGCATAAAAGATGATATAGTAACTCGGACTGAGAATGAGGTATGTTAAGATGGTTTGGGGATATAGAGAGGTGGGATGAACGGAGATTGACGAAACAAGTATATATGCCGAGTACGAATAGTCTGTCTACGAAGAGTCGGAAGTGGGCGACCTCGGCGAACGTACCACAATCAGATTGCGGACGTTCTCAAAAAAGGCAAGGTTAAGAGCACCCTAAACCGTCGAGCATGCATGGAGAGATTAATGAACATAGATGAAGCGAAAGTGGTGTGCCAGGATCGTAGCAAGTAGAAATCTATAGTCTCTGCCTACCCCTATGGGAAACAGGCGTGAAGCTATATATGTATGTATAACATTATGTGGCTCGTCCGCTCGTTTGCCGACAAATTTTTTTTTACGACGCCCTAATCCAGCATCACATAGATATCAAGACGGACATATTGTTCAACCATCATAACGACTAACAGTATGAAACTTTATCTGATTGAGATAAAATTTATATATCTGAATTATAGATGCTTTGTACTGGATTTATTCTGAAATGTTTCGGAATTGTCCTTTTGTCCTTGAGATAATATGCTTTAATTTTCTTAGTTGTTAGTACGTCCAAATTATATCTGATGCTGACTGAATTTTATTATATCATGGAAGCTTGTTATTATAATTTAAAACAAAACTTTTTTTTTGTAGTCTTTAAAATATTTATGCAATCATATTTTGGTTCTAAACATGAATTTAGTATTCAACATTTTTCTTCCACTTTATTACAGTAAACTAATAGGTCACGTTATTACTTTTACAAGAAAGTTCAGTAAAGGGTACTTTAATATGTATAATTATACACTGTGTAGATGTCAACTGCAGTGAGTAATAAACTGCCTTAGCGTTCACGTCTCATACATTTTGTATGTAAATGGGGTGCTGTAGTTGCAATAGCGGAAGTTCGTGTTAAATTATGTTTATTATACAGTTCTTTTCACATGAATTTGTTCCTGTGTCGGATAGTCAAATATTTCTAGCTGATTTAAATGTATGGTTGTACTATTTCATAGATACGTATACGCACAGTTATTTAATTTCATTGCCAATTACATTTGATTTATCTATTCAAAAACAATAACAATTGTGTCATTATTACATTACATTAACAAAAAATACCTATTCACAATAGTAAGAATTTTATTAATATAAATTAGATTTTAGAGAATTTACTAACAAGGCTTGTGTGTGGTAAAAGTAATGAAAAAACATCGTTTCAGTATGCCAAAAAATCACATATTGAGATGAAAATAAAATGTACCAGTTCACATAAAAAAGAACATTAAAACACGTCGTTATAAAGTATTTAATTGCATTGCAATTTTATAACAGTTAAATAAAATGTCGACCATTGTGCTACAAATTAATTGTCCAATTTGCCAACTTTTTGTGTTGAACAGAATAAATGGTGGGTTATCAGGCGTTCCTTTTGGAGATCCGGTTGTCTGCGTTATACCTACGTTATCATAAGTGGACCTGACGACTAGATGTTCAACAATACAGATCCTTGATAGGAATTGTAAATATACCTATGTAGCATGTTCAGTTTTCTGGAAAAATGATCCTTAATATTGAAGGTAGTGATTGTGAAAACCTTTTCCTAACTTCAGCAATTTGGTACATAGATAGGAAGAATGCAACAGTGGTTCAGTTAGGACTAAGAAACTAATCATTTATTTTTAATTAAAGTAAAAGTCGACTTTAGACGGTGGCTGAGCGGTCATATGAACCATAAGACGCAGGTTCCAGTCCTACTCGCGAGTCGATTTTTTCCTTCATTAAAAATAACTAGTAATCTTAGCATGGAAAATGCTTAAAAATACAAGAAGACAATAATCATTTTTAGGATTTTAACCCACCAATCTGAGTGAAAATCTGAATCTGTACCAAACTATTTCAGGGCAAGAGTTCTTTCAATAAAAAACTAACATATTATTCGCCTTAACTGAATAGCTCTTATATGTACAGTAAGAGGCCATAAGTCCATTATTATGTCAAGGATCATATTTGCCTGCACGTTACCGCACGTATACATAAACATATACTTAGTGATTTGTTAAATACCACTACCTTAATATGCTTCATCATCATTACATCATTCATTATATCATTACATCGCTCTTTCCAATTAGATAAATATGGAAGAGTACGATTCACGAGATCGTACGCAAAATGTTTTTTATAGTAACTTGTTTCATGCGATAGACTTGTAAAAATGGCAAAGCAGGTAAATTAGCTTTTAAAAATAATAAAACCGAATCAAAATGTCATATGAGTATTCTGAAATTTATAAAGACGAGGAGGGGAGGACTCGTACATATATTATGTCTCGTTACCAACTACGAGTAAAGTGCATTCAATGACATAATAACATCGAGACAGATGATGTATACAGAGCAAACGCTCTGAATTGCAATTTTGATGTTGAGTCATTGGCACACCGAGAGGAGCTGTGCTTATTTTACTTCAAAGTTTTACTTCTAAATTGCCACATTTACTATATTAGTGCTAGCTACCTTGCTACTAGCTTTCCCCCAGCGGCTTCGCTCGCATGCTCTGGCTGTTTCTTACTTTATAAGTAGCCTTTGTTATTCGGTAAAGATGAAGCTTTCTAATGGTGAAAGAATTAAGAAAGAAGACGGTTTTTAAAATTGGTCTAGTAGTTTTTTAAGTTAAATTGTAACAAACAAAAAATTAAATCTTTCCTCTTTATAATACTAGTTAAGATGACCATTTTTAGCACAGAAACCTGCGTGCCTCAGAGATAAGCATTGGGTTATCGAGTTATGATGCAGTCGTTTCTTGTAAAATAGATATAAACAAGGAGATGGTCTCACATAGTTGGGTAAAGTTGGATGTAACTTGGTTTGCGTTAGCCGTCAGTCGTGCCACATTTCCGCTTCCTTGACAACGCGTATTCTAGTTTCATCCTTTACTCAATTTAAGTTAGACTTTGAGCTAACGTTGTTCCTTCCATTATCTTCTCAAGGTATTTTATTTTATCAAGTTACAGTACAGTCTGTGAATGTTTTTGTGTAGTCTCATTTGTAAGTAGGTGATGCATTTAGAAAATTACGTGAGTGGCCTTTGTTTACAATAAAATTTGTGTTAATATCTATATCTTCCTACAACGTCTTTGGGACACGACATTAAAAATACCGTTTACGTAAAAATATTAATTATAATACCGCCTGATCGCGCGTTACTTTGCCGCGTCATTGCGCTCGGTGTATCGATGTCTTACATGTATTTATCAAGCCTTCGTATTGCGAGTTCCAGTGCCTAATATTTTACTATGTCTGTTCAAATTGCTATTATGCAAATACTAATTACACTTTGAGGTAAGTTGAAATTATACTTAATTAAGTCTGGAACGAGAAAAATCTTTTTTGTAACAATCTGTGGACCTTTCTTTGGAAAGGGCAAGAATGAAATTGAATTTTTTTCAAAAGGCCTAAAAATAGAGCAGCTCTAGCTCTATTTTTAGGCTTTTTGAAATCTAAATTCAAATTTCATTCTTGCTCTTGCGATTTCGATTTTGAAACTGTATATTTATAGTGCTTTATGTCATCGTAATATTTTATCAATCCAAAAGCTATAAGAGAAGATAAAACTATATGTATAGTAGATCAACAGGTGCACTATTAGCCTATGATTAAATCCCTTTGACAGCGCCGCTCTCCGGCGAACAGAGTTGATTGCCTGTCTTCACTACTGGACATAATTAAATACTAAGTAGGATAGGGATGTGACACTGATTTAATTTTGGATACGTGTGGGTTATTACTAGACAAAAATATATTTATTTTTGCTTAGGCATTGTTTTTTAGTTTTAGTAGCAGATAGATAAATCACTGTTTAGAAGGATTCAATTGTTAAAATATTTATTCATAAAACAACCTATTTAAAATAAAAATCACATAGGCACAAATCCCGACTTCGAGCTGCTACTGGGAATTACACAGCTCAACCTGGGAATCGAACCCGTCAGTCGCGCTTGGGACCAATAGACCAACGAGGCAGTCAATCCTATTCTGTTATATTAATCTTTGTATTAAACTCCATCTCTAAAACTCAGTAATACCCATTACAGCAATTGCCTTTCTAGACAAGCCACGGTAGGTTCGCTTAGTTTCAGCCATTCATTCAAGCGCTCAAATAGCTCTCATGTACCGCTCATATAGTTTCTATCATGTGCGATTTCAAATGGCTTCCATTCCGTGGGCGTTCTTTTGTTTCTTTATATCGAGGTAAAGCGTGGGCGGCACTTTTGTTTTTACATTGAGCGGCATGTCTACCATTTTATCCCTCGTGCAAAGTAATTCGTAGACTAATTTTAGATAAAACGTCTAGTCTTATTTCTGTTATATTCAAGTGTAAGGGTATGAATAGAACGTTCTCATTGATTACGGGATTCTAACAAAACGAGTACTACTAAAACTAGCAAACTTTTATGAATTTACACTCATTTTACCAAAAAATTTGAGCAACATTTTTTAAGAGAAAATTTAATGTATACACACGCCTACGCATTTAGGCCCAACTTTCCACAAACTTGCCTCAAAGAGGTATCTTTGGCTGAGTTTTTAAGCAACATTTTACGCACTAAGACCCTTCAGTGTATTACATTCAAGAACTTAAGAGATTTTTAATCAAGTTTTAATTTTGCCTCACTTTGGTGAAACTTTTACCTTACGTAAATGGGAACCATCATGAGACCTAAAGAGGTTTTAAAAGAAACTTTGGCAGAATATTGGACTTAAATACTATTTTCCAAAAAATCTGACGTTTGCATCCTTCAGCAAGATTAAATGTTATAATAAGCACCAGGAATAAAATAACACATACCATACGCCTGTATGTCCCGAAGGGTTAGGCAGATATGTACTAATATACACCCGCAGTTCACTGGTGCGTTTTGTTCCCATGTAATTGGGGAAGATTGGCGCGACCCTAGCTCCAGACTCCGAGCTACTACTGGGAATGTCTCGAAAATAAAACGATAACATTGCTCAAATCGAATTTAAGATCCTAAGACTTCAGAGACAGTGAATATAATCAAATAATATTAATCTATACTATTATATTATAAAGCTGAAAAGTTTGTTTCTTTGGTTGAACGTCCTAATCTCTGGTTCTACTGGGGGGCTAGACAAGTTGCATTTTGACATTTGAATCGACAAACAAAATGTATGGAAATGACACAAGCTTTCGACAAATCGGGCTGTCCATAATGTCATTTCCATACATTTTGTCTGGCGATTTGAATGTCAATATGCAACTTGACTGGCTCCCCAGGTCTGATTTAAAAATTCTTTCAGTGTTAGATAGCCCGTTTATCGAGGAAGAATATATTATCACGCTACGAACATGAGGAGCGAAGTATTAATTAAAAATGTTGCAAAAACGGGGGGAAAAATTCAACTTCTACGGGAACGAAGCCAAGCAAAGGCTAGTATAGTATACAAAGGAACTGTCTCACCACCTCTAGGTATCCAGCTACTAATCGCCGGATCTAAGTAAAAAATGAAACAAACGCCAAATACATTTTCTATCCGTCAAGATTTTCTAGAGAAAGACAATTAACATTTTTAGAATACATTTGTTCCGTTTCGCATTTTTACTCGCAGTCGATGACTAGTATAACATTACTGCACTCAAGTGAACAGCACTGGAGTCGAGTACTTGTGCTAGTAACTTGTTCTAGCTTTCGAGGTGAGTACTTTAGTTGGGGTTAGTTTGAAGTAGAGCAATGAATGTAGGAACTTTGTGTAAAAGTACAATTAGAAATATTTATTTGGTTTTGTTCATACTCAAGTGCAATTTGGACAATGAACTAAAGTGTACTGAAATACTTTTTGTGGAATTATGAAGCATTGAAACTTTATTGAGTTCCTTTACAAACATGGTAACATTTGCCCGCGGTTTCACTCGAATCCTAAAGGACTTTTTGAGATAAAAGTCAGCCTGTGTCCTTCCTAAATCAATCTATCTCTTTACCAAATTTATCGACATAGATCCAGCAGTATTATAGGCGTGAAATGTGAGTGCAGTATTTTTTTTAAATGATTATTAGTATATATTTAATTCCTTTCAACGATTTTTGATAAAAGATTTGTTTTTTTTACTTGGTTGTACGAGAAAATTTTAAAGCCATACAACACATTTTAAAGTCATCGTAGGGTTAATTTTTCCCACGATCAGTAGTCCTATCGAGCAAAGCATTGTAAATTGCCCTTCGTGTAATACGTCAATTGCCATTCAGATAATTTCCCTTCCAAAAATACATTCTAAGTAAGAATTACACAAATACTGCTGCAAATAATTACCTAAAAACAAAACTAAGTACTCAACAGAACACTACTAGCAGTTCCTGAATTCGAAGGAGCTTATTTGGATTTTTAGCAATACCAATAAATCTATGACTTTGTCTCTTTAATATATCTTCTTCACTTCATCCCTCTTGCAAAACCATAGTAAACAATTAAACAATTAATTCATGACAACATTACGTCACACAAAGTTTCGCTTGATATTGTTAATCCATTACACTCGGATATAATTCGCAAATGGCCGCATTTCAAAGGAAAAACTTGTTAATATAATTTGCGTTTGACGTCGTATTCCAGTTATTTGGGAGTAAATTAATTATAATTAGAAATGTTTAAGATAAGATAGGCTTCAGGAAATTTTGATGTAATTTGTGCGCTTGTAACTTTAATAGAAAGATTTGTTATTTTGATTTTAATAAATTCGTTCGTAGACACTTGTTATTCTTCTGTTTAATGATAATCTATTTTATTGTCCCATTGATGGGCACGGATCTCTTCTTGGAATGGCTATACCGTTAGGCTATAGGTCATGTAACAGGGGGCAAGCCTAAGTATGGATATATGCAAAAACTTCTTATAATGCGAAAAAGGTTTATGGATCGGAGGTTCGTTGCAATACGGTAAAATTACACAGACTTATCGGGTCGCGTCTGGCGAATGCAGCGTTCGGATGCGATGCATTGCCGGCTGAATCTTTCAACATCTGCAGGAGTACGTGCTTAGCAGTCAATGTATTCAGTAACAGATGCCACTGACAGATATTATGTTTGCAGATAAATCTTCGTTTAGTGGCGAATTATATTGAATTTTTGGCAAGCTTCAACTTGAAGCGTGATTTGCTGGATAGATATATAAAATATTGGAATTGTTAAAGGCAGTTCTTCAAATTACGCTTTCGTTGCTTACGTCACGACATACATAAGTCTCTGATTGAATTTAAATGAAGCTCATGATTGACAGCGACAATTCTCAGAGATGATTTATGTTTGGGTATTTTACATCATCAAGTAAAATGCTGATAAACAAATTTGCTCGTACAATATTCCTTGTTACCATCACGCCTAATATTCCTCGAAGGTTTAGGCATAGGTGTACTTATGTACACCCACAGTTCACCGTATGTTTAAGTCCCATGTAATAGAGGACAGGCCTATTGCCATCAACCAGGCACAAATCCAGACTACGAGCGAGAATTTCCCGAAAAACGCAGCAACAATGCTTGACCTGGGAATCGAACCCAGAAACTACTGTAGCAGTCGCGCTTGGGACGAATGAGTCAATCGATAGTGACAGCATCTGGTTAAACTAGAAACCGACCCCAACATGGTTGGGAAAAGGCTAGGAAGAAGACACAAAATAAAGGAACAAGTGTTTTATTGTAATAAGTAAAAGAAGCATATACCTGATGTTAAGCAACAACCGAAGTTGACATCACCCGCAGTAACATTTGTCCAGTAATTTCACTGGCTTCATAACCCTTCAAACTTCACAGTAAGCACTAGTACATATAAACTGAGAAAAACTGTCACAACAAACTTACTAACAAGCAACCACCTCTCAACTTTCCCATCACTTATGCTACTTACAAACACGAACTTTCCAACACACATCTAACAATTTCAAAGGCATTATGTGACAAGCTCGAAGCCCCGCAACGTGTATACTCTATCTAAAGCTGAAGCTACACTATACCTTCGTGCCAAGCTGAGAGCAACACTTGGAAGTCCCCGTGTGAGGACGGGTGATACTACTCCTCACTGCCACTTAGATCGGAATCTCTCAAAAGGTGAGAAAAGATCTGACTTGCTCGATGGATCTCTTGCCGTTTCACTGGCTGCCGACCACCCTTACGTCGGAAGTATGTCGTTAATCATCTTTGTGTGCGTTCCGATTGATTGCGCGTTTGTTTTTTATACCAGGGTGGAAAACAAGCGTGCGGCCCGTTTGATGGTAGACGGTTACCGCAGCCTATGGACGTTTACAACACCGAAGCGTCACTAACGCGTTGCTGACCCTGCAAAAACCCCTAGAGGTTTAAGGAGGATTCACTGCGCCGAAAGTTTAAGGGAATTTTTCTCTTGCTGCCAGCGCAGCGCATCCTTAGAAAGGAGCTCAGGAGCTAAGTAGGAGAATAGAAACTCTTCTGGATAGCTTTGAAGTTGGTAACACGTTTTAAGGATCGCATCAGCAACACGTCTGATTTTGCAGGTGTTCATGGGCGGCGATGACTACGTACCATCTGGTGGCTCGTCCGCTTGTTTACCAGCTTAGCTAACTAAAAAAGTAATACTTGACTACATACTGACATAATATATGTATGACATGCAAGTCGCTTGCATATGGCGATAATGGTATAATCGCCAACAAGTGTGTTTACTGAGATCACTCACCGGCTGCCCCGATTGGGTCTCTATCATCGTCAACCCATTAATTATCCCACTGCTGGGCACGGGTCTCCTATTAGTATGAGAGCGATTAGGCCATAGGCCACCACGCTGGCCTAATGTGGGTTGGCAGACTTCACATACCGTCGAGAAAATGTCTTAGGCATATAGGTTTCCTCACGATGTTTTCCTTTACCGTTAAAGCGCAACGCCATTACGCACAAGATTTCGAAAAGTCAGAGGTTTAACTCGAAGCCTTTGACTTGGCAGTCCAGTGGTTCCCTTAGGCTAATACTGTTCGATAGGGTCTTTAGCGAATCATAGTAGTGTAGTCCTAGCCTTAGTGTTATAGTAACTTGTCAAACTTGTGCACTTCACAGATGCGATCATAACGATACTTGCGCAGTTGTTGAGCGGTGCATCTGCTATAGAACTTACACAAGATACACTTTATTGCTACAAACTATTATACTCTACCTGACCATACTTTTACATGTTAATGTAATAAATCTGTCGAACTCAGAGTCTCATTAGGAGAATCATTAGCTAAACCCAGTATATCTTAGTACACTAATAACAGATTTTAATATGGAAAAATAGGTCAAGATATAGTAGCCACTGTTTATCAACGATTCTTTAACGTTAATTGACGTTTCCGAGTGCGGCAGTATAGGCTAGCCTATAGAGTTGTAGCTAATGCTAACACATAGTGCAAAGGAAGGCTAGTGTGGTTTTTACCCATGAAATTCCCACTGATTTCCCTGGCGGCAAATCAATGAATTGATCCATGTCCACGAGGATCTCTCGTACATGAAATACATAATTACATTTATGAAATATTTTAATTTCACAATTTTAAAAGCACCGCTGCGTTTACCAATTGTGTTTCATAAGGTAATCCAAACCACTAACAGGGTCCTCTGAATTTGTAATTATATTGAACATTGTTCATTGTACAAACCTATTTTGTAAACGTTATAATTCTTGACTAAATTACTCGCTAAAATACTTCCATTTTGATAGCTTGGACTAGTAATTAGTCTTGCTCGAGTCCCCTAGATGTTTGTATCTAGTTACATCCACGTTTGTATCTACATCCGGGAGATACATGGTACACAAAAGCCTCACTGCTACATAGAATGTGATTCAATTCGCATTAGCAGCGCTGAGCCAAACTTGGCTTGGAATTATGCTGCATTTCGAATAGCAATGCATGTAATGGATCCCTGTGTTGTTTAGCTAAGTACATTCTAGACCTTTCATTGAACGACGCTTTGGACCAAAGGAGAGAATCAAAATTGCCATCGGACATACATGGATACAACCAGTCTATTCACAAAAGAGAGCCTACGATCGCAAACGACCAAGAAGTATTTGCGCGGTGCGGGGGTCCGATTTCAGATTCATAGTTTGTTAATGCCTCGCCTTAATACGCTCTTTTAATTTTTCTTATGTTGTCTGTGTTAATCGTATCTTCTTTATTTTATTAGTTAGGTTATATAATTTTATTCAATTCAATTCAAATTATTTATTTCAGACATGAGATATCCATATAACAATTCTATGATTAATAATTAAATGATTACATAAATAATAAAATAAAATTAAAAACACACACACAAATACAAACCAAATACATATTGTTGCGTCCCTACAATAATGGACACACTGGATCAGGAACGCCTAACATGTTGTTTTGTCCAGTACTCCATGAAGGAGCTGTCAGTGTCCATTCTCCCAGCAATGAGTTGCAGGAAGCTGTTGGGGCTGCCCCGCAAGCGGCGCATCAGGGATGCTGTTCTCTTACGATGTATTGCTTTAAAGCCATCCACTTGTGCGTCAGCAAACATACCCGATGCGCTGCAGAAGCGTGGCAGCCCCACCAGAATTCTGAACGCATTATTATACTGGATACGCAGGGCATTATATGTCTTCTGCGTATGCTTCACCCATAGGCTGCACGTATAAAACGACTGACAGTACGCCTTAAATAAGGTTACTTTTACCTGTACAGTGCAGCGTGCAAACCTACGGGCCAGCATGTTGGCTCTGACTGACAATGCCCTGCGTTCCCTCTCTATATCCACGTCATCTGTGAGTGCCTCGGTGACCCAGTGGCCTAGATATTTGAACTGCGGCACTCTTTGGAGAGCACTGCCGTTCAATGTGATTTGCGGCACGGTGTCATAGCACTTCGTACCGGACTTGAAAACCATCATCTCGCTCTTAGTTGTATTATACCTCAGCCCATGGGCCTCCGCATAGCACTCACATACTTTCAATAAGCGTCTGAGGGCACTGATCGATGGGCTCAGCAGCACCATATCATCGGCGTAGCTTATATTGTTAACAAACACCCCATCAATTGAACAGCCTACATGTGTGCTGCTGAGCTCACGGAGCAGCCGATCCACATACAGGTTAAAGAGTTTGGGTGACGTTAAGCCACCCTGTCTCACTCCACACTGCAACCTGTACGTGTCCGAAAGTGACCCCGCCCACCTGACATTGTTATCCTGATTGCCATACCAATATCTAAGAAGCGCTGCCAGTTCGTCAGGAAGTTCAGTGTCACTTGATAACTTCTGCCACAGCTTGTCATACACAACCAGGTCGAAAGCTTTCGACAAATCTAAAAAGCATGCGTAGACTGGTGTATTCCTGCTGGTGTAATACTGGATAGTGTGTTTGAGACTAAATATTGCTGTTTCAGTAGACAGCCCAGCTCGAAAACCGAACTGAGCGTCATGAAGTTTAAGATGCTTATCTAGATGTTTATCAATCACACTATCCAATATCTTAGCTATCACTGTTGCCAGCGAAATAGGCCTGTAGTTATTCAAACTAGATGGGTCCCCTGTCTTGTTCTTCATAATGGGGACAACCACAGTCCTCATCAACGCATCAGGCAAATATGCGTGCCCCACACAGAAGGTGAAAAGCATGGAGAGCACTCTTGGCAAATGGTCTCCTGCATGTTGCAGGTGTTCAATACTGAGTGAGTCATGGCCAGGAGATTTGCCTCTTTTCATGCCCCTCACCGCCTGCGCAACATCCTTACATGTAATCCGTACAATCTTATCCCCGACACGTGCCTCATGCGGCTCTGCTCCACAACTCCCGACAACCAGAGGCGCGCGAATCGTAAAGTGATCCCTAAATAGGTTGGCTATCAGGCCGGGCTCACTCTTACCCTCGACGCTCACAGGAACGCCCGACCTGGGACTCAGTTTACCGGTTTCCTTCCAAAATTGAACGAAGTTCTTAGCTGTGTGCTGCGTAGCCAAAATATTCATTTTTATTTGTGTCTGGTTGTCCTGACACCATTTAAGCTTGGACTTAAATGTAGCACGTGACCTACGCATATTTTCAAAGAGACGACCAGAAGTGGGCTTTCCATTTGCAACCCATTCCTGAAACCAAAGTCGAGCGTCCCCATGAGCCGTTTTCACATATTTGTTCCACCCGGTAACATATGGCTTTTTCTTGTGAAAACTATTTAGTTTTCTCTTATAGCAATTTGATGCCGCATCACTTAATATGTTAACTATATTATTATACATTTTGTCTATAATATTTCTATGGTCTAAATTATTACAAAATACATCTGCACAATTTCTAAATTCCGGGGGAAAATCTACATCACGTAGCATACGTGTACATAATTGGTTATACTGTTTTAACTGTGACAAATCCCTATCCCCCCATATAATACTGTTTGGCCCAGTTTTGTTATGGTTAAGTCTTGGTTTGAGAGCATTAATGTCGCATGTTAGTTCTATAGGAAAATGATCAGACCACGAGATATTATATTTAATCTCGATATTTAAAATTGACCGCTTCGCGGCATCAGTCACAACAATATGATCTAACCATGAACTAGTACCGTGACTGTCACTAATGTATGTATACGAGTCCGACAATAGTCCCAAAAAGTCAATATCCGCACACACCCAGCACTGCTCAAAACAAAAATTCATAAGCTCCTTACCGAAAGATGCACTCGGATGTGCATTAAAGTCGCCCATTATGAAGACTGTTTCTACAGCACAACTGTCAATCACTGCACTGATCTCACTCAAACAGTCCGTAAAATCAGCCATATTATCCGTAGAGTCCGTAGGCATGTAAACCGAAAATACTAGAAACTGCCGATCGTCAAGCACTACTTTAATGGCTGTAAGCCGCACACTTTTACACTCAACTACCGCCACGTACGGGTACACACTCTTACGCCACAGTATAGCTACGCCGCCATACGGCCTGCCCCGTAGCATTCCCGTCGAAGTATCCACCGCTGACTTACCAGTATAAGCAAAATCCTGGTCTACTTGCCCAAGGTACGAGATGTCATGGGGCAGAAGCCAGGTTTCCTGTAGCGCCACTATGTCAGCTGTTTGACATAACGATCTTACACAGTCAATTGTTCTTGTTATAGACCGACAGTTGAAGCTGACAAAAGTCGTATTATTTATTTTCTGTTGTGGTTTGTCTGCCATCGTTATTTTTATATTCTACAAACCTTCTCACAGAAACGCCTTCCGGCCATAAACTACTTTCCAAAAAAAGTGTAAGCTTTGACTTAGGCACACACAGTTTGTACGCATTATATTGACGCTGTATTTTCGCGTTAATTCTCTGCAAAGATACGTTAACCTGCGTTTTATTTAATATGTAAGCCAGTATATCACTTTCCGATGTATTTATATCCACATTATTTAAAAATAATGGTATTCTAATATCCGCGGCTTTGAATTTTTCGCCAGGGTTATTAAGGGCTTTTCCCTCAATAGTGTTATGCCTATTCCTCAACCTATTTCGCTGTACCAATTTCCATTCCTCAGTCGGTTTCTTATCCTTCCATTGACCATCTTTAGACACGATATGCGCTAATGTTTTATGATTTACCGGCGTCGATGCCATCCGATGATTCATACACACGCCCGTGTCCTTAGTGAGGCCCTCTTGCAACTCAGTCGCAGGCGGGCTTTCGGTGTCCGAAACCGCGGTATAATTACTGGCCTCCACGTGCCGCTCCTCGTTAGCGCATCGCACCTGCGTGAGCGGGACAGCGCGATCATCGATACACGCGTGCGACAGAGTTGCCCGCACGCAGGTTCCGTCCTGCACTGCACTCACAGCTGTGTCATGCGTCGCGCATTGTTCTTCAATGTGAGGTAGTCCTAACGGACCGCTATCCATAATATAACAGCTGTTCGACATACCGCCACCGCCACGATTTTTGTTTACATTTAGGCACTCATAGTTATTAACCAAGGATGCTTGTTTAAGATTTATTAGATCTTGTTTTACCTCAAGAAGTTGGTCAGATGATACATAGGTGTCCTTTACTAATTTTAGGTCTTTTTGTAATACAAGTATATCTTTCAATAATCGCGTTGCATCTATGTGATCGAATGTGACAGGTGGTAATTTCTGCAATTCTCTGGCGACAAATATTGGAGTTTCTTCAGGGTCAGTCTCCTTAAAAACAGCAATAACATCATAGAGATCTCGCTGAGATCTTCCATCCCTCTTCCGTGTTACTTTGCGTTTTTTAACGGATAGCGACTCAAACAGCAAATCCTTTGCACCGTTTATGTCTTCTGCAGTGAACGAAGTTGAACATATCCGTACTATGCTCTCCTCGTCCATGACGTCTATTTTATTCTGAATAAAGGCCAAAACTTCACAAATAACTATATTACAAATACTGCACTTCACTTTACTAGATGTCATCGCGTTCGGATGCGTCATTCTCAATACGTTCGCTCGCTCGCGCTCGCAATCGCAGACTGATTACTGACGCAATTTTTTATTATAATTGTAATTAAGTTATTATAAATATTATTTTTTATTCGATAAATAAAATGCAACAGAACTTCCAATTGATTGTAAGTTCGATAAATAATGTGTTGCATTTAGAACTCACTGTACTTATCTGGAATTTTACAAAATCCTATCTTAGGTGTACGATTGTAGTGAGGTATATGATTTTAGGTTTAAATCGATTCGCTTCTGTCTCACTTTTAGGGTAATACAAGTGTGATGGTATACTATGGTAATAATTATTAAGTCGATATTTTTTTTACAATAAAATACAACAATTATTAAAGTATGGTACCGTCACCTTGTGTCTCACTTTGGTCTCCCTCTCTCAAAAGTCTGTCATAATATTATGATTAAAAACACACTATGTAGACAGTAGAGTCGTCACGGTATAATTATCTGCCTCGGGACCTTTTGACACTCCTAATTCTTGTATGTTTTAGATAAAAAGCAGAAGAACAGGTGAATCTCGTGATGAGATTTTGTATAAATTGTAATACCTAACACTTAAGAAACAATTTCATGTTAAGTAATGCCTTTCTAAGCTGCCTACTCGAAATTATACCTTACCGTCATGCTTATATTCTTCAAAGGATTGGTCCATATAGGTACCTTAAATACGAACCAAAACACTACGGACCAAAAATCCCATTATTTTGTGGAAAACACACCAAATACACTTACGTCGTTTTCCTTTAACCTTGTTGTGACAGAAGCAGATACACGAGTCCTAATTTGTCGCCATTACTAGCCGGAAGTGCGCGTCAATATCCGGTCATTACGGACTTTATTTAAAGGGTAGTTTGATGAACGTTGACCGAATTACGGTAATGTAGTTTTCATTTGTAGAATGGACCAATATTTCATTAATATCATCCTAATTTTTTATGATTGTGACGAGTTTACAATGAATGTATGCAATTAAAAAAGTGTGACATTGTGAAATTTGAATAAAAAGTATAATAATACATATATCCTTTTTTGTAAATAGTATATTGCCTGATTGAAATAATTAACAACACATAGCCTAAACTAATGAGTCTCCGAATATTACGTAAATTAAACAAAATTTTCAAGTTAATTTTAATAAAGGAAAAAAAATCTTTGAACAATGTAATTTTCTGCTAAGATTGGACAAAAATAAATTAAAGCGGGCACAGCTTGACAGTATTTCCAACATAAAAACTTAATCCAAATTAATTTATTGTTTCTTACATCAATGATCCTTCGTAATCCTCTTTATTTTCTAAACTGAAGTAAATGGCTTCGCCTTAACATTAGAAGCATTGGTTTCCGGATGAGCTCAGCTCATTGATTATATAAGATTAGCTAAGCATGTTTACGTATTTGCTTGTTTCTGAGAGGTTTGTAAGGCCCAAGATTTCTTTATAAGGCCCAAAACATACTCTATTCTTTTTAGCATCAGTTAGATCAATAATCTTAATTCCCTAATTATTACGTACATCATAAATAATAACTAAAAAACAGATAATATTACGAGAGTAGCGCCGCGGGAAATAGTAATAGTTATTTGTTATACAAGAGTGCAAAGTTGCTTTTTAACCGCGTGCTCAATTTTGATGACCGAGCAAGCGAAGGATTCAAAAATTGAATCACGAGCGGAGCGAGTGATTCAAAAATTAGAATCCTGAGCGTCAGCGAGGGAATTAAAAGAGCACAAGGTGAAAAACCTTTGCACTCGAGTGCAACACGTAACTTTTCATCCCACCTCAGCGAGGAAATGATGAATGACAAGATACTTTTATTTCAGTTTAGGTATTAAATAATAGGTAAGTTTTACAGAATATTCTTTAAATTATAACAAATAATACTAGGTATATAATAATATACCTAGGTATAAAATAATTAAGAGAAATTGAAAGTAACGTTGCTACAATTACTTGAGTGTAATATTTTTGTAAGGTATTGTAATGTTGGTGTTAGTGACTTAAAAAAGTACACAAAGTACAAGTTCCGATAGGCTTGTTGATATCGATATTATTTTTATAATATATCGATATTTTTGAGCGATATTTAATATTTCGATATATCGATGCATCGATATAAAATTCAAAGTATCGAAAAGGTATAAAAATCTATATTTTTTACAGACCAATAAACATTTATAAGTTTTAAGATTATAAAATCCCAAAAAGGAATACTTTTTATATACTAAAATCTTTTTAACAAATTATATTTAATGTATTTTTTGTTTTTGGTCGACTTGATTTGTTGTTTTATAATTTGGTTTTAAAGATATATCGCCCATATATCGCTATTTTTAAATAAAAATATCAGTATCGATACTGATATTTTCAAAAAATATCGATACGACATATATCGATACTTTGTTGCGTTTAGACTCGGAACCTAGGGATGGTTCCAAGTCTGAGTTTTTAACAAATTAAAAAAAAGTTGTATGATAAATTCGGCGCCAGGGGGGTAAAAGCACGATGTTCTAAATTCAATTTACTTTGTCTCTCTAGAGGATAAAAACGACTTTTGCACTCAGATATCGAAGAGTAAAAATACTCTTTCCGAGATGGTGGGATGAAAAATATATTTACTATTTCCCGCGGCGCTACTCTCGTTCATCATTTTTTCCTCAATACAAGGGGATATCTCTAAATCCTTTCTTAGCAGATGCCTACGTCATAGTAACTAACTGTGTCTGTGAGATTTTAGTCCAAACCATGTAGTAGTTTGAGCTGTGCTTTGATAGAATATAGTCAGTCAGCCAGTCACCTTTTACGGATAAACTAAAATAAAATCAATTAATAATATCTGTCAAGTTCATTGAAGCCACTTCACATAATATTATAATTTTTTTTTACTTAGGAAATGAAAACTGATCCCAAAATACTTCACTCAAGAACAAAAAATAATACGACTTTTTTTCACCTAAACATGGAATTATATGTATCGAACTTTACTCAGGTGAACCGTGCAGGTGCATATAAACTGAACTTAAAAATTCCACCGACTTTATATTCCAATTTTGAGCACAGCCCGCGTGTAACAATTTACATATTTTTCAATATCTGGATAAAAGTTGGTGAGAAAGAACGAAGAGTTGAGCTCTTCGTTCTTTCTCGCCAACCTGTGGTACAATTTCAAGGTAAGTATCTGTTAAATTAAAATTCAAAGATAAGAAATAAAATTAATTGACAGAATCTTTATAGGCTGTAAGGAAAAGGTGACTCACTCATTGGATGACTGACAGACGGACTTAATTTTTTTTTTACAGTGATTACGATTAGCCCGGTGTGTCCCACTGCTGGGCAAAGGCCTTCCCCTCATTCCTCCATCTGTCGCGGTCTAAGGCTAACTGTGTCTGTGTGCGTCTATTTATGTAACGATTTTTTTTAATATCATCAATAACACCGTCAAGGTCAGGATTGGCTTCCTTCAGGAAATACAGATTCCCCGAATGATTAGGCAAAGGTACACTTTTGAACTACCTATTTAATGCTCACCCATAGTTCGTGATATTTCGAGACAAACGATGCAGTTTTTCCATATTGTTATGTGGCATTCTAATGTGGGCTGTGTACGGAATTCATATGACAACAAAAAAAAATTATCATTAATATTGATACCGACGAGAAAAAATATTGAAAGAACATTATTTATCAAAATCGGCTGATGTGTTGAGTAGCTACGAGCGGACATAGTAAGGAACGGACATACATACATACAGGTGAAACACATAACCCTCCGTCGGCAGTCGGGTAAACAATGCGAGCCTTACGTTTATCTGTGAAAACATTATTTTACTTGAACGTTACACAAAACGTTTAATTTCCGTTTACGTAGTGTTTGTGGTACAAGCTTTAAGAAGACAGCGGAATCTTTACATAGTTTTTTTATATCCTACAAATTTTTATTTATCATCATACCAACTATTTATTCTATGTTTAGGTACCATGTAATAGGGGGCGAGGCTATTGCCATTAATCGGACAAAACTCCGAGTTTCATGGAAATACCCAGTAACACCGCTCGGCCTAGGAATTCCCAGTGGTATCTCGGAGTCTGGATTTGTGCCCGGTTGATGGCAATAGGCGCGCTCCCTATTACATGTGACCCAGACATATTAGTTAACTGTAGATGTACATTAAATAAATAATAAATAAATAAATATTCTGGGACATTTTACACAGCACCATCTAGTCCCAAACTAAGCAGAGCTTGTACTATGGGTACTAGACAATGGATATAATACTTATATACTTTTTTTTTTGTAAATACATACATTTAATACATAAGAAACACCCAGTCAAACACAAACACTTATGTTCATCACACAAATATTTGTGTCGTGTGGGAATCGAACCCCCCAAATCGTCACCTCGTGATCAGCAGTCCGGTACTCGAACCACTAGACTGCAGACGTCGTCATTAGTACAGCAGTCTGCATAACTTATATCCGCTGTTCACTTATACCTTATGGCTAACACTTGCAGTACTGATAGTATCGCGTAGACATCGTTACCTTAAAATGGTGGAATAATAATAGCAATCCTGCCTGATGCAAGTTATTATTAAAATTATTTTTTGCTGCCTTTTTTTAAAGCTTCTGTTGTGTTTTGTTGTACAGGTCGTTCGGATATTTCTTGTGTTGCTGATGCGTCCCGGAAAATACTTTTTCCAAATACGTCCCTGCCATTCGCTACATGATGAAATTAATGATTATGAAAAACATAAAAATACACATTTATTATACCATGCATTTCCCAAAAGGATTAGGCAAAGATATATGGACACGCATAGTTCGCCAGTATGTTTAAGTCCCACATAATAGGGGACGGGGCACAAATCCAGACTCCGAGCTGCTACAGGGAATTTCACAGAAAACCCAACAATACTTTTCCCGGGAATCAAACCCAGAACCTCTAGTGATTTAATTCAATTTTGTAATTATGTAAAATGTTGTGTTTGTATTAAATAACTACTTTTAACAAACGACAAAATCGGTCTATGTTTGAAATGGCTTATTTTAAGTCTGTGTCATACCTAGCAGTTCTAAGGTCATTTTATATCTAACGCAAATACTTGACTTTAACCACCTTCATGTTCATGAATCATGAGTTATGACAGGAGCTCCATTTGTCAGCCGCATGAAGTTTCAGCGGATATGCATTTAATGTTTAAACCATTAAGATGATTGACACTCTATTAGGTTCTAGCGAACCAAGTGATGCTGTTGGGTATAAAAAGTTTTTAACTACTTACTATAAAACAAAGTCTCCCGCCGCACTGATCTTGTGTTTTTTTTGGGTTAATCTCCGGAACTACTGTACGGATTTCTATACGGTTTTCATATATAGGAAGAGGGATCATCTAGTAAGATTATAGGGAACAATTTATGAAAAAGCCTTCGGGGTGGGTCGTTAGTATGTTTATGAAAATGTCATTAATCTAATATTATGTATGAGTGTATTGAGATAAGTTGTATTGATATGTCGCTTGCGAACTATAATAACCATGCAAAACATTTCATTTCTCAAAAAACGCAAGGTTAAGAACCTCCTGAATCGACGAGCATGCATGGGGGTTGATGAACATAGATGAAGCGAAAGCTATAGGTACTCTCTGCCTACCCCTACGGGAAACAAGCGTGAAGCTATGTATGTATGTATGTAAAACATTTCCTAGAATCTGTCGCACAGAGAGAGAGAGAGAGAGACAGAAAAATCTATGTCATAATAAAATTATGTTGAGGTTTCTGCCTTTTCATCAACACATCCGTCGAAACGTTTGACACGTAAATCTTTTGAAAAATCCTAATTCAAATTCCGATCCACTAATACCCGATAGATTTAATCAAAGATAAAACTAGTAGGAATGTTATTAGATTAATCTCCACGGCGGGCCATTTGTCCGCGCAAGTTGTGGGGGTCCCAGGGCGCGGCAATAACGCGGCAAGTTGGGATCAAACGATAGTTGGCGATGGTACTATCTGTAATCTTTCTGGCGAATGTTCCGCTTTAATGACCGCTGGGAATTCGAGTCGACGGCTATGGATGGCGGAACAAACTTCTTGTTTCTAATAAAATTGATAGTGTGATTTTCGGATAAAGGGACTTATTTTTTAGAAAGAAAGAAAGAAAAGAAAAGAAAGGAAATTAGTTTATCTTCGTCTAAAAATATTGAATAACATTTAAGCCGTCTTTTACTTTCTTTTTCTATTCTCAAAATGAGTTTAAATCCTAGATTACTATATTTTCATTTTAGTGTATATGGGTGTGTTTATAGATACAAATTCTACATATAAATGCTCAGACCCCACTAAATACATATTCGTATCGTGTAGAATCGGACCCGAAATCCGAAGGCTAGCTACTGCGCTATTCCTACCGTCAAATTGTTGGATGGATATTGATACAAATTAATTAATAGATCGCCCGTGCACAGTTTCATATACGAGTAAATAAGACACTAACAGAAATGTATGAATGATTTTAAAAGTACTTAGCTACTAAATCCTTTCTTTCATGTGGAAAGAGCAAATAGTTTCCTCGTAAGCTTTTAAAACACTAAATCACACAAGTTCGACATGCAATCCGACGATATTTTCAGTTTCTTTTTTAAAAATCATTCGATTGGCGATTTCTATAAGAGTCGCTGCTTCTACAGTGATTGAACGTTTGGAAACTATTGCGACTTGCATTTGAAACTAAACTTTTACTTGCAGGTAAAATATTAGTAAAATGTTAATGACTTACAGGGTTTATAAAAAATCTTCACTTAGAACACTTATGTTTAAGTCATAAGTATAATGTTAATTTATCTTTATTCTAACCAAATCCGTAATTATTCGGATTCAATATCTTAGTAGATACTTATAATATTATTATCAACATGAATAACCGATTAATTATTATTGTAAATTATATCTCATATCAGTAATTTGCATGATCTTAAAGCGCTTCCAAATTCCTTTAAAGTTAACGGGTATTTAGTATTATTTATGTCGGAAGTGCAAAAGCACGGTGGAGAGAAGGGGCGAGGGAAAGTTTAACTTTAACAGCAAACTTGAAATAGTGTTAACAATTAAACTCTTGGTTAACAAGCGTTGTTCGTTGATGAAGACTGTAGGGAAGGGAACAAGATAGCGTTTTTTGCGTAGCTAAGTTTTGTAATGGTGATTATAAAAGAAAGGAGGCTTAGAACCAGTAGTGAGATATTATTACAAGTTTCCAATGATGATGAAGACTTATGAAATTGATTTCATTATTTCCTCGTCTTCACTTGCATACAAGCTACCTTCAGAGGGTTAAGTCTTAGAAGTCATTAATGATCTAAGTAGCATAAATAGTTTCTGAATTATTTTGCTACAGGTCGGCAGACTTTTTAGGCATCTAAGTGGTTCTTGGGATCTTGGTTGTCGAGCTTTTTGACTTTCTGAATACCACTAACGATTAGATAATCAACTACAGATTATTGGAACCTTTTTGTTTAGGTAAAAGGCGCATATACATATTGTGTCAATATCAGTCAACCCACGCTATGGTAGTGTAGTGTTGTGATGTCTAGATCACTATCGATCTTGTCACTGAGCAGCTGTAATAGGATGACATTATTAGTGTTAAAATTATGTTAGAAAATTTATCAAAGCTTTTAAATAAACTATAACTTCAATATTCTTCAGTTTTGGCTGAATTTTACTTTAATAGTAAAAATCTTTGAAAGAGTTTCTTTGTTCTATCTTACTTGATTAAAAAAATATAATTTCACTACAGTGGCACCTCTGCTTATAATATTTTTTTCTCAATCCGCTTAATAATAGAGCTATCAAAGACTGAAGAGTTAGATTATATTCTAAAGTGAATAAAAAAGCCAAATTTAAATAATTTTAACAGCTTAAATAACAGTCGCCATTTGTTCGCGAGCTGTGCTCCTGACAAGCCTAATCAATTTGTTTATCTTTTTGTCTTAAAAACTGGTATTTTTTACTTTAAAAGATAATTTACAAAGACTGTTTCTGAATAGGTTTACGTACTGAGTGATGGGCTCATAATTGATTGTTCAGATAAATAAAACTGTTACCTATTTTAGATTTATTTTAAAGCTTATTATAGGTATTCTTGTTTAACTACGATAGTCTAGTGGTTACATAGATTTCTAATGGTAAGAATTCGAATCTCGCCCTTTTAAATCTCGAAAAAAAATCTATACCTAAACGCAAACTTTGCATTCTTCTTAAGTTGTTGTTTACAATATACAGTTTGTTGTGTACAATATACTCCTAAAGTACACTGAGGATTGTTCCACAAGAGTTATGTAATGAATTATATTTAATCTTTGTAGGTCTGTACCTATAGAAAAAAATAAAGAATATTCAGTGGAACAACTTTACCCCAAATTAATAAAATGAACAACATAAAAGGAAATTCTTTTATTGATAATAAAAGAGCAGCTCCAAAAGTTGGTACAACATAGTAATAACAGAATACAATACAGTATATTTTATGGTATTAAAAGATAAAGAAAGAAACGTACATCACTAGTGAGCAATTTGTGCAACAATGGGGCGTTCGCACCTCTAGCGCGGAAGCTATTCATAATAGTTACCAAGTGCTAGGCTCATATAACACATTAAACATAAAAATCCTGGAACTTAATATAAAAGTTTTGGGCCTATTTTGAATAAATTAAAAAGTCAGTCTCATCTGTATGGTCTCCCTACGAAATATTAGTGCAGAATAATATGAAAAAAGTTATATAGCATCTTTCATATACCACCTTGAAGAAAATGTATTGTCTAAGAAATAACTAAATACTATATTTTGAAAGAAATATTACTAAGTGCGACATCACACGAACATAAACGACGTTTAAGTTCCGTGTCAGTTACAAACTTGGTTTCTGCAATTTTATGCTATAAGGGTCCGCAGCAGTTTCGTGAAAATGTTCTTGTTGAATGCTGCAAGTGACAGTTGCATGTTGCTGCTTATAATGGTTGCTACACACGTTTCGGTTTATCGTCCAATTTGCAGTGAATAGTATAATAAAATGATACACGTTCTAGAGATATAATTTCGTAAAAATGTTTGGCTTTGCAATGCACGTTTGCAACTTTATTTATGATGAGCTTTTAAATCTCTGATTGGACATACAGCTGCACTTATTCTATTTCATTAACAATTGATATACACCTGTGACCGATAGGATGAGTGACCTGATTATGCAGTCAAACTGTTTCTGAATAAACGATACCGATCGTGTGTAGCTACCGTAAAGAATTTATCCAGTGAAATAAATACTTTTTAGTAACAATTGTCCAGTTTAGTCGTGGAAATCATACAGTACATTCAATTCATGTTTATGTTGTTTAATTTCTTTGTTGCGTGAGTTCGAGTAATATATTTTAGACACATTTATCTACTTCTTTAGGCACTTAAAAATGTAATGTCATCTCATGTCAGCGTTGCTGACAATAAGTAATAAATCTTTGGTGACGTGAATCTAATTGTAGGTGTGTTTAGACTTTAATAGTTTTTTTAAAGAACTGCTGTCTTTCGATCATCAGATCAAGACGCTAAGTTAAATACTAGTCTGGATTTTTTATTATTTATGGATTAAAACTAATAACAACAATATATCTGATACACTTCAGGTTCCAATAAATTGTCAGAGGGCGGTGGACAACGGCACTTAGAACTCTTCAACAATAGTGTTGCGTGATGCACGCGACGCTGATAATCAAATAAAGCTCAAACAGCATTATTCTTTACAACCCTCTTTCATAACCCGCGAACAACAGTTCATTTATTAGTTAAGGAGAAGCTATAAAAATCGCTAGATTTGGTATTGGAATATACACTATAAAAGTACACATATCGTTTTATCACAAGATTCTAAAATTCTATGGAAGATTAATTATTAACTGCCTGGCAGGGTGGTCCCAAGCGCGTCTGTTACGCTAGAGGTTATAGGTTCAATTCCCGGGTCGAGAAAAGTAAGACTCTGGATTTGTGCCCAGTTGATGGCAATAGGCTCGCTATTGCCATCAACTATTACATGGTCCAGTACCTAAACATATCGGTGAACTGTGGGTATGCATTATTGACCTCTGTCTAACCCTTTGGGAAATACATGTACCTATTAACAGACAAATTAAAATAGGAAATTTATCATAAGCTACGCGGGTAATATCCGCGTTATATGATATGCATGCGCAACCATGTACGGGGGCCTTAAAAGTAAACTTATAAGTTTTAGGCAGAGGTCTACTAATGTGCACCCACAGTCCTCCGATATTTTTAAGTAACTGCCATGTAATAAATAATGTATGCATATTACCATCAAGCACAAGTGCAAAGTCCGAGCTACTGTGAATTTCATAAAATAGAGAAAAAACACGTCTAATATTATTTACGTTTACTTATTTCTGAGTTTGTATAATTGCAACGTCACAATTTCATTAGCTATCTACTGACTGTCAGTGTTACCCCTCTGAGAGGGTTCATTCACTTCCGTTCATTTTACGCCCTCCATTCCTCTGCCTTCAGTATATTTTTAGGCACGTTTTTATTAAAATTTCTTAATAATTATTTAATTTCCTTCAGTCAATCACTTCGCTGATATTTTTGCAATATCGTTAAATTGTAATTTTGTAAGAAGATATTTTCGATCTGTTCTAGTTCAATTGGTAAATGTGTGCATTTTTTAATTGAATTGAAAATCAAACAGAGTTCCAAACAGACCTATTTGTAATTGTGCCGTATTTAAATTTCAATACAAAATAATTATTAGCCAAAGATGCAAAGTCTTCGTACATCTCTAGGTAGCCGCTACCTGCCGGATAAATTAAATTTTTTTATGAAATTATCTGCTAAGTAATTTAACGGGACCAAGAGTTGGTGAAACAGGCGCTTACATACATAGAAACACTCTCGCCTTTTTCCCACAGGGCTCTTAGTGAGCAAGTTTTTTTTTGAGCCATAAATGTGAGGTACATCTCTATTGTTTATAATAGCCTCAAAAATGCGGCCTCCTAATATCAATATCACCGCCTTATATATTATGTCATCATCAGGATTAGTTCGGTTCCTAATTCACTCCATATTCCAATCCAACTTGGTGTAACTTCGCAACAGGATCAACGCGAGAGTTCCCCGCTACGAGACGAACGTCGCCTCTCTAATTATCACAACTTGTCACTTAACGTCCGCACTAGTCGCTTGTGGTGTACAAATGTACATTGTCTTATTGCAAATCATGAGTAATGTACCTATGAGTTTTTAAATATAATGAAAATTTAATTTCTTTTTTTTGAAACGCCTACACGATTTTAAATGCAATGACACAGATTATGGTTATCGTTAGTATAATTCGTCAAATCATACATACCATGGTTGATAATGTAACCCAAAGTTCACTGGTGTGATTGGGTCCTTTGTAATATTCCTACCCCGGACATAAATCCAAACCCCAAGCTGTCACCGAGAATTAGTCGTACTTAGAAAAACCCAATAACACTTTGCCCGACCTGGAAATCAAACGCAGGACCTCAAACGCAGTAGTAGCGTTAACGACCACTAGGCTAATGAGGTAGTCATTTAAATATTATTATAATGGAAATATATAATTTATAACCGCAAATATATATTATAACCGGACGATAAGTTCGGCGAGAACTGTACATTAGTACGCCTCTGCTTACCCCTTCGGGGAATATAGGCGTGATGTAAATATATTTTATTAAAAAAACACTTTTTAATCTAAATTAAAAGTACCTAGCCCACCTGTGAACAACTCCACAGGTCGATAGTTATTAAAGAAAATTTCGTGAGTACTTGGATTAATTTCAAAAATAAATTCTTGCTATTATTACCCAATTGCTCCATAACTTAGGTGTTCCACCAAGAAGCATTCACGTCAGCAATCTACAATTCACCTCACGAATCACGGTCGACTTCAGCATATTGGCGCAATAAAACAATATTCGCACTGGCTTTGCGCCAGCTGCTCCGACTTACGATGATTTCGCACTAAACGGCGGAATTCGCACACTTTTTTCTCAGGCAAATTCACAAAGGCTTGTACTCTCTGTGAGCTTTGTTTTTTACGGCAGGATCCACATATTTCATAGAAGGCTTTATTTTAAAATACCGCTTCGCTTTCATGAATAGTGAATGAGAATACCTAGGTATATGAAAGAGGTATGCACGAAATACCTGATAATATTGATTTTTGTAAGATGTCGTTTACTATTTGTATGAGTATAGCTTAAAAGAGTATTATTATATCCTGGCATACTGTCTTATAGCAAAACATCACCTTTATCGTGCAAAGATTTCAGTTTTTGCGGTGGGTAATAGCGTGTTTCCTTTATCTGATCACAATATTGAGTCCCAGCTGATCCCACATTGCCACGTACGTATTGACGTGGTTCTTTTCATTTGTTCAATTACTTGTTAAAAAAATTCGTCTCAAAAATAAAAATCAAAATAGTTTTATTTTCACATAGACCTTATACAGGCACTTATAATTATAATGTCGAAACTAGGTGCTTCTTCTTCTGAATATATGTCTGAATGAGCTTTATAATAAAAGTTCAGAATATAGTAAAAGCAAGGTTGACTGCCCACGTCACGTTTGATGATTATGCAGATCAAATACAATAAAGGTCACATATTTATTGTTACAAAAGAGTACATAAACTTATAAATAATCTTCACATTGTCGGTATAGTACAATGAACTTACTAAACGTTTTACCTGTCTGTCCGGAAAACGAAAATGGTAAAGCTTTAAACTGAAGATCTAACTCAAATCTGGTAGAATAAAAATGTCTACATCACCCAAAGATAATCCGAATTTGTAAATCTTTTTGTTTACAAGTCCCGGTGAACCGAATCACCAACAAAGCGCGTGAAATTGGACCCCTGAAATATTGGCCGAAGGTCGCGTTTGCCTTAGGTAAGGGATAAAAAGGAATTTCACCAAATTTTACCCTTCGCATGAAAAATGGTCGTTGAAAGTTTTGCTCGACAAATTCGGAGTCTGGCTTTGTAAGCAGGTTTAGAATTCAGAATTTAGGAATAGAACTTTTTGGTAGTGTCAATAATTTTTCGAATTGAGCGACAGCTGATAGGAAGTTTCTGTTGTCTTACAACTTTTTTGGTTCAGAAACGGCGTTTCAGGAACAGTCTCCCTCAGTCTCGTATAAATTGGAAAGTATGTGAGGATGAATGAAAATGCAAATGCAATGCAAATCTACTCAACGGATTTTGATGAAACATTACAGTACCTATAAATAGCACAAGAATAACATAGGTTAAAAAAGTCTAGGACGCGAGTGAAATCGCGGGCAACATCTAGTATTATTATAAGCTTGTCGTACTGTACATGGAAACTGATACTTTATACCTGATATTTTATATTTTCATTTTTATAATCATCAAAAGTATTTCAATTATGCTAAATCATAATTGAATAACATTTCAGTTGACGTTCAGACATTTGGAGGCACATCATAGTTAAATATTATATATACCTACTGGCCGTCCCCCGACAGTCCTGTCTCTATACAATCCAAGGACAAAAACTACAATTTCTATTTAGTAATTTGGGATAGAACCAGCTACACCAATATCACGCCACTTTCTGTTGCTTCAATCGCATGTACTGCTGTTTATTGGGCATGGT
The DNA here is from genome assembly GCA_946251955.1 of Acronicta psi. Classification (NCBI taxonomy): domain Eukaryota; kingdom Metazoa; phylum Arthropoda; class Insecta; order Lepidoptera; family Noctuidae; genus Acronicta; species Acronicta psi. The sequence goes on from OX276482.1 coordinate 13,650,759, forward strand.
TTGTTATTCCTAATATTACTAGATAGATATATTGGCAATATGGATGGTTTTCGATATCACTCGCAATACCTATTCAGACTTAAATAATAATATTGGAACAAAAGAATTGGATATGGAAACAAAAGAACAATCTTACAGGTCCAGTGGACTTGACTCTCTCGTGGAACAGAGCGGTCGAGTAAAATTCTAAGCTGGCAATTTTTACCTGGAGAAAATGTTCGGCTAATGGCAATATTCTTACCGGTTGCTACATGAAAACAGAAATCACATCACTAGCAAATTATACGTATATGTATCTCTTCGCCTTAAGCTAATATTTCGAGAAGTACAGTCACAATTATAATGTATCATAACTTGATCGAAAACTTTACAAACATTTAAGGGTGGGTTGTATCATGGAACAACAACGTTTGTATTAAATCACAGTTGTTATCACTTTCACTAATTGTTGCCGCACCATTTAATGTGAACACAAGACTTACTCACCCTTAAAGATAATTAATTTATTGACTTATTGAACATTGCCGACGAATCGTTTTGTTTCGCAATATATTTTTTTCAGAAATGTTAATATGATTGATCTATGTGCATTAGATCTAGTTTAGTTAGTTAGTTTAGTTTAGTTAGATCTAAAATTGTAACTAAAAAAAAATTAAAATGATTTAATCCCTGATTTAATTAGGAACAAAATAGGTACCTAGGTAATTATATTTTTTAAAGATCTCTCTCGTTTGATCCTCGTCCTCGTCCTCGATACGATTAAATTCACAAACTTTGATAGAATGCTGTTGACTACTGCATTAGTACAAATGTAACAAATTGTAGAAGCGTACTAATTTCGAAATCAAAACGTAATTCTGCAACAAAACCGTTCGCCAACCCTGGTGCGTCTGATAGCCATTTAAAGCTAGCTCGTTAATCGCACAATGATTGCTGAATCGCCCGACCCCCACCACACGTAAGCAAATATTAAATGTTCGCCGGGCTCATATGGGAAGCCAAAAAGTTCAGGTTGTATTCAAATAGGCGAGGGTGCTTTCTGTGGTAGAGTTCTGTGCTGTGTTTGTTTGGATAGTGAAGGGTAGAATTTGCATGTGTTGAATTTTGGTCTTTACAAATAGTAAAATCTCTAAGTAAATTACTTACGATTACTTTACACAATTTGGTTGTAAATTTATTTTCTAGAGAGATATAACTAACTATGTACAAATATATTGACATGATGTATAAATTTAATTTTAAAAAAAATCCGCACCTAGGCGTCAAAGTACTCCTCATTTTGGTTGTAAATGAATCTCTAATAACTTCTAATTATGAAATCTGATCTATTAAATTTTACTTTATCAAGCATACTATTTATTAATTTTTTGGGCTACCTAACTTGCCTAACCCGCATCGAAATCTGAACATTACTTCAAGCTACGTCCCTCCATGTAATGGAAGGGTCGACCATCCATGGGTCAACAGTGACAGGTCTTACTTCGTCGCGGCATTGATGGATCATATAATATATGGATCTGCTTTACATAGATCGCAAAACCGGATTATTTTCGCTCTGATCTTTGCAACACAAAACCTTATCCAACTCAGCTCCAAATCACGTCACTACCACAAAAAGTTTTACGCTTCGAGAGTGTTGGCGGGAACTGCGAAACACTATTACCTAACCTATCGCCCCCAAACTACTTAACAACTGTGATTCAGCGATTTTGTATCCTCTACTTTCGGTTGAGATCAGCGAATTTCCCAATGATGATAAAATACTCGTGTCCTTATGGCTTCCAGTTCTGTCAGATTCAAAAGGTCAAACTATTCTATTGATTCCTTTCTCGGGAGTAGAGTCATTTAAAAGCGGCGGTATTCTAAAGTTCTGTTTGAAACAGCTCAGAGGACAATGTTGAGCTTCTGTATATCTAATCCAGTTTCTAGTAACGTTGTTAATCATAGAACTTAAATTTACAAATTAATTTATAATACAACAACCTAAAACGATTTTGTGTATTTGTATTTTATTTATTATCTTTGGTTATCGTGATGACGTCAGCTTCTCTCTAGACTGACGTTATCAATAAAAAGTTCCACACATCAGACCTCACGTGTACCAAATCCACATAATACCTCTATCTCATATATTGTGAGAAAAATCGCGTGGAATACATTTTTCTTTTGCGTACCTATTTACCTATAACAAATAAAATATATGAACGAGTACCTACTATAACTCCTGCTACTACAATTCATTCAAGACATTAATAAATGGACAGTTATCTAAGATAAAACGGATCTCATGTTTGGTTCTCTTGATAAATGAACTGTATTATTATGTATGTAGGCATGTATTTGACATGATTATCAGACTCATCCTTAAGTGATAAAATACCACCTGCTGATGCGACTATCTTTGATCTCAATCCTTTTGAGTTTAAAAAGTAAATTGATAAAACTGTTTACATTTGCAATCTGATTGACAATACCTAGACTGTTGCACTCAAAAGAATTGGCGTCATTGTACTTAACCAAATGACTTGCGTTTTGGTATAAAACTACTGTTTACAGTTTCATTAATATTATTTTACATCCTGACTTTTCGATCCTGGTACAGCGTTTATAATTACTAGGCTAAGATGATCGATTTTCAAAGAAGAAACGGAACGAAATATAATTATGATACATAAATGTAATAAAACATGAAAAAGTTTAAACGGCACTGCAAATGTGACTTTATCTTCATACAAACTCGGCAATAAAAATAAATGGCCGTTATTTTAGACGCAGCAATAAACGCCCTGAAAGATCTAGATCAAACCATTAATAAGGATTCAAGTAAGCCCCTAAAGAAGGGAGAAATGAAAAAACTTTTGCTTAGTAGCCTTTTGGCTTCATCGGAGACTTGAGACTTCAAAAGACTTTGTAGTAGGGTTACGTAGTACAGACACACTCTTGTGGGAGGATTAGGTAATAAACTACGGCATTTATTCAAGCCATCATGGCTATAGACTATGCATGTTGAAACAATTCCAACATTTGCTTGCATCCAATTAGTTGATCGTTCTAGTACTACACACAATTATTACTTTGTGATGGAAAATTTTAATGAGATAGAATAAGTTTTAGCAGGTTTTATAACTATTTTAAGCAAACGATTTGAGGCACACATAATCATTTTAATAGTCAAAGGTATTCAGTTCTTATCTATAGAAATCGTTAACACAACCACCGCATCAACCTGAGTACGATTACAATTTAAATTTAATCGATACAATTTAACTAAACGTTTCTTTACAACTGTACACTATAACCTTGTTCACCTAAGATGGTCACTTCGCCACTACCATTGATAGTGTAAACGGCAGTTTAGTTATCTAAAGTCTGGGAATACTTTGTGTCTGTTAATTGGAAGTGCAGTCCCTAGACACAGGGCTTTCCTAGTTCAGGAACTATCTTTAATAAATACGAACATGTATCGAATAAATCAATTCTAAAGCAATTACCTACATTCTTCAATACAGAAATTTCCAAACGACCTAAACATTAGAACCTCCAAATTGCAGTAGCATACACCCAGTATAATGCAATAATAGCTACACGAAGCTTATTTATTCGCGCAATGCTGAGCATCCGCTGCAACAAAGCGATGCACATATCGAAACAGTGGCGTGCAGCGCTGCAGCTGCTGAATGTTACGAGGGAATTAGTTTCATGATTGCTTTTTCGGTGTTGCTTATTTTCTTGTTATTGGCGGCAAATGTGAACTTGATTGTTTTTTTTAACTATTTGAAATAAATAATTTACGAACAAAACAACGTGGGTTCTAAAAAACCACTACGGTTTGTAAGATAATTATAAATTTGATCTAATGCTGTATAATTTATCTTAGTAAAAGAGAACAAAATTATCACTATCACTAGATTGTTTTCTCTATCAATCTATCACTAGATTGTTTTCTCATATTGTAAGTATCCATATATTATTGTAGCAGATAACATTGTAAAAAAACAAAATTTAAAAAAGTAACCATGGAGTTTCTTGCCGGTTCTTCTCCATAGGAAACGACTAATTTGGAACCGTGCACCTAGTTTCGACATTTCATAAGTGCCTGCATAAGGTCTATGTGAAAATAAAACTATTTTGATTTTGATTTTTGACTATCATCAACAAATCATTAGGTATATGTTCCACTGCTCTTCTCCTAGCGATTAAACTATAATAATAGTCCACCACGCTGGCTGGCCGCTGGCTTCACACGTCGAGATAATATCTCGCATGTCGGCATGCAGGTGTTCTTAAGATGTTGTCCTTCACCATTTTGGAGAGTGACATGTCATGATTATGAAAAGTCAGAGCTGCGTGCTTTTTATTTCAACTTTACTCGAGAACTACGACTGGGCATTCTAATACAAATTATAATTAAAAACTATCTATGTTTTATATCGTGGCAAATTAAAAGCCTACATATAATTATCATGAATAATATTCTCAATATTATTAATCGCAAACTGCTTTATCATTCAAGAAATACAGATATTCTAAATGATTATCTTCAAGGTTCTACTATTTGATCTTCCTCTTGACGTAGCAAGTAATCGCTAATGGCCTAGCTAAACAAATTAAACTTCTGAAACTACATGTTAGCCTACGTGTTATTGTAGGTACCAGCTACTTGGTAAACTTGGGTGAATTATGTTGTAAGCACTAATATACTTACCAACCTAGCGGAGGAGTTATGTTTTTGGATATTCGAAATCGGAGGTTCGTAATGTCAATAAACCTTATTGTTAGTTTTGTGCCAACATCTGTTATTTCTGTTATTTTTCCTGGAATGATAAACATTAACAAAGCTCGCATGGTCAACACAAATTGAATTAAATATGAGGAGTTTTGTGGGTAAGTGGTATTAATTGCTTAATAGCTTGGGGTCGGTGCTCAGCCCTAATCGCCGAGGCCATTAGTTTTATTTAGTACCTTCCTTGTACAACTACTACATCTTTTGAACTTAGTCGGATATTCAGAACTTCTGCTTTTCAAAGTATGTTGCTGAGAGTCCTAATGACCATCTTAGATCTTGTAGGACAATTGTTTGTTTGTTGTTAATGATAGTTATTTGTAAATTCTCGTTCACAAGGCTTCTGCGTTTCAGTAATAGACTTTTTAATTCGTTTTCTTTTTACTTCATTATGATCATCAGATTTTGCAAGACTAACAAAAAATGTTTTTTTTTATTATTTTCCTTCTTCAATAGAGTTTTTGAGAGAGCTTTGGTACATTACGAAAAGTCTATATTTTGGTTAAAGCTAATACGTATGATATCTTAATTGAAACTTGATAATCAATTTAAACTGAAGCATAATTCAAACCACTCAATCGATTGCGACACAAAGAAACGCAATTCCGATCCTTAATCCTCGATTTAGTGATTGGTTATATTGTATGAGTACACACAATGTGGGTCTAAACACACTCGTGTGAGCACAAAAGTTCTTTGTTGAGGTGGGTAGAGGCATTAGACTGTTGCCGCCTTTTGTCTTCTAATGCTTTTGTTGCATGGAGATAATAGCAGCGCTAATGAATGTGTGCAACTCACACATTTTTGTTAATGTGTAAGTGCTAATGAGGTTTCTTCAGCTTCCGTGTAGTGAAATACTTGGTCAGCTGTTGATTTTCCCACTTGCATCTTGGTTGTTGTAAAGTCCAGAGGTTTAAACACGGACTGGATTTTAATGCACCATCTATATAGTTAAGTTAAAATTAAATTTCGAACAACTGCACCAAATAAAATAATTCTTTTTTTGTTGTGCTCATTATTGTCGGGGCATTGTCACAAGGATACGCAGGCGAAGCTGCGCACGGGTCACTAGTTTTATATAAAAGAGAACAGGGAAGAAAAACGTTTTTACTAAAACTGAACTTTAATATTTAATAAATAGAAAGCTATAGTCCGCGCGGAACTAGTTGGCCACGCCTTAGGTATGTGAGCGGTGGGACGGAGGGGCGGGGGCGCTTGGTTTTGTTCACAGTAACCTGCTGCCTCACCCCTCACCTAAGGCGCGGCCAAATAGTTCCGCGCGGACTATAGTTGAACAGCATATTATTAAATTTCTCAGCTAAGCCCGATCATATTTGCTAAAAGCCGAGTCTCATGGTTAGGAAGATAATAGAATAACTGTGAGTAGCAATGTATTGTTACTTGGAAGTGCTACTGTTATACTCGTGTTAACCACTCCAACTAAGTTTGAGGCGCTTGGAACTTAGACAGTTAGCACATAAGCGTATTGTTCGAGTGCTCTTGCCACATTAGCTCTTCACATTAATAGTCTCCATAATATAAGATTTAATTGGGTTTTGTTACAACTACAAGAGTACATTAAACTGAGGAGCATGCATGGGGAGGTTGATGAACATAGATGAAGCGAAAGTAGGGGTGTGCTAGACCAGGATCGTAGCAAGTGGAAAGCTATTGTCTCTGCCTAGGGCAGGCAGGGGTATGGTTATGGTATGGGTAGGTATAGGAAGGCGTGAAGCTGTGTATGTATGTATGTTGTTGCAACTATCGCAATCTATTGTTGTATTTTTTAATCAACCAACTAACATTTTGTAAATTTTTTTTACACATTGGATAGGTTTCCCTTTGACCACAATCTCCCTGACGTTATCTGAGTACCAGAAGCTTGTCTAGAGGTAGCTTTTTGACTTGTGACTTGAGAACTACCAGGTTTTTGTACAACTACCTTGATAAGCGCTGAGTCAGGAGATTCAAGTTCAATTACTATTTAGTGTCATTGCCCAAACTATCGCTCCAACTGACTGTAGAAACGATATATAACCCAAAACTTAACTTGGAATTGGTCATACGACCATTTGCCTGCCAAGACAAAGGTCTCGAGTTCAAATCCAAGGTTAGTTCCACCGCTTCGCATCGCTTGAACGGTGAAAAAAAAAACATCGCGAGGAAACCTATTCAAGAGATTTTCTTGACGGTATTTCTGCCAACATCAGGCCAGCGTGCTTGACTATAGCCTAATCTTTCTCATACTGAGTGGAGACCCGTGCCCGCCCAGCAGCAGAAGAACATAATTATTATGTGCGTTGATGATGATGAATAAAGAAACCTAGAATATCGATTAAATGAGTTATTTAATGTCGATAGGAATCGAGTAAATATTCCCGTCGTGTTCCCAAACAGATAGATTGCCTGCTCGAGACAGCTGTAAACTTGTCTAAAGCGTCAAACTTTAGAATTGAAACAATCCACCAAGTTGTTTTATTTCCCGGAGAAACGTGCCCCAGTCACCAGGTGATATTGAAAGTTCAAGAAGCCTAGAAATGTTGCAAGCTTTCTAGAAAGATCCACATAGTGGAAAAGGAAGATGGGTAGAGCAACTTTGTAGCAAATATCAAACCGTACTATTCCATTTTGAAATGTATTAGACAAAATTTATGATATTTGATGTTTAGATAATAGCTGGCCTTTACCCGCGGCTGCGCTCACGTGGAACTATAAGGATTAGAAGTCAATCATGAAGAAAACAAAAACTCACTTTAAGTTTCATCATCCTCCTAGGCTATTCCCAAAATATCTTGAGGTCGGGTTCCAGTCTAACCAAATACCGCAGAATATCAGAATTAGCAAGAGGAATCCTACACACCAAGTGGACTTCATAACTATTACCTGTAGAGTCAATTTTGTAATGTAATACCAATTTAAACTATACAAGTGCACTTTGAATAAACGGTGAAGGAAAACATCGTGAGGAAATCTGCATGCCTGACAGATGTTCTCGACCGGCGTGTGCAGTCTGCCAACCCACATTAGGGTAGCGTGGTGGAATATAGCCTAATCTCCTCTCATACTGAGAGGAGACCCGTGCCCAGCAGTGGGACAGTATATGGGTTGATGATGAAGTGAACTCTAAAGATATTTATCAATGCTTTGCTTTTTATGTTTATCTTTTAATACTTAATATTAATAAATTCTTTGATATCTACAGATATAGGGTAGCTATCTTCGATAGCGACATTTCCTATGTCAATTATAAATGTTTAATATTATTCCGCCGTCCGATCTCCTTTATACTAAGTTATATGAACAAATGTACGTATGATAACTAAATTTCTACCTTATGTGTTTGAGGTTACAGTTTAAATTGGTTTTGTTAGGCTTATGTCTTGGGCTGTGGTGCAAGTTAATAGAAATAGCGAAAAGAAAGATGTATTTTGACTTAAATGTTTATTCGTTTGTTTGTATACAGTGGTGGCAGTTTACACTATTGTGTTACAAGATACCCAAAAGATTTAAAAATATAATAGGTACGACACTGAAGTAAGAAGTTTTTATTGGACCCACAATAATTTAATAATGTTTGTACAGCTTTTTAATGTGTATGATTTCTACCTTGGCAGTTTGATGGGCAAAGCCCAAGTTCAAGTGGGAATGGGCAGTTTATGTTAGCCAAATGTCAGATCAGCACCGGGCCCGTCAAACAACTCAGTGGTACCTAACTGGCCTTAGACTAGTGTTAACTAAATCAGTATGACCTAGAGATGTGGTCACTCACACATCTCATGATAGCTCCAGAACACTCAACGAGCTATGTTGAGATATTTCTCAACACGAAAAAATCAGAAATTAGAACATCCATATAAAAAACAAAGTCACCGATATAGCTGAAAGGTGACTAATTCAATCATAAGAATAAGTTTTATGTTATTTATAAATATCTCTCTCTGTCTCTTCCTCTTATCGCTTGTACCACACAATTAGCTAAAATCAACAAAGTGAGCAGACGTCGGCGACACAGCTGACTTGCTCCACGATTCCTTTTGCAGGCGCTCGACATACTTTGTTCATATTATAATAGAATATCTGAGTCGTCTCTCTTGCCAATAATAATTTATGAGATCAAATAACTGGATCAGAATTGAGCTTATTATATTGAGAGTTATTGAGAGTACACGACGATCTGATTGCTATTAGAGCTGTTCTTACAATTCATGTAATTTTTTCTATGATTAAGATATTATAAAGTTGATGAACTTCATAAGCAGTTAGATATTATGCATATTAGTTGTCCTTTATTTCAGTTGTTTCTAATAAATGTTAACCTGCTCTTAAATTATCATTTCACAAACAATGCAAAGGATTATAAATAAATAAATAAAATAAATAGGTACCTTGGGACATTTTTTTTTACACAGCACCATCTAGTCCCATACTAAGCAGAGCTTGTACTATGGGTACTAGACAATGGATATTATAATACTTATATACTCTTTTTTGTATATACATACTTATAATACATAGGAAACACCCAGACAAACACAAACACTTAAGTTCATCACAGTAAATGTTTGTGTCCTGTGGGAATCGAACCCATGACCTCGTGATCAGCAGTCCGGTACTCGAACCACTAGACCACAGACGTCGTCAAAATATTATACATACAATATGAATTTAAAGTAATTTTTTTTTACGTGATAGGTATACTTAAAAAAAAATTAGAACTTTATGAGGAAGAAGCAGCGATGCCAAAAAACGTTATAATTATCTAAGAACGTTTCATAATATGTGGTAATGAAAATTCCTCAGAATAAAACATAGTTTTTCATTTAAAACATGATTTGTAAAAGTGTCTTTGAAATACCTTTTTGCAGAAATAAATATCTTTTCATTTCATTGGAATAAAAATAATCTGATTACAAATAATGTTAAAGTCTCCAAGCAACCACTTCTTCAAAATCCAAACGTATAAAACTCTACACATTTTAGGTAAAACAAAACATCGTAGGGCCGTCGTTTATCGTCGATCTGCGTGTAAATCACGTCTAACGCGACAGGTGGGGTTACTCGCTGTAGATTTCTGTCAGCCTGGATTTTCTCACAGTTTCAGACACTGTTTCAAGCCAGTTCTGAATCCTAAGTGATTTATATACTCTGTTTTGTATGATACTTGATTTCGTTTTGAAGTACGAAGAATTGTATTACTGATATTTGAACTTTACAGAAAACAGAGAATTTCTAATAATGATAAAATTCTTACAAAAAATAGTCGGCGTGTTACATTTTATAAATCTAGCTCCGCTTCGTAGCATACCGTATTTTCACCTGTCAGTTTTTTACAAATATGGTATTTATACACATACAATATTAAGCTGTATGCATTATGTTTGTTAATTAGTTTTTCTTCATAGCTATAGACGAAGAGTTATTACACAGAGCTTAGAGCATGAAAATCCATAACGTTAAGTGTCCATTAGGCACTGGTTACTTGGTTAGTATGCAACTCCATACTCCGGGTTTCGTATTAAATCATTAAGACAGGCTTCTAGTGATTCACTATGGATTTGCCAACCGGTATGTTCGTATGTCCGGAATGTTACCGGTAATTAATCTCATATGTAAGTTCATATGAGAGAGATAGTAGTATATTTGTAATATAGTTTCTAGGATCTCTTGTATCATCGTATTGTACATTTCAAGCTTATTTTAGCTACATACGGAAAAGATCTTGGGTTGATTATCTAAACCATCTATTTGAGATTGTTTTCTATTACGAATTAAGGTAAAAACCCTTATATAACTAAACAACAAACATTTATTATTAAATGTTAAGGGAATCTCCCTGTTCTCATTGCAATTACTAAAACATTGTACGCAGTTAATTGGCTGTGGTACAAAGGGTCTATTTTATAGCCACAATAAAAAGCTAAAATAACAAAAATGAGACAGTTTAATTGCTTTGTTCGGCTGTGTGTGGCCAGACCTTTACTTTGTTTATTTTAGGTAGGTACTTTAATCAACATCAAAAGTAGCACTTATAAAAATATTTTTTCGGGCGGGATTTGACTGTGCCTCAGTGCTAAGTTGCGATTTCAAAAAATATACCTTAAAGCTTTAAGCTTATTTATTATACATACCTACTTATATCAAATAGAGCGCTACATTGCCCACGCCCACACCTGATATAAGCCTTGTCACAAGAGTACTCTAACATAATTCCACACCCGCTATATATTTGCTCGTATTTTACCTAGACTTCGTTCCATCGGGAAAGTCGAAAGCAGGATGATGTAGTTAAAAAAAATTACTAGAATAATCACACATATACTCATACAAAGCTCGAGCATCTTCAGAAACAAGATACTATCGCATGTGGGTGACGCGATTAGCACAGATTCATTTGTCGGTATTTGGGCATCGAGTAGGTATGCAATAACAAAAATGGTGTCTATACACTTGATCCCATTGGGCATGTACCACAACTCTCAATTAAATTATTAATCTGTAAGTAATTATGCCCTAAATAGTTTCTTCCATTACGGTTCGTAATGTTTGCTTATAATAAATCACGACAGTATGTTAGTTTGAAAGAGTATCTCAATAATATTACGGAGTCCGCATCGCGGCGCGGGATTGGAGACGTAATTAAACATCGTTTGATTGAGCATCCCCGCGGATCTCTTGATTGAAGCGCCTTTGTGTGGAGCTTCCTCATTTCACGTAAAGCTTTTGGGTGCGGTTCCAGTTACCGCGGCGATAGTTATGTAAATATTACTACTGGTAGAGAATATACGGTACCGATATCAAAAGTTCTGACCAAAACTTTCACCTTCAACTGCCTCCATAGCCAAATGATCGTAACCGGAGGTCCTGAAGTATATTCAAAGTGTTATTTGTTTTTTTTTATGAAATTCTCAATAGCAACTCGTAGTTTGAATTTATGCCCTATTAATGGCAATCGCGTCGCCCGTCGAGTGGCAATAGTTTTTAGTTGTTTTTGGCATCAAAGCGTATAATTATACATTATAGCGAATGAAAAAATGAAAATTCGTCTCTGGCAGAAACTTTAGTTTTTAATCCTTCAATCTCTCAACCCTGAGCACGCTTGCTCCAGCACCCTACCCAATGATTCCCAACTCAATAGAACGAGGAACAGTGATAACAATTTAAATCAAAGCTTGCTGGTGCGCCACTATGTGTGAACAGTGCTACTAATCTGGTGCTAATTAACCACTGTCAGTACCTACTGTATAAAGTCACAGAAGTTATAATATTTTCATAGTGAAGCTGGAATCGAGGACTACTGTGTATTGAAATAGTGCTGGAAAAATTCTGTATCGAAATTATTATTTAGAATATTTATAAATGTTTTGTTAGTCAGCCAAATAACGCCATTTTGGAAAAGTTCAAGGAGAGAAGTTAGGTTAGGAACTATTTTTTTTAATCAAAGAAACAGTTCAGTTCGCGTTAAATATTTACCCACCTTTTACTTTTATAATAAATATCACCGTAAGATTAATGATTTGTGAACTTTGAATTTTGATATCGGTTAGGTTAAGTGAAGAACTGTGACCAAAAATGACCAGAACCGAAAAATAGCCAGTATGTTACGATTCATAATCTTCCGACAGCTTACAATCTCGCGAGATAGATTACACCTATAATTTTGCTGTATTCACAAATTTACGGAATGTCTTTTGTCATTCTCAACGCATTCTCAATTGTACCTATAACAATTTGAAAGCTAGTTAACTCTTTACTAATTGCTCTGTTGGAGTAAGGAAGACTAATAAACAAAACGAAAACAATGCAGCGGTAGTGTACTTCCAAGTAGCCAAACTGAAGGAAAACACTGAAAGAAAACTTATACTCTGAAACATTAATTGAATGGCCATTGAATAGCAAAATGTTTTCAAACAAAATATTTATTATAATATCGGAAGTGTAAAGAGAATGCTTCCATAGTCGGTTTAGGATTGGAAGTTCAATTTTTTTTTAAATTCATACTTTTTATCTAGTCTTTAAATAATTACAAAATAAATAAAAATATATGAATTGACATTAACAGATCTGCGGTTACCCAAACAGGGTGACTGATCACTTAATTTGCAGTAATCAAGAAGATATCAAAAGTCAAAAATAGTACATCACATGCCAAAGTCAATGACAGAGTTCAAAAGTTATTCACAATGCTTGCACATTACAGAATGCTTGTTACAAAGGATTAAGGGTCATTATACTTTGACTAGGCCGCACGAGTGTTGTAATAAATGACAAATTGTTGATAACTCTCGCGGTCTCTATGATAACCTTTCTCTGATACAAGTTAACAAAATCATAAAACGTAATAAAATTTGTAACAGAGACATCTATAGATGTTATTGAGTCTACAACAATTTTGGGAGTATGTTTTCTGGCTCCAGAATAAAAAAGACTACAAGACTAAAGTTAAATGTGAGGGCCTGTTTCACAGCTTACTGATAAGTTCTTAGTAGATAATTTCGTACAAATTTTGTCCTATTTTGAATTTATCCTAAGGTTAGCGGTTATCCAGAGGTAGTGAAGTAGGACCTCAGTAATTCTATTTATTCAAATAATAATATAATGCTTAATGTTAATACTTTTCCTTCATTAAAATAATTTAGCATGGAAAATGCTTAAAAAAACAATAATATAATGTGAAAGTTTGGATGTCTGTTACTACTTCACGCTTCAACGTCCAAACGGATAGACTAAACGAATAGAGATAGGATGCTTTTTTTTCTGACGGCGGGTAGTCGGGTACCCACGGAAAAGATTACTACAAAAAGCGAACAAATTCTAGTAAAACATAAAAGGTTAAACAATCTATGATAATTATGAAATCCATAATTATTTTTAATGACATTGTTAAGTAAAATATTACTAGCTAATAAATGTGTGGTTACATCACAAGTAATTTGATTTAATTGTCGGTCGTAACTAGTTTTACATATTACTGCTTTCGTACCTGGTACAGGAACACGATAGATGGCATTACTAATAAAGACGTAGGAGTCGACAGTTGTCGTAAAGTAATTAAAGCTAATAAAAATAATTTTAATATACAATTCTAAGTCTGTAAATGCAAAAGAATCGTTTTGTGGTGGAATTTTTGAACAAATGTATAATCACGTATATGTTTTGAAAACAATAGTAAATGAAAAGTGAAATCATTTGCAATAATTTGTTTCCGTTGTAAACGGTGTGTTGAACATAGTAATAGTGAAACGCCGCCATTCGGTTGTTTAGTTACTCGCACTTGGTGTGACAAGTTAGATTTCTGTTATTTTTTTTTTGTAATTGTGTTTTCTTCAGTAATGGTTTCATGAATTACTGAAAACTGATGATGAGTATTAATATTGACAAGTTAATGGCAAATAATACATTATTTATTATGAATATACGCACCGGTTTTAGCGACATGACTGGTGCACAAATCTGCATAAAATTGATTTTTTTAAACAATATTTAATCAGATTTTAAGCTGCCTAGCTTAACTTGTAATTGCCACTTAATAATCTAGATGTTATTTATACAAAAAAAAACTTATGTTTGTAAAAAATGAACTTAATGAATCCAAAAAGAAATTGCAATTTCGTCTCCATAGTCTTGGCAAATCCGAGGTAATGTCTCAATGTGCGCGATTAATGTCATCTTGGCACTAAGCGCCGTTCTGCGCGTATGTGTGGTAGTGGCCCCGTGAACACTATAGTGACAATACGGTACTAATACAACATGGGAGTCATCGGTGAAAAGGATATTGTTAGGCCTAGTAAGTATAGCTTCATTATTTTGTATGATATGACAGGAATCCATGATCCGTCATTAAAGTTCAAGTCCGTCAAATGACAACAGCAGGATCGTGGATCAGAAATTCAAATTATTTCCTAAGTCTTTATTTGCGTGAGATGGAGTAGGTACAAAATAAACGGTTTATAAAATAATACTCCGTATTTTTTTTCTTTGCCAGAACAAAATATATAAATAACACTCAGTGTGTGTATATGTTTTGTTCTAGCAAATATTTTTTTATTTTTCAAAATAAATAAATCTTTTAAATAACCACTAAACAAATTTACAATTTACAGACGCAACAGAAACTATTTAGGAAAATGACTTTACTCGTACATACTACTAAATTTATTTTCTCTTGCTTGGCGGATTTTTATACAACAGTTTATATTATATGTATGTATATATGGCAAAATATTTACTTGAGTAACTTTGTGCCGCAATACGTATTTCTAATCAAAACAAACAGTTAGTATAATATTATCATTCCATGAACTTGACTTACGAATTTAATCATAATATTGTAATTAATGTTAAACATGGTTCGATACAAATAATAATGTTTCAAATAAGTTTGTTATCATTTGTATTTAGTCATAAGACCAAGATAATAAAGTTTTGTGACATAATCTATGTATAATATATTATTACTCATGAAACTGTTTCACTGGTCGGTGACCCAGTGGTCGTAAGAGCGACTACTACGCTAAGCCCTGGGTTCAATTCCCGGGACGGACAAAGGGTTTTCTTTGATATTTGCAGCAGCATCTCGGATTCTGGATTTGTATTACGCCCGTATACCCCGAAAGGTTAGATCAAGGTGTACCTACTAATCTAGACCCACAATTCGCTGGTACCTATCTTTAGTTCCCATGTAGCAGAGCCCTATTGCGATTAACCGGGCACAAATCGAAACTCCGAGCTGCTTCTGAAAATTCCATAGAAAAATCCAATAACATTTTGCTTGACCCGGGAACCGAACCCAGAACCTCGAGCGTAGTAGTCGGAGTTATGAACACTAGGCTGACGAGGCAGTTCCATGACTCTAGATATAGAGTTATTGTAGATAGATATTTGTAGGTATTGTGTTATCAGAAGTTTATAAAATCTGTGTTAACACTTTCTGAAATCCATTATTACGTATATCGTTCAAGTGAATCCAGAATACTTCAGAAACGATAACAGACAATTACTCATGGCCTGTTGTATTTTTACTGTATTTGACACTTATTTGTTTATAATAAATAAACAGTAACCATTTACATTGTGTTCGAATAATTACAAAATCAAGAATAATTAATTATGTCAATGTTATTTGAATGAATAAAGGCGAGTAATTAATTAATTAAAATATTAATAGATATTAAATGAACAAAATATAATGTCATTAAACAACTTGAAATTTAAATCTCAATTCATTAATACTTCTTTCGACGTCAAATTGTAAATATATGCTGAAAGAAACGAATGAATGAATGAAGAATGAATTTTAGATTATAAATGTAAATAATTTACGAAAATAATGACATATTCTTCATAATAAATTCATCAATAAATCGAGCGCGAATTAATTTGAATTAATTTGGGTAATAAATCAATGTTTTATAGCTATTAATTATATAACTCTGTTGCATAATAGGTAGTTAGGTACTTAAGGATAATGCTTAGCTAATTATTTATGTTAAGATTCAGTGATAGATACCTACGTGCAAAAAGATTTATTTATCAACTCATTAGAGGCGGGAGACGGAGGAGGTTTTATGTGTGACGTCATACCTCTGCCCTATGTAGATAAACACATTTTTATCTTTTCTTATTTTTTAAGAATTTTCCATGTTATGATTATCAGTTATTTTAAGGAAGGAAAAGAAGAGTGGTGGGCGGTTCTGGTGGTTTAAGTCCTACCCGCCAGTCGATATTTTCGTTCATTAAAATAACTAAAAACACTGTTGTTGATTCATTTTAATATATTTATTGAACCTGATAGGAAGTATAATGAAGTATTTGTCTCATAATCCCAAATCCATGGTAATGGCCATGTCCATAGCTCTTCTTCTCTGAGGTCGTCAGCGGAAATACCGGTGCCATCTTCTAAAGTTAAATTAGTGACTTGTAAACCGATTCCGTATATATAAGCGTAGAGGATCAGCGGGCCTAGCCAAGTTGCAATTTAAGGTTCGGATCGACGAACGAATAGAAACAAAATGACATGACAAAAGGAATGACATAAGCTTTCGACAAATCTGACGTTTACAAATGTCATTCCCATACAATTTGTTTCTATTCGTTTGTCGATCCGAACTTTAGATTGCAACTATATCCTCAGGTCATCACTTTATTCAACATTTACTATCACGCCTGTATCCCCCGATGGGTTAGGCAGAGATGTATTACTGGTATACATTACACAGTTCACTTAATTCCAGACTAAAACTTCTTCTGTTTTAACTATGCAGGTGGTCTCGGGGTCCGCCACGCGCAGACGTTGCTGCTTTTCTTCGGCATGCTGTTTGCTTTCACCATGAGAGTCAACATGAGCATGGCCATAGTTGACATGACAGATTCTAGGAAAGAAACGGTGAGCTGGAAATTTAAATTACACTTAAAATAAGGCCATAGGTTAATATTTCGGACATTTGACACAGCATCATGTATGGAGTTTCAAGCTAAGTTTAATTAGATATTTTTTGTAAATAGTTACTAAAGTTTGTTACATCCCAAATCCCATCACAAACATTGTCATGTAAAATGTTGCCCAGACGAGACCATAATATTACGTCTTGCACTACCAAATAGTTATCAGATCTCATGTGCCAAACTTCTAACTCTACACGCCCAAACTCTACAAACTCTACACCTCAGTCAAAGTATGTGGCTTAGCCGTTTTCAGAGCAGTGGAACAAAGTGGGCTATAAAAAAATACCACATAAAACTCAAATCTCATCTTAGTGCTTCACATACGATACATTACAAGAAATTAATGTACAAAAATGTATACGTAAAATCGTTATTAATCGTTAACAATTTCTCAAATCGACAACAACTAGGTGCGAATGCGCTGATGCAATTTTCAGTTGCCATAAAACGTATATCAACGTCATGTTTAAGTAACTAAAACATAATCTTGACGCAAGTTCCTTCCAATTTCCTGTGACGCAGTTTTAATTATCATACATTTTATGTTTTTGACGCAATATCGTACGTAGATAACTTTTTGCCAACAGTAAAAAGTTGTTTTTGTTATTTGTTGACCCTCATGTTAGCTCTGCCAATACTTATAGCTGTAATGCTAAAAACAACGTATTAGGTACTTGATTCCCTCTTTGCAAAAGTGGCCCTCAATGTTAGGATTTAAGATCTAATGATCTGACTACTTCCTGCCCTTACATACATCGTAATATCGGCGACGAACAGGTTTACTGGGTTCTGTTGGTTGTAAGCTTGAATAAAAGCATAATTTGGTTTTGAACTTGTTCGATTTTTCCATCAGGCAGTGACAAGACTGGGGTCAAAACAAAAATTGTAAAACAAAATCATTCAACCAACAACAAAAACAATCATACCTAATCCTTACTTATTTCTGTTGGTTATTACCCAGTGTCGTTCACAATTTAAACAATGTATGCAACTTGAGTTACTGTTTTTATGTTTAGATAAATTTTTGGATTTAAATTTATCTGAACTAACGTAAAGAAAATGTTTTTAAATAGATTATGTACAAAATGTTGGGCTTTTGATATCTTTGAACTTATTAATTTCAATAGCGTGTCAATTTATTTCTGTGCCCGCTTACTTCCTTGTAAATATTTTTCTTATTTAGTTTTAATTCAACTGGATTAAAAGATTACTTTGTATTGTTAATTGGATTAACAACACAAATAATATGTTAATTGTATAGTACTATTCAATAACTTATTTACTTAATATTTATTGGTGGAAGTCATATTTTCTTTCTTTGCTACCCAACATAAGTAGATTTTTGATATTCACTGCGACCATACCCAGCTGTGTGTAGAAATGGGCAATGTGCCTGGTATTTTGGGCATACATTTATTTAATATGCCTTAGTAATTGGGAATATATTCGGACATTTTGGGCATAAATATGCTATGAATAATTTTTAGGCTTAAATAAATGTATGTCCAAAATGCCAGGCATAATGATCATCTCATCTCTCTCTCCATCTAGCGGTGTGATTCCATAGCGGGCGTGGGGCTGATACGTGCGCTAACTACTGGGGTCATTGTTTGGTCCGAGTGCCGTCGCAGGTCACAAGGCTTCAAACATCTGGTAGAAAGGTTTTACAGAACTGTTTCCGAAAACTTAAAAATCGTTGCTGTTTCTATTATCAATATTTTTGATAGTTATTTGGCATATATTGCAATTGTACTTTTCCTACGAATTCCACACTGTTTCAACAAAATCATTATGAATTAAATTTGGCAATATATGATATCAACGAATTTTTGACCTCCTCGCAAAAAGTTTATCCATAATGTCAATTAATTGGATCGTAAAAAGATGTGTAATATTAAAACTCAAAGATAAAGAAAATAACATCATTATCAAGTGTTTTTTTCTATAAATAAAACAAACAATAAACATTTGATGTTCTTTGAAACGAAATTCGTAGGTACCTAACTTTGTCATTAGGTATGTTTTCTTTGTTTTCGTGTGAGGTAAACAAATAATCATTAAAGATGGCTGTCGTCGCTAAATAAAATATTTTGTATACATAACAAACGTAATTACATATTGGAAAACCAATGTTAGTAAACTAAATCTCCTTTACATTACTTTGCAGTCGGTATAGGAAAATCATCAGATGAACTAGGTGTCCATGGGTGCGGATGACCACTTTGATCAGGTGGCTCGTCAGCTCATTAGTCGACATAACCCAAAAAAAATCATCAATCATAAAGTTAAATCACAAAGTCGCAAACCAAACCGAATAAAATCATTAAAAAATATTCTCACGTATATTTCGCGTGTTAATTCAAATTCAAATTCAAATTCAAATATTTTATTTCAATTAGACCATATCAATAGGTACTTTCGAAAAGTCAAACTAGTTGCACGGTTCCAAAAAGTTGGACTTATGGAGAAGAGCCGGCAAGAAACTCCATAGTCACTCTTTTAAAAAAAAAATATATATAAATGGTTACAGTAATAATTTAGTTTTGAGGATAGTGCAGTTCGATACGTAAAATTAAGACACGAAACGTAAAATTAAGTACTTACTTATTTAAAAAAAAAAAAAAGGATAGCTAATTAGAAGTAAGAGCTGACCAGTCCCGACAGACAGCACCCGTTCACGAGCATGACGTGTGTATCGGCGCCGTTTGACTCAACCATGTTGCAGGGAATAAAACGACCCGACACACAACGCCACCATCAGCAGGACATTTGAGTGAGCATGACATACTCAGACCGCCGAGCTAGATAAATATTAAACATAAAGTAATATCAGACTGCAGAATACTCGTACTTCACACTTTATAAATTCACTATTTTAATGCAACTAATATATTAATTCGATTTATAAGATTATGTACCTATATTATTAGATGTCATACAAAACATCATGTCAAATAATAATTATAATAAATGTCATCAGATAAAAATAATAATAATAAACATGTGTATAATTTAAGCATGTCAAATTGTATAAGGTATAATAAAAATTCTCTCGTTAGGCGACTAGTGAGGTATCACCCTGTGGAGCTGGACTAGCACTATCCCATACATTTTTATCTAAAAGGTAATCTTCCAATTTATAATAAGCTTGCCTACACAGGGTTAATTTAATGATTTTCTTGAATTTATTTTCTGGGAGTTTTAAAATTAGGTCCGGAATTTTATTGTAAAATCTTACACAGTACCCCATAAAAGATGTATGAACCTTAGCTAGACGAAACTGTGGCTGCATTAATTTTGATTTATATCTAGTGTTATAATCATGCAGTTCACTTTTTTTTGTATAAAGGTGTAGATTTTTTCTTACATACATTATATTCTCATAGATGTACTGAGAAGGCACTGTCATTATATTTATTTCTTTAAAGAGTTGCCTAAGTGAATCTCGACTACGTAGATTGTAAATGGCTCTAACAGCTCTCTTCTGCAGTATAAAAACGGATTCTATGTCTGCAGCGCGGCCCCATAGCAATATTCCGTAAGACATTATGCTATGAAAGTAGCTGAAGTAAACTAGTCTTGCGGTTGCTATATCTGTAAGTAGTCTGATTTTTCTAACTGCATAAGCAGCTGAACTCAGGCGTCCTGCTAAAGCCCTAATGTGCGGACCCCATTGTAGCTTTGAATCTATCTTGATACCAAGGAAAACCGTTTGGTCGACAAACTCAAGCTTGTTACTGTTTAAAATAACGTCACACTCCACACACCTGACGTTGGGTAGAGCAAACTTTATACATTTAGTTTTCTGCCCATTTAATACTAGATTATTAACTGTGAACCAATCATGGACCTTAAGAAGCGCGTTATTGATATCTTTAGTATTTGGTACACGTCTGTTTAGTTTGAAAATTAACGACGTGTCATCCGCAAATAACACTATCTTCGATTTATCATCAAGCATGTAAGGTAAATCATTTATATATACTAAAAATAAGAATGGACCTAGAATAGAACCCTGAGGTACGCCCATTTTCACTTGAGTGCCGGGCGATTTAGCTGCGTTTATTTGTACTCTTTGTTGCCTATCTTGCAAGTACGATTTGATAAGATTCAACGATTTATGCTTCAAACCATAATGCTCCAATTTTAATAGCAGAGTTTTATGACTTACGCAGTCAAAGGCTTTGGAGAGATCACAGAATATACCGATGGCATCCTGCGACTCTTCCCAGGCATCATAAATATGTTTGATAAGAGTGATACCAGCGTCAGTAGTGTTACGTCCTTTGGTGAAGCCGTATTGCTGGTCATGAAAAAGCCTATTTATATTGAAATGTAATAGCATTTGATTGAGCATGATCTTTTCAAATATCTTGCTAAACACAGGTAGAACAGACACTGGTCTAAAATTGCCAGGGTCTTGACAGTCTCCAGATTTAAACAAAGGTATAACTTTGCTGTATTTCATCAAATCAGGGAAGGTTCCATGGTCAACGCATTTGTTAAATATTATCGCTAAGTGTGGTGCTATTGTGTTAATTATACTTTTACAGACATTAACCGATATACCCCATAGGTCTTCAGTTAATTTAATTTTGATTTCTTTGAAGACTTTTATAATACACAGGGGGCTTACATGCTTAAATCTAAAAGTTATAGGACAGGCAGCTACATTCTGTTTCAGTAAAGCAGTAGAATGTGTGGGTGAAGAATCTAATGATTTAGTAATATTTAGGGGAACATTAGTAAAGAATGTCTCAAATTCTTGTGCTACTTCGGCATCTGTGCTAATTAAACCTCGTGCCGTTTCGAGAGTGAAAGTATTATTAGAATTTAGTTTCGATTTACCACTTTCGGCATTAATTATCTTCCAAGTGGTTTTTATCTTATCATCGGCGCACCTAATTTTATTACTAATATACTGAGATTTTGCTACCTGACATACCTTTTTAAACATTTTTGAAAAGGTATTTACGTATTGAATGAATTTCTGACTTTTGTCGTAACGTTTTAACCCATATAATTCAAATAGACGTTCTCTGCTTTTACGAATACCTGTAGTAGCCCAGTCACTGAACTTAAACTGACAGCTAATCCTCTTTGACTTTATTTCGAAAAAGGTATCGAATTCATTTTTAACGATTGAGAAGAAATGTAAGTAATGATTGTCACAGTTTCTATAACTGTTATTTTGAACAGTCAATTTACCAATTAGTGAATTATTAAACTTTTCTAATTTATTTGATGTTATATGCCTAGACTTGATTTTTATATTACTCGGAGATTTGCTTGTATTAAATGTGACGGTTTGTCCACTGTGATCAGATGACAAGCAATTTATGATCGCTTCATCTAAGTACTCACAGTTGCAGAAAACATTATCGATGCAAGATGCAGATGTAGACGTAACTCTAGTAGGCTCGAAAAAAACATGAACCAAATTAAATGACTTAAATAGGCACAGTAATTTGCTACTAATCACATTGTCTTCTAATATATTAACATTAAAGTCGCCACAAACAATTATAGACTTCTTTGAATGTAAAAGTGTTTTAAGAACATCCTCCATTACGGATTCAAATATTGTAAAATTTTGGTGATTTGGAGGTCTATATACACATAATACAATATGCTTATCCAGCTCAACACAGGAGATTTCGATAGAATGTTCAACCGACCTCGAGACTATATCCTTACGTCCTTTACCTTTCAGTGAGTTCTTAATTAAAATGAGCGAACCACCGTGTATCATACATTTACGGTTGAAACAACTAGCCACAGAATAATTTTCATAACTAATAGACATCTGGTATTCTTTTAACCAGTGTTCCGTTATACAAACAATGTCAAACTTAAATTTTTCTAAGAAAAGTTCAACTTCTAAAATTTTGGAAGAAAATCCTTGAATATTCTGATGACATATTTTCAAAGTATCCAAACTCGTTATTTTTATAGCCGACTGTAACAATGAGCCAGAAGATAGAACTATGGTTCTGTTAGTGTCTTCTGTTGTCTTATTGACTAGTTTAAATTAGGATCCGGAGTAAGATTCATGCCACCAGTGTCAGAACTATTTGGCAAGGCCATACTTCGCGTACGTCTCCCCATTTGTGGACAATAATCCACAGTCATAAAATTGTTGGGGACACTAGGCGTCATGAAGTCCAAAATTGAACACTCCTTCGTGTTGCCGCCTATGTTATCTATATAACTAGATACCACTGGCTTGTCAGATAGTGCTAATTTAATATTGTGAGCTATCAAAGTAGCGATCAAACACTTGTATTTCTTAGGAAGAAACATAGCTTCCTGTGTCAATTGGAATCCATTTACAAAGTTATTTGTGTCGAAATACACTAATTTCTTACTATGACGACACGTCAACATGTGCATTGTGTTATTTAGTCTATATATAATATTTGTTAAACATCTAATTAGTATGCAAATTATGCACCAATCGTTCAACAAACTATAAAATATTATCTCGAGTTCATTGAAACGGACATGGAAAATTTTAAAACGAGATAAGTTAGGATATAATGTTCGTCTTTGTGATAAAAAATTAATATTATACCTAACTTAATAAAACATTTATGTTTTATAGCTTTTTTAATTATTGCTATCATTAATTTTCGCAGTACTCATTAATTGCACTTTATAAGTTATCTAAAAGACCTGTAACTAATATGATAGCCATTACAGGTTTTTGTGATAGGACAATTTATAGTGTGATTATTGACGAAACTAGTTTAACAATGATTTCTTTACCTTCGATATTGGATTGTGACCCCAAATTTAATTGATTAAAACTACTTACGTATTGGCTTGAAGTAAATTATTAGCATCTTGTTTACAAAGATAATCCTTCCTCCAAAATTTTACAAACGCCCTTTGTAAACTAAATCCGAGACGCAAACATCATTAATATATAGCTACGTTTAAGGTTTCTTTTAGATCAGCAATAGGAACTATCAACATGTTTTAATGTTATATGTGTACTGGCAGCTGACCCGATAGAAGTATCTCAAGAGGTCATGTTGGTTACCCTCCGGTAAGAAAGTATATAACCACAATCTGAACTCTACTTCACCAACGCTACCTCAAAATCTCTTTGCTAGCTCTACGGTGAGAGGTTAGATTTTTTGTCAAGATACAATGGGAAGAAACGTCGCCAACTCGCCACCCACCAATAGATTTCAAATTAATCTCATGTGAATACCACCATCCAATAGAATTCAAACTTTTCTCTTTTAGCTGATATGAAGATAATGAGACCTGCCGTAGCTCATACGCTACGCTGCCTGGCTAGTCTTCGTCAGCACCCAAACGTTCCTTTCCGATAAGTTTGTGACTATTATATAACAACAATCTCTCTGTCTGCAACAACTATTATCACTTATAATTATTTTCAGGGTCTCAGCAATCAATAATGTAGGTATTATAAATAGGAAATGCTACTTCCGCAATAATAAATACCTAATCACAATGTATGTTTAGCTCAGTGTGCGGTAGAGAGAGAGACACGTGTTCAGCGTGCTCGTATCCACGTGTGGAACGTGAACACAATGTTGGTTATACCGCTCACACTGTCACCGGAGGTCAGGATCATTTTCTTACGAACATCTCTCTTCAACACAACATTAATAATCATCCACACTGCATTATAACAAGTCAAACATCAAAACGATTTCATCAAATTTTTATTTGATAAATCAAAGATACAGTTTGAGTAACATATTAGAGTTGTATGAACTGATTAGATAATTTTTACAGAGGCAAAGGGCTTTTCCCGGGTCGTGTTCACAGATACGTAGGTCGTTACTTCTCTAAGCACCTCAGGCACACAACGCAGACTTGAAATTACGAAGATTAATAAAAATGACAACTTATTAATTGCAGCCGATCACTAGCATAACCAACTAAAACGATGATCACAACGCTATCAGGATAGCCGTTTGAACATAAGATATTCTGTACATGGATATTAATATCTGCTCGTATATACTCGAAACGTTAACTTAACTAACCCTTTAGGATCAAATATTTATATCTTTCTGATATAATATATCTAGACTTCTATCTTACCAAAATATACTCTGAATCTCCTTCATTCAGGATCCTATACAACTCGATAAAGAGGTGCACAAGTCAACTGTGTCCTTAGGCCATTTCCACGCAGTAAATCAGGCAGGGCATGAATGGAAATTTTATCGTGTCAGACGGTTTGAATCTGCGGTGACGACCTAACCCCGCCCACTTAGATACGGCCGACCTCATCCCGAGTGACGTCAGATGTTGTGCACGGCTGCTTAATATGTAAACACTAGACATTGAGGTCTTACATCATTTGTTACTAGATACTGCATGAGACCTCTAATTGGTATGTATAATTTAAATTCGGTGGGTGCTAATAAAATAACATTGGTAACACCGAGTCAAACTGACAATCAAAATGCCGATGTCCAAAGTACGGTGACGGGTCAGATAAGTTCTTGGCTGTAACTGACGAATGTAAAACTTATTTATTTTAACAAACAAAGGTACAAAACGTTGAGCAGGAGAAATGAGGTACATAATACTCCGGCGTACAAATTACTGAAAAATCAAAATAAAACCTACCGAAGGGCAATAAATAATAGTAATATTTCAATGTAAACAATATTGAATGCTGTCACAATTTTCTTGTAACAATTATACTGGGAAAAAGTTATTTGAAATTACAATTTTCACAACAGTGTTTGGAGCTAAAATGTATATAACGAATAATAATAATATCTTGGGACACTTTTACACAGCACCATCTAGTCCCAAACTAAGCAGAGCTTGTACTATGAGTACTAGACAATGGATATAATACTTATATACATTTTTTTTGTAAATACATACTTATAATATATAAGAAGCACCCAGACAAACACAAACACCTAAGTTCATCACATAAATGTTTGTGTCTTGTGGGAATCGAACCCACGACCATAATATAATGTTTCAAATGTGTTAATGTTCCCAATGTTAATAAAACAAGTGATTGTTTAATAATGTTAACAGGCAAAGTAGCGGTCAAATGCAAGCCCATTGTGCATAAAAAACAAAAATAACATAACTTCAATGATGCAACAAAACAAATTATTTACGACAACAGCTTGAACTACGCCTTAAAAACCTAGACTTAATTGACAGACATGTTGTGTGATTGATAACATTTGCACCTCCACGCTGCTATTTATACAATTTAATTATACTTATCGGTCCGTGAAAATATGAATGGCAGGTACTTTGCATTGACACTGATAACATTACAGCTACTGTCGATGCAGACTTATTTATTGAACAGCCTTTGAACATTGGTTATGAAAAAGAATAATTTAAATAAATATGAATTCTAAAAGCGTTTAATTTTATATTATTCCAAAGTAGATAAAATTCACTTGTATGTGGATGTACTTGCTCATGCATAAATGTTATTAAAATCATCACAAGCTACGACCATTAATAGGTTTTGTACGGAATGTGAAGGGACGCTGAAATTAGTGGAGGACCTTGATGAATATCTATGCTCCAAAACTTACGATTGCAAATTAATTATGATGAAAATTGACACAGTTACCGTCGCAGTTGAGCTCTCTACCATACACAGTAGGCGGCGGCTCAGCTCTGCCCCTGGCGTTGCTGATGTCCATGGGCGGTGGTTACCACTTACCATCAGGTGGGCCACTTGGTCGTCTGCCACTGTAGGCAATAAACAAAATTACACACAATATAGTTAAAATATTATATGACAAAAAAGAAAGTAATTCCCTTATTACTCGCATTAAACTGAAAATTCGTGCACGAGGAAAATTTTATTATTCCGTCAAGTCCTCTTTGAACTTGTTATTCTCTTTGTTAATTTGTCGAAAAGTTTCGGGTTCCACTTTAGGGGTGCGGTGGAGTGCAACTTGTAATCATGGACTTATTCAGGAAGTTGTTTCTTGAACATTCCTGCGTAAAGGCGAAATTACCAGGCTATGTTATTGTCACATTGATAGACTGAAACGAATAAACTATTAGAGTTATGTTCAGCTATTAATTGCTCTTATGTTATTCAAAACGGTTATTCAACATTTTAAAGCTATTCAAAAAGGGATTCAACATTTTGTATTATTCAAAAAAGGTATTCAACATTTATAAAATATTCAAAAAAGTTATTCAACATTTTGAATTATTCAAATAAGTTATTCAACATTTTTGTTCTAAATAGGTAGCAAATGGCAAAATTATTGGTGTAATATCCTATATATTGGTGTATATAAACCCATCGTGTAATATCTGATGCATTTCGCATAGTTATCATCAAAGAAGTATCCCTGGAATACTTTTTGATGATAATTAATCTTAATATTATTTTTTAAACAAATGTTTTTATATAGTTCAAGGTCCAATCAAAATAAAATATCTTTGACTGTAAAAAGTCGCTTTAGTACTGTGACTATACTTCGCGGGACATAAATACCTTATTTCTCTAACCTTAAATATGTTTACAGTACTTCGACTGGCCACACAGCGTGCAGGCCGTGATACTGTCCTCCTTCTTCTGGGGCTACGTGGTGCTGCAGGTGCCGGCCGGCGAGCTGGCGCGCCGATTCGGAGGCAAAGTGCTCTTCACTATAGCGGTAGTCGTCAACTCTTTGCTATCACTGCTGCTGCCTACAGGAGCTGCTTGGGTAAGTTAATTGTCATTGAGATCATGAGGTGAAGTATGGTAAGCACACCATAATTATAATATTTGTACCGTGCCCATCAATTTTTAAATTTTTACAAAGATCTCTATCATGCAATTGACTTAACATTTTTGCAGA
This sequence comes from Acronicta psi, assembly GCA_946251955.1. NCBI lineage: Eukaryota > Metazoa > Arthropoda > Insecta > Lepidoptera > Noctuidae > Acronicta > Acronicta psi. The sequence goes on from OX276482.1 coordinate 13,678,821, forward strand.
AAGTGTAAATGATTGATGCAAATTGACTTCTTGTACCCACGATACACTGCTTTTGTTGAAGACCTTAAGTCTCTTTGAGTTATGAATGAATGCACCTGTAATATAAAGCTTGCAGATTGACCAAACTATGCTGTAGCCATGATATCCTCAGCTGATACCAAGAACACCAAACACAACATAAATATATCATAACATATGAAATGCTTTACTTTACAAAATTATTACATCTAAGGTGTTTTTGCTATTTAATTGATGTAGGCGTAAATTAATTGCCGCAATTTGTAGCAAAATTTATTTAAATTAATTATTTAACGATTTTTTTGCCATTTCAGTGATAAGTAATGATTACAGTATCACTTAATATGATACACTAAAATTGATTGAATGATTATTTCTATACAATTAAAATATTCCACTTGATATTATTCTCGTTTGTCCAATGGTCAATTAAATCAATGCTAATTAATTGAGATCTATTATTATCATTACATAAATAATGAGCCTTCTTTGGAGAATATTGGACAAAATAATTTGCTATTTGTAATATCCAGGGAGGTTGGAAGCTGGTGTGTATGTGCCGCGTGCTCCAAGGTCTAACGCAGGCGTTCATATACCCGAGCACACACCACCTCGTCAGCCAGTGGGTGCCGCTAGAAGAGAAAGGTTTCCTCGCCACTTTTGTTTATGCTGGTAAGGTTAAAAACATTGTCAATTGTAACTATTTTTGAGCCTGTGGACTAAAATATTTTATATTCCTACTAAGGTCTGAAATGAATATAAAATTCATTATAACAGTAGGGAAAAAACAAAGGAAGTCTGATTAGTATTCAAAACGCAAGCTGTGATTCAAACTTATAATTAAGAAAGTATGTCAGCTAAGTTTAAAATTGAAAGTCACTAACTACTTAAGGAAAGGTCGATCTCAGAAATCTTAGATTACTTGTAGCACCAATATATTGCAAATGGAAACCATCTACATGCATAAATGTTGTTCATTATAAACCCATTACCCAACTTTTGAAAAGCGAATTGCAATAGAAAATTCTTTTCACTGCAAATCTTACTTACAAAGAATCTCACACTAATTTCGCCTGGAGCGGTATAACTACATTTCTCGTTAAAACGAGATTATTCAGTATAAGTGACTAAGTTGAACAACGGGGTACATTAAAGTTAGTTCCCCAGGGGAAGCTCACGTAATTGGAAGTTTGTGCTCAAAGTGCAGGCTCCAAATATCATGAGGTTTGTTTCTGAAATATGCAAACATGGATAGTTGTGTTAAGAGTAATTTTTTGATTTTTGAAGAGAGACCCAATGTTTTTTCAAGAAAATATCTAGGCTATTCTGTCACAGTACTATTCTGTACTATTATTTAAGTCCTGTGGAGGTGTGCCAGGATCGTAGCAAGTGGAAATCTATAGTCTCTGCCTACCCCTATGGGAAACAGGCATGAAGCTATGTATGTCTGTATTAGCTAAATCTTTAACCAATACTAATCAGCACGACTTTGGAATGTAGCAAAAATACTCTAGGTAGGTAGCTAAAAAAATAGATTTGAAAGATTATAAAGAGTCCTAAAAGTCTAATTTAACTATGACCGTCATTAGAAGGTTTACTAAAAACTTGTTTGAAAATTGAATTGATTGAAATTGTTATTGCCATTACGTTTTTCATTTGATCGACAAATGTTTTAACAGGAGAACTCAAAATAATTGTCACGCAAAAATGACCAATGAACACGAAACGCCGAATAAATTGGACCTCAGTCAATTAAGGCCAATTAAAAGAGCTCAAATAAATTCTGTTTACCTTTCAGGTGGTCAATTGGGTATAGCTATCCAATTACTGGCATCAGGGTTCCTGGCCACATCGTGGGGCTGGCAGGCGATATTCTATGCAAACGGAACTTTAGGAGCTATTTGGGCGGTGGCATACATATTATTTGGCGCAGACTCTCCAGAAAGATCAAAGCTTATCTCAGAAGAAGAACTTTTGTATATTCAAACGTCTTTAGGAAGGGTAGGAGAGCAAAAGGTAAGATACAATAACATTGATTTTACGATAAAAATATTACTTTTACTGGATTTAAGTTTACTAACTGAAAAAGGAAGTGGAATTGCTACACTATAATCATTTACCCCTCCCCTCCCAGTTTCGGACTACATTACACTGTACGGACATTAAAGAATTATTTATCTTTCTGTTTTCAGAGGTACCCAACACCATGGCTGAAGATAATGACGTCACTGCCTTTCTGGGCGGTGATCGTAGCGCACTGTGGACAAAACTGGGGCTTCTTCACCCTTATGACTGAAATGCCAACTTATATGGCTAAAGTGCTCAATGTTGATCTCAAAAATGTAAGTTTATATATGGAGTAGTGGTAATATGAAATAAACTTTTAATTAAGGCTGCAGATTTTCTAAATCAATCCTTTTCGTCTAGAATACTAAAATTTAATGAACTCAAAGTTTTTCCGTTATTTGTTTTATATCTTAGCAATGGTTTCCTTCCGAACATTGCTCTAGCAACTTTATTCCAACTAAACACTTTATTTCCATTACTTCCTATATTTAAATTATTTGTGTGTTTGTGATTCCAGAACGGTATTTTATCAAGTCTGCCGTACCTCTCTATGTACTTGCTCAGTTTCGTAATGGGCACCATGACAGATGTCATCATCAGGAACAAATGGCTCAATGTTTCTGGTACCAGGAAACTCTTTAATTCTATAGGTAGGTTCAATATTTCCTAGTTTATAAAAACTTAGTAATAAACTTGGGCAAGCCAAGAAAATTGAAGCAAATTTTTGCTGGGTAGTTTACTGCACTATATAAAACATAGATGGAAATAACCATTGAGACAAATCAGATTTAAGAACTTCCAGTTCATCAAGGGCTATAAACAAAAAACTTGTCTATTTTAGTTTGTCTAAATGGTTATTTCCATCTATGTTAGTAAAGGAATTTATCTACATCGAGTAATTTATCCAGTACAAAATTAGGATATTTATTCTAAAATCTGAATATTTCACCAGGTCTATGGGGTCCAGCTATAGCCCTGATAGGCTTGTCGTACGCTCCTGAAGGCAACATGGCATTCGCCGTGGTCATGCTCACCATCGCAGTAGGAATCAACGCTGGACAGTATACTGGATACATGGTAAGATTTAAATATGATTTTATTATGGTGTTATGGTCTAATCCTTTACTTTGCAATACTTTATATAGAAACTAATATGACCTGTCAAGTTGGGAATCTTCTTTTCATTGGGTAAACATAGGTAAACTTTTATAGACCGAAAAGAAACTATAGTTGCAGCTACTTATTTAAGTATTGAAATAGATTTCCAACTAACTCAAAAACCCTATAATATGTAGACGTTTTTTTATCAATCACATTTTTATATAATACAAAATTAAAATAAGTTACCGTATTAAATTTATCACGCCTCCACCTCGTTTAAAGGCCACGTAAACAGATTTGTAAAATAAACACAAAGTTGCAAGCTTATGTTGCAGCAACCTGAAGCTATGATTAATGAAATGCATCAAGTTCCAACGCTCAGATCATATATCACGCAGAAAATGTTGTAAAGTTGAAAGCAGAGTAAGCATAACATGGAAAGATAAACGACCCATCTTTGTATTAGAGATATTTATATTCGCAGGGATTTTTCAGCCTTATCATTATGTATTTTAGTGTCATTAGTGTTCAATATATTGTCTATGACTCGCCGAGATAAGCTATACTATAATGCAATAATGTTTAGAACCGATATGTTGTGTACCGATAGCTTACAATTCTGGTGAATGAAAAACTATTATTAAAAAAAACTAGATTTTCATATGTGCTCAAAGTACACATTAAGAGTTATTTAGAAGTCCTAATTTCAAACGAAAACAAATGAAATTCTTCAGTTACCAAATCTTCATTTAAATTTTAAAGTAATTAAATTAACTGGCCCCAAGACAGCTCCTTGCGGCACACTTATACTGCGCTTTAGAAATTAAGGGAATCAACTGATGCCACAAGTTACGCTGAGTTCGCTTTTAAGTTTCACTTGAAAGTTTTACAGTGGTGCGAATATTTGGTTCTGTTTTGTACTTCTAAATTGCTTTTTGTTCAGGTTTAAAAGAAGAGTTAAAGGGTTAAATGAACAGTCTGAGTAAAATGTGAATAAAATAACTACCGCTAACAACTTTATCGGCGTCCTAATTACATCCGTTTCCAGGTTGCGTTATAGAAATCTGTTCATTCGTTTCAGAAACAGTGGGTTAGGTTTCTCCGTTGGCATATCTATTAATTACTTCTACAATAATGATTAATACCTACAATTTTTGTTCTAGTTGGTGCACATTGATCTCGCCCCAAATTTCAGTGCGTGTCTGATGGGGATCACGAACTTCCTGGCGAATATTATCTCCATCATTGCACCTCTTGTCTGCGGTTTTATCATCAACGATGAGGTAACCCACAATATTTTAAAATTTTTAGGGACAGATGCATTCAAAGGCTACTTCTAAAATATAAGTATTTGTAAGTGTGAATGTAGGTTTGTCAAAAGTAAATACCTAACAACAAACTTATTACAAAAGAATATACCTACTTAGTATCGGTTTATATAGCTTAAGCAATCTTAGGCAAGCTTATATAATCCTACCAGATTACACTTCAACAATATACAAATAATTTACACTCATAAAATGTGTATTGCAGACGGAGCCGACAGAGTGGCGGAAAGTATTTTTCGTTGCCTCTGGAGTGTACTTCTTCACAAACTTGTTCTTTTTACTGTTCGGCACATCTGTGAGGCAACCCTGGAACGAGCCTAAAGAGAGTGATGTTGGTAAGTGAAAATCAACTTTACAACTTCAAAAATTAAGTGCAGTCTCAGATGTAAAATTAATAATTATACATTTTTAATATTTTCAGAAATGAAAGCAACTGAAAAGTCTGCGACGACGTTGGAAGCGAAATTTTAATAATCGCCGTTTATACTTATTTATTTATGTACCTGAGTTAAGTGACTGAGTTTGTTAATATATAAAATTAAAAAATCTTATTTGATTTTCTTTATACCTATCATGTTCAGCATTATCTTTTAGTTCAAAATGTTATAATATGACTACTATGTTACTAACCAAGCTAACAGCTTACACTTAGGGCTTGTTTCACAATCGCTAACCGCTGGATAAATTAAAAAATAGAACAAAATCTGCCGAGTATTTTAATGGGAACTTTTGAGGAGGTGGTAAAACAGGCCCCCAATCTTCTATTATTTAAGAGTTGTCAAAGAAAAAGTTTCCCTAAAGCCTTAGGTTGAAATACATTAATCATTCATTTATGTAGGTACCTATTCCTTTCCATACAAACGTCGTTTGTCCTGTCCCTGATCGTGTTTGATTCATACATAGTTTATGTGCGCATGATTTGACACACTGTACTAGGCATAGGAATGACTAGTTGTGAGAAGGAAGGTACCTGGAATGTGTGGAAACTTCCGCAGAATAGTTGAGAGGGATTGAAATATAAATGTGACGTCTTTGAAGGCCGAAAAAGCTAGACTTGTCCCTGGATGGTGTTTCTTCAGGGGTTACGTAGACCTGACCTATGAGCAATATAATGATCTGACCTATGAAAAATAGATCAATCATAGAAATAAAACTACTTTTTACGGATTTTATCGAATTAACAAAAATTTAGGGTAGCTGTTATTAATTAAAACGTCTAATTAAACGTGTAATTAAAACGCTTACCACCTTAGTTACCCGTGACCATGGACTCTGTAAAGGGTCCGAAACGTCTGGATTAAAATAATATCAATTTATCGCGATAAAATCCCTAAAAACTAGTTTTATTTCAATGTCTAGTTTTTGTGTAAATGTCAGAAATCAGTAGATCAATCATAATTTTATTTATACCTTTCATCTATTAGTAGAAGAACTCAAACTTGTCGAAGAGAGCATAAATCATTCATGTAGACATTTGTTTACACCGACTGCCTCGTTGGTCTAGCGGTGCTAAGCGCTACTGCTACGATAAGGTCCTGGGTTCGAATCCCCGGTCGAGCAGTGTTGTTGGGTTTTTCTGTGGAATTCTCAGTAGCAGCTCGGAGTATTGATTTGTGCTCGGTTGATGGCAATAGATTGAATGATGGCAACATACTGGAGAAATGTAAGTGTACATTAACTCACCTCTGCCTACCCCTTCCCCTAATACAGGCGTGATGATGGTATGTTTCTACACCGGTGTCATTTCTTAAGCAATAGATAATATTTTTCTTTTCTGTATTTAGAGACAAAACAAGAAAACTCCATTTTCTCTCAGAAACATTTTTTTAATGCTTGGTAAAGTATTTACAAGCCTTATTTATCAGTATCAAAATAGCCTCAGAATGAATTTCGATGTCCTTCACTCGATCTTGAACCTGGCGATTTACACTTAAAAGGTCGATTCTCAGGTTCATTTGCATTTCGATTAGAAATCATTCATGTATCGTTAGACACGACACTACTATCAATGAAACGTTATCAGTTCAATGAATAGTACCTAGAATACCAATATTTGGCAATATTGAAAATCATATTTTTTTTAAATAAAAATGGACAGATAAATAAACAAATTTGTAAATAACAGCAAACGTCAATTTGGGTACTGCACCGAGCAGAGCCTGTAAATATTTTTTTGACTATTAAAAATATTCTTTCTTTTCACATCACAGTATTGTCTACCTATATTTTATTCTGAAATCAACAATGAAATATGCAACAACTCTCGATACATCTCAAAATTCCGGAGTCACGTCCAAGACTAGACTAGACTCACGGTTCAAAATTCACATGACCATTACCACTGGTCCATAGTCTACGTGTTGGGACTTCAAGTCACACCGGCCTAATACGGTACGTGTGATGAATGTGAGATCGGCGTGAGTCATAGTATTACCGTAACCTTTCTGTCGGTGTCGCTCGTGAGTTCTGAACCCGAGGTACAGTAAGAGGCCGTAAGTCCATTATCATGTCAAGGATCGTATTTGCCTGCACGTTACTGCGCGTATACATAAACATATACTTAGTGATTTGAAATTTAATACCACTATCTTAATACGCCGTCGCGACATCACAGCACTCAATGAGCATTACATCGCTCTCTTTCCGACTAGATAATTATGAAATAGTACGATATACGAGATCGTCTATGTATGCAAAATGTTTGTTATAGAAAAAGGTCGTACGCGAAACTTGTTTCATGCGATAGATTTTAAAAAATGGTATTGGACTTATGACCGCGACCGTACGTGCGGCATCGTTCCGGGTCTGCTTAGGAGCTCTTTGGATGCAAGTATGCCAGGGAATTATTTAAAGCTGTTCGAGGTTATAGGATGTGTTGTATATGAAAATGTGTCACCGTAAATTTCCTGGTTTCGGACTAGCTTGCGCCTGACGTCAAAGGATCGGAAGATTATGGTCTAACATGGGAATTTCGTTTGAATATTATGGTTTGTTATTTTATACCACGGCAGGCTGAATTTCATCGGCACATTCATGACAAGTTTGGCGATAAGCGATAGTTTATGGGGAAAACAAAAGTCATCCACAGGGTCCACAAGGCCCACAGGGTCTTTTGGCTAATGGTCCGTTGATGATGATTACGTATACAAGTTAAGAAAAACATCACGATGAAACTAGCAATCCCAAAACTATATAACTATTTAATTCTAGCTCAGTTCTGTTGCACCAAACAGTGAAGTTTGTAGAAACAAACATTTTTATTCGGAACACATCGTGGCGCTGTTTACCTGCCACTTGCCACTGAGATCGCTTCACAAACAGCTTACCGCTTGCTTTTCTGAGGGTTTTGGAAAATGTATGAGCTAAAGGAAACTGTAGTCACGAATAACGATTACAGAATCGAATATGTATACAAATAAATAAAATAGGAGTGTCTGTTTGTATTTCCAAATAAACAGCTTTTCACTAACTGTATATGAAAGTATATAGGATACTTAAATCAATAATCTTTTTTTTTTATCGTTGTCTGTATTGTTTTTTAGGCTAATCTTTAAAATGACCGAACCGATTTGGATGGGACTTACACTCGCAGATAGCTAATGTTATACGGAGTGACTTGGCTACCTTTATTTTATAAAGGAGGTCATCGAAATTGGCCAAAATGGTACATCATTTTGGCCAAGGTACATTTATTGGAAAAAATATCATGTAATAAGCTGGTTAAAACGTACGGTCGTACTTTTTTTAATGTTGACTAGGGATGAGAAGAAAACTTTTAATTTGAGAAAAATCACGCCGTTTTGGCACACTATTATGTTTCGTAGTGATTTCATAGTAAAAACTGTCAGTGTCAGTTTCGGAATGTCAAACGCACGCCATTACGCCAGATTATTGTCAGTTTCATAGTGATTTCATGGTAAAAACTATCAACTTGACAGCTGTCATGTACCTCCAGTACAAATTTGGGCTGAGTTGTATGGGCTTTTAATGACCTCCTTTATTTATCTTAACAGTTAAGTTAACGGGGAACAGTTTCTTAAAAATAAAATTGTGAGGTACAGTAAAGGCATAAGAAATTTGATGCGATTAATTCTTGCGGCTACAAAGCTCATGAGATTGTTTATTTAAAAAATAAAATGCAGCGCTTTATTTTGTAGTTCAGTGGCTCTTATTCCGAGTATTAAGTGCAGGGGTTGGTTACGCTGCAACGTAACAAAATCCTTTCCAAGGATTCTTTTTGTTCTTATTAAAATTTAGGTTTTTTAGGATAATGTTGCTATTCCTTTCTCACGTATTAAGAGTAGGTACTTAATTGTGATTTGTAATTGAAGATTATAATTTATTAATCTAAAGTGGGAGTGGGAATTAAGTTTGTCGCTAAAAAGCCCATCAAACTTTTTTAAATATGTGGTCTGGTTGTAGATTCAACCTAATTCGATTGCAGTTGAAAATCCTCTTGTTAATTGTTTTATTCAGTTTTATCGACTGATTTAACGGCATTTAAATTAGGTGTTCGTATGAAATATCTGCGTTGACAGTTGAAACCTTCAATCAGCAGTTAACATTGAAAGCTTAACTGGACGTGTATGGCCCATTATCGATGACACAGTATCCATGCAAAACACATAAAATTCTCTTTCCGATACACCCGCGGTCGATAGAGCGCCAGCCACAATGCACTCACTATATCACTGTCTGGCTGCAATTTCTGTATAAATTATTGCTGCGAGATTCTGTTCTCCTGGTACCTAGGTGTGTCATGTAACTCGCTCAGTTATTATTGGGTGCAATACTGGGCGTAAATTGAATATCTCCGGAGAGTGCGCTTCAATTGGCAGACTGGTTTATTCCTGGTAGCTCAATATTCCATACGATTGGAATATTCTCCGATGCAATCACAATGCATCGGGGAACGGAATATTATCCGGAGACTTGTATTGGCTTCTAATGGCGAGATATTGGATATCTGTTGCGAGCTTGGTACCAGCCGAATTGTCCACGAATATTAACGGTTTCCATTTGTGTGGAACGCGTTGTTGTTGATAGCCAGTGGTAATTGGTTTGCTTGCCAAGTGATTTTGGCCATGGAAAAAGCTCCTATTTGCTAGGTACCTAAGGTGTGCAGGGCGCACAGTATAATTGAAATGATCATGTCGTAAATTTCATTAATAAGAAGGTAGATAGATAGACTGCCTCGTTGGTCTAGTGGTCGCGACTCCTACGCTAAAGGTCCTGGGTTCGATCCCCGGGTCGAGCAGTGTTTTTGGGTTTTCTGTGAAATTCCCAGCTCGGAAGCTTGGATTCTAGATTTGTGCCTGGTTGATGGTAATAGGCCGGAATTTTCACATCCCTAATAAAAATAAAAGTTTTAGAAAAAAAAAACGAATATGAAAACCGTTTTTTGGGGTTTCCATATTTATAAAGCACGGGAGCCACAGCTGGCTAAAAGGTCCCTTTCACGTATTATTAGCCTTTGACCGTAACAGCTTTCATAAAGGAAAAAATTCTAACGGTTTCAGGGTCTACGTCGATTGGGAATACCATCATAAGATGAAAGAAACTTACTTCTTACATCATGGGTAATATTTTTTTATATGCATTTCCCTCTTTCCAAATAGGAACTGTATCTACTGAAAACCAGAAACCATTGCAAATCATGAAGGTAATATAGGTTTTTTAAGTTCAGAGGAGCGCTGTGGTTACCACCAACAAAAAATATGTGGAAGGATGCCATTGACAAACACCTCAATTCCCTACATGAAAAATAACTGAAAATTATATTTTGATACAACATACTTACGCAAAAACTTGTTTTACCCAATAATAATGTCACAAAGAATTGTTCTCTGACCATCGGAGCGTTGGCTTCTAAACTAATTAGATATGGAGCCGATGACTTTCAAGCTACAATTTTTAAGGCATGTGTGTCTCATGGCCATAATGCATGCAATAATGTAAAAAAAAGAATATGTAATTTAAAAAAAACGTTTTTCAATGTGCCCTTAAAATCGTAAACAGGTCATGACTTCGATAAGGCTAAAATCTATGTTAGGCATAAAATTCTATACTGTCTGTGTACCCTCGATACAGCTCTATTTCATAAAAATCACGTTCCAGAGGTGCTAGTGCGGGCAAATGTATGCAACAGATATTGACTTAGGGTTGGCAAGAATAGAATAAGTCAAAACTGAATGTCAATAAAACAGATTATCCACAGATTATTATAAAACGTAAAAAGTGTGTTACGGATTACAATTTTTAACGTATTTAAGAACGTATTTAAGATGTATGTAATCCGTTTTCATACACCTAAAAAGTATATTTGCGAAGGATGTTATAATGATAATTTTAATAATTTGCTGTTGTTAACCCTACGACTGTTATTAACCCAGCGCAGACCGCCGGAGTGGTAGAAATATTATATACTGGGCTCTTGAAATATAATAACTTTCCCTCTTATAAAATGGAACGCGTTAGTAGGTAAGCCTGCAATAATGTTACCTCAGCAAAACGTAATCATATTATATTTTGTTTGTTCGTGATAACCCTAAGGAATGCCACGACACGTGCCACGCCGCGCGCTGGTGAGACCTGACTGACAGAACAATCTTGTTTTGTAAAATTTCTCACGATTAAGTTATATTTCTTGTTCATGGTAGGATTTTGTTGTAACATACTGGATGTTAAAAAAAATACTTAAAAAAATAGTACTTTACCAGATGTGATTTGATTTTAATGAGACTCAGAAATGTTTTGAATTAGTACCTAAGGGATACACATTTTTATAAAAAACTAACTTTCCTACGAAAGCCGATTAGTTGGTCGAATATTTTGTTTGAGAGGAATAGCCAATCTGTTGTCAAATTAAGAAAAAAAGCGCAATAATTAGTTTCTTCTTAATGAAATGAAGATCTGTTACAAAAGACAATATATCCAGAGTGTTGAAATTATAAAGAAAAGTTTAATGGATAGTGTGATTGATTACATGAATAAAAATCGAATGAATGTAGGTACGTAGAGTTAGATAAATAAGACAAAAGAAAATGCTGCCCCGGCCCCAAAAAAAATTGAGTAGGGCAGGAGAATAGTGAGTGAGTTACAAAGATATGCGAGATAAGCTGAACGGACAGCTTAGCTTTCGGTCTGTCTGCACCTGTATTACAATTAGTTTAATATTAGTGATATATTTACAATGTAACATACTTCGTGTCTATTCTAATGAAAATTGAGTCGAGTAGAGGCGACTATTTTAGAGACACCGATTTATAAAATTATAATAGAAAGGTGGATGTTGATGATGACAAATGAAAAACCATCATAACATGTCATTAGCTATCGCAAAAACCTATGACAGTTGTGGACGTCAGTGAAGCGTGAGTAGCACGTCTCGTGCGCGTGACGCGTCCGGTGAGACCAACACTGTCACTCACTTACATTAAGTCCAGTGTCAATTTATAAGATAAATTAAGAGATTGATAATCCTTTGCGCCCAATCCGATAACAAAGGGTTTGAAGTGGAAGATAACACGTGTACTTTTTAGAGATAGCGAGAAAATCTCGTTGGATTTACAGCTAATTTGATTTCCTAATATTTTCATCATTCCCAAATGACGCCTCCAAGACTCTCACCAACCTTCACCAAGTCATTTACAGCTGCATTTTCCATAGAAAGTTAGAAAGAAATACAAATCGAGAACCTTGCCACAGTTGTGAAAGCTATAGTGCCAAAATGTAGTGTTAATAATTAGTTGTAAATTCTATCCGAGCCTGCTTAATGCTAGTTACTAATTGATAAACTTGTGAATCTCTTCTTAAAGGGTGGGTGTTCCATCATACCTGCCTAATACTTCGCGAACTATGGGCGCAATGGTGCTTCTATTGTTTTCTTTATACAATTTTTCAACTTCTACATTCGATCATCATAATCATCGCCATCAGCCCGTATTCGTTCACTACCGAAGTTAGGCCTCTTCTAGAAAACCTTACTTACAACAATCTCCCTTAATAACACCACTACGCCTACAGATAAGTTCCACATGCCAGCCCCCGACAAGGTTTGCCGTTTACGAGCAATGCGGGATGGTTTACGACCATCGAACATAATCCTCCCGGCCAGTGAACGTTATGTTCTTAGCGTGCTCGTAAAGTGGCTCGTCTGATGACTTTGTAATTTGATCGTGTGATTCCGAAGAGATTTATATGGTTTATAGTACTTGTGGGTAATAATGTTAGCAAAATCACTACAGTGACCTTCGCGTGATCTGGTTCAATCAAAGAACAGTATAACTTTATAACCAATATTACCTTTTCGCAACGATGGAAGTCTCCTAATCTGAACATAGGAATGCTCCTAATCTGGACATAACAAATGTCACATACAAACATTATTATGTAAGCTTTACTAAAATAATTTGAACCATGCAGAAATCAAAGCCGCAATTGTTTGCATAAATTTGTAACAGGTGAATAATTAGTAACGTGTAGGTATTTGATCTGAAACCAGTGATCCAAAAGTAACAGATAAACTTAAAAATGAAAAATTATACGATGTGCTTACAAAGGCTGTTACTAAAGTCTGAATTGTTTGAATTCAATTTGATTAATTACGTGTTTTGATAACCGTTTATTTGATTAATTATTTAATAGTGAATCATGATATTTTAATCCTTTGGATATTCATGGGAGTATAGGTATGTTAATGATATTATAAATAGTGTTTGAATAATTTGTCGTGTAACTATTATTATTTTATGTATTAACCCTATGAATTATGCTTTGATAACATTTTATAATATGATCTGGATTAGCAGCAATACGCAATAATTGAAAATTAGTGATAATCTGATAAGCTAGGGGGGGGAGGGACTATTGGACTACCTCTGACTTTTCGAAATCATGTTCGTAATTACCACACGCTTTAACGGTGGAGAAAAACATCGTGAGGAAATCTGATTTTCACGACGGCATGTGAGTCTGCCAACACTCATTAGGCCAATGTGGTGGACTAATAGCTAATCCCTTACATGCTGAGAGAAGATCCGAGGAGATCCGTGCCCAGCAGTGAGACGATTAATGGGTTGATAATGATGTTTTAACTCTATTCATTATGATTTCAATAAATTATATTTAATCTGGTTAATTAAGGTGATGCTCAAGATGGCCCCTTTGGTTTTATGTTGGATGTATTCCGACATTCAACATAAACTAAGGGTCTCGTTACTGTCTCACATCACGACACATCAGGTACACTGCTAACAGAATTTCAATCACGAATGCACCTGTTATCCTGTCGCAAACTTGTTGATTACATCGCAGATTGGAACATCATGCAGTTGATTGATTCTGATGCAGCACCTGCAATGTATTGCTAATTGAATTTTCACCTTTCGCAATTACTCCAAGCGCACCGTGCGTTTAGAATGCATTCTGTAGTAAATTCGATGAATGAATTCCTGAATGAATCGATTTAGAAATCAATGCACAATAAACGCTAGTACGACATAACTGCGACTAACTGTACCTACTTCGAATAGTTATGCTTGTGCGAGCTTACAGAAGGTGCACAACACTACTACGATCTACAAAAAAGAATCCCTATATTTTAAACTAAAAAAATTCGATCGCAGTTACATCGTAGGATTTTTTTGCCTGAATAAGATATTGGGGTGATAGCACTTTATGCATTGATATTATCCACAGATTTTGCACCTAGATACCCACAACTATTTACATTAAGATAATGGGGGAGTGCATTAATTCTGTCAATATGGGAACTTGAAACACTGTGTTTTCGATGTACTCCTATCATCTCATACAATACAAGCTATATATTTTATCTTAGCATATATTATAAAGTTATATAAAGGAAATTATGTATATAAAGGAAAACTCTAAAGACCCACCAAATACGAAGAATGAATTATTTATCGTTAATTGTGTACGTGCTAAGTGTTATTAATTGTTTTACAATTAACAATTTAATGTGCTCCCATAATTCAGTTGAAGGAAGTTTATTAATAAATCTTAAAGGTCAAAATACCGCCTATGATGTTCGAAATTACTTTTCTAAGCTAAGTCTCATGTAGCGCATGTTTCAATCTAACAAATACAATTGTTATCGCTAGGTTACTATTGAGAATTTCGTGGTCGTAAACCCCAAAGTTTCTAGCCTCATGTTCAGTTATAGTATGTTTGGTAAAAGTACCTACATATTAAGACTTTTTTCTGGTTTTCTCTTTTTTGGGGAGGCTTTAATTAATCTACGAATTATTGCAGTAGGTATGTAGTCGTTATAGGAATAACTAACATGAAACATAAAATAAATAAATAGTTAATCAATATCAGATCAATAACAATATCAACTCCTATGTTAGCAAATTTCTGAGAGCGGATCAACATCATCATACCTGTTAAGTGTCACGTAAACTATTGTCATCGTTAACCTCACATCCGAATGCATTGAATAATACAAGCGACCGTAAGATACCTATGTCTAAATAATTAAATCAAGGAGATATTGATATTTTTTCCGAGATAAAACCATAGAGATTGCCGCTGTCGTTTGCATCCTCCATCAAGAGGAATCCTGTAAAGAGTTCGAAATATTAGGTTTATGATTTCTACTATCATACCATTCTACAATTATTAATGTATTTACAGTTCAGGTTAGAATCTGTTATTAAATACAGTAGCTATTTATTAGTAATTTAGGTAGTCAAATAGAGTTTCAGATCAACAGAACATAATGCAGTTGAACTAAACAATTGCCAACGACCTGGAAACTATAATTATTGAGAGGACGCAACAGAAATTGAAATTCCTAGCCACGATACGGACACAACCTAGGTTGCCGTAAAGGACGCACTTCAAGAATTTCGAGACCGTTTTCCTTTACCAATACATTTGAGTACTTTCCTCAAGAATTAGATGCAAGATTAATTAAGGAAAAACATAATATAGTGACAAATATCCTGAGATACGTTCATAAATTTCGCATAGTGTGTACGTGAGTAATGTTCTAACCAGTTTGTGTACGTTATTCGTTTGTTTTTAACAAGCTTTTATTAGCTCATCTTGTATGTAATGTACATTATGTAGATGTTTACATAATGTTGTCTAACATACAGTACGAAAAGTATCGTTTGCTGTAGTCCAAGAGGTCAAGGGTACCTCAACGCCAAAACTAACACCTTTTAAAGGCTGTATGGCTTTAATGGCTTGTATGGCTTTAATTTTAGAAACTGATGCCATTAAAGTCGACTCCCTTTAAACTGGTACCTATAAAAATAATACCATCAAAACTGATACCTATACATCTTTTATTATAATTACTATAATATCGGTGATATATTTCATTCTTTTTTACATAAATTGATCAAGGTAGTAAATCGAATTGGAAAGCTGGATAAAATACTAACGGTAGGTTTTTTTTTATCGTTGATGGGTTTGCGCTTGACCACAATCTCACCTGATGATAAGTGTAGATGTGGTCTAAGTTGGACCGCGTCTACCCATAAGATGCCCATTCACTCTGGCCTTGAAAAGACCCATGTTGTAGGTGTCAGGGAACACAGTCGCCGGAAGAGAGTTTCACAAACTTCACTGTGCGCACAATGAATGATGAATAGGTGTAGTTCGTGTCATATCACAGGCACAATATATTAATAGATAATCTATTAGGAGGAACCATCATCTGATGATGCTATTTAATAAAAATTTGCAAGTAGTACAGGAAAAGCAACGTGTCTCATGAAGTACTTAATTAGTATTACTGAAACAAGTTTGTCTTTATTTACTACATACGCGGCAGTGTTAGACAGGAAGACATCATTAATTTTTCAATACCATACATGTTATTATAAATTTCATTATTGGAAAGATACTGAGAGGTCCTTTTTCCGATACATGTAAATTACTACTCATTTGAAAGAAATTCAATAGAAGGAAACTACTTAAATTGTAATTACACATTCCATTGCACTTTTTCTGTGTCTCTGTCTATTTTTTAAGGGAAAAGAGGACTACGTGTATAAAGAAACGATAGCAAAGGGAATTAATTCCCCTCCAGTTTGTCAGCGTCTCTGCTGCCCGAATTAACAAGATGGACATTTAATTAGTAACCAAGTTTCCTTTTGAAAAATACGATTTGAGTCGCATTTTGTTAGACGCGAGCATTTGTACATAACATTGTACAATATTTTTTTATAATACGGAAGTTAGTAGAAAGCTTAGATATCCAAAAGAATGATTTGTAGCTTATTTCTCTACTTGCAAATCATTGCGTACTTCTTGGCGAACAGTAAAAAGAAAAATATTTAAATTTTCTTTTCAATTCTGTCCAGTCTTTAAATGATGTCAAAATTGTGGACAATATTAACATTCCAATAAACAAATGAATTTCTATTATAATTTAATGATGTGGAAATTCCTTTGTCATAAGTAAAATTAGATGAAGATGTATCAGTGTGTCCTCTAGCAGTTTGTTGTGCAACAATATAACTGGAACGTTTATTTTTGACACAAATGAGCGTCAGTTACTGAGATTATTTTGGTCCAAAACGTTTATCTGAAAATGTTTGAAAAAAAAATGTTTGTTTTGATGAATACTATACATCGATTCCTTCAAAATACGTTTGTAGTTTGTGTTTATTAAACATTCGCAGTTCTTTGGTATGAGGACCATATAACTCAGCTATTTTAAATTAGTATAATTAAGTGATCACATAAAAGAAACGTTGCCCTTACAACAAAGAAGTATGAATTTGGGGCCAAAGAAAGTCTGTTGTTTTGTTGTTAATTACATCAGCCGAGATCCGGACTAAATGCTTCTGGACAAACTCGCTCCTGCCAACTTCCAACTCATTTGGGCAGCTCAACCTTTTTGTTTGTTTTGTCTTTTTATAGAACCGAAAGATCCTTAAAATGTAACAATTTATGGGCATTAGAGACCCTCCGGATTCTGGTATTTTTTTAGTTCCTTGACAAGTTAATATTTTGTTTAATATTTGATTGTAGATTGCCTTTGACTTTCTGAAATGTTACATTTATTACCTACTTTAGAAAAAAAAACAAAATATTCAATTGACAGTGACAGGTGTAGTTTAGTTATGCTAAACTATCCACTTCAAAGTATTAGATTGACACATTAAATCAATGTACACTATTATCATCATTTTATCAAAACATTGTTCTGTGCAGATTGCTGGACTTGATATACGCGCTCATGGTGACGGATGACGTAGCACGCGTCAAGTACTCCGTGTGTTCTATGAAAATGGGTCTTTATTTTAACAACACTAACATAATTGGCTAGGTACTACTATTTCTGGACCTTAAAAGGTGACTATTATGCTCCGACTTTGTTTCGACGTTTCTTCTCATAGGTCATCAGTTAGGAAATGTGCACGCACTCCAGTCATCGATTCAATTATATTATTGTTGTTGTGTAACTTGTCAATGTGCGTTAGCTGCTTGTTATTAAGGTCCATTTTTTTGGTAAAGTCCATCTGAAATACTGGTTTGGCTTCATTTAGACTAGTCCTCAATTTACTTCTAATCCTAGACAAGGTAGCAAATCTACTGACATTATGGATGTGTAACCTGCGAAAGTTTCAATAGCTTTGTTGAATGGATATACATAACCTAAGATGGGCCTAAGATGTACCCTGTGGTACTCCTTGCTTTTATTAGCACAATTTTAAGCATCTTCTATAAAGGTTTTTTTTAATAATTATTTTAGTATCGTTAGTTTTAGTTAACTCACTATGCCTTATTTCATAATTAGATACTTTTTAAGTGGTAATTATTAAGTACACGTTAAAAAACACTGTTACATTTCTGATAAATAATCACCATTGTTAACCCAGATATCGAGATATTGTAGATACAACAATCACACACGCACTGTTAGGTGGACCCGTGACGTCACACGCGTCAAGTGCGACTATAGTGATAATGGTTGTTGATGCTGTTTGTCTGAATTCTTCAACGAACTATCTTCTAAACTAGTAGGTGACATTGTGTAATCATCCATAATTCATTCATAACTATAAATTAATTTCTTGTTACATAAAATGCAACGATTACGATTAGCCCAGTGTGTCCGACTGCTGGGCAAATCCCCACCTTCAAGGCTTCATCTGTCTCGGTCTTGGGTTTGTCTCTAGCTGTGTCCAGTCTGCGCTAAATGTATGTAAAATATAACGCTTTTCTTTATTAATTTATTAGCAAACAAATGGCTGTAAATAAAATTTTGGATGGCAATAGGCATTTATCAAATTAACTAGGTATAGCCTCTATTATTTTGAGAGGAGAGCCGTATCCAGCAAAAGGACAGTAAAAGCGAATGGTAGTAGGTAATTAAAATTCGAACCCGACAAATTTTAGATGTATATTTACAGTACACGTCTCTCTAGTCCTTGAGCCATAGAATATATACTATACACGACGACACGTCTAATCTATATTTCAGTATTTTCAAAGTCATGCACCAAACCCGGAGCGCATACAAGTGTATGTTACGCGAGACTATAAAACAAGGCGAGAAGCGGCGCGGGCGCATAGGCGAGGCGTGCGTGCGACGCTCACTTCCTGCCCGCGTTGCCTTGGCGACCACACACCGATTACCGACCGATACAAACTTTTACTATACTACGAGTATAACGAACTTTTTTTCGAAAATAGTGCTGTGTGTGAAGTGAAAATGCATGACAGTGAAATACAAGATGCATCGGCGCCGAAACCCGGTAAGACATGACATTTTTTTTTATTTATTAAGTGTAGAGTAATCGATATTATTAATTTTAAAATCTTTACCATTTTTTTTCTAAACCTATTTTATAATGTCTGAAGTATTTTTTAAGTAGTAGAAGAAACATTATTGATAATTCCCGAAATATTTAAATTCTACTGTAATAATTATCCAATCATTTAAACATTTTAAATAAGCCCATAATTTAAATATGAGAATAACTTACTTTGGTTGTAAAAATGTTCAATTTTAATTATTATAATATAAAAACGATCTATCAAAATAATCCAAAGTATAATATTAGAAATGTGTATAAATAAAAACAAAAATAATACTTATAAGTCCCTAAAGAAGCGGTGATAGCGTAATAATATGATCGATGTTCTACCAAATCTCGAATTCTCAAGTCCCGAGTTCGAATCCAAGGAAAAGGCACTTCCGACTTTTCGCAATCGTCTCAAATTAATTATCCACCCGGTGAAAAATAAAGGTGAAATATTATAATCTTATATTCTATTGTTGATAAATAATGATGGAATATCAAAAAGTGGTTATTTGTAGTGGGATAATATAAGTTGAATAGACTGAGTTAATAATTGACATCAAAATTAATTAGAAATTGCATTATGGAAGTCAAGGTTTTCTCTAATTCTCTGAGAACACTATTTACCATACAATAAATTGATTAAGTATCATGTAATTGGGTTGCTGGAGGTCAGATGACTGACGTTTTGTATAAAAATAATTGGATCATAGTACAAATACTTAAAAACTAGTAGTAATAAGAGGTTTATTTTATTAAACTAAAGAAACCAAGCCCAAACGTAGATAAAAAGAAAGGATGTGATATAAGAAAAAAAAACTATGAAATAAAAACAACTCGTTTATCGGTTATTTGACTTATCTTAGAAAATATAAAAAACTGTTTACGTAATTTATAACCCTTAATCAGTTCTGATTACGATGTCGGTAGATACTTAGGTACTCGTTGAAATGATACTTAATCTACTTACATCGAAGGCCGGAAATGACACTAAATGTGAAGATAAATAATACATAGTCTGTTGACTTGGAATAAAAGAACATAATATGGGAAAACAGTAAACATTTTTAAGCCAACTTTTTTAAGCCAAAGGTTGACTGGGAGAGAATGCCTTACGAATAAATAAGCTAAATTTTGTAATAGGTATCTGCAAGATGCATTTTTTGTTTGTTTTGGTAAACTAAGAAATAAATAATAATATAATAATAATAAAAGCAAACAAGAAAAATAAATGAACGTGGATTTATTCTTGAAACGTTAGCAGACGTAAATGTTGAACCCACCAAGAGATAAGATTTTTATGTTCCTATACTAACAAGTTATAATAAACTCTCTTATATTTTTATTAAATCAGGTAGATGTTGCGTTTATGTTATGTTTCATGCGTGACTCAAAACACCAACCGATAGCCATGTGATAGAGAATGACGAGAAGCAGCAGAACTGCAAAAAAACTTTTAACTAATTTGTTCAAAGATACAAAAACATTATGACTGTGTTCGTGACGTTATAGTTTTGTGGAAGTCTGTGAAAATTAGTACCATAATACAAATCATATTATAATACAATAGAATATAAATTAAGGAGACATCTTGATAAAAATTCAATACTAATGCAAATATAAAAATCCCAAAGAAACTCGTCAGAGTACTACTCAGCGTCGCACACAAAGTTTCAAAGTATCTAAAGGTACTTATTCTTAAACTGAGTGGTATAAGTAGATTATGAACGCGTTTAGAAATAGATAGACCTTGAAGGCAATACAGTCATTTCAAAAATGTATGAAGTTGACCTGAATTCATAACACTCCTCCTATCTTTACAAAAGATAACACTTACTTTGAAGTGTTCGCTGAATAATTTGCGCATTTACTGGAAACAAGTACACTGTAATAACTTACTAAAGTAAAGAAACTCAGTAATTACTTCGTAGTATGGGTCTCCGAGTTCAAATGATGCCAGAGGACGTCTTCACTAAAATTATGCACTCCTCCATGTTAAATTTCATTCACATTTTTATAGTGTGTATTTTTCTAAGAAACATCAGCGAGGTGCTGTAACCGAGCGTGAGCTACAAAAATATGTGATCTTTCATCTTATGTTTCATAAACTCTCTGTGAAACATTTAAAAGTAATGATAATAATAAATGTTCCTAGTTTCTGTAAAAATAACCTTTTAAGGGGTCAAAGATTTCCATTTTATTGATAATTAATTTCTTTATCGGTGAAATAATCCATGACTTAACTAGTGCTAGGTGTATGAAGACTATTAAAGTAGGTATGTAGTAAACACAAATATAAGGTCTTTATCATTGTATAATACAAGAACCGTTTAGGTCGCTAATATCTTTTGCCGATTTAGTTGGGCATCGTCATTAGTTATTCCTTAGGCAGTACATAATACATTGCAAACACACCATATTATTATGTGTTCAGACACACATGGTGTGTTTGTAGCAGTTTTTAATGGAGATCTACTTTGTTCTCTCTGTTTTATGGCCTTCACAGTGATTAGAGTTTATGAACAGTTGGTCATGCTGAGTATTATCTTGATGATAAATCGTTTTTCACAATTAAAAGGTATCGATTTTATCATCACGCCTGTACCCATTCTACGAAGGGTTGGGTAGTGGTGTACTGCTGTATACCTTCAACCATCATCAAAGCTGCTACTGTGTAAAGTACTGGCAATTTTACAAATAAATACCTATTAAAATAATGGTTTTATGTCCCGAAGATTATTGGACCAATTGAGTTAAGCAATGATATTGATGAAAATTTTAACTGATTGCAATTTAAAAAATATATGTACCTGGAGTCAATGCGCCCTAAACTGAAAATTGAAGAACTGAAGAATTTTATTAAACGAAAATATATATCGTCATACGAATCAATTATTTCAAAGTATTTGTCGAATATTTTCGTCGCAAATAATTCACAATGGCTGCAGCTTTAGTACTTTTGCATTTATTTTTGCCTCTCATATTGAAAAGACCAAGGTTTTAAAGAAATAATACCGATTGAAGTACTGCGGGGCAGAACAACAGCGAAAGGTTTATTCACGAACCGCTTGTTATGACATAAAAGTATTTATTTATAGTTAACAATGATTTTAAGAATATAATTTGAATATTTTAATTAGTCTACGTTTTAAGGGAGGGTCGATGTGGGTCAAGTGTTGGCTAATTATTCAGAATTTTTGCTTTACCGTTCGACTCGTCTATGTACTTTAAATCTTTGATTTATTATTATTAAGAGTTTTATTTGAACATAAAAGAAACTATCATAGTGTCATAGGTACGCCCGGACATATAGAACGAATGAAAGTCTCACAAGGTCGCCCATTATCACGACTCGATTCAACCTTTTAATGTCCACACATCTGATTGCAAAAACATTAAAAATCGTTTACGATGCAAATTGATTCTGTTATCGATAAAAATAACGAAAAAACCTATGTATTTGTGTAACAATGAGCGCACCAGGTGTTCACATCCCATTGTGAGGGATAACTCCATTGTGTAGAGTGATAGGAGAATAATTTTCGTCAGTCTATTTTTGCTTTTGTTATATATGTTGCTTGCTAGAACCACTAGGAGAGTACTGCTGCTAAAATATTGTGGTGGATGTCGTCGACGCTATTGTATAGTGCTGCCTTTGTTGTATGTTTTATGTGTGACATAAAAAGTGTGGTAGTGGCCCTTATGTCGAATCAGTCAGGCTTAGCTTGACAAGTACATACATGTACCTATATCATAAGTTTAATTCATAGATGTTGGAGGGCGATTGGATCTTAATATAGGAAGGAGATTTGAAACTCGGATAATCAAAACCTTAGTTATATTAAAATTAATAATATATTCTACATTTGTTCGGTAGGTACAGGAGTGCTTATTAGGGCTTGTGTCAGATATAGAAATATTAATGTGAATACCATGAAGTATTAGCACGTGTTTTCTGTTATTTAGTAGAAGAAATAGTGATTCATCGTGCAACTTTGTTTATGTAAATGTCGGAATGCAAAGAGAAACAATTCACTGTAATTACAATAATCAGCAATTTGTACAACATGCCGGTTACAGTAGGTACAAACAATTGAAACGGATTTACGGAAAGATAAAGAACACATTATCAGGCTTTTATGTGTTATTATCAAAATATGTTTTGCTTTACATAAGTAAAACATGCTTTTTGTTAGTAAGACTTTTATCCCTGTACCCATATCTCCTATATTAGGGATCTTATACCGCTGTAATACAGTTTAAAATGACACCTTATTTTGATCTTTGAAAAGAAGTAACCTTCGATTAATTAATAGTAAAATATAGTAGAGCCTTATTGAACAAGATTTGCATAATATAATGCAAAAATTACCACATAGAACAAGAAAACTTAACGGCTTGTAATAACTGTTTTACAAGCAAGTACTATGGTTAAAGTGGCAATAATTATTAATAATTGCTCTTTAGGAAGTGTGCACCCGTTCGCCTTTGGCCGGTAGCATCGTAAAAAGCTGTCTCCTTGTGGCATTCCCGGAAGCATTATTTACATTATTGATTGGATAGACATTAGTAAAGCATTTGACAGTGTATAGGACACAGTATCGGCGACCGTGACCGGGATATTTAAATTAAGTTCACTTCTTTCTTGACACCTTGCTGATATTTATAAATAATTGACTACTTATAGTATATTTATTTTACTTATACTTATTTGGAAGAACGTTTTATCAATGAATGGATCCTAATTAAGCAATTAAAAGCAAAAGTATCATTTTTTTAAATTAAATCTATTATCAATAATCTAAACAAATCCGTTTTCAAATTATCGAGGTGGTTACTTAGTTTAACAAATTAGAGTTTGTGTAATAAAAATTAAAAAAAATATACGTAAGCCCTAAAATAATGTAGGTATTCTACCAAATCCCAAAACCCGGGAGACTTGCTATCGCTTACCGTAGAGAAAAAACTGAAGCGATAAACACTATTAAAGCGAGGCAGCCTTTATGTAAAACGGGGTAAAATGGCCGCCCAAAAACTTTTTCGACAAAGTCATTTGCTGGATAGGATACTAAACGGCTCTAAAAATATAGATAACTCTCTAGACGTCCAGCTATCTTAAGACCCTTTTGGGATAAATATTTTTAGACGTAAATCGATAATTTTCTATAATATATTTAGGGTTGATTTTTTGGGTGCCGGATAACTTTTATTAGGGGAATAACTTAGACGGCTTTTGTATAAAATTTCGGTTCCTTAAGTTTTGAATATTGTTGTCTTAGATAGGTTTAAAAGCTAATACTGGAGTTTTTTGATTTTGTTTGTTTATCATAGCTTACATCTAAAGTAAAATAAGATTTAGATTTATTTTTTAATATAAATCGGTATCTACATACCGATATACCTAGGGTTATATATAGGTTCTCTTGTTCCAATTGATAATCTTCTTGTACGTAATCGATCAGAAAATGGCTGCCTTTAGGTTAAATAGAACCAATTTCTAGGGCGCGACCAAATCATGTAGAAACTTTGAGGGGCCTATGATCAAATCCCTTTACATGTTCTGAAAATCTGGCAATTTGTGGGAGCCGATAATGGGATGTCCGATTCCGGTGGGTACACCGCTTCACAGATGTAAATCCTGTAACCAATGATTTTGGAAGCTGTTAGTAACAAACATGCGCGGTCGACCCTTCCGCGCTGGTGCCCTTTCTAGTATACATCTACATAGTTGCGTTCATTATTGATAGTGGAACTTTTGTAATAATTATCAGAATTTTACAAATTACAAAATTAAATACTACATAACGACGAGCTGGGGCGACTTTTTTGTAGAATGCAAAATTGTAGTCACGTGCACTTAACAAAAAAAAAGCAGGCGGTTTATGACCACTAAACAAAAAGCAACATGCACGTAGACGTAGAAACAAACAGAAGCCTAAACAATCACTCACATAAGGTGTCTCCCATATCGTAGACTAAGTGAAGGTCAAGGCCCATCAGGTTATGTGTCGTCTGGTCACGCGCATGACTCATAAAAATCGGAGCCTACGACTTCCGATGTCCTTACGCACGATGTGCAACGTGTACCGGTTGTGAGAGATGACAGCGCATTACGCATGCGTTGCGATCGCACGGCGCCGTGTGTGCGTGGTCGACGCGTAAACGACTAGAATATGAATTGAGTGATCAATTATTGTTTCTTTTTCTCTGAACGTGAGTTTTTATTGTGTAATTAAATAGATATATAATTAAATAAAAAATGGTTGACAAAACTCTGTCGCAGTAATAAAAAAAAATATATAATGATAATTTTATTGTTGTTTTTTTATTACAACATTTTTACGTAATTATAGGCTGTATCTACCTAGCCACGTGTGCCTATCGATATTATTGGTGTCAGTCGGTCCTGTGTAGGCAGCCTTATCTAATATTTCCGATTGAAATCTCGCACATGAACGCACTGCGACTTAAGAGTCAGTGTTGCCCTCAACACCTGCCACAGTGTATGGGACGCAGTAACCCCACATGGTGGGACTACTGTGCTATATTAAACTATAATCAAATGATTTCATTGCCAGAGCGTAGGCCATATAAAAGTAAGTACAAAATAAATACATCAATTAATATGTATAAAGTTTTGTGTTTACAATAAATATGTACATGTACCTATAGAATAGCTATCTACAAAATTAGAATATTAATCAATAATCCTCAACCATTAAGTGTAATAAGTACACTTAAATTAAATGATTACGAAGCCGCCTATCATTATCAAAGCACCTACTACCGTTACAGTGGCCAATACTTATATGCAAGTTATATCTTTTTGCAATGCTTTTTGCGATCTGTCAAAGATTTTTGTAGTTCTCACCCATACTCTAATGGTTTATATAAGTTTCCTCTTGTTATGTCATTATAATTATCGGCTTCCTGTTATTTGGTCACTCACCAGGTTTTTATTTAATCCCGATCGTCTACATTTCTATAATGGACCTACTATTTGTCACCGATGACTGTGCACACTGCGCTCGGCGACAGCTGCATCAATCACATTAACTAAACACTGGCTTTTAATTACCGATGTTGGAGTTATTCGTCCGAAAATAACGTTACTAGCAAACATGACGGGATGGTTTTTACGCGGCATTGCGCGACCAGTTTGTTGAATGAAACCAATAGGCTTACTAAAGAAGATAAAACTAAGTATAAGCCTTTCTAGACGTAACGAATACATGTCTAGAAACATCTATATTCTTAGTACCTAGGTAATCCTAAGTAGTAATCTAGATTAGGGCGATTCTAAAGCTGACACGTAATTAATACTGTCTGTGCTGGCAACGATACCTTGATGTGAAATATGTTTTGAGTTTCTTTTCAAGACCAGCTTAGTACAAATGAACCTCGGTACTTAAATGTCTAAAAATATGCATGGAAGGCAATTGGACCCTCTGCTCTGCATTTCTGTACGGAATAAGTCCGTTATTAATAATAAGGTTATTAATTTCGTAAGATTCTGCTGATGACTTTATGTGGGTTGTAACTACTGCCAAATAATCTGCTGCTAAGCAGTAACTGTATTTAGGGTAGGTACTGTGTTTCAGTTTGAAGGATAATGTAGCCAGAAAAATTACTGGGTACAGTCACATTTGATTCAGAGATCCTGATCTTGTTCATTGTGATTGTGGCGAAGAATCTATGTCACCCTTGCAGATCTGCCCATTGTACCTGAACACCTGCACGAAATAAGCTTACTACCATTGCGGTGGAATTATTATTCAAACATTGTTTAACCATAAACATGATAAGAAGTAGTTACCACTTACTATCAGGCTAGCCGTACACTTGTAGGTCGTCATATTACAATAAGATAATCGCTACAAACCCAGATTTTTTGCAGAAAGATATGTATCTCTTATGTCGGCCGTTATCCAAAGATATAATATCTTTTATCATGTGCATTGGTCATTTCAATATCACATGTCTATTAGACGTTATCGCAGAAGACACGTGAAGACTGCCGTCGGATAAATAATCAGTCCAACAATCCATTGATTGCTATCTCCTGGTTTCTTCTCACGATAAACAAAACAAATCAATTCTCTGATTCTTATCTAAAAACAATGTTTCTACACTTGAAAGATATAAGGAAACTCTACGCTTGTGACTCGAGCTCGTATCAGACGTCAGAAGCACTAGCCCTCGATACGTGCGCCACATTGTACTAATAAGAATACATAATGATATACAAACAATTGTGGTAAAATAATGTTTTTCTCACATCACTGATATCTGCGTCATTAACACAATTACAATTAAACGTATCACGTTTTCATTACAATTGTAAATAGATTACGAATTAATTACAGGCCGTTTTTCCTATGAAGCGTATCGCAGTGTAAATTGAGTGTGGTCAACTATTTTAAACTTAGTATTTTTTACTCGATTGCCTGCCAGCGATAATAGTTCTTACTTCTTAAATAATAATTATGTAATTAGTTTGTTGATGCTGGCAATGATTTCCGCACGCTGTCGATATCAATTGCAGCTTACGGGTTACTGTTCCGGGTACAAGTATACGTGTAAGATTTTTGAAATACAAAAGTTATCTTGATTACAGGCAGTTAGGTACATACTATAGGTAATGAAGGAAGTTCTATTAGTTTGCAACCCATAGTTCGACTGAAGTTGACAACTATGTGACTTTTCAATAAAAATAAAATAATAAACCAAAAATCCGTTTTTCATTTATTTAAACAGTAGGATTTTTTATATACACTCTAAAATTTTTTTTCGTAGATATTCGCGTTATATTTTATTGTACAGAATTAGGGTTTGCTCGGTTTGTCCACACTCCGCTGAGCTTGTTGAGTCTGAGTATTGTCTCACATAGGTAGCTAGCTACCTATTTACCCCGCGTTTCATTTCTTTTATCCAACACCCCGAAGAAATACCAAATCGACTAAATTAGTAAAACACAAAGAAAAAGCATTTTGATTCTATTGTAAACATTATGATCTCAACCTTCTCTTCTAACACATAAAGTTGAAAATGTCCCGTATATATTTTTACGTCCCAAATAGACCGGCTTACGCCCAGCGCTTTGCGAATTGTATCTGTTCGCAATTTTGTTTCGGCGACAATTGTAATCTGATAAGTCTACTATGTCAGTCTACTGCAATACCTATTCTTGGTACAAAAAAAGCCTTATTTCTTAAGCCACAATTAAATAGATTAATTCTAACAATGTCCCAAATATTGGTCCTTTGAAGAACTTCAGCGACAAGCCAAGATAGTCAAGACATACAAGATATCCTAGTGGTAGTAGTCGTAGTGGTAGAATTTTACTTACTCTCAGTGTATATTGTATCTAATAATGTTGCCGTATTTACACAATTTTCATGAGCGTATTCATACACAAATCTTTTTCATGTAAACCTTTTGTGGAAGGACCTAAGTAGTACCAAATATGTAGACTACACTAACGTTTACTCTGCACATGTACTTTGGAATCCAAAATAAACATAATTTATCACCGCTGTTTTGTGTAACAAATAAAAAAATAAGTAAATGTTGCTTCTATTCTGACGTCACGCTTAAATTTTAGGCTAAACGCACACGAATCTATGTATCCAGAGAAGTACATTTGATGTGACATATTTTTAGTCGTACCATATTGTGTTACCAAAATAAAATTTATTACTGTGTCAATGTCATGTTTACAGTTTAATTGGGGCTTATAACTATGTAAATTAAACTGTTGTGAAGAATTAAAAGTGAATTAGCTTAGATTAAGTCGCATAAGATTTCAAATATTCATTCTGAGTTTGACCTCGTACGATCATCGTTATTGTGATCGTCATTTTAGGTATCAGACATAAATATTTGATACAAGTATTTGTTTTATATCGGCGTGGAGGAAGAAATATGTGCAAATTAATTGTGAAAACAAATTATTTGAGTTCTTTTTACCTTAACTTCGACGCAAATCGAATTATATTATGTTACTTGAAAATATATTTAAATATGTTTTTCTTTTCTAAATAGTATAAATGTTTATTAATAGGTTAGTAATGTAGGACAATGTCACCGATACAACAAGTGTCTTCACTCAAGACCCTCACAAGTAGGTATTACAAGATTACAAACACTTTCAATGAAAATAGTTTATACATATAGTACCTAGTCTATGTATGTCTATAATATAACAAGGACCATAAATTGACTCAATAAGAAATTTATTGAACAGCTGTGGCGTATTATGAACTCTTCCGAAGGCGAAGCGATGATATTTTATCATAAAAGGGACTAAGTAACTAAAAGAAAAATATGAGCAATATTTTTGTATCGGTCATACTCAACAAAAAAGAGGACGAGTTGAAAACATCCTCTCTTATAAAACAATATTTGTTTAGGATTATAACATTTATGAAGGTAGATATTATATACACTTTCAAAAATGAAAACTGGTAAACACTCCAATAAAATAAGTTATTTTAGTCACATAAACAGGGGGCAAGCCTATTGGCATTATAATCCTTAACCCCTAAACATACCGGCGGGGTTACATTAGTATACCATTATGTTACATTACGGTTGCTTCGATATTTTTGAGAGATCATGTCACCCTGTACAGTCACGAGCACGGCCATATAAACACTTACAAAAGTGCTACAGCGATTTTTTCATGAATGAACGGTTGCAACGTTGTGATAACACCATTGTCACTATAGTATTGGTTCGTAAATACTGTGTTCATATTATATCATTGTATTAGTACTTTAGCACTTTTGTTAGTGTATACCTGTTTTTTCTAGTGACTGTATTTGTACCATTGTCGACTTTCGTTTATAAGTGAATGCTCTATTGTGAGTCGGTGAACGCACTGCCGCGTCGGAAGGCCGACCGGTACCGGCCGCGCTAAAACGGATCGTAACTGGTACCCGACCGTAATTGTTATTGTACTATTTGTTTGTTTACAGTGTAAGCCGGTCTTTTATAATGAGTTTTGACGTTTATAATACTTAATTATGTTTGATTAAAATTGAGGTTATGGTCCTAATGTCCTAAATAACCAAGCTATATCAATACAAAAAATCTATATGCCAATAATAACATCAAAATGTATGTCTGTCATTTCAAATTAAAGTTCAAACAATATGTTTATCATACCCGGAGTTTGGTTTTATACCGGTTAATGGCAATAGGCTAGCCCCTTATTACAAATACCTCTGCTTAACCCTTCGGAGAGTTCAGACGTGATGGTATGTTATAGTAAATTAGTAGTACTAAAATATTGGTGCTAACAAGGAGTATGGTACCTCCTCCTAGTAGATACACTAGTGCTGGGTCGGGAGCACTCCACTCCGCAGCGCTATCAGTCGAGTGCAACGCATTGAAACATCGCACCACACTCGATGTTGTTTATTACACATAGCACTTGTTAGCATGGCTTATTATTTTAAGCTGCTTTCAAGGCCGGGGCATGTGTAGTACTAATTTATAAATTTTTTGCCCTGCAGGTTTTTATATAAAATATATAAAATTATCGTGTCACAGTTTTAGTTGCCATACTCCTCCGAAACGGCTGGACCGATTTGTATGAAATTTTGTGTGCATATCGGGTAGGTCTGAGAATCGGCCAACATCTATTTTTCATACCCCTAAATGATAAGGGTGACCCACCCCTATATGGCAAAACAACGTTTGCCGGGTCAGCTAGTATACATCTAATATATAAAATTATCGTGTCACAGTTTTAGTTGCCATACTCCTCCGAAACGGCTGGACCGATTTGTATGAAATTTTGTGTGCATATCGGGTAGGTCTGAGAATCGGCCAACATCTATTTTTCATACCCCTAAATGATAAGGGTGACCCACCCCTATATGGCAAAACAACGTTTGCCGGGTCAGCTAGTATACATCTAATATATAAAATTATCGTGTCACAGTTTTAGTTGCCATACTCCTCCGAAACGGCTGGACCGATTTGTATGAAATTTTGTGTGCTTATCCGGTATCTATGAGAATCGGCCAACATCTATTTTTCATCCCCCTAAAATGACCCACCCCATATGGTAAAACAACGTTTGCCGGGACAGCTAGTATTATTAAAAAATTCTAGTATCGCGGTGTTTGTTACCAAACTCCTCCGAAACAGCTGGACCGATTTGTATGAAAGTTTGTGTGCATATCGGGTAGGTCTGAGAATCTGCCAACATCTATATTTCATACTCCTAACTGATAAGATAACCCTAAATTATTTATATTTATTGTGATTTATCATTGAAAAAGGCGAGCAACCTTTTATTGGCGGTATGAAGTTCGCTGTGTCAGCTAGTAATATTATAATTTTTCGTTAAAAAACTACGTACCTATATTTGAACTATACAGAATACATAACTTGTTTTCACGCGCCTCAAATATGACGTCTAACACCATCAATAAAACGTATTGCATGTACTGACATACATACAGTTTTATGGTGTCAATAAATAATCACAATACTTATCAACTTAACACAAGGTGACATACCACGGCACAATGTCGGGTCACTATCATTGTCAAGGTGTTTTTATTTTATTTAATAGTGACATTAACTTATTCAAACTGTGTACTAGATTAGTTGAGCATATATAGCATTTTGTAAAAGTAAAGATGGTTCTCATTATAACATTTCTTCTATTTTATTTACAATTTTCTTTTGAAAAGGTAAATATTTTATTATTTTAATGCTCTCAGTACTCGTATAATAATAATTAATAGAATACCTACATTGCAAAAAAGGAGTTTTAATTAAACTGCAGTTAGTGTTATTCCAGTCTGTCGCGTGGTCCACTGTCTGCTATCACAAACAAGGTCTTATTAAATTCCTACTTTATTTCTATTCCTACCGCCTTTCAATTTATTTACAAACATACATAAGTAGGCGTTTCTTTTAAACTTTATTGTAAGGCAATAAGGTTCGTATTGCCTTCATTTTTCCATGAAAACGAAAACGAATTCTTTCATTGTATAGCATAGCGCATAGCACATAATCTCCCACACTGAGACTGCATAATGGGCGGCGCTGTAAGCACAAGTTTTGGAACAGCCCTCCCGAGGGCAGATGGCGTGGCAGTCGCTAGTTCACCACGATAAGCTTGGGACCTACTACTGAGATAAACGTGCACTCAAACGCTACAAAATGTATTATTTATTATCAAAGTATGGACATTATTAAGAAATGTTGCCACTGTAAAAATATTTTCTCTTTGCTGTAAGGCTATGTATGAAAAATATTATCGTTTAAATATTTTTTTTGTAAAATAACAGAAGCATTTCTAGTTCCGCAGTTGTGATAATCGTGACTAGTTTTCCACGTTATCTATGAATGGATATCCTTTACAAACTAAATAAACACTACTTTTTGTTGTACATACTTTATGTTAAAATATTTATTACAGTTAAACTACCCGTGATCATAGAAATATTAGATGAAAGATCCAAAATACCCGCAGAATCCGTGAAAAGTAGTTTTGTATCAATGGCTAACATCCACATAAGTGCCAGACAGAAATCAAAATAATTGTACCTACTGGCATTTAAAATAAATGTTAATCTGTCAGCGCACAGTAATTAAAAGCCTGCGTTTGAGTCGGGATCCTTTCATGTTTCGACGTCGCAGATAGCGGGAGTCCTTGGCGAAACGTCCCCCACACTCAAAAGGCATATCTTTTCAACTTAACTCTCTTTCATGTGTAGTCAACTGTGCTTCTCGTTCTAGGACCATTTCTAGTTATTTTTGCAATTATCATAAATCTAGATCAAAGGGTATCTACGGTTTGAGGATAAAGGAACACTGAAAGCCTTATATAGTACCACTTCAGTAGTAATGTTTTAAGAGGCAGTTTGAATTCAGACTATAGTTTTCGTGTATCTATGTATCTATGATTGTTAAACTTAGGCATTTTGTTTTACATACATACATAGCTTCACACCTGTTTCTCATAGGGGTAGGCAGAGACTATAGATTGTTGTTTTAACATGTTTATATTACGTGTGCACTGCAATGGGTATAGGCACCTTGTCCTTCTTATAAAACAAGATATTACAGTGGTGCATTTTACTAGAAGAATTCAATTTAGAGAGCCAGATTTTTTATGCATATCACGTGATGAAAAATTTGCAAACCATTGTAATAATCGAACCGTAAACAAATACAGGACAGGAAATTTGAATATAATTGTGAATTTGAAATATCACACACGTGTTGACTTCCACAAACCAATACATGGGATATGCCTTTGAAACGAACTGACCGAGTCCAATCAAGACCGACAGTAACGTAAATACACAGAATGATACTGTTACAAGGCAAGAAGGTTCAGAAGTACCACAGACTTTTAAATAACTTTACATTTTACACCTAACAGAATTTACATACTTAGGTAATTTTTTGGAGATGTGACGTCTCGAAGTCCTCTGTGCAAAATTTAGAACATACACAAATAGAATTTAAATAATAGGTATGTCCTTAAAACATATCCATTATCATACCTGTGTACCAAAAACATTATTATGCCTAATACTATACTACGTACAGTACGTGCGGCATAACTTGGCCGAGGTGAAGTTAAATAAATAATAATAAATTGTGTACAGCGCAACCAAACACTGACAAACAGCTAACTTCAGTCCGACCAAGTTATGTCGCACGTACTGTACAGAACGGCCACACTTCCGAAATCTCGACATTGTTATATCGAATTTTGTCGCGCTCTTCACAGAACGGATTTTCTGTATGTCAAATTATATTCTGTCTATTTTATGCATCTACTGAAGGGTCCTTGCCTATTCGCTGGGTAGGGAGGCTGGGCTATTGACGGCAGCTAATTGCCCAGCCGCATTCGTTCGAAGGCACTGAGCATCGAACCCTCACCCTTCCCACCTTGTTGACCCAGTTCTTGGTACAACAGTTACACTTCTATAATAGGATTGATTTAATTAAGAATCTGATCTTTGAAAGCTACTGTTGGTCATTTAATTGCCATTTTTTCAGCTACTTGGTCCAAAAGAAGGTCAAACATAAATGCATTCACCAGACACTATTCTTTTAAAACTTGTTTCATTAACCTTCGCATATTTTTTTAAATCTTTTCGGGTCACTAATTGAACCCGCGTATTGCTGCAACAGTAACTGTAATTTACTAAAATACCGTTACATTTAAATAGTAAATGTATATAGAAACCGATCGAGATTACTGCCTTCTGTCTATCACACATAAAACGATAATTATAGGTTCCAGAATACCTTTTTGTCTGTATAAATTGGTAAAGTTTCCTAATTTCCTTCTGTACTGTACTACCAATTGACATAAACAAAGTTGGTTTAATGAATATAGATAGGCTTTGGATCAGCAATACTAAAGCAAAAAAGTTTTATTAAGAAACTTGGTAGTCCTAACAACTAGACGCTTTGGGGTAAAGTCTGGAGACAGAACGGGAGAGAGAGAAAGTATGAGACTAAGCGCCTTTTTCGAAACGCGTATCGACTTTACTTTCCCAGTTAGAGATGGCGCCACAAATTACTCGTACTAGGATCAAAGGTCAACCTGAGACATTCAATATTTATCATGTTTGGACATCCAGTTGGGGTATGTTGCTATTCTATTTTTGGTAATGGGCCCATGCCATAATAATATGGCATAATTGTTAGGATTAAATTTTGCAAATTTTAACAACGATGAAATTCATTTTATAAAGACCCATTTTTGCGGGACGCATTTTTGTGGTGATCCCACAAAAATGCGTACCGCGCCCACTCTACTACTGAACGAATTTCAGGCATTTTTAAAGAATCCTATTTTAGTCCAAGACTAAAATATTTACTTTATATAATACTAGCTTTTTGCCCGCGACTTCGTCCGCGTGGAATAGTTACTTTGTTCCATATGAACTTTCATCCTTTATTTGACCCCTACATAGGTCATTGCGATTTCATGCCCAGTTTCAGCCCGATCTCTCCAGTGATTTGGGCTGTGCGTTGATAGATCACTATGTCAGTCAGTCACCTTTGAGTTTTCGAAAATCCAAGAAGATTTATACTAAACTTTCATCCCCTATTTAATCCTTTAGGGGTGGAATTTATTAAAATCCTTTCTTAGGGGATGCCTACGTCATAGTAGCTATATGCATGCAAAGTCTCAGCCCGATCAGTTTAAAATTGACAAAGTTTCATACAAACTTTCATCCCCTATTTTATCCCCTTAGGGGTGGAATTTATCAAAATCCTTTCTAAGGAGATGCCTACGTCATAGTAGCTATATGCATGCAAAGTCTCAGCCCGATCGGTTTAAAATTGACAAAGTTTCATACAAACTTTCATCCCCTATTTTATCCCCTTGGGGGTAGAATTTATCAAAATCCTTTCTTAGGGGATGCTTACGTCATAGTAACTATATGCATGCAAAGTCTCAGCCCGATCAGTTTAAAATTGACAAAGTTTCATACAAACTTTAATCCCCTATTTTATCCCCATGGGGGTAGAATTTATCAAAATCCTTTCTTAGGGGATACCTACGTCATAGTAGCTATATGCATGCAAAGTCTTAGCCCGATCGGTTTAAAATTGACAAAGTTTCATACAAAGTTTCATCCCCTATTTTATCCCCTTGGGGATAGAATTTATCAAAATCCTTTCTTAGCGGATGCCTACGTCATAACATCTACATGCATGCCAAATTTCAGCCCGATCCCTCCAGTGGTTTGGGCTGTGCGTTGATAGATCACTATGTCAGTCAGTCAGTCAGTCAGTCAGTCAGTCAGTCACCTTTGAGTTTTATATATTTAGATTTTGGATAGATTAAATTTAAGCAATTATTTTAAAGGAATGGGTACCTTCGTAATGCTGTAACAAACTTATTGTTAAATTGACATGAAATGGGACGCTTTGTAACTTATCAAAAAAAAGGAAAAGTGAACTTTTATAATGATAAAAGCCAAATCGTGAAAGCAATCTAGTTATCTGAAGTTAAGAATAATGCGGCAACAAGCTGAACTTCTAGGACAATGAAATGTGTGACGCTATAAGTCTTAGCTAGCCGAAGTAAGGAACCCGGATAAAGGAACGCTACCACTTACGGAACTCTGAACGTAATGGATCTTTTGTGTTCGTTCTAATAATGAATCTATATGTGGTACTGATTTCATAATAATTAGATATTCTTATTATTAATTTTATAATAACTTCTGTCATAACAATGGATTCCCTATTGTTTTGACCTTAATATGCAGATCGTACTTCATAGAACGTTGTTGGAAAATCTAAAGATATGCGTTCTGCACGATGTTTCAGATATGGCTATATTAAAGAAATAATTCGTTTAAGTTACCATTTAATGATTAATTAAAAGAAAATCAAACGTATATTATATTAGAAAAGTCAGAGTTGCGTGCCTTGGATTCGAACTCGATACCTTTGACTTGGCAGTCCAGTGGTCACACCCCTAGGCTATCACTGCTTTTTTATACCTATTATATTAGACATCTTTTACGTTGCGACTATTTTTTACAAGCTAATTTTATAGAAGACAGTACTAGGTACTACTAAAGCCATCTATGGTCTTATCTACGTACTAAACGTGCTGTGAACACTGTTATGGTTGCAATTGTATCAATATTAGACTGGAAATTATGAAAAATATTAATTAGACATTTCGCGCTGTAGAATAATAATTAATGTTCAATTCAAATATCTACTCATATTATCATTCAGAAGTCCAAACCGAATAGCTAATAAACATATTTTTAAATGACCCATTGATAGCTTTAACCAGCTCGTAATTATCTATTGTCTGCACATCTGTGTGGTATACAAAGTGATATAATTTCACCACATGAAGGCGGGTCACGTCGATATCAACGTCATTACTTGTTCCAATCGAAACGTGCACCAATACGCACATCATAGTATTCAATCCATTTGATTGAAAACAGCATACACACTTACAAAAATAATGGCGACAAGACATTATCTTGTAAACCGGGACAGGATTTAAACGAGTTACCGTTGTGAGTTCTTAAAAGACTAATTGGCTAGTACATCATAAGTGTCCTCGAATCCCATAGCATCATGGTATGTGATGGTTCTGGTGGTATTCTGACATATCTATCTATCTATCTACTCAGCCTGTAACAACCACTGCTGAGTAAAGGCCTCTTCTCTATTACGCCACTGTTGCCGATCTTGTGCAAGTCGCACCCACAGATTCCCTACTGCCCTCACAATATCATCTGACCATCGGGCTGGTGGTCTGCCCTGCGATCGTTTTGCATCTCTTGGCCACCATTCAGTAACTGTTTTAGTCCACCTAAGATCGTCTCGTCTTGCCAAGTGCCCTGCCCATCTCCACTTAAGTCTCGCGATGCGAATACCTACATCTTCGACCTTCGTTTGACGTCTAATCTCGATATTTGGTATTCGATCTACGAAATGAATTCCCAGCATGGCACGCTCCATGGCTCTTTGGGTAACTCTGATAGTGGAAATGTGTTCCTTTGTGAGAGGCCATGTTTCAGATCCGTAAGTGAGAATGGGCAGCACACATTGATTTAATAGCTTGGTCTTTAGACATTGCGGAATTTTTGACTTGAGAATATCTTCCAGCTTCCCAAAAGCAGCCCACCCCAACTGAACGCACCTATGCCTATTCTGACATATGCTAACTTGAAACCATGAGTATTTTTTACCAAAAAAAATCCATTTTATCACGATTTCCATCACGAAATTCTCAAAGCAAAGGTGTCTATACTATATTTCCTAAAGTCTGAAAGTTATAGGTATAATTTTTAGAGAATGCATGTATTCAAAGCTGACAGTTACATTAAATATAACACAGACAATTGAACAGCAGGTGGTAGTCTGTTAATTGTTTTGCATTTATTTTGTATCTTGCTTGTAATGAATAGGTAGGTACTAAGGTATCATTTTTAATTTGATAATAACTGTTTGTCCTCCATTGTGTCCCCCATCAGTATTGTCTCGTCTCCGATATGATATCGTTCTTCTGTACCTTTGTGAAGCGTTAATAGCTGTCGGTGTTCTAGTCTTAATTAAAGCTTGTCCTAGGGAAATTATTACGATGCTTTCTACGGGGATGTAAGTCATCCCAATTGTTGTAAGTTGGCGAAACAATTTTGAGACTTATGAACTTTTAGGTAATCTGATTACTTTAAGCTACATTAAAATAAACGTTAACCACAATTACTTTATATAAAGTATCTTAATCAAAGTACGTATAGTTTAAGTATGACGCCACTTAATATTTCACCAGTCATGCTTGTCCGGCTCGAGGACCCTACCGTTACGTCGAAACACCTTCTAACATTAATTCCTCAAGACAGGATAATATCAGGACTTATAATGTCAGATATTATTCGCACAACCTTTTCTTTATAATGCGAAATGTTTTAAATAAAACATAACTGCAGTCGTAGCAGCTGTTGAACAATTCTCTGACGTTATTTTGTTTTAAAAAAATACGTCCTGAATCGCCGGCCACTCTAGTTTGTTCTACGATTCAGCATACAAATGAAATAGGTTCGCTTTATATAAAGGTTTTATTAAATAAAAATCTGATTTACTGCTCCGTTTCCCCCGCGGTAAGGTCAGGCTGGAAGTATTATATTATTAGTCTATTTCTATGAATAGAGTTTTTACGGACCACTGACAACTGAGAAAAGGACCGAGAAGTAAATATTGGATATTTTTCTTTTCTTGTGGTACAGGTGATGATTGTAATATACTGGAGATGAATGAAGCTTTATAGATGATTATTGTTGAAAGTGTTTCTTTTAGAATGTGTTATCATAAAAATGACCACTACAAAAATCAACTTTATTGATATCAGGAATAGTTACCTCCGTGAATTAATTGTAAGTTTTTTTACTTAACATTGCCTTGTGTAAAACTTACAAATAAAATTTAACTTAAAATTTCGCTATTGCCAATAAGTGGCGGAACCTAGCAATAATAAAATATAAAGCAAACAATAATTTAAAGTTTATTACGTTTGCTAACACGAACTCATTCATCAAACCCGCATTCAGCGGCACGTAACAAAAACATAATCGAGCGCATGTGGTCTCATAGCGTGGCCGCGCGGGTGCGAGTGGCGCCACTCGTGTATTATTTCAGCGCGAGCAAACCAGCGCCGAGTAACACTGCAATATGCCGTGATTGGATTAGGATAAGGGTTGCTATCAGCTATACTGTTAATACTACAATTAAATTAGCCTAATTTTTGTTACGTATTGGTTTACCAAGGATTTTTATTTTTATTTATTCTCTTTATTTATTTTCATACACATTATTTGTATTTTTAAATATTTTTATAAAAAGCAGAAAATATAAAAACATTTAAAAATATAAAAAATAGTAGCCCACCGGCATCGGGAACAGAGTCCAAGCTACCGGTGGTCAGGGCTCCAGGGAAAGGAACCTCCTAACAATACGTGCCGTATCTAGGAGTACCGCTTTCTGTATCAAGCCCTTGATCCAGCCACTCAACGAGAGCCTCCTTAGATGTTGGTCGAGACTCTTGGCTATTAAGCCATTGGCAGACACAACGATCGGTACAATGATCGCCGAACTCACCTCCCACATGTCGACAACCTCACGTGCCAAATCAAGATACTTTATTTGTTTATCTTTCTCGGCTTTCATGAGGTTCTCATCATGCGGGACGGTGATATCGACAATCATTGCACTACGCTCTAATCGGTCTATCACCACAATATCAGGCTTATTGGCAACAATAGTCCTGTCTGTGATAATAGAGCGATCCCAGTACAATGTGGCATGACCATTTTCGAGAACTGGGTCGGGCACATACCTATAGTACGGTACCTCCGATTCCACAAGTTTGTATTTCAAAGCAAGTTGCTGGTGGATAATCCGGGCCACCAGGTTATGTCTGTGCAAGTACTCACCGTTAGCCAGACGCGAACAACCAGATATAATATGTCGGATAGACTCTCCCGGACGGTGGCATGCCCGACATATGTCAACCGTACCATCCTTCACTATATATTTCCTGTAGTTGTTAGTCATCATGACTTCATCCATAATTGCACAGATAAAACCTTCGGTTTCTCCGAAAAGATCTCCGAAGCGTAGCCAGGACACGGACGCTAACAGGTCTACTCCTGAATCATGGAGAGCCCGATAAAAGCGTCCGTGTAGCTCTTTGCTTTGCCATACCTCCTTGCGATCGTTTGTACTCAGTACTACGGGTTTGCGCCAGTTCTCTTTGCCTAAGGAGAGCGGGGTAAGGCCTTTGTCCACTTTAACCACATCTCGATGCATCCCCACTTCGATTTTTTGGAAATATTCTCGGAGACTGCACACCTCGCGATTGTGGAGGTTTTTGGCATTTAAAAAGCCTCGACCTCCACACTTTCGCGGGATGTACAGTCTCATTACCGACGAACGTGGGTGATGCATTCGATATGCGGTCAACAGTGTACGGACCTTCCTATCCAGGGCATCTAATTCTGTCTGAGTCCACTTGAGTATGCCAAATGAGTACATTAAGACTGGCATGACCCAACCATTGAAGGCACGCACCTTGTTTCCTCCTGACAAAAGACTTTTTAAGACTTTTGTCAGTCGGCCAAAGAAACGCTCCCTCAACGATTGCCTCATGTCAGCCTCGTTGATGCCAAGTGCCTCTGACATACCCAAGTATTTGTAAGTCTCCGTTGAGGCAAGTGATCTAAGTTGTATGGAATCCGAAAGTTGAATTCTCTCAGATTCCACAACCCGCCCTCGCTTTACATGCATAACTGCACATTTCTCCACACCGAATTCCATTCTAATGGAGTCACTAAAGGTTTCCGTAATCTTCAGTAACTCCATCAGATCCATATCAGAGGGAGAGAAGAGCTTGAGGTCATCCATGTAAAGAAGGTGGGATATAACTTGACCACCTCGCCTCAACCGGTAGCCTAGCCCTGACCCTTCTAATAGTGTACTAAGAGGGTTCAGGGCCAAGCAGAACCACAATGGACTCAGACTGTCGCCCTGGAATATACCACGCTCAATCCTTATCGGTTCACTTATTCTTTGAATTTCTCGACATCCTGGATAGCGAAGAACTGTCCTCCATTGTCCCATACATGACAACAGGAAGGTGCGTAGAGTTGCATCTACTTTATACAACTCCAGCACCCTCATGAGCCATGTATGTGGCACTGAGTCGTAGGCCTTCTTATAATCTATCCAACATGTCGATAAATTCTTTCGAAGCCGGCGAACCTGTT
Source organism: Acronicta psi (assembly GCA_946251955.1). Taxonomy (NCBI): domain Eukaryota; kingdom Metazoa; phylum Arthropoda; class Insecta; order Lepidoptera; family Noctuidae; genus Acronicta; species Acronicta psi. Next base: position 13,720,428 of record OX276482.1, read on the forward strand.
GGCTTATGGTCATATCTATGAGGAGTAGCTCCTTAGTACCACGGGACCCGTTCCTACATCCATTTTGAGACGCAGACATAATTGAATTTTGATCAATATGATTACAAATTTTTGCTCTCAAAATAGACGTAAGAAGCTTATAGACCGTCGGTAGACAAGTGATAGGTCTATAATTCTTGGGTTCCGTAGTACTACCAGACTTATGGAGCAGATGGGTGATTCCAGTAGTAAGGAATTGTGGTAGCGTCCCAGATTCTAAAGATGACTGAAATTGAGACGCTAAGCGAGCATGTGAACTACGTAACCATTTTAACCAAAAATTGTGCAGTCCATCCGGTCCTGGAGCTTTCCAGTTTGACATAGGATGGACTGCACGGGCCACGTCTTGGGAGCTTATTAGAATTTCCTCCATAGTTGTTAGTGGTTCACACGCTCGCTCCACATCACATATCCAATCATCTTCAGTATGACTGACGGGAACTGACCAGATGTTACTCCAGAATGATTTCATAGCATCATCATCCGGCCAGCACGCGCCATTCACACCATTATCAGGACGCTCCCAATTCCTGTACACCCATCTTTGATCACTCTGAAACATGCGATTCTGGGAATACCGCTCCACACGTCTCTTATACCTACGGATACGGTTTGACCATGCATAAACCTTCTGCTTCAGGAAGTCGATGCGCTCCGTGACACAGGATATATAATCACGGGGGTTTATATCAGTCCCCGAGAATGCCTGTTTCACAAAGCGCATCACTCTAGGGCGAGTATTGCCCTCCCTGAAGCAGATTAACTTGCCAATAAGTGCTCTAGCTCCGTTGATACGCCGCTCAATTCTGCACTGCCAGGCCGGTACCGCAGGCTTCGGTCGTGTAGCTCCATTAGATTCTGGGAACTTTACTTGAGCTACACGACACGCAGCAACAGCCGCACAATACAGAATTGAATGGGTATCACGAAGGTCTTCACTGCTATCAAAATAATCTCTTAGCAGTGAATCCAGAACACATACCAGCATTAAGTTTTTGTTATGCATGGGCAAACGAGGTAAAAGTGGTCTAAATTCAGGTGCAATGGCACGATATTCCCGAAGCGCATCCTCCAAAGCACTCCTCAGCTGTTCATTGTACTGGGTACTTACGTTTGTAGTCCTGTCATTACTCTCCACGTTCGTGTGATCTGACTGTAGTTGAATCACTTCGCATCGCGGTGCTACATGTTGTATCGGTTGAGAAATGACACGACCACTCAACGCTTCCGAGCGTAATTGATCAAGTACGGAGTCATCCAGCATATGATTACGCTGAATGACCCGCACCTGATCAGACAATCGTTGAGCCGACACGTTGATCGCTGGTTCAAACTCCTGAAACAGAGAGAGCATCCGACCACGATACGCAGTCAGGTTAGTTCCCCCCTCTGTTGCCCCAAAGTATGCGCGCATGACACTTTTATTTATTTGAGGTGTCCATCTCATGCGCTGCACACTTCCACCGAAAGCGGGGACACTGTCAGAGGCCGGTGGGCCTCCTTGTCCCAAGCTGTCCGGTGGCCGGCGGGCTCCCCGCCGACGTACAGGTGGTGGCGACGTCGGCGGAGAGTAATACTCGTCGCTGGAGCTCGACACTGTTGCAGCGCCGCCCGGTGATGTTCTTCTTCCTCCATTGTGCGGCTGCTGCAAGGTGGAGCTCAGCGACGAGTCCGGAGCTGATATCGGTGCTTGAGTTTTATTGGCTTTTGATCTCGTCAACATCAGGAAATCATTTCAGTGCAAAAGTGCAAAAGTGCAGCGTATTTTGTCATCTGTCATCTTTGAAAATTTTTTATTGTTATTGTTTAAGGTCGTAAGGATTATGTATAATATAAAATAAAACTGCTTCATGAAAACTAAGGATTATGTATAAAATAAAATAAAACTGCTTCGTGAAAACTATTTATTATCTATTATTATTATTATTGATTTACCAAACTGAATACTTTAAGCTGTAAGTTGTCGAAAAAAATTACAGCGAATTTATTGTCAATGTTACCTACATAATTGCAGCGATAAACGTCAACACGTTTCCTACAAAGAAGGAAGAAAGTATTTAAGTAACCTTAAGTAGTTTGGGCGAAAAATTAATATAAATCCACATTAAAATGGAGTAAAGTCTACACAAATGAAATTCAAGTGTCTGTTTGGGTCTAAAACTACTAATAAATACATTGTCTGTCTATCTGACTAAAGGTTTGTATCGAATACTCTGCTGCGAAACGTAATATACTCGTACAATATAACGTTTGCATAAGTATTTCCTGCAATGTGGAGTCTTTCTAGTAGTTAGTAGCCCTAATGCCTAATCCGTGCGTTGAAAACTAAAACAAAATAGTTATGGACACGCGGGGCGGTAACAATGCTGGTTTTGTACCACAGCTGGACCGGCAATGGATATAAAACAATACCCATAAACACAAACAAAAATATTGTTTCATTCATTACAATTTGTTAATAACGTTTTTACTTAGCCAGCTCCCCACTCGTAAAAATCAGTTGTGGATAATACTTTTAATTCAACTTACTAATCTTTCTTACTTTATCAACTGTGAGTTGTTTTAATAATAGAAGATTTAAGACTACGGATTGTATTTACCATAAAGACATCAATAATAATTTCAAAATGAATTTCTGGTCCTTTTAAGCCTAAAGATTTATATCCGTCAGTACAACGTCACTTAAGTCTCGCATTTAATTCTTAAAGCGTTTTCTTAATCAATTCTGATTGATGACCTACTCTTTAATTGTTCAAATTCATCAACAAATACTGTTTTAAGAACTTAAGTTATTCTGAAGCGGTGTTATTCATCAAGAGGATCTTTTTTCTCGGCACAATTAATTCAAAGCTTGAGTTTATTTCTCAGAGCTATCTCTGCGGAGTGCTCGGTCTCCGTTTCTCTTGAAGAACGACAGTTGCAAAATGAGTTTTTAGATTTAAACACGTTCTGTCAACACTGAGAGTATATGTGGGATGTGTGTTGATTATACATGTATCATGTGTCAGGGTATCATTTTGTGTAGCATCACATTTTGATTTATTTTAATTAAAACCTAAACAGCTTCGTACATAGCTTATAAGGTCCCAAATATTTAAATAATATCAAAGAAAATTATTATTGATTAGTTGTACTTATGTAAAAAGAAGTTTATTTAATGTTTCTTTATTTGGTTACCTCTATAGATAGGTACAGTACTGTTTATATTCATTTAACTTAACTTCGTTTGATACTCGGAAATGACTTATTTTATAATTGAACCAAAATTAAGTTCAGAATTCACTTCTTAAGGCGGCGACATACGTGGATTGCGCGTTTTGGGGGTACATTAAAACGTTTTTTCTCCCTAATCTTTATCGGAAAAAATCCAAAAAAAATATATGTTAATCTACACGATACAGAGCAAGTGCGTCTCGGGCCAGATTTTTAAAAAAAACATTTGAAGTATTAAAAATATATGAACAAAGTAGCCTCCGTTTTCTTCGTTACAACCTTTTTTCTTTTAAACTATGAACTGTAGGATTTTTTTTAATCCATCAGAATATTAAATAGTACTATGCCGAGAGTACTCTCGGCTCACTTTTTTGAAAAACTTTTTTAATTATTTTATATGATTTTTTTACGTAATCGATACTCGCAAGTTCCCTGAGCAGCCCCTCTGTCGCCCAATACTTTAGTGCGGGACGAGGCGCCGTGCTGAACGGACCTGTGCCACTTTTTTCCGCAAAATGGAGCTACATACTCGATACTTTTGTGTATTAGTAGTAGTATAAAGGCTTTATCAGTGTGTGTAAATCTTACAATGTTTTGATAGGGTGAGCACGGTGCTAGCTACAAAACAAAATTTTAGCAGCTCGGGATACTATTTTAATTTTTAACTAAGTTCAAGTACAATGTTACCTTGCGTGTTAATATGCAATTATTTTTTAAATTATAGGTACCTATTGATTTTAACTTTATAATGTAAAATAATTTTTAAATTAAATTCAAGATGGCGAACCTACTTATTTTTTTCATTAAATGATATGGGTATCAATTTCGAGGTTTTTTGGGGTGTTGATTACGAAATTGCCATTTGTTTTGAAATCCAAGATGGTGGACATCATTTTTTTTGTCATAATTGACATGGGTATCAATTTCGAGGTTTCTTGAGGTGTTGATTACGAAATTGACATTTATTTTGAAATCCAAGATGGCGGACATTTTTTTTCCAAAACTGTGACATGGGTATCAATTTCGAGGTTTCTTGGTGTGTTGATTACGAAATTGCCTTTTATTTTGAAATCCAAGATGGCGGACATTATTATATTTTCATTAATATGACATGGGTATCAATTTCGAGGTTTCTTGGGGTGTTGATTATGAAATTGCCATTTATTTTGAAATTCAAGATGGCGGACATCATAATTTTTTCATTAATATTACTTGGGTATCAATTTCGAGGTTTCTTGGGGTTTTGATTATGAAATTGCCATTTATTTTTAAATTCAAGATGGCGGACATTATTATTTTTCTATTAATATGACATGGGTATCAATTTCGAGGTTTCTTGGGGTGTTGATTATGAAATTGCCATTTATTTTGAAATCCAAGATGGCGGACATTTTTTTTTCATAAATGTGACATGGGTATCAATTTCGAGGTTTCTTGGTGTGCTAATTACAAAATTGCTCTTTATTTTGAAATCCAAGATGGCGAACATTATTTTTTCATAACTGTGACATGGGTATCAATTTCGAGGTTTCTTGGCGTGTTGATTACAAAATTGCCATTTATTTTGAAATCCAAGATGGCAGATATTATTATTTTTTCATTAATATAACATGGGTATCAATTTCGAGGTTTCTAGGGGTGTTGATTATGAAATTGATATTTATTTTGAAAAAAATTGCGCATTGTATAAAAAATATCTTTTATACATTATAATATACCTCCACGGGGCACGCGATGCCAGCGGTACCTACGGCCTCCGGCAATATTGACAGATAGCTAGGTAACTAGACAGATAACAAATTAGATTTACTGTAACTATAGGCAAGTGTATAAATATAAGAAGTATGGTCTACGCATACTATATGAGTTAGCCATTTGGGTTATGCCTATTGTTATCAAATCTTAAAAATATATAGATTAGAAACGTACCCATTTACCATTTTACCCTTTGTATTGTCCTCTTGAGTCTTTAATTTCGAATTATGTTTTTTACATTTTCTTTTGTCATCCATTTTGATAATATAAATAAACATAATTATAACGCACAGAATTACTTTATTACAATTACAATAACGACTTAGTATATTTAAATAATTTATGTACACCAATACACGCTAATATTAAATATTATTATGTACACAGAGACAGACACACAAAAATAACCCCATTATATGATTACTAAAAATCGATGCAAGTATTACGAAACTACGAGTATGTAAGTACTTCGATTTACAAAGAAAAGTGTCGCAGGTCCATTCAGCTTAGTGTCTCGTCCCGCACTGAACTGAAGTTTTAGGCAAGACTCGACAAGAGGGGTAGGTCTCGCGATTTGCGAGTTAAACGTAAAAAAATAATTTTAAGTAAATAATTAAGAGTTATTATTACAAAATCTGTTAATAGAAATGTTTGCTTGTTACTTGCTTGTTTTTTGCCTACACATTTTGTTTTTTCTAATTAGTTATTCTAATTAGTTAGAAAAAACAAAATATATCTATAAGCAAAAACTTGTTATCAGCTATCAGTTGACCAAGTTGCTGCTACTTAGCTTTTAATTAACTGTAAGTTTTCCGTGCAATAAATAAATAATAAGCAAAAGGTTCCTTCAGTATCATATCTAAATTTCTTATAGAAAAAATATTATTCAACGAAAACATTTCTATCAGTAGAGGTATTATAAATTCAATACAAGTGTTTTTTTAAAGAACTCCAAAACATTTTATGCCATGCCTTTAAACTGTCAATTGATATCATATATTATCTTAAAGTCCAACACTGATAATAATAACAAGCAAACAAACCTTTTTATCATTCCGTATAAAAAACTATAATATTTAAAATTATTTATTTAATCGGCCGAAAAATGTAGACAACCCTAGTCTAAACGGCAGTCAATGTGTGAGTGCAACGCGTAGTCAGTGCCAGGGGGTGCGGCAGCGCGCGCGGTGTTTTTCATCGGGAACGCCCACTCGAGCAAGGTCAACGGCGTATATCGCAGTCTTAATCGGAGCTGCAGGAAACACAAAGCACATGAACCTAATTACAAAGCCAGCTGTTTTAATTTTCATGTAATGGACTGCAGTGCCAACTGTAAGCGCGTAGACTGAAATTAAGAGACATCGCAATAACCATTATACACCGTGGTCCCTGGCCAACAGTACCTACGTAATAACGTGCATTTCGTAAATTGCAATTTTAATTTCATAAACAATCATAATAACGTAACCAACATTACCAACATTGCTTTAAGTGGAAATGAAAATTCATCATGAATGTACAATTTATTTGAATTTGTAGTAGTAAACATGATTGCTGCGCTTGAGATTTAAATGGTTTGGTAAAGTGCTATTTCAATCTCGATTTGCTGTTAGCCCGTCAAGCAACGAATTACAGGCATAATAGAAAATTAATTGTCGTTGAACGCATTTGGTTTATATTCAAGGTTATATTTTAAACAGTCTGGCTCATGGGTTATTTACAGTCTCACCAATATGCACGTTTCGATTATAATTTTTGGACTCCTATTCGTCTAATAATGTGGATGCGTAAAGATCAGACAGCGGTATTTGGACTGAAATTTATCGACTAGATGCACTTTACAAATCTGGAAATCTCAAAGGCAGGAAAAAACATGATTAGGATAATTTACACTATTTTTTATACCACTAAGGTGGCAAACAAGCATACGGCCCGCCTGATGGTAAGCGGTTACCATAGCCTATGGACGCTTGCAACACCAGGGGTATCACTCGCGCGACCCTAACCCTCTAATCTTAGAGGTTTATGGAGGACTCACTGCGCCGAAAATTTGAGGGAATATTCCTCTTACTGCCACAGCGCAGCGCATCCTTAGAAGAAACTTTACTCTTCCTCTCTTAGGAATACAACACACAATAAAGTGTGTTATTTGGCTGCAGTTTTTTGTAAGATGGAGGTACTTCCCCAGATGGGCTGCTCCAGATTTGAGCCATAAATGGCTGTGCCCTACCTCTCTTATACAACTTTGTATATTTAACACAAGTCGGTAGTAATATCGTATTCCTTTGTCGACAGAGCGTATAATCGGGTTGCGCCACCTGATAGCGGGCTTGGCGTTCCTGGCGACCACCACGTCGTACGCCACGCGCGTCTCCATGAGCGTCGCCATCGTCGCGATGACGTCCAACAACAGCTACAACTACCCGGTGAGTTACTTCTTGTATTCTCATTACTATATTAGTACTAAAGAAGGAAAAGGCAGAAGAAGTGAACTCTTCAGGAATGAACTTATGCTTCCGTATGTCAAATTTTCATACAAATTTGACATATGGAAGCATTACTTTACGCTTAGCATCGTCTCTGAATATTAAGCCTTAGATCCTTGTAACGTGATCCTGTGTGTATCCTTATTTTCATAAGGTATTATTCCGGCAATTAATATACAACTTAAACTTAGGTTAAGATAAGGCATGATTGAAAGCAACTAAGGTACCCGGTATTGATAGCAGTTACTTCAATCGGTATTAAATTATAATATATAAACTGCGAGTGCACGATGATAGCTAGATTTTTTATGGCTGTCGTTAGTCAAACATCCGTATTACTAAATAATAGCAGTTTCATAGGTATTGTAGCTCCCCTATGAATGTTGTTTTTGTCTGACCTTTGTATTGTATCAAAACGACATTGTCACTGCTTCCAAAAACTCTATAACAAGCGTGAATCCGTTTTTTAAATAATAATATCGTATATAGTTGGTAAAAAAAATTGGTTACAATATAACGATTACGATAAACCAATAAAATTCAGCTTCGGCAGTATTTTTTATTCGGAACTAAAGTAAACTTGAACGTAAAATAAAAGGTTCAAAGTTAAAATTAGTAGGTACTAACGACTAAATCCTACTTTATCACGTAAGCGAAAACCTAAAATCGACTTCAGTACGCTGAATTCAACACCTAGTCGTAACCGTCGTCGCCATCTGTGCGACGTGAAACAAAACACTTCAGGGAATTATCCCTCCAATAGTCCTCTTAAATCCCCTTTATCTGGCAAAGGCGTTTTTTAGGACTATTTATGTTGAAAGCGGAACTTAGGGCTGACAAATGAGAATAGACATACTTACGAACAAGACTGAAAAATCCTGTAAATTCTGTGTATAGAGCCGAGATCGAGTTGGTTGAGGTAGTAAAATTATTTCTAGTTACTTCGTTTTTTTTAAAGTTTTTATATAGTACTTATTAATTTCTTGAAAGAACATTACTTGCGAACTTTATATTAAAAATCTAGATCGAGTTTAGCATAAAATATAAAAACTACTTTACATTTCTTAACTATGAAACTATTTAGTAACAACTTTTTTAATAAAATAGATATTTTGGCAAACTAGTAAGGTAACTATGTAGAATTAATATTTTCTTGTCTCTTGAGAAAAAACTTACTTTGAAGCCAAATATATCAATTATTCACGCTAAAACGATCCAGAGGCAGCCCTATAAAAAGCAATCACCAAATAGCAAAAAAAATCCTCGACTGTTCCTGCGGTATTGTCGCAAAAACTGTCGTTTGAACGTGGACTCGTTCAAGTCACGTGCCGACTAACGACGCTCGTACGACTTGTCGCAAAAACGTCATGTCTGCCGTTTGTAATGGGTTAATTGTTAGCAATGTCGACGTCTAGGCTTTTGTTTTCGACGTATCATCGGGATCGGAATAGTGTATGACTTTTAAAGTACACATTTGGGTTCAATTGGGCCTAACTAAAAATATTTTACTAACATATATTCTACAAAATACTTTTTAGTATCAAGGTGTTAGTGTCTAAAATGTACTGACAATTCTAAATTACTTCGTGTAAGTAAAAGAGCTTAAATAAGAGGTTTCTGACCAACAAAGTATGGTCAAAATAATACCCTTTAGCCTTTTAAGAAAAATTATATTGTAGTGAATGGTCCATAATACATAATAGGCCAATATCCAATATTATTGAAGATTCACCAGCTGGTTCTGATGTTGTGTACATAAACTAATACGTTTGGTGCTTTCAGTCGTATAATACCTTTTATTACTTCAGGCTATGGAATTTAATGTTATAATAATAACTGCATTAAATAACTGTGTATGTTTTTATAAGTATCATAATAAAACTAGAAAAAAAAGTTGGTATACCCGTTTTCTTATTCAATTTTAAAATCATGTGTTTTACATATAATATAATTATGTTTTGTTTAAATAAAGTATTAGTTTACTTTTTACTAATTTAGATATTTTTTCGCTATTTACCTGCAAATTAGAGTTTTTGTTGTATATTTGGTGCCTACGACTCGAAGGACCAAAATTTTATCTTTGATTATTATTTTACTTTGTATTATATTCCATGTTGTTACTGTAACCTTCTATCACAGGTGTTTGACTGGAGTCGAAGTACGCAGGACACGATCCTGTCTTCCTTCTTCTGGGGCTACTTCCTGCTGCAAGTCCCGGCGGGATACCTCGCCGGTCGCTTCGGCTGCAAGTACATCATGCTGATATCAATGACCACCACCGGCATCGTTAACTTGTTTGTGCCTACGGCTGCTATTCATGTAAGAAATTTATTGGTTTTAGGACACTTTTGTGCCCATTTTTCATATTTTATCGACGGTTATTATGCCTTCACAGAACAATGAGATATTAATCATTTTTATTTTCGTGAAACTGTTGAAATTAGACTGACTATTAAGAATCGCATCGGACATGAGTCATGACAGTGATTTATAAGAGACCTTTCGCTTCGATGTGGCATATAATAAAATCTCAATTTAATTAAAAATTAAAAAAAATACAAAAATTAATTACAACACGACGTAAATCATATTTTTATGGCCTACAGATGTTTTGGGTCTGATTAAACTACCTATTTGTGAATATTAGATTTGCGTGGGAGAACAGTTCCTTTACGAAATTATCAATAAAGAAGAATTCTTTGAAATTACAATACATTTTGCAAATTAGTTTAGGCCTATAATCACATGAAACTTCGAGAGGTCTTCGGGTGAAAACAATTTGGCGGAACATTTGGCGCGGTGCCAAGTTCACAGCGATTGTTAGGCATTGGTGCTGATGTACGCTGTTGACAAACCTCATAGCGTTCTTATTGCGTTACCTATAAGTACCGGAGCAGTTTTCCAAGCCACCACTTAATGTTACTCGACTTTCTTGAATTTATTGTAATTGTAAATAAAGTGACATGTCGCGTAAAGGCATTAAAGATAAGCCAAACGCTGTGATATAAACTGTATACTGTATACTAGATGCGTGCGTGAATTCGTAATAACAAAAAATATTTATAACTATTTACACTCTACGCTATTTCATAGGTGCACACCGTTGGCCTACTTTGAACATAAATCTTCAGAAAGTATATACCTACTACTTAGTAACTAAAGGACACAAGAAAATTTATTTATTTTCTTACTGTACATGGACACAGCTTTATGGCAGATTAGTGTACATTGTACAACAGAAGTCATTAAGCTACATAAATTACAAATTTTAAGAGATACCCAGAAAGTTCGAAATAATGTTAGTAAGGAATGCAAGACAGTGCGGAGCTGCAATGTGCTGTGTGTGTCCGCATAATTACATCCAGTGCCCGCCCTCGCAGTGTCCTGCTAACAGAAAAGACCAAAGATTGCCACAGAATGTAATATAATGAATTGAGAACAATTTGTTAATATGTGTGTACCTACTTATTTATCTATACATACCAGTACAGGTACACCTGTATTCGCCTAAGGGTGGGTACCTGCACACTGAGGGTGTACTAATATACACTCTCAGTGGGCGAGCAAATTAATTGACACAAATGCAAACTCTGAGTTGCTATTAAGTATTTCGTACCTAAAGACCAGAAACTCATACTCAAAAGCGGCACTCACAACTTCTACACCAATGAAGCATTTAATTATCTAATCATTTCTTTTTTATATTACTAAAAATAACTAGTGATCATAGCATGCAAAATGCTTTAGAAATACAAAAATTTTGGGATATTGGTTATTTATTTATTGTTATTTATTCCGAGGCGAATTGGCAGATTTTATTTATAATTACGTAGTACAATTTAATTGTATCTAAATATGATATACGCAAAGAGGTTATATATTAGTGATGGCGGCGCGTGAAATGAGAACGTTAGCACTTAAATGGTTTATGGCTAGCTGCTGGTAAGTGTTGTTTATGCATGTACTCGTGGTGCTCATTGCTTGGCTCTGCATTTAATAATTCATTGATAAAGCAAAGTTCAGGTGGGCTGGGCCCGGAAACAGATTTATAGTTCTTTGCTTTAAATAATGCTTTGAGCGTATAAACGTAATAACAATAATTTGACTATACATAACAATGAATGGCTTCATAATATTTTATATAACATTTTTATCATATGCACAGAGGAAGGGTCTAGGCTTCTAGCCACTAAATTGATGAGTACTTGCTAGCGGATACCACCTATCAACAAAAATCTGCTGAGCATTTCTACTATGTATTACTCCAAATTCTTATTATGCTATGATCTGTAATATATATTTTTTTAATTTTATATTATTTTATGAATAAATACGAAAATTAATTATAAAAATAATGTCTGTAAAATTTGATTATGTTTGAACAGAATCCATTATTTCAAATCAGAATATAATTGGTCTCGACTCACAACAGTACCACAGTATCGCTGGCGACTGTTTACATTTCTATGTATAAAGGCCGCCCGTGTGTTTGTGGTTCTCGCGCGGAAACGTTTCGTAAACATATAACTCAATGAAAGGTTCAGTGGGCCGGTAAATATAGTATTAAACATACTCATGTTTAGCGTAAAACTGTGTTTTTAAACCAATAAGTTGACAAATAGTCCGCCTGATGGTAACTTTGACCAGATGGATTAATTATTTAATCTAATGAAAGAAACGCAATGAACCTACACCTTCCAAACTGTAAATGATGAACTCTAATTATTTTCAAGCAACGTAAGACCCTACAATCATTATGGGTGTAATATTTTTCGTGATAATGAATTCCGGAGAGCCAACACGTTCCCTTTCAATCAAATAACGAGGGTTAGTTATAAATTGGGATCGCAAACGTATTATTGGGGCACCATGTATCTGTGCCCTGGGGCCGAGCTGAACAGAACGCTCGCATTTGTTACAGAAGGCGTTAAGGCGAAGAAGGCAGAGCTAAAATATTAATTATTTAATTAAATTTTCCCTTTGTTAATGTGGTGGCTGATGATTTGAATGGTTTCATGAGTTTACGTCAGTTTAATCTGCATCAAGGAATAAATGATAATTAATAGCCCAAGGAGCTGAAGGACTCATGTATATAATGATTAATGGTCTTGTTATTCAAGTTTTACCAGAGCCGATACCTAATTGCGGTCCTGTATATTTATCAAGATTCATTATATAAACTACAGCTACACACAGTAATTAAATAGTCACTTAACGAATTTCAAATAATATTGTAGTACATTTTCAGTATTTCTAATATTTCCACTACCATTAAATTATGTAATTAAACTTGGCTTCAAAGCAACGATAGTTTCAGGCAAAGTTAAATTTATGCGTGAGTTGCATTATAATATAAGTTTCTGATTAAGTCCAGAACATAATAGTAATAGGTTTTACTGAAAACGAAGAGGATCTTTAGAAAGTCGGGTTTATTACATTCACTCAGTACAGCTTGAAGGTGAAAACATTTGTTTGAAAACAATTGTTGCCGAGTTCTTTATACCTTCACTAAATAATTTTTGTCACTGCGCTATATCTAGACGTATTTTAATTTAGGTCTGTGCTTGAAAAGAATCTCCACGAGTTTACATACAAATGAATGTCGACCCATTTATCCATCAATATCTGGGTAGTTTAATTACCACGACGTATAACCTAACCTAAATTAAAAATTTAGATAACCCCCGACACGAAATGTAATTTGCCATTTTGTGGTGGCGGCCATCTTGGATTGAAATTTATCATAGTGTATTGTATTCTCCTAGTTAAGCCCTTTCATTTGATACCAATATTGAGGGAGTTGTGAAAAAATATGTAATTCGCTATTTTGTGGCGGCGGCCATCTTGGACCGATTTTGATCAAACATAGCTAAGAACACTCCCAACTATTTCACCTTTCAAATAAAAAAATCATAATCAAAATCGGTTCATCCGTTCGGGAGCTACGATGCCACAGACACACACACACACACAGACACGTCAAACTTATAACATCCCGTCGTTTTTGCGTCGGGGGTTAATTACAAAACACAAATATATGACGGCGCCATATGGGGCACGGCAGGTAAGGCAGGGCAGCAGGCACGAGCCTGTATTTGTGTCAGATGGCATGGTGATTACTATCTTGTGGGCAACAGATGGGTAATGCTGGTTCAAACAATAAAACACAGAACTCGTACTCATAAGTCATTATATTTGGTTTAGACTGAGTACGCAATATTACAATACAGACATCCCCCAAAACGCCCGCCCTTCGCAGCTTCGCTAGTGCTATCTTATGAGGAGAAGAAGCCGCGGAAGAAACTCCTCAAGCACATTTGTCTGTTTACGAATTTACGATTACCAAGCTACATTTGAATTACGATTCAGCAATAGCAATAACCTGGTAGGTAGACTATAAAGAAAAGTGAGTCAGTCAGTCAATCAAACCAGACGTCCGCACGAGTCTACCACCGAATACAAAGTGAGGATGCGCAACTGCGTGAGGCACAACCGTAACTGCGCGAAGCACGATAACTACTGCGTAAAGCACAACCACGACCGCAACCGCGTGAAGCACGATGATAACTGCGTCCGCTACTGCGCCGCTGCGCATTTTATGTGAAGTCGTTGGTTCCATTCGACGTCACCAGGGGCGCTGTCATCTCAATAGTGTCGCCGGGTGGCGCTGTAGTCTAAAAAGAGTCAATTGGACGTCCGTGATCATGTCCGATGCCGACACGGCCATACTGACAAGTCACACGTCCTCGTGTGTATCTGTAACATAAATCTCATTTGCAGCAAACATTTCGCTCGGCCTAACCTGACCACGAGGTTAACACGCTTTCAAGTCTTGAAAGATGAAAAGTTTCAAAAGATATCTCATAAGTAGACACAATCAAATAAAGTTAAGTATTGTACAGTGAACTTAACACAACAAATCACATCACCAACAGACCCGGCTGCTCGGCAGCGTAGTCTCATCGAGACCCAAAAGTGGCCAGAGGCCCAAACGTGGTCAGAGACCCAGCCACAGTACATCTAGCCGCGCATTGCGCCCTGAACGATTCATAGAATCGCAGTTGCAACTACGACTAGACTGTACAGTTTGTTCCAAAAGTGGTCAGAGACCCAGCCACCATACATCTGGCCACGCATCGCATGACCAGACTACAGTTTGTTCCTAACGCGGTCTGAGACCCAGCCACCATACATCCAGCCGCGCATCGCACGACCAGACTGTATAGTTTGTTCCTAACGCGGTCAGAGACCCAGCCACCATACATCCAGCCGCGCATCGCACGACCAGACTGTACAGTTTGTTCCTAACGCGGTCAGAGACCCAGCCACCATACATCCAGCCGCGCATCGCACGACTAGACTGTATAGTTTGTTCCTAACGCGGTCAGAGACCCAGCCACCATACATCCAGCCGCGCATCGCACGACCAGACTGTATAGTTTGTTCCTAACGCGGTCAGAGACCCAGCCACCATACATCCAGCCGCGCATCGCACGACCAGACTGTATAGTTTGTTCTTAGCCATATCAGAAAGAAGGCACATCAGAAAGATACGTTCGTTCGTAGCTGATACGTTCGTTCGTAGAAGAAACATAAGTTCGATTAAAATTCAAATTTTGTTAATTAGTTAAAATTAATGGACGAAGCAATAATAGCAACAGACATTACTAGCAAACTTGCCGGTAAGCCCGAGATAGTAGATGGGTTAAAGTAACAGCCTTTCTTTCTGATAAGCTCCAAACATCTACAGACATTACTAACACACTTGCCAGTAAGCCCGAGATAACAGAAAACAAGATACTCTCTGGTATGTGTACCCTAGTCCAATATTAACTGACCCCAAACATTAACAGACATTACTAGCACACTCGCCAGTAAGCCCGTGACACCAGTAAACAAGGTACATACAGTACCAGGCCTTCTCTCCAGTACATGTACCCAAGTCATAAGTAGACAGTATCAGTTAGTCTCTCTGATAAGCCCAAAAACAGACTAAACATTACCAGTCCTTTTTACTGGTATGCTGTAGCCACTCTTCGTACAACAATTAATTGCTCTACGTTTAACTCTTTATTATGGTCTTGTGACATGCCTCCCATACGACCGTGAGCATGTAAAAAAAACTTTCGTTCACAATTAAAATCACAGTGAGCAGAGCCTTCAGGTTATTAGAAATCTTACAGCTTCCATCAAGCATTCAACAACAGAGTTGTAAGTAAAACAATACAGCTCACCCTTTATTTTCCTGCGCCTTATGGTAGGAATGTAAAGCAAACACAGGCGCACTTCTCGCTCTGCACTAGCCACCATACTAGTGTGTCCGCAGCTTTACACCTTACACCACCTCAGCTTAACGCCTTGTTTTAATCAGCATCCGGTCACAGCCAAGATGAGAAACATACACCATAGGGTGTTCATCTAAAACAAAAAAATGTTTACGCAGCATCACTTTCATTCGGTTACATACCTAACTTAATTTTACTAGAGAAGAATCGAATTTTCAATTATCACTAACAAAGCCATGTACCACAGTCATTCGACTCAGAATCTTTAACTCTAAAACCTACGAATAAAACTTCTAGCGCCATGGCCCTCCAGCCGACCAGCAATCTCGTTGCAGTCACGCATCTAGTCCATGAATCGAAACTTCGTACACACATCTGTCGAGTGGATCACCCGTGTGTCACCCAGTTATTATACACACTTTAGATCCCGAATTACGCCAGGGCCAAACGAGCTGCCTCAAGAGACCGACTTCGACCCGGCTACGACTACGTAATAACCGCTGGTACGGTTGAACACAATACGGTCACTAGAACCCCTTACTTGGCCTCAAGTCTCAACTTAAACTTGTTCATCAACAACATCCGAATGCCTTTCAAACGTTTGCGTTCTCGTCACAACACGCATACAGGTTTTACAATCGGTCTTTTGTAAGTCACCCTTGGTACTCACAAACACAACTGAGGTATCTGCATACCGCACGGCAGAGCCGACAATATGGTGTTCACAAAAACAAAACAAATGAAAGTCATTGTTCGGTACATAATCCATCGACATATAGACTAAAACAGGGTTTGATACAAAGAAACAACCGAGATTACTGCCGAACGACACGGCATTAATTTCAAAATAAAACCAAACACCGCACCGTTCGGTCATCCTAATTCAATTTAGAAATCTCATAAGGTTACAATCACTACCGTACAAATGTACCATGCACCATATATGGTGTCGGCAATAGACATCATCAATGATAAAGCAACTTAGTTTGATCTCACCGGTATACAGCATCATACCAGCATTCCTGCCTCACCACTTTAGTACCATCAGGACTTGACGTGACGATGACAGTTGTGAAGCAGTACTTAACAGCTCCAAGACGTCATCTACGATGTCCCTTGTCGTTCAGCAATGCACTCACATACGGAATCACTTAGAAATCTGCAACTTAATCTCACGGTTTTGATTAGTGATCCGCCAATGGCGGTAGTTTTTACATTGCCAGGTTTTGTTACAAGAAATCACCATGTTTAGTTAAGATCTCTAAAATGCAATCATATCGCAAGTGTAACATAAAACACTAGTGAGAAATCATCACACTATTCGATACACGAAAATAGACTTGCTTTTCTTCAAAGTGGACATACTAATCTGTAGTCACTATGAACGCTATGTAAACACAAACCACTATTAGATAGAGACCTAGGTAACAATAAGGATTTCCAAGTCTACGATTTGACTTCTTATTTACCAAATAGAAATCGATTTAAATAATCGAAACAGTTAATTTAGACAACGTATGGACAACCTTCATTTGGCGATAACATGTGTTGGACAACATGTAAATGGATGACAAAATCGCAGTTAACACAACTGCGAGTACAGTTGTCTGTCTGATATTGATATGGACATCAATCCAGCATCCGAAAGCACAACAGTAACTTGTCACAAAATTCATAAAGTAAAGAGACGGTCTGACATTGTCTATCATGAGCGTACTTGTAAGTTTCTAAATTTCGAATAATTTAACACCTTAGAAAAGGAAAGGTAACATTCAGTACTTCAAATAACATCGGGGTAGGTACGACGATACTCTTTAATCACTACACATTCATAGTATCTCACTAAAATTTGGGCCAGCAATAGGTGGACACTTGACCATGTTCCCGCGATATGTGCGACTACCCTCATTCTCTAAATTGTACAGTGGAACATAATTTTTATCACTATACCAAATAGGAATAGAATCTTCATTTCAAATTCAATAACAATAAAAAGCAACAACTTTTCTACCAATGAGTACTCATTAATCCAGTCTCACATAAAATCTGCACTTTATTTTACAATAACTAACCAACATTATGAAATGTTTATCACGGCACTTAAACAACCAAACTTTAATAATGAGCACTCGGTACTAGAACTGTTGTGAAGTTAAGAAAACTCACCGGATATTGAAGTTTTCCACACACATGGATCAAAATGTACGCTTACCCGAACCACTATGTTTTGAACCAACACTGATCAATACCACTGTAAAAATTTACGCTTACTCAAACCGTTTCATGTTTGAACCAACATTGATCAATTCCATTGTCAAAATTTACGCTTACTCGAACAGTTTCATGTTTGAACCAACATTGATCCCACTTCTGATGACGGCGCCATATGGGGCACGGCAGGTAAGGCAGGGCAGCAGGCACGAGCCTGTATTTGTGTCAGATGGCATGGTGATTACTATCTTGTGGGCAACAGATGGGTAATGCTGGTTCAAACAATAAAACACAGAACTCGTACTCATAAGTCATTATATTTGGTTTAGACTGAGTACGCAATATTACAATACAGACATCCCCCAAAACGCCCGCCCTTCGCAGCTTCGCTAGTGCTATCTTACGAGGAGAAGAAGCCGCGGAAGAAACTCCTCAAGCACATTTGTCTGTTTACGAATTTACGATTACCAAGCTACATTTGAATTACGATTCAGCAATAGCAATAACCTGGTAGGTAGACTATAAAGAAAAGTGAGTCAGTCAGTCAATCAAACCAGACGTCCGCACGAGTCTACCACCGAATACAAAGTGAGGATGCGCAACTGCGTGAGGCACAACCGTAACTGCGCGAAGCACGATAACTACTGCGTAAAGCACAACCACGACCGCAACCGCGTGAAGCACGATGATAACTGCGTCCGCTACTGCGCCGCTGCGCCTTTTATGTGAAGTCGTTGGTTCCATTCGACGTCACCAGGGGCGCTGTCATCTCAATAGTGTCGCCGGGTGGCGCTGTAGTCTAAAAAGAGTCAATTGGACGTCCGTGATCATGTCCGATGCCGACATATATAATAAATTTATCTCTTTGACGTTTGTAAACGCATGGTATCTATAAATAGGGTACTAAAAACATTGTTATTTTTGATATTAATACTTAAAAGATTTACTACATAATTTTATTTAGGATAATGCAATGTCAGAAATAAATTATAGTACTTACCTACCTATCATAAAAATTACACGTTCACGCTTTTTGCCCACCCTTAACAAACAAAAGTCGAGACGAATGGCGAGGTTTTCACATTAGGATGGTTTATTAGGGCACCGTTTGTCTGAGGAGCCATCCCTCACGGCGATACTATCAGACAATATAATTCTACAAAATGGAATGAGCAATGTTTTGTGCCCGATAACCTGCCTGGTCCTTCTCGTTTGTTTATAATTTATTTTTTATTTACGGTTTTTTGTTTGGGTCCATTATCGACGAAATCTATTTTGTTTTCCCTGGAAATCGAAATAGAAATGAACGGTTTTTTGTGTTTGGTATTTATGTAGTTGAGTCACTAAAAAAAAGGGCAGTCGTTGTTAACTTAAAATAGCTCTACAAACTTGAGTTGAACTGATTGTTGACGAAAGAACAAGTCTCAGGAGTTAGTTGGTATCTACTAAAGACAGGGCCAAAAATAAGAAACTCATTTAATATTATAATGATTAACCTGCTAAAGGGTAGGTACTTTAGAATAATTAAAGTAGATACTAATTGTTATTTCAGGTCCAACAAAACTTGAAAAGAGCGTAGGCATTTAACTGCCTAGCTTAATTAATTCAAATTTAGGCGCTGAATTAACATTCACATTTTAATTATTGTAATACAAAGTACACCTTAATAATAAATGATGACTTTTAACATCGAATTAGTAATTTTAAGATAGTAATAGAAGCCGAAATTATCATCTTAAACGCGTATAAAAACTAAGTCCTCGAAAAACCTTCAAATAAAATGAAGAAAGAAGTTCATAACAAGCAAACAGACTAGAAATCCTCGAATTACACGGTTATTCGTGCACTTTTATTGATGGTGGTCATTACTACGGTGTCAGGAGGAAGGACCCCCATTCTATATTCCTTGTATACGAATAGCGTTAGCATTGGTCCTTAGGTACAAAACAAGTAAACAGCGTTCCTGTTAATTGTGACACTGTTGTTACATTTGTAATTTTAGAGACTAATTTATTCATGAATTTAAATATTAAATTCAAAATTATACTTTATAATAGTAATTATACTTAAGGGACAGCAAAACAAGTGACGTACCGATTAGCGGGAATGTAATTTATCTTAAGAGATTTAATCGTAGGTCCTAAAACCTTGGTTAGTAATAGTGTTATTAGGCTAGTTTTTTAGTTTCTGTATTCAGGGTATAGTCTTACGTTATAATTGCTAAGCTTGACTGATGTTATATAATTTATTAGATGGCTTACTCCCTTAGATTAGATCCCGAAACACAGTGCACTTTTGCCAGAAATAGTATATAGAATATAACATTTTTGTATCTTCTTACTTCATGATTGTGTTCTATAGTATTATGTGCTTCGTATAAAAAAATAAAATAATGTTTAAAGTGCAGAGTTCTTTATTCACTGAACATAGGTTCTAATTATAATAGACACTTAGATGCGAGGCTACAAAACGACTAGGATATCAGTATCCTTAAGCAAGCTCCATATTTCCAGGGTGACTACATGGCAGTGTGCGCATGCCGCATCGTGATGGGGCTCTCCCAAGGTCTGCTGTACCCCAGTTTGCACGGCGTGCTGGGCCACTGGGCGCCCGTCAACGAACGCAGCCGACTCGGGACATTTGTTTATGCTGGTAAGTGGTTTGATACATACAAACCATCGCGCCGTATTTCCCGATGGGTTAGGCAGAGATGTACTAATGTACACACACAATTCGCTGGTATGTTTAGGTCAAATTGTATTGGTTATAATCGCAATTATATTTTTAAAACTATTAAGATTGTTATTATTGTTAACTGCATTTTAGTTGTCATTCACAGAAGTCGGCCTGACCACGAGTTCAAGTGCCCAGACTTTAAAGGTCGAACAGTGACCAGCTAAAAGATAAATCCAATTCAGAGTTTTAATTGTTTAATAATACCTGAGTGAGGTTCAGTTCTAGCCAAAGAACTAACAAGTTTAAATCGCTGTATCAATTTTGGTAGAAATCTATTTCATTTTAAAGTAGGTATTCAGTCTCATAGCTTTAGTTTCAATAAATTGATGAGTTAGAATCTAGTTTGGCAAATCGCAAAACTTTTTTAGTATTCATGAGCGCGCCGTTACATTGTTTGAACAAACTGGACTATTTAGCTATGTTTGCTAAAATAAATCCACGTATTAATACAATACCTTGAGGTTCAAACACCACATTAAGCTGGGCTACAAAGCTGTGGGTTTGTTAAATACATAAAAACGTTAATCTGTTTTTTGCAGGTGCCCAGCTCGGCACAATCATCGAACTACTGACCTCAGGGCTTCTATCGGCCAGCTCTTGGGGCTGGCCCTCAGTGTTCTACGTGGCGGGCATCATCTGCCTCATTTGGTCTGCCTTGTGGCTTGTATTCGGTGACTCCACGCCCGGAACCAGCCGGTGGATCTCCAAAGAAGAAAGGAAGTACATCGAGGTGAACGCTGGATCTAACGAGCTCGGACACAATGTAAGTTTATTTTCGCTGCTGAGCTTCTGAGCTAGCTTTACAGCGGGGGCTGATGCATGCTGCGATATAATTTTATCGTGGCATTATCTCGTCTCCAGCCATTGTTTGGGCACATGATAAGCAACAACAAAATAATTTAGTTCCCATTCCTTAGAATTGTTGTACCTATATGCCAATAAACCTTAGAATCAGACTCTCTGGAACTTCATACTTATATAAGAATCAGGTACTTATTTTTAAGTAGCAACCATTAGGTATTATTTTTCATTGAACCAATTGGAAGGAAGACCTTAACTTGCTGGTTTCGCTGAAACTTCTGACCGATATTATAAATCCTTTTTACAGAAAAGTCCTACTCCCTGGTTGAGTATCCTGACATCTCTGCCATTTTGGGCTATCTTGCTAGCTCACTCCGGGCAAAGCTTGGGCTTCTGGACACTTCTCACTGAACTTCCTACCTACATGAACAACGTTCTCGGTGTGGATATCAAACAGGTGAGATTATTTTGCATAAACGAGATTTCAAAAAATACAATATAAATATTTTCAAGGGTATTTCTGTAACATTACAGGTATATAGATTTGTGATTAAAAATATTTGAAACTTTCAGAATGGCATGTTATCAGCTCTGCCGTATGTCGCCATGTACTTCCTCAGTTTCCTGTTCAGCTGGCTGTCAGAGTTCCTTGTCAACCGGAAAATTATCTCTCTCCTCGTCTCCAGGAAGATATTTAACACTATCGGTAATTATGTATTTAGTTTAAAGATTACATTTAAAATTGATCATCGATGATCGGTTAACATTAAATTGTCCCTGCCGTAGTAACTTATGGTAAATTATTTATTTTTTAATATTAATCTTGTGGAAATTCACATAGATTCCTTATGCCAGAATCTTACACGATACACTACTTCTCCTTAACCGCACAGCTAGGACCTTATGGTTCACGAGCGTATTTCTTTGCGATTCAAGTAGTCTCTCTATCTTAAGGCCTAATATTCTGAAAATTGTTTAACCAAATTAATGTCTAGATGTAATATTTCAGCGTTTTGGGGTCCTGCCGCGGCTCTGCTTGGTCTGTCGTATCTTCCTGCTGGGAATCTGTCCCTAGCTGTTATAATACTGACTATTACAGTCGGGCTCAATGGTGCTCACTATGTCGGTTTTATGGTAAGTGTACATACATTTCTACATAATTTAAAGAAAAAGAAAAAGTATCATTAGCAACCAATCCAGACTAGTTTTGGCTACGGGGATTAATTTCTGATTAAAATGCACGCTTGGTGTGTCTTATCTCAGTAAAAGAAAGTGCATGTATCAATAATAGCAACATATATCATGGAAAGCTTCCCAGGCTTTTTGGCTGGTCCTGAGGTCTGGCTGGTCCCTAGTTTATGCACTCACGGTTTATTTTGTTGTTTCCGCACAATAAACGTTTACAATGTTTCCAGTTGTCCCACATTGACCTGTCTCCGAACCACGCCAGCACGATGATGGGCTTCACCAATGGCGTCGGTGCTCTGTTCTCCATCATTGCACCGCTCAGCGTGTCCATCGTCGTTGCTGATGAGGTGAGCTTACAACTGGAAAGAACCTACAATTTATACATTATTCTTGATTTTTCTATATCAACCCATACTTAACTTTAAAAAGACCGTATTCATATTATGATCAAGATTAAGAAAATAGGCTTGGAAGGGTAAACATTAATTATCAAGATCTCAGAAACGAGTAGATATCAGCTTGATGCGGCCACGCCTAACATCATTTAAGTTCCTACATTTTAATTATATTATTCGAAAATTATTCATATTATACCATAAGAAGAAGAAAAATTATAGGTCTAAATCTTTAAATGTACTAAACATTCAGTTCTAAAATGTTCTAAAATTCTAAATAAATAGGCAACTAAATGTGCGATGACATTTCCTACACACAACGTGATCCGAACACGCGATTCAAATACTCTAAACAATCACAATATATTTTAGATTGCCCTTACAAAATCTTTTATACGTTACAGACGGAAGCATCAGACTGGCGGAAGGTATTCTTCATATCAGTTGCCTTCTACTTCCTGGCAAACCTGTTCTATCTGCTGTTCATATCCGCGGATACACAGGAGTGGAACGACCCCAAGACACCAATTGGTACGATTCCTAATTCATCATCATCAAACAATTAACTGTCCCACTGCTGGGCACGGGTCTCCTCTCAGTATGAGAGGGATTAGGTTATAGTCCTCCACGCTGGCCTAATGCCATCGAGAAAATCTTTCAGGCATGCAGGTTTCCTTACGATGATTTCCTCCACCGTAAAGCGAGTGATAATTACGCACATGATTTCGAAAAGTCAGAGGTGCGTGCCTTGGATTCGATCTAGAGAACTTTAACTTGCAGCCCAGTGGTCATATCCCTAGG
The DNA here is from genome assembly GCA_946251955.1 of Acronicta psi. Lineage (NCBI taxonomy): Eukaryota > Metazoa > Arthropoda > Insecta > Lepidoptera > Noctuidae > Acronicta > Acronicta psi. The sequence goes on from OX276482.1 coordinate 13,744,338, forward strand.
TTACGATTTCTAATATCTTTAATATTTTATTTTTTTAATTAGAACCATAGCAAAACATAACTTTATTGTACCTAAAGACCAAATTCTGTTTACACAATTAATTATACTGGTGGTATTTGATATTAAAACTCGCTATTACAACATAATACTAAAAAAGGACAATTAAATTTAATGGTATTTCTTTCTTCGTTTTGTATAATTATCTGCCATAATAATTGAAAGAAAGAATTTGTAACCTAGCCCCAATTAAATTTGTATACTGAAGACATAAATCGTCTAAATTTAAGCATTTGGTCTATAAATAAATACCTATTGGTACTCTTTACAGAAGACGGCGTCAAGGATGTAGAAGAGAAGAATCCAGAGAAAAAGAAGAATAACGTCGGTGAACACAAATTCTGATACTAATAAGTGAACTGTTATTTAAGAACTAGTCATAAACATTAGTGCGGTAAGCTTTGTGATACGCGCAGTGGTTGACGCCATGCGGAGAGACAATACTTAGTCAAAATAATTTATTTGAAGATAATTATGAAACAACATACCATTACGCCTGTATTCCTTGAATGGTCAGGCAGAGGTGTGCTAATGTACATCCATATTTCACAGACATGTTTTATGTCCTATGTAATAGGGATACTTTACGACTTGGGAATCGAACCCAGGAGGCGTAGCAGTCGCGCTTACAGCCACTAGGCTAACGAGACAGTGTATAAAACTTGTTTCATAGTAAATATCATTGAACTAATCCTTCCTATCAATATCTTTGTATTAAAATAAGTATATTGATCTAGATAAAGTAGGTACAATGTTAGCAAACGATGCCCGTTGTGTGTTATTGAGTACAATTTCTACTGATAATACTAAAACTTCGTAAAAACTATAACACCTCAATTTTCGGAATTAACCTAGAAGGTTAGTGTAACGGTTTTTTTTTTCCTCTGTAGGTGTTTATCATTTTTCTTTTAGGTAAATATTTTAATTATGTTATCCAGTATAATGTACTAGAAAATATATACCTAGAAGGTAATTAATAAAGTAATATTAAAAATTTCAGAAAAATTAAAAGCTATATTCTGAGTATTATTATGTGTAAATCAATTGATTATTGTGTAAAGTGATATCATACATTATCGAATCCTAAAATATTATAATATATACTTAAATATATTGCGCGTCCTAAAATTTATAAATTAGTACTTCCAATAACAACATTTGTAAAAATTTTATTCATTAGCAGTTCGTAACTCATTGTAATTGTTGAAAAATGTTTGCTCAATTTGTACGGGCGAAGTTATGGCGTATCGTCCCCAATTAAAACTTAACATAATTGCGTTCTCGAGAACTCACATGCCTTATTAAATTATATGACAAACTGTGTTGAGAGACTGTCTGAGTTTTGTCACATTCCTATAATTTTGAGTAATGAAGTTTATAATGATTTTATGTCGTAGTTATGAGTACCGTTGATAAAATAGAATTTGCACACGTAGAAAATATTGCCGCATCTGAAAAGGTGCTGTAAGTGTAAGTTTTAACATTTAGAATAGCATACTGTGTGGCAGTTAGAGCTATTTATATTATTAGGTATATTATAATCATTTCTGAGCCTTGTTAAACCATAAACAAGGAAGACTAAAGTAAATAAATTGTTCAACTAAGACCTAATTTGTATTCATGGAAAGAGACACGCTTGTTTCATTATTGTTGCTATTCACAGTAGCAAGGCGCAAGCGCAACACAGAGGTAACCTCAAACAATTATTGTGAACTGAACTAAGACTATTGTTCTAAGTTTATTTTTTTAAGATATTTACACTAAAATTGACAAGGCATTAAAAGTGAAATTGTATCAATTTTGAGATTAAAAGTGTATTTAACAAGAACCAAAGAGAATACTGCAAATATTGTTACCAGTGCCTTCGATTTATATGTAATTATTTATTTGTAAATATTGATACTTAACTTACATTACCCTTGTGTTAATTTTAATAAATTCGTTCATAATGAAATCATTTTTCTTTTCTAACATTTAGGCCTGAATCAAAGCTGATAAGTTCCCGTTAAATTAGCTAACAGATCATTTTTGGCTTTTCATTAAATACTTAAATATAGTAATCTTTCTCCCAAGTAGTGTTGCAACGAGTACGAACTGCGTGAGAATGGGATGACAGTTCACCGATCCAATCATCCTTCCATTACTGCTATTTTACTTGCAAATTACATAATACCTAATAATACCTATAATTTGAATTAAAAGTGGCTGACATGACTACAAAACCAATAAATCATCAATGCTGAAAATATAACGAAAAGCTTCCTCGCGTCTCAGAGAGTACCGTCGTCGTCTCCGAGGCACATGGAAGTCCACTCGCCGTGACTTCGTCTCCATAAGCCCCATACATCAGGCTCACATGCACAACTGCCAAAAGGGACTGTAAGGGGATTTAATGTATCGATAAATTTATCGGTTCCTTTCCTTATCCTTGGGATGTTTTTCTAATGTAATTCAGATAAAGCGATGTGGAGCGAAATGATACATGCATCCAAGTTAAACGAGTTTGGGGTATTAAGGAAAGGACTTTTATCTTTTGAGTTCCACGTAAGAGAAAATAAATAAATAATAAGTTATCAGGGATCGATTTAGTAATTGGGTAATGTATAAAGAGATGGAGGGCCAAAATTAAAAGGAACTTATGAAGAGACAGAAAGAAACAGATATTTTCTTACATAAAAGTTTACGAAAACAAATTGCAAGCACCAAAAAACTCAAGAGCTAAATCTAGATCTTTCTTAAACATAAATGGTTGGTAGAAATTGAATAGCTCAATCTCAGCAACAACTGAACTGAAATAATTCAAAAAGCCTGGAAAAAGGAAAAATACGAGCACATAAAGCACACGTTTAAGAGCTCATATTACAAGTTCAAAAGAATGGCTGCAAGCCCTGTCATCACTTCGGACTAGTGTGAAATAAATAAATAAACAAACAAAACTTACACACACCCAGGGTTGTCACAACACGTACAGAAATATAAATGACAGAAGATACAGTTCTGAGCTTTTACGAAACCTTAAATTTTATAACATACATACCACCATGCCTATTACATGCCATTGTACCCCCAGTAAAAGCAAAGTAAGGCAAAGGTATACTTATTTACACCCACACTTCACCGATATGTTTAGGCTTTATGTAATAAAGGGCGAGTCTATTCCATTTGAAGTTTTTATTGAAAAACAACAACATAATTATTTTGAATTTTGTATTAACGCTTGACATAGAGATAGTTCAAGCTACAATCCATAGTATGTCAAACTAGAAATTTCTTTTGCAATATCTAAATACCAATATCAAAATGAATACCTACAAAAATTTCCTTCGAAAAATATAGTCATGTAAACTTTCGGAAACCTCATGTGGCAGCCCTACACGTGCTGCATACGCGCAGTAAACATGTCGGAACATGTTCAGAACTCGTTCGTATATGTTCGCATAATTCACATAGTTCGCACTTCGCACATACGAACTTTTGTGCGAGCGCGTCGATAATCTATTAGTGCGGGCCTTCGAGGGTCGACAGCACCCTTATGACGTCACGACTTGTTGACTGTGCCGTTTATGGGGCATTTGAGGGTAGTTTACGTCGGCTAGGGTTAAAGAATGAGTCCTTGTGTTTAGGTGAAGACGAGAGATGAGTACTTTTATTCTTCATTCATCCGCTGATTTCATAAATCTTGCGGAAAAACAATAAATAAAATAAAATGTTAATAATCGCAGCATTACAATAGTGAAACCCCCACTCCCGCTGAAAATAAATCACGTTTAACGGCCCACGCCCACCACGGCCCAATCACTACCAATTGTTACATATGATCCATTTATTTCTCGTCTAATGACACGAAAGGAACTAGAATGTAGCAATAGGAGTTCGGCAAAATGGGGGAATTTCCACATTACTTCAACAAAAACTAGGTAATGTAGAACCTTATCATCCGGGTTTAAATAATAAAAGCTTGTTTCACCACTGAAAGGATTACTTGGCAGATAATTTCATACAAATTATTTTCCATTATTTAATTAATCCGGCGGTTAGTGGTTTACCAGATGTGATGAAACAGGCCTTACACACGGAACACTACACATAATCTATTTTCAATAAATTTCCAGAGGTACAATTGAAGAAGGGGAAGACAGACGATATTATGAAACAAGTGAAATAAAAGTGGAAACCGAGTCTTGTGAGTGCAGCGGATAGAAAACGATGGTGATTGTTCCACCGATAAGAGCCAAATAAGATTCTCAAATTAAAGAAGAATAAACCTGTGTAAGTGACAGCGGCCTCGGCAAATGTTTGCAGGCGCTCACGCACGACTCGCCGAAAGTAACTCGATTTGCGTCGCGCTGTGATCAGGCCAGCGTTAATACATATGTCACGTTTTGCCTCGTCGCCGTCGCCAGGGCTTACCTATAAAAACACGAAGCCTCCCCCGAGCTTCACTACCAAAGGATAAAAAATATTTTCCAACTTGTGTATTTTTTTTTCTTTTGCAGGTCATGTTTTTCCGCTTGCTATTTGCGAGTGAAATTAAAAAGTGTACACGTCCCCGTACGAGTTGTTAATGTAACGAGAGATTTGAAACTTGCGAGAAGATGGTTTGATATGTAGGTAAGATTTAATAGTAGATAGGTAGTACTTTTACTAGTAGGTATATAAGGTTTCTAAGGGTTAAGAGAAGTGCGTAAATATCATTCGCTTTAACGGTGATGGAAAACATCATGATAAAACGTGCATGTCTGAGAGATTTCTCGACGGCATGTGAAGTCTGCCAAACCGCATTAGGCCAGCGTGGGGACTATGGCCTAATCCCTCTCATACTAAGAGCAGACTCGTGCCCAGCAGTGGGACAGTTAATGGGTTGATAATGATGAAGGTTTCTCTCTCTATATATAGGTAACACTTCCGCTGGTTCAAAATTTTCTTAAATAGTACGTTAATGGTATCATCGTCAATTGTCCCACTAACCAATGTCCTTATGTTGGGCGTGAGTCTACTAAATAGTAGAAAGAAGTTCCTCGACTACAAATAAACCATACTATTATAACAAGTGCACTAACTTTGTAACTCCTAGGTGCAACTTCTATTAGTTGACTATAACAGTAGATATAAGTTGAAACTTTTTAAAGAATTCAATTAGGTTCCAGCTCATATATTTTCCGGCGGTGTTCGCTGGCTCCAATATCTTGGCGGGCCACACAAACTTGGAGATAGCAGCCCATTATTTGCGAGCTCTTGACGCTTGCTCTGATATAGATCTGGTTGCAGAAATTGTGTGGACTACCTTTATTTCCCGGTATGAGTTAATAATATACGTAACGAGAAATAAGTGCGTTTTATAAAAAACTTGATCTAGTGCAATTGGGGGCCTTACTAGTTAACATACTGCTGTTTCTAACTTAGATACTCGCAGAAGCATAATTGTTATTTTACGATGGTGGAACTTCTGTAATAAAACAGTTAATAAAGAATTTTTTATTTGACTATTTTAACAGTTGTAAACATCCTTAGATGAGATAAAAAATAACAAATGATTCTACTCCTTCTTTAAAACTTTTTAACGATTCATTACAAATTATCTTACAGTTTTCAAACTTATTATTATTGTACAAGAGCTTTTACTTAAAATAAAGATATTTTAGTCATAAACCGTTTACAGCATCGTTATTAAAACGCCGCTGTAAAAACTTTACAGATACCGGCCGAGGTAGGTACATATCTACGTTCTACCGTAACCGTAATTGTTTATAGTTGAACTTCGTACAATTTACTCGCGGTTATTTTTGAGATGCTGTTCCCTGACTTTATAATAACAGTTATTTTGATACCTTTGGCCTTTTGTTAAATGTAAACAAAACACGAAAGAAAAATATAGGTATACTCGCTGACCCGGCAAACTTTATTTTGCCATATAGGGTCACCCTTATCATGGGGTATGAAAATAGATGTTGGCCGATTCTCAGACCTACCCGATATGCACACAAAATTTCATACAAATACAACGGTCCAGCCGTTTCGGAGGAGTTTGGCAACAAACACTGCGACACGAGAATTTTATATATTAGATAATGAATACAAGACGTTTTCTAGAAGTTTCTCAAATCGTTGTGTGTGGCTGTCAAATGTGATTTTTTTTATCTATAACAGTTCTTACTGATATAAGCAGTGAGCAGAAAATACTGAAACTGATTATTCATATCAGTAACGTAATTCGCATTTACCATTCTTATAAAAGCAAATTACCAACCTTTTCCCAAAAGCTATCTTCAGAAAGTATCTTAAACAAGAAGTACTAAGTGTAGTCGCGCGCAGGCTTGTTACAGCTGGAAGTGCGAAACTTTCGCAATACACAGGTGTTTAAATTAAAATGGCCGAAGTGGGGCCAAGTTGTGTAATAAAACGTTGTGTATGGACTTACAGGGATCTGCTCTTACTTTAATTGAGTTAGGCACGCAGAGGTATATTGATGTGGAGTGGAACTACAAGAAAAAAAGTATAATTACATTATTGGTCCGTCGCTGTTAGATAGCACATTTATCGAGGAAGGCTATATATAGGCTATATACGTCATCACGCTACGACCAATAGGAGCGGAGTAATAATTAAAAATGTTGCAAAAACGGGGGAAAAATCAACTTCGACGGGGCCGACGTCGCGGGCAAAGGCTAAGTAGTTATAATATAAAGCGGACTATGTTGAAAGATAGTTTTCATTTTACAATTAAACAATCAATATAGGTTAGCAACTCGTCCATACTATAGTTTCACCTACGAGAGCAAAGAAATTTGCATCGAGTTCTATGTAGTCGCAGCTGGCTTTAGTACACAAACTCCAAGCTAGCTGATAGATAGCGGGCTTATACATAAACTACTGCGCTAACTTAACTACAGCGAATATTTTTACAAATAAAATACACTTAATAACCACTTTAAATTCACTATTCATCAATCACTGGTATTGCATTCAAATAAAGTTACCAATATGAGTAATGAGAATAATTTTCATATTTCTGTGTAATTCTCACCTGAGAAGGTTCAAATTAGAATCCATTACACAAAGTTATAGCGATCGAAGCAATTAGTAAGATTTACGTCACTTATCGGCGCTAAGTTTGTAGCCAGCCTTAATTGTAACGGCGTTTAGATATGAGCGGAGTACACCATTATAGTTGTGTTTAGATCATTACTAAGAACGTGAGGTAATTACTTAAATCCTTACTAATATTATAAATGCGAAAGTAACCCTGTCTGTCTATCTGTCTGTCTGTCTGCCTGTCTGTCTGTCTGTCTATCTACTACTGAACTACTACAAAAACTACTGAACCGATTTAATCGAAATTTGGTCCACAGATAGTCTAGATCCTGAAAAAGGACATAGGCTGGCATTGCTTTTTAATGCGAAAAAGGGGCTGTAAGGAGTTGAAATAGGGGATGTAAGTTATAACAAATACCCAGACCTCGCGAACGAAGCCGCTGGCGGAAAGCTTGCATAAAATGTTAAAAATTATCAAACATTCAACTAAATTTAATAACACGTAGATGTAATACTCTGCTCTCACAGGTGGCCGGTATTAGGCGAACCTTTTTACATAAATAGGGTACAGATAATTCAAACTCCGTATTGCTACAAAGAAGTTCACAGTATAAAAACCAAATTACCTGGGAATCGATTTCATATAGAGCAGTCAGGCAATTTTGGACCACTAGACCACACTGACACAGTGAGATATTAATGGGCAATATTAATAACAATAATTGTAACAATACAATAACTAGTAGGTAATTGAACTAAGCTTAGCTTAATTATTATTGAACCACAGGATTACTACCACAATCTAGTGTTGATATGAAGCGATTATGACTCGATTTGAATACGTAATATCAGTTCAAATCAATAGGCAGGGGGTACGGGTAAACAGTGATATCCTACTGTTATGACGTCACAAACCGGCTATATACGTGCGTGTGTATGAGCTGAATGTTACTAATTTGAACTATGAATGTACATAATGGGTACTGTAATGTTCATTAATAACATAAGGTTCACAATGCATTGTGTGCAGTTTAAAAACTCAAACGGACCAAACTAATATTCACTAATTAATATTTTATAGAGGTAAAGTTTGTAAGTTGATGAGTTTATTTGTAGGGAGTAATCTCTTGAACTACTGAACCAATTTTGGAAATTCCTTCAACAGTACACCAGACGTTTATATAAGCTTTAATTATTATAAATAACAACCTGTACGAAGCCGGACGGACTGCTAGTATAATGTTATTCGTCCACGCGAGTAAGTTATGAACAAAAACTGATTGATATATTAAATTCATGTTTGTTTGTCCGTCCTACGTACATTCCTGTTCATCTAATCACGATAAAACATAAAACTTTGATGGGTTGCAGGAGCACGCCCGCGAAAGTTAATAAAAAGTAAAATTGTACACCGCTGAAAACATTTATATTTTGCCTCATTCATCTAGTGGTTTCAAACGCAATTGCTACGATAGACGTCCTGGGTTTATTCTCCGGGTCGAGCAGTGTTGTTGGGTTTTTCTGTAAAATTCCCAGTACTTAGCAGCTCGAAGTACGGATTTGTGCCCGGGTGATGGCAATATTCTCACCCCCTATTACTTGGGACCTAAACATACCGGCGAACTGTGGGTGTACATTAGTACACCTCTGCCTCACCCTTCGAGGAATACAGGCGTGATGATAGAAAAACATTAACTGAGTGCACTACAAAATAGCTAACTGGTCCACAATAGCCACACATCGTTCACGGACGTTTGGCACCAATGGCGCGGCCATTCATACGACGTAGAAATAATGCGACTGGTGGCGACCCCTGGCGGAAGATTTATGTCACTATGTGGCGCTCGTAAAATATCAACAGAGTTATGGTATATCTATGGCGAAAGCAAGATGGAATATTATGTATTTAATTATTTTCTTGAGTGGTAGCGTAGATCCTACTACTAGCCACACATTTTTTGTATAACATAATTTGTAGCCGTACGTACCTAAAATTAAAATATTGCATCATCATCATCATAAGTAAATATTGTTAAAATCCCATCGAAATATGTATGTTGACAAAGGTTTTCTTAAAGAGGGATTAAATTATTTACCTAATCTAATGAGAAAATCATTAAAATCTTAATTTGCTAACAAATTCGTAGTTAAATGAATTATGAACTACTAAAGTATTTTTAATATAGCTGTAATTTTTTTAAACTATAATCTCAAAATGTGAAAGTAAATCTACAACTTTAACAAATCATAAAGATCAACACAGTCCAATAATATTTAATGTAGCAATTCAATTCGTTATAAATTCCATAAATTGCGCTCTAAAAATGTAATCATTAAATTGGCAATCCCTCGCTCGCCTAATTTGTTTTATTACGCAAAACAATTATCAAAATCACTTTACCCAAACGATTTATTCAATATATATTTTTTGAACGATACAATAGAAAAAAATATTAATTATAAGTACCGAGTCTTCGTTTAAATTCAGAATGTACTTTGTTATATTTTGAATCCAAACGAATCGACGACGACTCGGTATGGTACTTAATTATGATGTCACCAATGACATTATTTAAATGGTTAAGTTGTCACAAATCAATAGCAACATATTATTATCAGTCATTGATCAATCTCGTACATACAATATCTATAAAAAAATATAAATTATTACAAAACCAAGCACTAAATATATGATAAATAAAATATTACTAAAATAATATAATAACAACATTTAAAAAATAAAAATATTTATTATGTTATTATTTACGAACGCATCGCTAGCTATCATATTTTTCGAAACGCGGGTAGGTGCGAAAGTTGACAACAAAAGTGAGTGAGGATTTCATTGTTGTGTCATCTTGTCTGTGCGCTGGTCGAGTGTGCAACTGTGCATCTGCGAGCCTGTGGCCATGGACCTACTGCCACTCGTACTGGAACTTCAGTGTACTATCGAAGTATCCTCTCGAACTTACTAGTAATTGTTTTATAGTTTGTGAAGTATAAGAAGTGATATCTTCAAGCTCCGCTCGTCAGTGCTGACAAAGACCTCGAGGCGTTCCCTTTTCGGTGAGTGGATGAGTTTGATCCTAAATTGTTATATTTATTTTCGAAATCTAATATTCTAAAGCATCAAATTACCTAATTATGTAGGTACCTAATTATGCGCAGCGAAATCTTAAGTTATTCTAGAGATCGAGTAGAAAATAGGTACTTGCCACCCAAATCGAAAGCCTCTGTATTTAGTATACCAGCCGATTTACCAATATACTGTCGTTGTCGCAGCATAGGATGTCGAATTCTGCTTTTCACATAAACAATTTACAATCTTCGTTCGATTATTTTAGCGCCATCTGTTGGTAACAATTGGTGTTATGCCGGGACGACACAAATTGTTTTCAATTACAAATTAATTGTTACCAACAGATAGCACTGTATTACTACAGTTATAGGTATTACTGTTTGGTCGTTAAGAAAGTGGTTATTTTAATACATAATATAAATAAGATAAGATGCATGCATTGATTTGTATGTATAACATGATGAATAACGGCGTGTGCCCAACAACACATTGGTGATACCGACCATTGCACTTTTGAAAAAATATCGACAAATATGCGAAAGCTAGTAATTACCATTAGGTACAGTTTCGTATCATAGCAAATATCGCCGATATATTCAACATGAATAAATTCACAACACTGCTGCAGATTAATTATGAGCTCGTGTCAAAGTTATAGTGAAGTAACTACAAATGTAATTAAGCACCTAATGTACTAAAACGAGGTAATATATCAAGCTACGCGACGCGACGCCGCATGCTACGTCGCACACGACCGCACTAGCAGTACGCTGCATTACATATTTTATAGCGGCTTTGTGTGACCACAGGATGACATAGGAAGTATTGTTGGATAATAGGATAATATGAAATATGTGGCACAGAGGGCACTCTACAAGTAATTCGTTATACTCAGATTTTACCCTTTATTTCTATTCCCCTTTACAATAGGTAATATTTATGCAACGCTTTATTTCATGGTTATTTGGTTTCTATTGTAATACAAAATTTGCCTTTAACTTACGAATAATTCACTCCGTTACTTTCCTTTCATATCATAAATTTGAATATTTGGAAATGAGAAATTCACAATGACTTATCTTTTCCACTCCACAATCGAATTCAGCCGAAAATTAAAACAATACCAGAAATTATAATCTTATCAAAGACAAACGTTATTTAATCAACTTTTAACAAGAACAAAGATTGAAAGAAAATTTACCGACTTTTAAGCGTAAATTATAGGTACTGCTAAAGCGCAAAGTCTCTCCGTTTACATAGACTTTGAAAGCTTTATCGAATTATGATTTGTTAGTTTAATTTGTTAAAACTATTAATTTAAATCAATGATTTAATATAAAGTTTATGATTATCTTTACACAAGTCTCTTAGTTCTATTAATTGATATCGAATCCAATCAAAGAAAATGTAAGACGAAGTCTGGACTGGGTTGTAGGGGATAGTGACCGTTTATTGGATTTGACTAGGGTTGAGTAGGTATACACGTATTAGTTACTCGATATTAATATGAATAATCGTCTTAAGTCTCAATACTTAGAGCACACCAGTTGATTTTTGTAAACTGCTTGAAAATTAAGTGAATTTTATTTGTAAAGCAACTACAGCTCAAGCAATCTTAATCCAATTAAAAGTTTGGACAGTTTCTCAGAAATACTTAACTTTTGAGAGTTCCGCGGCACCTTGGCGTTTGATTTCGAATAGATTAAGTCATCAGATTGTTTAGCTGGGTAATGCAGGGGCTTATGTAACGAAGGTGGTAACAGGAGAAGCTTATGATTATTTCGCAACCACTTGCATCTCTATCGAGATCCTACGAATTATCCAGGAGCAGTTTTTGTAATAAAAGGAGTATTATTTAATTATGTTTCACCTCGAGCAACATTCCTAGCGCCACTACACATTATACCAGAACAGAATTTACCTATGTAACTATTGTATCAATTGCAAGTTGCGGGGCAAGTTTGTACGAGTTTACACATTGCTGTCCGGTTAAACTATTTAGTTTGCCTCACTTCTTCGACTCTATATTTAATACCAATGTGACTGTGGATGTAATTTATTGTTATGACTGTTAGTTTTCTTTCCCGTCTTAATTACATAAAGTACTGTTAAGCTTAAAGTTGCTTCTTTGGTCTAGACGCATGATTACTTTTGTATAATTTGATGCTAAGTCGACTATTTTTTAAGCAAACCTCCGTGAATGACGATTCATAAAAGCGTTACGCTTGTCACTCTGCGCAGACAGCGCTCCATTTCTGAATTCCTGGTAGCTACACTACTGGTGGCTCTGAATTAATCGTAATCTGTTTGAGTGCCGCGAACATCTGGTCCAATCCAATGAAAAAAAAAATCTCTGACTAAAACAGAACGGTGATTAAATAATACTAAAAAAATTGCACGTTGCAGATTATGCAGGTTCACAGAAACTTACATGATAACTTTTCACACCTATCATAATCATAACATGTATAGATAATCGATGTACTAAGCGATTTGTTTTTTATTTTTATTTTCGATTGTTTAGAAAATTATATTATAACGCCATCTAGCGGATTTCTCCGAAACTAATAATGAACCGATGCATGATGGCTTCAGTTTTCATCTGTTTCAGACATTTGTAACTTCTCTCGATGTCTTAGTTCTCTAAGATGTACATTTGAAAACATTTGCTATATTAAAACGAATAGAGGGCGCTACTTGTATCTGGGAATGAACTAGAAATTAAAATTGAATTATTGTCAAGACCTCTTTTGTTCAGTTGGGATCGGGAATGAGAAGAGTTGTTGTCGTATAAAATGCCTGGCCGTGTTTTTTTTTCAGTGGGATGCCGCTTCATAATCTTGCCATGGATTCAGCTGCTTAACCGTGTTTGATAACTATTTTATAGAAACCAAACAAAACTCAAATAATGATACCCACAGACGTCATTAACACCTTAAGACGCTATGATTCTTTTCTGTTTCCCGACTTATATAATCTCCTTCCTTAATTTGTTCGCTTTGCATCAAGAGCAAAGTTTGTGTTCGCCGCCCGTCAGCTCTCACAACACAGTCGGCGCTTAATGAACAAGTTCCTACCTTTAACGCACTTCTACCACTCTCTCTTTATTTAAATGCAAACTTATTCTACTACAAACTCTTAGAAAATAAGCGCATTAGTCAGATTGATCATTAATACCATGCTTATAAGGTTAATAATCTATACAATTTATCTTGTTATAAATTTTTGATTAATATGTAGCCATTTCCAGAGATACCATCACGCGTTTATGCTTAGAGGGTTTAGGCAGAATACCTACTACATAAAGTTCGCAAGACCTCACGCCTACAGCTCCCTTATACTTCACTAGTCTACCAAGGCGCGTAGGCGGTCTAATATGAATTCATTACACGTAAATATTACTGCTTTTATGGATTTCATCGTTGTGTAAAGATATTATTATGAATTCCATTCCATGCCATGCCCTTCATCACATTCCGTGTACTTATTTATGTTTGCTAACGTTCGCCCAGTGCCCGAAATTCGGCCATAAGAAAAAAATGGTTTCCAAATTAATTTTGGATAGATATCTTTCTGCACTCCTTCTGCGAAAGTATTGATTATGAGCAACCTTCATACTTTATCTATAAACAAGAGATAGAGGGATATTGTTGACGTCGGTATCGATATTATCGGCGGCGGTATCAACATAATTGGTGTCGGTATCGATATTATTGGCGTCGGTATCGATATTTAAAACGACAGGTTTTAAATAAATTCTTAGAAAACCTAATTCTATCCGTAATTACGAGACAGAGTAAGTAAAGTAGGAGCCAAGTAAATGTATTGTAGTGAACCCTAACTTCATCAAAGGGTAGTTTTCTTGACGAAGTTTTCTCGTTAAAGGAAAAGTATTGAGCATCTAGGCGGCATTATCGGTAGTACCTACCTACCTCGATTGTTCGACACTAAAGTACTTCAATTATTTCTTACAATGAGTATGTTATGAAGTATGATACTATTATTTACATGTGGTCTACTGATTGTACTTATTACTCGTGATGGTATACATAAGTTACATATTCAGTAATGTTGCTTTAGGACCTTTTCAGTCCACGTAACTCATAATCTGCCTCATTAATCTTTGCTGCTTTCTTGGTGTTAATTGTTATAAAACAAATTAAAACTTGATAAGTTGAAAGTTGGCGTAAAACTATAATGCACTTTTATGCGAACATAGATTCTAGAATCCTCTCTATAATTTCTTAGACGATGTGTGTTACATCGGCCTCGCATAAACGTCTGCTGTCCCCAGGCGACGAATATCCATCACGTTAAATACATAAAAGTACTTACATTTTGTATTCAGTACAGTCATGTCCTATGTCTTTTAGATTTAAAATGAAATATTGGATTATGGAATCCCCGGTCTCCTCGACTGAAGGTATCTTGCTCCAACATTTTGCTTTACTTTTCGCAAATTGTTCAAGTCAGCGACACACCTTGTAGCTCGAAGGTTTACATACTCGCTCCCTCGCTACCCGTCGCTTAATAACATTTATGAATCTCACATTATTTCAATGTAAACTTTACGTTGGTATAACATATTAGGTAGGCATGTAATTTCTAAATTAATTTAAGGCATCGCTGACTTTTGGCAAACGAAAAGTTAAGCAAGCATGTTGAACTTATTTCTTCTCTGTTTATGATTTAAAGCCCGTTGATAGTTAGTAACATAATTTATTTCTTACCAAAATTTTCCTTGTATTAATAACTAGATGCTAAAATTCGCTTAAAGACAAATAAAATTGTACGCCTTATATACCCAACGCATAACCGGACTGCATTGTTTCCTGAAGATATAATATTTTACGAGTAAGTAGGTAATTAAGAATGGAAGAGCCTCTATCTTCTTCTTCTTTAATTATTTTTCAATGCAAAATTTGCAAGTACACCTCATAATAATCTAAATAATGAATCTGAACAATGAATCTTAGGCCATAAGCATTCTAAATTCATGCATATTACATTTTCATGGGAACACTACGCCTGCCTCTATTTAGGTTAGGTACACTACCTATTTGTCTTGACACCTAAATCTCTTTCGAAACACCCACGAAAAGATTTCTGCGAATCCGCAATCGTTTTCCTTTCAGAATATCAAGGTTTTAAGGTCGGCATTTCTTAACATTGCTGATACAAGATTTATTTACGAATGCCTACGAAGTAGACCACTCAGAGTCACGTACACTGAATGTATTAAACAGAAGATTGATGTAAACGTCCTAAACGTTGCCTAGCGACTGTCTAGCAACTAATATTGATAGTACTTGAACTCGAGGCCTAAACCCAACCATTAGTTACTTTTATCGCTGTGGACCCGAAATACTTTACAATGGAGAAATCTCCTCTTTTACAGGAAGTAGATTTTTTTTTATTGTTTGGGTATAAAATGCCTTTGTAAATATGCTTTAAATATAACATGCCAATATCAAAAGCAAAACATTTTAGAATCTCTTTTGTATGAATTCCTCAGATCATTTCACTGGATTTAGTATACGGAGCTTCAATAACCCACAGGTTTAATTGTTGTTTAGTATCAAACAAATTATTAGTATAGTTTATCAGCACCTGTGCTGTGCAACTTGGCAATTATTTTCTGAACTCACGGTAGTGTTTGCACGAGCTATTCGAGCTATTAATATTGTTATATTCCTCTCGGATCGGAGTAAATGGAAACGTTCGGAAAGATAAATATCAATACTGAACTTTTGTTGCCACCTAACTTTAGTAGGTACGAGTATGTTAGTATGAATGAAGTGAAACACGGTCACAGAAGAGCTACTCCATAATCTGCGCCATAAATTACAGCACTCAGCCGAGCGCGCGAAAGCTATTTGTCGTGTTGTATCACGCGCAGTCTCCGCGAACGAAACCACAAAATAGGTATCATATTTTATTTTGAAATAAATAAAATTTCTCTACAATGACGCCACGCTTAAGATGCTAAAGGTTTAATTAAATAAATAAATAAATCTTTATTCATTCAAACACTAGTACAGTTTTACATAATACGTAATGTTAAAATGATTATCAAACTCAGACATTATGAGAATTAAACAATTCTAATTCTCTGGACACTAGGATTGCCTGTGTTGCTGTTGTGGGGTACTTATTTCCTTCTAAATTGCATAACAAGGCATCATGCCTATTTACCCCAGAGGGTTAAGCTGAGTAGTAGGTACTGCTGTCCGTACACCGATAGTTCCGTACATTTGTAATTAATAGAGGTTTACTAAATCCGATATAAAATCCAAATACCTACAATTCAGTATAAAATCCATGTACCATTTTAATCTGCAGTCTATTTAAATGTATTTGTGTATGTATGTGTTAATGTATTAGGACTTTCGAAAATTAAGACTTGAAAAAATAACCATATTGTTCCATACCTTCTGTACGTAATATTTGTCGTGGACCATGTGCAAGTAGCCCAGTTTCGCGGAGATAGTTGAGTTATCTGGGTTCCCTCGTGCCGTATACGTACCGCTGTCGTATCCTGTTTCGTAAACAAATATTATTGTTTACAACTTTTCGTGCAGGGGAATTTATTTCTGTTGTTTTATGTGCTAAAGAGCAACCGTGATTGCTACATGTATGTTGTGTAGGTATACATTACATATTTACTTTCCTGCATAAGATTACTGGTACATTCGCGGGTCATAAGGTTATTTCAAAATGACCGCAAGCTATACCTATTAATAAGTATTTAATGCATAACATATTTATTGAATTGATGTGATTCAGACATTGACTTAATTGAATAAATAAATATTTGGGACATTTTACACAGTGGGTACCAAAACTAAGTTTTTTCAATATGTACGTACTAGACAATATCACTAATAAGAACTAGAGAAAGAACAATTATTAAAAGAAACAAAAAACCCGACTGCGTAAAAACTACTAACTAAAAATCTAAAAACAAGCTCTGTGATGTTGGAAAATGTATTGCAGGCGGGACAAGCAAACAAACAATTTTGTTTATGAACGAACAGCTTGTCCCGCCTGCAATACATTTTCCAACATCACAGAGCTTGTTTTTAGATTTTTAGTTAGTAGTTTTTACGCAGTCGGGTTTTTTGTTTCTTTTAATAATTGATTTTATTTCCTTCTTTTTAGTTTATAAATCATCATAGAATCACTAGATAGATCCTAAATGATGATTTAAAACATAAATTGATACAACTAAAGATCATTTTCAAAATCAGTTCACACATTAAAGCGTATAAAATCCGCAATATTGATTTTTTTTAAATTTCATGTACCCAGTGACAGTCGTGCCATCAAGACGAATCTAATGAGGTGTCATTTATCTAAATCGGTTGAGCCGTTGAGTAGTTACGACCGGACATAGGAACGGACATACATACATACATACATACATACGCGTCAAACACATAACCCTCCTCCTTCGGCAGTCGGGTAAAAAGAAATGGTAAATTAGTATAATTGTTTCTAATGGACTTGATAACCTCATAAATTTTATCTAAATTAAATTGTAGGTGTGACGACTTATGTCTAACTAATACATGAACATGAAAAGTTTAGATTTCAGTTAAAAAAAATCCCAAACGATTGTAATATGTACAAGCACACTTTAATATTATTTGCACAGTCAACACAGTCTGGTAACTAACTACAGTTATGAACCAAATGCGTATTTACACTACGCGAGTGCAATACACAGTTAGCGCACCGCGCACTAGCACAACTATATGCTAACTTGCAACCACGTCATGTAATAACTAAGTGCTGCATTAACTAACATTAAATATAACGTTGCTAGTGTTTAGTTGTTTACCTTTCCCTAATGTAATGTTAGGAACTAAATTGCGTGTTGAGAACTTTCCACTTAGTGAGAGTTAAGGGTTATACGGTACCGGCATTATGAGATGATTTAAGATAAAAGTGACTTTACGAGAGAATTTTTTATAAGATTATTTAAAAAGTATCTATAATTTATATTGTTTTCTAGAAAGATTTTTATCGATCTTATTGGTGAAATCCTTCAAAAAAGTCAGGTGCGTAGTACTCACAACCGGCGCATGTGTATGACAAGATGTATAAACGTGGAGGAAGCTAAAGAAGTAGGTATTCAAGAATCGTAGCAAGTCGCGCTCTCTAGTTTCTGCCTACCCCAGTGGGAAAAAGACGTGAGTGTATGTATGTATAATTTCTATAATATACAAAACAGTTTTCTGTATACCTATAAAGATGGGACATGAATCTTAAAATATTTGACTACAAATAAATGAACAGTTACATACACAATAAATTAACAGTGGATATACATATACATTAATTACCCCGTCTGTTGGTGCCAATTATTTTTCGTATAATTTTCCTATAACCAGGTCATGCGATCGCGCAATCAGAACATGCTTCACTGAAATAAATTACCAGTTTATTATCGACGGGACAAACTCACTCGTGTGTGAATATTCACTACATACGCTCCTTTTGATTCCAGGGAACCAATCTTCGATATCCTTATAAAGATTTTTATTTAGATAAACGGCTGACGCCTAGAATTCTTAGAACCATCTAAAAGTTTCATTTACACAGCTGTTTTAAAACTTAGATCTTACCTTGAAGGTATTTCTATCCACAAACAGGTTTTGTCTTTATTATGTATACATTTTTTTTTATAATGGTCTACTAATCACCAATGTGTCCTTAAAATATCGGTTTTCCCAGAAATTGGGTTGCGTAGGTCTGATGGTAGTCGCTTTGTGTAAAATTTATTAAAATTTATTCAGCCGCATCTGGTTAGACTGGAAGCCGACCACAACTATGTCGGGAAAGGGGTTGAGAGACTAGGTAACTAGATCCCTATATACATTATGTTTATATGGTGAAGCTTTGTATCATTAATTTTCTCTTTTCAGCATATACTTACGAATTGTTTATTTAACTAACGTGTAGTAAAATGATACACGATATGACAATATTATCCAATGTGTCGTAATCACTATCACTACAATTTACAAAAAAAAATCCTCCACCGCATCTGTCTGTCTGTCTATTCGTGATAAACTCAAAAACTACTGCACCGATTTTCATGTTGTTTTCACCAATGGATAAAGTGGTTCTCGAGGAAGATTTTAATACATCATTTGTCAAGTTTTTGTATGCATTGGCTAAAATATAAATGGCCACGCGGGCGAAGTTGCTGGCGGAAAGCTAGTCTGTAATATAAAAGTTGTCCTAATGAAATGCCACAGATAGATATCAACATAGCTTTTCGAACTCAAAAGCGAAGACATACATCGTGTGGAATGTTGCGTGCCCAATAGGACGTACTCGACGAGCGGCGTAGGTTAGGCAGTAGTAACCTAATGCACTAAAGCTTAACCACTAGGTACCATTGTATGTTCAGCACACAGCCGTGCCACAGTCAATGAGTTAATGATCAATAAGTTTTATGTCAATGCCATATACTTTATCTCTGATTGAGTCCCACGACATATAAGTAAATACATACGTTGTGGCGTCACAAAGGGGCGGAAATAGCTTTCCTCTGGTCTGTCGTCTGTGACGTCGGAAGTAGGGACAATGACAAATGCTGGTGCGTGACAACCCGCGGGCCGGTGACGTATGGAAGATTTGCTTAGGACTGTGTGGCGACTGCCGACGTCTTGCCTAGATGAGTACCTATAATTAAATGTTCTATGACATGTAATAATTTCAGTTGGTTACTGTGCTTCGCGTTGTATTAAAATACGGCACCACTTTCTATTGTATGGAAATATTTTTAAGCTCTTTAAGACGTAGGCATTAGCTACACAGCTAAATACTCAGTTAACAGATGAAATATACTTATCCACATTTCAACAAATTTATTAAAATAAACTCTGAAATAGCAGCGAAACAAAGCAACGCGCCTTAATTTACACAGTCCCACAACCACACAAACACGTCACATTTATCACATTTTATAAATTCCTAAAAAAAGATAATGAAATTGAGTTTATCCTAACAAAGGTTTATATCATTACAAAGAATTATTAAGCATTAGAAATACATTATTACTCCAATTAATCTGTTACATTTTGTATTAATGAGCATCATATTTATTCAGACTAATTTGCGGTCGAACAAAGCTTAAAAGTAACCTTTTTGTTTCAAGTTCAAAGTCGTACAAGTCGTCAAGTACAAAGGTTAAGTGTGGTCAAAGTTAGCGATGAGTTAGCAACTTGTCACTTATGTGGTACTAGAACGCTACGATTTATTAACAAAGTAATAAACGATATAGGAATAGTTGTACCGAGTTACTTACACTATGGTTTCCAAATTTTCTAATTAATCGCCCCACTGACTTTCAACCGCATTTACCAGCGAGGTCGCTACATGTTGATCACAGATAATTTAGGTACATACGCTGTTCACTCGGGCGAGCTATTGTCATATTTGTAATAAAAATATGTAACACTGCCCGATCTGGATCGTATTTAGCCCAGGATCACCGTAATGTCTAAATTTTATGAAAATAATTACTATGATTGCCCAATTAATTATTGTTGGTCAAGGAAAGGGCCGCTAAGTTGTAAGCACACTAAAATATGTAACACATAAAGGTGTTTACACTTAGTATGCAATAAATCTTTGAATGTTAGCAGTGATCATTTTTAAAGTAGAAGTTATGCCAACACTATCATGAAATTCTTGAAACCAAGCTATATAGCAGAACAGGTAGCCTTAGCTTAGGTAAAAAAAAAACGTGTATCACCATCTCCGTAGACCCCGATGAGTCCGCGACGGGGTTGATTAACACTTAATTACGTGTTTCGCGATGAGTCGGAGTGAGGAGTGACTTGCTGAAGTGTTCGCCATCAATCTTCTCGACGAGTGACCTGTGACGCGTTAATTGAAACAGGGACCTTGTTGCCTGTCAGCGTGTAGCGAACAATGCTCTCTGTAGAGTTCATGGCCGGCCCGTTAGAACCCGTCAAAAAGTATACAGGAAAAAAGATGAACAATATATAAAAAATGTGTTTATTAAAGCAAGCCATAAATAAGCTGGCATCGATGACAATACTATGAATTAATATGATCTAAGTATTGTCATCGATTTCGATATTATGAGTACAATACAAAGCTTTGTCCTGCAAATAATGAATTCGTTGATCGAATGAAATCTACAAACTGTAAGCTGTGATCAAAAAGATTTAAAAGGATTAAGTGGGGCTCAGTCATTGGGCGTCATGTGATTATAACAGCAGTGAAGCATATGACTTAAATAGAATTATTTATTAATCTTACATCAGCCGTCTCCCACAAAGGCTTAACGATGAAATGGAAGGTAGTACACTTTTCAAGAAAATGAAGACGCAAATATTTACCACTTATCCCTAGATTTTTTTAGAATCATGTCTAGATTATTTTGAATCAAACAATATTCCGTCCAATACAATTCCGATAGCATAGAATATTCTAGATGTAAAAACCAATTTTCACAAAATGGCACAAGTTTGCACCGAGTGGACAAATCGGTTCGTTCACAAATAACACATCATTTGATTTGTGGATATGACAGCTGGCGTCTACAAAATATATTTGATAGCAATTTCTCTCAGATTTTTTGCTGAAGAATTTCTTGCGTAATACCTGTTTTGTTGACGAGTTTGCTCCAGACAATAACTAATAGTTTGGCCACAATTCTATTTTCTTTGTCATGAGTATGTAAAACTGTGACACGATAGCGTAGGCATATCGTATATCAAAGTTCTACTAAATATAAAAATCTTCCTTTCCTACCTATTTTACCGCCGGGATTTCGAGAGTACAATATTTTTATATATAATAGATTTTCCGACAGTCTTAGTGCGCTATTTATATCTTTAACACTGAAGAAATTATTTTAAAAGGAGTACAAAAGTATAAACGCGATACCTGTACTTATTTTCGGAATTTAGCGAAGACAAAAAATATAACATACATACATACATACATAGCTTCACGCCTGTTTCCCATAGGGGTAGGCAGAGACTATAGATTTCCACTTGCTACGATCCTGGCACACCACTTTCGCTTCGTCTATGTTCATTAACCTCTTCATGCATGCTCGTCGGTTTAGGGTGCTCTTAACCTTGCCTTTTTTGAGAACGTCCGCAATCTGGTTGTGATACGTTCGCCGAGGTCGGCCCCTTCCAACTCTTCCATTCGTACTCGCCATATATACTTGTTTAGTCAACCTCCGTTCATCCATCCTCTCTATATGCCCAAACCATCTTAACATACCTTTCTCAATCCGAATTACTATATCATCTTTCATTCCACAACGCTCCCTTATCACGCAAATAACATCAACAAAAAAAAAAAAATATAACATCATTCTAATTTTATAGAAGAAATGGAGTCATGCTATGTATTAATAATAATCACTGCTAATAATAATCAACAGCCCTATCCAAATTATTATTTTGTAATATGTTATTTTTGAAAAATTTGGCTATACCTAGTATATAAAAAATATATAAACTACATACAACAATATCTACAATAAAACATTACCCAACCTAACTTTACTTTACTATCTACTTATTTTATTACTTAACCTAACTACCTTAAATAAAACTAACTTAAATTATTACTTAACCTAACTACTAACTTTATTCATACCATTTCGCGGAAACATTTTTTACATCGAGCAGTACAATTACTTTTATTTCACCCACGGGAAATAATGTCCTAGGTATACTTATTAATTATAACGGAAACCATTGTGCCCTGTGCATATATAAATAAAAGAGCTGTCGCTCCACTAGCACAGCTGCACCGGTGGGCCACACGTCACACCTGGAACTTGTAGTCCTCGGGGAGCCACGGAGTGATAGCGGTCGGTTCAGGAAACTAAGTCTTACTTATACCCTCTGAGTTGCTGGGACTTGAACCTATAGATTTTGTCACGGTGTTCCCTTCAGGGAGAGAAAGCTTTTCAAGAATTAGAAACTTTATTATTGTTTAATGTAGTTAAACTTGCAAACAAACTATGAACACGTTTGAAACTAGCGTAAGTATATCGCTGTTTTGTTTGTCTAGTCTTGGCGGGGGCATTTACATGCTACACCTGAGCTAATGAGTCCTTTGACGTAATGTACGTACGAACAAATTATACGCTTCAGCTTACCAAACAGGCTGCAATCACCTGTCAAACAGTGATTAGGCACAATCTCCCCGGAGCGTTCTGATTGAACTACACGGAACATTACTATCCCTATCTTAGTCCTTCGCAGAACTATCCACTTACTTCATTAACATTCAAAGCCCTGGCAAAATAGTACGTCAATCAATATCCGATACGTCAACTGAGAGTAAAATGTTAATACCCAAAGGAACCCATAATAAATTAATATCTAAGTACTAATCCAGATATTGAATTTAGCCGCGGTGATTTATTATTAAAAAAATATATACTGAGCTTTGATGAGCAAGATAAGATTCCGAAAAAATACTAAACTTCTCTGGAGGACACCAATCTGACAGACGACACATAAATACAACATAAGGGTTTTGGCCACCCCATCTATTCCTCTCCCCTATATTGCGATCTAACACAATAAATGAAACGAACGAGAGATAGAACAGGTTCGCGGATCGTAATCTCGCGATATACCCGTATCTATGTGTTGATACAAACAAAACAAACTTATTGTTTTCTTGTATCAAGTGCCCCCTCGTGGAGGAATGTTTTCTTTACTACAAATACTTCACAAGTTACTTGAGTCTACAAACATGGAGCTAGATACCGTAGGGTAGTGACAAACTTGACAAATTACATCATAGGATAGATAGGTTTCTCCTTGCACGATATTTCTGAAGGTCTTGATTGTGCCGCAGGAATACTTTCTCTGCGAAGTGACGCCCGTCTGTTTCTATCACTGGAACTGGCACTTGATTGATTCATGATTGGACTATCCTATGAGACCGTTACACTGTGTACCTGTTACCATGATCTTGAAGTTATTAATCATCCTTCCTGTTAATGACTATAATTTTGCATGACAAACGCTGGTGCTTCCAAACGCCTAATGTGTACAAGCTCTTATATCCACAAACGCAGTAACGAGTAAAGCAAGTTTGTTTGATAGCGGCGCGGCGACTCCTCAAGTTCTCTCTCAATTTGCCTGCGTATGTGTACTCGAGAACACGAAGCTAAAACAACTTGTACAAGGAATCTAGTCAAACAGTCGCGAGTGTCACATAACAGTAACGTCAGCGGAGACACTTATAGAGAGACTCGAAACCGATGGCGATGATGATGGAAGGAATTTTCGGTTGGTAGTTGTCGACAGGTCGTGGGTTCTTTTTGCCCATGTGAAAAACAGGCATCTTTGTAAGACATTTATTTGTCTTACAAAGATGCCTGTAACATATAATAGAGCCCTAACGCCTAACCATACACATCATATAATGTTTAGTGATGTTCTTCAAAATCCACACAAGCGAGTGTATCATCAATTGGTGTGATATGAGCCTTCTGATATAATTTGTAAGTGCGTAAAGTAAACTGTGTGCTTAGTAAGTGTGTACGCGGGAGTACTGAGTACATAATGTATTTTTCTGTTTGTAACGCTGTTCATTGCTCGTCCCGCGTTTGATCGACAGCCTCGCTTGTTTGTTAGCGGAGCGGCACAAAGATTACAATCGTGTAAATGCCAGTTGTCTTGTTATTTATTTTAATTTTATTAGTACTCTGATAAAAGCTGTAGCTAGTAAAATTATATGATGTAGCCGCACTAGCAATAACTAGTAAAATATCTAGCAGACAGTCCAATTACCTACAATGACAATACCAAAAACTTATTCTATGTCATACTTTTGTAACATTTCCATATGACTTGTTTTTGTTTAGTCGTATGAGAAGCAGGCCATGGTAATAAAACTGTACATAGTGTATTTTCTTCTAGTCAAAGAATAATATCAACGTTGTTTTCAGAAACCGTAATGTTTTAGAAATAGAGTTGGGCCGCGCTCTTTTATGTTCGCGTCAGAGTCCCGGGCCATCGGAAAGCAAGTGCGTTTTATAGTCGCTATGAGTCCGACACACCCACCCACCAGCAGCGGCCCCCAAACCACTGCCCAACTTTTGGATGTAAAAGTTTATAAAGGGATTAAAAAGGGCTCATACCGAATCTAATATTTTTATTTTATACTCCATTATAATGTATAAAACCTACCTATAATATTAACAAAGCGGTTCCGATACTGATTTACTGTAATGGAAAGCCGAAAGCGTGCCAATCCGGATATGAGAAAATATGGACCAGAATAAAATTGGGTGAACAAACATAATTTATTGTGAACATAAACGGGCGACAACAATTTAGATAACTTTGTAAATACAAGTACATATTCCGACATAACGAGAAGATGAAATTACGGTTAAAGCAACTGAAAATCTGTGTAGAGGTTTTTAGGTTTTAAAATTATTCACGACGAAAATAATAATTTAAATATGTATAGTCTATCGATAGCTATAGTTGGTTCAGTAAAATGATCAAAACATTGTTCTTTGTTCTGTGTAAGAAAAGCAATGAGTCAGATAATAATAAAATAACCATCAAATATAGTAGCGCGTTTACTTAGGCGTTACATTATAATGGCGGGATCAGCAATAACTCACTACTACGGAGGCTTTTAATCAAGTAAATGTGGAACGTTTATTCTGCGTTGATTTACACAAAACATACAGTGATTTCGCATCCTATTTTCTATTTCCTTCCACGTTTCAGTCGGTTGTAAGTATTCACAAAGATCGATATGCTATTTATATAATAACTTACTTTCTTTTGTACAATACCTACATGTACACATGTATTGTAGAGGTAAACCTGTATACACCTTTTCCGATATATTTATGGAACGAGCTTATTGACACTGATCGGGCATAAATCGTATAAAAAGTATTTTAAGTACTTCACCTTTAAATTAAATACTTTGAGTAAGTTAAGTGCACTCTGGCTTTCTCGCCGCAAGCAATTACTCTTACGCGGCTGTGACTCGCTGCGTTTCTTGTTTCAGTGCCTCAACCATGAGTTTTCCTCACTCAACTCGCTAGCCACGCCTTATAAATATTTGTATGGAAATCTCTCGCAGCGCCTCTAGCAATTACGTGAGGAACTAAAATCGCCTATGAAATACTGATTTATGACACTTACGCGAATACTAGACATTGAAATAAAACTACTTTTTACGGATTTTATCGCGTTATAATGATATTATTTTAATCCCTAAGTTTCGGACCCTTTACAGCGTCCATGGTCACGGGTGACTAAGGTGGTAGGCGTCTTGACGTTTCAATTACTAACAGCTACCCTACATTTTTGTTAATTGTTGCTAATTCGATTCACGCAGAACGAGCTCACCGTATCCTTCGGTCTTGCAGTTTTAGGCTTGGATTTAGATTTAATTGAATCTATAATAGGGTTCCAAGCAGGTGGTAAGACCCAGCCATCGTCTCTATTGAAATTTGGATGTTTTTTTAATTTCAATGGCCTCACGAATCATCCTGGGTAGGAATCGGTTTTCTTTTGCGAGGACTTGTGGTTGATCAAATCTGATGTAATGGCGGGCCTTGTCAAGGGTGTGCTCACAAATTGCAGACTTTCCGGAACGGCGGTGTTTGACATCAGCGATGTGTTCTTTGACGCGGGTCCCTATGCTTCGTTTAGTTTCGTTTAGTTTGGCCTATGTAAGAGAGACCACAGTCACAATCAAGCTTGTATACTCCCGCATCTTGTAGAGGTATATGACACTTTACAGGTTGTAAAAACTGACTGATCTTCTTCAGCGGCTTGAAGTAAGTTTTAAATGAAGCACGCTTCAAGATGTAGCCAATCTTGTCAGTGACTCCTCTCACATATGGTAGTACTGCAGGTAAGCGAAACGTAGGGATTATAATAATATCAATATAACACGATAAAATCCGTAAAAAGTAGTTTTATTTCAACGCCTATGAGATTACAGCGTTTCGATGCGTAAAAAACGTTTTGGAACAATTCGATAGAACTGATGGTTGAGGTACTGTTAATATTTCCGTCCCGATAACGTCGGCACAGTGAGGCGAACCACTAATGGATTTGGCGGAGATTACGATTTTGATTTTAATCGGATATTTTTCTTTTATTCTATTCGAATCACTCACTCACTCTTTTACGTTAAGGACTTGAGTATACTCCCGTGATCGTAATTACCGGTTGAAGTAATTAATATACACTGCTAGACCTGGGAATCAAATCCATGACTTCTAACGTAGCGGTCACGTTTAGGATCAGTAGCCGAACGAGTAGTAATTTCTGTAAATATTATGTTTTATATAAATTATAAATGAAGCATGAATACTTTAAAAAATTACTCAATGCTTTCATTTTACCGTTAAACAATATTTTATTTTTAATTGCTTGTGTTAGAAGGAAATAATTAAAACAAACAAGGTAGAGTTATTTCTGCACCAACAAACAATACACTTCTTTATCTCAAAATAGTTGAGTTCCATTTAAATGGCGTCCCCTTTGTTTGTGAGCTCTTTGATTTCGGCACTGGATATTTGAATACTGGCTCACTCGGTTTTAATTACGTTCACTCCTATAATCATTCCTTCTTTATACGTATTCGTACATAAACATATTTGTTAAATAATTACCTATCTTGATAGAAATTTCTTGTGAAAATAAAAAAAAGTCATGTACGTAAAACATTTTTTGAAAGAAAAATTGCAACTATGCACTATTACTACGTAGCAGATACAATCACATCGCGGCTACGAATGCTACGCTTGCGTAGCAAGTTGTGTAGTATCTTCTTGACTTGTAGAAGTATAATGTTGTGTAGTATAATGTATATGCATACCTTCTATATCTATTATACATGATACTTACATGTATCAAAAAATTGCCGTGCGTTTTGCCGTAAAAAATGAAAATGGCTCGACCTATTGCGATGAAACTGTGATAATGTGTTGTAAAAAATATATTTAATTTGATACGCGCGAAAGAAGGTTTCTAACTAAAAAACCTACAAAGATTTGCAACGCATTAGCTAGTAGACAATACATTCTATTCTATTACATTTTAATACGTAAAAAACTTATCTCAAAACAAACGTCTATCTTCAACACAGAGTGTCACCGCTTTATTGCTATTAATACTATTCCGTGTGACGACATCTTCTCATCTTATTTGATTTGAGTCCGACATGTTTTCACGACATCTATAAAATATGTTGAAGGCAAGATTCTGCTAGTCTGGCATTGAACATCATTATGTTTAACAGTTCCGACCGTGGCTTACCGACATCAAAGAATTATGGCGTAATTAAAGTGTCTGGCGATAAGTCTTTACAATTCATGACAAAAAAATTATTATACGGTAGATAATGTCGCAGTATAGGAGTATAGAAGGAAATATATTATTGGGAGACCCAAGTTCCCAAGTTCAGTATCAGATAAAAGCCGATGAATCATTTAAAATCAAGAGCTTCGCATGCTCATAGACATCGCACCGAATGACCGCAAACACACAGTTAGAGGAGGTAATAGACCTAATGAGGTAAATTGGGAGTTATTGCGGTACAATTAAGTTCATTTCTCCTAATTTCTTATTTAATGGCAACCTATTCTAAGGAGCCCTCTCGACTTGGTGGCTAAAGGAAAACTAGAGGCAGTGTTAGTACATCGTAGGGTACCAACCGATGATTTCCAAAGTCTTCCTCAGTGATAATCTTTCATTGGTAACTATAATTTGTAGAACTATCGTGGAGATATATTTAAAATAGGTTTCATTCGAAATAATTTGAGTTACGACCTATTCAGGTGTCACCTCATTTGTTTATTATAAAAAGATTTTTGTTAGTGTTCAGACTGTAACGTCAACGTAAGTGACTGCGTCCCTTTTGTCAAGTTTACGTAAATAAATTCAATTCATCACAAAGGCTCCTTTTTATTTCTTTACCTTTTGTATCGTAGGTTTGTGTATTGAATCGTTTTGATATATGTTTACGAGTGGTGGAAATCGACGGAGTGATGACTGATAACTTGCCTTTAATACCTGAAAAGAGGTTGGTATTCAATATAAATGTGTGAAATAATGTTTGCTCTAGGCCAAGTAGATCTATGACCAGCTCAGGCCTGGTGTGGCTGCTATCAGAGAACCGCTATGAACAATTAGTGTCTAGGACATGTCCTAATGTTCCTAGGTTTGTTTATCATTGTGATGATAACTTGCCTGCCCCAATAACGCTACAGATTAGCGAAATGTATGTCGTCCCAAATTATACGCTGCAATACATCGACGCAATTGTACGCCTCTGCGTAATACTTCGGGGAATAAAGGCGTAATGATACGTTATTGTTAATTACATTGACACAACAAATTAACGTTCTGGGACACTTTTACAAACTAAGTAGAGCTTGTACTATTTGTGTACAATAGATATAATCCTTAAAAAGACTGTCTTTAATTAACGACGTGGGTATAATACTATATTTATTCGGTTTCTTGTTGACTTCTCCTAATGTTTTCAGTTCAGTATGTGCGGACGTGCGCCCTATCCTGCGCACGGTGTTCTGCGAGCTGAACTACCTGCCACCACTCACCACTGAGCTGCCGGTGCTCACCGGAGCTGTGGGCCATGTGGACCAGACGCTCACAGCTGAACAATGGGTAACAACGAAAGCAAACCATAAGGAACCATAAATTCATATTTCGTGCTCTAAGATATTTAAAATGAGCATACACGACAAAACTACCAACGTACCCGAACATACTCGCATAAAACATAGGTACTTACCTACGTACGGGTTTAACCTACATCCCGAACTTCTTAGCTAGTCCGTTAAAAATGCTTTAAATCTTTTCCGGGAAAAATTTACGAGACGTTGTGAGCATATTCGAGAACTTCATAATATAATAATAAGCAATATATTGAAGGACTACGCTTGAGTTGGTACATTGGTACCAACTCAAGCGTATTATACTATATTTATATCTCATTTCCATGTCCATATTGACTACAAAATAATACAATCCGTAGGTACTCGAATACTGCGGAGTAACCGTCCATCTATTAGTCAATGTTAGGCAAAGGATAGTCATAATTCTAACATTAATCTACTCTGCTGGGACTAAGGATATTTCATTCGCCGATAAGATCGTGGAGCAAGATTAAATAGACTTCCTTTGTATCTTAGTATCATATTGTATTTTATTACTAGTAAACCAAGCTTAAAATTAATAGAATTTATGTCACGACTGAACGGCACAAGTGATATTCTTCGTAAAAAGTCTTGATAATCACTTTATAAAACGGAGAAAATATTTAAAGTGAATTCCAATTTAAGGCAGAACTCCTTTTTATAAAGAAAATGAGATGATAATTAGAAATTGTAACAAGTGAAAGCTTTAAAATTTATGTAAATTTAATTTTCTAGATAGAAGTGGCTTCGAGACTTAGGACTTTTTTTTAAATAACTGCCTTGTTAGCCCAGGTGTGCTAAGCGCGACTGCTACGCTAGAGGTCCTGGGTTCGATTCCCAGGAAGAGCAAATTGTTATTGGGCTTTTCTATGAAATTCTCAGTAGCAGCTCGAGAGTTTTTAGTTGTGCCCGGTTGATAGCAATAGGCTCGCCTCTATTACATGGGACCAATACGTACCGGAGAACTGTGGGCACATATTAACACACCTCTGACTAACTTTTTGGGGAATAAAGGCGTAAAGGTACGTTTAAGTTAGCTGTACTTTTCATTATATTGAAATTTCAATTGAGCTGTATTTGTATTTAGATCACATAATAACCATTACTCTATTCCCGGAAAAAAACAGAACAATAAAACACCGCTTTCCTTTACGACGGAATATAAATGAGACTTAAGTATCAATACTACAACATACATTATTCCAAAGTTATTGTGTGATAAAATATGAGTTTCCTTAAATGTATTCATAAATATAAATTGAGACGATATAGTCTAACCAAATGGCCATTCAACAGACAGAAAAATACAAATCGGAATGCAAAGAGATCTGGCGCCGGGAGGGCGAACTGAAGCACCAGCACGCGAGGAGGATCTCCCGGGAGCCGCTGCCGAACGTGTACCGGCTGCACGCGCCGGGCGCGCCCCCCGCGCAGCCCGCGTGGAGGCTGGAGCGAGGACTCATCAGCCGGCGCGACCTCGTGCCCACCATACAACAGAATGCTGGACGTATGTCAACCCAGTCTTCTCTTTGCGGCACTTAGCAAATGTTGACAGTGTTTTCCAATAGTATCAGCAGTTACATGTGTTGCCAGAGTTTTAAAATAGCATTAAAATACAGTATATAACCACTACATAGTACACTATAGAAAGAAAAAGTTGTATGTTTGTAATGAGTAAACTCAAAAACTTCTGGACCGATTTCAAAAATTCTTTCACTATTAGAAAGCTACATCTTTCCCGAGTAACATAGGCGGTGCACGGGCGAAGCCGCTGATGAAAAAGCTAGTATAAAAAGTACTATATATAAAAAGAAAATAATAACGCGTAAGTGCTTTGGAGGAGTCTTTTACCTTGTTCTTTTCTGATGAAAGAATAGTAATATTAAAGTTATATCGGTCGCACTAGCTCTAAATTAAAAGTAATTCAAAATATACAGTCTCACGTTTCACATTATTAAAACGTTAAAGCTATAGTTTAATGTTCATTCTGATTGCTGTATTCGCCTGTCACAGTGTTAATCCGAGTTGATGTTTTGACAGGTCTGCCCAACTTTTACAATATTGGTTTGTTTGTTTGCTCCCAAACAGACAGATTTTAATGGACGTCTATTTATTCCTAAGTTTAATCCTCATTTGATATTCTGTATAAACAAAGGATAATGGCAGTCTGAAAGGAATTAAACAATTAACCTGATTGTATAGTCCTGTAGCTACTACAGTTGTGGACACTTCATATAACATCGTAACAGGATTAATAATCCTGGATTATAGTTAACTTAGGAACGAACACAGGTACTCTAAATACAGTTTAGTTGGCGCGGAAGCATCTGTTACGTTACTAATGCGGAGTAACAAACGAGCTAGACTCGTACGCTCAGCTAATTCCACTGAACTAAATTACTAATCTCAGTTCAACATTAATTTTACTATGTAACTGTGCTCTGTGTTCAAATGTGGTGAAACTACTGGAAATGGCTACATGGAAAGTATTCCTACGATCTAATTAACTTATAGGGAAAAAGGTCCTTCATTACAATATAAATTGACTAAAACAAGTTATATGTTCCACGCACGTTCATATGTAATTCAATTATAAGAGGATAGTTATAAATTGATTATCTCATGGATAGGTGATGGAAGTCTTTGGATAAAGAACATACTGAACCGAAGCTCATGCGACGCGAGCGCAGTGGAGGTGGGCGCGCGCGCGCACGCCGCGCCGCACGCGCAGCCCAACCTGCTGCCCTACGACGATGCGGCCACCATGCAGACACTGAGGTGAGGTGACGCATATACAAACAATGTACTTGCAACTTTATTTATATACACGTAAGTTTTCTTTTACATCATAGTAAAACCAAGCGTCCAAAAATGTTTATTGCAGTTTTCACTATAACATAGATGTTACCCAGGTTATGGTGTGAACCCATATACCTTCTCCGTTCCGTAGTGGGTAATAAAAACTGCAGAGGTAGATATCATAATAGTTTTGATGATAAAGCTTTCAATTTTGCAGCAGGTAATCTGAGTTTACGAGCAATTTATCAAAAAGGTGATATGGCTATAAAGTTGAACCTTTATCGACGCGAAGTGAAAATACGTAATATTAGTCTAAGTAAAATTGAATTTACTGTGAATTTCAAATGGCACAAACATCGTACGGAAACCCGTACGACCGTCATAAACATAATGTTGTCGATACTTTTATATAAGCAATAAGTTACCATAAAAAGTGGGAGAGTGTAGCCATTTTATGAATGTCATGAGATATTTAAAAATTTACGATGTTTTAGGGTAAAAGCACGAGAGTTGATTAATTTTGTCGCATCCTATAAACCTGCGATATTCATTAGTGATATATTTGATGTAGGAGTAGGTAAGTGTTAAATCTGTGAAGCCTCATTTGTATAGCTTAGTCTGTGAGGAGCACGAGCGGGCGTGAGCTCCGCGTATACTTTTTTTTTGGCTGGAAATTTTAAAATTTCTTCATAGTACGAGTATTTTATAAACATAAATTCTCCGTGATTAAAACTCGTTAATAATAAATAGCTAGGTATCGACGGCGTTGCTTGCTTTGAGCCATGTTTATTTATAACCTTGGAGCTTCTCAAACGATAAGGAAAACACTTTGAAGAACCCGGATTTCTTTTAAGTTTTGCTCACCGGAATTCTTTCATTTACTAATGCCTTCGCGCCAATAGTTGAATGATGATGGGTACCTTTTCATACGAACCAATGGGCTCTAGTTGAAAGCCGATGAGGTGAACAACCCTTTAGGTTAACGGTCTAACGTGAAGGTCAGACTGGTACATTTACTTTGTAATTTACATGACGTACATTACTTTCAGCACAAATACCATTATGGTAGACTTAGGTACTAGTATAGTACTAGCCAGCACACGTTGGCAAATATAATACTCGTGTAATTAATTTATGTGTTTGGACGAGTAACTAGACCCACCAGTTCAGTCTATTCGAGCTCCTTGTGAGTAAGGGTCAGCGCAGATCGGGAGCAACGTAGTGGAGAGCATTTTTGATGACTTGAAAATAAACTTTAAAGCTATATGTATAAAGTGCATAAATGTTTGCTCACGTTACCTCAAGACCGCGCAAGCATTTGTCATGTTCAAACATTTATACACTTTATATCAACAATACTAGCGTTTGCCCGCAACTTCATTCCCGTAGAAGTTGATTTATAATTATACTTCGCTCCTATTGCGCATAGTGTGATGATATATAGCCTATAGCATTCCTAGTTAAACAGGCTATCTAACACTGAAATATTTTTCAAATCGGACCAGTAGTTCATGACATTAGCGCGTTCAACCAAACAAACTCTTCAGCTTTATTATATTAGTATAGATAAAAAAATACTCTGCTCTGCTGTGGTCTCGGTGTGCGCTGAGCCTAACGCGTCCACTTGCTGAAGCGGTTCTCTTGTGTCAGTATGGGCGCGCTGGAGACGCGTCCCCCCCTCCCGCCGCCGCCGCCCCCGCCGCCGCTGCCGCAGCCGCACTACATGGTGTGCGTGCCGCCACAACTTGACTTCATCAACTTCACCGTGGGACATCTGCACACGGTTAGTTGCATAAACACAAACATTAATTCATGATGCAGCCTTAGCTAGGGAAAAATTAAATCCATAAAATTTTACCATCCAGAACATCTATATACTTATGAATTCCAAAATATAATAAATAAATATCCTAGGACATTTTACACAGCACCATCTAGTCCCAAACTAAGAAGAGCTTGTACTATGGGTACTAGACAATGGATATAATACTTATATACTTTTTTTTGTAAATACATACTTATAATACATAGGAAACACCCAGACAAACACAAACATTTATATTCATCACATAAATATTTGTGTCTTGTGGGAATCGAACCCACGACCTCGTGATCAGCAGTCCGGTACTCGAACCACTAGACCGCAGACGTCGTCTAATCATATCATGGTTCACTGATAAGGTTTAGTGGTTTAATGAGGCAGCCTGGCGCGGCACTTCTTTATTTTAGTCTATGGCGCCTATGCCATCCTAACTAGCTCTACGTAATCTATGGCCGAATCCTTAGCAAGTTTTTTTTAAATTTCAATTTTGCAAAATTAAAACTGCATTGCTGCCAAGTAAATACGTTTTACTAATCTAAAACTAAGTCTATAACATATAACTAATATAACTATAAATATAACTATAAATCCATAATCCAATACGTTAAATCCAGTTATGATTTATAGCACTAAGGTCACCAAAGTAATAAGATATCGGAGAACAGTTAAATCGTATTGTATCGACTGAAACATTGGGCCGCTGGCCAGCTCCGCCACTTCAGGGACAGAGAAATTTACGACGCCGCCATTCTTTCCATAGTTTAGAAGACAACCACGTTATTTGCAATTTCGTCCAGTCCACAAAACAAAGCGTTTTTTATTAATGTATAGATAAAATATGGACTACAATTTGAAGGTATAGAAAACATTATAGACTCTATAGTGTATCTATCTCTCTTCTCTCTATATAAATAAAAATGAATCACTCATCATCTCGTTGGTCTAGTGGTCGCAAACGCGACTGCTACGCTAGAGGTCCTGGGTTCGATCCCCGGGTCGAGCAAAGTGTTGTTGGGTTTTCTGTGAAATTCCCAATAGCAGCTCGGAGTCTGGATCTGTGCCCGGTTTATGGCAATAGGCTCGCCCCCTATTACATGGGACCTAAACATACCGGCGAAATGTGGGTGTACATTAGTACGCCTCTGCCTACCCCTTCGGGGAATATAGGCGTGATGGTATGTATGTATGTACTAAATGTGTTGCTAAGCCCAAAACTTGAGAATGGCTGATTTTGTTGTGTTTGATGAAGTAGAAGAAAAAATACGGAAAAAGTAAAGACAGGGAAACGCAGGCGAAGCTGCGCATGGGTCGCTAGTTTTTAATAAATCTTTAAAATTACTAAATAGAGAGTTTTAACATTTTCCCTGACCATGTTGCAGCCAATGTCATAACAATAATTATAACACCAAGTATTGTCGTTTTGCAGCAAGGTCTTCGTCTAGTGAACGTGTCGAAGTTCGAGATTCGTCTGTCGGTGCACCCCCCGAAGCGGCGCGAGCTGGACGTGGAGA
The DNA here is from genome assembly GCA_946251955.1 of Acronicta psi. Lineage (NCBI taxonomy): Eukaryota > Metazoa > Arthropoda > Insecta > Lepidoptera > Noctuidae > Acronicta > Acronicta psi. Next base: position 13,780,373 of record OX276482.1, read on the forward strand.
TCTACGGGCCGCGCGGCCTGACGGTGACGTCGGGCGCGGCCGCCGAGTTCCGCATACACTTCCGCCCCAGCGACGTGCGGACGGTGCGCGACACGCTGCTCATACGCGTGTCCATGGGGAGACACTTCAGGGTGCCCATAGCGTGCTACATGCAGCCGCCCGTCCTGGATAGTGGGTATTATCTGTTAGATTATAAAACAACATACCACTACGCCTGTATTCTCCGAAGAGGTAGGCAGAGGCGTGCTAATGTACACCCACATTTCGCCGGTATGTTAAGGTCCCATGTAATAGGGGCCCTATTGCCATCAACCGGGCACGAATCCAGACTCAGAGCTGCTACTGGGAATTTCACAGAAAACCCAACAACACTTTGCTCGACCCAGGGATCGTACCCAGGACCTCTAGTGTAGCAGTCGCGCAAGCAAGTGTTAGTATCATCCAATAATAGTAATGCGTCTATTCGGCGACGAATAGACCACCCTGTAGACATCCACAAAACTTAACTAACAGGTCATCTAACATATTGCTAAGCAGGTCAGGGAAGATAAGATAATAACTATTAGTTATGCAAATAGGGACGGGCGATACAGATACATAATTGTGTTATAAATAATAATATTGAAATCTAGAATTCATGAAACTATATTAAGTTTTGTATTGTTAGATAATATGATAGAATCAATACAAATGTTATCGAATAACAGAAAAAACACGTAATGAATACCCAGGGCTATTGTAACCTCTCGCGTCACCTCATTCCGTACACACGCTCATTATAAAATAATATCGTGAGTATAACGTTACTTTCACCTAATGAAGATGCTTTGTTATTACAGTAAACTAAGCTGTCTTGGTTTTAACTTTGTCTACAATATTTTGGATTAATTTATGGGCTGAACATCAGACGCTGTCAGTATACCGTACACCTAATTAGATATCTGATCGTGAATAACAGAAAATGTAAACAAAAATGTACCTCCTACATTTACTGTTGGCAATCATTCGATTAGGTATCCCGATTGACCATATCTCCTAAATAGAGACAAACACGTTTTCTACATGACTGTGTAGAACAGTCCTAAGAGGGTGATTGGGCAGAGGGTTGAATGCTATGCACAGCTTGAGTGAGGGTTTTATCTTCGTTTGTCCCAGATTATTAAAGAGATACGTGACCAATCTGGATAAGTGTGCAATCATGCATGACCTCAATATTTTTTGTATATAAACTAGCTTTGCGCCAGCGGCTTCGCCCGCGTGGTCTTACAGCCCTTTTTTCGCATTAAAAAGTATGTAAGCCTATATCCTTTCTCAGGCTCTAGACTATCTGTGTACCAAATTTCATTTAAATCGGTTCTGTAGTTTTAGCGTGAAAGCGCGACAGTCAGACAGAGTTACTTTCACATTTATAATATTAGTAAGGATAAGGATTTGAAGAAGCCTGTGATTTTATTCAGTCCTGATTCCGAGCATGACGTCATCCGTGCTGGCGAGCACGCCGGGCGACCAGGGCGCGTGCAAGCCGATACAGGGCGGTGACATCCTGGAGCTGGGCGCGCGTCTGCTGGGCGACGTGCATTGCGCGCGCGTGCTGCTGCACTGCGACGCCGAACACGCCTCCTTCTTTACGCTGACTGAGGACGCGTGGTTCTCCTTCAGTCTCGACGTACGTACCTATCTTTTACCATGTTAAGAGGAAAACTTTTAATAGTACACTCACTCACTAATATGCAATGTTCATACTTTTTATATATTTCTTCCTTCCTTGTGGCATACGAATAGAAATCCGCTTCTTATCTTGTCCCTCTAGTTCCATGAATAAATCCACTTCAATATTATAATTAGGGTTTTTTTCTCTTTACGAAAAGGCGTAATACACACATGGCACACGTTTGTAAAGAGAACTCACTAGTGTGTTCATTAAAATGGTTTACCTAATTAAAGTGCGGCGAAGTTTCTCACTGTTCGTCATAAAGCTGCAACAAATATTCCCGCTCTACTTGTTCTGAATACACTCGTACTTACACATGCACGTGCTAACTACTTAATACTCGCAGTAAACTGGGATTGTGTGAGGATATGCGACACTAGAATTCGTTAATTTTGAGTTTTATTGGTTTGTACTGAATGTACTACGATAATTTCAGATATTTGCATCTGAATTCGAAATGAATGCGCGCAGTATCTGAATATTTCAGGCGTGTTTTTACTAGCTAAGGGTTGTGCAGTGCCCCGATACCATCCGTATAATACACACACCGTGAATACGTTTCGAACTGTTTGAAGTTATATTATTTGTACGAACACTTGTGCGCTGCGTCCGATACGAATTTCATTTATTCCCAACTGAATTTTTCAAGCGTATTTCCATAGATAGCATGATAATATTATGTAGCAGTAGTCATACGATATCCGATAGGGAAAAATATTCCATTGTCTTTGCCAGACAGTTTGACAACGAGCGGCCAAGAGCAAAGAGATATGCTATAAATATGGAAGAGAAAATGTATTTTCTGAAGTAGGTCAACAGTTGATTGAAGTTGTGATATCCTACTAATGTTATAAATGTGAAAGTTTGTATGTATGGATGGATGGATGTTTGTTACTCTTTCACGCAAAAACTACTGAACGGTTTTGGATGAAATTTGACACAGAGATATATTATAGTCTGGAATAGCTGCATAGTTATGTTACTTTTTGTCCCGGTAACATGTATGGTTCCCGCGGCGTAGCGGGCGAAGCTGCTGACGGAAAGCTAGTACGGTTATAAATCTGCAAATTCTTAAGCAATAGCTCAGCAATAATAGTCTTATCATTTGAATACAGCATCCCTCATCCCACCTACCAGTTGTACCACCACAGTGATGCGCAAAGTAGTGACATCGTTATGTCACTGACAATTAATCATAGTATACCCACATAGCTTGGTGTATTACCCAAATAGCAAGACCCAAGTTCAAATGCTAATTATTAACTTGAAAATATACTTTTTAGGCGTATTTATTTATATACTCTTTATTGTTCACCGAAACATTAACACGGACAGAACAATATGACTTTAAAACATACAAATGGCGGCCTTATCGCGACAAAGCGATCTCTTCCAGGCAACCTTAGGATGTATTTATAAATAAATAAATAAATATTCTGGGACATTTTTACACAGCACCATCTAGTCCCAAACTAAGCAGAGCTTGTACTATGCGTACTAGATAATGGATATAAAACTTATATACATTTTTTTTGTAAATACATAGGTACTTATAATACGTAAGCTATCAATTTTATACAATGTCTTTCATTTTAAACTATGTCGTGGCTACAGAAAACTGATCTGTTATTTTGTGCAGTGCCTCACAGCCCGCGGCTCAGTGGTAGCCGGCCCGTTCGTGGTGTGGCCGGCGTGGTGGGGCGGCGGCGGCGCGGTGCGCGGCTGCGCGTGGTGCCGCGCCGAGCACGCCGGCCTGCACGCGGTCACGCTGCGCGTGCTCAGCTCCACGGCCGTCGTCAGGCACCTCCACATACTCGCTGACTCCCTGCTGTTTCGCCCAGATCACCTCACTATAGTGGTATGATAACATTGGAGAATCCTACCTAAGACACCTGTTTATTTTTTATCCCAATTACTTCTCCGTTCAGTACCTATGTTGATTTGCTGCAATCGGCGGAAAATTTATCGTTCATGAAGAATCGAGAAAAACACCGAGTAGTTTTAGATGTTTTTTTTATAGTAGAGAAATGGGTTTGCAAGATTCCACTTGCTTACTATAAAACAAACAATTAAATAACGATAAATGACTTTAAAAATATTGAACCGGTCAGTCTATTTTTTTTTTTACTTTAGCAATTTCTCATTAAATTACTTGTTTTTAGAAATCCAAATATTACATACTCACTCGGAAAAACTATCTGAAGGCATTATAAATTAGCTACGTGCACGAATCGAGACTGGGACACGTGGCCTAGATGCTGATCACCCGATCAATGCATCAAACGAGTTGTCAAATCAAGTCAATTTCACTAGAACAACTTTATTCTCGTTGGCGATCATAAATTTACATTTTGTCTACGAGACAATTTATGCAGAAAAGTTCTGACAAGTTATAAAAGTGCAAAATTGAACAAATTGTAAAAATCGAATAAAATTCAGTCTGCGTTGGCACTCGTTTAGATATTCAATATTCCGTTTTCAAAGTTTCTTACTTAGTATTTTAAACATTGAAAAAGCTTTAAGTAGTTAAGTTAGGTAGTTACGTAAACGTTCAACTTAACCACACCGAGGTTAATTAGATAAATACAATGTAAGCTACTTACATATAATGTTTATATTGTATTATATTAAGTATACTAAAAGCACGATTTCACTCAAGATAGGCCAGGCCATTTATTAGATTTACCAAGCCCAGTGCTCGATGCAGACTTTCTGATCTGAGTTTAATCCTATTCTACAGATTTCACCCCAAGAAAACAGTTCTTTACTTTTAGAATTTAGAAAAGCGATTGTCTCGTAGAACTAAGTAAAGTAATGAAATGTAACGCACCACAAGCCGCAGCGGGAACTTTCTCATGTTGTTAAGAACATAACATTTTACAACGTCATTAAAACTTGTAAGCGTATATTTAAAGAAGTTCCCTCCTCGTTTGTCGTTAACCTGTAGTTCGAGGATAACTATATTTTATACCCCACGCCATAAAGGATGACACTATTTCCAGACCCCTGTCTATAACAAACAATGTTGGCGTATCTAACATCTAAGTAGTTCGCTCGATCACTTTTCTAAGGCGGCGATTATTCAAAACAGTTCGTGACAAAACATAAATCTTATTTGTATACCATTTATTCTCTGCGCTATGTACTTGAAGGCAGCGGCAGGCTTGTTGGCTGAATATGATCATGAGTCGTATGGATATGAATTATCCTGCTTCCTCCCCTAGCAACAAATTTTTTGTGAAGATCTTCCGCACTATATTTTTTTCTTTTTATCCATGTCTTCATTTTTGTCTACCCACGTGATTGCCTAAGTAATTTGCAGCACGTGTTTCAAAACACAATGATAGAGTCAAAATGTTTCTTAATTGTTTCTCGGTTTTAATTTTAAGGAAAACTTTACATGGTTAATGAAATAAACATTATCTCTATAATTTATCCATTCAACACACTGCAAAATCTGTAACATCGGGCGTCGTCAGTGCTAATGCTAACTATCGCACTATACCTACACGCGTGCTCTGTGGCAGTGTTCAGATTTATGAGCTAATAAAGCGCCATTACACGCCACTTGATTTTAATGCCCGATAGACATCGCATGGAGCAGTTCAGTGGTAACAATTACGGTAACGGTTTAACGCCACTGAAGGTAGTTAAGCGATCGGTTTCTACGGGTACGGTACGGGTCGCAGATTCGCCCTGCAAAATATATGACCTACAGGTAATGGCTTTATATTTATTGAAAATGTGTGTCCATTGCCATTAACCGAGCACGAATACAAACTCATAATTAATTTTAACAAATGTGGGTTTTCTGATAGCTAAACCTGACGATACTTTCTCATGAATAGTTATAGTTATTTATTGGACACAAACATAGTTTACACCTGGCTTTCCCTATCTCCAGCACTAGTTGTATTGCAGAAACCCTCCCCTTACTTATTTCACTTTTTATAGTTTATATTAGGTTTTTATCATGAGGTAGCAGCTCGGGGTTGGATAATGCCATGTAATGGCCGTTTAGCTGGTGAGCATGCCACCGAGTAATATATACGGCAATATATATTTTTAATGTGTGACAGTTGGTGCGTACGCGACGTGCATTTTAGTTTGCGGGAGCCTTCGTACTCGGTTATTTATAACAGTATAACTTGAGACTGAAGCGGCAACGCTTAAAATTCTGGAAATTCCTTTCTTTCTTCGTGTGCTTGAATGTGTCATTTATGAAAATCGAGGTACAGTTCTCGCCAATCTTATTGTCCAGCTTGAAGTTGGCACGAGCTAACTTCAACCCGGCCGTTAAAATCGGAGAAAGAACAATATTAGACGATAATAAATAAAAACGAAAGCTCAAGTCGTAGGCTGTCGTCATTGTAATCCAATATTTAGCTTTTTCAAATTTTTGCGGCTGTGTTGAAGTTAGCCGTGCCAAATTCAAACCTGTATATTGTTATAAATTATCGTAAGTATTTTTATATACAACTCCTCCATATGTCTAGTCTATCAAGCACTATGTTATGAATAGGCTTGTTATATATTTTCATATTTATTTCTGCACTGGTTTAGTTGCAGAGCTTGCCAGTCGTTACGTGATAAAAATCTGTTTATATTTTGATGTACGATATCAGTAAGCGTGACACACGTACACGTCCCGTCCGCATAGGTTGGCAGCTCATAGCGCGCACTTGCAGACTCACGAAACAGCTCCATTCAACATATTCCGGTACATTTAAATCTAGTTCCCCACTCCGCCGCCTTTTCGCGCTACGCTGGTGGTCCTCGCGGGCAATCTGCAGCACTCACGAATCCCACACGTGTTGAATTTTAAATATCGATAGCGCAAATAAATCGCGTGTGTCGTCATATATCGCGCGTTATGGCGCACCGCGGGGCACTTACAACGCGATGAGTTACAGCGCGCACGATTAATATAAGACGCGATACACACTATTTTTTTAATCTAAGAGCTGTTTGTGCCTTTGTTCTATTAACAGATAAAAAAATAACTACTTTGACCTTAATTTTCGTCACTATTCAATGACTTACTTACACGTTGCTTTACAATTCAGCCCATAACCACCCGGTTCGTGGGCGCGGGCCTCCGCTCACAGTCATGTAGACTCTTTATCACATTCATTTGGAAAATTAAGACATTTGTTAGGAGGGACGTGAAATATATGCAGGTACCATTGTCTGGGGAAATGTAAGCCGTGCAAACTTGTGACATTAAGGAACTGTTTCACCGCCTCCTGATAAAAGTTCACGTTAAATTACTTGACAGGTAATTTTATACATATTTTGTTTATGTTTATTTTTAATTTATCCGGCAGTTAGCGGCTATCAATAGGTGGTGAAACAAGCTCTTAGTGTCCCTTATCACGTTCTACGTCATGACAATTTAATAGCACACAGTCACCTAGACTTATGAGGATTACGAGAGGTTATTGTAATTTTTGTTGATGATTAGAGTGAATAGCTTCCTGCCTAGAATATTTAATGAGTTTAACAAATTGAATGTCGCCAGTTTTGATATTTTTACTTTATACAAAAAATTCTGCCAGATCCTGTTTAACAAAATACTTTGTTGATAATGTTTAAGTTAGATACAATTTTTTTGTGAAATCTATTTAGTAGTCATTTCTATAACCAACTGTTGCTGTTCAAATAATTTAATCATGTTGCAAACTAATTTGACGACGTCTGTGGTCTAGTGGTTCGAGTACCGGACTGCTGATCACGAGGTCGTGGGTTCGATTCCCGCAAGACACAAACATTTATGTGATGAACATAGGTGTTTGTGTTTGTCTGGGTGTTTCTTATATAATATAAGTATATATTTACAAAAAAAAAAAGTATATAAGTATTATATCCATTGTCTAGTACCCATAATACAAGCTCTGCTTAGTTTGGGACTAGATGGTGCTGTGTAAAAATGTCCCAAGATATTTATTATTATTATTATTATTATTATAATTTTGGAAGCTTGTTGTTGGCATTTATTGATTTAATTTGTTAACTATTTGTATTGAGCTGCAAGCTCCTCTAATAAACCAAAATATAAAAGCACTGTATGCATTGCCCAGGCTCAGGAGAAGGACTACGACATCTGCGGCGAGGGCGAGCCCGCGTGCGAGTACTACGTGCACCTCGGCACCGCCTTCCCCAACCGCTCGCTCGCCGCCACCGTGCAGCTCATCAACCACAGGTTACACTCACTAACTTATTTATTAGACAGCACAATCTCAGACTCTATCTTATTGGTAAAAGATGACCAATCAGGATTTGGAATTTGATTGCCGCTTAGACTTGACCTTATAAATCTCTTTTGTCAGTCGCCATCCATTCTCTCGACATGCCCAAACCATCTCAACATCTTCTCAATAAGAGTCACACATAGTCTTTACAGCGCAACGTGTCCTTATCGCACTGTTTCTCAATCTATCATACGCTTTTCCACAACATTTGTTCTCCTTCCACATCTGTAGTGCCACACACAACTCTGCTGGCAGTTGTTATCTCTTTTAAATTTTACGCTTTCATATTTTGCAGTTTTAATGGTTTTGCTATTTTAATTATATCACAGCGATGAATACCTCGGTAACAAGAGTATAATAACGGGTGCAATATTTCCGATAATTGAATATGCTTCCCGTCCATTTTGTACAGAATCAATTTTCATATTCAGAGCTCGGGGCCTGTTGCAAATTTACGTAATATTGGAAGCAGTGACGGTAAATGATCATTAACAAAGTGTGCTAGTAGTGGGCCCCGTCGCCGATATTACATAATAAACTGGAAAGAATTTCCAGTCCGGTGGTGTACTCGTACTACTGGAGCGTTCGGCCCTGGGGCGTCTGCTCCTGCTGGGAGGACGAGAAGGAGACCGAGGGCTCGCTGGGGCCCGAGGACGACAGCGAGCGACTGTGCATCGGGGCCAGGGAGGCGCGAGCTATTGCACGACAGGTATGCTTTTATTGTAGTTCTCAACTCATTACAATATTTGAAATGAAATATTATTATCTTCGTTTCTGGTCCTTTGATTTTGATTGAACAACAGAGATTTGATGTATAATACATTGCTTGAATAAACGCCTTTGATGAATGAGCTTGTAGCTTTAGAAATGGTACAATTCGAATTTATACCTACCGATCTTAATTTGAGATATAATATCAAATTAAGATCTCAGTATTCAAAATACCTTAATCTAATCGTCTAAAAGTTACTATTCAACAAACCGGTACCGTAGGTACAACACTTCACAAAAAAGCTGGTATCGTTATTGTACTTTTGACATTTGCATGTGTCAATCTAGTCTCTGAGATTAAAAAATGGACTATAGGTACAGTTGTGATAAGATTTGATGACCGATACTAAACGAGCGCTTAATAAAGGGGCTATTTATATAACTATGTCAATATTCAGACTAGTCAGTTACAGAAACTTCTTAGCTTCACAAAACTGCTCCGGTTGCCTTAAGGCGATAAGTATGAAGACCTGAATGCTCCAGAGATTAAGATATTGTTAGAACTCGCAAGTTAACTGTGTACGTGACCGAAAATCTCGGCCGGAAAAGTTGTGTGGAAAAGATAAGACAACTTTATGTACCGGTCGTGCCTTTTATATAGCTAATAATCTTAAATGGAGGCGTGCGTTCGACACATAATAGCATCTTGTCAAATTAACTGGAAAGGATTCCGAGTTCGAGCAAAGAAGTATTACAAATTGCTTTTTTTATACAATACAGAGCAAAACCTTTATAGTTTTCTTTATTTAAGCAGGTAATATTTTGTGCAGATATCCGCTTCTTCCTAAGGTTTTATTGGTTTTATATAGCACCTGTGGAGGGATGGGGAGTGTTGTCCCTCGCACCAAAGGGAGGATTTTCCGACCAGGCGGTGTTATACCTGGCGGGCCACTGCCCGACGGTTGATGTCGGGCGGTTGCATATATGCAAGTTGCACAGTAAACTTTACTTGTGCGATTCAGGACTTGTTGCTTCTTTTTTCGTACAAGTTCTTATGTAGCTCGATAGATGTCGCTACACACCGTTTACCGTTTTTCGGTTTTCGTTGTCTCTGAAACAGGGGTCCGCTTTTAAATGCGTGTAAATATTGCATGATAATTACCTTCTTGTTTTGCAGATTCCTTCAACATACGAGAGTAAGAGCGAGAACGCGCGTCTGCTGCGCGTGGAGCCGACGCGCGGGCAGATCATGCCGCGCTCGTCGTGCGTGCAGCACGTGCACGTGCCCGACGTGGGCGCGCGCCTCGGCGTGCAGCGCGCCGTGCTCATGTGAGGATATCATCATAGCGTCCTCTATTACTTGTAGCTATTATCAGCTAGCATAGAATTTATTGCTAGTTTCATTGACAATTAATGTAATTGGTGTGAGATTGTAGACATTTTATCTCTAACGAACTATATTCAGCTCCTTTTTCTTGTAAGCAAATCTTTGAAACGATGTAAACCTTTAAAACCTCTCATAACTTCTTTTAGGTGACGTCATCAACTGTCTTTATTCGTATTCTTAAGAATAAAATTCCATTAAATACACCACAAGTACTATGATAATGTTCAGGTTGGTCTTAAAGAACATACCCCGGGAGAGCTTCCCGCCGGACTACGAGCCGATGATCATCGCCGTGGAGGAGGTGGAGGGCGAGGACGTACCCGGAGTCGAGGTAATTAAACACACAAGTACACAAATATAGCATAGATTAATTTACTTTAATACAAGGAAGAAAATAATTGTACATATAATTTAATCAAAATCGCGCAGGCGCACGCGCACGCGCACCTCACGTAGTAAATATATACATACTCAAATTATTTCCTTACATTGCTCAGGTAGATCGACACAGTCTACTACTAACCCTATAGCTCCACATTCTAAGCCGATTCACTGTCTCTCAAGATACAGGTTTACCTAGTTTGAGAGACAGGGTTTTCCTTTTGTGCACAGATTTTAGTTCCTTGATTTGTATTGCATTGTGTTACTACCATATAGCTTAAATTGTCATAATATAAAACATGTTTAATCTGTGTTTTTATGAAATAAAGTTATTATTATATTATATTAAAAGTAAATCAACAAAAGTCAAGTGTAAATTACATTCAAACAAACAAGTTAATTTTCATTATCTAGATAAAATACTTAAGGGAAAGTTTCATAAGAGAAGTTTACGCCAGATAATAAGCATCCAGATAAATAAGCAATACCGGAAATAGTAGAGATGCCAAATTTAAATATAGACACGTTACGTGAAACGATCGTAGACAATCCGGATTGCTTGTGTTATTTACGCAAGATGTGTGTTTCATTTTACCTCTTACATAACTTCTTGTTCCCACCTGAAGATCTCAGGGGGAGCTTCTATTCGATGATACCTCATAAATAATGTATAGTACCTGCTTACCTTGCGTGTTCAATACAACAACAAAGTGGTCTCGACAAACTGTACGCCATTAGAAACACACACAGCCGTAAACTACTGGACGTAACGACCGGGCGATGGATCAACGACGCAATCGGTTAAAAGGCTGGAGATTTTCCTCAAGCCAGTTATATAAGTACCTAGTACTAAATTTTTTTCTTCACATCGTGAAAAGTTATTCGTATTCAGCGTACTCGTAACATAAAATAAAATGGTATGCGTTATGTTAACTGCTGATCAGATATACTTTATTGAGCTAAGTGGTACGACTATAATTAAATTGTCAACTTGTTTACTGCCAGTATGAGAATGATTACAGCAATAGAAAGTTAACAACCAAGATGAATGTTGCATGATATAATAATATGATTTGTAAATGTGTTATCAGCGCGGCACCCGCGAGGTGTGTGAGGTGGTGTGCGCCCAGATGGAGGTGTGGTGGGACGTGGCGCCCGTGCGCTTCATGCTCGACCCGCCCGTGCTGCGGCTCTACCACTCCAGGAGGTATGTACACTTATCTGATTACTATGCTCGCCTTTCGACTTGGAACTTGGACTATATGACAAAAAATTTACCTAAATTATGTTGATTGTGAAAATAATTTCATGTTGTTATTGAACTCTGCTTATGATATAGTGTAGGTACTGGCCTCTGACTTTGCACTAATTATTGTTCGTTTAAATTAGGCTGGATTCAGTGGCAGTGGAGTTGAGCGCGACGCAGTTGTTCGGGAGCGACGGCGCGCGCGTGTCGTGGGAGGCGCCGGCGCGCGTGGCCGCGCCCGCGCCGCTGCGCCTCGCGCCGCAGCAGACCTGCCACACCACGCTCACGCTGCCGCTGCCCAGCCTGCCCAACCACTTCCCAGAAACAGAAGTCATCACGTTAGTACGAAACACATTCCAAAAGGTTTTGGGACCAACATTGAAAAGGCTGTAATATTTAAGATCCTCATTCTTAATGGAGTAGGTAATTATACTACATCTAACTTTTAGCAACTAACATAAACTAGTAACTATTAATAGTTTTAATTTAAAATTCGATGAAAGTATTCAAAATTAATTAATTTGAAGACGACTTAAAAATACCCAACGACCTTAACTTTAACTGTCCGTAGATAATTTACCTGTTCAAAGTTTAGCCAACTCTACTACAACAAGTCTCAACTAAAAAGCTGCGAGGAACCTTAATTAAGTTCTGACTTTGAACCCAATATCCTGTAAGTCTGTACCTACTAAACACCTTTTTAGACGTTGTCAAACTTAAATATTTTTATTGAATTGAATGTCTTTATTATCATACGTGGGATGGAGTGACGACTTGCAGAAGGTAGCTGGCCGCAACTGAATGAAAAGAGTTGAAGATCGAGCTCTGTGGCGTTCACTAAAGGAGGCCTACGTTCAGCAGTCGACGAGTACCGGCTGATGGTGTTATTATATGGTGTTGATATTTATGGACCGACTACAGATTTTAGAAATTAATCGGTTTAACGGAGTGTTTTGTCACAGGATGGTGGCTGCGAACGACGAGTGGCGGTCACAGTGCATCATAACCCGTCAGTGCGCCACGCGGCACCCAGCGCTGCGGGCGGCGCGCGCGTGGCTCGGCGTGGTGGCGCCCGCCACACACATGCACACCAAGTTCCAGCTGTTCAACGACACGCACCAACATGTGAGAACTAAACACTCAAGGAACGCTTGTGTCATTCAGGATAGATCAACTCAAAGCTGCTGCGGCTGTTTCCTCAAAAAGCCATTGCAGACATTGTTCTACGTTTCGACACTTACATATTTGATACTAAAAAAAATATGTCTGGACTTTAAAAGAGAGCATGATTCTCTGAGTTTATTTCGGCGTTTCTTCTCAGTGGTCTGCAGTTAGGAATGCCGACGCCATCTAGCACAAAACCGTAAAGCATTCACTTGTAAGTGTCTGAAAAGATCTATTTGCAGGAATTATTATCATTTCATTTCATTATTATGTAGTCACAGACATGAGACAGGCACAAATATAAACCTGATACTAAAATCCTTCTAAAAACTATTTCCACAATTTCCACAAGCGCCGGCTATAACCTGCATCCAACGACTTTTCCAGTTCATCTGTACATCTCATTGGTGGCCATCCTGCGCTGTGTTTTCATGTACGTGGTCTCCACTCGAGAACCTTTTTGCGCCAAAAGCCAGCAGTTCTACGAGCTGTATTCAAACTGATATCCAATTAAGCTTGCCAAACAATATCATGTCATTTTTGTAATTTGAATACGTAGAGAAATACCATAGTTAGCGACTTCAAAGGTATCATCAGTGGTACCACACTGGTTAAAGACTTGTCTTACGTCTTGACTAGTCTTAGAGCACTGTGGTATTGTTGACGGAGATATTGCGAAACTACCCGAACGCTGTCTAGTGGAGTCGAAATTTAACGAGTTAACTGTTTCTCAAAGTTCGACCTAGCTAATTGGAGCCCTTGATACGCGTGAACAAGTTTGAGATCAGAGCTTCCAACGGATATTGGGATGGAAACGACAGGGACGTTCGATAGTAATTTTGTCTTGCCCAGGTTTATTTTAAAAAACAACAGCTCGGAAACCCTGTTATGGTCATTAACCATAGTTCTGAGCTCTTGCAACGATTTTGTCATGTTATAAAAAAATCAAAAAAAATAATATGGGTATAAATAATGGAATCAGGCGTTACTTTGCGGAAATCAATGACAACAAATTGCAATGAAAATATTTAGTTTTAATTCCACTTATGCTGAGATGCAAGAGCAGCGCCCTCCCGCCCGCTTAATTATGCACATGTAGGGAGAACTAAGTTGTTAGTGCAACAACACAACTTCTTGTTAAAAGTGTCAAAAGTGTTACTTTCGCTCCAGCCGGCGCAGAGTCAACACCTCGACGTCGCACCTGATGATGCCTCGCGGAGAGGCGAAACACGTGTCGTCACATAGGTTTGGGTATGCATGTTGCACTAACGACTTAGTTCTCTCTGCATGTGCATAATTATGCGGGCGGGAGGGCGCTGCTCTTGCATCTCAGCATAAGTGGAATTAAAACTAAATATTTTCATTGCAATTTGTTGAATATGGGTATTTTACTTGCTACTCATAGATATTAATGCCCAATCCTTTCCATTTCCATAGCTTGAAGTCATCATCTATTGGAATGGTAAACAGTTTCACGGAATACATTCCCCTGACTAACATCTCTTTGAAATGGAAGTGCATTAATTGTCCTCTGTAATCCTGTACTCGGACCTGCATGGAGCGTTTGTTTGCTTAATGTACTTTAGAATTTGTGGCGTTTACATTAGAATTAGTGACGTCGTCTGCGCAATGTTAATAAAACATAAAATAAAAGCTAATACATCAATTAAACCTCCATTAATAATATCTCTATAGAGAGATGGCATTAATTTAGTTGTGTTTAACGTTAATATAAGGTATTCACAGCGTCTTCCCGTGGGATCATTAACCTCGCTACATTTCTATTCGACTCGCGGTCCTGCTCCTATCAGCGTCAGCGCTGTAACTCGACTTACGTCTTCGTGACATTGTTACGACAATTTTCCCCGTTTAGAGCCAATTTGTTTCAAGGACTAAGTCGAGACAGTTTTTCAAATGGAGCAATTTTTGCAAACGAGCATTTTGACTTAAATCAACAAGTCTTCAGAATAACAATAAAATCCTAATAAAGTAGATTCAAGCGTAACGTCAGACTAAAGGGACTTATTGTGAGACAGTTTGATCTCTAACATTATTACCATCATAAAATAGTAGTTTGATCAATTTTATGTCTCCGAAGTTGTTAGTTAAAAGACGACTAGATAACGTAACTGCACTGAAACTGCCGTCCGACACCCATTAAAGAAGGACTCAGTGCAGTGCCACCCACAACTACTGAATGGAGACTAATTTCAACTTATTTATACTTTAGTTATGAGCTTTGTGTATTTGAACTTGCTAAGTAGCCGTTCTATGATGAAATTATGATAAAGTGATGAAATGTTTGTTTTATTAGTTAACTGTTACGTCTATGTATGCGTGTTCAGTGTTGTTCAGTATTGTTCACTGGTGCCTATTAATGAGGACATTTATCATATACTCGTATTATACGTAGAATTTGACTCTATTATGTTATTCCTCGGTACATTTTTGCGTTTCAATATAATTTCACGAAATTAGTTGTAATTGTATTTTACAAAGCTGTCAACATGTCAAACAAAATGTTCTAACAAAATTTCTGCCTATTGAAAAATAGGCCCTCATTGAAGTAAACATATTTTTTTATTCTTATCAGGCGTACCGCGTGCGAGCATCAAACAAATCGTTGTGTCGATAGCAAAACATCGATAATTTTATCGTAAACGGTAGCATATAATTTTTGAACCTTATCAATAGGGCCCTTAGAGAAAAACACGGTAGAAGAGTTAAAAACATCATAAAAATGATAAGTATTAATAAACCAACTGTTTCAAGAAGGTTCCATGTTGAGCAATGTGTATAAAATCGACGATTCACGATAATTATATTGACTATAATATCACGGCATTGAAAACTAGTCATTGTGTGTCCTGTTTGACATATGAAAATGATAAAATCCGATATTTTAACGGCGTCAACGGTTCTACGCTCGTATTACAGGGTATTTGGTTTGTGATGAAGATGTCGTTGTCCAGATCTGCTGGTGGGCGGAGGCGTTCCGGTGGTGGGGCGAGAACGAGCCGTCGCCGGCGTGCCAGGGTCGCACGCCGTGCGAGCGCTGCCAGGAGCGCGCGTGCTCGTGCAGCCTGCTCAAGCCTTCGCGCGGCGCGCTCTGCCACGGCGAGCTCACCGACATCTGCTACGACGTCAACGCACCTGAGGTACCGCACCTGACCTATTCGACACTCTAGCGTCAGATGACGCACGGTATTGGCTCGCGTTGGTAACAGACTGTTTTAAAGACCGTGGTTTTGCGGTGACACACGGGCGAGCAAACTGGCTGAACCACAAGTACGGCAGATACACTCGCCGGATCCGGCCTTTTGCAACTGATCCCACTAAATAAATGTGATTTGGAAGCCGGTTTTACAATATCAGTATCTAAGCAAATTTAAATAAAGCAGCAACTTCTTCTCAAAAAGAAGAGTTGAAGTGGAAAAAGAAGATTAAGCATGTAACTCAAAACATGTACAAAAATTAAATAAAAAAGTACAAATTTAGGCAAATAAGCTGTCGCAGTATTATAATTATTATCATCATCTCGTGTAAATGAGGGGATATCGAACATCCAGTATTTACCTTGGCCAATTAATATTTGAAAGATTAACATAAAGCTGTATGGGAGTGATCTCTTCTAGATACACAGGCGAATAAAATGTTCTATTTTTAATCTAAGAAGGTAGGTTACCTAACATTTTGGGTTGTGTGCCAAAAAATCCAGGAGTACATTTAATCTAAAGTAATTGTCTCGAAGCACAAGGCAATCACAATAAAATCCTTAGTTGTACAATTCAGAAACAATAGACGCGTCGCGGGTACTTTTTACGATCACTCTTAAATTTTCGTCCCCACTCAGGAAAAACTGACAGCACAAATAACTTCCATTCCTTTGATTCAGAGTTACAACAATGAGAATATTCTCATACCTATTTAACACCGACAAAGGCTCTAATGGGCTTGGACCATTAATCACTGAGGGGCCCAAAGAGGTTTTAAACTAATCTTGATTTAACCTTTTTTAAGTGAGAATTATGTGCTAGATTGCCGGGTTTTGGAGTTTGGAGCATGTGGGCGCAAAGCTTTTAGGCATTGTCGTTTATCTGATACGAAATCTAGGCAATTACAAAAACAACCAGCACTGAATTAATTAAATAAATTAGTTGAAATTCGCGACAAGGTGTGGGTGTTTATAACGGTCAGTGCTTATATAAGTAGTAGGACGTGTCCGGGACAAGACAAGCTTGCGTCTCTCCGGACTAATGTTTCGCAACTGAAAGTTTTGCTGCGAAACATACCAGCACGGTAAAGTACAATTGACTATTTTAAAGTGCGCACTTTTTCGCAGCGCATTCCCAAAATTATAATAGTAGTAAGATTATTTTATTAAAACACGGAGTGACTACAATAGAAATTCCAACTGAGCAATATCAATATCCTGCATATTCACAAAATCACGAGATATAAATTTAATTAGGTGCCCACAACGCTCTCCTAGCTTCAAACCCATGGATTTTTTTGTTTGGGATATGGAAATAAACTACATCCGATATGCCTGGTGCGGAAAATTTAACAGTGTGGAATTTACATCAGCATAATATAAACAATTGCAAAGACCAGCGAGTATTGTCAAGCTCCAGTTATAACTGCTAGGTAATGTTTTTTACAATACGGATGAATAGTGTAACACCGGCAAGGTTGTCGGCAGTGCGACGGGTGCGTGGCGACGCTGGTGCAGGTGCGGCGCACGGGCGCGGACGTGGCGCGCGTGCCCGGCGCCGCCGCCAGCGAGGCGCGCGCCGCGCTCGTCGCCTACCGCGTGCTCGCGCCGCACCTCGTGCTGCGGGCGCGAGCCTGCTTCGCCGACGACGCGCACGACTGCATGTGTGAGCCTTATGTCCTATATACTATGACGACATCATAACATCACACAGTAGGTAATAGGTACCTACTGTGTGATGTTTGCATTCAGTCTATTCACAGTCTGTTCTAGCCAAACTTATTGTCAGGTTTGTAAGTTGGCACGAGCTTACTTCAACGCGGTCGTAAAAAAAGATGAGAATAAAATATAGGATTAAAATCATTTAAAACTACAGCCTACGACTTGGGATTTCGTGTTTATTTTTTACAGTACAATATTTTTCTTAGTCCGATTTTTACAGCTGGGTTAAAGTTAGCTCGTGCTAACTTCAAGCCGGACAATAAGTTTGGCGAAAACTATACAAAGGCCCTGTTGCTCAGAATTTGGTTTAAGTTTCGGACCAAAAGGTTACAGTATTCCCCAACTTAAAAATGTACTCCAGTACTGTTTCACAGTATTCGCTTCAACCTGATAAGAGTATCGGTGAGAGCACCGTATAGGCTGACCTTTTGTTGAACACGTTCACTGAAGCACGTGCTGAAAACCACTCAACTGCAACTATTCTAAAAATAAAGTCATGAAAATAAAATCATAGCAGAGGGAATCGATCGTGACCTACAGACGAACACTCACGTTATTATGAGATTTTTTACCTTTTATGACAAAAATAAGCTATTAAAAAAATATAAATCCTACCTAAAAATTAAGTATTAAGAAATATAGTCCATTTACTGCACTCACATTTACTAACAGAACTTCAGACGCAATTACACCAAGTTAATTTAGAATTGATATTTATTTTATGCAATATTGAAGTGGTCCGCGCCGAGCTCTGCAAAGCTCTCGCCAATAATTTCAGTTCTTTATAGATGTTTAAAGTACTCAAGTTACATTTTAATAAATGAGTCTACTTCGAACAGAAAGGCAAATCCCCTGAATATCTACAAGTGCTGCAATATACAGGGTGGCCGGAGAAGTGGCGTCCCAAACTTCTAATCAAGGTGCATCCGAAACACCCCCATACATATTCCGCGATTTTCAGTTGTTTAGAAGATACAAGGATTTCAATTATATTTTAATAATTTCCACCTGACATTGGTTTTCTGTGTTTTTGCTGTTACTGTTGTATGATTATATCGTGATTTCGGATGCCCCTTAATTAGAGGTATCTACATATTGTCTTTGGACGTCACTTCTCCGGCCACCCGGTCGATAAAATCTGTCAGGCATGCAAGTTTCCTCAAGATGTTTTCCTTCGCCATTAAAGCGAGTGATAATTACGCACATGCTTTCGAAAAGTCAGAGGTGCGTGCCTTGGATTCGAACTCTAGACCTCACTTGGCACTCCTAGGCTATCACTGCTTGTAATTGTATATATTTATTACTTGTAATATTGGACCAGTGACTAGGTAGTACCTACTGTGTGTGCAGGTGCCGGTTGCAAGCTGGACGTGGGCGCGCTGGGCAGCCGGCGCGGCACGGCGACGCTGCGGCCGCTGGAGGAGCTCACGCTGGGCCGCCGCACCTGCTACCGCCTGCAGGTCACCAACGTGACGCCGCTGCCCACCGCCGTGCACTTCGACAGGCACTACGGTAATCCCGCACTTACTTTGCAGCAGTACCGACATCCGCTTCCCCTGAGGGTATTTTCATTCTTGCGTGCCAGAACGCTAATTTGGAAATTACATAAAATAATATTTATCATATTGTCCAACGATTACAAGCTTATACGCCCGCCGATACAATCGTAATCTAAATTGCAAGTTAAGAGGCGTATACATACATAATGTAGTAATAGTACAAATTCTAGGCATTGGGTATGTACCAGGAATTTGTACTCGTCATAAATTCATAATATTACGCTAAAAGATAAAAATAATTATATTTACATTTGAACCCTTTACGTCTAAAGTAATGTATAATTTTAAGTCTATCAAAGCCACTTGGGTTTTTAAATTAAAGTACCCAGTTAATATTAAATGGTGGTTGAAGTAGAAATCTAATGTTCGATTTTAAACTTATAATAATAAGCCTTTTATTTCATGCAATAAAGTAGGATATATACATAGTTTATAGAAAATAAACAAGAAAGGACAACTTATTTCACATATTTTTGAAAAATGTTTAAACTCTAAGTAATAGAAGTTTGTTTGCATGAACTCCTCCTTAAGTGAAGGTGAAGGCCTTTAGCCTCGCTACGTGCCCAACCCACTTCCATTTTAGTTTCTTAGCGTAGGTTAGAGAATCCGTCACTTTGATGGTTTCTCTAATTTTTGAGATTTTAAACTTATATCATGTTAATGTTATGTTACTATGGAGAAGAACTGGAGCCAAAAACCTTTATACAGTAAATAGGTACTCTCTAAATATCGTCTTGTGAAGGATTTTATCATGTCTTCCGGTTCACTACTGAATATAACAAATATTTTGATGACATGGGTGCAGCCTATTTGATACAGATTAACAGCTGAAGCGATTTACACAAATTAGTTTTTGTATCACAAGTTTTTTAACTCGAAACACGTAACACGCAAAGTTGTAAAAGGGTTAAATTTAAATGTACGCGTTGGATTTACATTCTCATCAGTCCTTCCAATGTTTTCTAGAGTTCAGCCCGTGTTCGCCAGGCGGCGCGGCGGCGCAACTTTGCGAACACTCCGAGTAGGTACCTGTTACTTACTTTTGGGGTTCGTGTTATTGCTCTCGTGTGCTCAACTTTTTGTTTTTATGAGTTTTGGAAACAATTATTTAACTTAAAAAAAATAAAGCCGGATGCTTGTGTTGGCACGGAGTTTGGCGAGTTCAAATGGATTTATATTTTGAAATTACATTAAGTGTAATTTATTTTCATAACAAAAATTCCTGAACCGACTAAACCGTTCTTTCTATAAGTTGTACATTTGATTTTGACTGTATTTTTGCAGTTGTGATAGACATAGTTATCTAACTATTAAGGAACAGTTTTTTTTTAAACTATTATGTACCCTATAACTCCTAATACAATGCAATGCAGTTGATAGCTCGCTATGTTCCGGGTTCAAACATCGGGTTCTTGAGGCTGAAGTTGAAGTTAGTTAGAGAACTAACTTCAACGTCAGAAACTAACTCCTGACAGTGATACTTATGCAGATTTTGACAAAATAATTTCTTGCTTGTAATGTGAACCAACAATCAAATTGATCATACAGACATTGCAAATAAAAAACTACGCACAAATTACGCAATGAATCAATTGTCATACGAATTCCAACAAGAAATATTCGTAGAAAATTGGAGCTTTGTACGCGTTCTGAACGTTTACCATTAAAGTAATACGCGCGTACTGCGAATTGCGTCAACGTACGCGTTTTCTTATGTTCAGAGTGAGTTCAAATACTAGTACCAGTTACGGTTGTGTTCAAAGCTGGGAATCTAACCGTAATGTGAGTGTTAGCGCACACGCAGACAATGCTGTGTCATTTGGATCGTTTGCCGAGGGTCCATGCTCCGCTACATTTCAGCCGCGACCTAATTCCCCCGCGGCGGCGGCGGCGGCGGCGGCGGCGTTACAATACTTTCTTACAGAATAATTTTATTCTCGCTCGTTGAAAACGTTTTTACTGAAACTTCGTAGACAATGTTTTTATTCACAGAAGATGCGATGCGATGACAACATTGTTTTAATCAGTTTTATTTTTCTTTTGTGAGAATTAAACTATTTTTACTTTAAAAGTGTAGAACAACTTCAATTACAAAAGGTCCGTTTAACATTAAATTCTCGTTAAAGTATCTACATTAGGCAGTATCGGCAGTAGTCTCAGATAGAGGCCGAACATTTAAAACACAATTCCATAAACAGTGTTTCTTTGTGAGACATTTGCTTTAATTACAAAGTTTAATAACTCCTTGTTTGTAATAGTTAATTAAGCAAATTGCTGTAAGTCCATCAAAGCTTTGCGATAACAGAACGTTGTTTGTTTTTGTCGGATGTCGGCGATGCTTCAATAAAATCCAATTATAATAAAAAGCGAGCGAATAATAAATATATTGCTCTAGTGTAGAAGAAAAGCGACTAGTCGTGTTCAGCGCCGTTGTTCGCACAATAAGCGTATTTTATATTGTTTGGCACACAATACCGTAGTGGATTACCCGCATTTAATATTAAATTTTAATAAAAAACAGAAACCTCGCTTCAAGGAGGTTGTATAAGGAATTGCATAAATGCAGTTGCAATGCAGCAAGTCAGAACCGACTAGCTACGTTCAATAGCAAAATGTATACTGTGGATTGAATAACAAATACTTTAAATGGGTATTATTTAAATGATCACTTGCTGGAACAGATTTCTTCCCATGCATGACAAAATATCGCTGTCAGTGTACCTACCAATACTTAACTTATTAAGTTCATAAACTGTTGATTTTCCTTGTTGTTATTGCTGCTTACAAACTGTTAATTTACCTACTTATTAGTTTTTTACCTACTTATTTATTTGAAGGATTTTACTTACTTATTTTTTACCTGCTTATTAGTAATTATTAGTTTTGAACTCAGTCTGTACACAAGAGACAAATTAAATTAATTTTCTTTTTTTCCCACAACTATATATACACAGTCATACTGTGTGCAATATTTTGATAGGTGGCGTAAGAGTGGAACAAGTGAAAGAGTTTGTATATCTGGGGTCTATGTTTACGAGGGATGGTAAGCATGAGAGCGACATGGAAACGAGAGTGAGTGCTGGTAACCGGGTGAATGGGGCGCTACACACTTTTATCAGCAGCCGGAGAGTGTCCGAGAAGGCACGACTGGCGGTGGTTAGGGGAGTGTTGGCGCCGACACTAATGTATGGTAGTGAAAGTTGGGTATGGCAGAAGAAGAATGAAAGTAAAATAAATGCCGTAGAGATGAGAGCTTTGAGAAGTATATGTGGTTTAACTTTAAAAGATAAAGTGAGGACTAGCGTGATAAGGGAGCGTTGTGGCATGAAAGGTGATATAGTAACTCGGATTGAGAAAGGTATGTTAAGATGGTTTGGGCATATAGAGAGGATGGATGAACGGAGGTTGACTAAACAAGTATATATGGCGAGTACGAATGGAAGAGTTGGAAGGGGCCGACCTCGGCGAACGTATCACAACCATATTGCGGACGTTCTCAAAAAAGGCAAGGTTAAGAGCACCCTAAACCGACGAGCATGCATGGAGAGGTTAATGAACATAGACGAAGCGAAAGTGGTGTGCCAGGATCGTAGTAAGTGGAAATCTATAGTCTCTGCCTACCCCTATTGGAAACAGGCGTGAAGCTATGTATATATGTATGTATATATTAGGTACTTCTTCGACCGTTGACTGTCCTTATTCGTAGAACTTGCTTACATGACTGATATCTTTACTGTGTCTTTATAGACCAGTCCAATTTTCTTTATAAATTACATATTGGTCGCTTTATGTCAAGTTATAAATGTTATTTTTTTAGCAAAGACGCCAAAGAATAAATACTTCTCAAACTGTAAAATCTAACACATTTGTCATGGCACACTCAGGTCGACGGTGACGGCAACTTTCCTTATTCCGCCGTATCAACTTTAATTAGCTCTCCACGTTTACGGAAACTAGTTCCTTATACGATAGAGGAAAGCAAATGGAGTTAAAAACTAATCACAGATTACCGTTGCGCCCGCGCCGCGCGCCGCGCGCCGCGCGACAGATGACAGACTGCCCACCGCAGCACATTATAACATTTCACTTTTATAGCACATCGCACTTTTAGCACTTTACTGTTAAGAGCAGTTCTCTTCAAAACATTTTATTTTCCTTCTCCGGCGATCCTCTCGAGAGTCAGGGCGACTTTATTGCTGCCAAATGTTACTTTTCAGAAATAAAAGTTTATTGCTTACAAAACAGCCGCCGAGCTCATCAGTCGCAAGTACCACGTTGAGCTAATGAAAATGTTTTAATTGATATGGCGGCGGGTTTGATACCTACTGCCAACGCCGACGCCGACGCGACGTGATGACTTGTACAATACCACACAAGTGTTGTAGTGATAGCGTCATGCCTCCGGCTATAATAATGTGTTAATATGTTTGTTACAGACGCCATGGACATCTTGAAAGTGAAGTTTACCCCCAATGACTTCAGTGTGAGGCCTTACGGAGAAGTGGAAGTCAGAGTAAGTACTTTATTTGATTAACTTATTTTGTTTTATTAACTAGTATCGCTTTTTTCACAAAACGTGAATAAAGCGATAAACAATACTGGAAACGTTAAACAATTCACTGTTAATTTATTACTTGATAAAAGATTACGTGTGTTATCTTAATTATATCGATAGTTTTTTTTTTTATCGTTGATGGGTTTGCGCTTGACCACAATCTCACCTGATGATAAGTGTAGATGTGGTCTAAGATGGACCGCTCCTACCCAAAAGATGCCCATTCACTCTGGCCTCTGGAAAAGACCCATGTTGTAGGTGTCAGGGAACACAGTCGCCGGAAGAGAATTCCACAACTTCGCTGTGCGCACAAGGAATGATGAAGCGAAACGGTTAGTGCGGCAAGGTGGAACGTCTACGACATAGCGGTGGAGACCCTTCCGACGCCTAGTGTTCGCCTAGGGTTCGATGGAAGAATGGAGATGGTGGAACAAGATCATGGAGGTCCTGTGCGCATTCCCCGTGAAAGTTAATTAGATGCCAGTTTGTATAGTGGAAAATACGATAATAATGTGAAACTAAATTGTGCGCTTAGTTTGCCGAGTGAACAATAATTGCAAATGTCTCTTGCAATTGCGAGCTTACGGAGATAGAAAATGTAAACGCTGCTCCGACCTGTTTACAAAATAAACATTTAAGCTTGTTTAACTGTTTGTAGTGAGGTTTGCTGCCAGAATAATATGTAATGTAAAGATAACAATAGCCAATACTAGAGAGAACATTCTGTAGTAACAGTCTCTAATTCTTGTTAATTATGATACCCCTATTTCCCTTTAGCTTCTTAAGTAATGTATCCGCAATTCCGGGCAGCCAAATACAGAGGCTGTGTCAAAGGTTTCATCACACACTTCCATCTCATATTCGGCTACATTAATATTTACACGTGTATTGCTGTTCAATCATTTAATTCATTGATGACGCCTACGCGAGGTGATACCAGATAATTAAATTCTACTATGATGTTATTACACGGAGTTTGACCTGACCTTTGGTGGGAGACGACCTTTTCATGTCGAAGAATTCCAATAATCAACGCTAAAAATAAATCCCAATATTGTTATTTAAAAATAATAAGCTCAAACTGCAGAATATTTTGATTTTCCAGATCATCGAGAATAAATAATTCTTACAAATTAGTGTTAAAGCCGTCGGGTGGTTAATTATGAATAAAACATTAGCTTAACGAGCAATCTGTTGGCTCAGGTCAAATTATAATTATTTATATATTTTTTATCATTTGTCCATGGAATTGTATTGAGATGGGACAGGTTTAATAATAATTATCTACATATACAAAATTATATGGTACCTCAAAATAATATAAAACAAGGTTTCTATACAAATTTTAAGCCCGTCTCTAAAGACAATTTTAAATTTGTTAAAATATTTTTGGGGGCAGACCCTTGAGAGTATTTTAAAACTATTTTCGCACTAATTATAACTCTGCTCCATTAGGAGTCATAACATTATATTATATTACGTGTGCGCACGCCAAACATGAGCAAACACATTTCATAATACCCGTTTCTCTTTACTACACACTAACACAACACAGTACACACGGCGCGAGCTCCTCCGAGACACTTAGCTGACACCACTAACGCGCTCAATGTTGCCTTTATTAAAAGGCTTGTTTATAGTTGCGAAGTAGTCTCACTTGCAAACAATGTCGGCGCCCCGGGAGCACCGCTTGTAACAATGAAATACTAGAAACAAGGTAGGCACATCCATGGGCGTACCCAGCTTTTGGCCCAGGGGGGGGCAGTTAAGGGATTTCTTAACACCCCCCCCCCCCCCCCCGGGTACCTCATCTCCATAAAAGAAGCAGTGGAATTTCAGCAGAATAAAAAAAAAATTGCTCAAACAATTGCATCGAAAAATCGACAACAACTATCAGAGTAAATAATATGATAAACCGAATTATTTTGTCAATTTGTTGCTACCTATTATATTATGAGCGAGCTTAGAGCCAGCAACAAATTTTAAAACTGGAAATCGGATGAATTTTAACCGGTGCGCTTATAGCCGATCATGTTAGCCTAACGCTCGATTTTACCAAAATAAATAAATAATACATTATTTGCAGATCTACTTCATTATTGGCTAGCATAACCGGCATATAGGGATATCGGTCAGAAATTCACCCGATCACCGGTTCTACATTTTGATGATGACTCTGATGCATTATAAATCGGTCATGCTGGATCAACACGCGATTCTTCCGGTGTTCATAAAAATTGATGCATAGAGAGTCAACAACAAAATATAGAATCGGAGCTCTTCTTAGAGTTTCTGACTATACGGTATCCTTTTATAAACCGGTCAATATCAACCTTTTATAAATTTTGCTGGAGTCAAATAAAATAGTTTTTTCCTCTACGCTGCAATGGTTATTGACACCTGGAGAGTCAGCATAAAAAAATAGAACCGGACGTCGGATGATGACGGATGATGAAATTTATTATTGTTGCCCGGAAAGTCTGGGAAGTACCTCCACCTTACAGAAAACTGCAGCCAAATAACACACTTTATTATGTGTTGTGTTCCTGCAGTGAGTAATGTCGCCAGAGCTCCTTCTAAGGATGCGCTGCGCTGGCAGTAAGAGGAATATTCCCACAGACTGTCGGCGCAGGGAATCCTCCATGAACCTCTAAAAGGTTTTTCGTGTCGGCAACGCGCGAGTGATACCCCTGGTGTTGTAAGCGTCCATAGGCTATGGTAACCGCTTACCATCAGGTGGGCCGTATGCTTGTTTGCCATCTTAGTGGTATAAAAAAAAAGTCATCAACAAAACTCTCAAAACCGTAAATCAGATGAATATCTGATCGGTATTCTTATAAGCCAGTCATGCTAACTAAACGCTTGATTTATCCGGGATTTATAAATAGAAAAAAAAAATTGCTTAACGTAGCAATGAAAATCACTAAGATTAAGACTAAGACTAAGAGTCAGCAAACGAGAAGTCGAAAACTTGGGCCACCCACCTTGGACAGGTTAGGTTAGAAGGATAATTTGTAAGTATCCTTGTTTGTTACTACACCTCCAGTTATCTCACACAGTAAGAGCGAGCGAAGCGAGCTCGAAAATTTGGCCACCTACCTCGGACAGGCTTGTTTAGAAGAGTAACTACAATTAGGTTGTTTACTATTTCCAGGTGTCTCATGTAATAGCGAGCGTAGCGAGCTCGAAAATTGAGGCCACCCTCCTCTAACAGGCTAGGTTAGAAGAGTAACTACAATTATTTTGTCTACTACCTCCAGGTGTCTCATGTAGGAGCGAGCGCAGCGAGCTCGAAAATTTGAGCCACCTACCTTGGACAGGTTAGGTTAGTTAGAGTGGTAAATACAATTAGTTTGTTACTGCCTCCAGTTGTCTCATGTAAAAGTGAGCTCGTAAATTGAGGAAACCCACTTAGGACAGGCGACGTTAGTGAAGGGGGTTTCTTACTACCTCCGTGCGGCTAGCGCGGCCCCTTGGAGCCTGGCGCTCCGGGCTATGGCTCTTTTGGCCGTAGTGTAAATACGCCACTGTAAAGGTTGATATCCGAACCGGTATCCTTGTAAACCGATCATGCTAGCTTAGCGCTAGATTTTTAGGGAATCAATAAAATACAATAATAATATATGTATAATGTTGCTCAACTTGGTTAATGACGCCTTGAAAATCGGCAATAAATCGGATATCTTTCCGGGATCGCACGAGTTTCTGACCGGTTTTTTTATAAGTTCGTCACTCTCGATTTTTCCAAAACAAATAAACAATATAAATTATTTGCGCAGCATAATCGGTTTATAAGAATACTGGTCAGATTTTCATCCAATCTCTGGTTATTTTATTTTTTTGGTAATTTTAGGCATCACTATTATCACGTCGAGCAAGAAAATCTCTTTCAGGCATCAATATTGTCAGTTTGTCACGTCGAGCAAGAAAAATCAAAACTTAAGTTAGCTTAACCGGTTTATAAGCATAGCGATTGGAAGCTCATCTGATCTTTGAAAGATGTGTTTCTCAATAATAATTGCTACCTCAAACAACTGAATTATATTTTACTGGTTATTTTTTTAATTGTTGTTTTAATGAGGTCTTCAGCAGCAAATATTGGTCTATTTGTTTCCCTGATTATATAGTATTTAGCTATTTTTACCCGACTGCCGAAGGAGGAGGGTTATGTGTTTATGCTATCTTTAAGTAAAGCTAGCATTGTTGTCAATTTTGTAAGATCGGTTTGAGCAACCAAATCGTTTTTGTAGCAACTAATTGTTGACAAAAAGCAACAAATAGTGAATATTTTTCTATTTTGACAATTTGTCACTGCCAGTGTTGTTGTAACTTGTGGGGGCAAGTTTGTTCCGTCTTACACACAACACGAAAAAAGGTTTTTTTTTATCTTAATATAACTTTTATCTACGGGGCATCCAAGTTCCAGGGGGGGGCAGCTGCCCCCCCCCTGCCCCCCCCTGGGTACGCCCATGGGCACATCCACTGAGGCAAAACGTTTAATGGTCTTTGAAAAGATATTAAACCCACATGTATTATCACTTTATGTTGTGTATAGTTATAGTTTCGTAGCAAGAAGTAAGGCTATTTAAACGCTTTTGGTGCGCAGTACATTCATGAGACAAATGCTTATTAAAGTAGGTACACAGTTTCACTTTTCTGTTACATTTTTGTAAATCAAATCATTTTGAATGAAATGTTTTAAATTATGTAATTACGTAGGTATATATGTGGGTACACAAATCCGCAAATAGTTACGATAACGTTTACGACAGTAACATCGTTATGCGTTTCCAGAGCCATTACAGATGTTTGTCATCCATTATATTACTTGTTCCAAGAAAATTATCCTCTCTATGCTGATACCGTGGAGCCAACCCACTAGTTAAAAGCCCAAATAAATCTTTATGTTTGCTAATACAATTATTCTGGCAAATGAAAACCTGTGGCGTCCCTCAGGGTACTATTATGTGACCTAAATCCACTCAAACATACGCTAGAATTTGTACAGCTCTTTAATTTTTAAATTATGAAATAGGGGCAATAACATCACTCGCAACAAAATATTGTGAGTTTATTCCCCGGGGCTATTACGTTTGAGGTTTAGATATTATTATCTTGCCTTCTTAATCTAAGAGCAGCTTTTATGCGCAGCGTTCTACGTTTGGTTTCCAGGACACGTAAAGATTTGTTATTAGGCACAATTAGGTAAAAAAGAAAAATATGATATTTCAAAATATCATATTATTGGAAAATATAATATAATCACCAACCTTTCATCTTTATCATTACCATAGCAATATTGTAAGTGAATGCGTCTAAACACGCATAATACCTATCTGTAATTAAATAATAATAATATGTAATAATCAATAATAATAGGTACTTTTGTTTTGTGACTTTGTGACGACGAACTTTGTACTGTCTTAATTATTAAGTAATTTTTTTTTGTATAAACTATGTTCTCATAGAAGTGATGTATATGTATGTCTTATATGAGAATAAATGTCTTTAAACCTAAATAAAAAATCGCAATGAATATTTTATAGTTCAATGATAATAAGCTCGCCCTCTTACATGGGACAAATGTATAGGCGAACTGTGTACTTTAAGTAGTATAACTTTGCCTGACCCTTTAGGAATACAGGCGTGATGGTGTGTTATATTTGTCTTATTTATATGTACATATTAAATTCAATAAAATTTCCTAAAATAACAGGCATTTTAATGTTCTATTACCTAGTACTCTTGTGCTCCCTGTGCATTGGTGTGCGTGACACACGTCCGAGACACCCGGCGACACGCGCCAGCGCCTAGTGAACTAGAACCCTTTGTTCACCAGAAGATATATTCTGTGACATGCGTCTTACAAATACAGAAGATACATTCTATGACGTGCGCGCAAACCTTGATATACATAATATAGTAAACCTAGATATATCTATGTAAGCAGCGCGGTAATTCTCGCGCGCCTTAGGTGGGGGGCGAGGATGGACCTCGCCCTGATGGACACAGCCCGTCGTGGTCGTGGTCGTGGTCAATGTTCCTGATCCTATGGCCGTGATACATAGGGCAAGTGATGGCAAGTGCAGTATTTAGTCGGTACGAGTCCGACATACCCTGCCGCCCAGGCGCGTCCATGACGATTTGCCGCACACAAACAAAAGGATATCTATGGAGCTTTATAATAATAGTCACTAAGCGAGTTATAAAAATAAACTAAGTTGCCATGTTTCTACTGCGCCACTGGCAAATAATTTACTCGCATACGCGGTTTTTAACACGGTGGGTATACTGTAGTTTTTTACTCTGTGGCGTGTCGCTCAACTTTAATAAAGAAACCCCGGCTACTTCCACCCTGTTTTGTATAATTTTTAGCTCGTGGTACGGCTCGCTATATAAAAAGATTGCATTTATTAAGAATAACGTTTTATCTTGTGTGTATACCTACTCATATTTTATATTATTTTTATTTGCTTAGAGATAGCGCAACCACGTTGTTGGTTGGAGATAAAGATTTTATGGCTGTTTTTGTATTTATGTACAAATAAATTATCATATCACTGTCCATTTACTATTTTGCAACAAGAAATAGACAGACGTTGTGTAGATTAGTCTTTCTGTTCTGTGTTTTGCAAATGATGTATACTGTGTTGTTGTTCGCAGGTGGTGCTGGAGGCGCGGCGGGTGTGCGGGCGCCGGCTGTTCGTGTACCGCGCCGCCGTCGAGCGCGCCTACAAGCCCATGTACCTCGTGGTGGACACCGCCGTCGCCGTGAGTATCCCAACACTTGCACTGCACTGTGTCGGCTCCTTAGAATGCTCTGTCAACACTAAACGAAGTACGTCATTTTCGTTGTTTATTCATCCTTCTTTTGTTTTAATCATTGCGTCTCTAGAGTAGGGATGTGTCTGTGTTACAGGACTACACTCAATTACTGGTGATACAAACAAATAGTATGAAAAGGGCGCACAAATTAAAAAGGTAAAATAAGTAATCATCAACACGAAGTTCAGATGATACGAAAGCTCATTTTAATCCAATGAAAATATTCCTTTCACGTTTTTTTCATAATTTGAAGAGTAAATAAAATTAACAAAAAGCAATTACTTGTCTGAAAAAAGTTTAAATGCAAAACTTTCTAAATTACATTAGTCTTTTAAAGTTTTATAAAAGAACTCTTTTATGTTAAGAGGATTGTTTTAATTATAATAATTAGAATATTATCTAAAATCTTGGAACATTTGGGAAATATAGAAACACCACCACCAGTACTTTTACATAGAAGGGGAATAAAGGTAGAATAAAGTGAACAAAATAAAGAGTTTATGAGACATGGACTGAGAATAAACTTTAATATTCCGCTCAGATTCACTCAGCATAAATTCAGCTCATTCATATCGACAAACTCACTTAACAGGACAAGTAATGGGCGCAAGCACAAGACGTTCAACTTTTAAATTTCCCGACGTACTCGTGTCTTGGAACGATTCCAAAGTAATAAAAACCGGTGTTCAGAGCCTTAGCCCAACTTTTGTAATAGAAGGCTTATACATCGAAACCTTTCGCATTAGCTATTGAATTCAAAAATATTCCCCAAAGTTTGTTCGCAAGTAAAACTTGTACAAGAATTAATAATGGCGAAGTAACAAACATGAGGGACCGAGGATTGGGAAGGTTCGTGCCGCAAGAGCCGCAACTAGTTGTGAACACCATGTAAATTATGTAATCCATGCGGCGCGGGAGCCGCGCGCCGGGCGGCTTGCGAGCGTGCCGCAGAACAAGTTTTGTATCATAATGAAATGCGAAAGAACTTGATACCACCAGTTTACAAACTTAAATTAATCGGCGTCCGGGACAGCGCGCGCACCAGCACCCACTTCTGCTTAAATATAAGATAGACTCTAGCAAACTTAAGCCTAGAGCCCTCCAATCTGGGGACTTTATGTTAAATAATTGATTTTAATAGAAAACATCGTGAATATTAACGAGCTTCATTTGAATTTGTTAATTAAATTTTTGACGCTTCAGACAACAAACAAAGTAAAGCTCCTTAGACACACCCAGCTGGAGACTATTTGAATTACAAAGTAAAGAGCCAAGCAAACACCACAAGTAACCCGAAAAACTTGTACCTAAGTGATTTAGTTCCGTAGCCGATGCGTGTGAAACTTCGTCAGTTCCCGTGTCGAGCAGTCGTAGTTATGATTAGTTGCGGTGGACAAAGTTTTGATAGATTCGTATCATAACTATCGGCAAACGATAAACTGGTTTCGTGTAAACAGTTCAACACAAACAAACAGAAGTAGGGGCAGTTATCTAAATCACACTGTACAAATATAATTTGAGTTGACGAAAATCTTGTTTAATGTTTTTTCCGGAGCTTGGTCTTGAACATGCGGAACTGAGGGTTATCGCGGCCGAGCTCGCAAACGAGGTCAGGTGCCATTCAGCGGCCAGATTACAACATAATCTTGAGACACAAACGAGGGTGAACGAGCGCGCTGGCCGCGGGCGGGGCCGCGCCACTATATATGTATTTTGGGATCCTTTTTTTAAACATTAAAGCGTATTGTAAACATTGATCTTCTGTAAAGTTATGATCTTAACACTACTGGAAATTAATATCGTGTAAGGTGCATGTAACAATATCAATTGTATTTGTATTCTTACAATATCGATATACATTAGTGTTTCCGAGCTTCACTAATGTAATATTCTTCGTAACATTGTTCCAGTTTCCTAGAGCGCGTGTACCAGCATTAGCAAAACTACATCGGATATTATAATTACGATTGCTCCCTCTGCCAATTACCGGGTAGCATGGGCTATGAAACTGGATGCCGGTAAAAGGGTCGTGTTACCTGTGCCCGCCGTACACTGCGCCATGAACGTAACGGTACAAGTTATGTCAGATCTCTGTCAAATTTATGAGAAGACAAATTTAAAGACTCTAATAATAGAATACAATTCACTTAGAATGAGAAACACTAAGGCTAATATTCAGAGACGATGCTAAGCGTAAAATAATGCTTCCGTATGTCAAATTTGTATTATAATTTGACATACGGAAGCGTAAGTTTATGCTTAGCATCGTCTCTGAATATTAGCCTAAGTCCTTAAACTATTTTTTCTTATGGAACGAGTATTAGAAGATATTTATGTAAGTATACTCAGATTAACTGAAATATAATGTAGATGTCTATATATTACGTTTCTTTAATGGACATCCAGGTTAGTACGTAGTCACCCGGTTTCCTAATGCAAATGGTTTATAGTACGTCGCACCTAGATTTAGGAAATATAAAAATATTATCCATAAAATAAACGTGAATTTTATCACAATCTGTTTTCTAGGTAAATAGTTTTCAAAAAGTGTCTTAACCTAATGAACACTCTTGTTTCGTTATTTTCTTTGTGAATCTCATATAATTAATGAACATTAAACATATTTTAGGTACGTGTTCCCAGACCTCTGTCTAAAATAATTGTACAATCACTGTGTTTGATAACAATAATACATAAATATAAATTTTATTGGCGCACAGCTGTTGTCGGAGGATAATGTCTGTGGAAACGTTTTATCATCGCGCTCGTGAATCCCTCGGCTTTTGATACGCGAGCGCTGTTCGATACAACACTAAGTTGCGTATCTCGTGCTCGCGCAGCACACAGCTCCACAATAATCCTTTCTAAGAAGTATCAATTTTCGTCTCTCTCTCCTTTTATATTTATTTTTAATGTAATATTCTGTTCTCAAAAGGTCTCTCGTAAAAATAATCCGCCTTATTTGGGAGGCTCACCACTTTAATGTTGCTTCCATTTTATAAGTCGAACTGAAATTAAATATTTGCTCAGAAGTCGCATATTACGGTGACGCAGTAATAACCAATGCTCTCAGTGAGACGGGTACGGGTACGTTTGTAGATAAATAATAATAAAAGCTTAGATCTGAGAGCGCTCGTGTGTGCGGCTCGTACTAGTTCACGGAGAGTGCTGTACTACCTACTGTATCATTTGAGTTTTTTACTACGTTGATTAAAAACTAGCCCCCACTTGTGGTGCCTGGCGGCTGTTTTCCGTGATATCAACCCACCGACCGACTCGTCTAGTTACACGGGTATCAACTAATACAATGTAGCGTATGCTGACACGATACGAGACGAACCACTAAAGCTTAGACGTGCTACTGAACTTAATTTCAGTAATGAAAGTTTATAAAATATGCTTTCGAGGTTGATGACAAGATGAACAATCTGAAATATTATGTAACAAATGTGTACCAGTGTACCATTTAGGTCATTACCATTTAGAATCGGCTTAAAATTGCGCGAGTGGCTTCAGGGCTAACGATCCAGAAAACGTTATCCGACTTTCATTGATTGTCAAGCGTCCGTAATGTAGGAGGTCGTTAGATGGGTGCGCTTGAAAAAGCGCTGTTTTTCCGATTGCAGGTAGGTCGGGCGCCGCAATTTATTCGAGTCTCTGCCGATTTGGCCGCCATCAGTCTCGGAGAACCCTCCATACGTCATCATCCATCTCCAAACGTCTACACAGTGGTGACACACAATATCACGGGAAGTGGCTCTCATTACTTGAAATGATCGTATCGTAAATCTTGCCCTTTATACGAGTTACACAGTACCGTTCACTCATTCAATTGTGTCTTTGAATTTTCGTCTACTGTTATAAATTGTTCGAGCCGGCACGAGATAAGAGTACATGGAAAGACCTGGGGGAGGCCTTTGCCTAGCAGTGGGACAGCAACGGCTAATAAAAAAATAAAAAAATTGTATAAAAGTCACTAAACGGCAGTGTGGAATATAATAAACTGCAATATTTATTACACATAACACGTA
The DNA here is from genome assembly GCA_946251955.1 of Acronicta psi. Classification (NCBI taxonomy): domain Eukaryota; kingdom Metazoa; phylum Arthropoda; class Insecta; order Lepidoptera; family Noctuidae; genus Acronicta; species Acronicta psi. The sequence goes on from OX276482.1 coordinate 13,815,130, forward strand.
CCTACATATTTAATGATACCGTGTATCTTAAAATATGTACCATTTTCCTTTTATTGTAATAAGTTTGATTATCTACACTTAATTATAATAAAATCGTGACTACTTAAGTTTCGCAATTAGTATCACAGAGGATATTGGATACGTTTATTAGTCAGACTGATCATTATGTAATATTGTACTGATTAACGTCGGGATGCGGCCCTTTGTCTCAAAAGGATTGATTATTACGCAGGAATGCGCACAATAAATAGGATTTATTATCAATACAATAATCTGGCCTTCTGTATATAATGTACTCGTAATACTGTAATAAAGGACTCGTAACATTTTTCCAAATACGACGGGAATGAACAGAATTTCTGATGTAATTTTAAATAATACTTATGTAAAGAGTACGCGTTGTGTCTCCGTGGCGAGAGCTTGTTAACGTGATAGTGTTTTTACGACATTGTTGCCGTATCACGAACATGCAGCCGTAATAACCTTAAAAATATATATAACGGAATATAAGATGTAGCCCAGCGAGACGTACAGCGCTAGTGAAAGCCGCCGGATAATTTTAATCCGTATTTCAGCCGAGCCGGCGGGATCGACGTAAAATATGATAACATAAGTTGATAAACGAGCGGGCGGCCAAAAATGATGCCTAAGTGATATTAACATCTGCAACACCTGGGCTTTATGTATACCTCGGCGAGTCTGCGGGGAACGAGCCGCGAGCCGGTGACGTCACACCCCACACACTGCTTATAACGTTTATGGATGACTAAGAAGTGCTTTAATGGCAATAATTAACCGAAATTGCTGGTTTAATGAAGATTCTAATTATTATACAGAACGGTGACTTGATGCGATGCGGTTACATGACGTTAATTAATGAATTTCAGAATAAACGGCGGCGGTGAATGGTTGATGTTTAAAAATATTAACCTCTTTTTCGGAAGTCACGTAAAAACAGGGAGGCTGTTTTTTAACGATAATGTTAAAACACTTTAATGATTAACTGCGGGCATGCCGAAGCAAAAACAACTTACTATGATACCCCCACATCCACAAGGAACAACCATAAAAATAAACGGTTGATTTACTTTATTATCTGAAAATCGACAAAACAAACACATAACGAACGAAATTGGGAAAACATTAATTTAACAATTACAATAAAGTAAATGCCTGAAGTCATCTCAAACAATAGTTATTATTTTGTAATTGTGTGTGTGCGGGTCTGCGTGTACTCTTAGCATGTGTGTATGTGTGTGTATCTAGGGTGCGTGAGAGTATGAGAAACGGTATGGATAATGTTGTATGTAAACGATATTTTCAAGAAACATATTAGTTTATTGGCACAAGTAGGTCTTTCGAGGCTTAACCCTCCCTTCACTCGAATGGGGATAAAAGCCCGACACAATCCAGTACAAACACTCTCCTAAAACATTATTATTATCAAGTGAGTATCGCACAAACGTCTTGCATTTAACTTACAAAAATAATATGCTATATAAAAACTTTGAGAAAAGAGCTTGTAGCAATATTTCTTCCTTTTAAGCCGTCCTAAAATAATTACTTTAAAATATATTCTAAGCGGAAACCCTTTCCCTTTATCATTTAATTTTCTTTTTTTTCTTTCATTTAAAATTCTGAAAAGATTGGACTGGGATAGTGTGTGTTAGGGATTGCAATTGCTAGATCCAGCGCCAAATGTTGGAGCCAGTAATTGCGGATTAAGCGCGGGACGGGCGGTGCGCGAGCTTTCTGTGTTTCGCCGCTCACATCATTATATACAAGGTATTAAACCCGCCGTACTACCTGCCACGTCCGCTGCGCGTTTTGCCTGTTCAAATGTATTAAATGCTGATAATTAATAACTTATACATACTGTGCTACTTTCATAATTATAGACTAGCCTTTGCCCGCGACTTGGTTCCCGTAGAAGTTAAATTTTTCCCCCGTTTTTGGAACATTTTTTTATACTCACCTCATAGTGGTAGTAGCGTGATGATATATAGCCTATATAGCCTTGGTTCCTGATATTGGCACGTTCAACCAAACAAACAAACAATCTCTTCAGCTTTATAATATAAGTATATATATTACATGACATACGACGACATCTGCATTCTCTGAAGGATTAGGCAGATGTGTACTGTTACGTGTCCCGTGGAATTTTCCGAAATTCTTCCTTATGCCTATGATATTGAATACGCTTGCCTGCGTATTGTGACAGACGCCCCGCATTATATTGTTGCAGGGTCTGAAGATCTCGTGCGAGGTGCCTCTGGGCGGCGGCGACAAGCCTCACTCGTTTGTTATCATGCGACGGACGCAGGTACCGTGTGTTTTTTAAACTTATAACTTTAACCATAATGGTAAGTGTCGCGGTGCACTGATTTACTGTTTCCTCGCTACGAGTCTCGGGAACACGCGCACAGTAATGTGTGGCCGATAGTTTGACTGGGACTCGCTGGATCAGTGGGTGAGAGCTCTTAGCATTATATTTTTATTATCTTTGATGTAAAATGTGGAGCAATGATTGTTGTTATTTAAAATATTAACAGATATTTGTGATCCAAACTAACTAAGCTTACGTGTAATTACTACTGGCTTCTCTCAGTGGCATTCAAGTACCATAACATTTATAAAGGAATTCCATAAATAAATAGGACCCGTACCGTTCTAGCGAGGCGTGATGAATCACTCGCTGAACTCATTCATCAACTTGATATTATGTTTAGTGACTCATCATTGTAATAAGAGTCGCGATCTATCACTGACGTGACACACTCTCCGTGATTAGTTTGTGTCCTTACACGTGATACACATGTTCGTTTTGTATGTGTGTGTCCGTGTACGTGAAGGTGTGTGCAGGTAACTGTAGTCCGCGCGGCACTAGGTGGCCGCGCCTTAGGTAGGGGCGGGGGTGAGGCGGCGGGTTACTGTGAACGAAAACAAGCGCCCCCGCCCCTCCGTCCCACCGCGCGCAGTCCACCCCATCCCGCAGTCCCACCGCTCACATACCTAAGGCGTGGCCAACTAGTTCCACGCGGACTATAACTACAACTCAGCAACATATAGTTAGGTTAATTTAACTAGTGGAAGCTTTAACACCACCTAGTGCATACACAACTCCAGGTAGCGAAACTTGCAACAAATGTCTATGATAGACACTGAAGTTACTCTACTCACGGAACCAAAATGGTTGAAGACTAGACTGAAAGAACCTTAACTAATTCCTAGTAAGTCCTCTTCACCTAACAACATTATTATTATGTGTGTGTCATACAGACGTGCTAATAGGAATGGATGTACGGTTGTATGTGTGCACGATTCTGTAATTTGCAATTTATTTCCGTGTGAGTTGAACTCATTTCCGGCCGGTAATGTAGCGGCTTGATTGAAATATTTCGCAGTGCAAATATGTCGGTAGCCTTTAAAGCAATCCGTTGCTTTGAGCGTCTTCTGGATGTTGCGTTATTTTTCCTCGTTATGTTTTTATTTTATCTTAGGGTTGGGGCTTAAAAGGCAGGCGGAATAATAAAAAAATGCTTCTCAGAAATTATGGTATGGATAAGGAAGTTGACGTTAATGATGGTTAATGAACATTTCATCAGCATCATCATACACAACATGCTGTGTGTCTGTCGACGCGCTCCTCCTGTGTGCTATGGTTCTGAGAGCCTGTTTCACCACCTCTAGATAGCCGCTAACCGCCGGATAAATTAAAAATGGAACACAATTAGGTATCAGTAAGCTGTGAAACAGACCCTTATTTAAAGTTTGCATCCATCCACCTAACAGATGTTTGTGAAAGAAAAACTAGTATTGGTGTGTAAATAAATGTGATAATATTACAACACTGGCGCGGGTGAAGGAGCTTTGAAATGTTGTAAACCATCGTGTCGGGGTAATCTCCGATAAGCTTTTAAGTTAAGTAGTTAAAGAGCGCACAATCTTACAAAAACCGTTGTAAGAGCAATATAATACGCGTCAGCTTTGAATAAAATAGGTTAATAGATCTTTATTTCTCAAAGATTACATGAATCACTTAAAATATGTCTGCACAACACTTCATCTACATCCCAAACCTGGGCCAAATAGTTTTATTTTCAGTATATTATTATAAGTACCTGCTTAAGAAATATTAACCTACCCTAATCTAACATTAAACATTTACATAAAAGAAAAATAATAAACACCTACAGAGGAAAAAAAAAACCATTACACTAAGCGTCGAAGAATTCCTCCGCATCACTGTCGTCTGGTAACGTGCCCAGAAGACTGGCAGCATTGCCACGTTGAATGGCAATGCTTATACGTTCCCCTAGAAACAAGCCAGCCCTCTGGTCACGTGAAGAGTCGACCAGTCTCCTTGAAATTTCTTTAAAAAGGAGACGAGCACTCGGACCCCACGAACCGAGCGTTTCGACTCCAAACGGCTCAAATACATAACTACCAGATAAGTTAGTATACTTGCGCCGTTTGAGAGTCTCCGCAGCAGCAGCAGCAGCGCCAGCGCAGCCAGCTGAGCTTGAAAGATGGGATAGAGCAAGGGTGTCAACACAAGTTGCATCCCACACCAAAGGCCTACCCATTTTCCATGGCAAAAGCGTCATACCATCTGGTCTCTTACCATCGTCACGTACCAAGCCATTAGGTTCTAAAACAGCTGGTACGCCGGCGGTGGCAAGAGCGCGACGAAGAATGTCGTTAATGCTGGCATGTCGCGCTATGCGGCCTGCACTCCTGCAACACCACAGACCGTGATGTCCGAGGCTGCCGACAGCTTCACTACAGTGACACCGATGCGGAGCAACACAAGGAGCGCCTAGACGAAGACACGTAGCGAGCCGAAAAGTTGTGTCATCCAACATAGTCCCTATGTTGGACGACGGAAGTGCCCGAAGCCAGAGACCCGATTCCCATTCACCCACAGCCATCAGACGAGCACGCTCGGCAGTATTGACTGACGTATGTAGAAGTTCTTTCCGCGTCCCATACCTTATGTCTACACGCTGATAAAAGTTGCAGCGCTTTGCCCCACTTCTAGGACCTAGACGACAATACCACTACATAGATTCTAGCTAGTGGAATCGTCGCGCACAAAGTCGCCGGCGTCCATGTGGCGAGCGCAGTGAACGCGACTGTACGCGACTATACTCGTGCTCTGCGCATTTTTGGTTACACTTATTTTTGTCACTTCAAAACTATCCAGTCTTTTCCATGTAAGTTGTTCGTACACACAGAACATTCGAAAATGCCGTATTTATTTGAAAGAGAAATGCCACAAATATCAAAGCGTATTTTTTTACGTTTTTAAATACCTACCTATGTTTTGTACATAGAGTTTTGACCTCGTGTGTGTTGCGCTCTTTTGATTGAGCCATCGCGCAGGCTTTACGTCGGCTTTGATAGGCTTACATCGTACCCAAACTATGTTTCGTGGAATTATGGCGAAAAATGTGAACGTTGTTTTAGTCCTTTTAATCTTTAGGTACGACATGAATATTTAAATTTAATCGTAGCTACCAGCTGCCGCCTAGGTGCTGGACCGACACGAACTACACAGCCTTCAGTGTAATGGCGTGCTAACGTGACTATTTGCGTATTAATTTTAATAAGCCGTGCGATAATGAATATATTAATGTAGGAGCAATGTTTACTATATCGTAGCCGCGTAGCCGCGTAGCCGCGTAGCCGCGTAGCCGCGTAGCCCCGTAGCCGCGTAGCCGCGTAGCCACGTAGCCGCGTAGCCGCGTGGCCGCCGCGTAGCTGCGAAGCCGCGTAGCCGAGTAGCCGCGGAGCTGCGGAGCCGCGTAGCAATACTGTACTTCCTTATCACATGTACTTTAAATTAATTCAGATTGTACTAGTTGGTCTACGTTAAGTACTTTGCAACTGATTGCTAAATATCAAATTAAAGTTCCTTACAAGTAGGTACTTTGATAAGAATTATTACACCATGTTATTTATATTAAAAATTGCGGTAGTGTTATAACCATGGGCTCGAATTGGAATCCATCCTTTGATCTTTGAAAATATTTTAACACTATAGTAATTAGCTGGAGTACAGCGGTGACTGCCTAACTGTGGGACATCAAATGCGCTGAACATGATGTTCATAAACATAAGTGCACAAGTCCGGTAACCGAACGCAATACACACACGGCTGTTGAATAACATCGGTACAACGCACACAGAATTTCTCGCACAGATCTGTTCCATGCAGAGAGGGCGGCGAGCTTTGTGACGTGGCGCGTGACGTCACCGCCCGCGCCGCGCTCCACTCCGCATGACTGTACACTGTACACTGTACGAGTGTACAGAGTACGTGGAGTACAGGCGAGCACAGAGAACGAGAACTACACGAAATGATATGACGATAGGAAGCCTTTGTGTACATACCGACTACAGGTTCACGTCAAGTCTTCCTAAACTACAGTACAACTCTAAACTTGACTCCGAAGTTGTAATTTTAGTGACGTCATAACTACAAACAGACTACCTACAATACACGTACCGTTTACCACAAACTAATAGTTTAGCTGAAACAAGAACCGTAACAATAACATGCGCCTGTCTTTTAAATTAATTAAAATGAAATGAGAGCGGCACAATATTAGAATTATATTATAATCGTAATTTTTAATGATGGTTGAAATATGTTATCTATCTGCAGTTATTACATTGACTAGTGTATACAACAGTGAAGTACTTAGTGTTCACGTCGTGGAAATGATACAATCTTATAGCGTAACAGGAATATCGAGTGGCGCCACAGCCGGTAATAATGTAGTAATGGTGTGCGCTCGCCGTGTCGCGCGGTGTGCGGCCGCGGTGATAAGTGCGAGACGATTCGATAACACGAGATAATGACACGTAGAGGGCACCAATTTGACGCGACATTGCACGAAGTTACTTTTAATTTTCCGTCGCGCGGCGCGTCGTTGTCGCTAACGATATGACGTGTCGGTGTTGTCGAGCGGAGCGATAACGATATCGTATCGTGTCGATCGTGCCGGCGGCGCCTGCGCGTGCTGCATGATGTTCGCTCGCGGACACTCGCACACATTAGTATGTGTGCCCTACTTGACAAATTTTAATGTTCTCAGGTAAATCAAATTGCAAGCTTTATTCATAATTAAAACACGTATATTTTACGATTGATTAAAACGTCGACTGTAATCTAATCTATAAAATTCTCGCGTCGCGGTGTTTGGTACCAAACTCCAACGAAATGGGTGGACCGATTTGTATAACATTTTGTGTGTATATCGGGTAGGTCTGAGAATCCGCCAACATCTATTTTTTATACCCCTAAATGATAAGGGTGACCCACCCCTATATGGCAATATAGTTTGCTGGGTCGGCTAGTATTATATAATATTCCACACTAGCCATAAAGTCCACATAAGCTGGCTCCTTACAAAGCGTCTGTCGTAAAGATATCTTTAAAATTATTCGATAATTTATTCATGTTCAAATACCAAATTAAAGTAATGAACAACGAGTTGCCGCGTTGTGTCTGTGGAGTGTGGTGCGTCCCGCCGCCGGCGCTGCGTTCACTAATCGACCGCCGACCACTGCGCGGGTCATCGGCTGTCGACGTCACTTACACAGTGGCTCGGGGCTCGTTAGTCCAATATCCGACAGCGAACCAACTATATACGAGTATAATACTTGGTCACTTGGAGCCACTTAGCTTCAATGGGATATCTGATATTTTGTATCCGATAAAAGTGTCGGTTGGACGTGAGAGTGAGGTCACAGTAATTAGGATTACACTCAACAAACATGATCATGTTCACGATGGAATCATAAATACATGATCAGTTGTGCGTCTATTTACTTAGTAGTCTGTAGCCAACTTGCAATATTTGTGTATACCATATGGTAAAATTTGAGACCGTTAGCGCTTTCTGAGTTACTTTACTCCTACAGATGATCCTCGATTATATTTATTAGCCCGCGGATGATTAGCCCTTTACTCTGTTACAACATGGCTACTTACCCATTAAATGTTTAATAATACTTTCACAAATCCTGCATGAAGCAGCCACAAATCGTTTTAACTTTTATCGCCCTCAGAATGTAATTTAAAGTATAAGTTAACGTCGATATAAAGGTACATAAAACGATTGTTTAGAACTTACGGCGCGGTGCCGCCGTCCGCCGCCCGCTCGGCCGCGGCGCGCGGTGCCGCAGGAGGCTCGCGTCGGATATCGACGTATAGCTTGTGTTTCATCCCTCGCTCGTAAAACTTCACCGACCTCAAGTATACATAAAAAATTTGGCACGTCACAAACAGAGTGCTTGCTATTAATTCAACAGGAAATTCAACCACTTTTAAAATGGACTACCTTTTAAATATTTACAGTGCAAAAACTGAAGCTTACATAGGTATGGCTATTCGAAAGATATATCAATTTATGTATGTTTCGAGTTTGATAATAAAACGATCAATTGTTTTGTTATTGAACACCCAATATACGTTGCAAAGAGATATCACAAGTTGTTCTTCAAATTTATTACCTAAAAATGTTATAATTTTGGAGAAAATATTTGACCCTTTTATGAGAAACATTTTTACGAGAGACATGGCGGGATGGCACGTGACTAATATTTCATCGCCCTAGTTGAGAATGGCGTAATTACGGTTATTAACAAACTCTTTGAGAGATAATGGGGGTCTGACGGTAAAAAAGGGATACTCCTTTTGATATAAAATAATTAGATACGTATAAAAATCCGTTTATTTTTAAACCAACAGTCCAAATCCATTACAGGTTCAAATCAGTTGCTCTCCAGCAGAGTAAGTAATTAATAAAATTTAAATACGTATTCCTTCTATATGTCAGGGCAGATTAGACGGGAATATTATTATTATACATACCTTCACGCCCGTATACCCTGAAGGGAGAAGCAGAAGCGTACTCTTATTCTTAACTCATGTTCTCCCACAGTTCCTAGTTTTAGGTCCCTATTTAATAGAGGGTGAGCCTTTGGACATTAACTCCGAGTTGCTTCTGAAAAATTTCATGGAAATGAATAAGCAACTAGTAGGTAACTCTTTGTTTGACTGGGGAATTGAAACCAAGCTCCAGCGTAGCAGTCACACTTGCAACAGGTAAATAACCAACTAGTAGGTAACTCTTTGTTTGACTGGGGAATTGAAACCAAGCTCCAGCGTAGCAGTCACACTTGCAACAGGTGAATAACCAACTAGTAGGTAACTCTTTGTTTGACTGGGGAATTGAAACCAAGCTCCAGCGTAGCAGTCACACTTGCAACAGGTGAATAACCAACTAGTAGGTAACTCTTTGTTTGACTGGGGAATTGAAACCAAGCTCCAGCGTAGCAGTCACACTTGCAACAGGTAAATAACCAACTAGTAGGTAACTCTTTGTTTGACTGGGGAATTGAAACCAAGCTCCAGCGTAGCAGTCACACTTGCAACAGGTGAATAACCAACTAGTAGGTAACTCTTTGTTTGACTGGGGAATTGAAACCAAGCTCCAGCGTAGCAGTCACACTTGCAACAGGTAAATAACCAACTAGTAGGTAACTCTTTGTTTGACTGGGGAATTGAAACCAAGCTCCAGCGGCTACGCTGGAATTTATGGCCTATTGTATGTGTGACTGCTAAGTCACACTTACAACAGGCTAACGACGATTAATATTCAGATAAAATAAAATTGTAACTTAACATAATTCACTCGGGGTCTTATTCAAATCTATTTTTGTATTTGATCAGCACAAAATTGTACTGTGAGTGGAAAATGTTGGAGTAGTTGTCCGCATTAACCGCGCCGACCCTGATACACAATTGCCTTACGTACCCTTTATATTGGAAAAATTTAGGAGAGGACGAAATAACAAAGCAATTTGGCCGCACAACACAGTACATGAAGAAACATTTACGAGGAAGGGATAAAACAATGTTACCCTCGCGTCCATAAGGCCGCGTCCACGTGCGACGCGCCGCCGAGCATTCTGTTAATAATACGCTGACATATAATAATACTTACTGTTGATACACCGTGCTATCTACACCTGCATACAATCAGGGAGTATCGTGATTCGGGACACCGGGTGTTTTTCTTTTTTTAATGTCTATAAAACATTTACCGCAGTTTGGCATTTAAAACAACTGGCTCAAAATTCCCTTAGATTTAACTTTTATTTTCATCATAATACAAGGAGAACGCATGAGATATTTTGTACACAATTACTTGAATGTAACGTTTAGAAATAATAACATATGATCGTAGCCTTACTCGTGCTTAAAAGGATGTACTGTTCGACGTTGTGCCCGAACCTTTTAGCGGTATGGACCTAGGAAAATACTCAACAACCACGTAATTGGGGATATCCTAAACGATCCTCTCATGTATGCAGAGAAACCGCGCGGAGATGAGCGGAGCGGTGCGCAGTGGAGCGGAGCGGTGCGGAATGGAGCGCAGCGGCACGAACGTTAATCAAATTCACGGCAAGCTCAGTTTGGTAGTTGGAAACCTTTCCCGTAAACAAACGAGTTCTGAATAATATAAGCTAGAATATGAAGAATAGACATATAGTAAGCACAACAGGTACTCGTACAGGTGAAGCACTCCGTGAAGCGAAGGTGCTCAGAATACGTGACGTCATGACGTGATTACTTGCTGCCGGTACGTCACGCGGAGTACCTCGACACTGTATTTGTGAATACTTGTTCAGTATTGTAAAACGTGAAGCTTACGTCCTGCTTTGGGTACAAATTCCATTGCAAATTATTGTTATAAAGATAATTTTACTAGTATTATTGAATAAAGCTTGAAATGAATTGCCAGTTTCAACGAGGTGAGTGACTGTGAACCTTTTTGCACAAGTGAATGGTTCCATTGGCCGGGTTCACGCAACACTGCGTCCTGCCCGCGCCGGCCCGCGCCCGTGCCGCGTCCTGCCCGCCAGCTGCCGCCATTTGTATCCCAGCGTGACGCCTGCCCGACACGATTACGGGATTAACGGATCCGATGCCGTGGTGCCACGCTCCCGAGTCAACAACAGATGTGTTCACGAAGCTTGCTTAACATTGTAATTTTACTGAAAATTCTAATCGGATTATTTTGTGTAGTATATAAATATTATTTGGGGCCTAGTTGTTTTAATGAGAGGTTCCAAGAAATTTATAAGTGGTGTTGGGGGAATAGCCGAACATTAAGACAAACGTTATCGTTAAATTATAAACTGGGTTCGAACCCTGCCTGATATCGCATTTTCTTTCAGTAAAATGTCCATCTTTAACGATACTTTGCATTTATTAATGCCAAATACATTAAAGAAGCATGTTCTTCTTGAGCCAACTTGTGTATTTAATCTTAGCCCCGTTCATTACTCTCTAACAAACAGACAACAATTTTCATTAAACGTTTTACACCCCTTTGAGAGCAATAGGTACCAATTTTATTCTAAATCGAAACCAAATAAATTGTTCAAGTAAATCGGTGTGTACAGTTCAGTTGAATCCGGGCATTGCTCGAGAACTCTCAGACACTGGTCGCCGAGCAATGTTCTCGTATGAATAACAATAGTGCACGAAAAGTAGACCAAACCGGAACGAGGGAGTCTCGATGACAACTCACACAACACTCATGTTTTTTATTTAAAAGTAACGACACGTACGGACTATAATAATAATAAATACGACACTCGTATTATAACTTTATCTGACTGCCCGATATGTTTCGGACGCGGGCGATATTCTCATCCAGAGCTTTTATGATGTTCATATTGTTATCTTAAGGGTTTGACTGTTTGAATTTTGCGTTTGCGTTTGTTTCGGGTCGAAGACCATATTATGCTTATCACGATTAAGATAATTTCATTTCATTTCGGTTCTAGCTAAGGTAGATACTATCAGTATTTGTAGGTTATATATTAATTTTAGTTTGCATAACACATAACACCCAAGTCAATACGAATGAATGACTAACAAAGATATATATACAGATAGAATAAGATAAAGAATCATCGTAAAAATGTGTATAGATAAATAGTATTACTAAATGAAACTATTAATCTCAATACTGGCCACTTATATACTAACAACTACACTTCGACCTGGTAATCGAACCCAGAACCTCTACCTCAGAATTCAACATACAAAAATTAATTCACTCTTCCAGTCCAATAATCTTACCTCTTTTTCCTTTCTTGAAAAATTTTACGTATGAACGTATTGTTAAACCTTTATTTATTAGAGCTAGCAAACACCTCCTACAACTTTTTGAATCGTATTACTTTAAACAGCCGAATAATGTCTAGCACTTAAATAAACACTTTCTTTTCGTTGAGGAACAATGCCAGTATACATTATTTTGTTACTAAGCTGAAAAAGGCCCTTTGTATTCGTAAACAAAAGTGTAGAAGATTTTGCGGAAGTTGCGGAGTTGCGGAGTCACGTAATGGGTCGGTTCAGGGTCCGTAGAAACGATACACAAGAAAAAATATTTATGTACTGCAACTGTACTTATCAGTGGACGTTCTTATCTCTGGCCATCCAAACCATCCATTTCTAAGAACTACACCACAAATACCTTGAGCCTAGCTCAAATTTGAGGATCAAACAAGTCATTTCATATATTCTTGAATTTATTCTGTCTTATTTTTGAAATTGTAAATTCCAAGTTGATATCGTCTTTGCTATCATTACCTTTGGCCACAACTATATTTGCGTCCAATTACGTCTCGAAGTACCTTGATTCTGGCTACGTTTAGAATGTCTATGACTTACAGTAAAATATCACTGCCAGTATCTAAATATATAAAACTCAAAGGTGACTGACTGACTGACTGACTGACTGACATAGTGATCTATCGCACAGCTCAAACCACTGGAGGGATCGGGCTGGAATTTGGCATGCAGGTAGATGTTATGACGTAGGCATCCGCTAAGAAAGGATTTTGATGAATTCTACCCCCAAGGGAATAAAATAGGGGATGAAAGTTTATATGAAACTTTGTCAATTTGAAACCGATCGGGCTGAGACTTTGCATGCATATAGCTGCTACCATGACGTAGGCATCCCCTAAGAAAGGATTTTGATGAATTCTGACTTAAAAACATTTCGACCTGTGTAGGTGTGAAATAGGGGATGAAAGTTCTAATGGAACAAAGTAACTATTCCACGCGGACGAAATCGCGGGCAAAATTAATAATAATACTTCTTAACGTAAGCGCAGCCGCGGGCAAAATAATTAATAAATTCCGACCTATGTAGGGGTGAAATAGGCGATGAAAGTTCATATGGAACAAAGTAACTATTCCACGCGGACGAAGTCGCGGGCAAAAAGCTAGTACCTACATATAAGAGTAAAAATAAAATGTATTTACCCAGTGCGGTGGCTTTAACGGATAATGGGTAGATAACCATAATATTTAATGGATTATTGGAAATTACTTGTACAAAACTCTCTTTGTTCCTAATACGATATCACTCTATTCCACGAACGATTCGTGTTCAAAATAAGTAAATACAACATATGTACTATGTCGAGTGCTATGCGAGTGAGTTGTGTCCTACTGTTCCGTACAGCACTGTTAGTTGGTCTCGTCCGCACAATGGGCGCGGCCGCATTCATATGTATGTGCTGCTAAATAATTCATCGCGTGGCCCCTCTAATGAAGAAATATCGCCAGGTCCGTGCTGCCACTCCGCTACTTGTCATTTACTTTAGAGTTAAGCTACTTTGTACACTAACGCGCCGGCTTGTGTCGAAACGAACAACACAATGAGCTTCTAGCTGGTTGTCATGCCGTACAATGTTGAAGCTCTATTAAAACAGGTTCGGCAATAATATCATGATATACGTTTATTTTCATAGCCAAACGTACAAGCTATGTTTGAGTGTGTAACTAATTGATTCATGGATTCAGTGATTGAGCGCTCGTACAAACTTGCCAAATAATATTCACCATTTTGTAAACTATTATTTTGAACTAAGTAATTGCCGTTCCACAACGCTTACGTCTGGTTGATATTTATTCCGATCGCTGAATATATTAACAAAATTAATTAACTTAATGGCAATGTCTAGACAAATCATTTGCTGAAAATATCTATTTTCGTATACATATTTATGAATTAGTCTAAAGATGTTATATTAAGTTTGAAGAGTCACTATATGTGGCGGGGTGAGGCACTAAAAAGTTCTCCCTTATTACAAATTCAATGGCAGCTTGTACAACACTTTTATGACAGCGAGTTGTGCAACACTCTCGTACTAAATGAGAACGAGATGACGGAACATAATTTAACTTTGACTTTAACTTAAAGCTAGAGCTACTTCTAAGGTTGACGGTTGGCGTACTTACTATTTTAAGGAAGATATATTGGTGAATCTAAACAAAATATCTGGCATTACGGCAAGAGATGGCGCTGTATGTAGAAAAACATTCGAGCAAGAGGAACGATTACCTACATTAGTATTAAGTATTTTAGAAGCAAATTAAATCACAAATAAATTTTAGGGAAGATATCATTTAAATAATACTCTAGGTAGTTAGCCTTACTAATTGGGTGTGGCATGTCGAGAGCCGCTTCCACGTCCGTTCCCCTGTGCCCGTCATGTTATAATCCCTCTTAAGTAGTCTGTATACATTGTTACGATGCAATGCATGTTTTATTGCTATTCTGTAATGTTTATGCAGATAAACAAATTAAATCTACATTATTAACAGAAAGTCACTCAAAAAAGGCTTATTATTATACAAAGAATATCCCATTTGGTTTATTTGCTTCTAAAAGCAATGAATTGATGTACGTCGGTAATAAAATGGCCAAGTAAAAACGAAATGTTTCATTTTCTGTTGAGTCCTAACGCTTCACAATATTTAATACATGTTTTATCTAGACTTTCGTACGAATATATTGAAAATCGTGTTATACAAACGAAAGGAACTTCTTAAAGTCAAATAGAATATTATATACAGTCTGAAACATGGTGTGTTTTTACAGAAGGAGGAGTTCCCGTGGGAGGAGGGCAGGCCGAAGCCCTCCACGGCCGAGGAAATGTTCGCCGCCGAGGATCGGAAGAGGCATATGGTGGGAGGTAACTAACTGTATATGAGTAAGACTAGCTGTGTGCCGCGGCTTTGTGCACGCTGATCGCTTTATTCCACTCTCGTGAGAATTACCGTCAATCCCGTCTTAGCGGTGCGGGAGCCGACTCTACAGGCAGGGTCGCCATGTAGGGAGAGAAATTAAACACGAGATTGCTGGAATAGTACTGACTGTTTATTAAAGTGTATTCAATTATATAGTGTCTTACAGCTAATGTTGAGTACACACCTATATACTTATACATACTACACCACAGCATAAGTAATGACATTGTAATATGTTTTTGTGGGTGTAGTATATATAATTATTATTCTGAATATTCTGGCAACGTCTTCGCTTCGTCTTCATCGTCCAGACTTCGTTGTACGGTGAAAGGTATCACAACCTGTATTCCTGAGAGGTTTTATCGACGGTGTATAACGCCTGACAACGCTCTTTCTGAGAGGAACCTCGTTTCGTGCCAGCAGAGTGGTACAGCTAAATTGGTTGAAATTGTATGAAAAGCAGATTCAAATCCAAATTATACCTGGATCTTGATTTCTTACAGATGATTTTCTGTTGTTCCGCTGAATTTTCTCAATAAACTTCTGCTTTGGCTGCCTTCAAAGTATTTCATTTTGGAAATGCCAAAAACAGCATTTGTTATTTCATAACTAATACCTTGTTTATAACTTAAAATGGTATATTTTTACTGAAAGCCCTCCCTCAGATGTTTACGGCGCTCCGTTGTTTTCGCGGAACTCGAAGGTTCTCATATAAACGACTCGCAAATTTATGTTAGTTAACTGAATGTATTTTTACATTTGTTATCTTTGCTGAAATAGCTTCAGGTCTCTTATTATGTTGAGAATATGGTAAGTAATATTTCGTGAAATATTTTAAATATACATCCAAAATACTGTAGGTTACATAATTTGTCCCATTTCCAGCACACTGTGGTAAATAGTATAAATATTTTCAACAAAGGGCTTGTTTGTTTGTTGTTTACGGGTTATATTTTGTGAATAAATCGGTGTCACAATAAATAACGAGCGCCTTCCGATAAATCACTAAATATGTGCGAGGACGTAACTGACGGAACACGTACACAAATCGATGTATGTTATATACCAAACTCCAGACAAATATTCATAATGTTTGTTAGGTACCTACTGCCCGAAAAATAATTTAATTTACAGAATTTTGTCATTAGCATATGTAACTAACCGCAAATTACATTCCTGTTCAGACACCGAGTGGTATTAAGGCCGAGTTGCCGATAAGGGAAAACCTATTATAATAATCCAAGTATTAAATGTTGCTAGCTTACCACATAAATTATGCACACAGCACAATGTATTGTTATAGATAACATGCGCACATCCATCTCCGCGACGTAAAACTAAAAAGTGACAACATTCTTATAGCGCATCCGGTGCCGGAACCTAATAATAGACAGATACGTTGTATGTGAGTGTTGTCGCGCGCACTGACATGTTAATGTGGATAATAAAATAAAAGTGGAGCGCGGCCGTATGATACGCGGCGCGGCGTGCTCGCGCGGCTAACAAAAAAATACAAAATCAAAATCGGATCATCCGTTCGAGAGGTACAATGCCGCAGACACACACACAGACACTTCAAACTCATAACACCCCGTCATTTTTGCGTCGGGGGTTAAAAATACATAATATTAGAACATTTTTCAAATTTTTTTCTATACTGAAGTTAAGGGTGCAAAGTGCTGCTAGAATACAAAACCAGCTCTCTGGACGAAAAAGTAGGATCTCGTTTTTAAACAATTTTACCGTCGCCGTCCATCGTGTGTACGAGCCCACTGCACTAAAGTAAAACCCACTTACGGTTTTTTTATCACATCTAAAAGAATGGCTCCGTGCTACCACAAGCACTGACCGGACACTAGAGCCGGCCCCAGCCCCGGCCCCGGCCCCGGTCCTGGCCCCGGCCCAAGCCCCGGTCCTGGCGGTGGCGCGGTGTGGCGCTCGGCGGCTACCTCTGCGATTACTTGCCACTTAATGCAATTGTTAGCTAAGTAAGTTAGCAAGTACACAGAGTAGGAGCGCCCGCCGCACGAGTGCGCCACTAATTATAATGTATACCTTTTGTTGAGCTTGCACAAAGCACACAGTAACGTAGACACGTCTCTTCGTCTACAAATTACAAGTGACATAGTTTGGAAGTAATTCAGACGTCTGAAACTCGGATTTATTGTTGCTTACTATGTCGATTTCTCCATTATCCTTGCAGATAGATGTCCAAAGTTGGGAGTTTTTTCGCAAATCACCGAGCATTACTGCCTTTGATGCCGAACATTTAATCCCAAGAATTAACTAAATTCAGGAAAGACGACCTAACTTCTGAGTCATTTAAGCACTAACTTCCCTTAACTTGAGGAAAACATAATTCTAACGATTCTCGCTGAGAAAAAGTCGCGATGAGAGTTTTCTAAGTTTGGGCAAGTTCGGGCGGCCGCAAATTGAGGTCGCCACACTCATGTCACTCTACGAATAATAAACACGCACATTTGTCAGCAGGGAGGAGTGACAGCTGTGCACAAGTAGGTACATACCACGGGCACTGCATCTTTGGCTATTTTTTTTTGTATCTCCATATGACATCATTGTAGTCTGGATAGATCGTATTATAAGATGTTTGCCAGTCGATGCCGCTGTTATGGAAACATGTGCTTATGTTGATGTTGTAGTTATTAACAATTTCTTGTTTGGTTCGCTAAACGAGGTCCACCTTAGAATGGAACAATCACAACATTATTCATCGTTATTTGTCCGCTCGAGACAGTGCACATACCTGCGTGTGCAGCCCTGAGTGAAACAGACAGCGTTCTCTACGTCGGAGAAGTGCATTTAATCCCCGCGCGGTGCTGCGCCGCCGCCGTGCAATCATTTTATTGGATTTGCAGAAACAAGATTGGCTGGTAGTGTAGGTGTGCACGCGTCGGTGACGCAATCATTGCGATTGCATGCAATACTGAGGTTTAGTTCGGCTTTAGCTCCCTGCAGCGCTGTGTAAATACTCTGAGAGTACGGAATACTAAGAATTTGCTCGTCACTCGTAAAATATTTGTTGCGCTGCTCCAGTAGATAACGTGTATAAATTGCTAAAACTTTTTGCTTGTTCTTTATTATTATTTATTTACATCGTAAGGGTAGTACGCGTGCTGCCCGCTTGATGGTAAGTAGTCATAATTATAAACTAATTACATTACGACACATCGGAGGGCTCGCCCAACAAAACTGTCACATTGTATTACTAAGAAGTAGCTAAAACAAATGTTAACGAATAAACATGAAACTTCCTCAGAAAATAAACTCGGTACAGTTACGTAAGTTTCATTACTCTGGCGGCGCGCTCCCGTCCCGTCCCGTCCCGTCCCGTCACCCCGTGCTCAGCACAGCTACCACAGATACCTCTATCAATTACACTAAAACAATTCTTATTCCGTCTCAATTGTAAATATAGGTCGATTCGTTTCGGAATCGAAAAGTCGAAACACAGTAACACAAAACATGGTACGATTGTTGAATGATGTGTTGGTACTGTTGGTCCCTGATTATTTATTTATTTAAACTTTATGTACATAAAATGATACACAAGGCGGACTTGATATCCTCATATCACGCGGATGAAGTGCGCTCGTTTTACGCTGATAGTGCCAAACATCAAACAGACGATAACATAAGAGTCGCTCTTTTTAAATTCGTTTTCATTAAAATTAATCTCGGTTGTTGTCCGTGCCAGACTTGTTGTCTATGTTATCATACATTATCTCGCACACACAAACACTCGTGCATTTTTCTGACGTGTCTTGAGTTTTAAATTATATAAACACATTTAAATTTTAAATAAGGCTTAGTTATTAATCTAGCCGCCAGCCTAACGTGATCATTATATTTTATCTGTCTGGTGCAGCCTAATGTTAATTTGTTTGCAAGACAAGAAGCATACCGCGACTTTTTCCATAACATTTTTCAAAGTAAGTGCGGCTATATGTCTTACTATAAATCAGTTACGTGCCGCGCAGTCGAACCGCTTGCGGCGAATTGTTCATCGCCGCAGCGTTTCCGCCGCCGCCGCGCAGCCGCAACGCAGCCGCACGAGCGCCGCTCCTCGGCCGCGCTCTCACTATAAACAGTACATTAATTTGACTTACGGCCTTCTTTTATGGCTTAAGAATTGTTAAGGAAGTGCAAACGAGCTACTAATTTGCATTTTATTCTTTGAAAGATTAGTGAATGTTTTTGTGATATAACAAAAATGTGAAATATACGTCTGTACCACGCGCCCGGACGGGACGCGGCGACTTTAAAGATAGCTCAACAATATCCACTCCGTACGACATCCGCAAATAACTGAATATAAATCGGAAGAGTATCAAACAAATATGCATTCGCACACCACAACCACTGTTCAGCTGTATGCTGTAGGTCTCTTTAAACGCCTACATGAAGCCTACTCATACCAAACTCGAACTGGTTGAAATGCATATATAATTACATAACTTCATAGGTGTCATTTTAGAAACTGGAACTGGAAAGTTATCTATTCACGTTAGATAAATGTTTTTTAATAGTTTCTGTATGTATGTACCGAAGGGTATTTGGTAATTTAAATCGTGCGTTAGCGTGATGTCGGTCAAGCGTGTGCCGGTGTATGGTGTAAGTAGATACATTGCGAGCATCATACGCGAATCATGTTTACATTAGAAACCAATCATGTATTCAGGACAACATACATCTATATCAACACAAATTGAAATACGAATTGATTACGTTTATTTATATAATGTATGTTTCGGTGTAATGTATGTCTGTATTACTCGCATATTAAACTATGTATGTTTCGGCCTTTTTCGTACAACTGACATGATATTATGTTGCCGCTCCGACCGTTGGTTTTTCATTACTTAGTATCGTCCCAAAAACGGTATTCATGCAATTTGTTATCACTATAATATTTTGTATTGCGACTCTTTTCATAAATAAAGTAAAAACGTTTTGTAATATTTTTGATTGCATTGCAATGTCCTTTTAAAAGCTTTTAGGCATCAAAAGACCATTCTAAGAGTAGTTTTCTCTTGTAGTGTCTTTTGAGACGTTTTTCTAGACTTTCTTTTATAAAAACAAGTTTTGATATCAATGTAAGTCACTACCTCGACATTGAGCTAAAAGGATTAATATGTAAGTCATATTATATGCCAAAGTGCATTATTAAAATTTAGTTTAATTTGTAAATTAACAGCTCATATTTCACTTCACACTCCTCGTACAATTTCTTTAAGTATTAGACTAGTTCCAGATACATTAATTTGAAATATATAAAATGTACAAAAATGTTTGAATACTCACAAGTTTTCCAATTTCAAGTGTACACGTTGTTTACGTTATTGGAGATTAAAATATGAAATTAGTACCTAGTAGTAGTATGCAACGGATATTCTAGTTGTTCTTCCTCTCATACGTTCTTACTTTTCATATTATTATTAGGTACTTCAATAAAATGTGGCGACTACTCTAGTGATTGTCAATTACATAGTACGTATGGCATGTCTACATTGTCTACCCTAGTGATGTGCATCAGTTACAGTTGTAATGGATGTTCAAGAATTATTAAAATTGGACTACTCTGTAAAAGGGTATAGTTTCGTTACCGATCGTTATTCGTTACCGATAATACCGATTTGTTACCGTATATAGACCGTTTTTAGTTTCGTAAAATTACTTTCTTGTGTCATAGATATCAAACGTAACTGTTTTGAACAATAAAACTATTATTATTATTATATTTTAAGAAAACATTATCAATCGATGTGCCACGGCTGGAGTTGACCGAGTATGTGGTGGTGTGTATGGAGGTACTGCCGTTTGGCAGAGAAACATGTTGCTAATGCAATATTGTAATGTAATACTTTATTGAAAACAATAAAAGAAATAACAAAATATATGTGTGCGTGAGCAACCAGGGCAGCATATTCTGTTTAGGTCCCATGTAATAGACGGCGAGCCTATTGCCATTAGTTTGTACGAGTATATACTTTGTTCCAGTGGTAAATAGGTGCGGCTGCCCCTTCGAGATGATGTACATCCCGCCGGTGAAGCCGCCGCAGCCGCCCAAGTGTTCGGGCGAGCAGTCACCCGTCGAGATCGGTAACCAAAGTTTAATAAAATAATGTTAAGTAATACCTGTTGTGATTATGAATCAATATCCTGCATTAGAGAACTGAATCCCCTGCCTGCATAATATAACCTTTTACGTTTATGTATTCATCAGTACTAATGACTCAAATGCGAACTTACATTCAGCGCAGCCGTGAGGCACAGTAATTTTACTTCTATTTTGTTATTTTATCTATTTTGCCTCTTAGTAAGTAAGTTATGTATGTGTCTCGCTTGCAGCTGAATAAATGTTTCTTTCTTTCTTTTCTTTCTACATAACATTCATAAATATTTTTAGAATACAACATATTTATTCACTGCATTTATTTTAAATTCTGGTTGGGTTTAAGTCATATAATATAATTTCCCATTTTATATTAGAAAATTATATTTTATTACATTCTATTCATATAAGTTTAAGCTGTTTGTTTCTAAGTGTACCTATTAAATTTTTGCTAAAATAATTTTGTCTCGTTTTAAAAATACAATTATCTCAGGAAACATGTGCGTCGCTCATAAAAATATAAATGAAGCTTACAAACATGTACATTGTATTAGCTCCACGTACTCGTCCCCTAATCACACTAATGAGTCACGACCGTCTCTCACTGAACACTGTAACTATTTATTTGTTCGTTTGTGTATGTATTTATAATTTAATTACATACACAAACACAAAATATTTGTGAGAATGTGTTCACAAACATGTTTATACTCGCGCGCACACACACATAGTATTGAGCGCCCTCACTGTGTGTGTAGTGGTGCTTCTGGCTGCCTGTGCCGTCTGTCACCGCCCTCACTCCTCGGACTGTAATATCGCGTACAGCTCTGGTGGGTACAATGTCGTAAGGCTGGTAATCCACCAGAACCAAAGCCGGGAGGTATTACGCGCATTAAGTTCACCGTCGCGACGCCTGAAACTTAATTACGTTCAATTGATTAAATACTTTGAGGGAACGTGTGCCGAGAGTGCGGGTTATGGTTTGTATTTATTAATTAAACTATAACATGACTGTGTATGACTCTGCTCGCGCTCGCACCAGTATAATCGTAAGAAATACCTAATACTTACCTAATGTCTGACACAAAAACTGTTACCCATAGTTGGTATTACATTTTGTAGTTCTAGTTACTTAAAATATTAAATAACCACCGCTTTAGTTTTGTTTGTAAATGGACTTACGTAACTACATTATAACGAAGATCAAAGTCAATTATGAATAAGTTACCTTTATAACAAAATGTTAATTGAATTGTGTATCCAAGATAGTAGTGACATTAAAGAATATCCTTGCTGAGGTCGTGGGTTAGTCTGTCTATCTTTGGATTAGTTTACTAATCTAATTTGCAAGTCACCATTGGAACATTAATAGAAAAAGTTGTGTCAAACTTAGCGAGTTCTTTTGTAAATGTTGAAATTAAACAATCTAATAATCCTCATTTCTTATCCTATCTAAAGAATAAAGGTAAAATAATAAATTCAGCTTGATTTGAACTCTGATAAAGTTGTAATCCGGAGTTAGATGCCTACAATAATGTAATTTGCTGGGACCAATTTTTATCTAATAACGTTTAATTAAGTCATAATTGTCTTTTTAAAGTAAATAAACAATACAATTAACTTATTTGATAAGTGTTATCGGAGCAAACAATTAAAGTGTCGACCTCGGAAATCAATATTTGACATTTTATAAAATGTTTTTTTCTAATTTTGTTTTGTTTATAAAGCATAATAATATTTGAACGGTACGTTAATGTGCAAAAAATGTGTAACATGTCGTGTCTCTTCCAGCCGCACGGATACTTTATTGGCTGAGTACAGTGAGTTTGTAGTTACACTATTAACAGCTCTACGCAATGCTTTAATAGTGTTTGCAATACGTTATGCAACGTTTTATCACGAAATATAAAAATATGGCGCGTGTGTGGCGTGTAGTCGCCGGCTCGTCGCGTTATCTAGGCCGAGCAGCCCTTTGAGACTAAACCTTTGCCTCCTCGCAGCGGCAGGCACTTCTCCTTTAATCACTCGCCTGTGTGAGCATGCTGTGAGCGGAGTGGCGTCCTTTGTTTCACGGTGCTACGTGTCGCAGATCACAAGCACACGTCACATCGGACCCCCCCTGCGTCCCCATTATTTATGCCAAAACCGTCAAAAGAAAGAATTATTATAATGCCTTTGTGGGGCACAATAAATAAGCTAAAGTCAGCAAGCTTTTACCCCTAAGACTGTTGTCGCCGAGGAGCGAGGACCCCGCACTGGGCTCAGATCAACCCAACCAACCCACTGTTGTATTTTATATTCCATTACTAATTCGGCGCAACGTGCAATATTAAAGCTATTTAATGATCGAAGTACGTACCAACATAAAGAAGCATTATTACGTAGTTATGTCACGTATGTTTTACATGATATTACTTTTTAACATAATGTTCGCGCTACACACACAAAAGAGATAAGCATTAATAAAAACATATCGTTACCAAGATGATACGTATTGTAGTTTTATTCAACTTGGGTATTTCACTTTAATTGTAAGTCAGCTTAAACAAAATAAAAATCAACTGAATAATAACTAGTATACCTACAGTTCGCGCCAAACTTATTGTCCGGGTTGAAGTTGGCACTAGCTAACTTTAACTTAGCCGTAAAAATCGGACAAAGAATATTATTAGATTGTAATAAATAAATACGGAAGCTCAAGTCGTAGGCTGTCGTTTTAAATAATTTTAATCCAATATTTTTCTTTCTCCGATTTTTACGGCTGGTTTAAAGCTAGCTCGTGCCAACTTCAACCCGGACAATAAGTTTAGCGCGAACTGTACTCGTGTGTAACATTATAACGATGGTGTGTCAGTGACGAGCCCCCCCGAGCTGACGCGCGTGTGCGAGTGCTCGCGCTGCGCCAAGCCCGACGTGCCCGAGCTCGGCGAGCCCGTCTGCCTGCAGTACACCGCCGTGCCGCTGCGCACAGGTACCGCACACACACACACACACGTGTTCTATGTATATTTTATAGATATATTGTTACGGTGATAAGCATGTTACCACAAAAATTTGAACAGATGTACTTAGTATATACATTTTATCATACTCTTAGACTTGGTGAGAGAAATATACGTGGTGACAAACTACATGTAACGAACTACATTAGGCTATCACTCGCGTGGTTTGTGACTAACTGTGACACCCGGCGCGAGCGCAGACGGCGACGACTGTTGAACAGTTTACATCCATACTATTACATACGCGAGAGCCGCGCTGTCTGTCTGCCTGCCTGTCTGCCTGTCTGTTACTCTTTCACGCCACCAAAACATTTGAAATAATTTTAGCAAGGAGCTAGATTTGTATTTTGAGGAAGGACATACCATGTCTCAAAATTTTCTTTGGAATATGGGAGAAACCGCGGGAAACACCTCGTCAGTAAAATAAAATTTGTAAATTAAGTAATAACAGTTGTCCACGACTTACGACGTAAGTAGCAATTGAATGTAGTCAGCCTTAGATAATAAGTTATAATGTTTATATTAACTTAGTTGTGTGTATGGTTTTGTTGTCAGTGCGCACGCGCACTCTGCACCTGCGCAACGAGTCTGTGGTGACGGCGCACTGGAGCACCGCCGTGCGCCGCTGGCCGCGCGCACACGTGCGCACGCTTGCCGCAGGTCACACACACACACACACACACACACACACGTACATGTACAGTGGTACTAGTACTCGTACACCTTCATAGCTAGCTGGCCTTCCATGTCACCAATTGATCTAAAACTCGTAAAAATCCTGACTTCTATCTAATTTGCATCCGAAAGAACAGATTAGTTATTTAACTTTATTTAATGTAACAATTAATTAAATAATGATATCGTTTTCTTTGCTTATCCGCTTCCGATTAATAAATCATATCTTTACAGAGCGTGGCCCATTTAAAACAAGACGTCTAGTGCTATAAATATTCATTTAATTGCACAAACATAAAACCTTCATTGAACGAAACGAATACGAAATTCCCTTATTATTAATACACTTAATTCAAAAACAAATCAAAATCTTGGAGACGCGACGCTAAGACATTGTAGCTTAGGTCGGAGTTCACGAAGGAGGCCAGGCCGGGGGGCATGCCAAGTATATGCTAAAGTGGGGAGCTAGGGGCGTTCGCGGGGGGCAATTATGCAAATATATTGTCAATTTATGAATGGTCCCCTCCACAAGTCAGATTGTTAGGAATTATGCAACCATTAAACTTTGTTAGCGGCACTTATTGAGTAGGTACGTGCTGTCACTTTGCCAACCGTTTTATGAACAATTTGACCGGCTGCGGCCGAGTTGTTCTTTACTAACTATATGTAGTGTGAGTGAAACTGTAGGTACTTATAGCATAAACCACGACGAAATGTAACCACACACGTTTGTATTTATAGCCAAATCTCTGTACCTGATCACCACCGCGTCGTGTTCACCGATAATCCCATTAGATAATTCCAATAACACTCGTGATTTTATGATATTGATCTTTATGGAGTTTGAAATAAAGTTGAAAGTAATAAAATTGCTAATGTTTATTGAATTTAGCATCGGAAGTATACAAGTCCCGAGTTCCATCGAGTATATGTTTGTATATAAATTTAATGTAATTGACTAAACATACATTTCCAAATTGCGTTATTCAATATGGAAAGTCAATAATGAATGAAAGGCCTCCTTTACTTAATCTTGGCAAGTTGTTTCATAAGCGTGGCAAGATACCCCATTGTGATAGATGGATTATTGCGTACCCCATTGAGCCGACAAGCTGAAGTGTTTCTGGGCTCTCGACATTAAACAACTCCAAGCCTTAACTGCCTTCTGCCGCTAATCTTTCTGAACACCAGTACATCACATTGAATTTAAAGGGGTACATTTAGTATAAAATAACAACATGTTATTGTTTAATTTATAGAAAGCTATTGCAAAAGTAACTGGCCTAGCAATTAAATTCGTTCCTAAATTAAAATATAGCTTGTTGTTAATTGTTTATAAACCACGTCGAACATATTTAGATTTAAGATTATTTATTTTTATTGTTTCGACGCACGTACATAAGGCGGAGGTCGAGGATCTCAAACCTAAATCTAATTTTATTGAATACATCACTGAAATGAAGCATGAAATAAGAACAGCTCCTGTCTACCGTCGTCAAACTTAATATCACGAAGACGCTGTTGCTGTCTGTTCGCGTCCTAACATTGACCGCCGCCGCGCCGCCGCGCCGCCGCTATAGACAATATGTGAAAATGTTGTTATTTACGAGGCGAGGCGGCCCCGTAGCGGCGCGCACCAACCTGCCGGCTCCGCGCAATGATAACATCATAACTGTCCGTGAAACGTGACCGCTATTTTAGAAGAACAATGAATCTATAATAAATCTTTCCTGTTATTATAGCGACAGTCTCTTTGTTGTACACGAATTATATTCCAGCTATGGAACGTAAATAATCTTTTCAAGGCACTTAAACATATATAAAGTGTAGAAAAATCCACTTCAGCGTGTTCATCATGCGGGGATATAACCGCCACCGCGCCGCTGTATGCGACCCAGTCGGAAACTAATAAAATTCTATTATGTTCTATCCCGCAGTGCATTGTGAGCCGGAAAGATTTATATACGGACGTATTCCAGAAGTGGGTAGTTACTAGTAAGGTTACATCCAGTCCATTCCATAGTCCGCAGCGATGGCTGACTTATAACTCTGGACTCGTATTAACAAATACTAGTTTTATGTTTTTAATCGTTAGATATTTTCCGTAGCGCACCGCTTACTTGTTAAGTTTGTGAAGTTGGAGTAAAATTCGTCATTATCAACCTATGTATTAACTTTTCCACTTCGGTGCATGGCTCTCCTCTCATAGAATAAAATTATCGCTTTATATTTCAGTGTTGAATCAATAAAGCCTACATGGACGAAAACGTTACATTAAGCATTTTACAACAAGTTTTGTTTAATAAAAACAGAATGCTGACGAGATAATTAGATGAATTAATAGTCTGTGAGCCGATCGCTCTACAAGTTGTAACAACGCCGGTCGTTTGTAGTGTACGTCAAAAAGTAATGATTGTAACAAGTCCTATACGAGATCAAAGGACGTCAACTTTTGCGTACAGGAGTATGTAACTGTACATAACTGACGCGCACAACATCGCGTTCCTCTTCGATTACTATGAGTATGAAAGCTTATCTGTAGACGAGACGGAGACGGGGATGTACACACTACACATATAACAATGTCATAAATTACTAGTAAGCATCACTTCGCCGGACAATAACAAATGTCACTACTAATTGTCCGGTCAGACATCATGAAACGATTGACAGGGGAATACAACGTAGAAATAAATTGAAAATCATTATTTGAAGCAACAAATTAATAATAAGAGCGAGTTGTAATCAGTTGAACGCAAACAATGGCCGTCACAAGCATGTGCTACCCCTATTATGTTAGCAGTGACATTTTGATTTCAAGTCAATTTTCTTAATTTTACTTAATTAAAGGGACGAAATTTTCAATGTACGAATAAACAAACAAATTACAAATACAAAGGCCTTTAGAGACCTGTTAATTAAATGTGCGAAATTAATTTATTACAATTCCCAGTAATAAATGATCGCAGACACTATCCCCGCGTGGGGACTAACAAAATACATTACGACGAAATTTTGATTTGTAACTATATCCTATTTTATTACAAGCTAATTTAGTTAGTTTTTAATTGCAATAACTAACAACATAACACTCTTATATAAAGATAATCGTTTGAACGAAGTTAAATTAATATTTATTTATTACTTAGGTTATTGTAATTTTCAAAATGGATATTCTCCAGGTTTATCAGTATCGTACTCACGTTGTAGTACAAATCAAAGCGTGGTGCGAAGGTCGTATAGCGTTGTGCTGTGTTCGCACGTCGCTCTCCCCGCCGCGCGCCGTCCGCGACGAGCTCCAGACGACGTCGACGTCGACGTCAGGCGTCACCACCGAGTGACGCCTGATCTGATAAAGTATGTACATAATTAGATAGGAGACATCTCTGCGACGCTGATGTTTGTGCTCCAACTTCAGCCGACGCAGTCACGATCGTCCCATTGTTAAATGTTTTGTCTTTGTCTACTGACAATAACTTGACGGGTTGCCGTGTCGACGTCACGAGAGCGATGTGACGTGAACGCGAACCGCGACTGATAAAATGGTGCGCTCGAACCGTTGGTAACAATAATTTGCAATTACAATCAATACATAACAACACGTGTGCAATAAAACTTAGTACAGACACAATTAGATAAGATACTTAGTTAAGGGTCAAAACACAAACAAAAACACATTAAATGTTAATCGTAGCTCGTAGCTCTTAGGTCTACGTCGTAGCTCGTAGCTCAGGTGTATGTCGTAGCCCGTAGCCAGTAGGTCTACGTCGTAGACGTAGCTCGTAGGTCTATGTCGTAGCTCGTAGCTCGTAGGTCTATGTCGTAGCTCGTAGCTCGTAGCTCGTAGGTCTATGTCGTAGCTCGTAGCTCGTAGGTCTATGTCGTAGCTCGTAACCAATAGGTCTACGTCGTAGCCCGTAGCTCGTAGATCTATCTCGTAGCTCGTAGCTCGTAGGTCTATGTCGTAGCTCGTAACCAATAGGTCTACGTCGTAGCCCGTAGCACGTAGATCTACGTCGTAGCTCGTATCTCGTAGGTCTATGTCGTAGCTCGTAGCTCGTAGGTCTATGTCGTAGCTCGTAGCTCGTAGCTCGTAGGTCTATGTCGTAGCTCGTAGCTCGTAGGTCTATGTCGTAGCTCGTAACCAATAGGTCTACGTCGTAGCCCGTAGCTCGTAGATCTATCTCATAGCTCGTAGCTCGTAGGTCTATGTCGTAGCTCGTAACCAATAGGTCTACGTCGTAGCCCGTAGCACGTAGATCTACGTCGTAGCTCGTATCTCGTAGGTCTATGTCGTAGCTCGTAGTTCGTATCTCGTAGATCTGTGTCGTAGTTCGTAGCTCGTAGGAGTATGTCGTGAGTCGTAGCCTGTAGCACATAACCAAATGTAGTGGCAGAGGTGTTTGAATAGCTTCACATGTTTATCGCATGGCCATTTGTTTAAGGCGGCGACATACGTGGATTGCGCGTTTTGGGGGTACATTAAAACGTTTTTTCTCCCTAATCTTTATCGAAAAAAATCCAAAAAAAAATATATGTTAATCTACACGATACAGAGCAAGTGCGTCTCGGGCCAGATTTTTTTAAAAAACATTTGAAGTATTAAAAATAAATGACCAAAGTAGCCTCCGTTTTCTTCGTTACAACCTTTTTTCTTTTAAACTATGAACTGTAGGATTTTTTTTAATCCATCAGAATATTAAATAGTACTATGCCGAGAGTACTCTCGGCTCACTTTTTTGAAAAACTTTTTTAATTATTTTATATGATTTTTTTACGTAATCGATACTCGCAAGTTTCCTGAGCAGCCCCTCTGTCGCCCAATACTTTAGTGCGGGACGAGGCGCCGTGCTGAACGGACCTGTGCCACTTTTTTCCGCAAAATGGAGCTACATACTCGATACTTTTGTGTATTAGTAGTAGTATAAAGGGTTTATCAGTGTGTATAAATCTTACAATGTTTTGATAGGGTGAGCACGGTGCTAGCTACAAAACAAAATTTTAGCAGCTCGGGATACTATTTTAATTTTTAACTAAGTTCAAGTACAATGTTACCTTGCGTGTTAATATGCAATTATTTTTAAAATTATAGGTACCTATTGATTTGAACTTTATAATGTAAAATAATTTTTAAATTAAATTCAAGATGGCGAACCTACTTATTTTTTTCATTAAATGATATGGGTATCAATTTCGAGGTTTTTTGGGGTGTTGATTACGAAATTGCCATTTGTTTTGAAATCCAAGATGGTGGACATCATTTTTTTTGTCATAATTGACATGGGTATCAATTTCGAGGTTTCTTGAGGTGTTGATTACGAAATTGACATTTATTTTGAAATCCAAGATGGCGGACATTTTTTTTCCAAAACTGTGACATGGGTATCAATTTCGAGGTTTCTTGGTGTGTTGATTACGAAATTGCCATTTATTTTGAAATCCAAGATGGCGGAAATTATTATTTTTTCATTAATATGACATGGGTATCAATTTCGAGGTTTCTTGGGGTGTTGATTATGAAATTGTCATTTATTGAAATCCAAGATGGCGGACATTTTTTTTCCGAAACTGTGACATGGGTATCAATTTCGAGGTTTCTTGGTGTGTTGATTACGAAATTGCCATTTATTTTGAAATCCAAGATGGCGGAAATTATTATTTTTTCATTAATATGACATGGGTATCAATTTCGAGGTTTCTTGGGGTGTTGATTATGAAATTGCCATTTATTTTGAAATTCAAGATGGCGGACATCATATTTTTTTCATTAATATTACATGGGTATCAATTTCGAGGTTTCTTGGGGTTTTGATTATGAAATTGCCATTTATTTTGAAATTCAAGATGGCGGACATTATTATTTTTCTATTAATATGACATGGGTATCAATTTCGAGGTTTCTTGGGGTGTTGATTATGAAATTGCCATTTATTTTGAAATCCAAGATGGCGGACATTTTTTTTCATAAATGTGACATGGGTATCAATTTCGAGGTTTCTTGGTGTGCTAATTACAAAATTGCCCTTTATTTTGAAATCCAAGATGGCGAACATTATTTTTTCATAACTGTGATATGGGTATCAATTTCGAGGTTTCTTGGGGTGTTGATTATGAAATTGCCATTTATTTTGAAATCCAAGATGGCGGACATTATTTTTTCATAAATGTGACATGGGTATCAATTGCGAGGTTTCTTGGTGTGCTAATTACAAAATTGCCCTTTATTTTGAAATCCAAGATGGCGAACATTATTTTTTCATAACTGTGATATGGGTATCAATTTCGAGGTTTCTTGGCGTGTTGATTACAAAATTGCCATTTATTTTGAAATCCAAGATGGCGGATATTATTATTTTTTCATTAATATGACATGGGTATCAATTTCGAGGTTTCTAGGGGTGTTAATTATGAAATTGACATTTATTTTGAAAAAAAATGCGCATTGTATAAAAAATATCCTTTATACATTATAATATACCTCCACGGGGCACGCGATGCCAGCGGTACCTACGGCCTCCGGCAATATTGACAGATAGCTAGGTAAATTAGATTTACTGTAACTATAGGCAAGTGTATAAATATAAGAAGTATGGTCTACGCACACTATATGAGTTAGCCATTTGGGTTATGCCTATTGCTATCAAATCTTAAAAATATATAGATTAGAAACGTACCCATTTACCATTTTACCCTTTGTATTGTCCTCTTGAGTCTTTAATTTCGAATTATGTTTTTTACATTTTCTTTTGTCATCCATTTTGATAATATAAATAAACATAATTATAACGCACAGAATTACTTTATTACAATTACAATAACGACTAAGTATATTTAAATAATTTATGTACACCAATACACGCTAATATTAAATATTATTATGTACACAGACACACAAAAATAACCCCATTATATGATTCCTAAAAAGCGATGCAAGTATTACGAAACTACGAGTATGTAAGTACTTCGATTTACAAAGAAAAGTGTCGCAGGTCCATTCAGCTTAATGTCTCGTCCCGCACTGAACTGAAGTTTTAGGCAAGACTCGACAAGAGATCAAATCGCGAGACCTACCCGGTCTCGCGATTTGCGAGTTAAACGTAAAAAAATAATTTTAAGTAAATAATTAAGAGTTATTATTACAAAATCTGTTAATAGTAGGTACTTGCTTGTTTTTTGCCTACACATTTTGTTTTTTCTAATTAGTTAGAATTAGAAAAAACAAAATATATCTATAAGCAAAAACTTGTTATCGGCTATCAGCTGACCAAGTTGCTGCTACTTAGCTTTTAATTAACTGTAAGTTTTCCGTGCAATAAATAAATAATAAGCAAAAGGTTCCTTCAGTATCATATCTAAATTTCTTATAGAAAAAATATTATTCAACGAAAACATTTCTATCAGTAGAGGTATTATAAATTCAATACAAGTGTTTTTTTAAAGAACTCCAAAACATTTTATGCCATGCCTTTAAACTGTCAATTGATATCATATATTATCTGAAAGTCTAACACTGATAATAATAACAAGCAAACAAACCTTTTTATCATTCCGTATAAAAAACTATAATATTGAAAATTATTTATTTAATCGGCCGAAAAATGTAGACAACCCTAGTCTTAACGGCAGTCGGGCGCCCAGTCAATGTGTGAGTGCAACGCGTAGTCAGTGCCAGGGGGTGCGGCAGCGCGCGCGGTGTTTTTCATCGGGAACGCCCACTCGAGCAAGGTCAACGGCGTATATCGCAGTCTTAACTCTCTCATGAAACGTGTCAGATGTAGCACCCACCCGCGTTACCAGCGATCATTATTAATGTGATTTATTTCACGCACTTTACTACATATTGCGTTAGACATGTGGCCCGACCCTACAGTGTAACCATTTGTCATGTTATTAATGATCCGAACCCACAGAGTTGATTAGAACTGGAACTGAAATCATTCATTTTATGTGAACAACAATTATTATGAGATCTAATCGCGAACAAAAATCAGCTCTTTCATATATTAGGATCACGCCAGACAACTGGACAATATATACAGATAATAAGTATAAAATGAGTAAAAGTTGTTTGTTACCATAAGTACAACGACCCTTTAGTTTTTTGTGATACATAAACAATTTAAAAATAAAAGTGTGTATGTGTATGTGACAGCTGATGAGGTACGTTAGATTGGTATTTCGACACTGCTGCAGTGAGGGCACTGACCCGGAACATACTACTACTAAGTGTGTTTACACACAATACACCTTTTTATTAACCCTCAATTGATGTCACACCATTGTGTCGAAAAGATTCTTTTCTATTTTAATACGTAAAAGGTAGAGTAATGAAATGTTCATAGAGTTTCTATTTCTAGTGCCACTATACTGACAAATATAAATTATATTGATACTAATTAAAAATTATTTATGAAATAAAATAAAACGTCTCTTAAAATTGTACAGTAGCCTTTATGTGCGGGTCCAACTCGCACTTGGCCGGTTTTTTTTATTTGATAGTAGATAAGACAACTAGTCTTAGAAAAAAAAACTTGAGTTAAATGCGAGCTATTTATTACCTTTTTTATTTACGAGATTTAATATTAAATAATACGCACGTGCGCAAGGCAAACAGTTATACGACATTCCCGATGTGAATAGGACATTTAATCGTTCAGTCGCGGTATCAACCGCGCGAGCGCCGCGCCGCGCCGCCCGCCTGATGCAAAACTCCGCCGCTGCCGACACAAATAAAATACATCTAAGTTGATGATGGTACATATTTCACACTGTCGCTATGTTCGCACATTCACGCGTCAATGTAATCAAATGCTTACGGAGCCAAATGTGTTGTGAACAGCTTCTGGGTTTTCGTGAAATCTTAGCACATTTCTCCTCGATGTTGTAGATAGGGTGCTGAGCGTGAGATGATCTGCATGATTGCTACATTCACTTAATGCGACTCTTGTTCGGCGCGTGAATGGCCTCGTTACTATTGTAACGCTGCAGGTTGCCGCCGCGCGGGGATCTCGGAATAATATAATATTTTTTTATTTTATTTATTAGGAAAAATAAACAGTTACACATTACATAAAATTTGATTTAAACATAAAGAGAAAATGTGAGTAAATGTGAAACCAACAACATTTTCCACAGAATATAAAACTAGAAATATTTTTTAATATCAAGCGATTTTTTATATAAAAGCCTACAAACTAAAACAAATATTTTCTATAACAAAAGAAGTAATGTTACAGTGCAATTATTAATAATAACTGAATAAAGCATGCAAATAAACTAATAATCCTTACGTATCTACTGAATCGACTGCAAAATGTTTTTAATATATCGCTCGATTCGCATTTATGATATGACTAGTATATATTAGATGAACTAATATTTGTTACCCATGCTATTACATAAACGCGAAAATAACTGCGTGCTACCTATAATCTCAAAGAGGTCTTTGTGATGTGAGTGAATCTGCGCGCCACAACTAGTCGTAACATAGGTAATTAGGTAAATTATAAACAACACCGCCGCGTTGTACTTGTGACTTTCTGTTTTCGGGATCATCTTACTCACAACAGTTTAATATTATCTCGTTTCCACACATTGTCCTCGCCATCATGAACTAATTTGCCAGCCCACTGCTGCGCACTAGTCTTAGAACGATGTGGTGGACATTGGAATTAATAACGGCACGAGGTCGCTCGGCCTGGCAGTCGGTCACAAAGCTGGCGGAATGTCCCGGAGACGTTTTTGTTTGCAGAACACATTTCATTAGGGTATATAACTCTAAATAAATAAAAAAAATTAATTTCACTGTACACTGTTATATTAGGTAATATAAGTACCTGTAAATATAGTGTATGTAAGAAATATATAATAAATAAATAAATAAAATACAACGACGCTTTTATTTACAGCTATCACTTAAACCTTAGCTTGCTTACACCCTGATTTATGATTTACCTAAACATTCAGTTATGATGTGTCAGGTGATAAAGCAATTATTATCGCTTAATTAACAATTGCTTAATTTCTTTGCGCATTCACAATTGGTAACTCACCACAAAAAAATATTAGGTACACTACTTACCAAGATTTGATTAGGGCGGTTGAAAGCTGATCACAATTTATTTGTATTTCGATGAGTGAAAGTAATGTTGTTGCCGCAGACCAGTGGGCGAGCGACGTGCGCGCGCCGGGCGTGGCCGTGCAGTGCGCGCCGGCGCGCGGCGTGCTGGCGGCGCACGCCGACGTGTACGTGCACGTGCGCGTGTACGCCGACTGCTGGGGGCTCTACTACGACCAACTGCTCGTACAGGTAAACATCCATAGTTTACATTTTGTATTCATGACGACATCGTTTTATATTAAGTATTCTCTGCACTGAGACTCGTTAAAACGCTAATATTTTTGAAGAAAATAATAAGTGCAATTCATTATAGGTAGTACCTACTATCGCAATGCACAAGGCATTGCGATATTAAATGTGACGATGATCAAGCCACGCGGCGGGCGCGCCGCGCGCGTTCTGGAGCGTGTTCAGTAGATACCCCGCGCCCCAGTGATTAAATTATATTTGCTTACAAACATTCTGAAAGTGCTCATAACTATTTTCATCGCATTTTTCGTTTTGAATACTTGAACGAAACAAACACTTAGTAAGAAACAACTAAAAAGTATTTCTAAGTGATATAGCTTGTAGAACTAGTACTTGCAAAGCTCAGTTACCTACATTTATAACAGGTAACTCCTAAATAAGTATGTTAGCCATTTCCATACAAAGGCAAAAATAATAGTGTTAGTGGTTAGTAGTTTTAGCACGAATGAATTCAGCGCAGCGTTGTTCAGGTGGCTTCAACCAACCGACCACAGTTTTTTTATATTTTGGTCATTTTTTTACACAGCACCATCTAGTCACTAACTAAGCAGAGCTTGTGCTATGTTGCTATCTATACAATAGATTGAATACTTTTAATTTTTTGTAAATACATACCTACTTATAATACATAAGAAACACCCAGACAAACATAAACACATAAATATTTTTATCGTGTGGGAGTCGAACCCGTGAAAATTAACAGTCCGATATTCCAACAACAGACGCCGTCAAATTTCAAAGCATCAGACGCCATCAAATGCAAAGTCAGCATGGACACTCTGTGATCGCTTCACTCTATTACGATAACTGGATATCGCCGCAGCGTCGGCCGCGTATCTTTTTGTCCTACTCGTCTAACTGTACTCCTCCGTCTCTCAACATTTTGTTCACTGCCACTGGCGACACTCTGACTTCCTCAGACATACTCGTTCCTTATTCTAATCTAATCACTCCAAACATCCTCCATAGAAAATATTGACTAAAAATATTCATGACCTTCACAAAATACGAGTATGTCGATAGCGATGTTACCAAGCTTTCAGCTGAATGTCAACATTCTACTATATTGTAATGAGGGTCACTGTCGTTGAGTACAGGCCATGTTTTGTATTGTACTTGTGAGTTCGGCCGGCGCGGCGCGGCGCGGCGCGGGGTAAACGAACTGTAGCATATAATAGTATGCTCAATGGCACTCACGACGTGGGACATTGTGGTCCCCTCGCTCGACTACTGTCGCGTGGAAAATTATGATAAGCAAA
Organism: Acronicta psi; assembly: GCA_946251955.1. Classification (NCBI taxonomy): domain Eukaryota; kingdom Metazoa; phylum Arthropoda; class Insecta; order Lepidoptera; family Noctuidae; genus Acronicta; species Acronicta psi. The sequence goes on from OX276482.1 coordinate 13,851,707, forward strand.
TGACCTAGTTATAAGACCTAGCTAGAATAGAAGGCGTACAAGATCCGCACTACTCAACACTCAACGAGAAATAGATGTTTAACGCTAATACTAACTGTGTATTTAAGGAGACAAAAAATATTAAATGTGACGATAAATTAACAAAAATTGATACTTCTAACATAAAAACCAATAAATTTATTTAAGCTTAAATAAAATACACTTTCTTATTAAGTCGACGTCAGCAGATTGTAAATATTAACATTATTTATGGTCGATATCTATAATGACACTGCAACAAATAAATCGCGCCGTAATTCACGGAGCTTAGAAATTTATTGCGAGCTCTGTTATAGCTAACGTTAGTCTGATTTTTATAATTACGATGAGGACTGGTTTATAATTGTTCAGTAAAGATGATACAATATTAATTATTATATTAATTTAATCGTGAATGTAACCTGAGAAAGTATCAAAAAGGCGGTTTTACAGTGGCACCGGCTACTGAGAAGTTATACAGTAACCGCGTATCGTGGCATGTAAATATACGCACGTAATGCACGTAGAAGTGAAGAGCATGTTAGCAGAACGCAGATTTGAATATTTGAATATTTTTGAAATATGGTTTTAAACAACTCTTTTCCTAGAGTATTTTTAGAACGTTCGGTATATTATTATTACGGAGCAGATGAGCATACAAGCATAGCTTATCAAGGCATACGTATATACTGTTGATGCATAATCGTGTTTTGGTAGTCCGATAACATTTCAGTTTACACTTGTAAATTATTTAGCGCTAAATTAGATATTTGAAAGGGTTTAAAAGGTCAAACCCTGCGTTTAACGATCTTATTTCAAAGCGTGATGTCGGCGAGGTCCTCCACTCCACGCTCCCTATTCCCGAGGTATTACGTCATTTTTGGGGTTCCGTACCTCAAAAAGAAAAATGTAACTCGTATAGGATCACTTCGTTGTCCATCGGTCTGTCTGTCAGTACTCTTTTTCTTGAGATTGCTTGGAGGTATCAAGTCGAAATTAATACCAAATAAGTAAATTTTGATCCCTTGGTGTTGTAAAAAAATATTACCGGACAAACGCAGGCAAAAAGCAGGAAAACATCCAGATTCTATAAAATTTTACAGTATGTTTTTTTTCAATAAAACTGAAAAAATCCTAAGAATCGACTATTTGACGACAACTGTGTTCTAGTGGTTCGAGTACTGGACTACTGATCATGAGGTCGTCGAATGCGCGGGGCCCAGCTCGGTGTAAAAACAATATTAGTGTTTTGGTTTTGTTGGTATGTACCTCAATACGATATACGATACTCGTAGAACAGCTGTCATGCAAAATTATAAATATCTGCACATGAGCTTAGAATTAAGTTTTTGCTTTTATCCGATGATTTTATATAGTTTATTGCATGCGGTGTTTGCTTGTAAATGAATGTAACTCTTAGGGCTTGTTTCACTTCCTGCTGATAAAAGTTCCCCTTAAATTAGTTGGCAGTTAATTTTTCTTCCAAGGATTTCCAGAGTCGTTGGCTTTGATAGATCTACGATTTGCTTACAAGTGTGGACGGAAGCGTCGGTGTGCGATTCAGACTCGCTCTTGTCCAGTTTTTTTTCTTTTTCTTATTAAATATGTCGCGGCTGCGTAGGTAAAACTCGACCAAGTTGAGCGACGGCGACGCACCCGGCAAGAGTTACCACGCTGTTACATGCTGGGAATTGCTTGGAAGTGGCTTTTATAACAATCATATTTTGGCAACAGCCATTATTGACAAAGTGTGAAGAAGTAGACACATTTTTATTTCATTATTGCAGCCAGTGCGTTATTTGTTTGTTAGACTAGACTTAAACAAAAGAGACGAAAACAAAACGTCAACGAGCTTCACGGTCGGTAAATAATTTGCTCACCAGAGGCGACAACAAACTGTCGACCGACAAATTCGTACAACAATATAATATTAAACTACAAAATATCTCATCAATCACTTCTTCTGGATTCAAAAAACTAACGCCAAGTTTGGTTAAAGCGAATTGTTATAATTTGTTATTATAGTAACCACATAGAAGAAACTTAATTTTATTACGGTTCCGCAATCACACGTTGCCAACTTTTTTCTGAAGCCTTTTTCTTATTTATTTATTACACCAAATACAATTGTTTTTACAGGCCAAGGCCAAATGTAACAATGTACCTTGTCACTTATAATTAATTAATATAACTAAAGAGAGACTATCTGATAACACATTTAATGTCTGCCCGAATTCTGCCAAAGAATATACTAACAAATACATTTGCAATGAATCAAAACTGTGCTGCGTTCCAGTTTTACGTAGTCTTGAGTTAATGTTCGTGTATAGCGTGTGCTGCAGTGGAAACGTAGATCCACGTTGTCCAACAAATGAAGCCACGCAACTACAATGCGCACGTGCCCATGCACAGCGTGCGCCGCGGTGGGGTTCCGCCTTTACGCAGAGAATAAAATGGATAGACTCCATGGTGTTTCAGGTATAACTAGAAAGAGGACGATGGAAAATTTGATTAGCTACGGGCAAATATAAAATGTGCAAAACTTTTTAGTGACTCGGTTCAACCACAGGTTCAATTAAGCACAAAATGTAACATGCGGTGCTGTACAAAGTGGACGGTGTGGGAGCGCCGCACACCTGAACAGTTCGCCGCGGCACGGCAAAGCGCACTGAATGCTACGTACTTCCATCAAGTTAAAGCTGAACTTTCTCCTATCCTCCGCGCCCTCTGTGTCGCTCTGATTACACAACCACCGTCCTTTACTCCGGAACCGCTCAATTTACCAAATACTCGTAACGCCAAGAGACTCTTTCAGTTCAAATATAATATTTTCTGTGACGTCTCTCTAGAAAAAGTGACTTTAATTTATGACCGCAGTTGATGTGACACGGCACACTTGTTACATATCGATCGATCGGTCGAGCATTGTTCGTCATCCACTTTCCTATTAAATAAGAACAAACGCTGCGTTGTTAGGCGTTATTCGTGTAGGGCGGTTTGTGTTCCATAATTTCCAACATCATATTTCAAAGGTTTCGTAGTGGCCCTAAGTTCCGCGCGTGAGATATGTATGCGGTAGCGCTGACGGAGCGCGCCCGCCTGCTTTATGATATCACAGTTATATTGTTCAAATAAATTGTATTTAATGCGGTGTTTCGTAAGCAGAGTTTATTTATTTATTTATTTATTTAACTCAAAAGAAAACTTACAGCTATGGTGAAAAAGACGACCACCTTAATTACACAAATTTCAGAGTTTTTTTTTAACATAAATAACAAAGTTAATAACCTAACCTAAATTAAAAATTTTGAAAACCCCCGACATGAAATATAATTTGCCATTTTGTGGTGGCGGCCATCTTGGATTTGAAATTTATCATAGTGTATAGTATTCTCCTAGTTAAGCCCTTTCATTTGATACCCATATTGAGGGAGTTGTGAAAGAATATGTAATCCGCTATTTTGTAGCGGCGGCTATCTTGGACCGATTTTCATCAAACATAGCTAAGAACACTCCCGACTAATACACCTTTCAAATAAAAAAATCAAAATCAAAATCGGTTCATCCGTTTGGGAGCTACGATGCCACAGACAGACACACACACACACACACACACCCCGTCGTTTTTGCGTCGGGGGTTAAAAAGAGAACTACCACAGCTATGTATGATCTACAAGTTAAAGGGTAATAAAACATAATAGGTACCTAGCGAACAACAAACAGACCCCTTCTTATCGTCCGCTTATTGGGACGAGGAACAACGGAACTCTCGGCTTTACACGCTTGTGTACTCGTAGCAGCAGGCGACAATGACACGACGGACAATTATCTACATAATGTATTTATCGTCACTCGGTAATGCTAATAATAATAAATTACTCATAATAATAGATTACTCATAGTAACTAGTTGACATAGCTAAATCTATTTCTAAATTAGGTGAGCACGAATCCAGAGTGTGTACCTAGTTGTGTTACGCGACGTGGATCTTGAACTCAAGAACTCTCGCTAGCATTAGCTGGTGCTGGTGCTGGTGGGCTGTTGCCGCTTGCTACAGATAATTAATTTAAATTTGAAGCGAGATCACAGTCGTCTGGCTGTCAATGGCAACAGAGCACGCGAACGTCTCCCGCCAACTACTCGTGTATAAACGAGCTTACGTACTTGCGTGAGAATGAGTGCCGCGATTGTATTGTGTTCAAATTACGTCCCGAGAACGGCGAGACAACTGAACACACTCCTTGTGTTTGTGTATGTGAAGCTCGATAGGTACATAGGTATTTTCCATTATTGTAACAAATGTTCCAGTTTGGACTGATGTTATTGAGCAGCTCAATATTAATTTAACATTATTTATAAGTTTGAAAACATCGAGGTACTTACTCCTTCGCAGAGGTTACTGTCACTAGTTCTGCCAAGAAAAGGTATTTCACATTTATAAATTCCAGTTTGTGTAGCACCAACGCACTGTCCCAGCTACCTGGATTAGATTCACGTAACAAGTACAGTGCAGCTGACTGGCGTGTGCAGTGTGCACACTGCTCCCTATGCACTGTACTGTACTCGTTACTAGTACTTGTGCTCGGCAGCTGAGTGAGGAGTTCAGTGATTAGCATCACATCCGCGCGTGTGTAGCGTGCTCCATGTTTGCTTGCCGTCGTATTAACTTTGTCATTACTTATATTGTCGTACTAACTATTAAGTAATATGTGTGCCGCGCTAACTAGCGCGTTTGTTTATGTAAACACATGAGAGTCGTGACGACGCGCTCAACGTAACCTTATCATTAGCGCGCTTTACTTAATTTGGTAACGTCGACGTGTTATTGAAGTAGCTTCTGTAATAGATTTTATTATCTTAAATGTTTTTCATTGATAGGTATTTAATGTGGCAACTGTGCGCTGAGTAAGTGTCACGTTTGCTAGAAGTGACCACTGTAGCATATCTTGTTTGCCACACGACAGTGTGTTTAATATAAACATAACTATGAATGTTACTCAGGAGCCAAACGCAGACCAAAGTAACAATGCCGCCACGATTGTTAAACAGTGAATGTTGGGGTTATGCCGCGTTGTCAGCGTGGTCGGCTTGCTCATTAGTTACGCGCGTTAGTGATGTTAAACGCGCTACATTAGTAAGGAGCTGTAACAAGAGGGCGCGCGGCGAGTGGGCGACCTCTCATCACTCACAGTCGACAGCGAGAGAGTAGTGCAGTGATGACAGACAAATGGTACCGCGTCACTGCGCGCGCCGCTCACGACAACCTGACGCGAACCTGACGCGAACCTGTCGCTGGCTTGTATTGCCACTACCGACTAATTTTGTTCAAATAAGTGTAAAGTGTATGATTTAATAGATGTGTTACCCAAACCCCCCATTTTCACTTTTCAAATGATCACAGATCGAGAATGTGGAGCCGATAGTCCTGGACATGTGGATGGAGGTGGTGGGCCCGCCGCTGCAGGTGGCCATCCGACCCGCAGACAAGTGGCTCGACCTCTCTCCAGCCATGTGGTAGAGTATCAATTTACTTACCGTTACAAATAATTCATAGTTTACCAAAAATCGCGTACTCAGCATGTACCCTGTACTTCTCCCTCGAAGCATTCAGCTTAGTTTTTACTTCAACTAAAAGGAAAAGATAAAAAGATTCCTTTCGACCTTAAGCTAGAGTGAACTGTTAGACGCAGCGGGGATGCAATGATCTACTGTCTTCCTTGTTATTGGGTGGTTAGTGGGTACTTTGAGTCAATAAATTTCTTTTGACAATAATACATAATTTTGGTGAAATTATTTCCCAAATAAATATTAATATTGTGGTACACTATATATTATCCATTGCATAGCGTTTGCCCGTTGAAAACAGGCTGATGGCCGCCGCGCGCCGCCCGCCTCTGTGCAACTCTGTCGCCACATGTGACTTTGATACCACCTTGCTACCGGATATCCCGACACTTTTATCATTTCAATGTTGTTAAAATTATATAATTAAAAATTTATTTATAAAATTTTTGAACTAATCTTATGACATTAAACTTCATTATACTCAAAAATGACATTATTCTGCAATCAGTAGGAGTTTTTAAGAATCAGCAACGCATCCGGTCTGCGCAACGCCTCTGGCTCATTTGCCGACATAACCCATAAAAAAACTATTACAATTATCTAATTAAAGTAAAATATTTGACTGAATTTTTACTAGTAAAAGTTAATAAAAAAAAATGAATAATTCCCGTGGTTGTTTACCTATAACTATGTATATATAGAAGATTTTGCAGTGCAACATTATCAGCTATGCTAAGGCAATGTTGTGTTGTACTGAAGCAGTAACAACCGCGCCGGCCGCACCGCCCGCGCCGCAGGTGGGAATGTCTCCACAGTCGCATTCCCGGCGCACACCGGCATCGCGCCAGTCCCGAACTAAACCAGTACCTCCCATTTCACAGAATGCCACTGGATAGAAAGGTTACTTCAAGTAATATGCTACGCGAATACCTACTGCCTCAGTAGAGCTTGGCCAGCTAGAGCGTAAACTAGGACTAACCGAGATTTTGTATACAGGAGCCACTGTTGTCCTTCTGTGCCTTATAGTTTCCGGGTGTTTTTGAAGGCGGTTGGTTTTTTATTAATTGGTTTCGCGATATGAACTGTTAATTTATACACAAACAAATATTAAGTAATTAGCTAGATTTGTTACTGTATCAGTTATATACCTCTCCTCCCTACCTTTATATGATATCCGGTTCCTAAATACTTAACACACACACTAAATACTTAAAGTTTCTAGCTACATTTCTTGTTTAAAACAATTTATTATATTTAATCATTTCGCTTTCACGTTTTTGTTGAGTGTAGGTACATACCTACCTAATATAATGCAAAATAAGTAAATAAATCATCAATAAACACAAGTAGTTTTGTCGCTACGATTAAATTTATGATGGTAGGGTTACAACCAAATGTCCACGTCACATTGAATTGTGAGCCTGAGCAGCCCTGGTCGCTGCCTTTGAGCTGTGGTGTGGGCGTAAACATGTTCCCGGCGTAAACATGTTCCGATTGAACATGAACCATTGAGCCATTACATGTCATGAACGGTGTCGCTCCCTACTAATGTAAGTATATCATTAATTATCGGAACAGCAGCTCTCCCCGCACAGCCTCCCCGTGTGTCCCCCCCCTCGCCCCTCGCGTCTCGCTCGCCCGCACCCGCTCCGCGCCCTCACTCTCTTAATTGGTGCGTTTATCGAGTATCCACGTCGACTGCCAATCTTCATTACTTTCGTCTTAACGTTTCTTATGAAATTATTTGTTAAATAATATTTTTTTACAAAAAACTTTTTAATTAATACTTTTTACAATGAAAGAGGAAACGCAAATAAAAAAGGTAGTCGCAGTCGGTAAGAACTGACCGCGTAGCTCCCTACAGAGATGTTTTAAAATTTCTTATCTTTGTTAAAACGTTTGTCATTTAATCTTTAGCTTGGTCATTGTTGGTCGTGCAAATAAATTTCTGTTTCTGATCTGAACATAGAATAGACTGGTATTAATTGCTGATTGAATTTGGGACAGTTAGTTTGGTGACCATGGTTTTACTCCGCTCCCTCAGAGAACCTTCTGGAACAATACAGGTCTGATTTCAAAAAAGTTTAAAGTTAAAAAACAAGCTTTATTAAAAAGTTTAAGCTTAGATTCACAATTATTGGACCCGATGGAGTTGAGTTGAAAACGTCTGTTGGGGCACCTAGTTTGTATAGATTGAAAAGATCTAGTTTTTTTAGATCAATTTATGTACACACTGAACAAAACAGAAAGTTAGAAATCATTATGACTACAGTACAAAGGTATCTAAATCTATACACGGTAATAAAACTCACTTATTTACGAACGACTTTAATAATTTTAATGTCGAGAAGGTGGTTATAATACGTATAAATACATATAATATATACACGTGTATGTGTGTTTTTGCCACAAGGGGAGGTGATTTTAATGTCAATTATAATATTGCTCTTTACCTGACATTTATAATTAGTTTAAGATATAAAAAATAAATGCAAAAATAATAGTATGTACTTTCCTTTTTTCTAATTTTACACTTTTTTAGTTGATCATTATGTACTTGTTGGTCTGGTATGCCCACTGTTTGTACGGCTTGCGAAAATGTAATACTTCCCGCTACATCATAGGTTCCATGAACTGTGACCACTGCACGTGCACACTGTGTTGTACTCAACTATTCTAGAAACAATTGGCGTGAACAGAATAATAAACACTTGATATTCTTTAAGCTGCTGTTGTTTGTGGGTCAGCAGAGGAACCCGCGGCCGCGTTTGGAATACAAATAGTGCGTGACATGCTATGAGAAATGCAAAGAAAGATAGCTTTTAAGCTCCAATAGTGTATGGATATATTAAAAAAACTATTCGAAAATGGTCAATTGTCTATAAAGAAATAATCTTAACACATTCATAAGCTACGTAACAGAAAAATGTTTCTAGAGACTAGACAACTTGCGACCTTTTATAATTAAAACCACATTTCTTCATAGAGTAACTAAAAATATGTTATGCTCAAAATGATTGTATGTTGCTTAATACTAACGAGTATGTATGCATTGAAATAAAACTACTTTTTATATTGATATTATTTTAATCCCGACGTTTCGGACCCGTCCCGTTTTCGAATCCGTAAAAAGTAGTTTTATTTCAATGTCTAGTATTCGCGTAAGTTTCGGAAATTAGTATGAGTATGTATGAACGGAATCAGTCAAAAGCAGAAATATTCGACTTTACTTGGAGATTGTAATTACAATGTAACATTTATTTATAATTAATATTTTCCCACGGCCCGCGTACGATTACATTCATAAAGCCCGCGATCAGGATTTCAATCGGCTTATGTTGAGGCCGAACACGGCAAGTAACCGCTAACATAACGTAACATAACATAACTTGCCATCACGTTGGAATTGCCCGACAGGTGACGCAGGGGTATACTAATGTCCACACACAAATCAATGTAATTATATTATAAACATAAACAAATGTTTAATGCAAAAATTTAAACTCTGAGCTGAGAATTTCATACTTTTGAGATACAAGTAGGCTATGTCCTTCCTCAAAATGCAATTTTATCAAAACCTGTTCAGCGGTTTCCGCTTGACAACTTAACAGAGAGTTACATTTAGAGTAAAACTTATGCCATTAGCCATGTTCTATTTCAGATTACCTAAAATTAATTACTATGAACTAAAAAGGCAAACTATATTTTGAAGTTTGGCGCCAAGCATATAGCGTTGAACTCACTCGTCGCCACATTGTTTATCAGGGCATTCGTTCAACACTGTAGGCACCGATCACCGATAACTTAATTGTCGCCGCCCCCAACGATCAGTGGCAATCAAGTTGTTATTATGTATCGACGTGACCGGTGACGTCCGCTACAATATAACACGTCATCTGCGTGTATCGTACTAGTACGTACACTATTTTATTACATTCACTAGTTTCTGCCTAGTTTTAAATACATAAATGCTGGACATGTGTACAGACAACAACTCATTTGTATAACACCGAAATACAATTTAGAATTTTTGCTTTCCTAATATTTAGATATATATTTAAATTACAACATCGTCACAGTATACACCAAATCAATAACAGTGACATAGGTACGTTGGTAGAACTAGATAAGATTTATTAACATGCTAGCAAATAGCGCTCCATCGTAGAGCACATCATAGCTTAACATCAGGCGAGTTGTATTCAAGCGCAAGCCTAAGATAAAAAATAATAGTGTTGTTACTCGTATTGCTTAATTTTCGTTACGCGAAAGGGATAACCGTTGTTTCCCGCGTAGCGCTTAGTAATTTATTTATTTTATTTTTATTTTATTATTTTGGGAAAACTTACAGCTAACAATCAAATGCACATTGTATAACAGAATACGGCCAATTACAAGTTTTCACAGATAATCAGTAGTGTAAACGAATATGTCTAAGACAGAAAACAGCTTTATACATAATTTAATGCATACCTAACCCACTCGTATCCACTTGACTTTTTTTTTTATAGTTATATAAAAATATCTTTAATATAATAGGTAATAGGTATAGACACAGCTTCCTAATAATGTAGTAATGACTGAAGTGTCGTTGTTGCAGGATGTCGGCGTCGGACCCGCTGCGAGCGCTGCGCGCCAGGAACGTGTCGCGCTCCGACCTCACCGTGCACGCGTACGTGGCGCGCAACCACGGTCACTATCAACATGCCTCTCGCTTACAACAACAGCCATACCGAGCGAGCCTGTTGCCAACAACCGGGCACACATCCAGACTACGAGCTGCACACAGAAAAAACCAAAAACACTTTACTCCACCCAAAACTCCAACCCTAGTCACGCTTATACTATACCCACTGTACCAATGAGGTAGTTGTCCTACTATAATGCGCGGTACACATAAAATTTCACACAATTCGGTCCAGCTGTTTCGGAGGAGTATGGTAACAAACACCACTACACGAGAATTTTATACATTATAGATAGGTATACATTTAAGCAATTATTTTTTAATAGATTGGAGCTAAATTTTCTTTTTAATCTCTATTGATCACAAAAAATATTAGTTTTAAATACTTTTGTATTTACAAAGATGAAAAGAAAATTACACTCCATTAAATAAAATACGAATCTCATATTATAACGAGCGCCGGAATCACGAGCAAACTGAGTGGAGAGACAACCGAGGAGAAAGGAAATAATATGAAATGTTTCATCAAGCGCGACGCGGCGCTTTATCATTACGAGTCGCGCTCGGCCGCCGCCCGCCGCCGGGGGCGCCACGCGCGCCGCCGCGCGGTTGTACCAAACATAATGACGACATTGACTTCCTGTTCTCCTTCAATCTGGGCGTGAATTTATTGTAAAGCTGTGTTGCAGAGTACGCGCAGGACGCGCTGCCGCTGCGCCTGTACCTGCGCTTCTACGACGTGCCGCCGCGGAGCTGCCCCTGCGTCGCCGCCTACCACTGTACGCGCTACTTGTTACTGCTCATTCGCATCTAGTCTAGTGGCATCAACTTGTGTGGTACCTATCAGTAATAAAGCACTACAACAATACTGACTGATGCTGACTATTACAGGTCTTAGCGTATCTTGATCTCTGAAGCTGTGTTTTGTTCAAGTTCTAATCCGTAGGTAATTATTACTAGCACAGGACAGTAATCAATAATATAAGTTCACTTAATTTACACACAAATACGTTTGTCATTTATATGATAATACCACAACAGCAACTTGGCACGTGAGTTAAACATTTATTTTAAAGTAGCCCAAGTTCATTGAATAGAGACGGTTTGGCAACTTTACTTAGCACCGTCATTTGTACTCAATGATACGTTGTTGCCATGCTGCATACGAGTAGTGTCGTCAGCAGTTCATCTGGATACTTATCATAGTGGTTGCTGCAGATAGAGGTCTGCCAATGGTAGCTCCCTGGGCTCCCTGGGCTCCCTGGGCTCCCTGGGCTCCCTGGGCTCCCTCCGGGCGGGTGACGGGCGCACGGTGCACTACTGTTGGCGCGTGACTAAGTGTTACTGTTGTGCAGCGGACCAGTTGGTGGACGAGGAGTCAGACGCGTGCTCGTGGGAGGAGGAGATGGACACGGGGTTTGAGCTGTACCTGGCGCCCGACCACGGGCCGCAGGACAGCGCGCACTACACGGTACGCGTCTACTGTCTGTTGTCTGCTGATTTTGTTTTACCACTACATATTTCACCTTGCTTTATTCTGTGGTTTTATATTTTGAGTATAAACTAATATGCTGGGTGTGTCGTCGTATATACATATATAATTATTTATGCATGCTATTTATTGGGTCGGTGTGTGTGTACATGTTGAATATGAATACGGCCCGGTGTACGTTTGCGCCCGCCACGCAGGTGTCCCCCGAGGTGCGCACGGTGGCGGTGGGCGAGAGCGCGGACTGGCAGGTGGCGCTCACGCCGCCGCTGCACGAGGGCGAGCTCACGCCGCACGTCACCCTGCTGCTGCGGCTGCAGCCACGCGATCACTTGGGGTAAAGCTGCCACCGTGTCGCTTGTTTAGCTGCATCATTGTCAATCTAATACGTAAACAAATATTAAAAATTAACATCTGTGCCCCAATAATGGCAATAGGTTCACCCCTATTACATGATAACTAAAATCATAGAGCGACACGTCACGCGGAGTCTATACTCATAGTTGATTGGCAAGTGGTAAGAGTGCTGGTGACTGCGCAGAGCTGGCTGGCACCGGCCGGAGCCGCCGCCGCAGGTGGTGCGGCTGCTGCCGAGCGCGCGGCTGGGCTGCCTCACGCTGTCGTGCCGCGAGCTGCGCGTCACGCTGTGCGCGCTCGACCTGCCCTACGCGGACGTGCTCAGGTATTGTATTTTGCAGCTTATGGATCTTTTAATTGCGAAAGTATTTTTACCTTTGCAATACCTAAGTTGACCAATTATTTTAAAACAATGTTCATTTTTGCGTATCATATAAAATTATAAATATATTATGTCACCGTAAAATTGTAAATACCGTTAGATTATAATATATCCCCCGAGATTCCCCTGTCGAAAGATTGTGAACTGAACATACTGCATATGCTAACAATTTAACGCATTATTTTTCGGTTCTGACATTGTTTGGTTACAGTTCTAACCCTACAGGTATACCCGATGCAAGGATGATCAATATATGTGACTATGGTGCACATCACAATTTGTCCACAGTCCACAATGCTCCAGATAGATTACATGGAGAGTAGGACTTGCTTAGAGGTCATAGCGTCTGGTGTATATACCAGAAGACGCAGGTTCCAGTCTTGCCCGGCAGACGACTTTTTCCTCCATTAAAATAACTAATGCTTAAAAAATACAAATCATTATATATATATATATATATATAGGGTTCGTAAGCGATTCTACGCGATGAACGTTGGTAATGGGCCGTTGGAGCTGGGCGTGGAGACGGAGGCGCCGTGGTGCGTGGTGCAGGAGCACGTGGGCCCCGCGGCCGCCGCGGCCGAGCAGGAGGGGGGGCGCCGCGAGGGGGGCGCACCCTGCGGCTCCGGCTGCTGGTGCACCCAGCGCGTCTCCCTGCGCCACCACGCGATGCCGCTGCGGCTGGAGCCCAGGAGCTGCGTCGAGGTACTCGCTACCCGCTAGCACATCGACACATGACTCGCGTCACCACATCGAACTCTGCCTATGAAGCCATGTGGAAGCGTAATGTATATGCGAGCACCAAGTGAACAGCCTCGCCATGTCTATACCCTGCTTAATGTTTGTTACACAGATGTGCGTAGAGGTGGCGGTGAACACGACGGAGGTGTGGCCGGTGGGGACGGCGGGGGCAGCGGGGGCAGCGGGGGCAGCGGGGGCAGCGGGGGCAGCGGCGGCAGTGGGGGCGGCGGGGGAGGCGTGCGGCACCGCGTGCACGAGCGGCGGCGCGACGGCGATGCCGCCCGCGTGCCTGACGCCCGCGTACCCCGGCCGCCGCGTCACCCGCACCTCGCTGCACCTGTTCGACGACGACAATATACTCAAGGTATGCTGTATTTTTGTTAAAATCCTCTTCTATTTATCATTGGCATTTGTATTCTTGATGACCCATGCCATGTACTTGTTGTTCAAAAGACGGTGCCGTTGATACTGGACCTCGAATACCCGATTCTGCGTGTAGTGCCACCCCTCATAGACTTTGGCTTCGTTACCGATGGAGAGACCAGGAAATCATACTTCAGCGTCTCGCATACCAGCCGTAAGATGTCCTTTAGTTATTTCAAATCTACATAGGTATATTTTATGCAAAGTAACTATATTAAGGATAATATTGGCATCCCACTTAAGGTGGTCACTTCATAACTACATTGCGTTGCGCCAAATGCCGATGCACCCGACTTGACCCAAGCCACCAGACACAAATATTTGTGTATTCCATATCACAGAATAAATAATACAGAATGGCCACTCTCCGCCCCTCCCTAACGTCAGATACCTCAGGTCCCCCGCATTCTGCCGGTGTTCTTGCCGGACGGACTGCCAACAAACCCTACGCACTCTCATTTGACATTTCACATCTTTGACATTTGGTGTTGTAGTGTGCAGCGGTATCGGAAAGTTTGTATGGACTGTCACACGTATATAGTTATGTATTTGTTTTGAAACTGGGTGTACTTTGTGCACGTCAATTGTATGATTTGTAAAGTCCCTCGCAACACGTCACAGGGCTGGATTACCAAAGACGGATCGATTTAAAAAAAACAGTTACTTATCCTAACGCCGTACTGAGTCTCATGATGTACAACGACTAAAGGTCCCATCTCCTATCTATAATTGCGGCAGGAGGTTTATTTATACGCTAATCGCATCACAGGTACCATGACTTTGGATATCGCAACACAGTGGATCGGTGGCAAGGAGTTTCAGATCTGGCCGCCGTACTTACGGATACCGCCCGGAGGAAGCGCTAATGTATACCTGCAGTATACAGCCATGTACGATCCTTTGACATTACTATATTTCTCGGCCAAGCCTAAAAAAGTAATACCAAATAATTTTGCAAGTTGATAAAAATAAGTAAGAAACAGAAATTAGCATTGCAAGTTTTCTAAAATGTATTAGTTCGCTTACTCCCACCACACATTGGTTTACGGCGATCGGATGTTTAAGCTGGACTCACACATACCATACCGGTATTTTCATAATCTGAACTCAGATTATTTATTAAGAAAGCCCAGAATTCCATACAAAGTAATGATCGATCTGAGATTTTCATAACCTCAAAAACCTCAGAATATGTGTGGTAAACAGTTAGTTTGTATGGAATTTTAGGCTTTCTTAATTAATAATCTGAATTCAGATTATGAAAATTCCTGATGTTTGAGTCCAGCCTTATAATGACAGTGATGTGTGCAGTTGGCAGAGAGCCCCGGCGGAGGGTTGCGCGCGCGTCAGCGTGTGCTGCGGCGCGGGTGGGGGCGCGGGCGCCGATGGGGGCGGCGGCGCCGGTGGGGGCGGCGGCGCCGGTGAGGGTGGGGGCGGGGGCGAGGCGGCCGCGCAGGCGCAGGCGCGCGCCGCCTGGTGCCGCGCCGCCGTGGCCGTGCGCGCCGCGCCCTCGCGCGACCACAAGTTCCACATCACGAGGCACGACCACACCGACGACCCGCACCTGCTGCCGCCGAAACTATTCGAACCTTCCAACACTATTAGAGCGAGCCTACCCATGGCATTACCGCTGAAGCCGTACAGTGACAAGTGACAGTACACGGTGACATGTGATGTGTGTGATGATGTATTGTTCAGTTGTACAGCCGTCTTATAATGTCAATAATTTGCCTTTTCATAAATACAGTTCCTTCTTTGTTTAAATTTTGACAACAATCGTAACGAAAAGGCTGCTACCGACTTTTTGTTAATATAAACTCATTTTATTAAAATGATTTTTCATTGTTATTTTTTCAGCAGTAGTGCGGTGGCGGCGTTGAGCCGTTGACAAGTTGTAAGTTGAAACAAAATTGTATTGATCACCTCTTCGAATGTAACGGTTCTTATCCATAAGCCGGTGACACAAAGCTACAGTAGGATGCACATTGTACGCGTTACAGTGTAAACATATTCTATTGAACGATATTAACATGCTTCCGTGGATTTTTCTTGATCACCTTCTATCAAGTTCATTTTTATTGTAAGCTTAAATGTTTAGCATGTGATTTCTCTTTCGCATTCTAGGTCTCAAGAACCAACTTGATCTACTTTTGTTAAAAAAAATTGTCTGTTTGAGTCAAAAGACACATGTACACATATGTATGTAGAGTCTGTTGGTAACATACATATAAAACGAAAAATATTAAAACCAAGTTCAAAGTACAAATCGGTATTGTCGGCGTCAGTAACAAATGAAAATTCAAGATTGTATGTGAGCATGAAGTAGTGGTCACAGAATAGCTAGCGGCTGGAGGCGGCGCGCGGGCTCCGTGCGCGCGGTGACAAGTGCGCTCATTGAAATACAAACGGACGTACACAATTACAACTGGAAATTGAATGTGCGTGTGTTCCGACTTTAATGTAAATTGAGACTTAATGTAAATTGAGACTTAATGTAAATTGAGACTTAATGTAAATTGAAATCGGAAAGAAACTGAAAATAATGTTTTTCACTATTTATTTTTTCCTGACGACAGAAAAAAAACGTTTCATTGGATAACACCAATATTTCATATTTTTCATAGGAAATTTCTAAGTGTAGTTGTATTATTTACCTGAGTTGATTTCCATGAAAACTTGTGTGTATCATCTGTATACTAATTAATGATCTTGATTTCATTACGGCGTATACTGTAGACCCGAGCTTTTTTGACGACTTGTGTATAAGTGGGCCACACTGCACTGAAGCTGGCATTATTTACGGCTCAAAGGTAGAAAATAGCACTATGCTCCACAGGTAATAAAAGGCGTAGTTATTAATCATTTATACATATTTTTATATTACCCTGGGTTCGCCCGAGTGTATAAGACATCAACGCGCCGTGTATTGGTTCGGTGCAGCGGTGCAGCAGCGGTTCAGCTTTGCAGTGGGGCAGTAGGGCAGTGGGGCAGATCGGACAACGTGCTGTCATTATGATGAGATTCTTTCTTTATTATTTATTTTCTTCGTCAGTATATTTCTTCCATCACAAACTCGTTCAGTTTCCATAAAATATCATGTTTGGTGAACAATGTAGCATAAATCTTTTTTGAATGTATTCGCCGGCTAGCCGCTATCCAGGAGTGGTGAAACAGACCCTTAAACTTTGTCCGATTAATTTAACATTTTTGTTAAACTTCTGTCTTTTAACTAGCCTGTGTCTTCCTGACATATTTATTGAATTAGTTCCTTCTACATTTAACTACCCTACCCGAGTTGCATGTTATTTTCCTTCATATTTATAGTCATAGTAAGCTAGTTACCGCCATGTGGTTGAAGACACACAGATTTGAATGTGGCACCGCGGCACGAGGGCGCCGCGCCGCGCCGCCGCGCGCCCACTGCGGCGCGGCACTCCGCGGCCGCACTCCGCGCCGAGCGCCCGCGCGCCGCACTCCGCTCCAAGTTCCGTAAACATTACGCGACTCCGACCACGACACACTCGCAGCGTGCCCCCAGCGCTAAAACTTATAACAACTCGCGGACGTCGGCAAACTACTTGAATAATGTTTTTTTCACAACTTGACAAATTTATTTATACTCGTTAGGTATAACATTATTCTATGTACAATTGCTTCGAATCATGTGGCTAGAAAAAGTGTAGCTGCACGATATACTATTCAGTCTAATAGTTTTCAAATTTAAAATAAATTAAAAAACGCACAATATCTGATCATGATAGATATACTCTGATGTTGAGGATCAGGGGTGTGATGTGATCGGAACGATACGTGTTGTCAGTGTCAGTGTGTGAGTGAGGCGGCGTCACCAATGCTAGAGGTGTGCTCGCACGCCACGAGTGGCTCGCTTCGACATGCTGCGCTGGCTCGTGCTCGCGCTGTGCCTGCTGCACGCGCCGCACGCGCCCCACGTCGCACACGCCGCACACGCTGCTCACGTCGCGCACGTCGCGCACGCCGCCGACAATCGCTCCGCCGCGCTTAGTGACGTACAGCACATGCTACACCAACACTTGCTTCGTGCGACGCGAATTACAAATGTAATTTTAAATGTCTATGAGCATGAATTGCACAATTTCTCGAGAATGTTCGATACCCATCTTCAGACGGTGCGCCCCGCCGAATTACTCCAGTTCATTGAGAATACCGCGCCGCAAAGATTCCATAGGTATAAGAGGGAGTCCAGCACCCTTATAGGTCCTTTTGACATATCCAAGCTGTTTAAAAAAAGAAAGTACAAGAATAGACAAGATGAAGAATTGAAGCCGAGCGCCTCGTCCCTGCAGGCAGCACAGGCGCGCACGGCGGCCGGCGCCGCGCCCGCGCCCGCCGCTCACACAGCCGGCCTCGCGGCGGCCGGCGCCGCGCCCGCGCCCGCGCCCGCGCCCGCGCCCGCGCCCGCCGCTCACACAGCCGGCCTCGCCGACCACCAGACCCCACGGGACTATTATAGTTCCGGCGCAAAGCAACCGGTCACAGCTCTTGAAACCAAAGTGTTTACTATACCGGCGCGGATCCTACCTACGGAACCCTATTACACAAGCACTACCAAATTTTCACTCGAATCTATTAAACCCGAGTCGACAGCGAAGGCAAGTTGGACGTCGGCGCAGCGCGAGGCGCGGCTCGTGCCCAAGAAGGCGCACGACGACGGCGCGTGGCCCGTCAAGCGCGCCGCCGTCGTGGAGGGCGACATCGTGCTCGGCGGACTCATGATGGTAACTGACCGCGCCCCACACACTCTCTGCTGCCAACACACTCTCTCCTTGGTCCAGTGGTCTCGAGCGTGACTGCTACGCTAGAGGTCCTGGGTTCAATTCCTGGGTCGATCAAAGAGTTGTTGGTTTTTTCTGTGAAATTTCCAGTAGCAATTCGGCAGTTTGTGAGCGGTTGATGGCAATGGGGTCGCCCCTTATAAAATGGGACCTAAATATATCGGCAAACTGTTGGTATACATTAGTACACCTCTGCCTAAACCTTCGGCTAACGCCTTTATAGGCTTGATGGTATGTTGTGTGAACTAAAATGTGTAGAGTCATTGATTTGTTGATTCCAATCTACTTGTTAGGATTTCTCAACAAAAAATCCTATTGCGGTATATCTATCGCTGGATCAATTAACTGCCTGTGACTTTTCAATGTTCCAAGTATAATTTACTGAAACTGTGGAAAACACTGAGAAGTTAATTATTAAGTAAGTCAGCCAACCGCACTAAGCCGTCGCGTCGTGACTCGTGATGGCAGATTATAACTTAACCGCCTTCGATTATGTTTTGGAGTTTAAAGTAGAGGAGGTGCGGCAGGCAGTGCCTCACTTAACATCCGTGGAGGCAGAGACAGAGACGTAACGTGTGACGTAACAGTGTGCGCGCGGCAGGTGCACAGCCGGTCCGAGGGCGCCACGTGCGGGCGCGTGATGGCGCAGGGCGGCGTGCAGGCGCTGGAGGCGATGCTGTTCGCGCTGGACGCGGCGGCGCGCGCCGGCCTGGCGCCGCGCGGCGTGCGCCTCGGCGCGCTCGTGCTGGACGACTGCGACAACGACACCTACGGGCTCGAGATGGCGCTCGACTTCATCAAAGGTGCCCGACGATTCACTTCGCCGAGCGGAACTATACAAACCATTACAGGACATATTTTTATTGCAGGGTCCATTAGCAACATAGATGACGAGGAGTACGCGTGCAACGCGTCTGCCGTACGGAAGGTCATCAGCGGCGTGGTGGGCGCCGCCAGCAGCGTCACGTCCGTGCAGGTCGCCAACCTGCTGCGCCTCTTCAAGATCCCGCAGGTACCTCGCACCTGGTCGTGCACTCTCACGCGCTAGGTCTCTACAGGAATCACTCTACTTACCGCTTGTCCCCGGCAGGTGTCGTTCTTCTCGACGTCACCGGAGCTCTCCAACAAAGCGCGCTTCGAGTACTTCACGCGCACGATCCCCTCCGACCTGCATCAGGTGCGCGCCATGGTCGAGATCGTTAAAAAACTTGGTTGGCGCTATGTTTCCATCATCTACGAGGAGTCCAACTACGGAATCAAAGTATGTTATTTGTGTGTACGGGCACTTACTTTACACTCTCGCGCGTCACTGTAATTATTCTATATCGTTGGTTAAATAAGCATACCGATATATAATCTAACTTGCGAACGTTTACAATACACAACATACTTAATGCATGCAGAAAAAGACATAACATTAAACCTCAAATAAAATTGTAAATTTTAGGCTTTCGAAGAGCTAGAAACTCTTCTAGCTCGTAATGACATCTGCATCGCCGTGAAAGAGCGCCTGGTGAAGGACTCCGGCGAGGCGGACGAGCGCGCCTACGACGCCATCGTGACGCGCCTGCTGAGCCGCCCGCGCGCGCGGGGTGAGGCGCCGCACACACGCGCACGCACACGCACACACACACACACACACACACGCACATGAGACACACGGCTGACCCACGCGTGTGCGCGCAGGTGTGATCGTGTTCGGCTCGGACCAGGAGGTGGCGGGCGTGATGGCGGCGGCGCGGCGGCTGCGCGCCACGGACGCGTTCGGCTGGGTGGGCTCGGACGGCTGGAGCGCGCGCGCACTCGTCTCCGACGGCAACGAGGCCGCCGTTGAGGGTACCATCAGTGTACAGCCGCAGGCCAACCCCGTAAACGGATTCCGCGAATACTTCCTCAACCTCACCGTCGAAAACAATACTAGGAATCCCTGGTTTGTCGGTAATCTATGTTTCTCAATTTTCATTTCTTGATATCCGTGTTCTCCATATTAAGCTGTTACCTTAATGCACAAGCGTATATGGAAATCCTTCCAATACTCAGAACACCAGTACTTCTGAGCTGCGGTAGCCTTTAAGCCACTGAACGCCCTGTTTGATAGATTAAATGCTATCCTTTTTTAGTTCTGTAATGCGGAAGGCCTTACAATTACAATCCTAGCGTAAAAGATATGAATTCTTGCCACTATTCATTACGCCATTATTGTTTGCACTATTTATTTATTTATTTATTAATATTACAGATATCTTATTGCTAACAGAATACACCTTACGCAACAAGTGATAATTAAGCAGGAATTGAGTATCTACATTATGAAATAATAAATTATTACGATTACAGTCTCAACTCAGAATCAGTGTAGGTACAATGTAAATTTAATAATAAAATTGTATAAGTAACGATTGCTAAACATAGATTTAAAAAAGAAGAAGTAGACAAAGTGTATAATAACAATCATGTAGAATATTATGTAAAATTAAAAAGTGTAAATTATTTTATTATAAGTATTAATTAATAGTTTGTATATAAAAAAAAAAAAGTTAAAATCAGTCTCAAATGTATCACAAATAATTTATTAGGTAATACTACTAGCAATTGTTAACGTCTCAACATAACGTCCTGCTACCGCAAGAAATGCTTTTTCGGTGCATGAGAATAAATCAATGCTCGAGTCATAAATTAAAATTTCATTGATATACCGCAGAGCACGGGGCAGGGGCGCATATCGAGCCATGTTAGTGCGCGCGGCCGGCACTGCCAGAGGACGGTGACGGCGCTCACGCACTGCATGCGTGCCCTGCCGTGGGATATGGAAGTTTACTTGTGCTAATAGTGCCGAGTTATATGTATAACCACGTATGAGGCGGAAAAAGTATGTAACAAGAGAGATGTTACGGCGTACTGCCAGCATATGATAGTCTACCATACCAACAATGAATAGTGTTGAACTATATTTTTATTTTAGCATTTCGGTCAAAGCTAATTTTTACTTTTACTTTTATTAAGTGTCAATTTCAAGGAACTATCCAACGTTACGGTCAGACACCAAAAGGTCAAGCTCAAAACACAAACAATCCGCATAAAAGTGCAGTCGACGGAGCCCCACTTCGCGGTCTTCCTCTTTCTTAGTAAAGGGTGTAAACTGTGTTAAGTGAAAGGGATGACAGGGATTTCGTTCGTTCGCTTTGCTCGCTCTCTAGCCCCCATCATGCACTTCGAACCTAACCTGTATAGGTTTTGTTTTAGAGTTCTGGGAGGATCAGTTCAAGTGCCGGTACCCGGGCAGTGCGCGCACGCCGTACAACGTGCAGTACGCGCGCGCGTGCACGGGCTCCGAGCGCCTCTCCGCCGACAACATCGAATTCGAAGCGCAGTTGCAGTTCGTGACGGACGCCGTACTCGCGTTCGCACACGCCATCAGGTGACGCGAGATACCGCGCCGCGCAGCCGCTCGTGTGCGTGCGGCGCCGGCTCACTGTGTGTGTGTGTGTGTAGGGACATGCACCGGGAGCTGTGCGGCGGCAAGCCGGGGCTGTGCGACGCCATGCGCCCCGCCAGCGGAGCCACGCTGCTGCGCTACCTGCGACAAGTGCGCTTCATAGGTCTCACGTTATAATACTCGCACCTGGATTACACAATAGTCAGGTTATATAGCAATATTTTCCTTAACTACGAGTAATAACCTAAACTGGTGTTGTATATTTCAGGACTCAGTGGAGACGAGTTCCATTTCGATAGCAACGGTGACGGGCCGGCGCGCTATAATATACTACACTTCAAGCAAGTGTCACCCGGGGTATACCGATGGTTAAAAGTGGGACGCTACCTCGACGGCGAGCTCGAGCTGGACATGGACGGTACTACCTCACCGCACGCACTATGCTTAAAGCTTACATTTCAATGAACTTACTCGTAATACAACCTCTGCAGAAATACAGTTCAAGTGGAGCGAGCGCCGCCCGCCGGAGTCGGTGTGCAGCGCGGAGTGCGAGCTGGGGCAGGCCAAGCAGTACGTGGAGGGCGAGAGCTGCTGCTGGCACTGCTTCAACTGCACGCAGTACGAGGTACACGCTGCACTGTTCTACAATGCTTATTACCTCAAGCATTGTTACCCTGTAACGATTATTTTGTATTTGTGTCCATAATAAGTGGCTCGACGGACCAATGTATTAATGTAATGTACCGTGGCCGTACCGGCCCTACAACATTAAGCGATTTTGTTTTTTGCGTTTGCTATCGCGACGAGTGCGGCCCCAGCATCATTTTTAATAAAATTGTAAAGCGATATCGTGTGTGTAGATCCGATCACCGGAGAAAGAGACGGCGTGCGAGGAGTGTCCGCTGGGCACGCTGCCGGGCGGCGCGCGCACGCACTGCGCGCCCGTGCCCGAGCTGTACCTGCGCCCCGACTCGCCCGCCGCCATCGGTGCCATGGCCTTCTCCTCGCTGGGCATGCTGCTCACTACGTGAGTGCGTGTACGATGCAGCGCGTGCAGCGCGTGCACTCGAGCGAGGTGTGAGCGTGTGTGCGTGCGTGCGCAGGTTCGTGGTAGCGGTGTGGGCACTGCGCGGCGCCACGCCGGTGGTGCGCGCCAGCGGCCGCGAGCTGTCGCTAGTGCTGCTGGCCGGCATCATGATGTGCTACCTCGTCACTTTCGCGCTCGTCTTCAGACCGACCGACACGCTCTGCTCACTGCAACGGTACTGATACTGCACTTATCATTTTTATTTCCGAATATTGTATTTTGTTACTTGTGAGGTGCAGCCGACCAGCGCTGGCGCTTGTGTATTCGGTACCCGTTGTACTTTGCTGTTTCAGCTTTGGCACTGGGTTTTGTTTCACGGTGGTGTACGCCGCGCTCCTCACTAAGACGAACCGAATCGCGCGCATTTTTGACGCCAGCAAGCACTCGGCGCGGAGACCCTCGCTTATATCACCTAAGTCACAACTCTTCATATGTTCCGTACTGGTATCTATTCAGGTAATCAACCTCACTGAACTGAGAAAGCTATTTAGAATGTGACATCACACTGATGGTGCGCCGCCGATGTGTGCAGGTGGTGATCGTGGTGGTGTGGCAGATCATCTCGCCGGCGCGCGCCATCCACCACTACCCGACGCGCGAGGACAACATGCTCGTGTGCGACTCCTACGTGGACGCCTCCTACACCATCGCCTTCTTCTACCCCATCGTGCTCATCGTCGTATGCACCGTGTACGCGGTGCTCA
The DNA here is from genome assembly GCA_946251955.1 of Acronicta psi. NCBI lineage: Eukaryota > Metazoa > Arthropoda > Insecta > Lepidoptera > Noctuidae > Acronicta > Acronicta psi. The sequence goes on from OX276482.1 coordinate 13,875,410, forward strand.
CTCGAAAGATACCCGAAGCCTTTAACGAGAGCAAACACATCGGTCCGTGCGCGTTCCTGTGTGCTACTGTGTGCGAACTGCGTGTGTCGTTAAAGTGCAACCGCCGCTGTGTTTTGTGTGCAGGGTTCACGATGTACACGACTTGCGTCATCTGGCTGGCGTTCGTGCCGCTGTACTTCGGCACGGCGAGCCACGTGCCGCTGCGCGTCACCAGCATGGCCGTCACCATCTCACTAAGCGCCAGCGTCACGCTCGTCTGCTTGTTCTCACCTAAGGTTTAAATTCCTGCACATTTGGTAAACACAAATGTTACGTTGAATTTTGTTAAACGACACACTGGTTCCAGCTGTACATAATCATCGTCCACCCGGAGCGCAACGTGCGCGCGAGCCTGATGCCACCGCGCTGGCGCTCGGCGGGCGGCGGCGCGCGGCACGGCGCCGTGTGCGCGGCGCTCGTGGGCACGGCGCCGCTGCCGCGGGCGCCCGACCTCACGCCCTCCACTGACCTCTCTACGCTCAACGATACGGGTCCGTATTTATCTGGAATCAAACCGATTTAATACAATATTATTTTTAATATTCACACCCGTTCAGCAGAGAGGATGACGTCGTCGGATAGACAGGTGCAAACGGACGATATCACGTCGTTTCCTCGACTGGCCGGCGTTATTGCAGTCGGATCGAGAAAAGAATTAGAGGAAAACGGTATACGGTTGGACGCGCGGCGGCTTACCGATCTGCGTGCGGGCGTGCCAACGTTCCCCGCGGGCGAGGCGCGCGCGCTGCCCGCCGCCGCCGTCGCCGTGCTCGCGGCGCCCGCGCCCTTATAGCGCGGCGACGTGCGACGTGCGAGGAACCGCCGCGTGCCAGTACTAGTGTAAATATTTGTACATAATAATATAATCTTAATGTAACCACACACTGATCGCACATGTTTTGACAGTGTATAGTATAATTAACACAGCATTATTGTATAGGTTAATATGTTTACGAACGTTATGTGCCAAACTGTTTAAGATAACAGAAAATCGTGTTAACATTATAAATAACAAAACGAACCAATTTGTGATATTAGATAAATAAGCAACAAGATTATTATTAAATATAACCCAAAAATAAAAAAAATTAATTAAATAATTATGCTTATGTCATCATTGACCATTGAACTTTTTTTTTTTTTTTTTTTTTTTTTTATCGTCTGGAAATGCTTTATGCACCTTCACGCCGCCCCGGGGAGGACGGCGCGGTGTGTGGGACTCCGCCCTGAAAAGGACGTCTACCCACTAAAACCAGACGGGTGTTCGCCTCATCACATATTGCCGGGGTCACGGGTACGTGTAGACATTCTTCCGCGACCCCGGCGGTGACGGGCCGCCTTATGCGGCCCCCGGCTCTGTTGGGAGGGTGCCTGTGGTGTGCACCCTCTTCTCCTCCACTGAGTGGGATGCGGCACACTCCGACCGCATCACCGACTCTGGCCTAGTGCTGGGCGACAGACTTCCCCAAGTCTGCCGCCCGTGGCCCTTAGGTGGTATTTGTGGACGCCCAGTGCCTTATCGCGAATTGTTGCGATGGCGATGGCTGGGCGGGCTCCGCTACGTCCATGGCGACGACGGCCGTTGGCTGGCTTCGCGCCGGGGGGGTCCGATGTTCGACTCCGCCGGGCTTGCCCTTCGTTTGGCGGGACACGCAGGCCTTTGCGCCAATGCGGTGTCCCGCGGGTTTGCCGGCGGCAGCACACATGCTGCAATGCGGGTTCGCCGTGCACTGTCCCGCTTTGTGACCTGGCTGGCTGCATCTGTAGCACAGGTCACTGCGATCGATCTGCGACGTGCATGTGTGCTGCACGTGCCCACCATAGAGGCAGCGGTAACACTGCAGGGGCCTAGGCTCCAGCAGTGTCACCTTTGCCGACACCCAGCCAACCAGTAGATGGCCCGCGTCTGCGATTTTCTTGGCTGCCGCGACAGGACAGCGGAGCCAAGCGGAGCCGAGGCCGGAAGGGCCGACCTGGATCTCCCCAACCTTTATTTCTGCGGCGGTGCATTCGCCAGTGCGGGCAGCCGCGGTGGCAACCTCCGCCGCAGTCACGGAGTCGTCCAGGCCCACAACGCGCAGCTCCGCGCATTTCGTGGGCCTGGAGACCCGGACATCTTCGTCCTTGAGGCACCCTCTCAGTTTGGTGGCGAGTGCATCTGCTTTGTCGCCGCTCGTGGCCCCGGGAATTTCTAGGATGCGGGCGCCCGTAACGGCCCGCTTGAATTTAAGAGATGTAATCCCGAGGCCTGCCAAGTCCACGTTTTGTTTGGCCTCTAAGAGGAGAGAGGCATATGAGACGCCCCTCTCCTCCGCGCCCGGCTGCAGCGATAACACTACAGCGGTTGAGCGCGGTGCCTTAAGTTTGTTGGCCTTTCTTTTCGCCCCTCCTCGCTTCTTCTTTTTTCTTCCCTTGTTCTTCTTATTCGTGACAGTCTGCCACTCACCCTCCTTGCGTTGAGCGGCAGCTGTCGCAGCACCTTGAGTCGGTGCGGTCGCGTTACTTGCGTCCGTCTTTTTCCCCTTCCCTTTTCCTTTGCCCTTGGCAGCGGCGGCCTTTGAGGGGCCGGCCTGGGGCTCACTAGGTGGCTCCGATATCTCCATCGGAGCTTCGTCGGTCTGTGCTGGAGCCGGGGCTGGGACGCCGGACGCCTTTGCCGCCGGCGGTTTCTTTGCCGGAGGGGCCTGTTTTTGGCCTCCTTTAGTCGTGTTCACCGTTGGGCGGCTAGCGCCGCGTGGTGCGGCAGCCTTGGCCGCGTATGAGGCCGGCGCCTGCGCCTGATTCGCTAGGCGATCGCCAGCGAGAGGCGGGCGCAGGATCTTGCCCTCGATCACTGTGAATCTGGCAGCCAGACTTGCCAGTTCCGTGCGGACCAGCTGAACCAGATCTGGCTCAGCCGGCCGCGGAGTCTCTGGGGCGGAGGCGGAAGGATATTGAATCCGCGCGACGTCAGCTTTTAGCTTGTCGACCTCCTGCCGCATTTTGTGTTGCTCATCCTTGAATTTCTGATTTTCGCCTTGGAGGCGGCGGTTGTCCGCCTGCAGCTTGACGAGCTGCTCCTGTAGGCGGCTATTCTCTTCAGAAGCCGATAGCTGTCGAAGCTCACCGGCTGCGTCTTCGATGACGGACATCGCTTCTTTAAGGCTGCGCGTGAACGTGCCTTTTAAGTTTCCGGATTTAGTGGCCACATGCTGGACCACTTTCAGGCCCGCAGCCACCTGCTCGTAAAGAGCGGCTGCGGTGCGTGCTTCTCCCTCTCCTTCTAAGCCGGTGGCAACACCCGGCTTCGCGCGTTTGGACTTGGCCGCATCGACCAAGTCCTGCACGTCCTGCTCTACGCGAATTCGTAGTTCTTCGCGTTGGGCGGCCACGAGTTCGGCTTTCGCCTTGGCCAGCCCCACGTACTCGCCGGTGGTGGGAGGTCGACCTCTCCCCCGCCGTGCCGGTGACGCCTCGTTGCCCGACTCGGAAGTCGAGCGACTCGTCACACTCCCTGAGCGCAGTCGCTTGCGCCCCTCCCTCCAGAATTGTGCCGGACTGAGCGCTAACGCGCTGCCGTCCACCACCATCACATCACTCGATGCCGACCCTGTATCGGATGCAGCACCCCCCTGAACATCAGTTTGGTTTTTTGTTTTAGACTTATCCATAACATATCCCACGAGTATGGGGGAAAGGATGGTCCACCCAGGCAGTGCCCCCTGTACCTGGGTAAGCCTAAGTCAACAGCGGGTCGGCCGGTCCGCTGAGGTTGGCGCCCTCACGACCGAAGCAATCCCCCCGGCCATGCATCCCCTCGCCGGGCGCCGAAACTTGGGCTTCGGAGTAATTTTTGTGGAGGTTGTCTTCCTCCCGGCCCAGGCGATCAAGCCAAGACCGACCGGGGATGTCAGACATCCCCCGGTTTTTCCGGCGGTGGCAGGAAAGAAAACTCCCACTGCCTGCCCGGGGTAGGGTAAGTACACACCGGGCCCGCCCTCGCGCCTCCACTACGGCCTCTGAAAACAGAGGCGCACGTGGTACAACGCCCCCTTAGCCACCCGCTAAGCCTCGCGGCCTCGCGGGAAGCCCCCCCCCCTGGCCCTGAAAAGGGCCTTTTCTCCCCCGCTAGGCCTCGCGGCTTCGCAGGGGGTTCTCCCCCCCATGGCCCTGAAAAGGGCCTTTCCCCGGTGTCGGACCATTAGCCACGAGCAACAAGACTCCCCAAAAGGCAGGAAGAGTTGTTGCCCGAGTTGCCCAGGGTGAACCAGGCTCCACGACTACCGTTCCCACCGGACGTATCCGAGAAGGACTGATAGCCACGGAGCACACGAGGAGGTTGTCCGACCTGTCACCCCATTGACCATTGAACTGTCCCAACCCAGAGCTAACCTAACTATGAGCTTACCTATATCTGAACTAATTATAAGCTGACCTTACACAGACCTAAATAAACGAACCTTTTTTTTTCGAAGTTGGTAATCGCCCCAGGGAGGACGGGGGGTCTGTCAGACTCCTACTGACTTAAACCAACCCCGATGTTCCCACTCGCACTTGCGTCGGGGGCTACAGTAACAACGCATTCTTCCGCGGCCTCCAACTAGTGTTGGCCCACCTCGGTGGGCCCAGCGTGATGAAGGGGGGGGAGACAGACTCACCCCCCACGTCTGAGAGAAGTGCGCGTGAAACGCTACGCGCCGCTGCCTATGGTCCTGGGAGAGAGGGGCCGCTGGACTTCCTCGCGTCGCCGGACCCGTCATCTATGGAGGCCGTAAGATTGCATTGTTAGCATTCCTCCGTTGGCCGGTGCGCCTGCTGTGGAGCGGGATGCTACTATGAATTTTGGCGTCGGTATCGATATTATCAGACTCGGTATTGATATTATGGGCGTCGATAAAGGTATTATCGGATGCCAATAATATCAATACCGACGCCGATAATGTCGATACCGACGCCGATAAAATCGATACCGACGCCCATAAAATATCAATAAAATCGATACCGACGCCCATAAAAACATCGATACCGACGCCGATAATATCGATAACGACGCCGATAATATCGATACCTACGCACATAAAAATACCAATACCGACGCCAATATTATCGATACCGACGCCGATAATATCGATACCGACGCCGATAACATCGATACCGAAACCAATAATATCGAAACTGACGCCAATAATATCGATACCGGCGCCCATAAAAATATCGATGCCCACGCCGATAATATCGATACCGACGCCAATAATATCGATACCGAAGCCCATAAAAATATCGATACCGACGCCGATATTATCGATACTGACGCCAATAATATCGATACCGACGCAAATAATAGCGATACCGACGCCCATAAAAATATCGATACTGACACCGATAACATCGATACCGACGCCAATAATATCGATGCCGACGCCGATAATACCGATACCGACGCCGATAATACCGATACCGACGCCAATAATAACGATACCGACGCCAATAATAACGATACTGACGCCAATAATAACGATACCGACGCCAATAATAACGATATCGACGCCAATAATATCGATACCGACGCCAATAGTATCGATACCGACGCCCATAATATCGATACCGACGCTAATAATATCGATACCGATGCCCATAAAAATATCGATACCGACGCCGATATTATCGATACTGACGCCAATAATATCGATACCGACGCCAATAATAGCGATACCGACGCCCATAAAAATATCGATACTGACACCGATAACATCGATACCGACGCCAATAATATCGATGCCGACGCCGATAATACCGATACCGACGCCAATAATACCGATACCGACGCCAATAATAACGATACCGACGCCAATAATAACGATACTGGCGCCAATAATAACGATACCGACGCCAGTAATAACGATATCGACGCCAATAATATCGATACCGACGCCAATAGTATCGATACCGACGCCCATAATATCGATACCGACGCTAATAATATCGATACCGATGCCCATAAAAATATCGATAACGACGCCGATAATATCGATACCGACGCCGATAATATCAATACCGACGCCGATAATATCGATACCGACGCCAATAAAAAAATCGATAACGACGCCGATATTATCGATACCGACGCCGATAATATCGATACCGATGCCAATAATATCGATACCAACGCCCATAAAAATATCCATACCGACGCCGATGATATCGATACCGACGCTAATAATATCGATACCGACGCCGATAATATCGATACCGACGCCAATAATATCGATACCGAAGCCTATAATATCGATACCGACGCCAATAATATCAATACCGAAGCCCATAAAAATATCGGTACCGACGCCAATAATATCGATACCGACGCTAATAATATCGATACCAATGCCTATAAAAATATCGATATCGACGCCAATAATATCGATACCGACGCCAATAGTATCGATACCGACGCCCATAATATCGATACCGACGCTAATAATATCGATACCGATGCCCATAAAAATATCGATAACGACGCCAATATTATCGATACCGACGCTAATAATATCAATACCAACGCCCATAAAAATATCGATACCGACGCCGATAATATCGATACCGACGCCGATAGTATCAATACCGACGCCGATAATATCGATACCGACGCCAATAAAAATATCGATAACGACGCCGATATTATCGATACCGACGCCGATAATATCGATACCGACGCTAATAATACTGATACCGATGCCCATAAAAATATCGGTACCGACGCCGATAATATCGATACCGACGCCAATAATATCGATACCGACGCCAATAATATCGATACCGACGCCAATAATAGCGATACCGACGCCCATAAAAATATCGATACCGACACCGATAACATCGATACCGACGCCAATAATATCGATGCCGACGCCGATAATACCGACACCGACGCCAATAATAACGATATCGACGCCAATAATATTGATACCGACGCCAATAGTATCGATACCGACGCCCATAATATCGATACCGACGCTAATAATATTGTAACCGATGCCCATAAAAATATCGATAACGACGCCAATATTATTGATACCGACACTAATAATATTAATACCGACGCCCATAAAAATATCGATACCGACGCCGATAATATCAATAACGACGCCGATATTATCGATACCGACGCCGATAATATCGATACCGACGCCAATTATATCGATACCGACGCCAATAATATCGATACCGACGCCAATAATATCGATACCGACGCCAATAATATCGATACCGATGCCCATAATACCGATACCGACGCCAATAATAACGATATCGACGCCAATAATATCGATACCGACGCCAATAGTATCGATACCGACGCCCATAATATCGATACCGACGCTAATAATATTGATACCGATGCCCATAAAAATATCGATAACGACGCCAATATTATCGATACCGACACTAATAATATCAATACCGACGCCCATAATATCGATACCGACGCCAATAATAGCGATACCGACGCCCATAAAAATATCAATACCGACACCGATAACATCGATACCGACGGCAATAATATCGATGCCGACGCGGATAATACCGATACCGACGCCAATAATAACGATATCGACGCCAATAATATCGATACCGACGCCAATAGTATCGATACCGACGCCCATAATATCGATACCGACGCTAATAATATTGATACCGATGCCCATAAAAATATCGATAACGACGCCAATATTATCGATACCGACACTAATAATATCAATACCGACGCCCATAATATCGATACCGACGCCAATAATAGCGATACCGACGCCCATAAAAATATCAATACCGACACCGATAACATCGATACCGAAGCCAATAATATCGATGCCGACGCTCATAATATCGATACCGACGCTAATAATACTGATACCGATGCCCATAAAAATATCGATAACGACGCCGATATTATCAATACCAACGCCGATAATATCGATACCAACGCCAATAATATCGATACCGACGCCAATAATATCGATACCGACGCCCATAAAAAAATCAATACCGACGCCGATAATATCGATACCGACGCCGATAGTATCGATACCGACGCCAATAATATCGATACCGACGCTAATAATATTGATACCGATGCCCATAAAAATATCGATAACGACGCCAATATTATCGATACCGACACTAATAATATCAATACCGACGCCCATAATATCGATACCGACGCCAATAATAGCGATACCGACGCCCATAAAAATATCAATACCGACACCGATAACATCGATACCGACGCCAATAATATCGATGCCGACGCTCATAATATCGATACCGACGCTAATAATACTGATACCGATGCCCATAAAAATATCGGTACCGACGCCGATAATATCGATACCGACGCAAATAATATCGATACCGACGCCGATAATATCGATACCGACGCCAATGATATCGAAACCGACGCCCATAAAAATACTGATACCGACGCCGAAAATATCGATACCGACGCCAATAATATCAAAACCGACGCCCATAATAATATCGATACCGATGCCGATAATATCAATACCGACGCTGTTAACATCGATACCGACGCCGATAATATCGATGCCGACGCTCATAATATCGATACCGACGCTAATAATACTGATACCGATGCCCTTAAAAATATCGATAACGACGCCAATAGTATCGATACCGACACTAATAATATCAATACCGACGCCCATAAAAATATCGATACCGACGCCGATAATATCGATACCGACGCCGATAATATCGATACCGATGCCGATACTATCAATACCGACGCCGATAATGTCGATACCGACGCCAGTAAAAATATCGATAACGACGCCGATATTATCGATACCGATGCCGATAATATCAATACCGACGCCGATAATATCGATACCGACGCCAATAATAGCGAAACCGACGCCCATAAAAATATCGATACCGACGCCGATAATATCGATACCGACGCCCATAAAAATATCTATACCGACGCCAATAATTTCGATACCGACGCCAATAATATCGATACCGACGCCAATAATATCGATACTGACGCCGATAATATCGATACCGACGCCATTAATATCGATACTGGCGCCGATAATATCGATACCGACGCCAATAATATCGATACCGACGCCAATAATATCGATACCGACGCCGATAATATCGATACCGACGCCAATGATATCGAAACCGACGCCCATAAAAATACTGATACCGACGCCGAAAATATCGATACCGACGCCAATAATATCAAAACCGACGCCCATAAAAATATCGATACCGATGCCGATAATATCAATACCGACGCCGTTAATATCTATACCGACGCCGATAATATCGATACCGACGCCCATAAAAATATCGATACCGACGCCGAAAATATCGACACCGACGCCAATAATATCAAAACCGACGCCCATAAAAATATCGATACCGATGCCGATAATATCAATACCGACGCCGTTAATATTGATACCGACGCCAATAATATCGATACCGATGCCGATAATATCAATACCGACGCCGTTAATATTGATACCGACGCCAATAATATCGATACCAACGCCCATAAAAATATCGATGCCGACGCCAATCATATCGAAACCGACACCCATAATATCGATACCGACGCCCATAAAAATATCGATACCGACGCCGATAATTTCGATACCGACGCCAATCATATCAAAACCGACGCCCATAAAAATATCGATACCGACGCCGATAATTTCGATACCAACGCCAATAATATCGATACCGACGCCGATAATATCGATATCGACGCCAATAATATCGACACCGACGCCCATAAAAATATCGATACCGACGCCGAAAATATCGATACCGACGCCAATAATATCAAAACCGACGCCCATAAAAATATCGATACCGACGCCGAAAATATCGATACCGACGCCAATAATATCAAAACCGACGCCGATTATTTCGATACCGACGCCGATAATATCGATACCGACGCCAATGATATCGAAACCGACGCCCATAAAAATACTGATACCGACGCCGAAAATATCGATACCGACGCCAATAATATCAAAACCGACGCCCATAAAAATATCGATACCGATGCCGATAATATCAATACCGACGCCGTTAATATCGATACCGACGCCGATAATATCGATACCGACGCCCATAAAAATATCGATACCGACGCCGAAAATATCGACACCGACGCCAATAATATCAAAACCGACGCCCATAAAAATATCGATACCGATGCCGATAATATCAATACCGACGCCGTTAATATTGATACCGACGCCAATAATATCGATACCGATGCCGATAATATCAATACCGACGCCGTTAATATTGATACCGACGCCAATAATATCGATACCAACGCCCATAAAAATATCGATGCCGACGCCAATCATATCGAAACCGACACCCATAATATCGATACCGACGCCCATAAAAATATCGGTACCGACGGCGCTAATATTGATACCGACGCCGATAATATCGATACCGACGCCAATAATATCGATACCGACGCCGATAATTTCGATACCGACGCCAATAATATCGATACCGACGCCGATAATATCGATATCGACGCCCATAAAAATATTGATACCGACGCCGATAATTTCGATACCGACGCCAATCATATCGAAACCGACGCCTTTAATATCGATACCGACGGCCATAAAAATATCGATACCGACGCCGATAATATCGATACCGACGCCAATATTATCGATACCGACGCCAATAAAAATATCGATACCGACGCCGATAATATCGATACCGACGCCGATAAAAATATTGACACCGACGCCGATAATATCGATACCGACGCCAATAATATCGATACCGACGCCCATAAAAATATCGGTACCGACGCCGATAATATCGATACCGACGCCGATAATATCGATACCGACGCCAATGATATCGAAACCGACGCCCATAAAAAATATCGATACCGACGCCCATAATATTGATACCGACGCCCATAAAAATATCGATACCGACACCGATAATATCAATATCAGTAAACAATTAAACATCTAAAAACAAGCTCTGTGATGTAGGAAAATGTATTGCAGTCGGGACAAGGAAAGTGTTCGGGTAGCAACCACACATTGTACCTTAGCCTAGTTAGACTGATTGTCAATTATTAAGTTAATTTATAAAATATAATAGCATTACGTACGGAAGTGTGTCAGTGCAGTGTCTTGTGTGACATCAAGAGCGCGTAATATTTAACATTTATTATAACATTTCAACATTCCTTTTTACATTTTTACTAAGTATTTTAGAACAATTCTTGAATAAAGTTTTTATTATTAAACATTTAAATATATATTTCACTCTCTTAACATTCAACATTATATGTAAAGGCTAACTTGCCCTTACACAAAGAAACAATTTTGTTTATGAACGAACAGCTTGTACTTGCTTGTTGTTTGGTTTTCACGGTCGGGATTTTTGTTTCATTTAATCATTGAATTTATTTCCCACTTTTTAGTTTATAAATCATAGATCCTAAATGATAATTCAAAACTTTTTTTAATTTCATGTACCCAGTGACACCCGCGTCATCAAAACGAATAGAATGGGGTGTCATTTATCTAAATCGGTTGAGCCGTTGAGTAATTACGAACGGACATACATACCTAGATATACACATCAAAGACACCCTCCTTCGGCAGTCGAGCAAAAATAAAGGTAATTGTGTACTCAAAACAAAAAATGTGGTAATTTATGGCTCTACCTAGTCAGTATTTAATCATATCATCAATATTTAATACTAGCTTTTGGCCACGGCTTCGCCCGCGTGGTCCTAATAACTTTTTTTCCCCCGTTTTTGCAACATTTTTCATTGCTACTCTGCTCCTATTAGTCTTAGCGCGATAGTATAGCCTAAAGCCTTCTCCGATAAATGGGCTATCTAACACTTAAAGAATTTTTCAAATCGGTCTAATAGTTTCGGAGCCTATTCAATACAAACAAACATTCAAATCTTTCCACTTTATAATATTAGTATAGATAAAATTTGAAATTTAAGAAGGCGTAGACAGGTACCTGACCGATTATTAGCGCTTTATTAACTGAATTGTGACCAAAGAAGGCGCCTATACCCGAAAGAAACAATAAAATAAAAATTTTGTGTTTAGGTATTTGGTCAAATCCACCTAGCCAAGCACCACCGGGTGGGTGGGCGGGCGATTTTTTCGATTTTTTTCGCGAGAAACGCCCACTTGTGGGGTACCGTTGGATGCGGGCCGCCAAGCACTATACGACTGTGTAGTTTTTAGGGGTAGGTCCTGAAGAAAAATATAGAAAAATCGCGGAAAAACTGTGAATTTAGTACAACTTTCAAGTGTTTTTAATAAGTTATATATAATATTTTTGTTTTTTTAGGTCTCGATCACCGTGATGCATGCTTGAAGCTCATTTACAGAACCACGTATGCAATTTATACCGAACTAGCTTTCCGCCAGCGGCTTTGCCCGCTATCCCACGGGAACCGTTTTAACCATTTTACCGGGATATAAAGTGGCCTATGTGCTATTCCAGACTATGTTTTATCTCTGTGCCAACATCCAGATACATTCAGTAGTTTTTGCGTGAAAAAATAGCAAACATCCATCCATACAAACTTTGAAATTTATTATATTAGTAGGATATAGTAAAAAAGTGAAAATTTTAAAAATTTATGTTTAAAATGCATTTTTATTTTTGAATATTTTCTGTATAAATTAGAGTGGAGACGTGCCAGATAGATATGTCGCCGAACAAAATGAATATACCTAACTCTGAGCTAACGTAACTATAAGAAACCTAACTGTGAGCAACCTAACTCGGAGTAACCTAACTTTATGAAACCTAACTCTAAAAAACCTAACTCTGAGCAACCTTACTATGAAAAATCTAACTCTGAGCAACCCTACTTTGAAGAACCTAACTCTCAAAAACCTAACTCTAGGAAACCTAACTCTGAGCATCCTAACTCTAAACAACCTAACTGTGAGCAACCTAACTCTGAGTAACCTAACTTTATGAAACCTAACTCTAAAAAACCTAACTCTGAGCAACCTTACTATGAAAAACCTAACTCTGAGCAACCCTACTTTGAAGAACCTAACTCTCAAAAACCTAACTCTAGGAAACCTAACTCTGAGCATCCTAACTCTAAACAACCTAACTATGAGCAACCTAACTCTGTAAACTTTGAGAAACCTAACTCTGAGAAACATAACTTTGAGAAAAATAACTCTCATCGTAACTGTAAGAAACCTAACTGAGCAACCTAACTCTGAATAACCTAACTTTATGAAACCTAACTCTGAGCAACCTAACTATGAAAAACCAAACTCTGAGCAACCCTACTTTGAGAAACCTAACTCTGAAAAACCTAATTCTAGGAAACCTAACTCTGAGCAACCTAACTCTGAACAACCTAACTCTGAGCAACCTAACTGTGAGCAACCTAACCCTCAATAACCTAATTTTATGAAACCTAACTCTAAGAAACCTAACTCTGAGCAACCTAACTATGAAAAACCTAACTCTGAGCAACCCTACTTTGAAAAACCTAACTCCGAAAAACCTAACTCGAGGAAACCTAACTCTGTAAAACGTAACTCTGAGCAACGAAACTGAACAAAGAAAACTCTGAGTAAGCTAACTTTATGAAACCTAACTCTGAGGAACCTAACTTTGATAAACCTAACTCGGAGCAAACTAACTCTGAAAAACGTAACTCTGAGCGAAACTCTGAACAAAAAAAAACTCTGAGTAAGCTAACTTTATGAAACCTAACTCTGAGTAAGCTAACTTTATTAAACCTAACTCTGAGCAACCTATGAGAAACTTAACTCTGAGGAACCTAACTCTGACCAATCTAATTTGATAAACCAAACTCTGACCAGCCTAACTCTGAACAACGTAACTCTGAGCAACCAAACTCTGAATAACCTAACTTTATAAAACCTAACTGTGAGCAACCTAACTATGAGAAAACTAACTCTGAGTAACCCAACTTTGATAAACCTAACTCTTAGCAACCTAACTCTTAGCAACCTAACTCTTAGCAACCTAACTCTGAATAACCTAACTTTAAGAAACCTAACTCTGAGCAACCTAACTATGAGAAAACTAACTCGAAGCAACCTAACTCGAAGCAACCTAACTCTGAGCAACCTATGAGAAACTTAACTCTGAGGAACCTAACTCTGACCAATCTAATTTGATAAACCAAACTCTGACCAGCCTAACTCTGAACAACGTAACTCTGAGCAACCAAACTCTGAATAACCTAATTTTATAAAACCTAACTGTGAGCAACCTAACTATGAGAAAACTAACTCTGAGTAACCTAACTTTGATAAACCTAACTCTTAGCAACCTAACTCTGAATAACCTAACTTTAAGAAACCTAACTCTGAGCAACCTAACTATGAGAAAACTAACTAAAAGCAACCTAACTCTGAGCAACCTAAATCTATGATAACCTGATTCTGAGCAACCTCACTCTGCGCTAACTAGCCAGGTTGTCAGAGTTAGGTTAGGTCAGAGTTAGGTTA